>CM055120.1:162002629-163324235 GCA_029206835.1 Rana muscosa
TGTTTGATTTGGGTCTACGTCCTGCCTATCAACCCCTGGAATTGGCTCAAACCTTCCCTTAGCACAACTGATATGAATAAGGAGTGTGAGACCTATTGAGTATTAGGAGACACAATCCTGCATACATCACACAATAACCTGTAAATGTTATTACCTTTGCTGGTCACTAGTCCTAAGTGACAGAGATACTTCACACAAGTTATATGCTTAATCAAAGGTACCTTTACTCAGTATAAAAGGGAAGGGTAAAGAATCACATTAATACACACAGTTGACTCCATTGCAGAGTCAATAAACCAATAAGGATAGGTATCACTGAGATTAGGTAATAACAGGAAATAACATCAGCTATATATATGTACATGTATCTATATGTGTCTCTGCACAGCTAACTGGTTGCTCGCGAGCTCCCCCTTTGTTGCAATACCTTGCACGTGTTCATTCCCTATAATAGGTAAGCAAGGCCTATCTGCGTCCCACTCAAAGTTCCTTTCTCCAATGAAGTCTTCGCTAGCCACCGTCGGTGCACAAGTTAAATTGTAATCCACAGGGTTTCAACAAGATGCTGTAATTATTCGCAATATACCTGAGTACTCGTGTGCCTGCCACCCACTAATGACGGATGCACCAATCTCTGATCACATAATCTCCAGTGAGATACACTAGGCCGCAAGCTGTGGCGTGATAGGTGAAGTGTGGCTGGCACTAACTAAATCACTTTCCTCTAAGGTAGTAGTCAATTCTGGGCAGGTGCCCTTCTCACCAAACAGGCCCGACTTTCAGATAGTCTCCTCTGGCTTGTCCCGGTCACTCGATCTCCACGCTTCTGCTTCAGCTGCAGTCTCTGGACTCCGTCACTAACAGCATATGGTGATGGATGACTTCGGTCTCTGCTGGGCAATCACAGGACGCTGTGGACGATCCTCTGCTGGCAATCACTCAGGCACTCCCGTAATTTAGGCCCAGGCTTCTGGCCTAATCCTTAGGAAGCAGGCCTCCGTGCCAACTTCCTGCTTGATTGAGAGCTGGATCCAGAGAGAGAGACGCTGGCCCCTCCCCTGGTTTAAGTAGTCTGCCCAGAATGCTTTGCGGTGTTGCAATGCACCCTGGGTAATGTAGTCTGTCTTTTACTAAAAGCAACAAAGTCTTTTCTCCTAGCTGATATCTGTCCCAAAGTGCATTAGTTGCATTGTAACACTTATACCACCGGAGGGAGCCGGATTCCTTCTTACATATGGACATCCTGCTACAATTATATATAAAAGATAAATACCAATCTGAATCAAGGGAATAATGAACATCAATGGGCATTTCTATCAGGGTTTCATGTTCAGTATAAGGAGATCGAAATGATCTATAATAAGCATTGGCATATTTTAAGTAGGGATAGACATCTGGGGCAGGTTTTACCTTCTAAACCTAGGTTTATTTATAGAAAGGCCCCTAGTTTTGGGGATCGGGTTGTTCGAAAGATCCTTGATCCACCAAAACAAATGTTAAAGATCGACCTTAAAGGTTTTTTTCCTTGTAATAAATGCATTTGTTGCAAAACAGTGAAGGTCCACAATAGGGGAAAAAAACAGGTTATCAGCTCTGATCTCAAGACCTTTGATATTAGTGAGTTCATTACGTGTAATTCCTCCTCTGGTATACCTACTATGGTGTCTATGTGGGTTACTTTATGTGGGGAGGACGAAGAGATTATTACGTATTCGCATCTCTGAGCACCTCACTAACATAAAAAATGGTTTTAAATACCATAGTGTATCGGTCCACTTCAAGGAGAAACACAATCAAGACCCCTCTGTAGCTCAATTCTGTGGTATAGATTGTGTATATCCAACATGGAGAGGATCTAATAGAGTCAGAGATTTATCGCAACGCGAAACTCAATGGATCTTCCTGTTAAAATGTTTATTTCCAAGAGGTTTGAATGTGGAGGTGGATCTAAATTGTTTCATTAATAATTATTGAACGTTTGATATAATTTTACATATATTTTAAACCCCATAATAATTAGTAACTAAACTACTGGGTCTCTATGGTTCTATATAGCTCAAATAGTGATGCAGTTCAGATGCTCACCAATAGGGGACGGGTATAGATTGTGCTTGTCAATTTATTTTGATCACATCATTATCCTGTTCAACTAATGTGCAGTGTACTTTGAGCTAGTGTGTTTGATTCAACATCTATATATGAGAGTACACTTGTGGCTGTCAGTTGGTCACAATAGAGTATGAGTCAAGGATAGTAGCAGACACTGCACATAGTTATGTGCGTAGACTCACGCACACGTCCACCTATTGAATTGAATAGGTGTTTTTACAAAACTCATAGCATCCATTCATTTACCCCATGAATTTTAGAATGTAATTTAAATGTAATTTTTGAGATTTTTTATGAAAGATTTTAGAAATATTTTTAAATGATTATTTTAAAATAATGTCAATTTTGATTCCTTTATTGTTGTTTTAATTTTTTTTAAAAGGATCTACATTGTCTCACTTTAGTGATTTTTAAACAACTAGTAAGCAGTTGGGGTTAGCGCAACAATAAATATTAAATAATAAATGAATTTTTGTAATTTAAATTAGTGGTTGTAACATGGTCTATGGGGATATTATGCTGTCTATTGATGTGGAAGGCCGGTGAATTATGGTCACGGGGACACTTGATCGGCTGCTTTAGACAGACAGGATGACTGGGTGTAAGTTGTTGTGGGAGAGACGCCCGTGTCTGATTATGACGCGGTACGTCGAGCCCACGATCTCTGTTGAGAATCGAGACGGGGAGGACACTTCCGCCCGCAGAGCCATCGGACTCGATGAGTCACTTCCGCCATTACACAACGCGGAACGTATCCACAGGTGATGGTAATTCCGCGACGTGTTGGAGTGAGTCATCACTATGCTAATAGGGGTAGAGTCATGATGTGCCCTCTGTTGATTGAACATTATGGGGAACATCCGTCAACACTTGATTAGCTGCACAGGTGCTGTAGTATATCCGAAAGCCACTAATTTGAATGAGGAGTATAAAGGGAGGGTTTGTCTGTGATGTAGCCAATCCCATGATTAAGTATCAATTACGAAACATGTCGGGGTGTGGCTACACGGCAGGCTATTGACAATCTGATCAAGCGTGTGTGGAGTGCCGTGTGTTACAGACTTTATTATCAGCCACCTTTGGAAACGGCGTTCGCAAGTGGAGAGGACAGGTAGAGAGTGGTTTATATACTATTTTGTGACCTGTGCTGATCCTGGGTCTGCCGTGACCATCATTCGTTGGTTGTGACAGTGTGAAGTTAATGCTGTGGATTCGGTTGCAGTGTGATTTTGGCTTACTTTTACTGGTTATCATGTGAGTGCAATATTTGAAGATTTTGTAGTACCAATAAAACTGACTTTGCAGTATTACACTATCCTTTGCATTTATTTTTGCATTTATGTGGAGCCTGTTTGAGGATCACTGCATCGGATGTGGAACCAATCCACCTAGTTGAGAGGTGCTGTCTGCTCATTTGCCAAAACACGAGAGTGTAAGGCATTGCATTGCGGTGAGTGTCCTATCTGAAGGGGTTTGACTCACTTGAACACGGTGGTGTGGTGGAAAAGAAGAAGATTATCATCTAATTTTGAACACTATCACTATACACTTATATGGACTTTATTTGTGCTGTCACTCTATACACATTTTTTGGAATTTTTCTTTATGCCTTTTGTTCATTTTTAAGATTTAAGTATATTTCACTATTACTTTTTTCACAGTTTATACCAATATAATTGTTATATTCACTTAGCGCCACTTATAGTTTGTCATTCTATTTTAGTGTGTTGACTATATTTTTCACAGGGTTATATATATTTAAAGTGGCTGCTGCTAGTATTTGATGCACTGTATTCTTCTGTTAAAACAGCGCGGTGGGGTAATCACTAGGGCGGCTTGTATTGATTACCATTTTTTTATTTTTTTATTTTTTACAATTATATATTATCTGAAAGTAGAGGCCCTGGAGAATAACATTGTGGCTGTAAGTTTTTATGTTGCACAATGTTTGCACAGCTGTTTATCACATGCAAATTTTCAGGAAAAATACACTTAAACATATTTTACTGCACACGAACACAACATAATTCCCAGTTTTTGGGGTAAAATATAAAATATGATGTTGTGTCAAGTAAACAGATACTAAACGTGTCAAGACTTCAAACTGCACACACCTGTGAAATGGCGACAAACTATGGTAAGTAAAATTGTCCCTAGGCAACACTTTCCAGGTTTTGAGTTTAGAGTTACAACAATTGTCTCCATCTATTATGTGCCTGCAGGAGGCCCATTTAACCATACATAAATAAAAATTATCTGAAACAAGTGCAATATAAAAGACAATACCATTCTACACATACTACATATTCTAGAGGAGTATCTATTATGCTAGCAAATTAACTGTATCTCTCCTGTAGGCAGGTCCAAGTGGACACAAAAGGCCGCTATATTTTTCTGTACTGCACAGTGCACAGAAAATCATATGTTCTAGCTAATATATATATATTTATATATATATATATATATATATATATATATATATATATATACCTCCCCCATATTCCTCAGAGGTACCTAAAGATCTATTGAACTTTACGTCTGACAAAAGGGAAGTTCCCTGGCTAATAATAAGAGATTGCAATAATTATCTTGATCGTTCCTTAGATAGATTTAGTCTGAATACAACTCCAAGAATTTCAGTATGTACCGTACTCCTTTTTCTGGATATATCTGGGAGATAGCCTTATGGATGTTTGAAAAATGCTTCATCCTAAAGAGAGAGTGTTTTCCTGCTTCTCCAGCACCCATGGGACTTTATCTAGAATAGACATGGCATTGGTTACATCTACGATGTTACCTGTCATATCTGAAGTTACATATGCAGTTAGAGGATTGTCCGATCATTCCCCATTGGTTATTAAGCCGACATATGGCAATATTAATAAGTAAGTCTACTGTATATTCACAGATCTATTGGGATTCATTAAAGGCTTATATGAGAGGTCTGTTTAATTTACAAATTTCCAGAATAAAAAAAAGATCTAGGGCCTGGGAAGATTTAGTGACTGAAGATGTCTTAAATGCTGAACTTGAATATATAGTGAACCCTACTAAAGAAACACAGCAGATATAGATACAAAAAAAAAGTATATTCCGGTACTTCTTGTAAAAAAGCAGAGCAGAAACGTTTTTTCCTTCACCAACCCTATTTTTGGAGAAGACTTGTTGCCTGAATTGTTGGAGGTCTTTAACCGCTTGCCGACCGCCGCACGTAGATGTACGTTGACAGAATGGCACGGAGAGGCAAAAGGGCGTATATATACGTCCCCTTTAAATTGCTGGCCGTGTGTGTAAACACAACATCTCCCCGTTCTGCCTAGGCCGTGTGTGTAAGCACAACATCTCCCCGTTCTGCCTAGGTGAAACTGTCACTGATCGTGTTCCCTCTCATCGGAAACAACGATCAGTGACATGTCACGGCAAGCCACGCCCCCTAACAGTAAGAATCACTCCCTAGGTCACACTTAACGCCTTCAGCGCCCCCTAGTGGTTAACCCCTTCACTGCCAGTGTAATTTTTACAGTAATCAGTGCATTTTTATAGCACTGATTGCTATAAAATTGACAATGGTCCCAAAATGGTGTCAAAAGTGTCCGATGCGTCCGCCATAATGTCGCAATCACGATAAAAATCGCTGATCGCCGCCATTACTAGTAAAAAATAATTATTAATAAAACTGCCATAAAACTACCCCCTATTTTGTAGACGCTATAACTTTTGCGCAAACCAATCAATAAACGCTTATTGTGATTTTTTTACCAAAAATATATAGAAGAATATGTATCGGCCTAAACTGAGGAAAAAATATATATATTTTTTTGGGATATTTATTATAGCAAAAAGTAAAAAATATTGCATTCTTTTCAAAATTGTTGCTCTATTTTTGTTTATAGCGCAAAAAAATAAAAACCACATAAGAAAGCTCTATTTGTGGGAAAAAAAAGGACGTCAATTTTGTTTGGGAGCCACGTCGCACGACCGCGCAATTGTCAGTTAAAGTTACGCAGTGCCGAATCGCAAAAAGTGGCCTGGTCTTTGCCCAGCAAAATGGTTTTAAGGGCTTAAGTGGGTAATACAGCATTTGAAAGTGGTTATCTGCCATCTTCTATGAATGAAGCAATTATGTGCTACTTTGTGTTGGTCTATCACATAAAATCCCAATAAAATACATTTCCGTTTTTGGTTGTAACATGACAAAATGTGGAAAAGTTCAAGGGGTATGAATACTTTTTCAAAGCACTGTATACCATAGTTTATAGGCACTATAACTTTCATGCAAACCAAGAAATATACACGTTATTTTGGATTTTTTTTTTTTATCAAAGACATGTAGCAAAATAAATTTTGGTCAAAATTCATGAAGAAATTTAATCTTTTTTATTTTCTTATTGGATATGTTTTATAGCAGTAAAAGTAAAATATATATATATATATTTTTCAAAATGTTCAGTCTTTTTTAATTTATATATATTCCAAAAATAAAAAACCCAAAAGTGATGAAATATCATCAACAGAATGTTCTGTTTGTGTAAAAAAAAATTATATAAATTTTGTTTGGGTACAGCTTTGCATGGCCACTTGGCCAGTATTTAACAGTTAAAGTAGCACGGTGCTAAATAGCAAAAAATGGCCTGGTTGTGAAGGGAGCTGAAGTAGTTAAAAGCCCCGTTTGTGTAAATGTAACACTATCCCAGGAGGAGCTGCTGGGAAAAAGGGATCCCCCCACTCTGCACAGCCAAGCATACAGAATTTTCACAGCACTGCAGTCCTTGCAGCTTTTTTTTTGTGGGGAATAAACTTGGATGGGATAAAGGGTATTATGGGATGCCCACTTGACTTTAGCAGAGCTCTTTAGGGACAACTTCTTCTTTGCAGTCTATTTACACTCCTCAGCTCCCCCAGCACAACACTTGCTTGCAGCACAAAACTCACAGAACCATCTGGCACACTGTTTGGGGATCTGACAATAGGGCTCAGTCGGAATTTTTCAAATACCCATTACAGGCAGGGGCCGTGGGCCCATGGTTGTTTAGCAAAGTCCTAGTACCCAGCTGTCCTTCTGTGGCAACTGATCTCAACACCGCCCTCTTCAGGCACTGCCAGCCCACCTGCCCCTCTCACCCAGTCCTCTCAGGCTGCCTCTCAGTCCTCCCTGACTATATCACTCACCAGCCCACCTGGCTGTCTTAGCCTTGGAGATCTCCCGAAAGTGCTCACTGGCTCCTGCTGTCCTCACACCTAGTCCCATGCCACTGTACAGGATTCCTCCTTGGCATATCAGAGGATCACCCCTGCACCTGAGCTCCCAGGCCCAAGGTCACCTCCCCAGACTAGGGGGTTACACTCAAGGGCCCATCAACAGCTTCCTAGCACTCCATCTCCAGCTTCCACCCAAACTCTCCTGCCCTGCTGGGCTGATCCTGAGTATTTGAGGGGGCCTCCCTCCTGCCAACCCATATGTTGGGGGTTGGTCAGGGGACTTCTTGAATACTCCAGGCAGCTCCTCCTAACCTCCCTCCTATTCTTCTGGAAGTTTCCAGCAAGTTCCAGAAGTAGGGGGAGGTACAAGGGATGCTGCCTGATGAGTCATACCAGCCTCCATGGATCACTCACCCGACCCAGATTAAAACACAGGCTTGGCTGTTAGCCAAGCCAAAACAATTTACCTACATTAACAAAAACCTAACATTACCTACTCTAGCACACTAGAGGGTGCTACATAAACATCCAAAAACCTGCTAGTTAGCAGATGTCATGTCAGCAGTCCCAGCAGACTCAAAACTGTCACTCAGATGACCCTCTATAGTATCATCCTTTGTCCTCAGCAATACCGAAATATCTGGATAAAAAACAGAGATCATTACAGGCTGACTGTGTCCTCAATTCAATTTACACAGAAGACTATATTTTTTACTTCTAGTAGTTGAGAGCAACATGCTCAACTTACCTATCTTTTAGACTGTGAAATTTCATCTTCTACGAATTGATCTTCCAAAGTGTTTACCACCTGATTTGCTGAAGGCAGACTCCCGGTACAACGAGGCCCAGTGTCATGCAGTCTCTACTAGACATGTGCACACTGAAATATTTTGTTTCGGAATTTCGTTTTCGTCCGAAAAATAAATTTATTAAGTTACTCCCGAAATTCGTTTTTATTTATTTTGTTTTTCGTTAAAAATTGCATTCGTCCGAAAATCTGAATTAATTAAGGTCGAATCTGTCATTGAAGGCTTATGGTGTCTGTCGAATGTTCAAAGAAGATTTGACGGAGCAGCGAAACTGTACGACTCTTTCTCTCTATAATGTCGAATCTTTTCTCTCCTATGTAGAATAATCTTGGACTAATAGAGTTAAGGTTAGGCACATTCGACCACAGGTTCGATAGACACAGATTGTTATTGTCAGCGTCACGTCGAATCTCCTATCTATATCGAACTGTTGTAGCAACGAAAACGAAAATAAAGCATTTGTTTATGTCGGATCTTTCGGTTTTCGGATTCTGTGCTTTCGTTTTCGTTTGTTAAAACGATAACGAAAATAGCTGAAATTCGGACGAAAATGCATTCGGACGAAAACGAATGCACATGTCTAGTCTCTACCTGTTAAATCCGACTGGGACCAGGGCATAGAATTTTTGTATAGCTAGAGATCTGCTTTGAAGTACAACTGAAGACTCCTCTATGGCAGTCTAAACAAATTTCAAATTCAGTTGTGTGATGCAAAAGCCTCATAAAGTAAACAAAAAACTTTCTTTACATTCCTTGGCCAAATCCTCTTTGATTTATGTCTCACATGCTCCCCCTCCCAGACACTTCAGCTCACAGTGGGATGGTTTCAGCAAGGAAAGCAGTGCTATCTATATAGAAAACAGTGGGCAGGACAGTACTGATAGCCATGCTCCCCGCAGCATTGGTTCGTCCCATTGTAATGCAAGCAAGCACAGGGTATATGAGAGTGGTAATGCTACTCTGAATTCAGGAATAATGCAGCATTGTTGTCAAATCATCACAGAAAGCTGCGTTAAATGGTCTTTACCAGGTATTTGTGGGACTCTGCAGGGGGACTAAGAGAAAACTGCAGATAAACTTTAATTAAGCTTTGCAGCACCATTTTTTTTTAATGGGAAGCCATAATTCTACTTTAATTACTTTTTAATTACTTTGGTTCATAATGCAGCATTTAATACCTTTTAATTTCAGAATATTTTTTCTGATTCAGAATTTTATGATACATGGGGTTTCCATTGTTTTTATCGGACATTGATTACGCTGTCAGAGAATGTAATTGAAAAAGTGCAAAAGACAAAGTGTACGCCTGCTTTTCAGTGTTTTTTTCTTTTTTATTGTAATGCTATTGTCATGTAGAGTGTATAAAAGCCATTACATAGTTTAGAAAACAGGAGATAAAGTGAAAAAGGAAGAGCAGAGACCAGAGAAACTTTAATATTCTGCTGGCATCAAAGCTATTTCCCTGGAGGGTCTCCTGCAGGCCACACTGTTATTACAGCGTCTATCCATTATCTTCCGCTGTACTTGATATTAAGAAAATAATGGAGATAATAGGATTATGTACCAATGATATGAAATGTGAAAGCAATTCTGCCAGATAGGAAATGAATGGAGACATGATTCTTTCATCCGTGCCAGGGATAGTTTCACACGGGTTTGAGGAAAGATAAACAAAAAGGAAAAATAAAGAAAATCTTTGAAGGTCAGCAGGAGGAGAGGTAGAATGAATATTTTTATGTAATCCTATGTGTTCAACCTGGTAATATATACAGAAATACAGAAGTGACAATAGTAATAATTTTCTTCCTTCGCTGCCACAAAAAAAAATGAGAATGATAATAATATTAATAATGATTTTAGATATACATGTTAAAGAGGTCAGCTCAATGTAATCTCATCAGCATGTGTTATTATTTTTAAAAATGTGCTTCTATATATAGTTAATAATAAAATATACATAAGGTCAGCCATATCTGCTCGTTAAAGCCTAAAGCTTGATGCCCATTATACCATTTTTGTTCTATTTCCTTTAGATTTACCTTCAACTATGTAGTGCAAGGACCTGCCTGATTGCATACAATTTGAAAGTGTTTAGGTTTGAGCTCATATTATATGGTTTTGGTAAATCTAAAGAAAAGTTTACAAGAAAATTGTATAAAAATTGTATTGTGTGAAGCCAGCTTAAGTTTAGCTAAAAATAAAAAAAATCTGCAAAAAAGAAACATTACTTACTATAAGTGTGATGTATCAACTTGTGCAGCTGTCTCCTGGTTTAAGTAAACTTTTCCTCCTCTAATCCTAATCTTCCTGGGTGGTGGGGATTATTAAAGCCGAGGGAGCAGTGACAGGCACTCATCAAAAGGGGTGACTCTGCCCACCCTTCCTGCTTACCTCCTCCATTCATAGAAGCTGTATTATAGCTACTAAGAATGAAATATGATCCATGAATGTAGGAGGCAAACATTTCAATCACCTATCTTACCAGCTACTTCTCTGCCAATCTCTCCACTAGCTTCCAATTACCCAGCAATTAAAAAAAAAAAAAAAAAACATAGCTATAGCGTGGTTGGTAAGTGGTTAGTTTACCTTTTTCTTTATTAGAACTGACAGCTGGGCTAGGGTGACCACATATCCAAACTACCATTCACCCCCCTTCCCAAAAATCAGTTTGTGCTGTAACGAATCACAGAACAGTGATTGGACTCAAGAGGCGGGATTTATGATTTCTCCAATCACAAACAGGGCACGGGGATTGTGCTCCTCCAGACATTCCCGGCCAGGACAAGTACTGTCAGTGAGTAAAGTGGTGATGTAGCAGACTTTTTTTGGGGGCATCAGATTGGCCCAGGGGGTGGCTGTGTCAGTTTCATTCCGGGACACTGTATTGTCCTGGAATAAAGGTGCCCGGGACAGACCTGCATAATGCGGGACTGTCCCGGGCAATCTGGGACACGTGGTCACCCTAAGCTGGGCGCACTTGATGAGTGCCTGTCACATCTCTCTCAGTCTTAATAAAGAGGTTGTAAACCTCCATGGGGAAGTTGTACCTATAGGTAAGCCTATAATAAGGCTTATCTATAGGTACTGTAAATATCTCCTAAACTTGCACCGCTTAGGAGATATTTATTATATTTGCTGCCGCCGACATCATTGGTGCATCTGCACTGAAGGAACGGCCCGCTCATGCCATTTCTTCAGGCACCCGCACGCATGCACGGGATTGATGTATTTGCGGCTCCAGACAATCACAGCGCTGGAGCCTGCAAACCCGGAAGTACCGGTAACTCCTGGAAACATGTCAGGGCAAGTGAACGGTGTGCCAGCGCCGATCCAGGGCATCATTCTAAGGTAAGAATTTCATAATAAGCTTAGGTTGTTTTTTTTTGGGGGGGAGTTAAACTTCTTTAACTCCTGCTGCACCAGAAGATTAAACGTGGGAGTGGGTGGGGGGGGGGGGGTTGGATAAGAGGATGAAGACTTCAACTAAACTAAGAGACAGCAGCATAAGGAACACATTATACTGATATTAAAGTATTTGTAAAGTCTCAACAGTAAACTCATATTATACTTTCTCTTTTAGGGTAATAGTAATAACACTGTCTTTTCTTTTTCTAATAACATCAATAAATACGGCTTTATAAGGCTCGGTTCACATACAGTATATGCGAATAAGATGCTGTATGTGAACCGAGCCTTATAAAAGGTATTTAGTAATTTTATTAGGAAAAAAAATCAGACCGGCTTTCATGCATGAAAGACGGTTTCCACAAGGGGTCCTGTGCAATTTTGGGTCCGGTTTAGGGGCGAATTCAAGTAAAATTTTGCACCTGAATTGCACCTTAACCAGTGAACAAAACTGCCATGGACTCCGGACTGCAAACCACAGCCAGACATGTGTGTAAACCACCGATTCTGTGCAGTCATGTGTTTTTTTTTTTGCTATACAGTTTTAGCTTTACAAATACTTCAAGTTTACTTATTTTATAGTGTTGCTAAACCCAGTGTAGCGGGGTGCCGATTTGCAGTGTGTTATGAAAGACTGTTGTTAACTTGAGAATTGACCCCAGCTCCCTCCGGAGTCCACTTATGATATTACAGTGACTGTGATTACATGGAACAATGCATTGTGGAACTTATGGTACAGGAAGAAATGGACTTCATTGCCATGGGTATCAAATAGACTATGGTACCCACAGTGCAGCTGTACTCCCAAAGTGCATTGCAATCTTCGCACAGCTTTCTGGGGGAGGTTACTTAAAGCAAGGGAGGAGCTACACTCGCTCTCTCTGGACCTCACCCTCAATCAAGCAGGAAGCCTGTGTTGAGGCCTGCTGCCAGAGCGTCTAGGCCTGAAGCCTGGGCCTACAGCCATTGTGTAGGATCACTCAGCCTGTGGAGGGATCCTCTCCCGTGTGTTCAGCTCTCGCTTCTCAAGGGACTGGAGTCATCTACCTACCGACATCCAGTGCAGCTGTGTGAAGAACTGGAGGCTGCGAGTTGCGGAGGGACAGCGGATCTGGACAAGGCCTACTTTGGGTGAGAGGGCACCTGGCCGGATTTCATTAACTGCTGTATAGGCCTGTGACTTACTAAATGCCCGCCATAATCAGAGTAATGCGTCACACAAAAGGCCGTTGAGCATCTCGTGGTGGCCGCACCACAAGAGAGAGTTCACATCTATAAACTTTGTGAGATGTCAGTTTGTTCATTTCTAATTACCCTTTGGATTACAAATGTTATGTGCACCAACGTTTGCTAGCGAAGACTCCCACCGTTGAAGGAACTACACTCAGAAATTAGTCAGGCCTGACTAGAACTGTTAGTGATGGGACCCGGGTATAGTACTGCCCATTAGGGGGAGCTCACGAGCATAAGGTTGTTACTTATGTAGGAAGTGTGTATTAGCACTGTGTTTACTATTGCCATAGATATATTATTGACTTTGCAGGGCCCTGCATTAGTCAACTGCAATACTGTTTAACCCTGCTATCCTTTATTATTATTGAGTAAACTTGGAATTTGATTAAGCAGAACACTGTGTGAAGTCTTCTGTTATCCTGCTGGACGAGTGGTTATACCAGGTAACAATTTTATGTGCCATTATACTGTTGTGTGGTATTATTGTGTTCCCAACCATCAGGGGGTTCACAATTACAGTGCAGACCATTTGTGCCAAGGGAGGGTTTGAGCCAAGTTTGTGGGGTTGATAGCTAGGGTACAGGCCTGAAACAAAACTAGCAACTCTCTTAACTGGGGGTAGTGCTACACGTGGGGGCTCGAGTCCAGGATCACTGTACTCTACAATCAAGCCCCATCCCATTAGTGCCAGCATGGATCCTTTCATTGTGGACCAGTGGTGCTAATCGGTAGGCACCCGCTCGGACGTGAGCATGGCAATTGAACTCACTGGTAAGGACTGGGAAAAGGAGGAAGTTGTAAAGATTATAAAGACATTATCTTCAAATAGGAAAGCATGGGTGCTTGCTCTCAGACCAGACATGGGGACTTCTAGCACCCATGCACTGTTGGAGTGGAAAGAGGGAATACCAGAGATCTTCAAAGGAAGGAGTGTGCACTTGGGGGGGCAAGACCAAGCTTATTATAATACACCCAAGAGCCCCAAGTGAAGAGTCTACTGGTACTGGTCAGGAAGCCCCAGATGGAGGAGAGTGCCCCAGATGGAGGAGAGAGTCGGGAAGGAGGAACTACAACCTCCCCTGCACCCCTGACCACGATTAGTCCAGAGCTTTGGGAGATTTAGTGTCAAAGTGTCAGAAGAGCAACACAGTATGTGTGGAAGCTGGATACAGAAAACTGAGGATTTTCTCAGGGAGACAGCCAGTACCAGCTGGGGAAGAAGAATTTGACACCTGGATAAAGCCAGCCATGCAAGCCTTAGAAGGATGGGAATTGAAAGAGGCCCAAAAGAAGCAGCGCATAAATGAGAGCTTGAGAGGAGCCGCTGCAGAAGCTGTCAGGAACTTAAGGTTCAGTAATACCGCTTGTATAGCCTACGGCTATTTGGTCATGCTACAGGAAGAGTTCGGACAGTTGGAAAAAGCTGTTGACCTGATCTATCAATTTGAACACACTCTCCAACAGCCAGGAGAGCGCCTGTCTGAATATATCAGGAGACTGAACAAAATGTTATGCCAAATAGTCTTAAAGAAGGGCATGGCACCATCTGCTATAGACCAAGCTAGAATGCAGCAAATTCTAAGAGGGGCTTTACGTTCTGATCCAGTTTGGCTCCACTTGAAAACTTCAGAGGGTGTTATGTCATTGAGTTATCCTGACCTCATCAGAGTGGTGAGAGATGAAGAGGCACTGCTGAATGACCAATGAGCAACCATACAACCCAGCCCTCCTCCCTCAGCTGGGTCAGGTCTGCAATAACTATGGAAAGGGACTCTGAAGTAGTTATCCTAAAGTCCCAGATGACACAGATGATGGAGATGCTGACTTCATTGATGACCAAAGCTTCAGGAGCAAGTAAGGAAGGGGGAATCACAACAGAAGTGAACCAGACTGCATCCACTCCTCCATCCCAAAGTCCAAACAAACAATGAGGAAGTTTGCTTCAACTGTGGAGGGACTGGACACTATAGACAAGTGTGCCCCAGTCCGAAGAAAGCTGCAGCACCATACCGCAAGCCAGCGGAAAACTTCAGAGGGCCCCGTTGAAGGAGTCAACCGGGTGCCCATCAGTCTCATCCAACTCCAGAAAGTTCAATAACAAAGGAAGGCAACAGAGGGAAAATAATTCCTCATTCAACACCCGTGTTGTCACCTCTGAGCAACATAATACCTCCTACTTCATGTCTAAAAATGCTCAATGGCGGGAGATCAGTACATACCAGGCCCAACAAGGGTTGAGATCCAGGAAAAGGCTCAAGAAGAGAGGGAGAGGAAAAAAAGTACAGGTCACAGAGTCAAGCAAGAAGGCTTCTCCAAGGAAACTCCCTGTCAAACTAGTGGGGCCCTCCCCAGTTGTCACTATCCAGAGGCCCTCCTGGATACTGGAGCTCAAGTAACTCTTCTATATAGAGACTTTTACAACAAATACCTCAGGCATCTACAGAGATATGGGGCATTGGGACACAGAGTTTCCCTTATGATGGATACCTTTCAATCAAGCTGACCTTTGACCCCTCAGTGGCGGGAGAAGCCGAGACCTTCAACACCCTGGCTGTAGTTTGTCCCCGACCGCCAGGGGACAAGCAAGGGTTCACTTATCATAGGAACCAACACTGACCTGGTCAGGAGGCTGTTGACACCTGTGGCACAAGCACAGGATACCTCCATCCCAAGAGTACATGCTACAGTGGGCCTACCAGCGCTTGGTGTTGGAGCAGAATGCCCCGACAGAGGGAGTGGGGAAGATCTGGAAGCTGGATAGGGCGGAAAAAGTTCTACAACCAGGAGAGGTGACTTGTTTGAGAGCCGCTATCAAACTTACCTGGGAACAACCCGGTCCCTTTGTCATTCTCGAACCAGATCCACATGAGAATCAAAGGGGGCTAGAGGTAATTCCCAAAGTGGTCCCACTGAAGGCCCTTAAGAAGAGCCACAGGAAGATCTCAGTGAGCATTAGGAATACCACCACCACACTGGTAAGGGTACCAGCCAGAATGCTGTTGGGCCAAGTAAACCCAGCCACCCCAGTTGCCCTATCTGACTTGAAGGAGGAAATGGGTGAAGTCACTGTGGAGAAGCTCTGCTCCGAAGACACAACCCTCCCACCAGTATGGAAAGAGAGGGCCAAGGCCCAACTTGCTCGATGGCATAAGATCTTCTCCAAGAATGAATTTGATGTGGGATGTGCGAAGCGTGCCACCCACAAGATTCGCTTACAGGAAGATAAGCCGTTTAGGGAAAGAGTCAGACGGGTCCCTCTGGATGACCTAGAAGATCTGCGGGAGCAACTAGCAGAATTGAAGAGAACGGGCATTATTCAAGAGTCCCGAAGCCCCTACGCCTCTCCAATAGTGGTAGTCCAGAAGAAGAATGGGTCCTTGAGGCTGTGTATCGACTACCGAACACTGAATGGAAAGACTATACCTGATCAGTACATCACCCCCGGATAGAAGATGCTTTACAGAGTTTGTCCGGGGCTAAGTGGTTCAGTGTGATGGATTTGAAGAGTGGGTACTATCAGATTCCCATGCACGCGAAAGACCAGGAGAAAACGGCTTTCACCACCCCGGTGGGTTTCTTTGAGTTCAACCGTATGCCCCAGGGCTTGTCGGAAGCCCCAGCCATTTTTCAAAGGCTGATGGAGAAGACAGTGGGAGACATGAACCTCATTGAAGTGCTAGTGTACCTAGATGACATTATTGTGTTCGGTAGGACTCTCGAAGAACACGAAGAGCGGTTGGAGAAGGTCTTAAAGAGGCTCCATGAAGAAGGCCTGAAGCTTTCTTTAGAGAAGTGCCAATTCTACCAGTCTTCAGTCCATTACCTGGGCCATATCGTGTCTGCTGAAGGGGTAGCCACAGACCCTGAGAAGCTGGATGCTGTCACCTCTTGGCCAAGGCCCACCAACGTGACTGAGCTCAGGTCGTTTCTGGGATTCTGCTCCTATTATAGAAGGTTTGTGGAGGGATTTGCCAAGATTGCCCGGCCCCTCAATGAACTACTGAAGAATGAAGGGGAAGGTGATGTCCAAGAATTGGTCGATACAATGAAACCCAGCACAGGGCCCAGAAAACCCAAAGAGTCTATCCAGGAAGTAATATGACCCAAGTCTGAGAAGAGGGGTTACCTAAGCTGTCCAAGAAAGACTTAAGAAGGGATCAATTGGAAGACCCTCTGGGAAAGCTGGTATTAAAGGCCTTGGAGAACCCGTGCCCTGAGATGCTATTAACAAATTCTACTAAGGAAGCCCGGCTGATACACAGAGAGTGGGACCGGCTGCAGATAGATCAAGGAGTGGTCCACCGAAGGGGCCCCTCTGATGATCTGGAAGAAAAGTGGCAACTGTTCCTGCCCGCCAATCACAGGAAGGCAGTCCTAACTGCTCTCCATGATGATCATGGTCATCTGGGATCTGAAAGAACTTTTCATCTTGTGAGAGACAGGTTCTATTGGCCTTGTATGCGGGCCGAAGTTGAAGGGTACAGTCATTCTTGTGCCAGATGCATTCAGAGGAAGACCCTGCCCCGTCAAGCTGCCCCAATGGGCCATCTGCAAAGTCAGGGACCCATGGAACTGGTGTGCATTGATTTCCTCTGCCTAGAGCCTGATCTGAGTGGACAAGGGAATGTGTTAGTGATCACAGACCATTTCACCAGATATGCTCAAGCATTCCCAACAAAAGACCAGAAGGCCTCAACAGTAGCCAAAGTACTTGTGGAGAAGTTCTTTGTGCACTATGGTCTGCCCCAATGCCTTCATTCAGATCAAGGAAGAGACTTTGAAAGCAGGCTGATAAGGAAGCTGTTGGATCTATTAGGCATTAAAAAGACTAGGACAACCCCGTACCACCCACAAGGGGATGCTCAGCCTGAACGGTTTAACCGGACTCTCTTAGATATGCTGGGGACTCTGAGCTCAGAAAAGAAACAACACTGGATCAAGCATGTGGCTGCCATTGTACATGCCTACAACAGCACCAACAGTGATGTCACTAGATACTCCCCATACCGATTGATGTTTGGGCGAGAGGCTCGGCTATCAGTGGACCTGGCCTTTGGCACATCACTGGACCATGCTTCAGCAACCTCCCACAAGGGGTATGTGGATCGGCTACGGAAAAGTCTGGAAATGGCCTATGAAAAGGCGCAAGCTACATCTGACCAAAGGGGATTAAGGAACAAAAGAAACTTCAACCTCAAAGTCAGAATACAGGACTTGCAGCCAGGGGATAGAGTTCTATTGAGGAATCTGGGTATCCCTGGAAAGCATAAGTTAGCTGACCGATGGAGATCCCAGCCGTACATCATCTGTAAACAGCTGCCAGGCCTTCCAGTATATCAAGTCAGGCCAGAGGGGAGTGTAGGTCCATTAAAGACTTGGCATAGGAACCATCTGTTACACCTTTCCGAAGCAGTTCGCCTACCTCCTGCTTCCGATTCACAGGAGCTCCCTTCAAACTCTCAAAGATCCAAGCCAGTTACCAGATCCCAATCAACCCTTCTAGATGAGGAAGATACAGACCTGGAGGAGAGGGATCCTGAGGATGAGGAAATGGAACTTGATTGGTTGTGGTCATCTCAAGTGCCAGAACCCATAACCACACCCCTATCCCCAGCTGAATTAACTGACAGGGGAGTTCTTCACCCAGAGGCTCCTGAGCATGCTCACTAATGAAGTGGAAGATGTTCTGGATCCTATGCAAATAGAAGACCCTGAAGAGACTTCATTGTTTCCTGCAGATGAACTAGATGTCTCTGAATTAATGGAGCCTAGCATGCCTGGATAAGAAGGGGAAGCAATTGAAGACTTAGCAAAATCTATTACCCTTGATGCTCTGACACCCAAGGTGAAGAGAGAAAGAAGAGTCATTCACGCTCCAAAGAGACTGACTTATGTTCAAATAGGTGAATGCTCTAAAAAAGCCATCCTCACCACAAAAAGGACAGTTGAAATGCCTGGTCCTTCCACTGTAGATTTGGTGGAGGGCAACTCTAGCTCACCCCCTGGCACAGCTGGTCAGGCCATTCCAGTTGAGGTGGCCTGTAGGCAGAACAGCTCCCCATCATATGAAAATTGGTGGGAGGCTCCTCTGTCAGTTTTATGCAACTGCCTAGAGGCAAAATTGTGTTACAGAACCAAGATTTTGTATGTCTTTGGGGACCAAAGAGTTAAAGTGGGGGGAGTGTGTAGCGGGGTGCCGATTTGCAGTGTGTTATGAAAGACTGTTAACTTGAGAATTGACCCCAGCTCCCTCCGGAGTCCACTTATGATATTACAGTGACTGTGGTTTAACTACATGGAACAATGCATTGTGGAACTTATGGTACAGGAAGAAATGGACTGCATTGCCATGGGTATCAAATAGACTATGGTACCCACAGTGCAGCTGTACTCCCAAAGTGCATTGCAATCTTCGCACAGCTTTCTGGGGGAGGTTACTTAAAGCAAGGGAGGAGCTACACTCGCTCTCGTTGAGCATCCCGTGGTGGCCGCATTGGGTAAAGTTGGTGTTCGCACCGCAAGAGAGAGTTCACATCGATAAACATTGTGAGATGTCAGTTTGTTCATTTCTAATTACCCTTTGGATTACAAATGTTATGTGCACCAATGTTTGCTAGTGAAGACTCCCACCGTTGAAGGAACTATACTCAGAAATTAGTCAGGCCTGACTAGAACTGTTAGTGATGGGACCCGGGTATAGTACTGCCCATTAGGGGGAGCTTGCGAGCATAAGGCTGTTACTTATGTAGGAAGTGTGTATTAGCACTGTGTTTACTATTGCCATAGATATATTATTGACTTTGCAGGGCCCTGCATTAGTCAACTGCAATGCTGTTTAACCCTGCTATCCTTTATTATTATTGAGTAAACTTGGTCTTTGATTAAGCAGAACACTGTGTGAAGTCTTTTGTTATCCTGCTGGACGAGTGGTTATACCAGGTAACACTTTTATGTGCCATTATACTGTTGTGTGGTATTATTGTGTTCCCAACCATCAGTGGGTTCACAATTACAGTGCAGACCAGCTGTGCCAAGGGAGGGTTCGAGCCAAGTTTGTGGGGTTGATAGCTAGGGTACAAGCCTGAAACAAAACCAGCAGCTCTCTTAACTGGGGGTAGTGCTACACAGTAAAATGAAAATAGTTGCCCCCCCCCCCCACCAGTGCTCACAGCTTATAAATCTTCTTTTTACATTAAAATACTGTCACTATATACCTTTTTGACTAATCTGTATACCACAGTCACGAGAAAAAATGCAGGGTCTGCCTGAGTGTTGAGGTAGAAGGAGATTTCCACTATAGCCTGTGTGCTCATGCTGTTATGGGAGGCGGATCATCCATCAATCAAGATGTAACATCCCACCCACTGTGTTCTTTTTTAATTACTGGGCATGGAGGCAGAGGGAGGGACTGGGCTGTCATTTAGGATCTGTATACATGCCCAAATGTGTGATGTGATGTCAATATCATGTGAGCTGGCTAACTCTGATCAACAAGGAAATGTTCTCTCCAGCAATAGAGACCAAACTGAGCATATGCAGCTTTAATACTCTGACTGTATCTTATCTGGCCTTGCCAAGAGAGACCCTGCAGGAGGAGGAGGATCTGTCCATACAGGATCAAACAGTCTTTTTACACAATGCAGAGGATTAACCCCTTATGTTCCACAGTGAGTATAACAAGCATGCTATTCTGCACATACATACAGATTTACTGTTGTGTGTTTAGTAACACTTTAAGCTGGCCATAGGTGGGTAGAATTTTGAATGAAAATTCTTGCAAAAAGAAACTTCTAGAAAGTTTGTTCATTTTACTAGTCATTAGTGGGTCAAATTGATGTTCGTTTTTGACCACAGTGATGAAAAAATTTGAAGGCGCAGGATGGAAACTTTTTTTGTATGAATGAATTTCTAACAGTGTACAGTGGAACCTCGGATTGCGAGTAACGTGGTTAACGAGCGTTTCGCAATACGAGCACCGTATTTTGAAAAATCCAAACTCGGTTTGCGAGTGTTGTCTCGCAAAACGAGCAGGATTCAGGCCAAAGCGGTGTGCAGTACCGCGTTTGGCCTGAGGTGGGGGGCGCCGGAGCCGAGCCGAGCCGAACGGCGCCGATCGTGGCCGATCGACACCATTCTAAACCTGAAATAATACATTCCCAAGCCTTTCCGAGATTTGCCAAGGTCAGCCGAACTGTCCTCGGGCCTTTCTGGCAGTTTCTGAGGCTCTCCAGCGCCCCCCGCCTCTGGCCGCATGCGGTATTGCATGCCATTGAAGTCAATGCTTAACAAATTATTTTAGTTTCCATTGACTTCAATGGGGAAACTTGCTTTGATATGCGAGTACTTTGGATTACGAGCATTCTCCTGGAACGGATTATGCTCGTAATCCGAGGTTCCACTGTATGTGGTTTTCGTTCGGTAAAGACCATTCATTCCTAAAACATATGTTAAAAGCAAATAAAATCTTTCAAATGTCAAATGAATGTTCTGAAAATGTTCTGAGATATTTCATACAAATTTTCCTAAGACTTTTTCCAAAAAATTTCATTTGAAACTCTGTCAATCTATGGCCAGCTTTAGAATTTTAATTTGCAGGCACTGCTTCCATCTTTGCAGTGCTACACAGTGGTTGTGCTACACTGCTCCTCGCAATACAAGTCTATGAGTCAGCTGACCCATTATTGTTTTGAATAGATTAGGAAAGATTAGAGTCCCTATCAAGTTTTACTTCTATTCAGATCTCCAATAAAGAGATTTCCCCTCATTGACAATAGTTTCATCAGACAGTAAGTAAGGGAAAATCCTTACTCTACTAATAACAATATTTTTTATTCTTGCCACACAGCCTTGAAAAAATTGGTTGAGGAAGTGGGTTGGTGTGATCCATGGAGGGGTAAAAACTTTTTTTATGCTTTTCGAAGTCCCACTTATCATTATCACGCGTAGATCTGTGCCTCTGCACCGACACTGCTGTCCGATATGTGTCAGTTTAAATATGCACTTAGGGGGATTTCACACCACTCCCCACTGGTTCTCACTCTTGAGGTCTGCCCCCCCTCGACACTGTCTAGGGCCCCATGGAAATTGAATGCCTTTTGGCTTAACCTCTTTCCGGCTCAGGCCCAGATAGTGAAGAAAATTGCAGATTTTTGGCAGGATCAGGTGGGGCACCCAGATGTAGGGGTGGTGTTAGAAACCTTCAAGGCCTTTCTTAGGGGCCTGTTTATTAGGGAAATTAAAGCTTTTAAGAGGACATATAATACACAAAGGGATGGGGCAGAACGTTTAGTTCATGACGTGGAGGCTGAGTTTATTTCTAATCCCATGGAGGACCGAAGGGATGCATGGCTGTCAGCTCAGGCTGCTCTCTGTCATCTCACTTCCTCTATGGCGGAACGGAAAAGATTTTTTAGTAAACTAGCAGTCTATGAGGAGGGAGAGCATAACGGTCGCCTTTTAGCAAAAATTGCGCACTCACAGCAGCAATCCCCATCCATTGGAGTTCCACGGACTTCCACTGGTGTAGCCACGAATTTATCTGATGAAATTATGTCGGTGCTTGTGTCCTATTACTCTGATTTATACCGATATCATCAAACTTACACAGAAGATTCCTTACACACAAATCTTGGAGAAGTGGAGCTACCGACTTTGTTGGATAATGCTAGGCAACAACTAGATGCCCCTCTGACATTGGAGGAGCTTCAAGTGGTGACCAGAATGTTCCTTAACTCCAAAGCATCGGGGGGGTGGTATTCCTGCAGAGGTGTATAAGCAACATGACGAGACCCTATTGCCTAAATTGTTAAAGGTGTTCAGCGAAGCCAAAAAAAAATGCCTCCCACCCTCTATGACTAGAGCCATTATAGTCTTACTCCTAAAGTCCGGAAGGGACCCCTTGGACAACGGGCTCCTATAGGCCGATATCCCTTCTTCAAACAAATGTCAAAATATTGGCGAAGGTGATGGCCATTAGAATGAACAAGGTAATATCCTCCATAATGCAGTCCGAACAAGCAGGGTTTATGCCTCAGAAATCTATGGCTATAAATCTATGCAGGCTATTTATCAATATACAGTCCAGGTCTGATAACATGGGGGATAGAGCTTTGCCCTCTTGTGAAGCCCACAAGGCCTTTGATAGTATTAAATGGTCATATCTCTGGGCTATCCTTCACAAATTTTGGCTAGGGAAGGAATATATTGCATGGGTTCATTTACTGTATAGCTCCCCAAAGGTAGTAATCAGAGAGTCAGGGAGAGTATCTCTGTACTTTAGCCTATTCAGAGGCACAAGACAGGGATGCCCTCTATCCCCTCTTTTGTTTGCTCTCGCTATTGAACCATTGGCAGCCTGTATTCGTTCTAATTCAGAAATCCAGTGGTTTCGGTATGGAGAGCTGCATGAAAAGCGGATACTGTATGCAGATGACACCATGCTCCTATTGGGAGACACATCGTCTTCCCTGAGGGAGACCATGGGGGTCATTCAAAGGTTTGGCCACTACTCTGGTTTAGTGATCAACTGGACCAAGTCGTCCCTCATGATGTTAGATAACAAACCAGGGGGTGGAGCTCCACATGTAGAAGCCCGTGCTGGACATCGGAGCCTCGTCTCCATCCACCCACCCGAACATTCCCGCCAATGCCGGAGGAAAGGGGAGAGCGACCCGTTTGGAGGACTATGGCCAGAGGTGTGAGAGGTACGGAGGGTTGTGCACCCAGCACACCCAGACACTGCATCAGCGGTACTCGCGGCTCTCTCCCGGCACCCCCGGCTCTGTGATGCCCATCTAAGTCAGCGTAACTGCCTGCTGTCTCTCCCCCTGCCTCCCGCCCCCTCCTGGCTCAGTGTGTATGCTGCCCCAGGCTGTGTAGTTGCTGGGAAAGAACCTGCTTCTGGGGACTCCATACCGATGCTGCTAGAGCTGGGGCTTCCCCACTGCCTGTCTGGAAAGAGACCCTGAAGCTGCGAGTCGGCTTGAAGCAGGACACGACCCCCAGACTGACTGCTTTGATTTCTGTACGGGGAGAGAGGGGTGCATTGGGAAGTGGTAGGACTATATAAATAATTTATATGCTCCAGTTATCTGAATGGAACTGTTTTTTGCATAGGAGTTGTGGAAGAACTCTCCTCCAGTGGTTGGGCTTTTTTTTTCCCTTTGCCAATGTCAATTGTCAATTGGGAGGACTGTGGTAGACTGGAGTACATTTATGTGAGCTGTTGAGAGAATGTAATTACTCGCCTCCAAACACTGAGAAGCGCTTTTTGTCACTCTTGTTACTGCCCCATAGCAAGGGGACATTTATGACTATTCACCTATGAATAACGCTGGCTCTCTCTAAAACTGCTGCCACCTGCTGATGACCATGGCTGACAATGGCCGCTACTCGCTCATAATTAATGTTACCTGCAGATAACGGGTGTTACTTGCTGATCACTGCCGCTGGTCCCGGATAATTGCTTCTCTTGCTGTTAACTGCTGCTGATAAATTACCTCTACCTGCCGATAATTTTCACTGCTTTCCACTGCTTGCGGAGGACTGTTGCTATTCTATGATAATTTTGGTTACCTACCTGATAACTGCCGCTACCTGCTCATAATTGCCCCTATTGTTACCCACTTGGAACTGCAGCTGATAACAATTGCTACCTCTTGATCATTTTGCTACTTGCCGATAATTGCTGCTGATAATCTTTGTGGCTTGCTGATAATTACTCACTGATAATTGCCATTACTCTCTGTCACTTACCTTGATAACTATTGTTACTCAGTTATAACTGACGCTACTATTTGAAAACTGTTGTTAATAACTGATAATTATTGCTGATACCTGTTCTTCTTCCTTCTGGACAAGACTATACAGACTATACAAACTATACAGACTGCCGCAGATGTCGGGGAGGAGAGAGATTCTTGGGGGCATGGTAGGATCCAACAACTAATATGCAAGTAGTTTAAGTGCCTGACCTTGTTGAATGGAACAATTCTTATTGAACTATACTTAAAGTACTGTATTTAGCGGTTCCTAAAAAAGCCGCTAACCACTGAAATTGCTGTCAAAATCGCTGTAAATCGCAAAGGTATTGCAGAGGAATGTTGATAATAGGAGAAAACTCCTGAGAACTGTTGGAAAATGTTTATTATTTTCTCAAAGCCAATATGAGAGGAAAGCCAGTCAAAACGGGGAAAGGGGCGCCACCTGTGCCGAGCCCAGGTGGGATTCAGCACTATATGTCAGCTGAAACAAGTTTGACAGAGAATGGGCATGGCAGTTCGAAGCTGGTAGTCGCAGCACGTACGAGTACGGATACAGCTGTAACACGGCCAAAGAATGTAGGGAGTAATTCCCAAGGAAGCTCTAAGGCACAAAACGGAGAGCAGAAGAAGAAAGGAGGTGTGGAAGTAGAAACTGGAGAAATTAAGGAGAAAAGGAGAATTCAAGGTCAGAGGGAGTCCAAGCAAGCCTATCTCAAATTAAAGAGATGATGACTGAAATGTTGGCGAAGGTGGAAGCATCATTGAAAACAGATATAGCAGCAGTCAGAGCAGACATAGGACAGGTCTTGATACAAGTAGAAGAAATAGAGGAAAGAATGGACAAATATGATCAAAGGCTGGAGGAAATGAATGAACAGATGAAATCCCTGCAGAAAACAAACAGATTGTTACTCTATAAAATGGAGGACCAAGAAAATCGGAACCGATGTAAAAATCTGCGGATAAGAGGGATACCAGAGAAATATAAAAATGAAGAATTAATAAAAGTGATGCATGAACTGTTTAATCCCGTGCTGGGGAGGGAGGCAGCAGAACTATTGAAACTGGAAAGGGTACATAAGATTACAAGATACCAAGCCCAAGCGGAAGATAATCCAAGAGACCTCATAATGAAGTTCCATTACGCCGAAGAGAAGTCTAAAATCATGGATGGCATATGAACTTCAGCGGGAATCTTTTGGGATTGGGGGGTTTTCTTTTTTTTTTTCTCTTTTTTTTTTCTCCTTCTTTTTCCTCCTTCTCTCTGGATGTGTCACAGGCTGCCAGGTGCTCTCTATGATGAACCATGGCCACAATAAATGTAATTACTTATAATGTAAGGGGGATGAATACCCCAAGCAAAATGTATAAAGTAAACAAAGAGCTCCTTTTTTGGGGGCGAATGTGGTCTGTCTCCAAGAAACGCATATTGCTCATGCTTCGGGGCGTAGCCTGGCTTCACATTCGTTTCCAATGTGGTTCTATGGCAACTCAACATCTAGCCACTCGAGGGGTGTTTACAGTAAGAGAGCAACTGGCAGACCCTGAGGGGAGATTTATTTTTGTAAAAGGGACTCTGTTTAATATGGAATATACATTGGCAAATATATAGTCACCAAATAGGGAACCAGACTTATTTCTAAAGAACGTTTTGAGAAAACTCTAAGTATTTAAAGAAGGTAAACTTATAATGGTGGGGAATTAAATTTGAGCATAGACCCGCAGATAGATACAACAGGGGGCCCCTCTCGCTATACAGCTAAAAGACAGAAGGCCATAAAAAAATTACTACTGGAACATCAGCTCGCAGATACATGGAGGGTTAATCACCCAGGAAATAGAGACTACACTTTCAATTTCCCAGTCCACGGGTCATTTTTATTGATTATATCTTCATAGAACATCATTGAACATCAATTGTTACCATTGCTTAAAAGTGCGGAGATTAAAGCAATGACTTTATCTGACCATGCTCCAGTAGTGATTAAGTTAGAAATATTAAATAATAGGACGGGAAGGAACTGGGGACTAAACAACTCGCTCATTCAGGACCCGGAGATAATTAAGAAGATTGAGCAGGAACTTGAAAACTTATTTGCGGTAAATGATACACCAGAAATTCCCCTCTCAGCCTTGTGGGAAGTGCACAAGGCTGTTATGAGGGGGATACTGATAGGGGCAGGCACAGGGAAAAAGAGAAAGGGTAGAGAAACTGCGTACTCTATATAGAGAGATTCAGGACCTAGAACAAATTACGAGACCCCAAGGTATTCCGGAGAGACAGGAATTAGTGGTAAAAAGGGCGCAATTAGTGGACCTTTTAGAACAGGAGAAAAAACGCACCTTCCATATGGAAAACAAGGAGAGGTATCAATGAGGAAATAAATCCGGGATGTGGTTGGCTAGAGCAATAAGGGAAAAAAAACCGTTCCTTTATCCCCAAAATTAAGAACGACCAGGGAGAGATGGTTCACTCGTCCCCGGAAATAGCGGAGGTCTTTCATGAATCATTTCATTATTTCATTATACAATGTGAATCAGAGAGAGGAATGTAGGGAGGGAGAGATTTATGAGTACCTGAGAGGCCTTGACCTTCCCATGGTGCCTAAGGAGTAGGGATGAGCTCAGTGTTCGAGTCGAACATACGTTCGACTCGAACATAGGCTGTTCGATCGTTCGACGAAGATCGAACGATTTGGGCCGTTCGCGCCTAATTCGAGTGACGCGAACGGCCCACAATGCACTACGCCATCGCAGTGTCATCCAGGCGCTGTGATTGGCCAAGCATGCACTGTGACCCCGCATGCTTGGCCAATCACAGCGCCGGCAGCGAGGAGAGCAATGATTGGCCACAGGCAGGATGCCTGTGGCCAATTATTGCTGAGGGTGTTTAGTACACGCCCCACACTATAAAAGGCCGCCAGCACGGCGGCCTAGTGTAGTGTGTTCCGGAGCAGGGAAAGAGAAGCATAGGCAGGGACAGTGACATTTTTTTTTCTTGCTTAACCTGGATTCCTTTAGTTTAGGGAAAGAGAAGGATAGGTAGGGAGAGTGTCAGTGTGTTTTACTGTGCGAATCCTTGTTTCTAGGGACAGGGAAGGACAGTGAGGGAAATTCTCCTTGTGCTATAGTGTGCTAAAGCATTGATCATCAACCATCTTTAAAAAATCATTTTTTCTAGGGACAGAAAACTATAGGTAGGGAGAGTGTCAGTGTGTTTTACTGTGATAATCCTTGTTTCTAGGGACAGGGAAGGACAGTGAGGGAAATTCTCCTTGTGCTATAGTGTGCTAAAGCATTGATCATCAACCGTCTTTAAAAAAACATTTTTTCTAGGGACAGAAAACTATAGGTAGGAAGAGTGTCAGTTTCTTTCACTGTGATAATCCTTGTTTCTAGGGACAGGGAAGGACAGTGAGGGAAATTCTCCTTGTGCTATAGTGTGCTAAAGCATTGATCATCAATCAGCTTTAAAAAAACTTTTTTTCTAGGGACAGAAAACTATAGGTAGGAAGAGTGTCAGTTTCTTTCACTGTGATAATCCTTGTTTCTAGGGACAGGGAAGGACAGTGAGGGAAATTCTCCTTGTGCTATAGTGTGCTAAAGCATTGATCATCAACCGTCTTTAAAAAAACATTTTTTCTAGGGACAGAAAACTATAGGTAGGAAGAGTGTCAGTTTCTTTCACTGTGATAATCCTTGTTTCTAGGGACAGGGAAGGACAGTGAGGGAAATTCTACTTGTGCTATAGTGTGCTAAAGCATTGATCATCAATAATCAGCTTTAAAAAAACATTTTTTCTAGGGACAGAAAACTATAGGTAGGAAGAGTGTCAGTTTCTTTCACTGTGATAATCCTTGTTTCTAGGGACAGGGAAGGACAGTGAGGGAAATTCTCCTTGTGCTATAGTGTGCTAAAGCATTGATCATCAACTGTCTTTGAAAAAAAACATTTTTTCTAGGGACAGAAAACTATAGGTAGGAAGAGTGTCAGTTTCTTTCACTGTGATAATCCTTGTTTCTAGGGACAGGGAAGGACAGTGAGGGAAATTCTCCTTGTGCTATAGTGTGCTAAAGCATTGATCATCAACCATCTTTAAAAAAACATTTTTTCTAGGGACAGAAAACTATAGGTAGGAAGAGTGTCAGTTTCTTTCACTGTGATAATCCTTGTTTCTAGGGACAGGGAAGGACAGTGAGGGAAATTCTACTTGTGCTATAGTGTGCTAAAGCATTGATCATCAACCATCTTTAAAAAAACATTTTTTCTAGGGACAGAAAACTATAGGTAGGAAGAGTGTCAGTTTCTTTCACTGTGATAATCCTTGTTTCTAGGGACAGGGAAGGACAGTGAGGGAAATTCTACTTGTGCTATAGTGTGCTAAAGCATTGATCATCAATCAGCTTTAAAAAAACATTTTTTCTAGGGACAGAAAACTATAGGTAGGAAGAGTGTCAGTTTCTTTCACTGTGATAATCCTTGTTTCTAGGGACAGGGAAGGACAGTGAGGGAAATTCTCCTTGTGTTATAGTGTGCTAAAGCATTGATCAACAACCGTCTTTAAAAAAACATTTTTTCTAGGGACAGAAAACTATAGGTAGGAAGACTGTCAGTTTCTTTCACTGTGATAATCCTTGTTTCTAGGGACAGGGAAGGACAGTGAGGGAAATTCTCCTTGTGCTATAGTGTGCTAAAGCATTGATCATCAACCATCTTTAAAAAAACATTTTTTCTAGGGACAGAAAACTATAGGTAGTGTGAGGGGGTTAGCTCGGCAGCGGGTGTGTGTGACCCCTGGGATGGGCTCCCCACACAAAAACAGGCCCAGCAAACGGAGGTTGTGGCTTTCAAAATCAAAAAAGGTGCGGTTTATTTTCTATTTACAGTGACAAAACACAGCAAAGCCAAAAGAAACATAAACAAAATAAATCCTGGTCAACTTGACCTCTGACTAAACATACAGGTTTCCTAACTAACAACTGGGATCAGCCTAGTGCTGTCCTAGTCCCTAAGTCCCTGGTTTTAAATGTCCAAGCAAATAGCCACACAGGCTTTGTCTCACCGCACAGGGGTTCACTCTCCCTAGACAGTCCACACAGGTCTGGTTCCAGGCATGAGCTAACATCTAATGAAGCTGGGAGTTCTTATAGAGGCCTAAATGAGCTGACAAGCTTCAGCTGGTCTCATCAACTCCCTGTCTGCACGACGCCCCACACTCTCCCTAAACATATGAGTCATCCATGAGCCCACTAGCCTTAGCTGGGCTTATACAACTCTCCACCTAGTTGTATAAGTCGGCGTAAAGCCTGAATCTGGGCGAAATATATCTACCCCCCTGGATGCAACCAGGTGACTTTACCTTCCTGCTGTCACATACCCCCCCCTCTTGTTTTAACCTCGGGGTTGGAACACCAGCAATCAGGCATTCATGTACTTGAGACAAAGCATCCACATTCCCCATTTGAACGCCAGGGCGATGCTTTACTGTGAAGTTGAATTCCTGGAGGGCCAGGAACCACCTATTCACTCTTCTATTTGTTTCCTTGTTTTGAGCCATCCACTTTAACGGAGCGTGATCCGTAACCATGTCAAAGTGCCTACCTAGCAGGTAGTACCGAAGGGAATCTAGAGCCCACTTCACCGCTAAACACTCCTTTTCAACGGTGGCGTAATTTACCTCATGGGACTTCAACTTCCTGCTGAGGTAAATGACTGGGTGCTCTTCCCCGTTCCAGACCTGGGACAATACTGCTCCTAACCCCACATCTGACGCATCACTTTGTACGACAAAGTCTTTAGAGAAGTCGGGTGAGTACAACACTGGCTGGCTACATAAGGCTTGTTTCAAGAATTGGAATGCTGCCTCAGCCTCGGGGGTCCATTTAATCATGACCGACCCTTTCCCCTTCGTTAGGTTGGTTAGGGGCACAGCCTTAGAAGCAAAGTGGGGAATGAATCGCCGATAATACCCAGCGATTCCCAGAAAGGCTCGTACCTGCTTCTTGCTGTTGGGACGTGGCCAACTCTGGATGGCCTCGACTTTGTTGAGTTGGGGTTTTATTACTCCCCTCCCAATGGTGTACCCAAGATATTTGGCCTCCTCCTGCCCAATGGTACACTTCTTGGGGTTAGCCGTAAACCCCGCTTCCCGAACAGAGTCCAGGACTGCTTGCACTTTTGGCAGATGTGAGGCCCAATCTGTGCTATGGACAATTACGTCATCCAGGTAAGCCGCAGCATACTTCCGATGGGGCCTCAGCATCTGGTCCATTTTCCGCTGGAATGTGGCCGGCGCATTCTGTAACCCGAACGGCATTCTTTTATATTGGAACGCCCCGTCTGGGGTTACAAATGCGGTTTTCTCTTTGGCCAATTTGGCCAGGGGGATTTGCCAATACCCTTTTGTGAGGTCAAGAGTCGTCATGTATCGGGCTGTTCCCAGCCGGTCGATCAACTCATCTATACGTGGCATGGGGTAGGTGTCAAATTTTGTAACTTTGTTCAACTGACGAAAATCGTTACAAAATCGCCAGCTCCCATCCGGTTTAGGCACCAACACAATGGGACTAGACCAATCACTTTGGGACTCCTCTATCACCCCTAAGTTCAGCATTTTCTGTACTTCCTCCCGTATTGCCTCCCGTCGGGCCTCTGGGATCCGATAGGGTTTTAACTTCACCCTTTCACCGGGCGGGGTAATGATGTCATGCTCTACCCCAAATGTTTGTCCCGGCAGCTCAGAGAATACCTCCTTGTTGCGAAGCACAAACTCCTTAACCTCCTGTTGTTGGGGTTGTGACAAGGTGGCTGCTATTCCAACCTCAGGAATCACGCAACCAGTTTGAGCTGGTGACCAAGTGTCTGCGACTAGGGACTCTCTATCCCTCCAGGCTTTCAACAGATTAACGTGATAGATCTGTTCGGGCTTTCGCCTTCCTGGTTGTCTGACCTTGTAATTCACTTCGCTCACTTTTTCCATTATCTCGTAGGGGCCTTGCCATTTGGCAAGGAATTTACTTTCAACCGTAGGGACAAGTACCAGTATCCTATCCCCCGGGGAAAAGGTACGGGTCTTGGCTCCACGGTTGTACACTCTCTGCTGTGCTAACTGCGCTTGGGCCAAATGTTCCTTCACGATGGGCATTACCTGTGCAATTCGGTCTTGCATCAGGGCGACATGCTCAATCACACTCCTGTGGGGAGAACTCTCACTTTCCCAAGTTTCCTTGGCAATATCCAACAGCCCTCTTGGGTGTCTCCCATACAGTAACTCAAAGGGGGAGAATCCCGTAGAGGATTGGGGCACCTCCCTAATAGCAAACATCAGATAAGGAAGTAGACAGTCCCAATCCTTTCCATCTCTATCCACCACTTTCTTCAACATTTGTTTTAGGGTTTTGTTGAATCTTTCAACCAGCCCATCGGTTTGGGGGTGATACACAGATGTACGTAATTGCGTCACTTTGAACAATTTACACAGCTCCTTCATAACCCGGGACATAAAGGGTGTACCTTGGTCCGTAAGCAGTTCTTTACAAATACCCACCCGGCTAAACACAAGAGATAGCTCTTTGGCTATGGTTTTGGCCGAGGTATTTCGGAGAGGGATCGCTTCTGGATAACGGGTGGCATAGTCCATTATAACTAATATGTACTGGTGCCCCCTAGCGGACTTGATTATAGGACCTACCAAATCCATGGCGATCCTCTCAAACGGGACCTCAATGATGGGTAGAGGGACCAGCGGGCTACGGAAATGTGGCATCGGGGCCGACCTCTGACACACAGGGCAGGAGGAACAATAATTTTCTATGTCCTTCATCACCCCCGGCCAATAGAATCTCTGTAATACCCTCTCTCTGGTTTTCTCTGTCCCCAGATGACCTCCAAGAATGTGCCCATGGGCCAACTCCAACACCAACTTCCTGTAAGGTTTGGGCACCACAAGCTGCTCAACGGTTTCTTCTGCCCTTTTTGCCACCCGATACAGTAGGTCCTTCTCTACGCTGAAGTATGGGTAAGTGCAGGTATTATCTGGGTTCACTAACTCGCCATCTATTTTCACTACGTTTTCCCGTGCCTTTATTAGGGCGGGGTCTTTCAACTGTTCTGTGGCAAAGTTTTCCCTGTGAACCTCAAGATCAGAAAACTCCACAGACGGTAGGTTTTCGTCTGAGGAGGTGGGCTCCTCTCCAGTTTCTTGAGTCTCCCCTGCCAATACTGATAAGGGAAATTCCGGAGAGTCCTCACCACTCTCAGGGGAGTGCTGGCTATCACATTCCTGGTACATAGGGGCACCAGTGGGGGGCTCAGGATCATCCCACAGTTCCCAGAACTTCGGAAAATCCCTTCCCACAATGGCGTCATACGGTAACTGAGATACTAAGCCCACTGGATGAGAGAGGGTACCTTTGGGGGTCTCGAAACACACTGTAGTCACTGGATACTCTCGGGTGTCCCCATGCACACAAATAACAGCTACCTTGCTATTCCCAGAGACCTCTGTTTTAACTAACTCAGCCTTTATCAGGGTCACAAGGCTACCTGAATCCAGCAATACCACAACATTTCTACCATTAACACACATTTTGCATAAATGTTTCTCAGTTCCTCGAATGGCAGTGCATGCGACTGTCGCACACAGCGACTGACGTCTGCCCGTCAGAAAGTCACACTGCATGGGTTCCTCCACAACCGGGCAATTGGCTGCAATATGTCCCGCTTGCCGGCAGCGGTAGCAAACGATCCTTCTTGCCGCCTCTTGAGCCGCTGATTTCCCAGGCTGTTCTCGCCAAACTTGGGGTAGAGCTCCCACCCTCTCACTCTCTCCACCCTTACCCCTTGGAATCCTCTTATCCGCCCCTGGGGATGGTCTGGTCTTAGGGTGGAAAGTCCGAGTGTCTCTGGAAGAGGCCGTCAGGTTCTCTGTAGCCAAGTATTTCTCCACACGATCCACAAGACCATCGGCCGTCTCTGGGTCTCCATGGCTTACCCACTTTTGGATGGCAGTAGGATGAGCTCTCAAAAACCGATCCATTACAACACGTTCCACAATCTTTGGTGCGGACAAAGTCTCTGGCTGTAGCCACTTTCTGCTCAGGTGAATGAGATCATACATTTGAGACCTGGGGGGTTTTCCAAGCTGGAAAGTCCAGTTATGCACACGCTGAGCCCGGACAGCCTGGGTGACACCCAGCCTTGCCAATATCTCAGCTTTTAGCATCACATAGTCTTTTGCTTGGTCAGGCTCTAGGTCATAGTAAGCCTTCTGCGATTCACCAGTTAACAGAGGAGCCACCAGTCCAGCCCACTGCTCCTCAGGCCACTTTTCTCTTTCAGCAGTCCTTTCAAATGTGGTCAAAAATACCTCTGGATCATCCTCTCCAGTCATTTTTGTCAATAAACGACTCACCCCAAAGGACGCGGTATTAGTGGGACGGCTTTCCTCACTGGTCTGCGGACGTTGCTGCATTACTGCTTCCATTTGTTGTAGTCTCTGCTCTTGCTTCTGTAACAGGTCTATGAAGCGGGCCTCAGATTGCTGCTGGGCTTGTTGCTGAGCTTCCAGACTCTGTTGGTGAGCTTGCTGCTGGGCTGCAAGGCTCTGTTGATGAGCTTGCTGCTGGGCTGCGAAGTTCTGTTGTTGAGCTGCAAGGCTCTGTTGATGAGCTGCAAGGCTCTTTTGCAAACCTGCATTTGTCTGCTGTTGATTGGCATTTGCTAGAGCCAGCTGCTTCAGTATCTCCTCCATGCTGGCTTAAAAAAAACTGCCTGCATTCTCCACCAACTGTGAGGGGGTTAGCTCGGCAGCGGGTGTGTGTGACCCCCGGGATGGGCTCCCCACACAAAAACAGGCCCAGAAAACGGAGGTTGTGGTTTTCAAAATCAAAAAAGGTGCGGTTTATTTTCTATTTACAGTGACAAAACACAGCAAAGCCAAAAGAAACATAAACAAAATAAATCCTGGTCAACTTGACCTCTGACTAAACATACAGGTTTCCTAACTAACAACTGGGATCAGCCTAGTGCTGTCCTAGTCCCTAAGTCCCTGGTTTTAAATGTCCAAGCAAATAGCCACACAGGCTTTGTCTCACCGCACAGGGGTTCACTCTCCCTAGACAGTCCACACAGGTCTGGTTCCAGGCATGAGCTAACATCTAATGAATCTGGGAGTTCTTATAGAGGCCTAAATGAGCTGACAAGCTTCAGCTGGTCTCATCAACTCCCTGTCTGCACGACGCCCCACACTCTCCCTAAACATATGAGTCATCCATGAGCCCACTAGCCTTAGCTGGGCTTATACAACTCTCCACCTAGTTGTATAAGTCGGCGTAAAGCCTGAATCTGGGCGAAATATATCTACCCCCCTGGATGCAACCAGGTGACTTTACCTTCCTGCTGTCACAGTAGGAAGAGTGTCAGTTTCTTTCACTGTGATAATCCTTGTTTCTAGGGACAGGGTAGGACAGTGAGGGAAATTCTACTTGTGCTATAGTGTGCTAAAGCATTGATCATCAATCAGCTTTAAAAAAACATTTTTTCTAGGGACAGAAAACTATAGGTAGGAAGAGTGTCAGTTTCTTTCACTGTGATAATCCTTGTTTCTAGGGACAGGGAAGTACAGTGAGGGAAATTCTACTTGTGCTATAGTGTGCTAAAGCATTGATCATCAATCAGCTTTAAAAAAACATTTTTTCTAGGGACAGAAAACTATAGGTAGGAAGAGTGTCAGTTTCTTTCACTGTGATAATCCTTGTTTCTAGGGACAGGGAAGGACAGTGAGGGAAATTCTCCTTGTGCTATAGTGTGCTAAAGCATTGATCATCAACCATCTTTAAAAAAACATTTTTTCTAGGGACAGAAAACTATAGGTAGGAAGAGTGTCAGTTTCTTTCACTGTGATAATCCTTGTTTCTAGGGACAGGGAAGGACAGTGAGGGAAATTCTACTTGTGCTATAGTGTGCTAAAGCATTGATCATCAATCAGCTTTAAAAAAACATTTTTTCTAGGGACAGAAAACTATAGGTAGGAAGAGTGTCAGTTTCTTTCACTGTGATAATCCTTGTTTCTAGGGACAGGGAAGGACAGTGAGGGAAATTCTACTTGTGCTATAGTGTGCTAAAGCATTGATCATCAATCAGCTTTAAAAAAACATTTTTTCTAGGGACAGAAAACTATAGGTAGGAAGAGTGTCAGTTTCTTTCACTGTGATAATCCTTGTTTCTAGGGACAGGGAAGGACAGTGAGGGAAATTCTACTTGTGCTATAGTGTGCTAAAGCATTGATCATCAATCAGCTTTAAAAAAACATTTTTTCTAGGGACAGAAAACTATAGGTAGGAAGAGTGTCAGTTTCTTTCACTGTGATAATCCTTGTTTCTAGGGACAGCGAAGGACAGTGAGGGAAATTCTCCTTGTGCTATAGTGTGCTAAAGCATTGATCATCAACCGTCTTTAAAAAAAAAAAATTCTAGGGACAGAAAACTATAGGTAGGAAGAGTGTCAGTTTCTTTCACTGTGATAATCCTTGTTTCTAGGGACAGGGAAGGACAGTGAGGGAAATTCTCCTTGTGCTATAGTGTGCTAAAGCATTGATCATCAACCATCTTTAAAAAAACATTTTTTCTAGGGACAGAAAACTATAGGTAGGAAGAGTGTCAGTTTCTTTCACTGTGATAATCCTTGTTTCTAGGGACAGGGAAGGACAGTGAGGGAAATTCTACTTGTGCTATAGTGTGCTAAAGCATTGATCATCAATCAGCTTTAAAAAACATTTTTTCTAGGGACAGAAAACTATAGGTAGGAAGAGTGTCAGTTTCTTTCACTGTGATAATCCTTGTTTCTAGGGACAGGGAAGGACAGTGAGGGAAATTCTCCTTGTGCTATAGTGTGCTAAAGCATTGATCATCAACCATCTTTAAAAAAACATTTTTTCTAGGGACAGAAAACTATAGGTAGGAAGAGTGTCAGTTTCTTTCACTGTGATAATCCTTGTTTCTAGGGACAGGGAAGGACAGTGAGGGAAATTCTACTTGTGCTATAGTGTGCTAAAGCATTGATCATCAATCAGCTTTAAAAAAACATTTTTTCTAGGGACAGAAAACTATAGGTAGGAAGAGTGTCAGTTTCTTTCACTGTGATAATCCTTGTTTCTAGGGACAGGGAAGGACAGTGAGGGAAATTCTACTTGTGCTATAGTGTGCTAAAGCATTGATCATCAATCAGCTTTAAAAAAACATTTTTTCTAGGGACAGAAAACTATAGGTAGGAAGAGTGTCAGTTTCTTTCACTGTGATAATCCTTGTTTCTAGGGACAGGGAAGGACAGTGAGGGAAATTCTACTTGTGCTATAGTGTGCTAAAGCATTGATCATCAATCAGCTTTAAAAAAACATTTTTTCTAGGGACAGAAAACTATAGGTAGGAAGAGTGTCAGTTTCTTTCACTGTGATAATCCTTGTTTCTAGGGACAGCGAAGGACAGTGAGGGAAATTCTCCTTGTGCTATAGTGTGCTAAAGCATTGATCATCAACCGTCTTTAAAAAAAAAAAATTCTAGGGACAGAAAACTATAGGTAGGAAGAGTGTCAGTTTCTTTCACTGTGATAATCCTTGTTTCTAGGGACAGGGAAGGACAGTGAGGGAAATTCTCCTTGTGCTATAGTGTGCTAAAGCATTGATCATCAACCATCTTTAAAAAAACATTTTTTCTAGGGACAGAAAACTATAGGTAGGAAGAGTGTCAGTTTCTTTCACTGTGATAATCCTTGTTTCTAGGGACAGGGAAGGACAGTGAGGGAAATTCTACTTGTGCTATAGTGTGCTAAAGCATTGATCATCAATCAGCTTTAAAAAACATTTTTTCTAGGGACAGAAAACTATAGGTAGGAAGAGTGTCAGTTTCTTTCACTGTGATAATCCTTGTTTCTAGGGACAGGGAAGGACAGTGAGGGAAATTCTCCTTGTGCTATAGTGTGCTAAAGCATTGATCATCAACCGTCTTTAAAAAAACATTTTTTCTAGGGACAGAAAACTATAGGTAGGAAGAGTGTCAGTTTCTTTCACTGTGATAATCCTTGTTTCTAGGGACAGGGAAGGACAGTGAGGGAAATTCTCCTTGTGCTATAGTGTGCTAAAGCATTGATCATCAACCATCTTTAAAAAAACATTTTTTCTAGGGACAGAAAACTATAGGTAGGAAGAGTGTCAGTTTCTTTCACTGTGATAATCCTTGTTTCTAGGGACAGGGAAGGACAGTGAGGGAAATTCTACTTGTGCTATAGTGTGCTAAAGCATTGATCATCAATCAGCTTTAAAAAAACATTTTTTCTAGGGACAGAAAACTATAGGTAGGAAGAGTGTCAGTTTCTTTCACTGTGATAATCCTTGTTTCTAGGGACAGGGAAGGACAGTGAGGGAAATTCTACTTGTGCTATAGTGTGCTAAAGCATTGATCATCAATCAGCTTTAAAAAAAAAAAATTCTAGGGACAGAAAACTATAGGTAGGAAGAGTGTCAGTTTCTTTCACTGTGATAATCCTTGTTTCTAGGGACAGGGAAGGACAGTGAGGGAAATTCTCCTTGTGCTATAGTGTGCTAAAGCATTGATCATCAACCGTCTTTAAAAAAACATTTTTTCTAGGGACAGAAAACTATAGGTAGGAAGAGTGTCAGTTTCTTTCACTGTGATAATCCTTGTTTCTAGGGACAGGGAAGGACAGTGAGGGAAATTCTCCTTGTGCTATAGTGTGCTAAAGCATTGATCATCAACCGTCTTTAAAAAAACATTTTTTCTAGGGACAGAAAACTATAGGTAGGAAGAGTGTCAGTTTCTTTCACTGTGATAATCCTTGTTTCTAGGGACAGGGAAGGACAGTGAGGGAAATTCTACTTGTGCTATAGTGTGCTAAAGCATTGATCATCAATCAGCTTTAAAAAAACATTTTTTCTAGGGACAGAAAACTATAGGTAGGAAGAGTGTCAGTTTCTTTCACTGTGATAATCCTTGTTTCTAGGGACAGGGAAGGACAGTGAGGGAAATTCTACTTGTGCTATAGTGTGCTAAAGCATTGATCATCAACCGTCTTTAAAAAAACATTTTTTCTAGGGACAGAAAACTATAGGTAGGAAGAGTGTCAGTTTCTTTCACTGTGATAATCCTTGTTTCTAGGGACAGGGAAGGACAGTGAGGGAAATTCTACTTGTGCTATAGTGTGCTAAAGCATTGATCATCAATCAGCTTTAAAAAAACATTTTTTCTAGGGACAGAAAACTATAGGTAGGAAGAGTGTCAGTTTCTTTCACTGTGATAATCCTTGTTTCTAGGGACAGGGAAGGACAGTGAGGGAAATTCTCCTTGTGCTATAGTGTGCTAAAGCATTGATCATCAACCGTCTTTAAAAAAACATTTTTTCTAGGGACAGAAAACTATAGGTAGGAAGAGTGTCAGTTTCTTTCACTGTGATAATCCTTGTTTCTAGGGACAGGGAAGGACAGTGAGGGAAATTCTCCTTGTGCTATACTGTGCTAAAGCATTCCTCATCAACCATCTTTGAAATCCTTGTTTTTTGGACAGTCAGGGAAATTGTCGTTGTGCTATTCTGTGCGAAAGCAATCATCCTCAACCATATTTAGAAATCCTTAAGTAAAGGGACAGAGAAGGACACCTGAAGGTAGCCCTTATTGCTTTTTTCCCATCTCCCTGCAGGCCATCTATTAGAATGTCTGGAAGGCAAACAAGGAGAGGCAGACAGTCAGGAGGCAATAAAAGAGGGCAAGCAGGCTCTGTGTCTGGGGGCAACAGTGCTGGTCGTGGACGCGGTGCATTGTCATCAGCACATGGCCATGGGACACGCTTGTCCTTCTTTTCGGCAGCTGGACATGTTGAGCCACATCATGCCGAAGACTTGGTAGAGTGGATGACCAAGCCCTCCTCCTCATCCTCTCTCACCCAGGCTCAGGGTACTGGCAAAGCAGCTGCCAAAGCGTCCTCTTCCCTGGTATCAATGTCAGACTCATCATCAGTCACTCCTTCCCTAGACCCACCATGTCCTCCTCCTGAGGAGTCCCCCGAACTGTTTGAGCACAGTGTTGGGTACATGCTCCAGGAGGATGCCCAGCGTTTCGAAGGGTCTGATGATGAAACCCAGCTACAGGAAGGCAGTAGCGTGAGAGCAGACAGAGGGGATGCTCAAGAAGGACATCAATCTGGCAGTCATGTTCCAGCAGCTGCAGCATACTGCCAGATTGGCTCCAGTGATGAGGAGGGAGGGGATGATGAGGTCACTGACTCCACGTGGGTGCCTAATAGGAGAGAGGAGGAGGAGGAGGATGAGGAGGAGGCACATCTCCAACGAGGCAGGATGCCCTTTGGTGGCCAGTGTAAGGGCAGTACACCGACTGAATCACACCGCAGAGCTCCGCCTGTGCAGAGCGCTGCCTCTGCCCGTCATTCAAAAAGTTCTTTGGTGTGGGCCTTTTTTGAGGCTAGTGCATCAGATCGCACAGCTGCTGTTTGCAACATATGTCTCAAGCGTATATCGCGTGGCCAAAACATCAGCCGCTTGGGTACCACATGCCTGACCAGACATATGTTGACCTGCCATGCAGCTCGTTGGCAAGCCTACCTCAAAGACCCACACCAAAGAACAAAGCGGACCTCTCCTTGCACCGCATCAGCTGGGATCTCCAACCCCACTATAACTTCAGTCCTGTCTGAAACATGCACTGAGAGGAATGAAGGTGTAGAATTAGGTGTGTCACAGCCAAGTAGTTGCGGCCACTCTGCTAGCAGTACACGGACGTCCGATTCTAGCAGGCAAATTTCCCTGCCCCAGCTGCTGGACCGTCGAAAGAAGTTCACTCCCAGCCATCCACATGCCCAGCGGTTGAATGCTAGCTTGGCTAAATTGCTAGCGCTTCAACTGCTGCCTTTTCAGTTGGTAGACTCGGCCCCCTTCCGTGAGTTTGTGCAATGTGCGGTTCCTCAGTGGCAGGTTCCCAAACGCCACTTTTTCTCACGGAAGGCTATTCCGGCTCTCTACCGGCATGTGGAAGGCAATGTCTTGGCCTCGCTGGACAGGGCGGTCAGCGGTAAGGTGCATATTACCGCTGACTCATGGTCCAGCAGGCATGGACAGGGACGTTACCTTTCTTTCACGGCCCATTGGGTCACTCTTTTGGCAGCTGGGAAGGATGCAGGACAAGGTGCAGTAGTGTTGGAGGTTGTTCCACCGCCACGCCTCCAAAATGCTACTACTGGTTGTGACACACCTCTCTCCTCCACCCCCTCCTCTTCTTCTTCCTCCATGGCCTCTTCCTGTGGTTTGTCCTCGGAACCAGCGGTGCTCCGTAGCCGTTCAAGGGGCTACGCAAGTACGCAGGCAAAAAGATGCCATGCCGTGCTTGCGCTGGTGTGTTTGGGGGACAGAAGCCACACTGGGGCAGAGGTCCTGTCTGCTCTGCAGGGCCAGGCCGAGAGGTGGTTGACGCCATGCCAGCTTAAGCCAGGAATGGTGGTTTGTGACAATGGCACCAACCTCCTCTCCGCCCTCCGACAGGGACAACTGACCCATGTGCCCTGTGTGGCTCACGTCCTTAACCTGGTGGTGCAGCGGTTCTTGGGCAGGTACCCGGGCTTACAGGATGTCCTGAGGCAGGCCAGGAAAGTCTGTGTGCATTTCCGCAGATCTTATAATGCCAGTGCTCGCCTGGCTGAGCTGCAAAAGGAGTTGAACCTGCCCAAGAACCGCCTTATATGTGACATGCCCACCAGGTGGAACTCAACGTTGGCCATGCTGCAGCGGCTGCACACGCAGCAGAGGGCCATCAATGAGTACCTGTGCGACTACGGCACCAGGACAGGGTCAGGGGAGCTTGTTTTTTTTCTCCACGCCAGTGGGGCATGATCAGGGATGCATGCACTGTCCTGGCACCATTTGAGGATGCCACGAGGATGGTGAGCAGTGACAGTGCATGCATCAGTGACACTGTACCTCTTGTCCACCTGTTGGAGCACACGCTGCGTGGAATAATGGACAGGGCACTTGAGGCAGAACAGAGGCAGGAAGAGGAGGACTTCCTTGCCTCTCAAGGTCCCCTTTACCCAGACAGTGTTCCTTCTGTCCCACCCATCGCACAGGAAGAGGAGGAGGAGGAGGAGGAGGAGGAGGAGGAGGAGGATTGTGTCAGCATGGAGGTGGAGGCTGGCACTCAGCATCATCAGCAGCAGTCTTTTAGGGATGATTTACAGTCCCAAGAAACCAGTGGACTTGTACGTGGCTGGGAGGAGGTGGCTGCGGATCATGTCGTCCTTAGTGACCCAGAGGACTCCGGACCGAATGCCTCAGCAAACCTACGCTGCATGGCCTCCCTGATCCTGCAAAGTCTGCGGAAGGATCCTCGTATTCTTCGGATCAAGGAGAGGGACCATTACTGGCTGGCCACTCTCCTTCATCCACGGTACAAGGGTAAGGTTGCGGACCTTATGTTACCGTCGCAGAGGGAGCAGAGGATGAGACAACTCCGGGAGGCCTTGCAGAAAGGACTGTGCAACGCGTTCCCAGAGACTGGGAGGTTACAAACTCCTGGTCCTGGACAACGAGTTGCTGAGGCTTCGGCCAGTCAAAGAAGGAGCGGTGGGGAAGGTGGCCGTCTGACCGATGCGTTCAGACAATTCTTTAGTCCGCAGCCCCAAAGTATGATCGGTTCCAGCAACCATCGCCAGCGTCTGATAAACATGGTGCAGGAATATCTAGGGGCAAGGTCAGACTTGGACACCTTCCCCACCGAAAATCCTCTGGCTTACTGGGTCTTGAGGATGGATCACTGGCCAGAGCTTGCACAGTATGCAATTGAGCTACTGGCCTGTCCTGCATCCAGCGTTCTTTCGGAACGCACATTCAGTGCTGCTGGAGGATTTGTCACGGATCACAGGGTGCGCCTGTCCACCGACTCGGTTGATCGACTGACTTTCATCAAGATGAACCAGTCTTGGATCACCACCAGCTACCACACACCTGATGCTGATATAACAGACTAATTGATTTTAACATGTCACATCCCTTCAAGACTGATGCTGATGCTGAGTGCCTGTGCTGTTATGTTGACTGGCTATCCTCCTCCTCCGAGTCCTCAATGATACGATTGATGATGATAGCTTGGAAGATCATTTTTGTTTATGGGTGCCGCCACCAGTGGCTAAGGCCCAATTTTTCAGCCCCTGTTTTACAGGGGCGTGTAATTACAATTTTTTTAGCAATAATTTGCCATAGGGCTCATTGCTGTGCTCCAAGTACAGTATCTGTGAGGGGTTGGAGTGTTGTGCCACCAGTGCCTAAGGCCCAATTTTTCAGCCCCTGTTTAACAGGGGCGTGTCATTACAATTTTTGAAGCAATACTTTGCAACAGGGCTCATTGCTGTGCTCCAAGTACAGTATCTGTGAGGGGTTGTAGTGTTGTGCCACCAGTGCCTAAGGCCCAATTTTTCAGCCCCTGTTCAACAGGGGCATGTAATTACAATTCTTGATCTAATAATTCACAGCAGGGCCCATTGCTGCACCCACCAAGAGTAACTCTGAGGGCTTACAGTGTTGTGGCAACGCCACCACCACCACCACCACGAAAGGTCCAATTTTTCAGCCCCTGTTCAAAAGGGGCATGTAATTACAATTCTTGATCTAATAATTCACAGCAGGGCCCATTCCTGCACCCACCAAGAGTAACTCTGAGGGCTTACAGTGTTGTGGCAACACCACCACCACCACCACCACCACGAAAGGCCCAATTTTTCAGCCCCTGTTCAACAGGGGCATGCAATTACAATTCTTGATCTAATAATTCACAGCAGGGCCCATTGCTGCACCCACCAAGAGTAACTGTCAGGGCTTACAGTGTTGTGGCACCAGCACCACCATCAAAGGCCCAATTTTTACTACCACTGTTCAACAATTATATGTAATTAAAATTCCTGATATAATAGTTGACAGCAGGGCGTTCCAGCACCAACCAAGAGTAACTGTGAGTGCTTACAGTGTTGTGCCAACACCAACAACTAAGGGGCCTATTTCTGCAGAGTATATACGGCAGGTCCCTACTTTCAAACATCCAACTTACAAACGACTCCTACTTGCAAAACGCAAGAAGACAACAGGAAGTGAGAGGAAATCTACCCCTTGGAAGGAAAATTCTCTCCTGTAAGAATTAATATGGGAGAAAGGTGTCTCCTCTGTACTGATGCTTTATCAGCAATCCTTGTTTCAAGAAAAACACCACATTTCAAAAACAGTTGTCATTGGGACGGAAAGTGAGGTGAAATGTTCTGAACAGGGGCACAGACAGCAAAACAAATGTTACAGGGGTGATAACCCTTACCTATGTTTTCCAAAAAGTTTAAAAATAGATTTTTGGGCTGGAGCTACACTTAAACAATGTACCTGTTCAAAATTACAAACAGATTCTACATAAGAACAAACCTACAGTCCCTGTCTTGTATGCACCGCCTGTATACGGCTGTTCAGAGTATATAGGGCCTTTTCTATTTTATGTGCGGGGTTCCCCTTAATATCCATACAAGACCCAAAGGGGCTGGTAATGGGCTGGGGTAGGGGGGGGGGACTCATGGGGTAGCTATGCCATTTTTCTTAAAGATTTTCATCCATATTACCGGGACCAGACATTACATTAAAGCCGCAAGCAGTTTTAAATGGCTTTTTTTTCCTTTAGAAGTGTCATTTTGTGCAGGGACAGTTCTAAACACGGGAAACACGTGGCACTTCACAGGCATACTTTAGACACCCCCCAGGTACGATATTTAAAGGAATATTCAACTTTTTTTTTTCACTTTATGCATCATTAAAATGACTGCTCCCGAAAAACGACCGTTTTTAAAACTTCTTTTTGCATTGATACATGTCCCCTGGTGCAGAACCCGGGTTCCCAAACCCTTTTTAGGACAATAACATGCATAATAGTTGTTATAATTAGCACTTTAGAATTCGAACGTTCGCATACATTGTATTTAATAGGGTTCTAATGTTCGTACGAACTTTCGGTCCGTTCGCGGGTTCTGGTGCGAACCGAACCCGGGGGTGTTCGGCTCATCACTACTAAGGAGGAACTGGAGCAAGTCGAAGCTCCAATTACTCCAGAAGAAGTAAGAAGAGTAATAAATAGCATGGCCCTGGGAAAGTCCCCGGGCCCTGATAGGTACTCTATCCTATACTATAAGAGATTTCAAAAGTTCCTGATCCCTAAACTATGCGAATACCTTAATGCCCTGGCCGAAAGAGAGACCCTGAGGTAGCTGCATATGCAGATGACCTGCTTTTCTATATGTCTAACCCTAGAATAACAATCCCAGTTATATTAGATGAGCTAACCAGATACGGAAAATTTACTAACTTCAAAATAAATATGTCTAAATCGGAGATTCTGAATATCACTATCCCAAGGGAGGAACAACGGGTGATCCAACCTAAATTCCCCTTTGTATGGTGTAAGGGGGACTGGGGTATCTGGGAATAAAATTGACTGCATCCGTAGGAACTATGTTGAAGCCCAATTATATTCCAGTGCTCAATAAGATTAAAGAACATTTGGAGAATTTGAGACATAAGCCCCTTTCATGAATAGGAAGAATTAATGCTTTAAAAATGAATATCCTACCAAGGTTGACTTACATTTTCCAAATGATCCCAATAACAGTACCCCAGGACTATTTTAACCACTTAAGGACCAGCCACTGTATATATACGTCGGCTGAATGTCTCGTACAGGCACAATCACGTACCTGCACGTCCCCTTTAACTGCCCGACGTCGGGGTCACGTGCGCGCAGCCGGCGGCACGCTCGCGACCCCCCTGCCTTCCCCGTGAGTCGGACCGTGGATCCCGCGGACTCGCTCGCTGCGGGGATCCCCGCGATCGTCTTACGGAGGTATGGAGCGGGGAGATGTTAGTGTAAACACAACATCTCCCCGCTCCCCTACTGACAATGTCACCGATCTCCGCTCTGTGTAATCAGAGCGGAGATCAGTGATGTGTCACTCGTAGCCACGCCCCCACACAGTAGTAATCACTCCGCTAGGCACACTTAACCCCTTCAGCGCCCCTAGTGGTTAACCCCTTTACTGCCAGTGTCATTTTTACAGTAACCAGTGCATTTTTATTGCACTGATCGCTGTAAAAATGACAATGGTCCCAAAAATGTGTCAAAAGTGTCCGATGTGTCCTCCATAATGTCGCAGTCACGAAAAAAATCGCTGATCGCCGCCATTACTAGTAAAAAAATTTTTTTTATAAAAATGCCATAAAACTACCCCCTATTTTGTAAACGCTATAACTTTTGCGCAAAGCAATCAATAGACGCTGATTGCGATTTTTTTACCAAAAATATGTAGAAGAATACGTATCGGCCTAAACTGAGGAAAACATTTTTTTTATATATTTTTGGGGGATATTTATTATAGCAAAAAGTAAAAAATATAGATTTTTTTTCAAAATTGTCGCTCTATTTTTGTTTATAGCACAAAAAATAAAAACCGCAGAGGTGATCAAATACCACCAAAATATGCCCAACAAGATATATTTTTTGAAAGATTTTTGGATAAACTCTCGAGATTCCAGGAAGGTCAACTGATTATGGGGGGGGATCTGAATATACCCTTGGTTCCGAATGAAGATACTTCCTCTGGAGTCTCGGCGGCACCACCAGGTACACGGAGACGGATCTTGCGGTCTTTGCAGGGAGGGAGGCTAGTAGATGTATAGCGACTGTTTCACTCAGGAGAAAGGGATTACTCCTTCTATTCCGCTCCGCATAAGATATACTCACGTATTGACTATTTTTTTATCCCACATAATCAATTACATGCGGTAAAGGAAGTGGGAATTGGGAAGATTACGTGGTCAGACCACGCTCCAGTATCCCTGAAATATAAGCTCTCGGACATTCAACTCCCCGGCGCAACGAGTTGGAAACTAAACGAAAGTCTCTTACAAGATGATACAGTTTTGGAAGATGTCCGGAGGGAAATAACATGGTACATTCAGACCAATGATACTCTGGACTGCGACCCGGGTGTGATCTGGGAGGCCCATAAGGCGGTGATACGGGGAGTATTAATAAAACATGGGGCACGGATTAAAAGGGAAAGAGAAGCAAAATTAACATTATTAATGGCAGACATTTCCAGGTTGGAAATATTACATAAACAGAACGCCAACTCAGTATTGGAAAGAGATTTATTGACTGCGCGCAGACAGGTTACAGACTTACTCCTTTATAAAGCTAAGAGGGCAATTCAGACAGGAAAGAAACAGAATTATGAATATGGTAACAAATGTGGGAAACAACTTGCGAACTCCCTGAGGGAACACCAAGTTAAGACGTATGTCCCAATGATTACGGGTGCGGAAGGTGGGAAAATTACATTACCGAGGGAGATAGCACAAAGGTTTGGAGATTATTATGCATCCCTGTACAACCTACAGCCAAAACTCCAGAATCAGACCGTTATAGAAGAATACTTAGTAGATTCAGGAATGCCTAGTTTGTCATCACCTATAAGGCAGGAATTGGAAAGACCGATTACATTAGAAGAAATTCAGGAGGCAGTAAAAGAGACAAAAAGAGGAAAGACGCCGGGCCCGGATGGTTTCTCTATTCAATATTATAAGCTTTTTTTCCCAATCTTAGGTCCGTATCTTGTAAAAATGTTTAATGGATTAGAAGATACAAGCTCCTTCCATGTAGAAACACTGAAAGCCTTAATTACGATCTTACCTAAGGAGGGGAAGGACCCATCACAGTGCGGGAGTTATAGACCAATATCCCTTTTAAATACGGATCTGAAGCTCTTCTCTAAAATCATAGCGACACGACTCCAACAGCAGATACACTCCCTGGTCCATCAGGACCAGGTAGGGTTTGTGAAGATGCGGGAAGCAAGGGATAATACAATCAAGACTCTAAATTTGATCCATGTAGCTAATATATCTCGAACACCCTGCGTATTCTTGGGGACAGATGCGGAAAAGGCGTTTGATCGTATTAATTGCCAATTTATGTTTGCGGTCCTACGACATTTAGGGTTGGGGAAAAATATGATTCAGTGGATCTCAAGTATTTACACTCAACCGTCCGCGCAAGTCAAGGTGAATGGAATTGTGTCCCCCCTTTTTAGAGTAGCTAATGGGACTAGACAGGGATGTCCTTTATCCCCAATCCTTTTTGCTCTGTCAGTTGAACCGTTACTATGCAAGATCCGAGCAAACTCAGATATAGGAGGTCTGAAAATTGGAGGAATAGAGTATAAAATCTCTGTTTATGCAGATGATATGTTGTACTCACTGACCAACCCGTTAGTATCTCTCCCCAATCTAATTCAGGAAATGGAGAAGTATGGCTCGTTATCACATTTTAAGATTAACCTCTCAAAATCAGAGGCGATGGGGGTAGCAACATCTAAAGAAGTATTGGGAACACTGAAATCCAATTATAAATTTAAATGGACAGACCAAGCTTTGAAATACCTAGGAACTTTTATTCCAACAGATTTGGCACAGACATATAGACTGAACTTCCCCCCACTACTATCTAGGGTGCGAGTTATACTAGAGGGATGGCAGAGGGGGTTTCATTCCTGGTTTGGGAGGTGTAACATTATTAAAATGAATATCTTACCAAAGTTTTTATACCTCTTCCAAACATTGCCAATTAACATACCCAGAGAATTTTTCAAACAAGTACACTCTCTCATCATTAGGTTCATTTGGGCAAACAAACACCCAAGAATCAAGAGATCAGTGATGTCCTTACCTAAACGATATGGAGGATTGGGAGTCCCAGATGTATATAAATACTACCAAGCTGCTCTGCTGAGCCGCTTGGTTGATTGGAGCAGACATAAGGAGTGGAAAATTTGGCCTGGTTTAGAACAGGCGCAGAGCAATGTGCTCCTACAACGAGCCGCTGGGTGTTTTAGGGATCTAAAGAATAGCATAAAGACACACCCTTTGATAGGCCCCACCCTCCGAATAGGATATGGGTTTTTCTCTAAAGGTAATTTATCAACAATAGACTCATCCCTTTTCCCCATCTTAGGAAACCCGCAGTTTAGCCCAGGACTAAGGAATGGACCGTTTGGAAAGTTGATAGACCAGGGGCTCTTCCAAACCGCTCATTTTATGAGATCAGGAACCTGGCCTACAATACAGGAAATGATAACAGGTGTTACACCTTACCAACTTGATTTCTGGAGGGCAGTGCAGTTGAGACATTTCCTGGAGAGCTTGACACCACTAAGTAGCTATGAGAGGAAGTTAACAAGGTTTGAGGAATACTGTACAGGGAGCGGGATGATGAACCAAACTCTAGCCAAAGTGATAACATTAGTGGTGGCACCGGCCGAGGATTTCCGGTTGCCATTTTTTAGGAGATGGGAGGCAGAGATAGAACAGGCATTCACAGAGGAACAACAGAGCAAGATACTACAAAACACGTTTGAATCTGCAACTTGCATAAGAATGCAAGAGACTAATTTCAAGATCCTTGCACAATGGTACCGTACCCCGGCTAGGATACATAAATGTTATCCTGATACACCAGATAACTGTTGGCGATGTGGGGGGAGAGGTGGGACGATGGGTCATATTTTCTGGTCCTGCCCTAGAATAAAAAGTTTTTGGAAAGAGGTTCGGAGGATTGCACAAAAATTCAGCGACAGGGAGATCCCGGAGGACCCGACCTTTTTCTTATTGCAAAATACCGAAATGACGGTTAAACAATTGAAAAAATCGGTTCTGTGCCACCTCCTGAACGCAGCAAGAGCATGCATCCCAGGTAAATGGAAACAGACACAACCACCCTCGGTCGGGATGTGGCTCAAACGAGTAGAACAAATTAATACTATGGAAGACCTGATGTGGACAAATCGGCAAAAAAGGTGGATTTATTTAGAAACATGGTCCATGTGGAATCATTTTAAATATACAGAAGAGGGCAGATCCCTTATAGATGCAAACTGAGTAAATGCTATTCAGGAAGGGAAGGGGACAAGACATGGGGGGAGGGGGGGGGGTTTGGGGTTTTTTTTTTTTTGTTTGTTTTTTGTTTGGGAAGTTTCTTCTGGGAAGTCTCCCCCGGGACGCCATGCGGAAGGTGGCAGGGGGAATAATGATGGTAAAGATACAACACAGAGAATAGAATGATATAATGGTCTGCAATTAATATCTAGAGACGGGTGATATGTTATGTTATGTATGATATGTTATGTATGATATCTACGGAATGTACGCCTCTGTGTTTTACTTCAGAATAAAATAAAAAAGAGTGAAATTAAAAAAAAAATATATACCACCAAAATAAAGCTCTATTTGTGGGAAAAAAGGACGTCAATTTTGTTTGGGAGCCACGTCGCACGACCGTGCAATTGTCAGTTAAAGCGACGCAGTGCCGAATCGCAAAAAGGGGCCTGGTCTTTATGCTGTGTTATTGGTCCGGGACTTAAGTGGTTAAGAAACTAAGATCAATGATATTAAAATACATCTGGGCACATAAACGGCCCAGAATTGCATATGCAACATTGGCGAAAGTTAAAAGGTCAGGAGGATTAGCAGCCCCGGATTTTGAGAAATACTATCAGACGATTTGTATTTCTCAGATAGCAGAATGGATTTATAATAAAGAGAGGAGAAGCTGGGTAAATATGGAGATTTCACAAAGTAAGATAGATTTGGGGAAGATGGCGTGGATACCAAGGCAGCACAGAGAATTAGCCAATAGTACAAATCCACTAACTAGAAAAACCTTCAAAATTTGGGAGGGTTTAGGAAGAATGCATCATTGGGACCATAATTCACCACTATTGTCGATATTTGGCAAACTATTTCAAGCCAGGGAAAGAGGAATACATATATTTCACTAGATGGGCAAAAAAAGAGGAAATATTATTACAAAACATTATGAAAGGAACTAGGATTTGCACGTATGAGGAAATCACACAAAAATGGGGAAATATGCCACTAGATAAATGGAGGTACACACAATTATAGCATTTTACACAATCACTGCCACAACCGCTATGGGGAAAAGGACACATGAGGACAATAGAGACATTTTTATGCTCCCCCGTTAGTTTAAATCAAAGTATATCCAAAATGTATAGGATACTAATTAAAGAAACAGAGCCGGAATTCCCTCCATACTTGGGGAAATGGGAAGAGGAGATAGGCCCGCTCAGAGATGAGGAACATAGAAGGAAAATTCTGAGAATGGCGTGCTATTCCTCTGGAGATACAAAGACAGTTGAAATGTGTTACAAACTCCTGGCGAGATGGTATGTGACCCCTGCAGAGGGCGCACAGGATCGGGGCAAAGGGACCCCCAACATGTTGGGTAGGATGTGACGCCCTGGGGACCTTTGCGCACCTCTGGTGGGAATGCACCAAGATCCAGCCCTATTGGGAGAGAATCTTGTCAGTAACCTACCAAATCACAGGAGAACAGTTTCCGAAGAATCCTTGGGATTGCCTATTTCATGATACAAGGAAAACGGCCCCTCAATATAAGAACACTTTAGTGCCATTCCTTTTAAATGCGGCCAAAAGCCTGATCCCGAGTCTCAGGAGGTCCCAGGAAGTCCTGAGTATGAAAGACTGGGTTGCAAGGGTTGAAACGATAAAGCCCTGTACACACGATCAGATTTCCTATGGATTCTAGTCTGATGGATTTGTCCATCGGATATCCTATGAAACTGTTTTCCATCAGTCTTGCCCACAAACCATCAGTCAAAAAACCGACCGTTCCAAACACGGTGACATAAAACACTCCGATGAGCCGAGAAAAATTAAGTTTAATGCTTCTGAGCATGCGTCGACTTGATTCTGAGCATGCGTGGGTTTTTTATCCGATGTACTTGCCCATAGACGATCGGAATTTGCTATCGGTTTTGGATCCATCGGAAAAATTTAAAACATGTTCTATTTTTTAAAACCGATGGAAAAAAAACGATGGGTCCCATACACGATCGCTTTGTCTGATGAAAAAAATCCATCGGACGGTTTTCATCGGTAAAACCGATCGTGTGTACAGGGCTTAAGAGTCATAGAAGAAACTTTCCACATAGCAGAGGACTCATTGGAGAGATTCCGGAATATATGGGGGAAATGGCGGGAGTTCAGGGAGTTGAGAACCTGGAGTAATTGATGAAGGTGTAGGGAATCAAGGAGGGAAGGAGGAGGGTTTTTTTTTCTTCTTGCTTTGCGGGAGGGTTTAAGGGGAAGGGGGAATAAATAGATAGAGTATAGATGAAAGAATAGGATGTTTTTAATATGTGATTGTAATCATGTATGTCTATACAATAACATAAAAGGTGACTATTCAAAAAGATAAGAAACCAGACCCACAATCAGTATCCCTAATGGATATCCCTGAATCTTCTGAGTTCAGATATTTAGGTGTACAGGCCACACCCCACCCTGTGGAATATGTCACCTTGATCCTGTCCCCATTACTAAACCGTTCCTGGGATTGGGTCAAGGTATGGTCCATATTGAAAATCTCCCCAATAGGTAGTGTAAACTTGATAAAAATGATCCTAATGCCACATATCCTATACATACTCCACAATTCTCCACTGAAGCAGTTTTGCATCATTTATTAAATTTTCCGGTCTCTCATCTGGCACAATTAGACAGCCAGAGTCAAACTGGAACAGTTGTTGCCACCTAACGAGGCTAGTGGGTTGGCTCTTCCAAACCCACGGCTTTACTATCTGGCCTCACAATTACAACACATAGCCAGAGTTCTAGGCCAAAATAAAGAACTGGTTTTAAACTTGGTAGACTCAACGGCACAACTTCTCCAGATTGCCACTGGGGGGGAGGTTGCAGAGGGCCTGGAAGAATTGAAGTTTGCTAAATAAAATAAGTTGTACCCCACTTACAATTTGATGCAGAAAGTATGGAATATGGTCAGGGCATTACAAGTTGAGGGATACACAAGGTTCAGCCGAATATGGGGGAATAAGCAGTACGTATTGGAAGTAGGTGGTAGGGATTTTTAACCGAGTATTTCAGATTCATCTCGTAGAACACCCTAAACTATGCCTGTTGGGAATTATAGATGAAGTTCTGGTGGAGGAGACCTCTAGACTAGCCATAGCTAGGGCCATGGGCATCCGCTGAACTTTTTTCAGGGGGGGGCATCATTTTAATGTCATCCATGCTTCTTTCGGGCAGTGGAGCAGCGCTGTATACACCACTCCTCCACCGCCCCTGCCCATTGAAATAAATGGGCACCGCTGCCGAAGCGCCTGCAAAGCGCTTCGGCAGTGGCGATACACAGTTGCATTTAACCCTGTCTTTGACCGCTAGCTGGGGTTATTGCAACACAGGGGGAAAGTGTCTTCACTCTGACTTCAACACTCTTACAATTCCAGGGGGGGCAATTGACCCCCCTTGCCCTATGGAGCGGACGCCCATGGCTAGGGCCCTTTTCCAGGCCAGGAAATGTATTTTGAGGCACTGGAAATTGACAGATTTCCCCATGGTGAAGAAGTGGCTGACGCAAATGGGCAACACTATAAGGCTGGAAAAATGTATCTACCAGCACAGGGGTAGTGCAAAAAAATTTGGGCACGATGCCTAGCTGTTCCTGGTTTAGCCCCTGTAGACCTAATTATGGACTGCTTACTTGTGTAAACTGGCTCCGGTAGTGAATGGGCTGGGTCCTCCCACCTGGGGCCTTGGTTGTTTCAGTTACTCTGTGACCGAGTGTATTCCATTCTTGCAATTGAATCTTATGTGGATGTAATGTGATTATGTGCCGATGGTGTTGAATACTAAATGCAAAGTGCTTCAACATAATTTGTACCAATATGGAATTCTGTACTGTTTCTCTATTATTGATTTTTCAATAAAGCTTCTTTTGATAAAAAAAAAAAAAGTAAACGCTTCCCCTAATGCCCAACTGTGCAGCCTCACCCAGGCCTCCTGACAGAACGCACTAACACCAGGTAGTAAAACTGTCCTTCTTCCGTTCTCCCTTATATCACCTTGCCTCATGGTGGGGACAGACTAGTCTGACCTAAAAGTTTTGTTGCATAATAAGACTTCAGTTTTGAACTATAAAATAATATCGACAGCTAACAGACTTTGTTATACTGTTCCTTACAGTGCAATATATAATAAGTTCTGTAGCCACTCTATACTAAAATGCGGAACAAATGTATTTAATTTTCCTTCACTATGAATAAAGCACAAAGTTAATAATCCCTATAAAATAATTACAGCTCTAGCATATATCTAATTAGACGATAAAAGTTCAGCAGTAAAAAGCACACATAAATTCACATAAAAAACACTATTTTTACTCTTGCAGTTGTCCATTTTCCAGAATATGAAAACAGTCAACTGTGAGATGATGTGAAAACACAACATAGTGCAATATACTCAAACAGATATGGCTCCATCTACACTATAATTGCATATTCTTTGTTCTAATACTGCAATCCATTAAATGCTTGAAGTAAGAAGGAGTGAGAATGACCTGTAGATCTGAATTGAACCCAAATGACCCATAAAATTCATACAGTCTCATTGTATAAGCTGTCAAAAATCTGTAATGGAAAGTATTGTTATTTTACCATCAAGGCAGCCTCACACATCAATTATACATATTTCTGTGTCATTAATCACTTTATAATGACATCAGACAACCCTAACTCCCTGATTTTTTTTTTTTTATTATCCAAAATCTTTTTCTTCCCAGTTTAAATAATCTGTTGTTGTACAGTATTAGCACAGTGTTATTTTTTACCTTATACACATTGCATAAGTTGGTTTATTAGATAATATACGAAGATAAGGCAAAGGTTATGAATGATGCACATAGAGGAATATTGGGTTTATCAGTGGGGGTCAGAAAATAAATAAAAATATAGCAAAGACATTAATCTTATTAAACTTCCAATTGGCATTTAGGCATATTATTAGTAATAACAAGTAATTCTAAAAATGACTCCACAAATCATGAACAGCATCACACCCACCTATTAGTCATTTCAAGAGATGACCAAATTGATCTGTGCAAGTCAAAGTTTGACATGGCTGCTGGTCCTGCACTAATTAGAGTGAAGGCGTGATGATGCCAACAAGAAGGCAAAAGAACAGGTCATTTACTGTCATGCAGAATGACTTTAACAAATTGGTTGTCAGAACCAGCAGAGGGGAGGGGGAAATTAGAGGACTGTGGATTAAGGTAAGTATTAGTGGATACAAATAGAAACTTTGCTGTGGGGGTGAGCTGCAGATTGCTTGTGAGTAGGGTAGAGTGGGAATTGATATTTAAAATGGCCATAATAATACTTTAAAAAAATATAGGAAATGGACTAGTTCAACTTTAGTGTGGTCACTGCGATACCCTACAGTCAGTATCTGAGGATCCGACACAACTTTACAGATGATGCTGTCTTTAAACGAGAAGCAGATTCACTTAAAACAAGACTTTTGGCAAGAGGGTACTCACATACTTGCCTCATAAAGGCCTTTAAGCGAACATGTGCCAATACACGTCAAGAAGATCTGTTATACAAAAAAAAATCATTGTGCAGCACACCAACAACCCTATTCGGGTTATAACTCGATTCTCAAATCAGCATAATGAGATTAGGAAGATTGTGAAAAAATATTGGCACATGCTCACCATGGATTTAATCGCTGGTTCTTTTGTCCCCATTTACATTCAGATGAGCCAGATCAATTAAGGTCAATCTAGTCTCTAGTGAATTAAAGGGAGTACTGGCAAGGACCCCTGCAAAATATGGGGCACCTTTAAGTGTGGAGGTTGCAATTATTGCAGATTTATGCATATGAAATACTCTGTAATCTTACCAAAAGGTGAAAAATATCGACCCAAACACTACGCCAACTGTAAGACAGAATGTGTGGTGTACTTACTCCTCTATGAATGTTCCTGCTTCTATGTAGGCAAGACATGAATTGAGTTTTGGCAACGGGCCTACAGACACATTAGTGCCATGAAACCCTGTAATCCTGATCTCCCTCTCGGGAGACACGTTACGGCTGTGCATGGGGGGATATTTCCCAAGATTTCCTTTATAATCCTAGACCAGATTCATTCAGGGATATGAGGAGGTGAATGGAATAAGATCCTGCTCCAACATGAGCAAAAATGGATATTCCGTCTCAATGCCACATCTCCTCCAGAGTTTAATGAATCCCTATCTTTTAGACCATTCTTATGCCCCGTACACACAACCGGTTTTCCCATTGTAAAAACTGCGATGAGAGCTTTTCGTCGGGAATCCCGACCGTGTGTATGCTCCATCTGACTTTTTCCCACAGGAAAACTGCCGGGAAAAAAAAGAGAGCAGGGTCTCTTTTTTTCCGTCAGGAAAAAAATCCTAGCGGGAAAACCGTTCGTCTGTATGCTTTTCCAACGGGGAAAAAAACTTGCTTGCTTGGAAACAATTTGACGCATGATCGGAAGCATAGAACTTCATTTTGTCGGCTCGTCGTAGTCTTTTACGTCACCGTGTTCTTGGCAGTCAAAAGTTCACTGGACTTTTGTGTGACCGTGTGTATGCAAGGTAGGCTTGAGAGGAATTCCGTCGGGAAAACCATCGGTGGTGGGAGTGTCATGGTCTGGGGCTGCATGAGTGCACTGGGAGGCTACAGTTCATTGAGGGAACCATGAATGCCAACATGTACTGTGACATACTGAAGCTGAGCATGATCACCTTCCTTCGGAGACTGTGCCACAGGGCAGTATTCCAACATGATATCGACCCCAAACACACCTTCAAGATGACCACTGCCTTGCTAAAGAAGCTGAAGGTAAAGGTGATGGACTGGCCAAGCATGTCTCCAGACCTAAAACCTATTGAGCACCTGTGGGGCATCCTCAAACGGAAGGTGGAGGAGTGCAAGGTCTCTACCATCCACCAGCTCTGTGATGTTGCCATGGAGAAGTGGAAGAGGACTCCAGTGGCAACCTGTGAAGCTCTGGTGAACTCCATGCCCGAGAGGGTTAAGACAGTGCTGGAAAATAAGTGGCCACACAAAATATTAACACTTTGGGCCCAATTTGGACATTTTCACTTAGGGGTGTACTCACTTTTGTTGCCAGCGGTTTAGACATTAATGGCTGTGTGTTGAGTTATTTTGAGGGGACAGCAAATTTACACTGTTATACAAGCTGTACACTCACTACTTTACATTGTAGCAAAGTGTAATTTCTTCAGTGTTGTCACATAAAAAGGTATAATAAAATATTTACAAAATTGTGAGGGGTGTTTACGTTATATTCCCATCGCACACGTTCCTGGATAAGCTCTCAAAGTTTGGGTGCTGCAGCAACAACCAGCTGGAAACAGGTTCAAGTCATGAAGTAGATATTTGCCAGCACACCATGGATTGACACAAAGTAGCGTCCAAACGGATTTATTTATTGCATGATCACAAGACAAGGAGAGTGCAATGTTTTGGAGTCACGCAGGACCCCTTTATCAGGAATGTGATAATTGTGGGGTAACAGTGAAAATAATTTAAATAACCATCAGCCAATCAGAAAAAAAGCAAAGCTCCAACCACACGTCACAAGTCCCGCCAAAAGCTTAGCAAGATAAATACAATATGTAAACTGAGATGCTTGTACCGCCCTATCTAAAAAAACACCGCTCAGCGCTCAGGAAATAGCAATTTAGGTCTGTGAGCAAATAATAAATAGTACAATATAACTTATGAATGGACAGCAGCTGCTTAAAAACACCAAGTATGAATAAAAAACAATATTAAAAATACTCTAAAATCATAGAGTCCACGGTAATATTGTAGCAGCGCTTCAATCAAACCACAGTTTGACAGACTTCTGTACAATGTTCATACAGGAAACAACAGTGGTGCAGAGGAGGACGAATGTGATTGGCAGTGTGATCGATCTTGAATCAGTGCACCTTCCACCAAAACTCTTCACCACGTGGGGGGGTTCTCCCCTTTTGGGGATGCACTCACCACAATTATGAATCAGATGCACCTTAAAATCACCATGGTCATCCACCGTTTATATTGCACTTTCCACCAAGTATAATTGCTTAATGCAGGGGTCCAGCAGCAACATGTGAAAGAATAAGATATCCACATAGAGTAGTACTGCTATTTAAAAGTTTAATGAAACCACCAATAACCCCCTTACAAGTCAAACATACCAAAAAGCAATATATCTCAAGCAAAATATGATAAAATGTGAGTGTGGTCACTCGGTCACCGTGATAGGGAAATAGAGCCGTCTGTAAGCCCAGCCGTTCTATTGCTTCCTGGTTAGTTCCCGGTCCATGGAACGCACACATCACTTCCGGTTAGTCCATAGGAGTCATGCACTGACGTGTTTCGTCACTTCCTGACTTTGTCTGAGGGCGTGACTTACTGTGATGACACCCGGCTTTTGTATGGAGAGTTAGTTACCGCCCCCTGAGCTCTCGGCTGTAGCCACGCTATAGACCGAGCTCATGCTCGCACTGCGCAGCTGCTAATTTCTGCTAGCAGGCACAGAGAACGCAGCATAATGGGTGGATATACAAAACCTTATATCCTACCAATATATTTAAACAGATAAAAATTATACTGAGTGAGTAATACAAATCATTAGTATTTATCTTTGCTGAAACATTAATTCATATATTTCGCATGACGGAAATGTAAAAAAATGACAGCACAAAACTGCAGTAACCTGCAGCAAACTATAGGCAAACCCCATCTTATGCTGTCAATATGACTGCAAACAAAGATTCATTAAAATGTATAAGTATGTGTATTCACTATGCCCCATGTCTTCATGAAGGTGCCACAAAACGGAGTAGCCAATGACATTGGATAGGCATAGTGCACTCATACTAGTACACATGTCCTCTGGATACTAGTAGTAACTCATATTCATGTGTAGCACTATAGAAATCATGTACCATGATGGCTGGAGAATAGACCGCATATGCAATGTGAAATTTAAAATGATGAAAACTACAAAATCTTGGTTAAAAACTCTAAAATTCTAAGACCTGATGCATCCTGATTATGCTTCAACTTAAAATGTAGGGACATGTTGTGGTCTTTGAACCCTATTTTGATGTTGTGGATGTGTTCCGCTATTTGCACCCTCAGCATCCTCTTGGTGCGCCCTACATAAATAAGGCCACACGGGCATCTTAGCACATATATAACAAAAGTGCCATTGCAGGTTATAAACTGTTTTATGTCAAAACATTGATTATTGGAGGTAGACATGAAATTGTCCAAACCTCTAATGGGTCTGGAAACCTCCCTGCATGCTTTGCATCTTCTGCAGGCGGAAAAAACATTACGGTCCCAAAAGGACTGGGGTCAAGCTGGGGGGTCCAAAACTTTGACTACCAAATCCCCGTAATTGGATGCTTTCCTATATATGAATTGTGGCATAACGCGAGACTCAGTGGATTTTTTTAACAGATGTTCTAGCACCCAAAGGCCTAAACATAGAACTGGACATTAATTGTTTTATTAGTGATACTTAAGTTTTTATTTATTTATAATCCTAGTCTATTTTCTTGCTTCATTTCCAGCCTACCTACTTTTTTTACTCCCAGCTTACCTAATTTTAAAATTCATATTTTAGAATTTTAGAGTTTTTAACCAAGATTTTGTAGTTTTCAGCATTTTAAATTTCACATTGCATATGAGGTCTATTCTCCAGCCATCATGGTACATGATTTCTATAGTGCTACACATGAATATGAGTTACTACTAGTATCCAGAGGACATGTGTACTAGTATGAGTCCACTATGCCTATCCAATGTCATTGGCTAGTCCGTTTTGTGGCACCTTCATGAAGACATGGGGCATAGTGAATACACATACTTATACATTTTAATGGTTCTTTGTTTGCAGCCATATGGACAGCATAAGATGGGGTTTGCCTATAGTTTGCTCCAGTTTTGTGCTGTCATTTTTTACATTTCCGTCATGTAAAATATATGCATTAATGTTTCAGTAAAGGTAAATACTAATGATTTGTATTACTCAGTATAATTTTCCTCTGTTTAAATATATTGGTATGATATTAGTTTTGTATATCGGCCCATTATGCTGCATTCTCTGTGCCTGCTAGCAGAAATTAGCAGCTGCGCAGTGCGAGCATGAGCTCGGTCTATAGCGCGGCTACAGCCGAGAGCTCAGGGGGCAGTAACTAACTCTCCATACGAAGTCAGGAAGTGATGAAACGCGTCAGTGCGTGACTCCTATGGACTAACCGGAAGTGACGTGGGCATTCCACAGACCGGGAACTAACCAGGAAGCAATAGAACGGCTGGGCTTACAGACGGCTATATTTCCCTATCACGGTGACCGAGTGACCACACTCACATTTTATCATATTTTGCTTGAGCTATATTGCTTTTTGGTACGTTTGACATGTAAGGGGGTTATTGGTGGTTTCATTAAACTTTTAAATAGCAATACTTCTCTATGTGGATATCTTATTATTTCACATGTTGCTGCTGGACCCCTGCATTAAGCAATTGTACTTGGTGGAAAGTGCAATATAAACGGTGGATGACCATGGTGATTCATAATTGTGGTGAGTGCCTCCCCAAAGGGGGAGAACCCCCCCCCCCCACGTGGTGAAGAGTTTTAGTGGAAGGTGCACTGATTCAAGATCGATTACACTGACAATCACATTCGTCCTCCTCTGCACCACTGTTGTTTCCTGTATGAACATTATACAGAAGTCTGTCAAAACTGTGGTTTGATTGAAGCGCTGCTACAATATTACTGTGGACTCTATGATTTTAGAGTATTTTTAATATTGTTTTTTATTCAAGATGAATACAATATCACAGATTTAAGAGAAACTTCACTGATTTAAGAAAAACCTATGAAAAAAGGGGGTTGCCAAATAATATACTAACACTGACCTGTGTATTGTCAAGATGAACTTGATAATGTGTGACTATTGCTATAGAGCATCTGTATATAGTGCCCGATCTGTATATAGATCAGCACCAATGCAGGGATCAATAATTGCAGGTTGGCTTGGATCACAACGATCGCCAGCCGCACATGCGTGATACGCTGGTGGTAACCGAGCAATGGGGGACACGGTAATGTTGGGACTGCCGATGTCATGGAAACGCGTGACGTCGGCAGACCCCGCTCATCTGTGTATAGCGCACGATCTGTATACAGGTCAGCGCCAGTGCAGGGATCAATGATTGCATGTCAGCTTGGATCATAGCAGCGATTGGCGGGCGCGCATGCGTTGGCGGTAACTAAGCAACGAGGGACGCTGCAGTGCTGGGGCCGCCGAGGTCATGGAAACATGTAACGTAGGCGGGCCCCACCCATCAAAGCGGGTTGTGTCCAATCACTGGACAGAAAAAATGTATGTTGCTCAGTAACAAAACATTTTGGTTGGTTCACCTCTTGGGTCTGCCTCAGTTTTTTCAAAAGGCACATGGTTATAGTACATTAAGCAATTAGTTGACAGTACTGGGCTTTGTTAAAGACTGGTGGAAAGTCTAGAGAAACAAGCACTGTCCAGGAGTGCCATACACCTTCACACTCTGTGCTGGCTATGTTTTATGTTATACAGTACACCAGTAAAGTTATCATTGTCCTCCAACCAGCTGAAGTTTCCATTTTTTTTTTTTATTCTTTTATGCTGCTTCTCACTTACCACCATAATCTTCACTAAGGAATTATATCTCATTTACCATTGTCTTGTTTTACAAATTCACTGATTGTGTGTTCCAAAAAAGCATCCAAAAAATCTCTGGCGCTAAATGTTGTGGCTACAGCTTAGATGACGGTAACCAGTGAATACTCCTTACAGGAATAGAAAATATGTTCAACTGGCTAAATTATTCTCAAATGTAAAGGGATTTTAAATTAGAACATTTAAGAATGTTTATTTGATTTTACAATTGATCGTGGGGTCAAATGGACATTCATTTTCAACTGCAGTGAAAAGAAAATTTGAAGAAGCGGGATGGAAATGTTTTCTTGAACAAGCTAATTTCTAACAGTGTTTGTGGCATTCATTTGGTAAAGTCCATTCACTCCAAAATGATATGTTAAAAGCAAATTACATTTTGAAGTACATCCCAGCGACATTCATCAAGCTATTATGTATAATATTATGTATTATATATTATTCAATATACTGGGAAATTTCCTATGAATTTTTGTAGGAATTTCCATACCAGTGGTGGCCCGTAATGCAGGGCGCAGGGAAGCTGCCCCCCTAATCCATGCGTCCATCCCCCTAATCTACATGCGGGCCACCGGACGCATAGATTTCAATGGGGGATTTTTTTTTTTTTTTTATGTAATCTTTATTTTAAAGGATATATTCAGAGAACAAACACAGAAACAGTGGACAAAGCAGAAAAGCTTAAGACATCAATACAAGAGGAGCCTTTCACCGGGTACATTCAGTCAGCAAAAGAGTTAGTCATGGATGTACACAGTTTGGCGACTATACCTGGGGGAATAATTATCAACATATGACCACTGTGATATGAATTCAAGCATGCATGGATCACCCCACTCGTCTCCGTCCAGTACACCGCTGTCGGGGTGCCATCCCTCACGTAGAGGGTAGGATCAGACTGGGTCCCCAGTTACCAGGCCCAAAAACACAGGAGTACCAAAGAACGTAAAATTAAAACGAAGAAAGATACAAAAAGAACAAATAACGGGATAATAAAATAATAAGAAATGGAGGAACAGAAAAGAAAAAAAAAAGGGGGGAGGTAACACCAGCTAGCGTAATACACCAATTTGAGCTGCTGTAGGTTTGTGAAAGCTCATCCATCTCTTTATTGTCTGACCTGCAACCTCCCGCCCCCCCCGACTCAGCCCCATCACATGGGCAGAGCCGCAGCCGGTGAGGGACCCGGGACACATAGCCCAGGTGGGCTTGCATAGTTTATCCAAGTGGCCCATGTGGAGTAGAATTTCTCATATCTATCTTTACACTGAGCCATCCATTCCTCAGCAGCCATAATATTATTAACTAAATTTATCCATTCCGTGCGGGAAGGTACCTGAGATGTCTTCCATTAAATTGGTATCAGCCGCCGAGCTGCGTTTAGCAGATGGGGCAGGATGGATTTGCGATATTGGCAAAGAGGAATGGTGGGAAAGTGCAACAAGGATTCCAACGGGGAATCTGGGAGCTCCAGATCCAAAAATAATTTGATCTGTGCATGGACATCAAACCAGAAGGGCTTCAGCTTGGGGCATTCCCACCAGACGTGAAGGAACGAGCCTCTGAGGCCACAACCTCTCCAACAAGCATCTGAAAGAGAGGGGTATATTTTAGCAAGCTTGGACGGCACTCTATACCACCTGGTCAGAACCTTGTAGCTATTCTCCTGCATTTTAGTATCCACTGTGCTCGAATATGTTAAGCTATACAGGTGATCCAATTGAGGTTCAGTAAAAGTGTGCTGAAGGTCTCTCTCCCACTCACCGATAAATCCCGGCTTTCCCTCAGTATGCAAGGATTGCAGCAAATCGTATATCACTGATATGGCATGGTGGATAGCGGAGTTAGGAGGGAAAAAAGCAGCGCCTTCTAAGCGTAGCAGTAAAACTGGTTTTATTTAAAATAACACAAATGCAAAAGATGCACTCACAAATGAGCAAGATTAGGGGGCTTATCTGTGAAAAAGGTCATCCGCTCATCCCAGGGGCTGCTTGTCCTGGTGTTGGGGGACGGAGTCTCTGGATGTCCTCTTAGGTGTCGGCAGCGGTGGTGGAACCCAGCACTCGCGGCAGGTGGGGACGGGAGACAGTGTTCCTGGAACACAGCAGCAGATGTCGTCACTTCCGAGTTGTAGGGTCAACGGGGAGGTGCACGCATTCGAAGTATGCGTGCTTCTTCGTCAGGCTCTATAGGGGCCATCTTGGACTAGGGCAATTAATACAGAACGGAAGGCTACCTTATTGGCTAACCCTATCACCATGGATACAAGTACAAACCGCGGCAGCTGACTCAACATGATAAATATATCCTAGCACTGACAATGTGAATAAAAATGAATGAATAAAGAATGGTATATAATGGTATATAAAGAAGAATTAAAAACTGAGATTAACATAATACTGACATAAGTTAAAAAGTCTGGTAGACTGCATATGTGATAAAAAATGGGAGGAGGGGGGGAAAGGGAAGAGAAGAGTTACTTACATAAGTCCAAATGATCAATCAGTGTGTGGGAAACCAATAAAACATGTCTATAAACAAATATATAATAAATGTAAGTTAAAAATTAATTAGTTATTAATTGGAGAATTATTTAGAACATGGAGCATATAGTGCCAACCAACACACATGTGGTTGTCAATGGGACCATATAAGAATACTATATAAAAGTACTCATACATACGCATGCGCACAGGTGCGCGCACCTACACACATGCATACATGTACGGGAGTGAATTATAATACAGTATTAAATACACTTTATAATAATAATGAAAACATGTAGTACCAACAGGTATATGGGTACATGGCTAAAACCTACACGCATATGAGAAATTGGTCCAAAGGAGGAGCACACACACAGATTAGGCTCACGACAAAGCTAAAAGGAAAATGGAACCATAAAACTTAATGGTGCCAAAACATGGGGTCACCGATACATAATGTATCTTGTATGTTAAAGGGAATGTGTGTTTATGTGTCAGGACAAGGTTCAGATAATGAGAAGATTATAAGAGGATGTTTATTTCAATGCCCTCGTTTAGGCCCCCTGGCGAGAGACTGTCAAGGGTATAGATCCAGTAGTTTTCCCTTTCACACAACCTCTTATAGCGTTCTGCTTAGGGCAGATGTTTGGAGATGGCTTCTATAACCCAAACACGTAGCCCCACAGAAGACTGCTGGTGGAATTCTTTGAAATGCCTGGCGACACTATATTTGTCGCGGCCTTTCTCTACAAAATTGAAATGTTCCCCAAACCTTTTCCGAAGGGTACGAATGGTGCGGCCGACATAAAGTAGGCCGCAAGGACATGTCAGGCAATAAACCACATACTCAGAAGAGCATGTAAAAAAGTCAGGTATGGTATATTGCTTGCCTTTACACATGAAATCTTTTTGTCTATGGGTGACATGTTTGCATGTGAGGCATAAAGCTTTCTTACATTGGTACATTCTCTTCACATTAAAAAATGTCAAAGAAGCACTGGCGGTGGAACCTAATGATTTCATTTTACTAGGGGCTATTTGGGCTTTAATATTTCTGGCTTTTCTATAACTAACTATTGGTCGATCAGTGAGTGTTGGTTTGAGGTGGGGATCCTCACTCAATATGGATCAATGTTTTACCAGGATCCTTTCCATTTTCCTAAATTGGCTATGGAATTGGGTAACGAAGCGAACCGGTTGCATATTCTGATCTGCTCTTGTAGTTCCGTCACTCCTGACATCAGAATGAAGATAGTGTTGGTAGGCTCCTTCTACTAGCTCATCAGGGTAATCCTTTTCTAGAAATTTTGTTTTAAGTTTAGAGCCATGAACGGAGTAATCCTGTAGCCGAGTACAGTTGTGTCGGAGTCTACAGAACTGACTCTTGGGTATATTATTCACCCAACATGGGTTGTGGCAACTCCCATAATGTAAAAAAGAATTGCCCGAAGTAGGCTTAGTGTAATTCTGAGCACATATAATGTGATCTTCATGGAACAGTTCCACATCCAAGAAAGCAAGTTTGTTCTCATCTGTTACTGCAGTGAAAGGCAGACCCATAGTATTGGAATTACAATATTGCAGAAATCCTAAGATTAAGGTGTCGGGCCCATCCTAAATGATAAATACATCATCTATGTAGCGGCCGTAAAACACTAAATGGGAGGCGTAGGGGTTATTCTGCCAAATATAGAGATGTTCCCAGTAACCCATTGTAAGGTTCGCGTAACAGGGGGCAAAGTTAGGCCCAATAGCTGCACCCTGAATTTGAATGTAAAACTCACCGTTAGTTTAAAAATAATTGTGGGTAAGACAGTATTTGAACATATCCAAAAGAAAATGTACTTGCCGGGTATTGAGCACTGGATCCTAATTAAGATAGTATTGTGTAGCTTGTAGGCCTACTTTATGGGGAATAGGGAGACTACGTCTAGCAAGAGCCAACGGTATGAGGGCTCCCACCGATATTGTTGTAACATTTTAAGTAGTTGTATACTGTCTTTAATGTGCGAAGGGAGATTATTGACTAGAGGCTGTAGGAAGTGATCAATGTAAATGGAAAAGTAACTAGTAACACTTTCCATAGCCGCCACGATGGGTCTCCCTGGTGAATTGACTAGGTCTTTGTGGACTTTAGGGAGGTGGTAGAAATATGGTCTCTTATAGAAATCGTGCAAGAGGAATGCGACCTCTGTTTTAGTGACAAGTCCCTCAATTATGGCTTTGTTGATGAGATCATGAGCTTCCTTAGAGAACATAGGTAATGGGTCACAGGGGAGTTTTTGGTATGTAGTACCATCGGAAAGCAGCAGATTTTGGACTACTATACATCTCCCTTTATCAGCTGATCTAATGATAAGTTGTCTATTCTCTGTAAGCTGTTTTAGAGCAATAGTTTCAGCTGGCGAAAGATTAGATGATGACTTATGTACAGGGGTTTGTTGACACATACATAGGATTTCTGAGTAGACTACCTGGTAAAAACTTTGAATGTATGGCCCTTTGGCAAAGGTGGGATAGAATATAGCCTTGGGTCTGAATTTAGTCTGTTGGATGGGTGGAGAGGTAGACAGATGTTGAGTGAGTAACTCAATGTAATCGTCAGAATCTTCGGTGTATAAAAGCTCTAGATGATCCAGGGCCATGTGTTCTGGAGCACTGCAATCTTGGAAGTTGTCTGTTAGTGGGCAAGTGTCAACAGGACTATTAACTGAGTCTTCCTCGATGACAGAATCTTTATTGGCTTTGATATTGAAAAACCGCTTAACGGTGATATTTCTAATAAATCTATTCAGATCTAGAAATAAAGTGAATGGATTGGGGGGTGCTGTGGGAGCGAAAGTAAGGCCTCGAGCAAGGAGCGACTCCTCTGGTTTGGACAATTTGTGGTTAAATAGATTGAAAATCTTTACAGTCTGCGTAGTTTCCCCCTCCTTTCTGTGTCTACGTCGTCCCCCTCTTCTGCCTCTGTGACAAGCTTTCTCTTTGGGCAGGAGAGGGGGGCGACCACTAAAAAAGAAGAGGGAGAAAGGGAACTAGAAGTTACTGATCCATCCGTATGCGTTCTAACAGTCGCATTGACAGATGGTAATGATGGATCCAATACAGTGACTGATAAACTCGAGGTGACTGTGGGGCCATTGGACATCTCCACAGGATGATGGGATGTCTTGGATGGAGCAATGTTATGAGAGTCAGAGTTAGGGGACAAAAGACAAGACACAATAGTTGCACTACTAGATGCCATATTGAGGAGTGTAGTAGAATTGGGGATAGGTGAAGGTATGGGAGGTATGATATTAGTTTTCTTACTGGTTAGTGAGACTAAAGGTTCAATGGGAGATGGAACATTAATGGATGCATGGGCAACTGGATTATTTTTATCATTTCTCACAGTGGAACGTGATATGGGCCTAAGGGGTGGGGGGTGATATCCATATTTAGTCGTAGGGGGGCGAGGTGGATTAAAAAGCGGTCTAATGGTGGGCCTGGGTAGACACTCCATAAGGGGTGTGGGATCACCAGACCTAACCTGATCAAGGTCTTCATTATTGGGGCTAGGGGGATATGTGTGAGAGGTTCTGGATTTTTTCCAACAGAAGTCTCTATTTGTATTATAGTCGTCTAAATCTCTTCAATTTTTTTGTAGTTTGATTCCAATAAGGGAATCTTCTTGAAACTTGGTATTTAATTTTAATTTTCTCAACCATGAGATAGGTAATTGTGTAGTGTGTGATTGAAGAGATAGAATAAGGTCTGTTATTTTAGAAAGACAAAGAGTGTATTGGATATTCCTCTGTTTAGTGACAATATCCATCCATTTCTGGGTGCAAAACTGTTGGTCCATTCAAGGGCTAGGTCTGCGCCCAGAAAGGAACATGTTTTAGTGTTTCTGAGCCCTCTGGGGGAGATTTTATATTTTAGATATTGGTCCAGAAAAAACTTGTCCCACCACTGTTGGTTGGCCGCTATAATGTTATCTTCTATTTTACGGAATTTAGCACATGTTAATCTGTAAATAGATCTGGGGACTGATGTGGAGGCCAGAAAGAAATTGTCAGGAAACATAGCATATATCTCGTCAAGGATGACATATTTAGCTGATTCGATTTGCAATATGATCTCCATGGTATCACGAGTATACTGGAGCAGAAAAACACTATTAAAATTCACAAATGTACAAAATTATGACAACAATAGTGATTAAGTACACATGTTAATGAATGACAGGGTATAAATAAATCAAAACACCAATGACCAGCGGCTGCTCGATAGAGTACTTCAAAACGAAAATTATACAAGACAAGGGGTTAATCAAGCACACTCTGGATACGGGTGTATAGAAGAACTAGTATATAAAAGAGGGGGGATTGGGGTAAATGATTGGAGGAAAGATATATAACGTATATATACATTTTAGTCCATGACAATTAGTCCATATGTAAGTTAAAAAAACGAGCTTATCCGCAGAGATGGCTGCCAGCTTGCAGATAGAAGAGATCTGAAAAATAGCAGGAGGGAAAAAAGCAGCGCCTTCTAAGCATAGCAGTAAAACTGGTTTTATTTAAAATAACACAAATGCAAAATATGCACTCACAAACGAGCAAGATTAGGGGGCTTATCTGTTAATAAGGTCATTTGCTCATCCCGGGGGCTGCTTGTCTTGGTGTTGGGGGACGGAGTCTCTAGATGTCCTCTCAGGTGTCGACAGCGGAGGTGGAACCCAGCACTCACAGCAAGCGGGGACGGGAGACAGTGTTCCTGGAACACAGCAGCAGATGTCGTCACTTTCGGGTTGTAGGATAGCGGAGTTAGACATGCATAAGCGTTCAAAGGGGGAGGTTAAGGTGGGGGACCGAACCCCCCGGGGCAGGCAAGTAATAAAATGCTGGAGCTGTCTATAACGCCACTCATCCATGGGAAAGGGGCCATATTGGTTCTGAAGAGTGGCTAGTGTTAATAGGCCCTGGTCCTGAACAAATCTGCCACATCTGGACTCTCCATCTGCCACCCATGTCCAAAAGAAGGAAGGGTGTTCCCCCGGAGTGAACCAGGGGAAGCCCCCCAGGGGCGCCAGAGGAGAAGTCGGGGGTGAAAGCATCCCTTGTTTATTCAATCTGTCCCAGGTTGCCAGAGCGTGGGTAGCAAATGGAGAGACCAGCACTGAGGGACCCCTGTCCTCCCGAGGAACCCATGGGGCGTGTGACAGGTTACGGCCCGCTAAAAATTTGTCTAGGGGTACCCAGAGTTTATACCGGACATTATGATACCAGTCCAGAATACGTTGCAGAGCTATCACTTCATAGTACCTGCGGATCACTGGAACCCCCATACCTCCCCTCTTCTTAGGGCGCTGTATCGTGCGAAGAGCCAACCTGGGGCATTTCCCACTCCAAATATATTGTACAAACAGGCTATTGAGGGTTGAGAAGAAAGTCCTAGGCAAAGTGTTCGGCACCATCTGCAGGAAAAACAGGATACGAGGTAGCACATTCATCTTAAGCACACTGACTTGGCCCATCCACAAAAACACAGCCCTATCGCACCGCTTCAGGTCCACTCTGACTGTGGAGAGAAATAGAGTGTAGTTACACTCATAAAGCATCCAACAGCTTGTGGGCAGATATACCCCCAAGTATTTCAGGGAGGTTGGACACCATGTAAATGAAAATGCAGATTGCAGCTGTGTGCGCAAACCCATGGGGATATTTAGTGACAGGATTTCTGACTTATCGTAGTTAATCTTAAAGTTAGACAGTAGGCTAAATTCCTTTAGCTCTGCCAAGATGTTAGGCAGCGATATCAGTGGGTCAGAAACATAGAATAGAACATCATCCGCGTAGGCCGATAATTTATTTTCCGTCGGACCGACCGTAAAACCTTTCATGTCATTATTAAGGCGGATCCTATTAAGCAGTGGTTCGAGGGTCAGAGCGAAAATGAGAGGGGATAATGGGCATCCCTGATGCGTCCCATTATCAATCGGGAAGGCTTCGGACAGTAGTCCTTTCACCTTCACTTTGGCAGTCGGAGAGCTATAGAGGGAGGAAATCCATGCCAGCATATTTGAGCCTAAGCCAAGCCTGGCCAGTACCGTTTGCATATAAGTCCAGTCCACCCTGTCAAATGCCTTCTCAGCATCAGTGGAAAGCAAAAGACAGGGAAGAGACACCGCCTGTGACTCAACCCAGTGAATCAGCTGGAGTGCTCTATTGGAGTAATCCCTAGCCTCCCTGCCCATAATGAACCCTGTCTGGTCAACGTGGATGACCGTCGGGAGTATCGGCTTAAGTCTATTAGCCAAGATTTTGGCTAAAATCTTGACGTCTGTGTTTAGAAGCTATATAGGCCTATAGCTGCCCGGTAAGGTATGATCCTTACCTTCCTTTGGGAGGACTGCAATGTGCGCCATCAGTGCTTCAGAGGGCTCGCCGTACCGGAGGCCAGGGCCATGAAATAAGCACACGTGGGGCAAGAGAGCACCTTAGAATACTTTTTGTAGTAGGCATTTGTGTAGCCGTCTAGGCCATGGCTTTTTCCATTGGGCAGGTCTTTCACTACCTCCTGAATTTCTGCTATGGTGATGGGAGAGTCCAGCTGTTTACTCACTGAGGCCTCCAGCTGTGGGAACTTGGCTTCTGTGAGGTATTGGAGAATTCGGTCAACCCGTTGGGATTTCGTCGCACCAGGCAAGGTATCAGGGAGATGATACAATTGGGCATAAAAGTCCCGAAAGGAACTAGCAATTTTTGATGAGTGAACAACCGCAGCCCCCTTTGTGGAGGCAAGTTTGTGTACATGTCCCGAGGCACGTTGGCTTTTAAGGGCTCTAGCCAGCAACCTCCCACATTTATTACCAAATTCATAGAATTTGTGTGCCAAATGCCGAATGCGTGCCTTAATTTTGGTGTCTAACAGTGTAGCTAACTCCTGTCGTAGGGACTGTAGTTCCGACGCCAATTCCGGGTGACTTTTTTCTTATGTAGCAGTTCTGCGGCACTTATTTTGGCCAAGAGGGCTTGCAGTTCCCCTTCCCTGGCTTTCTTCAGTCTCGCTCCCTTGGATATCAGCTCCCCCTGAACCACGGCCTTATGTCCCTCCCATACAGATCCCATGCTAACCTCACCTGACTTGTTCTCTGTGAAATACAGGGAGATGGTATCTGACACTTGTTTTTGAGCAACCGCATCATTCAAGATGTCATCATTCAGACGCCAGCTCCATGTCTATGCCTCCATTGACAGGAGATGCAGGGAGATGGAGACCGGCACATGGTCGGAAATAGTAATGGACCCAATGGAGGCGCCAGCTAGGGAGTCAAACGAGTACTGGTCCATCACTAGAAGGTCAATGCGGGTATATACACTATGCGTGGATGAAAAGTAGCTAAAGTCCCTATCTGTTGGGTAGAGAAGTCTCCAGCAGTCAACTAAATGGTGCTCCTGCAGGGACTTTCGAAAGTGTTTCAGGAAGGCAAAGGAGTGAGTCGAGCGGCCCGAGGAGGTGTCCATTTGCGGGTCAGGGCTGACATTAAAGTCCCCCCAGGATGAGCTGGCCCTCCCGGAAGGTGGACAGGGACTCCAGGACAGAGTCCAGGAAGGTAAGCTGTTTGCTATTTGGGGCGTACACAGCTGCAAAAGGGAACCTGCGGGCATAAATAGTGCCTTTGACAAACACAAACCGACCCTCCGGCTCGAGCAATTGGTCCAACTAACAAAGGTACAGTTTTTGTGGACCGCTATAGCTACCCCCCCTGATTTGGGGCAGGGGGAATTGCTAAGATACCAGGAATTGTATAGGTGAGTGGGAAGGCGGGGGACCGAGTCAGTGCGGAAGTGTGTTTCCTGCAAAAAAAGGATGTGTGTCCCCAAGCGTTTCATCTCAAGCCACAACTTACTGCATTTTGACGGAAATCCCAAGCCATGTACGTTATAGGATATGACTTTCATGGCAGCCATAGGGAGAGATCACAGAGCGGGGCCACCAGGCCAGCGGCAAGAGGGAAGAGAGGCCCAGAGCACATTCAGGCCTGCAGCAAAGGACACAAGGAGCATATAGAGCACAAGCAGGATCCTAGAAAACAAACCAGAGAAAGAAAATGACCCCCTAGGAGACTTGGGACTTTAAAAGTGACTGTCAAACAAATAATGTCAAGTAAAAAATATATTTATTAAATTAAACACATAGTAGTAAAAACTTATCAATACATATATTACAAGACCAGTTGGTGGATTAAATAAATCCGAATGCCTGTGGGCGTAGCTCGTAGCACCTAACCCAACGTTTCTGGCAGGAAGCCCTTCTTCAGGGGTCTATTTAAGGTGTGTAGAGAGCAGTACCATCTGATAAAACATACATATCATGTCAATACATGCAATATAATAGAATGCATTCTATGTTTTGCAGTGGAAGATAGACGACCAGAGATCACGTGGCCAAACAAAAAGAAGGGTTGGGAGAGGAAGGGAAGGATGGGACATAAAAATAGAATAGAGGGGGAAAGAAAACAGGGGCAGGAAATAAAACAAGGAGTACATAGAAACGGTCAAAGCAAGAAAAAGTGTATAAAAAATACAACAGAAATATAAATAAATGATAAAGGCATATCTTACATCAGACAACCATCCACGAGATCAGAGACTGGCCAGAATTGGACTAAAATATGTGTATAAAAGAATACACATAGCATAAGTCAGTGTGTGCGCAAACAGATATTCCAACGAGGATCATAAAGTCCACATCTAAAGAGACCACTGAATATATAGAAATGAAAATAAATATAAATGAAAATAGATATAAAAATGAAAAATAAAAATAAAAATAAAAATAAAAATGAAGAATGAAAAATTGGCTTGAAATCCCAATAAAAGGAAAGGGGAGGGGGAAAAAAAGAAACAAAAGAGGGGGGCGCCGGGGAGGGAAGAGGAGGGGGAGGGGTGGGAGGGGAAGGAGAAGGAAAACGGGAAAAGGGAAATATAGGGAAGAAATGGAATGGCAATTCATAAAGTTATGGTAAAGAAATAACGAATTGCCATTCCATTTTCTTGCTTTGACCGTTTCTATGTACTCCTTGTTTTATTTCCTGCCCCTGTTTTCTTTCTCCCTCTATTCTATTTTTATGTCCCATCCTTCCCTTCCTCTCCCGATCCTTCTTTTTGTTTGGCCACATGATCTCTGGTCGTCTATCTTCCACTGCAAAACATAGAATGCATTCTATTATATTGCATGTATTGACATGATATGTATGTTTTATCAGATGGTACTGCTCTCTACACACCTTAAATAGACCCCTGAAGAAGGGCACGGCTGATCACGTGGTAAAAAGCCTCCGCTGGAGGCTCTTTACAGAGATCAGTGTAGCGGTGTGTCAGAATGACACACCGCTCCACCGATCGCCGCGATGCGCGCCCCCCCCCGGGCGCGCGGCGGCTGTTATCCTGCAGGACGTCAATAGACGTCCAGTGTGGATAACAGAACCACTTCCCGGACATCAATCTCCTATTGACTGGGCGGGAAGTGGTTAAAGTGAAACAATAAAATTGTTATATTTCTTTAAATATCATGCCTGTGGGGTGTCCTTAGTATGCCTGTAAAGTAGCGCATCTTTCCTGTGTTTAGAACAGTACCACAGCAAAATTACATTTCTAATGGAAAAAATGTCATTTAAAACTGCTTGTGGATGTAATGTATTGTCGTGTCCTGGCAATATAGATAAAAATCATTAAGAAAAAAAAACGGAATGGGTTCCCCCCCAGTCCATTACCAGTCCATTAGCATCCTGCCTTTGGCCAACCATGGCTCTCACAGCAAAGCAGGCTATGATTGACCAAAGCATGCAGGTCAGATGCATGCTTTGGCCAATCAGCAGCTGTCAATGCACTGGGATCTCACAGTGCATTGACGGTCTCACAGTTTATTATGGCACGTTCCACGGGCGCTCTAATTTCCCACGAACCTCCCATAATATTCGGTATTCGGCGAACGGGCTCATCCCTACTCCTGATTTGCAGGATAGATATTTTCAAGTAAATCAAATGCCAGGTCTGCTTTGTCAGATTGGGAATAGAAAAACATTTAAATGAAATGTCCTTCCTTATTATCCCATGACCAAACAGCTCTCACAGCCTTTTACAGACCATGGTTTTAAATAATATGGAATCCCAAGAAAAAAGTCTTATGCCGCGTACACACGATCGGACATTCCGACAACAAAACCGTGGATTTTTTTCCGATGGATGTTGGCTCAAACTTGTCTTGCATACATACATACATTCCGAACGTCAAGAACGCGGTGACGTACAACACTACAACGAGCCGAGAAAAATTAAGTACAATGATTCCGATCATGCGTCTAATTGAATCCGAGCATGCATCAAATTTTTGTGCGTTGGAATTGGCTACACACGATCGGAATTTCCGAAAACAACTTTTGTTGTCGGAAAAATTGAGAACCAGCTCTCAAACATAGGTTGTCGGAAATTCCGACAGCAAATGTCCGATAGAGCATACACACGGTTGGATTTTCCAACAACAAGCTCACATCGAACATTTGTTGTCGGAAATTCTGATCGTGTGTATGCGGCATAAGGCAGAAGAACATCATTTATTTCCAAAGGTAATTTTGTCAGCCAGTACCTCCTGAACTTTCCTCATCCAGAAATCAATAGGTGATACAGAGGACTAATCAGTTTCTAGAACCGTTTTTGAATATTACTTCTTAGACCACAATCAGATACTTAAGGCCCCTTTCACAATGGGGCGGTGGGTGCGTCGGTGGTAAAGCGCAGCTATTTTTAGCGGCGCTTTACCGTCAATTTCACTGCACTATTCGGCCTCTAGCGTGGCACTTTTAACCCCCCGCTAGCAGCCGAAAAAGGGTTAAGACCATCCGCAAAGCGCCACTGCAGCAACGCTTTTCCGGCAGTATAGCCGCAGTGCCCATTAATTTCAATGGGCAGGAGTGGTGGAGAAGCGGTATACACACCGCTCCTTCACCGCTCCAAAGATGCTGCTAGCAGGACTTTTTTACCATCCTGCTAGTGTACCGCTCTAGTGTGAAAGCCTTCGGGGCTTTCACATTGGAGAGACAGCAGCGGCTCTTTCAGGGCGCTCTGCAGGCGCTATTTTTAGCGTTATAACACCTGCAAAGCGCCTCAGTGTGAAAGGGGTCTAACTGTGACCAAAATTGATACTCAAAAACTCACACTGTTATTTCGGAACATCTCTTTCTTCCTGTGTTCATCACAACCCATTAAAATTCTACCAGTCAAAAACGGCTGCACTCCCAAGTATGTTCACAATCTCCATCCAAGGAACAACAAAAAAAATGCTCTAATGCAGATGACTAAGCGTGGTCCACTTGTTTCTCTTCATCAGCCCTCTTTTAGATTAGGTCAGAAATATACCAGTCAATTCTCTGTTGTCATAATAATAAATTCATCTTCCATTTTCAATTTCCTGAACCACTCAAAATCTCAAATGGCCTTTACGTTTCTCTTTTAAGTGCTTTCTGAGATGTATTTTCTAGTAGAAACATATCTGCTGGTGTGCATATAGATAGACAAAGACCAGGAGATCAATACATTTTGAGATTTCAGGATGTTTTGTAATATACCTTATTGATTTAAGGGGCGTGGTCTTGAGATGAATATATTTGGTATTCATTATGAACTTGCTGAAAGAAATATATAAAAAACATGCATCGGTTACTTACATTTTTAAGGTGGTGGGCTATTGGTGTAGAAGTAAATCTGTGCTGACAGAGGCAGAGTTTTGGATAGAGTGGGGAAAAGGTCAGATTTCTCTTGCTGTCTGTGACCCCTGTATGGAGATTACCCCTTACTTCTTGTCCCTGTGAGGCCTGTATGAGAAGTGGGGTGAGGTTGTCATCATGACAGTAAGGATGGTGCTTGAACCAGTGAATACGCTTGCATTTTTTACAAGTTTAGAATCAGGGTCTTTTTTAAGCTGAGGATAAGAGGAAATTTATGCGTTTAGCTGTCAATGTAGCCTGGTAAAAATCATAGGATGACACTAAGGGCCCCTTTCACACGGGCTTTCCGATCAGGTCCACCTGTCAGTTTTTCAGGCGGACCTGATCAGATCCTCCATTCACTCTTATGGAGCAGCAGATGTCAGTGGTGACATGTCCTCTGACACCCGCTGCAATCCGATCCGATCCTGTCTGTGAAATCCAGATGGACGGTGACCCTATTTTCCATCCATCTGGCAGATTGGATCAGATGAAAACAGACAGGCAGTTATTTTCATCAGATCTCCCCATAGAGGAGAAATCCGTCTCTGCATCGACCCCCCCCCCCACTGAGAAGGGCTGACCGCCCATGTGAAATGACCCTTGGGGCAGTGGTGGCCTGTCAATAGGGGGCGCAGGGGCACCGCCCCCCCCCCTACAAAGCTACTTATTAAAAAAAAAAATAAGAAAATATTTTTTTTTAAAGTGTCCCTTTAAGTGGGTGTGTTAAGGGCGCCGGAGACGGGGTGCTATTGGAGGCATGACCCATGTGTAAACACGTGATTGGGGCTAAGAAGCTCTATTGGCGTAGTTTAGAGTGTGAAAACAGGGTGAACAAAATTTGCGCTAACAGTGAAAAAAAATATTGTAGCAATAACAAAAGCAGCGTGCACAGTCTGTTGATAAAGCAAACACAAAAATATGTGAGTCCAAAAATGCAGCGCTTCAATAAAGCAAAATAAACGTGACAGTCCAAGTCAATTCAATATATGAAAGTAAATGTAGATGTAAATGTTGAAACACCACCACCAAGGATTTCAGTGTGAAGGACAACACACCACACCAAATGTGCTCACAATCTGCTTACCAGAAGGTGAACATTTGCAAACGTAAATGACAAATGTAGAGGATCAGCGATAGATGAAACTCTCCAGACTTGATGAAATAATGGCAGGAAAATACAAACACCAACAACCAGGTAACTTTAAAAACTCGGTGTATTATAGTACTATGCAATCCTCCTCAGACGTGGTTAATCTGTGATTGAATTAGGAGGCTTTAACGGTCCTTGGCACGAGTTAAGTCCTGTGCTCCCTTGCTGTCAGTCAGTTCATGTTCCCTATACACGTCCTGCTCCAAGTCCCTCAGTCTCCATGTGTACACATACACTTCCTGGCCGGTGTTCTACAATCCCACCTTCAGCACTCAATCACTGACAGTAGGGATGAGCTTCGAGTTCGAGTCAAACTCATGTTCGACTCGAACATTGCCTGTTCACCGAACAATGAACAATTTGGGGTGTTCGCGGCAAATTCGAAAAGTCTATGGGAGAAATCTAAAGTGCTAATTATAAAGGCTTATATGTAAGTTATTGTCCTAAAAAGTGTTTGGGGACCTGGGTCCTGCCCCAGGGGACATGTATCAATGCAAAAAAAAGTTTTAAAAACTGACGTTTTTTTAGGAGCAGTGATTTTAATAATGCTTAAAGTGAAACAATAAAAGTGAAATATTCCTTTAAATTTCGTACTTAGGGGGTGTGTATGATATGCATGTAAAGTGGCGCATGTTTCCCGTGCTTAGAACTGTCCCTGCACAAAGTGTCATTTTTGAAGGAAAAAAAGTCATTTAAAACTCACTCGCGGCTATAATGAATTGTCGGCTTTTATCAATACATAGAAAAGTCATTGATAAAAAAAAAAAAGTGTGGGGGGTTCCCCCAAATTCAATTACCAGGCCCTTTAGGTCTGAAATGGATATTAAGGGGAACCCCGCCACAAATAAAAAAAAATGGCGTGGGGTTCCCCCTAAATATCCATACCAGGCCCTTGAGATCTGGCATGGATTTTAAGGGGAAATCCACCCCAAATTTAAAAAAAAATGGCGTGGAGTCCCCCAAAAAATCCATACCAGACCCTTATCTGAGCACGCAACCTGGCCGGCCGCAGGGGAAGAGGGGGGATGAGAGAGCGGCCCCCCCTCCCTCCTGAACCGTACCAGGCCACATGCCCTCAACATGGGGAGGATGTCCCCATGTTGATGGGGACAAGGGCCTCATCCCCACAACCCTTGCCCGGTGGTTGTGGGGGTCTGCCGGCGGGGGGATTATCGGAATCTGGAAGACCCCTTTAACAAAGGGGACCCCCAGATCCTGACCCCCCTATGTGAATTGGTAAGGGGTACATTGTACCCCTACCATTTCACGAAGAAAGTGTCAAAAAATTTAAATAAAAACACACAAACACCTTGGAAAAGTCCTTTATTAAAAAAAAAAAGAAAAAACATTCCAGCGATGAAATCCAGTGTCCCGCGGCGATCCCGATGTCCAGCGCTGTCCGTCATTGGTTGTGCCTGTGCGGACCTGATGGGGAACTTCCTCCGCTGTGTTTTAAATGTATAGACCCGCCCCTTCTAAAGTTCCCCATCAGGTCCGCTCAGCGGACCAGATGCGGAACGAGAGAAGGGGCGGGTCTATTCATGTATTACACAGCGAATGAAGTTCCCCATCAGGTCCGCCCCCTCGGTATGTCGGACCCCGCCTACGTCATTGGCCTGAGCGGAAAACTTCCTTCACTGTGTAAATTTAACTTGAACTTGAACTTTAGAAGGGGCGGGTCTATACATTTAAAACACAGCGGAGGAAGTTCCCCATCAGGTCCGCACAGGCAAAACCAATGACGGACAGCGCTGGACATCAGAATCGCCGCGGGACACTGGATTTCATCGCTGGAATGTTTTTTTTGTTTTTTTTTAATAAAGGACTTTTCCAAGGTGTTTGTGTGTTTTTATTTACATATTTTGACACTTTCTTCGTGAAATGGTAGGGGTACAATGTACCCCTTACCAATTCAAATAGGGGGGCCGGGATCTGGGGGTCCCCTTTGTTAAAGGGGTCTTCCAGATTCCGATAAGCCCCCCGACCGCAGACACCCACACCCACCAGGCAAAGGTTGTGGGGATGAGGCCCTTGTCCCCATCAACATGGGGACATCCTCCCCATGTTGAGGGCATGTGGCCTGGTACGGTTCAGGAGGGAAGGGGGGCCGCTCTCTCATCCCCCCTCTTCCCCTGCGGCCGGCCAGGTTGCGTGCTCGGATAAGGGTCTGGTATGGATTTTTGGGGGGACTCCACGCCATTTTTTTTTTTATTTGGGGTGGAGTTCCCCTTAAAATCCATGCCAGATCTCAAGGGCCTGGTATGAATATTTAGGGGGAACCCCACGCATTTTTTTTTTTAATTTGCGGCGGGGTTCCCCTTAATATCCATTCCAGACCTAAAGGGCCTGGTAATTGAATTTGGGGGAACCCCCACGCTTTTTTTTTTTTTTTTTTACCAATGACTTTTCTATGTATTGATAAAAGCCGACAATTCATTAATAGCCGCGAGTGAGTTTTAAATGACTTTTTTTCCTTCAAAAATGACATTTTGTGCAGAGACAGTTCTAAGCACGGGAAACATGCGCCACTTTACATGCATATCATACACACCCCCCAGGTACGAAATTTAAAGGAATATTTCACTTTTATTTTTTCATTTTAAGCATTATTAAAATCACCGCTCCCGTAAAAACGTCTATTTTTTAAACCTTTTTTTGCATTGATACATGTCCCCTGGGGCAGGACCCGGGTCCCCAAACACTTTTTAGGACAATAAATAGCATATTAGCCTTTATAATTAGCACTTTAGATTTCGAACGTTCGAGTCCATTGTATTTAATAGGGTTCTAAAGTTCACACGAACATTCTGTCTGTTCGCAGGTTCTGGTGCGAACCGAACAAGCTTTGTAAGTAGGAAAAGAAGCATCCCTGAGTATAGTTATTTGGAGTTAGGTCATCGGGATGGTGTTTCTAGATACAGACATGCTTCTCTTCTGTGACCTGTCAGTGATTAAAGCCTCCTAATTCAATCACAGATTAACCACGTCTGTGGAGGATTGCATAGTACTATAATACACCGAGTTTTGAAAGTTACCTGGTTGTTACTGTAGTTTAGAGTGTGTTCGGGGCACAAAGCTTGTAGCCACGAAAACTCCACCATTAGGTTTCCAGTGCTTGTAATTGATTGGGTCCATAGGGTGGGGCTTTAATCAGACCTGCAGCGTCATTGGCTCACAGGCTGCCTGTCTCCTTCAGTAAGTGAGGGGAAATCACCAGCAGAAGAGAACTGGTCAGAGCAGACAGGGAGCAATGTGCAGAGGCAGCTCCATTCATCTCCCTGTGACACAGACTCGGCATCCAGCAGTGCACACAGAAATCTTCAGGTACGCTACATGCCAGGACTGGAGGGGGGAGGGGGCAGAAGGGGCTATTATCACTGTGTCCTGAGAGACTGTACAGCAGCATTTTAATCTCCTACTTTACTTCACCTCTCTCCATGGGGAGAGAAACAAAAGGCATTGTTCTTAAATTAACATTATTAACATTATTCACATGTAAATCGTGCGGGCATTGTTATGTAAATTAGATCAGGGGCTTGAGGTGCAGAGGTGAGCAGAGGAGGTGTGCCGTCAGAGGTGGTGTACAGAGGTGTAGAGTGGATGGGAAGGAAGGGTTGGATTGCAGAGGTTAGCAAAGTAGGGGTTTGGGGGACAGAGGTTAGCAGATGATGAGTTAGGGGCAGAGTTGTACTGATGGGAGATAAGAATGCAGAGATTAGTAGACAGATGGGGGGGTTACTGTAAATACACCTGTTATATGGCTAGTCACTGTAAATGTCTCAATTACATTGGTGGTTGATGAAAATACTCCTGTTGTGTTGGGGTCAGTGTAAATGTCCCAGTTACATTGGGGATCAGTTTAGGGTGCCCCCTTACATTGGTTGTCAGTGTAGAAATATTAGTTGGTTACATTCTATTAAATATTTTAGTCCACCATTTGGTTCAGATTTTTTTTTTTCATATTTTCCTCCTATAAAACCTAGGTGCGTCTTATGGTCAGGTGCGTCTTATGGAGCGAAAAATACGGTAGATATTCACTGCTCACATCCTGTAGTCTCCCTGTCTCAGATCTGACCATTCCAATCACTGCCTCACACACTTTCCATTCCAGATTACTTTTGATCCCTTCCAAACTGTTTAGCAGATCAGAACATTCTCTGCAGTGCAATCATTTAAAGGGGTTGTAAAGGTTTGTTTTTTATTTTCTAAATAGGTTTAAGCTAGTGCATTGTTGGTTCACTTACCTTTTCCTTTGCTTTACCTTCTAAATGTTTTTATTCTTTGTCTGAATTTCTCACTTCCTGTTTCTCCTCACTAAACTTCACACCATCATCCGAGTGGTGTGGAGTCAGCCAGAACAGCTTACTGAACAGCTTACTGAGGAGGAACAGGAAGTGAGAAATTCAGACAAAGAAAACAAAGAAAAAAATATTTAGAAGGGAAATGGAAGGAAAAGGTAGGTGAACCAACAATGCACTAGCTTAAAGGAACCTATTTCGAAAATAAAAAACGAACCTTTACAACCCCCCCCGTCAGTGATTGGACCCCTAAAGAGGAATGCCCTGATCTGAGACCACACTTGTAAAGAAGAACTCAGCATAGGGATGGTGGAAACCCCTCATAATGGGCACAGTGGGTGTACAGACCCGGGAACTCAGCACAGGGATGGTGGGAAACTGCCATTCTGCTCCTTGTCAGTGAGGTGTGCGGTTGCTAGTTCCTTTGCTCCTGTGCTTCCAGAGACCAGGGGCTAGAGTTGCTTCTCTGCCCCAGGAGGGATGCTGGATCCTGGGGAGGACCCTGGCAGGGGCCCCCTGGATAGGCCTGTGGAAGATTCTGGGCCTAGCCAAAGGAGAGATGAGTCCCTGTCTGCCTTTAGACAGAGGACTGTCAGCAAACTAAAGAGGATTGAGAAGGAAGAGGAGAAATTGATGGTCTTGATGGCTGAATTTAGAAAGAAAAATCAGATTTGTGCAAAAGTGTACAGCAAGAAAAGACCGGCTCTGAGGCCTGAGTTGAAGGACTTGGAACAAGCTGTGAGGAAACAGAAGGATTTGGTGAGTTCTCTGAAGAAGAATAGCAGAATTTTTAAAGAGAAATATAAAAATCAGGAGCGTTTTAATCGCATGAGGAGAGGAGCCGCTTCCTGCATGGAGGGTGAGGAGACCAGTGAGGAGATGCAGGAACAGACAGACTCAGCAGAGAGTGAGAAAGTGGGCCCGGTGGCAAGAGCAAGATCCACCATGAAATCTGCAGCAGCTGGGGGGAAGTCCGATCCCACCGTCAGCCATAACATTGTAAATGTAACAACCCAGCAAGCAGGTACAGTGTGTGTGCAGGATGGTGGTGTGAACTTTATTGGTGACAATGGGTTTGCTGGGGGTTGTAGTACTACGGGCAGTCAGCCCAATCCCATAGACAATGTACAACATACAATGCAGTCTGATTTACGTGTTGAAAACAAAGCTTCGGCTGAGTCTGGTGAGAGCAATAGTCAGCTTCTGGGGGAAGAGCCTGCAGAGAGGTCCATGGACAATACAGAGACTCTGCCTGGACCAGGCACAGCGGCTGTTCCTGTGAATGGTGGAGGGGATGCTGAGCGTAGTAGTGCCACAACTCTCCAGGAGTCTGCAGTGGACAGGATTGGAGCTGTGTGTTCAGAGCAGAGGGCGGGTCCTGCCTCTGCTAATCCAGTGACTGCTATCCCAGCTGAATCAGACTCTCTGCCAGCAGCTTTGAATGTGAAGGACAAGACTGCAAATACTGGGGGTGTAAGGAAATCTTATGCTGGTGTTGCTGCAGGATCTGGGAAGGGGGAGCAAGCAGGGAAGGAATATGGGAATGTTTTGTCATCTTCCTCCCTGTTTAAAAGGAGGAATGTTGTGCAGTTAAAATGGGAAGGCGGTGGAATCCCCCCACATAGGAGGGCAGTGGTGGATAGAATCCTGCAGATGGGGTTTACACCCGCAGATATCTTCGCCCTGATCAGTCCGGCAGGTTCCTATAAATATGATTTGTACTTCATCCGTCCGGAGTCTTTGGACATATTTTGGGAGAAATAAGAACACGTGTGTAGGGGCCTGCCGGACTGGAAAGGGCTCATCCCCAAGCTTATATCCCGCCAGCCACTCATTAAAATGGTGACAATTCTGGTCCGCAATGAGTCCATACCACAGGGGGATTTATGTGTTTGGTTGAGGAGGTATGGAGACGTCCTGAGCCCCCTAAAAAAGATTTTGGACGATCAGGGAATATGGATGGGGGGTGGTCTGTACAGCTAAAATTAAAGGTCATTGATAATGTTGTTCAGCATCTGCCATCCTCAGCTTTCCTGGGGAGGGACAGGCTGACCATCTTTTCTCCAGGCCAGCCAAAGCTCTGCAACAAATGTGGAGACAAAGGGCATTTTGCATCCTCCTGTCCAGTGATGAAGTGCTCTCTGTGTCAGGAGGAAGGACATTTGGCTAAGGACTGTAATATTATAAGGTGTAATCTGTGCAATGCGGTGGGACATCCTTACAGTCAGTGTCCTGAGGCAATGCACAACAAGCCTGAGCTCATGAGACAGTTCTTCCGCCTGGACATGGAGGATGCTCAGAGCTCAGCATCTGGAGTGCCTGTGAGTCCATCTGAGTCTGTGCCAACACCCAATGTGTCTGTGTCTCCCCAGTCTGTGGTGCCCCGGTCTGTGCCAACACCCAATGTGTCTGTGTCTCCCCAGTCTGTACAAATATCCAATGTGTCTGTGTCTCCCCAGTCTGTGATGCCCCAGTCTGTGCTAATACCCAAAGTGTCTGTGTCTCCCCAGTCTGTGCGTTTACCTAGTGTGCCCATGTCTTCCCAGTCTGTAGGTAAGGTGTCAGTTGCAGAGAATGTGTCCAATCCTTCTGTGTCTTCTAGAATTGCAGAGGCAGCAAGAGGTGCTGAGGCAGGTGCATCAAGTGTGATGCCAGTCCCCCTCCCTCGACGCTGCAGAGTTCCTGTTAAGGATCGTGGGGTGCAGAGGAGTGGGGAGGATGGTGAAGAGGTTGGTCTGGTGGTAGATAAGGGAAGGGAGTGTGGGGGGAGGGGGGTGGAGGGGAGGATAGGAGTGGGGAGGCTGTTGACTCCGGGTTGTCCAAGGATGATATGGAGTGGTTGGAAGATAAAAGGAGGAGAGGCAAAAGGAAGCAAAAAAAAGGAGGTACAGTTACCTTGAGTCCTAAGGTTTTGCCTTTGGCAAATAAATTTAAGGTACTGTCTGATGATGATGATGAATGGGACTCGTTCAGTTCAGCATCCTCTATGGATGATGAGTGCCAGGGTGCAACGAAGCGCGCTGGTTCTCCAGGGAAAGGGAGTAGCCAGGCTAGGAAATGGCTGCCCCAACTACCCTAATGGCAGTTCCCACTCATTTTATATAAAAGGCTCCATGCATGGTGACGGTGATATTCTTTAGTCTGGCTCTCCTGTAGAGATTATGTTGTGCGAAATTTGGTTTGCACCGTTTATTATGTTCTTGTGTTCTTTTTTCTGTTTTTGTATAGTCATATTCAATTATTTTGTAAATATGTTTTATTTATTATGGTTTTATTGTATATAAGTTGTTGTATGTAAGATTTTTCAATAAACAAAATTAACCCCTCATAATAGGCACATCAGCTTATAGACCCGGGAACTCGTTACAGGGATGGTGGGAACCCCCATAATGGGCACATCAGGTTACAGACCCGGGAACTTGCCGCAGGGATGGTGGGAATCCCTCATAATGGGCACAGTAGGTGTACTAGGTTTACAGACCCAGGAACTCAGCACAGATATGATGGGAACCCCTCATAATGGGCACAGCAGGTGTACAGACCCAGGAACTCAGCACAGGGATGGTGGGAACCCCTCATAATGGGCACAGCAGGTGTACAGACCCAGGAACTTAGTACAGGGATGGTGGGAACCCCTCATAATAGGCACAGTAGGTGTACAGGGATGGTGGGAGGAACCCTCATAATGGGCACAGCGGGTGTACAGACCTGGGAACTCAGTGCAGGGATGGTGGGAACTCCTCATAATGGGCACCTCAGGTGTACAGACCCAGGAACTCGGCACAGGAATGGTGGGAACCCTGCATAATGGGCACAGTAGGTGTACAGACCCAGGAACTCAGTACAGAGATGGTGGGAACCCCTCATAATGGGCACCGTAGGTGTACAGACCCTGGAACTCAGTACAGCCTGTCCTTATACATTTACTTGAGATCACTTAGACCCGGTGGGTCTATATAGTGGGAGGTAGCGCCAACATCCCATTCTTTTATATTATATCCTATTCTCCCTAGGGAGTTTTTAGGGGGGTTGCAACCTCTGGTGTTTTCCTGAACGCGGATTCCCTACTTCTTTAATAATAGTCTAATGTCCATAGAATTTCATAATCTACCCAATAGACCTCATGCACACAGGGTGTTTGCTTTGCTCCTCTAAACGTCAGAACTCCTGGCAGGAGAAAAGCCCACTGCAGGCGCGTCATGCGTTTTATCGTAAATGTATCCTATTGGCCAAAATATTTATTTGTTCTGGCCATTTAAATGCATAACCTCTCAAATGCACCTAAATGCGTCTAGCGTTTCAGTGTGTTTAGTTTTTTTCTGTGCTTCACCTCCTCTCCTAAACGTGCTTTCCATGGGGTTTTTTTTCAGATTGTAATTGCTCTGTTTCTAATATGTCTGTAAACGCCTGTGTGCACATGGACACATAAGCTAACATACAGGTGCTTTTACAGGCTGAGAAAAACAATGTCAAATGCCAGTATATTTTAAGCTTTAATCTGAGCCCTTTGTAATCTCATGTAGCCATATTCCTAAGCGATCACCACAAGTCTTTTTCTGTGCTTGATATACCATCAGTCCGATTCATGCTTCAGAGTAAGTTTAAGGCCCCGTTCAGGCTAGATTCACATTGTTGTGCAGAGAGGCTCAAAGCAGGGGTCCGGTACGTCCCTGTTCTCCATTTCAGGGATGAATCGGGCCCAAATTTTTGCCTGCATTTGGACCTAAAACAAAGCATATTTCCAGGTTGTAAGTTGGCAAATGTCATTGCAGATCCCTACTTGTTATTGCTTGTATTGAAACTTACACAGTTGGTGTTTTGTACATTGACCATGTACAAAACACCACCCTACATGTACACCATGTTTAAACATTTGCCAGTTTTATGAGTCATAGCGGGCAGCAGATGAAACTACATAGGTAATTGTAATTGTAAAAATACAAAATGTAGTGTAGTACTTACATTTTTTTCTTATCAAAAGCAAAATTACCTTTTAAATGCAACCCCTGTCGTCTAACGTTTAATGTTGTAGAGAGGCTATGCAATGGATTAATAAAGTCAGAACTTAAAATGCAAGTTTAAACCATTTCCCAGTCTGTGATCTCCAGATACCGTCTGGGTTTTAAAACAAATTGAAGCTTCATTGGTGTATAATGTGCAGCCTGGTATATGATGTGCAGAGCCCTGTGTATAATGTGCTGCCTGGTATATGATGTGTAGGGATGAGCTCTGGCGTGTTTGCATACTCCACGTGCAGAGCCCACCAAGAAATCGGCATGGCACTGCGCTAATCACAGGCAGGGAGACATTGTCCCGATGCTCAGCTGCAGAGATCGGGAAATGTCTCCTTCCCTGTGATTAGCGCAGCGCCGTGCCAACTTCCTGGCGGGCTCTGCACGTGGAGTATGCGAACATGCCAGAGCTCATCCTTAATGATGTGCAGAGCCCTTTGTATAATGTGCAGCCTGGTATATGATATGCAGAGCCCGGTGTATAATGTACAGCCTGGTATATGATGTGCAGAGCCCTGTGTATAATGTGCAGAGCCCTGTGTATAATGTGCAGCCTGGTATATGATGTGCAGAGCCCTGTGTATAATGTGCAGCCTGGTATATGATGTGCAGAGCCCTGTGTATAATGTGCAGCCTGGTATATGATGTGCAGAGCCCTGTGTATAATGTGCAGCCTGGTATATGATGTGCAGAGCCCTGTGTATAATGTGCAGCCTGGTATATGATGTGTAGAGCCCTGTGTATAATGTACAGCCTGGTATATGATGTGCAGAGCCCTGTGTATAATGTGCAGCCTGGTATATGATGTGCAGAGCCCTGTGTATAATGTGCAGCCTGGTATATGATGTGCAGAACCCTGTGTATAATGTGCAGCCTGGTATATGATGTGCAGAACCCTGTGTATAATGTGCAGCTTGGTATATGATGTGCAGAGCCCTGTGAATAATGTACAGCCTGGTATATGATGAGCAGAGCCCTGTGTATAATGTGCAGCCTGGTATATGATGTGCAGAGCCTGGTGTATAATGGTGACACTATGAGTGGAAGCAAGTGGAATACAGGGGACGGAGTGGGTGGATTCTATAAGGGGTGTGGCTTATGCAAAATGGGAGGGACCAGCCGTGGAGGGGTGGAGTCTTGTGCCCCCCCATCCTAAACCTTCACCAGCCGCCAGTGCCTTGGGGGCTGATTAACTAAACTTGGAGAGTGCAAAGAAACCAGCTTCCAGTTTTTTGTCAAAGCTTAATTGAACTAGCTAAAGTTAGAAGCTGATTGGCTACCACACACAGCTACACCATATATAGTAAACCAACCCCTTAGAGCAGGGGTCTCAAACCTGCGGCCCTCCAGCTGTTCCGGAACTACAAGTCCCATCATGCCTCTGCCTATGGGAGTCATGCTTGTAACTGTTTAGCCTTGCAATGCCTCATGGGAATTGTAGTTCTGGAGGACCACCAGTTTGAGACCCCTGCCTTAGAGACACTAAGTATTCAAATAGAGTATAGAGTATAAATGCACATTTTAACATTTGGCTGTACTATATACTGTATTTATTGGCGTATAACACTCACTTTTTTACCCTGAAAACAGAGATTAAACTGTGCCTGCGTGTTATACGCAGGGGGCTGTGGAAAGTTTTTTCCCTGAAACTTCCCTCTTAAAGTTAGGGTGCGTGTTATACGCCGATAAATACGGTATTTAACATAATTTTCTCTGGTTGTGTCATCTATATAGGAGCTCAATTAGAAAGACATATATATATTTGTGGTTAAATGTTTACTTTAAGTGTGTGTCCTTTTTCTGATAGATGTTTTTTTTTGTAAAGTATGTTTTTTTCTGTTCTTTTGTACTAACATAATTGCATGAGTATATTTTGCAATGTTAAATGTAATGTCAAGTCTCTTCAAGGATAAGTCACCACAAACTACACAAGGACATCCATGTAGTCACGACTTGACTTCCTTTTTTCCTGTTTTGTGTTGTGAAAGTTTGAGCTGTTTGCCTCTCCTCTTATTAAAAAAAAAAAAAGTGGATTATGAAATACAGTAAGCTACTGTAGCTCCTAAAAACAGCTGAGAAGGGTGGAAACAATGTTTTAACCAGAATTGTATTAGCCTTTACTTTCATGTTAAGGCTTAGTTCTAATAGTAAATACTTGCCTGTGACTTCTCTATTCTAAGAATGTATGTATGTATGTTCTAATTGGCACTAGTTTACAGACACAGCATGTTTCAATTGAAAGCATTCACAACAGTCTCATGGGGCTTTAGTGTAGTAGACTCTTTAGTATTTAGTGAAATACCAGACAGCTAAAATATTTACTCCAGTTCTTGGTGTTAGGAGCTGGAAACTATAACTGTTGGATTCCTGGTGCCAAGAATGCTCCATAAGTCTTCTATGTCCACACATTCCAGCACTAGAGCTCAAATACATAAAATAGACTTTACACTTAGGACTTCTCAGTAGGTCAAACAATTTGTATTTAAACATCTGAAACTCAGAAGAGTCAATCACATCTCTCCTTGTTAAATAAACTATGTTGGGGTTTTTAAACCCCCTTTCCTAAGAGGTCAATAAATAATGTAACCGCAAATAAATAATTAAAACACAATTTTCTAATATCCCCATACATAAATAGACTAATTAGCATATCAACTTTGCATTTGCACTGCATAAAGATTCCTGCTGAATATTTATGAGTCCCACTCATTCTAGCTAGGACCAGATCAACAAAAGGTGAGGCTTATTGTCATTTTAACACATTTACAATACACTATGTATGTTAATTAATGAATGAAATGTAATTAATCCTATGAGTGCATAGGATTAATTACATTAAACACATTTACATGTTAATTGTTATAGTATAATTATAATTATATTTGTTCATGGAGAACCATGTTTGACTATTGCACATTAGAGATGGGCCGAACACCCCCTGTTCGGTTCACAGCAGAACTCTCAAATAGGGGAAAAGTTCTACCCCGAACAGGGAACTCCATTGAAGTCTATGGGAGCCAAACATGAGAAATCAAAAGTGCCTATTTTGAAGGCTTATATGCATTATTATATATTACAGTTATATATTACGGTGCGGCGTCTGCGTCGTTATTAACGATGGATTTACATCATGGGGGCACTTATTATTTTTTTTAACAGCTTCAGCCCCGGACCATTTTGCTGGTCAAAGACCAGGCCACTTTTTGTGATTCGGCACTGCGTCGCTTTAACTGACAATTGCGCGGTCGTGCAACGTGGCTTCCAAACAAAATTGGCGTCCTTTTTTCCCCACAAATAGAGTTTTCTTTTGGTGGTATTTTATCACTTCTGCGGTTTTTATTTTTGCGCTATAAACAAAAATAAAGCAACAATTTTGAAAAAAAATCAATATTTTTTACTTTTTGCTATAATAAATATCCTCAAAAAATATATATCTAAAAAAAAAAATCCTCAGTTTAGGCCGATACGTATTCTTCTACATATTTTTGGTAAAAAAAAATGCAACAATCATTCATTGATTAGTGTGCACAAAAGTTATAGCATCTACAAAATAGGGGGTAGTTTTATGGCATTTTTATTAATATTTTTTTTTTTTTACTAGTAATGGCGGCGATCAACGATTTTTATTGTGACTGCGACTTTATGGCGGACACATCGGACACTTTTGACACATTTTTGGGACCATTGTAATGTAGCGACCTCACCCCTCTCGCCCCTTCTCATTCACAGCTTGTCTGTCTCGTCTAGGGGTTATCACTGGGGGGAGGGATGAGATACACCACGGCCCATGTCCTCCAAAGCGTAGAGGTGAAGGCCAGAACTATCGGGCTTTGTGTATGTGTCCCAGAGTCAAATCCTCTCCTCGGATTGACTCCCCCTTTGCTCCTAGTAACCAGAGTTCCACACACTGAACAGGTATAACTCGTATTTATTCTTCCCAATAAATAGTCATACAGCACAGACAGGTTGAGACCCATGTAACACTTCAGTATTTGCGGGGAGTAGGCCAAGGCAAAATTCTTCTAGTTACAGCTAACCACTGTAGTATCATCAGTGGCGAATAGTCACTGCCACTGACTATATGAGGTAGAACGTGAATTACCTTCGCTAGCACAGCCCCTGTCAGGGGAAGGCAATCCGTCCAAGGGATTCACCGGAGGCCTCTCTGTCACCAGCAATGCTGCGCAGGACTCTTCAGAGAAGTTCCGCTCACCAGTCTTCTCGACCTCAGACACAGGCACCCAAGGAGTTAGGGCCCCCTCGGATTCCTCCACCCTCGCGGAACTCAGTCGAAGGTACTGAGCTCCAGGCTTCCGCCATAGTACCTCACCCCAGGCTAAAGGTGCCTGAGATGGACTCCATCTCTCGCTCTGGCCAGGTCAAGGGCACCTGGGCCCGGAACTCCGGAACGCCAGCACCCAAGCTAAAGGTGCCTGGGTGTGGCTGCGTCCTCCGACTCTGACCCTCACGTCGGGGCGTCCACCCCCTTTTATCCCCTCGCCCGTTGCGTCACAGCAGGTTCCCCGCCCTGCCGTACCAGCGCCAGGCAAGGACAAAAAGGCAGGAGTCTTGTGGTGAGTGTTCAACCTCGGCCCATGGCGACAACGCCACCCGTAGGCCACAGGGAACCTCACACCACCAGAGTCCTCCAAGAACCACAGAAAGGTCTCAGATTCCCTGACAATCAATGCATCTGGGTTACACTATCACCCAGATGCTTCCCCAAAAATCAAACACCCGCTACACTCTCCCCCTGGTAATTTGACACTGGTCCCCAGTGTCTGGTGCAAACCCATGTCTCCAGAAGGTGATGACATAGATCCGGCCCAGAGATCATACTCAACAATTTTGCCATAAATTGTGCCAGGACCTAAAAATAGGAAAGGGAAACAAGAATATAAAACAATGAACTTTGTAATTAAAAATACTCTAGATGTTTCACATATTTACATCTCTCCCTCCCCCTGGCTATCTAAGGACCACCCCATTCTCATCAGCCTTGATAGATGAGTCTCCTGCAGAGGGAAGAGAAAAAAAACACACATCCTACTCAACATATGTGTTTGCTTGGAACGAATGGGTCTATCCGAGAAGAAACCCACTCATCCCAATGAGTGTTGCATAGTGTACAAAAAACAAACTATCGTTGCGCAACACTGACACCTGGTGACAATGCCGCGGTAAAGACACTTGTCAGATCCGGATGAACTTCTGCTCTTCTGCGCTGTAAGCCTACACTGACTAAACCCCAAAGTCACTGATTGCTTTTTCTTTGCTTGGTGGAGAAGGAAGGAGAACAAATAACAACAGCTCCGATTTCTCCAAAGAGTAAAACGTCCCAAAGAAAATTAGAGCACAGTTCCGGTCATCTAGTAGCAAATAAAGAAAAATGGAAAGGAGTCTCTTCCTCCTACAAATAGAACTTGGGATCTGGCAAACACAAAGGCTTTAAGTGCTGATCAAAAGCCTCCACATGGTACTCAATGCTCCCTCCATCCTTCCGACAAATTACCACTTTGTCCGCATGGATGTGCCTTCCTACCATTCACTCTGCCTTACAGTCCTTGAACTTTTTGGTGACTGTAGGTGAGCATGCGAGGTATCGGCGTGCATGAGGTAATTTCAGCTTAGTCCAGATAAAGTCATTCTACCATCTCTGCCGGAAAACTTCCACCTCGTAGAGTAACTCTCGGGGTAGATATGGGTATTCCCACCCATATTCTCGGGCAACTTTCTGGCAGAAGAGACGCTGCAGCCTTGCCAGAGATGGCATTGTGGCACGGTCTCCTACTCCAGGTAACACAATGGACTCCGGATGGCGAGGTACACTCTCCACCTCTGTAGATTTGGGCTTAGGGGCCCGCAGTGATGCCCGTTGCACTCCCGCAACAGGAGCAGGTGAAACACTCGATGGCTCAAGAAGTGGGATCACAGACAGGGAACCAGATTCCTCCCTTGGCTCCGAGGCTTCCACCCGGGGTGTACTATCCCCAATAGACATAGGTGGGTCCCTTAAGACACGGGACGTGGGCAGCTTCATCTTGTCCCATCCCTTCTTGTGGAAGAGCTCATCTATCTCCCCATCATCACCGGCATCTGATAGCGACTCTAGGTCGGAGGTGTCATAACACTCTGCGGGCAGGTAATTCCCGGTACTCACGGAATCACCCCCCTCAATGAGCTCCACCGACTCTGGGCTCCCGACACCACCAACCACACACACACAGTCCCGACCCCTGGCTCACCTGGGCCTTTTGAAGAACAGGGACGTCCAGGGCTCTTCCCTCCGGATCCATCCAGGCCAGGCAAGCGATGGGGCGAAGCTCTTCCACGACCACAGGAGGCCATCACCAGGCCAACTTTCCTCTTCGGTGGTGGTAGCAGGGAACTTGTGGTGACCGAGGCAGCATCCTCGGATTTCTCTCTCTTAATCTCCGCTTGGGCAGTCACGTCGCCCTGGTCAGTGCGCACGGGAAACACATAGGCATCAATCTCTCCCTCCGGAGTGGCAGTCCCTGCAAGGTAGTTGAGGTGGAAGGCGCGCAGCCTTTCTGTGGATGGCTCCACCTCGAAGAGAAATTCTTTACAGACCTCACATCGCCCGAACGACTTCAGCTGGACCACCAGTCCCGAACAGCCGGGACAGATCACACCGAGGGCCTCTATGTCTCTGCAGGTATACAGAGCCAAACGTCCTCGGGGCCTTAGTCTTATTCCCGTATCCGTAATCTGGGCAGCAAAGAAAGTCATCTCAGTGACCAAAGAAGCAGAAATCCACGGAGTACTTGAGGTCATCCTGACTGTTTGCTGCTCCAATGCGCACTGACCACTTTGCGCCGGAATCTCCACGTGTGTCCTTCCACATGGCCAGACTCCTCCCACACTCCCCATCAACTTGGCACAAAGCACCCACCCCCCCAATGTTGAGGGCATGTGGCCTGGTATGATTCAGTAGGGTGGCTGCTCGCTCGTCCCCCCCTTTCCTGGCCTGCCAGGCTGCATGCTGGGATAAGGGTCTGGCATGGATTTTTGGGGACCCCACGCCGTTTTTTTTCGTTTGTGTGGGGGTCCTGTATGTATTGGAGGGACCCCCACGCTGTGTTTTTTTACTATTTTTACTGGCAAATGTTTGTTTTTGTTTTTTATTCAGCTGGCAGTGGGGAAGCCGATTGACAGCTGATGACTCATCGGTTATTACCACTTCAGCCCCAGAAGATTTGGCTGCTCAATGACCAGAGCACTTTTTACAATGTGGCACTGCGCTGATTTAACTGGTAATTGCGCGGTCATGCAATGCTTTACCCAAACAAAATTTGTGTCCTCTTTTTCCCACAAACATAGCTTTCTTTTGATGCCATTTGATTGCCTCTGTGATTTTTATTTTTTGCGATATAAACGGAAAAATACCGAAAATTTCAAAATAAAATTATATTTTCAAATTTTTGTTATAAAAAAAATCCATAAACTCAATTTTAGTCATACATTTAGGCCAAAATGTATTCATCCACATGTCTTTGGTAAAAATACATGTCAATAAGCGTATATTTATTGATTTGCGCAAAAGTTATAGCGTCTACAAACTAGGGTGCATTTTCTGGAATTTACGCAACTTTTATGCCGCGTACACACGATCGTGATTCACGGCGGTGAAAACACCGCCGTGAATCATGACATAAAAAAAATGAAAAACGAGGGAACGGCATGTTCCCCCACACACGACCGTTTTTCCCGTCATTTTTTTCTTTGTCGAGAAAAACGACCGTGTGTGGGCTCCGTGGCAGTGTTTCCCTATGGGAAAACTGCCGCGGAAAAAAATGCTGGAAAAAACGATGAGAAAAATTAGAACATGTTCTAATTTTTCTCATCGTGATTAATGCCGTTTTTCCCATCGGGAAAAACGGCAAAAAGCCCACAGACGATCGTTTTTCTCGTCCAAAAAAATGTCATTTTTCCCGACGGGAAAAATGATCGTGTGTATGCGGCATTAGTTTATGACTCATTTCTTGAGGTGCTAAAATGGCAGGGCAGTACAAAACCCCTCCAAATTACCCCATTTTGGAAAGTAGACACCCCAAGGAAATTGCTGAAAGGCATGTTGAGCCCATTGAATATTTTATATTTTGCCACAAGTTTCGGGAAAATGACAAACATTTTTTTTTTTTGCACAAAGTTGTCACTAAATGATATATTGCTCAAAAATACCATTACACCCCAAAATACATTCTTCTGCTTCTCCTGAGTATGGGGATACTACATGTGTGAGACTTCTTGGGAGCCTAGCCGTGTACAGGACCCCAAAAGCTAAGCATCGTCTTCAGGCTTTCTAAGGGCGTAAAATGGTGATTTCACTTCCTCACTACCTTTCACGGTTTCGAAAGGCCAGGAAATGTCAAGAAAGCACAACACCACCCCCCCCCCCCAAATGACCCCATTTTGGAAATAATACACTTCAAGCTATTTGCTGAGAGGCATGTTGAGTCCATGGAATATTTAATATTTTGCCACAAGTTTCGAGAAAATTAAATTTGCATTATTTTATTTTACACAAAGTTGTCACTAAATTATATATTGTTCAAACATGGCATGGTTAGATGTGGAACTACACCCCAAAATACATTCTGCTGCTTCTCCTGAGTATGGGGATACCACATGTGTGGGAGTTTTTGGCAGTCTAAACGCATACAGTACCCCGAAACCAATCACTGCCTTCAGGCTTTCAAAGGGCGTACATTTTAGATTTTACTCCTCACTGCCTATCACAGTTTTGTAGGCCATGAAATGCCCAGATAGCACAAAACACCCCCCCTCCCCCCAAAATGACCCCCTTTTGAAAAGTAGACACTCCAAGCTATTTGCTGAGAGGGATGTTGAGTATTTTGCAGATCTCGCTTTTTGTCACAAAGTTTTGAAATTTGAAAAAAATAAATATTTTAATGCACTAAAACACACGATATTGCCCAAATGTTTGATGAAATAAAAAAGATGATCTTATGCCGAGTACATGGATACCAAACACGACATGCTTTAAAATTGCGCACAAACTACATACATTTTTAAAAGCATTTAAAATCTTTTTCAGGTTACCACTTTAGATTTACAGAGGAGGTCTACTGCTAAAATTACTGCCCTTCACCTGACCTTCACGATGATACCTCACATGCATGGTGCAATTGCTGTTTACATATGACACCAGACCGACGCTTGCGTTCGCCTTTGCACGAGGAGACAGGGGTGTGGGTTTTTTTTTTATTATTATTTATTTTGCTTTTTTATTTTATTTTTAAACTGTTCCTTTAATTTTATTTTTTAAATCATTTTTATTGTTATCTCAGGGAATGTAAATACCCCCTATGATATCAATAGGTAGTGACAGGTACTCCTTTTTGAAAAAATTGTGGTCTATTAGACCCTAGATCTCTCCTCTTCCCACAAAGCATCTGACCACACCAAGATCAGTGTGATAAAATGTTTTCCCAATGGTGCTGTTTATATTCTGCGAAACCTAAGTAATGAAATGCTCGTAGCTTCTAGTTTCTTACGCCATAGAGATGATTGGAGCCATTCTGGTCTTCGATCAGCTCTATGGTCAGCTGATGAAACCACCCGATGCATTCTCGGGTTCCCTGTTGCGATAGGAGAGCCAGAGAAAACCATGGAAGATGTGGGAGGGGTGGGATGTTCCTTCCACTGCTTGTAAAAGCAGTCTAGAGGCTAATTAGCCGCTAGGATTGCTTTTACATGAAAGCCGACCGCTGGCTGAAAAGAATTATACCAAGATAATACCTAAACCTGCAGGCATCATTCTGGTATAACCACTTAAATTCCAGCAACATACCAGTAAGTTGCTGGTCCTGGTTGGGCATATATTGTAATGTTCTTTTTTTCATGCAGCCTGTGGGCTGCATGAAAAAAAAAGAGATTGATTGGTTGGTATGTCCACCATTAGAAGACAGCCCTTCATCCACCCACTCCTAATGATGTGCAAATCACCTCCTACAGCGCTAGAGTCGCTGATTTATGTATCATGAGAGCAAACGCTGTTGCTGTCAATATAACGAAATCAGTGCTGCAGATGAATGGCATACCTGCTAAGCAAATGATGGTTATATTTTTCTTTGATCACTGTACTTGTGTCAATAAAACAAAGTAACATTACAGTATAACAGTAAGACCTGCAAAGCAAATACAATAAAACATAGTAAAACATTTTTTTTAACGCAATCTGTGCCTAAAAAACATATGTCGAAGCATGAGGGAACTCCGCCCCTAATGTTAGGAGCAAATTTCTCCTCCACCCCTGCCCCAATGCTTCGGCATATATTCTTTTTTTTTAACTGTGGTGGTGAAATCACCTCCCACAGTGCTGGAGTCATGGTTTTACGTATCATGGGAGCAAATGCTGTTGCTGTCAGAATAGATAAAACTGTGCTGCAGCGGAATGGCGTACCTGCTAAGCAAATGATGGTTAACAATAAAACAAAGTAACATTACAGTATAAAAGTAATACATACCATACCTGCAAAGCAAATACAATAAAGCATAGTAAAAATAAAACATTACAGTTCTAAAATACAATAGAGAGAGAATAGATATAACTATTTTTGGCTTTTTTTATTTTTTTGTGTTTTGTTTTGTTTTTTGCACTTTTATATAAACTGTAAACTGTGAACGTTCCAGATTAGGTTCTCTCAAAATGTGATGGCCATCTCATCTTTTGAGACCCTGTGTAGGTGTGCCCTAGGACTGTGCAATGACAGGACAGGAGGGACAATAAAAGCGGGTGTCACACCTAAATCTGCTTTTTCTGCAGACACAACATCTTCTTTGGGGATTTCTTTGGGCAGGGGTACCAGGGAGGACATACGGAAAATGCCTCTCATGCAGCTGGCACTTTTTTATACCAGCGTCTGGCCTTACCGGCAATTAGGTACAGCACCAACAACTGGTGGTTGAGGTCCACCCCTCCCATGTTAAGGTTGTATTCGTGGACACAGTGGGGTTTCTCCACAACACCAGTCGCCATAGGAATTTGGACTGTCCTATCTGCGTGAAGGGAGGACAGAACGAAAAAACATTCTGTAAATCTCTCCACTTCACTGCTAACAAATTATTACATTTCAAGCAGGCTCCCCCCCCTGTCTAAGTCGGGATTCTACAAGCCGTTGGGGGATGCCCCGGCGATTAGATCGCACGGTGCCACATGCGCCAATTCCACCATCAAAACGATGACTAAAAAGTGGCACGCTTTTGTAATAATTGTCCACATACAAGTGGTACCCCTTTCCGAATAAGGGTGAAACCAAGTCCCACATAATCTTACCAGCGCTCCCTATGCAGTCTGGGCAGTTCTCGGTCTCCACGTGGCTATCTCTTCCCTCGTAAACCATGAAACTATATGTATAGCCTGTTACCCTGTCACAGAGCTTATACATCTTGACAGGAATAAAAAAGTAGCGCTGGTAATTAAGGAAAAAACAAATGAATGCCTCTCAGAATATATAGAGAAAAATAAATGAATATCACACCAACCTAAAGGGATGTGTATGAGTTCACTATAAAATCCATAAAAAACAACATATGTAATCGTGAAGAAAAAAGAAAAACATGTGCAGTGTCCATCAAAATAACCCGTGAAGGCACAATACAAGGAAGGACATGTAGACTGTAGGTCATCAAGGAAAAAACATCTTCCGACAATAGGAAACAGATGAAACACTCTTACCAGAGTCCGTGGATCTGCCTACCGTGGTAGCAGATCATGTAAGCATGGGAAATCCAGCCACAGGACCAGTCGACTTGTCTGATGACTCCTATGTAGTGATGAGCCGAACACCCCCGGGTTCGGTTCGCACCAGAACCCGCGAACGGACCGAAAGTTCGAACGAACATTAGAACCCTATTAAATACAATGGATGCGAACGTTCGAATTCTAAAGTGCTAATTATAACAACTATTATGCATGTTATTGTCATAAATAGGGTTTGGGAACCCGGGTTCTGCACCAGGGGACATGTATCAATGCAAAAAGAAGTTTTAAAAACGGTCGTTTTTCGGGAGCAGTCATTTTAATGATGCATAAAGTGAAAAAAAAAAAGTCAAATATTCCTTTAAATATCGTACCTGGGGGGTGTCTAAAGTATGCCTGTGAAGTGCCACGTGTTTCCCGTGTTTAGAACTGTCCCTGCACAAAATGACACTTCTAAATGAAAAAAAAGCCATTTAAAACTGCTTGCGGCTTTAATGTAATGTCTGGTCCCGGTAATATGGATGAAATTCTTTAAGAAAAATGGCATAGCTACCCCATGACCCCCCCCCTACCCCAGCCCATTACCAGCCCCTTTGGGTCTTGTATGGATATTAAGGGGAACCCCGCACATAAAATAAAAAAGGCCCTATATACTCTGAACAGCCGTATACAGGCGGTGCATACAAGACAGGGACTGTAGGTTTGTTCTTATGTAGAATCTGTTTGTAATTTTGAACAGGTACATTGTTGAAGTGTAGCTCCAGCCCAAAAATCTATTTTTAAACTTTTTGGGAAACATAGGTAAGGGTTATCACCCCTGTAACATTTGTTTTGCTGTCTGTGCCCCTGTTCAGAACATTTCACCTCACTTTCCGTCCCAATGACAACTGTTTTTGAAATGTGGTGTTTTTCTTGAAACAAGGATTGCTGATAAAGCATCAGTACAGATGAGACCCCTTTCTCCCATATTTATTCTTACAGGAGAGAATTTTCCTTTCTAGGGGTAGATTTCCTCTCACTTCCTGTTGTCTTCTTTCGTTTGCAAGTAGGAGTCGTTTGTAAGTTGGATGTTTGAAAGTAGGGACCTGCCGTATATACTCTGCAGAAATAGGCCCCTTAGTTGTTGGTGTTGGCACAACACTGTAAGCACTCAGTTACTCTTGGTTGGTGCTGGAACGCCCTGCTGTCAACTATTATATCAGGAATTTTAATTACATATAATTGTTGAACAGTGGTAGTAAAAATTGGGGCTTTGATGGTGGTGCTGGTGCCACAACACTGTAAGCCCTGACAGTTACTCTTGGTGGGTGCAGCAATGGGCCCTGCTGTGAATTATTAGATCAAGAATTGTAATTACATGCCCCTTTTGAACAGGGGCTGAAAAATTGGGCCTTTCGTGGTGGTGGTGGTGGTGGCGTTGCCACAAGACTGTAAGCCCTCAGAGTTACTCTTGGTGGGTGCAGCAATGGACCCTGCTGTGAATTATTAGATCAAGAATTGTAATTGCATGCCCCTGTTGAACAGGGGCTGAAAAATTGGGCCTTAGGCACTGGTGGCACAACACTACAACCCCTCACAGATACTGTACTTGGAGCACAGCAATGAGCCCTGTTGCAAAGTATTGCTTCAAAAATTGTAATGACACGCCCCTGTTAAACAGGGGCTGAAAAATTGGGCCTTAGGCACTGGTGCCACAACACTCCAACCCCTCACAGATACTGTACTTGGAGCACAGCAATGAGCCCTATGGCAAATTATTGCTAAAAAAATTGTAATTACACGCCCCTGTAAAACAGGGGCTGAAAAATTGGGCCTTAGCCACTGGTGGCGGCACCCATAAACAAAAATGATCTTCCAAGCTATCATCATCAATCGTATCATTGAGGACTCGGAGGAGGAGGATAGCCAGTCAACATAACAGCACAGGCACTCAGCATCAGCATCAGTCTTGAAGGGATGTGACATGTTAAAATCAATTAGTCTGTTATATCAGCATCAGGTGTGTGGTAGCTGGTGGTGATCCAAGACTGGTTCATCTTGATGAAAGTCAGTCGATCAACCGAGTCGGTGGACAGGCGCACCCTGTGATCCGTGACAAATCCTCCAGCAGCACTGAATGTGCGTTCCGAAAGAACGCTGGATGCAGGACAGGCCAGTAGCTCAATTGCATACTGTGCAAGCTCTGGCCAGTGATCCATCCTCAAGACCCAGTAAGCCAGAGGATTTTCGGTGGGGAAGGTGTCCAAGTCTGACCTTGCCCCTAGATATTCCTGCACCATGTTTATCAGACGCTGGCGATGGTTGCTGGAACCGATCATACTTTGGGGCTGCGGACTAAAGAATTGTCTGAACGCATCGGTCAGACGGCCACCTTCCCCACCGCTCCTTCTTTGACTGGCCGAAGCCTCAGCAACTCGTTGTCCAGGACCAGGAGTTTGTAACCTCCCAGTCTCTGGGAACGCGTTGCACAGACCTTTCTGCAAGGCCTCCCGGAGTTGTCTCATCCTCTGCTCCCTCTGCGACGGTAACATAAGGTCCGCAACCTTACCCTTGTACCGTGGATCAAGGAGAGTGGCCAGCCAGTAATGGTCCCTCTCCTTGATCCGAAGAATACGAGGATCCTTCCGCAGACTTTGCAGGATCAGGGAGGCCATGCAGCGTAGGTTTGCTGAGGCATTCGCTCCGGAGTCCTCTGGGTCACTAAGGACGACATGATCCGCAGCCACCTCCTCCCAGCCACGTACAAGTCCACTGGTTTCTTGGGACTGTAAATCATCCCTAAAAGACTGCTGCTGATGATGCTGAGTGCCAGCCTCCACCTCCATGCTGACACAATCCTCCTCCTCCTCCTCCTCCTCCTCCTCCTCTTCCTGTGCGATGGGTGGGACAGAAGGAACACTGTCTGGGTAAAGGGGGCCTTGAGAGGCAAGGAAGTCCTCCTCTTCCTGCCTCTGTTCTGCCTCAAGTGCCCTGTCCATTATTCCACGCAGCGTGTGCTCCAACAGGTGGACAAGAGGTACAGTGTCACTGATGCATGCACTGTCACTGCTCACCATCCTCGTGGCCTCCTCAAATGGTGCCAGGACAGTGCATGCATCCCTGATCATGCCCCACTGGCGTGGAGAAAAAAAACCAAGCTCCCCTGACCCTGTCCTGGTGCCGTAGTCGCACAGGTACTCATTGATGGCCCTCTGCTGCGTGTGCAGCCGCTGCAGCATGGCCAACGTTGAGTTCCACCTGGTGGGCATGTCACATATAAGGCGGTTCTTGGGCAGGTTCAACTCCTTTTGCAGCTCAGCCAGGCGAGCACTGGCATTATAAGATCTGCGGAAATGCACACAGACTTTCCTGGCCTGCCTCAGGACATCCTGTAAGCCCGGGTACCTGCCCAAGAACCGCTGCACCACCAGGTTAAGGACGTGAGCCACACAGGGCACATGGGTCAGTTGTCCCTGTCGGAGGGCGGAGAGGAGGTTGGTGCCATTGTCGCAAACCACCATTCCTGGCTTAAGCTGGCATGGCGTCAACCACCTCTCGGCCTGGCCCTGCAGAGCAGACAGGACCTCTGCCCCAGTGTGGCTTCTGTCCCCCAAACACACCAGCGCAAGCACGGCATGGCATCTTTTTGCCTGCGTACTTGCGTAGCCCCGTGAACGGCTACGGAGCACCGCTGGTTCATAGGACAAACCACAGGAAGAGGCCATGGAGGAAGAAGAAGAGGAGGGGGTGGAGGAGAGAGGTGTGTCACAACCAGTAGTAGCATTTTGGAGGCGTGGCGGTGGGACAACCTCCAACACTACTGCACCTTGTCCTGCATCCTTCCCAGCTGCCAAAAGAGTGACCCAATGGGCCGTGAAAGAAAGGTAACGTCCCTGTCCATGCCTGCTGGACCATGAGTCAGCGGTAATATGCACCTTACCGCTGACCGCCCTGTCCAGCGAGGCCAAGACATTGCCTTCCACATGCCGGTAGAGAGCCGGAATAGCCTTCCGTGAGAAAAAGTGGCGTTTGGGAACCTGCCACTGAGGAACCGCACATTGCACAAACTCACGGAAGGGGGCCGAGTCTACCAACTGAAAAGGCAGCAGTTGAAGCGCTAGCAATTTAGCCAAGCTAGCATTCAACCGCTGGGCATGTGGATGGCTGGGAGTGAACTTCTTTCGACGGTCCAGCAGCTGGGGCAGGGAAATTTGCCTGCTAGAATCGGACGTCGGTGTACTGCTAGCAGAGTGGCCGCAAGTACTTGGCTGTGACACACCTAATTCTACACCTTCATTCCTCTCAGTGCATGTTTCAGAGAGGACTGAAGTTATAGTGGGGTTGGAGATCCCAGCTGATGCGGTGCAAGGAGAGGTCCGCTTTGTTCTTTGGTGTGGGTCTTTGAGGTAGGCTTGCTAACGAGCTGCATGGCAGGTCAACATATGTCTGGTCAGGCATGTGGTACCCAAGCGGCTGATGTTTTGGCCACGCGATATACGCTTGAGACATATGTTGCAAACAGCAGCTGTGCGATCTGATGCACTAGCCTCAAAAAAGGCCCACACCAAAGAACTTTTTGAATGACGGGCAGAGGCAGCGCCCTGCACAGGCGGAGCTCTGCGGTGTGATTCCGTCGGTGTACTGCCCTTACGCTGGCCACCAAAGGGCATCCTGCCTCGTTGGAGATGTGCCTCCTCCTCATCCTCCTCCTCCTCCTCTCTCCTATTAGGCACCCACGTGGAGTCAGTGACCTCATCATCACCTCCCTCCTCATCACTGGAGCCAATCTGGCAGTATGCTGCAGCTGCTGGAACATGACTGCCAGATTGGTGTCCTTCTTGAGCATCCCCTCTGTCTGCTCTCACGCTACTGCCTTCCTCTAGCTGGGTTTCATCATCAGACCCTTCGAAACGCTGGGCATCCTCCTTTAGCATGTACCCAACACTGTGCTGAAACAGTTCGGGGGACTCCTCAGGAGGAGGACATGGTGGGTCTAGGGAAGGAGTGACTGATGATGAGTCTGACATTGATACCAGGGAAGAGGACGCTTTGGCAGCTGCTTTTCCAGTACCCTGAGCCTGGGTGAGAGAGGATGAGGAGGAGGAGGAGGGCTTGGTCATCCACTCTACCAAGTCTTCGGCATGATGTGGCTCAACATGTCCAGCTGCCGAAAAGAAGGACAAGCGTGTCCCATGGCCATGTGCTGATGACAATGCACCGCGTCCACGACCAGCACTGTTGCCCCCAGACACAGAGCCTGCTTGCCCTCTTTTATTGCCTCCTGACTGTCTGCCTCTCCTTGTTTGCCTTCCAGACATTCTAATAGATGGCCTGCAGGGAGATGGGAAAAAAGCAATAAGGGCTACCTTCAGGTGTCCTTCTCTGTCCCTTGAAACAAGGACTTTGACAGTGAAAGAAACTGACACACTCTCCCTACCTACAGTTTTCTGTCCCTAGAAAAAATGTTTTTTTTAAGCACAATTTAGCACAAGGAGAATTCACTCACTGTCCTTCCATGTCCCTGGAAACAAGGACTTTGACAGTGAAAGAAACTGACACACTCTCCCTACCTACAGTTTTCTGTCCCTAGAAAAAATGTTTTTTTTAAGCACAATTTAGCACAAGGAGAATTCACTCACTGTCCTTCCAGGTCCCTGGAAACAAGGACTTTGACAGTGAAAGAAACTGACACACTCTCCCTACCTACAGTTTTCTGTCCCTAGAAAAAATGTTTTTTTTAAGCACAATTTAGCACAAGGAGAATTCACTCACTGTCCTTCCAGGTCCCTGGAAACAAGGACTTTGACAGTGAAAGAAACTGACACACTCTCCCTACCTACAGTTTTCTGTCCCTAGAAAAAATGTTTTTTTTAAGCACAATTTAGCACAAGGAGAATTCACTCACTGTCCTTCCAGGTCCCTGGAAACAAGGACTTTGACAGTGAAAGAAACTGACACACTCTCCCTACCTACAGTTTTCTGTCCCTAGAAAAAATGTTTTTTTTAAGCACAATTTAGCACAAGGAGAATTCACTCACTGTCCTTCCAGGTCCCTGGAAACAAGGACTTTGACAGTGAAAGAAACTGACACACTCTCCCTACCTACAGTTTTCTGTCCCTAGAAAAAATGTTTTTTTTAAGCACAATTTAGCACAAGGAGAATTCACTCACTGTCCTTCCAGGTCCCTGGAAACAAGGACTTTGACAGTGAAAGAAACTGACACACTCTCCCTACCTACAGTTTTCTGTCCCTAGAAAAAATGTTTTTTTTAAGCACAATTTAGCACAAGGAGAATTCACTCACTGTCCTTCCAGGTCCCTGGAAACAAGGACTTTGACAGTGAAAGAAACTGACACACTCTCCCTACCTACAGTTTTCTGTCCCTAGAAAAAATGTTTTTTTTAAGCACAATTTAGCACAAGGAGAATTCACTCACTGTCCTTCTAGGTCCCTGGAAACAAGGACTTTGACAGTGAAAGAAACTGACACACTCTCCCTACCTACAGTTTTCTGTCCCTAGAAAAAATGTTTTTTTTAAGCACAATTTAGCACAAGGAGAATTCACTCACTGTCCTTCCAGGTCCCTGGAAACAAGGACTTTGACAGTGAAAGAAACTGACACACTCTCCCTACCTACAGTTTTCTGTCCCTAGAAAAAATGTTTTTTTTAAGCACAATTTAGCACAAGGAGAATTCACTCACTGTCCTTCCAGGTCCCTGGAAACAAGGACTTTGACAGTGAAAGAAACTGACACACTCTCCCTACCTACAGTTTTCTGTCCCTAGAAAAAATGTTTTTTTTAAGCACAATTTAGCACAAGGAGAATTCACTCACTGTCCTTCCAGGTCCCTGGAAACAAGGACTTTGACAGTGAAAGAAACTGACACACTCTCCCTACCTACAGTTTTCTGTCCCTAGAAAAAATGTTTTTTTTAAGCACAATTTAGCACAAGGAGAATTCACTCACTGTCCTTCCAGGTCCCTGGAAACAAGGACTTTGACAGTGAAAGAAACTGACACACTCTCCCTACCTACAGTTTTCTGTCCCTAGAAAAAATGTTTTTTTTAAGCACAATTTAGCACAAGGAGAATTCACTCACTGTCCTTCCAGGTCCCTGGAAACAAGGACTTTGACAGTGAAAGAAACTGACACACTCTCCCTACCTACAGTTTTCTGTCCCTAGAAAAAATGTTTTTTTTAAGCACAATTTAGCACAAGGAGAATTCACTCACTGTCCTTCCAGGTCCCTGGAAACAAGGACTTTGACAGTGAAAGAAACTGACACACTCTCCCTACCTACAGTTTTCTGTCCCTAGAAAAAATGTTTTTTTTAAGCACAATTTAGCACAAGGAGAATTCACTCACTGTCCTTCCAGGTCCCTGGAAACAAGGACTTTGACAGTGAAAGAAACTGACACACTCTCCCTACCTACAGTTTTCTGTCCCTAGAAAAAATGTTTTTTTTAAGCACAATTTAGCACAAGGAGAATTCACTCACTGTCCTTCCAGGTCCCTGGAAACAAGGACTTTGACAGTGAAAGAAACTGACACACTCTCCCTACCTACAGTTTTCTGTCCCTAGAAAAAATGTTTTTTTTAAGCACAATTTAGCACAAGGAGAATTCACTCACTGTCCTTCCAGGTCCCTGGAAACAAGGACTTTGACAGTGAAAGAAACTGACACACTCTCCCTACCTACAGTTTTCTGTCCCTAGAAAAAATGTTTTTTTTAAGCACAATTTAGCACAAGGAGAATTCACTCACTGTCCTTCCAGGTCCCTGGAAACAAGGACTTTGACAGTGAAAGAAACTGACACACTCTCCCTACCTACAGTTTTCTGTCCCTAGAAAAAATGTTTTTTTTAAGCACAATTTAGCACAAGGAGAATTCACTCACTGTCCTTCCAGGTCCCTGGAAACAAGGACTTTGACAGTGAAAGAAACTGACACACTCTCCCTACCTACAGTTTTCTGTCCCTAGAAAAAATGTTTTTTTTAAGCACAATTTAGCACAAGGAGAATTCACTCACTGTCCTTCCAGGTCCCTGGAAACAAGGACTTTGACAGTGAAAGAAACTGACACACTCTCCCTACCTACAGTTTTCTGTCCCTAGAAAAAATGTTTTTTTTAAGCACAATTTAGCACAAGGAGAATTCACTCACTGTCCTTCCAGGTCCCTGGAAACAAGGACTTTGACAGTGAAAGAAACTGACACACTCTCCCTACCTACAGTTTTCTGTCCCTAGAAAAAATGTTTTTTTTAAGCACAATTTAGCACAAGGAGAATTCACTCACTGTCCTTCCAGGTCCCTGGAAACAAGGACTTTGACAGTGAAAGAAACTGACACACTCTCCCTACCTACAGTTTTCTGTCCCTAGAAAAAATGTTTTTTTTAAGCACAATTTAGCACAAGGAGAATTCACTCACTGTCCTTCCAGGTCCCTGGAAACAAGGACTTTGACAGTGAAAGAAACTGACACACTCTCCCTACCTACAGTTTTCTGTCCCTAGAAAAAATGTTTTTTTAAGCACAATTTAGCACAAGGAGAATTCACTCACTGTCCTTCCAGGTCCCTGGAAACAAGGACTTTGACAGTGAAAGAAACTGACACACTCTCCCTACCTACAGTTTTCTGTCCCTAGAAAAAATGTTTTTTTTAAGCACAATTTAGCACAAGGAGAATTCACTCACTGTCCTTCCAGGTCCCTGGAAACAAGGACTTTGACAGTGAAAGAAACTGACACACTCTCCCTACCTACAGTTTTCTGTCCCTAGAAAAAATGTTTTTTTTAAGCACAATTTAGCACAAGGAGAATTCACTCACTGTCCTTCCAGGTCCCTGGAAACAAGGACTTTGACAGTGAAAGAAACTGACACACTCTCCCTACCTACAGTTTTCTGTCCCTAGAAAAAATGTTTTTTTTAAGCACAATTTAGCACAAGGAGAATTCACTCACTGTCCTTCCAGGTCCCTGGAAACAAGGACTTTGACAGTGAAAGAAACTGACACACTCTCCCTACCTACAGTTTTCTGTCCCTAGAAAAAATGTTTTTTTTAAGCACAATTTAGCACAAGGAGAATTCACTCACTGTCCTTCCAGGTCCCTGGAAACAAGGACTTTGACAGTGAAAGAAACTGACACACTCTCCCTACCTACAGTTTTCTGTCCCTAGAAAAAATGTTTTTTTTAAGCACAATTTAGCACAAGGAGAATTCACTCACTGTCCTTCCAGGTCCCTGGAAACAAGGACTTTGACAGTGAAAGAAACTGACACACTCTCCCTACCTACAGTTTTCTGTCCCTAGAAAAAATGTTTTTTTTAAGCACAATTTAGCACAAGGAGAATTCACTCACTGTCCTTCCAGGTCCCTGGAAACAAGGACTTTGACAGTGAAAGAAACTGACACACTCTCCCTACCTACAGTTTTCTGTCCCTAGAAAAAATGTTTTTTTTAAGCACAATTTAGCACAAGGAGAATTCACTCACTGTCCTTCCAGGTCCCTGGAAACAAGGACTTTGACAGTGAAAGAAACTGACACACTCTCCCTACCTACAGTTTTCTGTCCCTAGAAAAAATGTTTTTTTTAAGCACAATTTAGCACAAGGAGAATTCACTCACTGTCCTTCCAGGTCCCTGGAAACAAGGACTTTGACAGTGAAAGAAACTGACACACTCTCCCTACCTACAGTTTTCTGTCCCTAGAAAAAATGTTTTTTTTAAGCACAATATAGCACAAGCACAAAACACACTGACACTCTCCCTACCTATCCTTCTCTTTCCCTAAACTAAAGGAATCCAGGTTAAGCAAGAAAGAAATAAAAGTCACTGTCCCTGCCTATGCTGCTCTATCCCTGCTCCGGAACACACTACACTAGGCCGCAGTGCTGGCGGCCTTTTATAGTGTGGGGCGTGTACTAAACACCCTCAGCAATAATTGGCCACAGGCATCCTGCCTGTGGCCAATCATTGCTCTCCTCGCTGCCGGCGCTGTGATTGGCCAAGCATGCGGGGTCACAGTGCATGCTTGGCCAATCACAGCGCCTGGATGACACTGCGATGGCGTAGTGCATTGTGGGCCGTTCGCGTCACTCGAATTTGGCGCGAACGGCCCAAATCGTTCGATCTTCGTCGAACGATCGAACAGCCGATGTTCGAGTCGAACGTATGTTCGACTCGAACACGAAGCTCATCCCTACTCCTATGCTGTTGGAATCTTGGCCGTTACGACTCGACAATCCTCGGATCCGAACCCAAAAGGGGTAACTGAATGAGTAACTCCAGGTAAGCCCTCTCCGAATCCCATGCAGGAAAGAAAGAGACAAGGCTCCAATGGTGCAGGTCAAAAAGGTAGTATACGGTTTTATTGGAATAAAACCACAAAGATTAACATAAAAAGTGATCACAAATAAGAATAAAACAAAGCAATATGGGGAGTGGCGTACCAAGCCCTACGCGTTTCGTCTACATAAGACTTCTACTGGGGCATCATGCTTTGTTTTATTCTTATTTGTGATCACTTTTTATGCCTTGTCTCTTTCTTTCCTGCATGGGATTCGGAGAGGGCTTACCTGGAGTTACTCTGCATCATTCAGTTACCCCTTTTGGGGGTCTTTGGTGGTCGAATTTCTCTTATACCAATTGGAAACAGGGTGATACCCTAGGAGTCCAGGTTCGTTGTATCCATTGGGGATATCCATCCAAGGTTCGGATCCGAGGATTGTCGAGTCGTAACGGCCAAGATTCCAACAGCATAGGAGTCATCAGACAAGTCGACTGGTCCTGTGGCTGGATTTCCCATGCTTACATGATCTGCTACCACGGTAGGCAGATCCACGGACTCTGGTAAGAGTGTTTCATCTGTTTCCTATAGTCGGAAGATGTTTTTTCCTTGATGACCTACAGTCTACATGTCCTTCCTTGTATTGTGCCTTCACGGGTTATTTTGATGGACACTGCACATGTTTTTCTTTTTTCTTCACGATTACATATGTTGTTTTTTATGGATTTTATAGTGAACTCATACACATCCCTTTAGGTTGGTGTGATATTCATTTATTTTTCTCTATATATTCTGAGAGGCATTCATTTGTTTTTTCCTTAATTACCAGCGCTACTTTTTTATTCCTATCACGTTTACAATTTTCGTCACATTGTTGTGTAGCTGCTTTTTGTTTCTTGTATTTTAGTTTTTACACTTAGCGCAATATTTTTTCTATTTTTCACTATACATCTTGACCCCATATCTGGCACGCTTGCTGGGAAGATACTGTTTGATAGACAAGCGGCCAGAAAACTTAATCAGGGACTCAGGACTAGGGATGAGCTTCGTGTTCGAGTCGAACACACGTTCGACTCGAACATCGGCTGTTCGGTTCGTTCGACGAAGATCGAACGATTTGGGCCGTTCGCGCCAAATTCGAGTGACGCGAACGGCCCACAATGCACTACGCCATGGCAGTGTCATCCAGGCGCTGTGATTGGCCAAGCATGCACTGTGACCCCGCATGCTTGGCCAATCACAGCGCCGGCAGCGAGGAGAGCAATGATTGGCCACAGGCAGGATGCCTGTGGCCAATTATTGCTGAGGGGGTTTAGTACACGCCCCACACTATAAAAGGCCGCCAGCGCGGCGGCCTTGTGTAGTGTGTTCCGGAGTAGGGAAAGAGAAGCATAGGCAGGGACAGTGTCATTATTTTTCCTTTACATAATCCTGGATTCCTTGTGTTTAGGGACAGATAAGGATAGGTAGGGAGAGTGTCAGTGACAGTGTGCTATTCTGTGCTAATCCTTGTTTGTAGGGACAGAGAGGTACAGTGAGGGAAAGTGTCAGTGTGCTATTCTGTTCTAAACCAATCTTGCTGAACCATATTTTCAATCCTTGAGTTTAGGGACAGAGAGGTACAGTGAGGGAAAGTGTCAGTGTGCTATTTTGTGCTAAATCTTGTTTGTAGGGACAGAGAGGTACAGTGAGGGAAAGTGTCAGTGTGCTATTTTGTGCTAAATCTTGTTTGTAGGGACAGAGAGGTACAGTGAGGGAAAGTGTCAGTGTGCTATTCTGTTCTAAAACTATTTTGCTGAACCATATTTTCAATCCTTGAGTTGAGGGACAGAGAGGTACAGTGAGTGAAACTGACAGTGTGCTATTCTGTTCTAAACCAATTTTGCTGTTCCATATTTTCAATCCTTGAGTTGAGGGACAGAGAGGTACAGTGAGTGAAACTGACAGTGTGCTGTTCTGTTCTAAACCAAATTTGCTGTTCCATATTTTCAATCCTTGAGTTGAGGGACAGAGAGGTACAGTGAGGGAAAGTGTCAGTGTGATATTCTGTTCTAAAACTATTTTGCTGAACCATATTTTCAATCCTTGAGTTGAGGGACAGAGAGGTACAGTGAGTGAAACTGACAGTGTGCTATTCTGTTCTAAACCAATTTTGCTGTTCCATATTTTCAATCCTTGAGTTGAGGGACAGAGAGGTACAGTGAGTGAAACTGACAGTGTGCTGTTCTGTTCTAAACCAAATTTGCTGTTCCATATTTTCAATCCTTGAGTTGAGGGACAGAGAGGTACAGTGAGGGAAAGTGTCAGTGTGCTATTCTGTTCTAAAACTATTTTGCTGAACCATATTTTCAATCCTTGAGTTGAGGGACAGAGAGGTACAGTGAGTGAAACTGACAGTGTGCTGTTCTGTTCTAAACCAAATTTGCTGTTCCATATTTTCAATCCTTGAGTTGAGGGACAGAGAGGTACAGTGAGGGAAAGTGTCAGTGTGCTTTCTTTCTCGTACATCACGGGACACAGAGCGACATAGTCATTACTAATGGGTTATATAGTTACCGTCAGGTGCTGGCACTGGCAACTTCCAAAACCGGAAGTACCCTCCCCTATATAAGCCCCTCCCATCCGGGAGCACCTCAGTTTTTTTGCCAGTGTCTAAGGTGTTGGCCAAGAAGAAACATGTGTTTTTCACTGAGCTTGCGTACAGGTTCTTTTGGGCCTCAGTAAGCTATTCCGGATCCGACCAAAAAAGCTTCATAGCTAAACGGTCGGTACCCGGGCCTTGCAGAGAAGAGCAAGGTTCTGCCTGTAATGCTTCTCTTAGGAGAGCTGGACCCTGGGATCCAGAGCTCTGGTCATACCCACGACCAAGATGTTTTCTGTGCAGGGTGCTATACAGGTCCAGGGGAGTGGAATCCTTGGGAACCCGGTCCCTGAAGGTTTGATTACAATGCCTGCCGTGATAGGTGAAGTTTGGGCTTTTGTGGACCAAACAAAGTCCTGCCGCGGGGAACAGGTAAGTGGGGGCCCCCAGGAACTTGGTTCTATTGGGGGACCCCCAAGCCTAATTTGTCTTTCTGTCTGTTACCTAACGGTATTCCCGCTAATATCTGTGCATGCCTGTAACTACTAAAAAAAAAATGTAATAATTTTTAATGGTGGTCAAGAAAAAAAAAAAAAAAAAAAGAATGTTTTTTTTATATATGTTTAGTATATTAAACTGCGGTACCTGTGTTTGTCCACTAGAGGCCGCTGTGGAATGTTTTTCTTGTCATATGGACTAGTTTCTTCTCAGAGAGCAAAGTCCAGGCAGCTGGTGAGTTCTCCTACAGGAAACTGTTTCCTCTGCCATGTTGCAGTGTTCGTCTATCCCCCGGCCTGCGGCAAAGGGGGCCCTGGCTCCTGTCCCTGGTTTCCATGTTTGAAAATTAGCGCCGAGGCGCACGTGGCCGCGCGCGTGCGCGTGCACGCGCCTCTATATATAGAGGTGGCCGGAAAAAGGGGCGGGGCCTGGGGGATGACGCTCTGTGCGCGCCGCAGCGCTTCTGCGCATGTGCGGGCGTCCCAGCAGGTTTTTAAAAAGCCACATTATTGCAGTAAGCTGGCTATGAAGTACAGAGACAGAGCTGGCAACATTTAAAGGCATACAGCAAGCGGTTGATACAGGCATCCCCTAGAAAGGCACATTAGTAGACACCAACTGTGATATAGCAGCAATTGTGCTAGACTATTCTCAGTAAAAGTGGTGTATTACGGCTGGAATACCTCAGCTTTAGGCTTAGGAATATGCCGTCCAGTAGCTCCGGAACTGAATCTTCCAGGAAGCGAAGGGGGTCTCATCGGGCTCTGAGGATCTTGGGCATACTCCTGCTGCACCAGTCTCCCCTGAAGTTCAGAGGTAAGTGACCGTAGAGACCCCGCAGGGGTACTTGGTACTGTGGCTGTCCTCAGTCACCTGCTCCTGTGTATGTAACAGAGGAGGTTTTTTCCTCAGCTCTGGGAGGATTAGAGAGAGATTGTCAAAATTTATCGCTGCCTCCCTGTCAGGGAAAGCACGCCCGATCTCCGTCTCCTCCTTCAGAGTGCCTGTTAGCAGAGCAACAGTCCCATACAGGGATCGACCCGCCTGAAGGGGATCAGGATAAGGTTGATTCTGTTATAGAGGAATCAACAGTGGGGGAACCTTTTCTCAGCATCTCAAGCTGAAAGATTATGGGTTCAGTCTCTGACTAACATGGTCCGATCAGCATTTAAAAATGCACCTTGCGGAACCATCAACCACTACTGTATCCTCGTTGGGGTCGCTAGAAGCCCCCAGACTGTTTGTTCTTTTCCACTTCACCCTTTACTGAAAGGGCTCATTTACCAGGATTGGGAACGTCCTGAGAAAATATTTATTCCCCCAAGAGATTTCCGGTGGTCTATCCCATGGAGGATAAGTTCATCAAAAAAAAAAAAAAATGGAAAGGTCCCTACAGTGGACGCAGCCATCTCTTGTATGTATAAATCACTGACATGTCCAGTGGATAATGTCCAAATGTTCAAGAACCCAATAGATAAAAGATTGGAGTCCTTATGAAAATCTGCTTGGTGATACAACCAGCAGTAGCAGCTATTGGGGTCTGCTAAGCAGTGAAGGATCAGTTGAAACAGGTCTTGAGGGACTTGACAGATCAGCAGGCTTTGCCCTAGCTGATCTACCTAGAGCCTTAGGCTTTGCGGTTGACGCCATAGAGGATTCAGTCCATCAGGCCTCCCGCCTTACGCTGTCTATAGTACATATGCGTAGGCTCCTATGGCTCAGAAACTGGTCTGCTGAAGCTCCCTGTAAAGAATGGCTGGTTAGCGTCCCATTTCATGGTGAACGCTTATTCAGGGAAAACCTGGACAAATATATCCAGAAAATTTCCAGCGGTAAAAATACGCTCTTGCCGGTTAAAAGCAGAGTTAGAGGTCCCTCTTTAAGAGGCCTGCTTCTCCAGTCCCTGGGGCATCGGCTGTGTAACAGTTCCGACGGCCTCCTCGGTCAAATCCCGGGGGTAAAAAACAGGGACAGTAGCAGGGTAATGAGAAACCCTGGGTCAGGGGAGGTACAAAACCTCCCCCAAAATTAAATTCATTGAAGCCCCCACTCAGTCGGGTGGGGGGAGGACTCCAGTTGTTCGCAAGAGACCTGGTGGGACACGATCAAGACAGATAGGTGCTCTCCGCAGTAGGTTTGGGATACAGTTTGGAGTTAAAAGACTCTCCTCCTTCCCATTTTTGAGGTCAAACGTGCCAAGGGATCCCCGGAAGAGAGAGTCCCTCCTGTTGGCACTAGAACAACTATTGCTCCAAGGAGTAATTATGGAGGTTCCCCTGGAAGAATGAGGGTTCGGGTTTTACTCAAACCTCTTTACAGTCCCGAAGCAAACGCGGACGGGAGGCCCATATTAATTCTAAAAGGGCTATACAAATTCCTGTATATCAGGACTTTCCGATGGAGTCGATCCGATCGGTGGCCACTGCCCTACAAGGGGAGGATTGGTTAGCCACGATCGACATCAAAGATGCTTATTTGCACATTCCCATCTTTCCAGTCCACCAAAAATTTCTACGCTTTGCAGTAGAAGGGCGCCATTTTCAGTTCAGAGCCTTACCCTTCGGTCTGGCCACAGCACCAAGAGTGTTCACAAAAATTCTGGCCCCATTATTGGCCAATCTAAGAACACGAGGTGTAACGATAATGGCATATCTAGACGACTTGTTGCTGATAGACCACTCAGTGGAAAAACTAGAAGTGGTTGTTCACGAGACAATCAAGTATCTGGAATATCACGGTTGGATTATCAACCGAGACAAGTCAGCCCTAAAACCAGTCAAAAGTCTGGAATACTTGGGGCTAAGGCTGGATTCAGACCAGAGAAAAATGTTCTTGTCTCGAGAAAAGGGGTCGTCTTTGAGAGATTTGATCCACTTAGTGGGTTCAAAAAGACAGCCATCCATACGCCTGTGCATGAGGCTGCTGGGAAAAATGGTGGCATCATTCGAAGCAGTACCCTACGGTCAATTCCATTCAAGGAAGTTGCAAAGGGCCATACTGTCAGCCTGGAACAAAAAAGTTCAGGCTCTGGACGTACCAATGTCCTTGTCCCCTTCCGTTCGCAGAAGCCTCCGTTGGTGGTTGGTTCCCCGGAATCTGGAAAGAGGGAAATCCTTCAGTCCGATTTCTTGGAAGGTGGTCACTACAGATGCCAGCCTTTTAGGCTGGGGAGCAGTACTGGAGCAATGGTCTCTCCAGGGCAGATGGTCGGATGCGGAAAAGGCCCTGCCCATCAATCTCTTAGAGATACGAGCAGCCCGGTATGCCCTAGTAGCATGGACATCCAAACTCCAAGGGTCCCCTGTCAGAGTTCAGTCAGACAATGCCACAGCAGTGGCATATATCAATCGTCAGGGGGGCACCAGGAGTCGTGCAGCCCAAAGGGAAGTAAATTACATCCTGAGATGGGCAGAAAGATATGTCCCAGCCATATCTGCGGTATTCATTCCAGGAGTGGAGAATTGGAAGGCGGACTTTCTAAGTCGCCAACAATTATGCCCAGGGGAATGGTCCCTTCATCCCGAGGTTTTCCGGACAATATGTCAGCGGTGGGGAACACCGGATGTAGATCTGCTAGCATCCAGGTTCAACACGAAAGTGGACAGGTTTGTCTCTTGGACAAGGGATCCCCTAGCGTGTGGCTCGGATGCCCTAGTGTTCCCTTGGGATCAGTTCAAGCTGATATATGCATTCCCACCGCCACAATTGTTACCTCGATTACTCCGCAGAATCAGGGTAGAAAAGAAACCAGTGATTCTGGTGGCTCCAGCGTGGCCCCGAAGAGCATGGTACGCGGAGATTGTAAAAATGTCTGTGGGGAGGCCTTGGACCCTCCCACATCGTCCGGACCTGCTTTCGCAGGGACCGATATACCACCCTTCCTTACCAGCCCTAGGTTTGACGGCCTGGCTATTGAAGCCCACATTCTAAAAAGGAGAGGGCTCTCTAATGCTGTGGTGTCTACCATGATCAATGCCAGGAAACCGGTATCCAGGCAGATCTACTATAGAATCTGGAAGACGTACATCGCCTGGTGTGAGGCCAGGAAATGGCATCCACGTAAATACGTAATAGGTAGAATTCTGGACTTCCTACAATGGGCTGTAGATAGGAAGCTTGCCTTGAGTACTATCAAAGGTCAGATTTCGGCCTTGTCAATATTTTTTCAAAGGCCCTTGGCTTCGCATTCACTAGTCAAAGCCTTTATACAAGGAGTGATGCGTATTAGTCCTCCGGTTAATATTCCCATATGTCCATGGGATCTAAACTTGGTTCTGTCGGTTCTACAGAAACAACCATTTGAACCAGTACAGCATATTTCCTTAGTGCTTCTCACCAGGAAATAGTTTTTTCTAGTAGCCATTTGTTCGGCTAAAAGAGTATCGGAATTAGCAGCTATGTCCTGTAAGGAGCCATATCTGGTTATCCATAAGGACAGAGTAGTGTTACGTCCTCATCCAGCCTTTCTTCCTAAGGTGGTATCGAGTTTTCATTTGAACCAAGATGTGGTTCTTCCTTCTTTTTTCCCCAAGCCTACTTCGGTAGAGGAAAAGTTATTGCATTCTTTGGATGTAGTAAGAGCAGTTAAAGCTTATCTAAAAGCCACTGCTCAGATTCGCAGAACGGATACTTTGTTTATTCTGCCGGAAGGCCCCAGAAAGGGTCAGGCAGCGTCAAAATCTACTTTAGCCAAGTGGATTCGACAGGTCATAATACAAGCCTATAGCTTGAGAAGTAGACCGCCTCCGTTCAAAGTTAGGGCGCACTCCACGAGAGCAGTTGGAACTTCATGGGCAGTGCATCACCAGGCCTCCCTGGCTCAAGTCTGTAAGGCCGCAACATGGTCTTCAGTACACACGTTTACTAGGTTCTACCAGGTGGACGTTAGAAGTCAGGAGGATGTCGCCTTTGGGCGCAGTGTGTTGCAGGCCGCAAAAGATCCTCATGTCTGATAGCGCTCAGCTTATATATGGTGTATCCCCCCCCCTCATTTGGCATTGCTTTAGGACATCCCATTAGTAATGACTATGTCGCTCTGTGTCCCGTGATGTACGAGAAAGAAAATAGGATTTTTATAACAGCTTACCTGTAAAATCCTTTTCTTGGAGTACATCACGGGACACAGAGCTCCCGCCCCTCTTTGGGGACACTTATTGCTTTGCTACAAAACTGAGGTGCTCCCGGATGGGAGGGGCTTATATAGGGGAGGGTACTTCCGGTTTTGGAAGTTGCCAGTGCCAGCACCTGACGGTAACTATATAACCCATTAGTAATGACTATGTCGCTCTGTGTCCCGTGATGTACTCCAAGAAAAGGATTTTACAGGTAAGCTGTTATAAAAATCCTATTATTCTGTTCTAAAACTATTTTGCTGAACCATATTTTCAATCCTTGAGTTGAGGGACAGAGAGGTACAGTGAGTGAAACTGACAGTGTGCTGTTCTGTTCTAAACCAAATTTGCTGTTCCATATTTTCAATCCTTGAGTTGAGGGACAGAGAGGTACAGTGAGGGAAAGTGTCAGTGTGCTATTCTGTTCTAAAACTATTTTGCTGAACCATATTTTCAATCCTTGAGTTGAGGGACAGAGAGGTACAGTGAGTGAAACTGACAGTGTGCTATTCTGTTCTAAACCAATTTTGCTGTTCCATATTTTCAATCCTTGAGTTGAGGGACAGAGAGGTACAGTGAGTGAAACTGACAGTGTGCTATTCTGTTCTAAACCAATTTTGCTGTTCCATATTTTCAATCCTTGAGTTGAGGGACAGAGAGGTACAGTGAGTGAAACTGACAGTGTGCTATTCTGTTCTAAACCAATTTTGCTGTTCCATATTTTCAATCCTTGAGTTGAGGGACAGAGAGGTACAGTGAGTGAAACTGACAGTGTGCTGTTCTGTTCTAAACCAAATTTGCTGTTCCATATTTTCAATCCTTGAGTTGAGGGACAGAGAGGTACAGTGAGGGAAAGTGTCAGTGTGCTATTCTGTTCTAAAACTATTTTGCTGAACCATATTTTCAATCCTTGAGTTGAGGGACAGAGAGGTACAGTGAGTGAAACTGACAGTGTGCTATTCTGTTCTAAACCAATTTTGCTGTTCCATATTTTCAATCCTTGAGTTGAGGGACAGAGAGGTACAGTGAGTGAAACTGACAGTGTGCTATTCTGTTCTAAACCAAATTTGCTGTTCCATATTTTCAATCCTTGAGTTGAGGGACAGAGAGGTACAGTGAGTGAAACTGACAGTGTGCTATTCTGTTCTAAACAAATTTTGCTGTTCCATATTTTCAATCCTTGAGTTGAGGGACAGAGAGGTACAGTGAGGGAAACTGACAGTGTGCTGTTCTGTTCTAAACCAATTTTGCTGTTCCATATTTTCAATCCTTGAGTTGAGGGACAGAGAGGTACAGTGAGTGAAACTGACAGTGTGCTGTTCTGTTCTAAACCAAATTTGCTGTTCCATATTTTCAATCCTTGAATTGAGGGACAGAGAGGTACAGTGAGGGAAAGTGTCAGTGTGCTATTCTGTTCTAAAACTATTTTGCTGAACCATATTTTCAATCCTTGAGTTGAGGGACAGAGAGGTACAGTGAGTGAAACTGACAGTGTGCTATTCTGTTCTAAACCAATTTTGCTGTTCCATATTTTCAATCCTTGAGTTGAGGGACAGAGAGGTACAGTGAGGGAAAGTGTCAGTGTGCTATTCTGTTCTAAAACTATTTTGCTGAACCATATTTTCAATCCTTGAGTTGAGGGACAGAGAGGTACAGTGAGTGAAACTGACAGTGTGCTATTCTGTTCTAAACCAATTTTGCTGTTCCATATTTTCAATCCTTGAGTTGAGGGACAGAGAGGTACAGTGAGTGAAACTGACAGTGTGCTATTCTGTTCTAAACCAATTTTGCTGTTCCATATTTTCAATCCTTGAGTTGAGGGACAGAGAGGTACAGTGAGGGAAAGTGTCAGTGTGCTATTCTGTTCTAAAACTATTTTGCTGAACCATATTTTCAATCCTTGAGTTGAGGGACAGAGAGGTACAGTGAGTGAAACTGACAGTGTGCTATTCTGTTCTAAACCAATTTTGCTGTTCCATATTTTCAATCCTTGAGTTGAGGGACAGAGAGGTACAGTGAGTGAAACTGACAGTGTGCTGTTCTGTTCTAAACCAAATTTTCTGTTCCATATTTTCAATCCTTGAGTTGAGGGACAGAGAGGTACAGTGAGGGAAAGTGTCAGTGTGCTATTCTGTTCTAAAACTATTTTGCTGAACCATATTTTCAATCCTTGAGTTGAGGGACAGAGAGGTACTGTGAGTGAAACTGACAGTGTGCTATTCTGTTCTAAACCAATTTTGCTGTTCCATATTTTCAATCCTTGAGTTGAGGGACAGAGAGGTACAGTGAGTGAAACTGACAGTGTGCTATTCTGTTCTAAACCAAATTTGCTGTTCCATATTTTCAATCCTTGAGTTGAGGGACAGAGAGGTACAGTGAGTGAAACTGACAGTGTGCTATTCTGTTCTAAACCAATTTTGCTGTTCCATATTTTCAATCCTTGAGTTGAGGGACAGAGAGGTACAGTGAGGGAAACTGACAGTGTGCTATTCTGTTCTAAACCAAGTTTGCTGTTCCATATTTTCAATCCTTGAGTTGAGGGACAGAGAGGTACAGTGAGTGAAACTGACAGTGTGCTGTTCTGTTCTAAACCAAATTTGCTGTTCCATATTTTCAATCCTTGAGTTGAGGGACAGAGAGGTACAGTGAGGGAAAGTGTCAGTGTGCTATTCTGTTCTAAAACTATTTTGCTGAACCATATTTTCAATCCTTGAGTTGAGGGACAGAGAGGTACAATGAGTGAAACTGACAGTGTGCTGTTCTGTTCTAAACCAATTTTGCTGTTCCATATTTTCAATCCTTGAGTTGAGGGACAGAGAGGTACAGTGAGGGAAAGTGTCAGTGTGCTATTTTGTTCTAAAACTATTTTGCTGAACCATATTTTCAATTCTTGAGTTGAGGGACAGAGAGGTACAGTGAGTGAAACTGACAGTGTGCTATTCTGTTCTAAACCAATTTTGCTGTTCCATATTTTCAATCCTTGAGTTGAGGGACAGAGAGGTACAGTGAGTGAAACTGACAGTGTGCTATTCTGTTCTAAACCAAATTTGCTGTTCCATATTTTCAATCCTTGAGTTGAGGGACAGAGAGGTACAGTGAGTGAAACTGACAGTGTGCTATTCTGTTCTAAACCAATTTTGCTGTTCCATATTTTCAATCCTTGAGTTGAGGGACAGAGAGGTACAGTGAGGGAAACTGACAGTGTGCTATTCTGTTCTAAACCAATTTTGCTGTTCCATATTTTCAATCCTTGAGTTGAGGGACAGAGAGGTACAGTGAGTGAAACTGACAGTGTGCTGTTCTGTTCTAAACCAAATTTGCTGTTCCATATTTTCAATCCTTGAGTTGAGGGACAGAGAGGTACAGTGAGGGAAAGTGTCAGTGTGCTATTCTGTTCTAAAACTATTTTGCTGAACCATATTTTCAATCCTTGAGTTGATGGACAGAGAGGTACAGTGAGTGAAACTGACAGTGTGCTATTCTGTTCTAAACCAATTTTGCTGTTCCATATTTTCAATCCTTGAGTTGAGGGACAGAGAGGTACAGTGAGTGAAACTGTTAGCGTGCTATTCTGTTCTAAACGAATTTTGCTGTTCCATATTTTCAATCCTTGAGTTGAGGGACAGAGAGGTACAGTGAGTGAAACTGACAGTGTGCTGTTCTGTTCTAAACCAAATTTGCTGTTCCATGTTTTCAATCCTTGAGTTGAGGGACAGAGAGGTACAGTGAGGGAAAGTGTCAGTGTGCTATTTTGTTCTAAAACTATTTTGCTGAACCATATTTTCAATCCTTGAGTTGAGGGACAGAGAGGTACAGTGAGTGAAACTGACAGTGTGCTATTCTGTTCTAAACCAATTTTGCTGTTCCATATTTTCAATCCTTGAGTTGAGGGACAGAGAGGTACAGTGAGTGAAACTGACAGCGTGCTATTCTGTTCTAAACCAAATTTGCTGTTCCATATTTTCAATCCTTGAGTTGAGGGACAGAGAGGTACAGTGAGTGAAACTGACAGTGTGCTATTCTGTTCTAAACCAATTTTGCTGTTCCATATTTTCAATCCTTGAGTTGAGGGACAGAGAGGTACAGTGAGGGAAACTGACAGTGTGCTATTCTGTTCTAAACCAATTTTGCTGTTCCATATTTTCAATCCTTGAGTTGAGGGACAGAGAGGTACAGTGAGTGAAACTGACAGTGTGCTGTTCTGTTCTAAACCAAATTTGCTGTTCCATATTTTCAATCCTTGAGTTGAGGGACAGAGAGGTACAGTGAGGGAAAGTGTCAGTGTGCTATTCTGTTCTAAAACTATTTTGCTGAACCATATTTTCAATCCTTGAGTTGATGGACAGAGAGGTACAGTGAGTGAAACTGACAGTGTCCTATTCTGTTCTAAACCAATTTTGCTGTTCCATATTTTCAATCCTTGAGTTGAGGGACAGAGAGGTACAGTGAGTGAAACTGACAGTGTGCTATTCTGTTCTAAACCAATTTTTCTGTTCCATATTTTCAATCCTTGAGTTGAGGGACAGAGAGGTACAGTGAGTGAAACTGACACTGTGCTATTCTGTTCTAAACCAATTTTGCTGTTCCATATTTTCAATCCTTGAGTTGAGGGACAGAGAGGTACAGTGAGTGAAACTGACAGTGTGCTGTTCTGTTCTAAACCAAATTTGCTGTTCCATATTTTCAATCCTTGAGTTGAGGGACAGAGAGGTACAGTGTGGGAAAGTGTCAGTGTGCTATTCTGTTCTAAAACTATTTTGCTGAACCATATTTTCAATCCTTGAGTTGAGGGACAGAGAGGTACAGTGAGTGAAACTGACAGTGTGCTATTCTGTTCTAAACCAATTTTGCTGTTCCATATTTTCAATCCTTGAGTTGAGGGACAGAGAGGTACAGTGAGTGAAACTGACAGTGTGCTATTCTGTTCTAAACCAATTTTGATGTTCCATATTTTCAATCCTTGAGTTGAGGGACAGAGAGGTACAGTGAGTGAAACTGACAGTGTGCTGTTCTGTTCTAAACCAAATTTGCTGTTCCATATTTTCAATCCTTGAGTTGAGGGACAGAGAGGTACAGTGAGGGAAAGTGTCAGTGTGCTATTCTGTTCTAAAACTATTTTGCTGAACCATATTTTCAATCCTTGAGTTGAGGGACAGAGAGGTACAGTGAGTGAAACTGACAGTGTGCTATTCTGTTCTAAACCAATTTTGCTGTTCCATATTTTCAATCCTTGAGTTGAGGGACAGAGAGGTACAGTGAGTGAAACTGAAAGTGTGCTATTCTGTTCTAAACCAAATTTGCTGTTCCATATTTTCAATCCTTGAGTTGAGGGACAGAGAGGTACAGTGAGTGAAACTGACAGTGTGCTATTCTGTTCTAAACCAATTTTGCTGTTCCATATTTTCAATCCTTGAGTTGAGGGACAGAGAGGTACAGTGAGGGAAACTGACAGTGTGCTATTCTGTTCTAAACCAATTTTGCTGTTCCATATTTTCAATCCTTGAGTTGAGGGACAGAGAGGTACAGTGAGTGAAACTGACAGTGTGCTGTTCTGTTCTAAACCAAATTTGCTGTTCCATATTTTCAATCCTTGAGTTGAGGGACAGAGAGGTACAGTGAGGGAAAGTGTCAGTGTGCTATTCTGTTCTAAAACTATTTTGCTGAACCATATTTTCAATCCTTGAGTTGAGGGACAGAGAGGTACAGTGAGTGAAACTGACAGTGTGCTATTCTATTCTAAACCAATTTTGCTGTTCCATATTTTCAATCCTTGAGTTGAGGGACAGAGAGGTACAGTGAGTGAAACTGACAGTGTGCTGTTCTGTTCTAAACCAAATTTGCTGTTCCATATTTTCAATCCTTGAGTTGAGGGACAGAGAGGTACAGAGAGGGAAAGTGTCAGTGTGCTATTCTGTTCTAAAACTATTTTGCTGAACCATATTTTCAATCCTTGAGTTGAGGGACAGAGAGGTACAGTGAGTGAAACTGACAGTGTGCTATTCTGTTCTAAACCAATTTTGCTGTTCCATATTTTCAATCCTTGAGTTGAGGGACAGAGAGGTACAGTGAGTGAAACTGACAGTGTGCTATTCTGTTCTAAACCAATTTTGCTGTTCCATATTTTCAATCCTTGAGTTGAGGGACAGAGAGGTACAGTGAGGGAAACTGACAGTGTGCTATTCTGTTCTAAACCAATTTTGCTGTTCCATATTTTCAATCCTTGAGTTGAGGGACAGAGAGGTACAGTGAGTGAAACTGACAGTGTGCTGTTCTGTTCTAAACCAAATTTGCTGTTCCATATTTTCAATCCTTGAGTTGAGGGACAGAGAGGTACAGTGAGGGAAAGTGTCAGTGTGCTATTCTGTTCTAAAACTATTTTGCTGAACCATATTTTCAATCCTTGAGTTGAGGGACAGAGAGGTACAGTGAGTGAAACTGACAGTGTGCTATTCTGTTCTAAACCAATTTTGCTGTTCCATATTTTCAATCCTTGAGTTGAGGGACAGAGAGGTACAGTGAGTGAAACTGACAGTGTGCTATTCTGTTCTAAACCAATTTTGCTGTTCCGTATTTTCAATCCTTGAGTTGAGGGACAGAGAGGTACAGTGAGTGAAACTGACAGTGTGCTGTTCTGTTCTAAACCAAATTTGCTGTTCCATATTTTCAATCCTTGAGTTGAGGGACAGAGAGGTACAGTGAGGGAAAGTGTCAGTGTGCTATTCTGTTTTAAAACTATTTTGCTGAACCATATTTTCAATCCTTGAGTTGAGGGACAGAGAGGTACAGTGAGTGAAACTGACAGTGTGCTATTCTGTTGTAAACCAATTTTGCTGTTCCATATTTTCAATCCTTGAGTTGAGGGACAGAGAGGTACAGTGAGTGAAACTGACAGTGTGCTATTCTGTTCTAAACCAAATTTGCTGTTCCATATTTTCAATCCTTGAGTTGAGGGACAGAGAGGTACAGTGAGTGAAACTGACAGTGTGCTATTCTGTTCTAAACCAATTTTGCTGTTCCATATTTTCAATCCTTGAGTTGAGGGACAGAGAGGTACAGTGAGGGAAACTGACAGTGTGCTATTCTGTTCTAAACCAATTTTGCTCTTCCATATTTTAAATCCTTGAGTTGAGGGACAGAGAGGTACAGTGAGTGAAACTGACAGTGTGCTGTTCTGTTCTAAACCAAATTTGCTGTTCCATATTTTCAATCCTTGAGTTGAGGGACAGAGAGGTACAGTGAGGGAAAGTGTCAGTGTGCTATTCTGTTCTAAAACTATTTTGCTGAACCATATTTTCAATCCTTGAGTTGAGGGACAGAGAGGTACAGTGAGTGAAACTGACAGTGTGCTATTCTGTTCTAAACCAATTTTGCTGTTCCATATTTTCAATCCTTGAGTTGAGGGACAGAGAGGTACAGTGAGTGAAACTGACAGTGTGCTATTCTGTTCTAAACCAATTTTGCTGTTCCATATTTTCAATCCTTGAGTTGAGGGACAGAGAGGTACAGTGAGTGAAACTGACAGTGTGCTATTCTGTTCTAAACCAATTTTGCTGTTCCATATTTTCAATCCTTGAGTTGAGGGACAGAGAGGTACAGTGAGGGAAACTGACAGTGTGCTATTCTGTTCTAAACCAATTTTGCTGTTCCATATTTTCAATCCTTGAGTTGAGGGACAGAGAGGTACAGTGAGTGAAACTGACAGTGTGCTGTTCTGTTCTAAACCAAATTTGCTGTTCCATATTTTCAATCCTTGAGTTGAGGGACAGAGAGGTACAGTGAGGGAAAGTGTCAGTGTGCTATTCTGTTCTAAAACTATTTTGCTGAACCATATTTTCAATCCTTGAGTTGAGGGACAGAGAGGTACAGTGAGTGAAACTGACAGTGTGCTATTCTGTTCTAAACCAATTTTGCTGTTCCATATTTTCAATCCTTGAGTTGAGGGACAGAGAGGTACAGTGAGTGAAACTGACAGTGTGCTATTCTGTTCTAAACCAATTTTGCTGTTCCATATTTTCAATCCTTGAGTTGAGGGACAGAGAGGTACAGTGAGTGAAACTGACAGTGTGCTATTCTGTTCTAAACCAATTTTGCTGTTCCATATTTTCAATCCTTGAGTTGAGGGACAGAGAGGTACAGTGAGTGAAACTGACAGTGTGCTATTCTGTTCTAAACCAATTTTGCTCTTCCATGTTTTCAATCCTTGAGTTGAGGGACAGAGAGGTACAGTGAGTGAAACTGACAGTGTGCTATTCTGTTCTAAACCAATTTTGCTGTTCCATATTTTCAATCCTTGAGTTTAGGGACAGAGAAGGACACTCGTAGAAATTATCAGTGTGCTATTCTGTGCTAAATCTTGTTTGTAGGGAGGGACAGAGTAGGATAGTGAGGGAAAGTGTCAGTGTGCTATTCTGTTCTAAAACTATTTTGTCGAACCATATTTTCAATCCTTGTGTTTAGGGACAGAGAAGGATAGGCAGGGGACAGTGTCAGTGTCATTGTTGCTAAGCCTCCTGCACAGTATACACCTGAAGGTAGCCCTTATTGCTGTTTTTCCCATCTCCCTGCAGGCCATCCATTAAAATGTCTGGAAGGCAACCAAGGAGAAGCAGACAGTCAGGAGGCAAAAAAAGAGGGCAAGCAGGCTCTGTGTCTGGGGCAACAGTGCTGGTCGTGTACGCGGTGCATTGTCATCAGCACATGGCCATGGGACACGCTTGTCCTTGTTTTCGGCAGCTGGACATGTTGAGCCACATCATGCCGAAGACTTGGTAGAGTGGATAACCAAGCCCACCTCATCCTCCTCATCCTCTCTCACCCAGGCTCAGGGTACTGGCAAAGCAGCTGCCAAAGCGTCCTCTTCTCTGGTATCATTATCTTCATTAGTCAATCCTTCCCTAGACCCACCATGCCCTCCTCCTGAGGAGTCCCCCGAACTGTTTGAGCACAGTGTTGGGTACATGCTCCAGGAGGATGCCCAGCGTTTGGAAGGATCTGATGATGATACCCAGCTATAGGAAGGCAGCAGCGTGAGAGCAGAGAGAGGGGATGCTCAAGAAGGACACCAATCTGGCAGTCATGCTCCAGCAGCTGCAGCATATTGCCAGATTGGCTCCAGTGATGAGGAGGGAGGGGATGATGAGGTCACTGACTCCACGTGGGTGCCTAATAGGAGAGAGGAGGAGGAGGAGGATGAGGAGGAGGCACATCTCCAACGAGGCAGGATGCCCTTGAGTGGCCAGCGTATGGGCAGCACACCGACGGAATCACACCGCAGAGCTCCGCCTGTGCAGGGCGCTGCCTCTGCCCGTCATGCAAAAAGTTCTTTGGTGTGGGCCTTTTTTGAGGCGAGTGCATCAGATCGCACAGCTGCTGTTTGCAACATATGTCTCAAGCGTATATCGCGTGGCCAAAACATCAGCCGCTTGGGCACCACATGCTTGACCAGACATATGTTGACCTGCCATGCAGCTCATTGGCAAGGCTACCTTAAAGACCCACACCAAAGAACAAAGCTGACCTCTTCTTGCACCGCATCAGCTGGGATCTCCAACCCCACTATACCTTCACTCCTCTCTGAAACCTGCTCTGAGAGGAATGAAGGTGTAGAATTAGGTGTGTCACAGGCAAGTACTTGCGGGCACTCTGCTAGCAGTACACCAACGTCCGATTCTAGCAGGCAAATTTCCCTGCCCCAGCTGCTGGACCGTCGAAAGAAGTTCACTCCCAGCCATCCACATGCCCAGCGGTTGAATGCTAGCTTGGCTAAATTGCTAGCGCTTCAACTGCTGCCTTTTCAGTTGGTAGACTCGGCCCCCTTCCGTGAGTTTGTGCAATGTGCGGTTCCTCAGTGGCAGGTTCCCAAACGACACTTTTTCGCACGGAAGGCTATTCCGGCTCTCTACAGGCATGTGGAAGGCAATGTCTTGGCCTCGCTGGACAGGGCGGTCAGCGGAAAGGTGCATATTACCGCTGACTCATGGTCCAGCAGGCATGGACAGGGACGTTACCTTTCTTTCACGGCCCATTGGGTCACTCTTTTGGCAGCTGGGAAGGATGCAGGACAAGGTGCAGTAGTGTTGGAGGTTGTTCCACCGCCACGCCTCCAAAATGCTACTACTGGTTGTGACACACCTCTCTCCTCCACCCCCTCCTCTTCTTCTTCCTCCATGGCCTCTTCCTGTGGTTTGTCCTCGGAACCAGCGGTGCTCCGTAGGCGTTCAAGGGGCTACGCAAGTACGCAGGCAAAAAGATGCCATGCCGTGCTTGCGCTGGTGTGTTTGGGGGACAGGAGCCACACTGGGGCAGAGGTCCTGTCTGCTCTGCAGGGGCAGGCCGAGAGGTGGTTGATGCCACGCCAGCTTAAGCCAGGAATGGTGGTTTGCGACAATGGCACCAACCTCCTCTCCGCCCTCCGACAGGGACAACTGACCCATGTGCCCTGTATGGCTCACGTCCTTAACTTGGTGGTGCAGCGGTTCTTGGGCAGGTACCCGGGCTTACAGGATGTCCTGAGGCAGGCCAGGAAAGTCTGTGTGCATTTCCGCAGATCTTATAATGCCAGTGCTCGCCTGGCTGAGCTTCAAAAGGAGTTGAACCTGCCCAAGAACCGCCTTATATGTGACATGCCCACCAGGTGGAACTCAACGTTGGCCATGCTGCAGCGGCTGCACACGCAGCAGAGGGCCATCAATGAGTACCTGTGCGACTACGGCACCAGGACAGGGTCAGGGGAGCTCGGGTTTTTTTCACCACGCCAGTGGGGCATGATCAGGGATGCATGCACTGTCCTGGCACCATTTGAGGAGGCCACGAGGATGGTGAGCAGTGACAGTGCATGCATCAGTGACACTGTACCTCTTGTCCACCTGTTGGAGCACACGCTGCGTGGAATAATGGACAGGGCACTTGAGGCAGAACAGAGGCAGGAAGAGGAGGACTTCCTTGCCTCTCAAGGCCCCCTTTACCCAGACAGTGTTCCTTCTGTCCCACCCATCGCACAGGAAGAGGAGGAGGAGGAGGAGGAGGATTGTGTCAGCATGGAGGTGGAGGCTGGCACTCAGCATCATCAGCAGCAGTCTTTTAGGGATGATTTACAGTCCCAAGAAACCAGTGTACTTGTACGTGGCTGGGAGGAGGTGGCTGCTGATCATGTCGTCCTTAGTGACCCAGAGGACTCCGGACTGAATGCCTCAGCTAACCTACGCTGCATGGCCTCCCTGATCCTGCAAAGTCTGCGGAAGGATCCTCGTATTCTTCGGATCAAGGAGAGGGACCATTACTGGCTGGCCACTCTCCTTGATCCACGGTACAAGGGTAAGGTTGCGGACCTTATGTTACCGTCGCAGAGGGAGCAGAGGATGAGACAACTCCGGGAGGCCTTGCAGAAAGGTCTGTGCAACGCGTTCCCAGAGACTGGGAGGTTACAAACTCCTGGTCCTGGACAACGAGTTGCTGAGGCTTCGGGGAGTCAAAGAAGGAGCGGTGGGGAAGGTGGCCGTCTGACCGATGCGTTCAGACAATTCTTTAGTCCGCAGCCCCAAAGTATGATCGGTTCCAGCAACCATCGCCAGCGTCTGATATACATGGTGCAGGAATACCTAGGGGCAAGGTCAGACTTGGACACCTTCCCCACCGAAAATCCTCTGGCTTACTGGGTCTTGAGGATGGATCACTGGCCAGAGCTTGCACAGTATGCAATTGAGCTACTGGCCTGTCCTGCATCCAGCGTTCTTTCAGAACGCACATTCAGTGCTGCTGGAGGATTTGTCACGGATCACAGGGTGCGCCTGTCCACCGACTCGGTTGATCGACTGACTTTCATCAAGATGAACCAGTCTTGGATCACCACCAGCTACCACACACCTGATGCTGATATAACAGACTAATTGATTTTAAAATGTCACATCCCTTCAAGACTGATGCTAATGCTGAGTGCCTGTGCTGTTATGTTGACTGGCTATCTTCCTCCTCCTCCTCAATGATCCGATTAATGATGATAGCTTGGAAGATCATTTTGGTTTATGGGTGCCGCCACCAGTGGCTAAGGCCCAATTTTTCAGCCCCTGTTTAACAGGGGCGTGTAATTACAATTTTTGATGCAATACTTTGCAACAGGGCTCATTGCTGTGCTCCAAGTACAGTATCTGTGAGGGGTTGCAGTGTTGTGCCACCAGTGCCTAAGGCCCAATTTTTCAGCCCCTGTTCAACAGGGGCATGCAATTATAATTATTGATCTAATAATTCACAGCAGGGCCCATTGCTGCGCCCACCAAGAGTAACTGTCAGGCCTTACAGTGTTGTGTCAACACCACCACCACCACCACCACCACCACCAAAGGCCCAATTTTTCAGCCCCTGTTCAACAGGGGCATGCAATTATAATTATTGATCTAATAATTCACAGCAGGGCCCATTCCTGCGCCCACCAAGAGTAACTCTGAGGCCTTACAGTGTTGTGGCACCACCACCACCATCAAAGGCCCAATTTTTACTACCACTGTTCAACAATTATATGTTATTACAATTCCTGATATAATAGTTGACAGCAGGGCGTTCCAGCACCCACCAAGAGTAACTGTGAGTGCTTACAGTGTTGTGCCAACACCAACACCTAAGGGGCCAATTTCTGCAGAGTATATACGGCAGGTCCCTACTTTCAAACATCCAACTTACAAACGACTACTACTTGCAAACGGAAGAAGACAACAGGAAGTGAGAGGAAATCTACCCCTTGGAAGGAAAATTCTCTCCTGTAAGAATTAATATGGGAGAAAGGTGTCTCCTCTCTACTGATGCTTTATCACCAATCCTTGTTTCAATAAAAACACCACATTTCAAAAACAGTTGTCATTGGGACGCAAAGTGAGGTGAAATGTTCTGAACAGGGGCACAGACAGCAAAAAAAATGTGACAGGGGTGATAACCGTTCCCTATGTTTTACAAAAAACTAAAAAAAAGGAATTTGCCATGGAGCTCCACTTAAACAATGCAGCTGTTCAAAATTATAAACAGATTCTACATAAGAACAAACCTACAGTCCCTGTCTTGTATGCCTGTATACGGCTGTTCAGAGTATATAGGTCCTTTTTTATTTTGTGTGCGGGGTTCCCCTTAATATCCATACAAGACCCAAAGGGGCTGGTAATGGGCTGGGGTAGGGGGGGGTTGATGGGGTAGCTATGCCATTTTTCCTAAAGATTTTCATCCATATTACCGGGACCACACATTGCATTAAAGCCGCAAGCAGTTTTAAATGACATTTTTCCCTTTAGAAATGTTATTTTGTGCAGGGACAGTTCTAAACACGGGAAACACGTGGCACTTCACAGGCATACTTTAGACACCCCCCAGGTACAATATTTAAAGGAATATTTGACTTTTTTTTTTCACTTTATGCATCATTAAAATGACTGCTCCCGGAAAACGTCCGTTTTTAAAACTTCTTTTTGCATTGATACATGTCCCCTGGTGCAGAAGCCGGGTTCCCAAACTCTGTTTCGGACAATAACATGGATAATAGTCGTTATAATTAGCACTTTAGAATCCGAACGTTCGCATCCATTGTATTTAATAGGGTTCTAATGTTCGTGCGAACTTTCGGTCCGTTCGCGGGTTCTGGTGTGAACCGAACCCGGGGGTGTTCGGCTCATCACTACTCAGGACCGATCCTAGGCAGGGTGTGCGGGGTGCTCCGCACCCAGGCGCCGCAGAGGTGGGGGCGCCAAAGCTCCAGAGTGCTTCCTTCCCTCCTCCTTGTCTGTGTTCAGAGGCGGAGCGCATGTAGCGGGTGCTGTGGTTCTTCATCCCGCTTGCTCTCTCTGCTGGCAACTGACAAGAGCGCATACCTCCTGCTGTCCCCGGAATCCAGGCTGGGTACCGCAGCAGAGCCTAGTACCGGAACACGTACTGGTACTAGGCTCCACTAATTATTATAATATTCTGTCCGATGCGCGTGGAGCAGTCTCCTGTCTGCCCCGCCCCCTCTGCTTGTGTCGGCTCTTCTCCCATAGGCGGTGTGATGAAAGGCTTCTGGGTTGGCCGAAGCTGCTGCCAATCATCCCGTGCACTCCCAGAAATGCTCTCCGAGTGCCACCCTCCTAGTAACCAAAGACGCCCCCCTGTAATGTGCTTCTGCTCCCAGCGCGCCCGAGCTACAGGGATCTATTGGACAGGTACTGATCTATGGGGACACCTGCTGTGGGGGGCTCTGATGGGGGACACCTGCTGTGGGGGGGCTCTGATTGGGGACACCTGCTGTGGGGGGACTCTGATGGGGGACACCTGCTGTGGGGGGACTCTGATGGGGGACACCTGCTGTGGGGGGACTCTGATGGGGGACACCTGCTGTGGGGGGACTCTGATGGGGGACATCTGCTGTGGGGGATTTGATGGGGGACATCTGCTGTGGGGGGACTCTGATGGGGGACCCCTGCTGTGGGGGGACTCTGATGGGGGACACCTGCTGTGGGTGGACTCTGATGGGGACCCCTGCTGTGGGGGGGACTCTGATGGGGACACCTGCTGTGGGGGGGCTCTGATGGGAACCCTGATGTAAGGAGGGATTCTGATGGGGACTTTGATATAAGCTGCGAGTGCCGCAGGTCATTCTCTACCCAGAATGTACCTCATTCTCAACTTTAAAAGTTGGGAGGTATGCAGGAGAGAATCAGGGGAGGAGAGACTGTGCCACCGCCGCCCCTGTTATCAATGGGAAGAGGGCTCTCTGTGTTTACTGCCCATTCCCCTCCCTCCTCCTGTTAAATGAGGAGAGCGAAGCAGCCAGAGATCGGAGTGGAGAGAGAGCAGCCGTGGGCTCTTAGACCCCTCTCCTCCTCGCATTGTTGTACTAGTGAGTGGCGCTTGCCAGGACAGCTGCCCGCTATGTTTTTTCTCCCTCCTTCATATTGACCAGGGAAGAAATACAATAAAAAAGGAGAAGAGAAGAGGATTGTGGGACATGTAGTCCAGACGACTGGCGGCCCCATTGTGACCCGGAAACTTCAGCCCACACAGCATGCCCAGCTGAATGGGAGAGGGAGGGAGAGAGAGAGAGAGCCAGGAGCCCGGGAAAGCTTTTGTGGAAGTGCACCCAGGACTCCAGGGAGAGGACAGTGCTGAGGGGACACCATCAGAGAGAGAACCCCACTGCCCTGCGCCACCAGAGGGAAAGCGGCACAGCCTGGCACCATCACTGGTGAAGAAAGGAATGGAGTAATTGCCAGAATACAGATCTGAGCACTACCCAGCAGAGTTGCCACGGGCACCCCAGAGTGTGCTGACTCCTGATCAGAGGAGTTGCTGTATCGCCGGTCTGGTGAAAGGGCCGAGTGGGCCATTATCTACTGCCATCCATAGGAACTGCAGCCTTCTGTAGTGTGTCTGCAGTCCCTAATCATCTCCTGTAGTGTGTCTGCAGTCTCTGACCATCTCCTGTAGTATGTCTGCAGTCTCTGATCATCTCATGTACTATGTCTGCAGTCTCTGACCATCTCCTGTACTATGTCTGCAGTCTCTGACCATCTCCTGTACCATGTCTGCAGTCTCTGACCGTCTCCTGTACTATGTCTGCAGTCTCAGACCATCTCCTGTACTATGTCTGCAGTCTCTGACCATCTCCTGTAATATGTCTGCAGTCTCTGACCATATCTTGTAGTATGTCTGCAGTCTCTGACCCTCTCCTGTATTATGTCTGCAGTCTCTGACCATCTACTGTAGTATGTCTGCAGTCTCTGACCATCTCGTGTAGTATGTGTACAGTCTCTAACCATTTCTATTATCATGTCTGCAGTCTCTGACCATCTCTTATATTATGTCTGCAGTCTCTGACCATCTCTTGTAGCATGTCTGCAGTCTCTGACCATCTCCTGTATCATGTCTGCAGTCTCTGACCATCTCCTGTATCATGTCTGCAGTATGTCTGGGGGCTCTTTCTAACAGACTCTCTAACAGAATCACTCTCTGTGTGCATTAGAGAGACCCCCCTCCAGGTCCCATTAGTGTACTCATTTTCTTTATTGTTAAAAGATCATGGGAGGATCCCAGGGTAATGAAGACTTCTTAGGGGAGCATCTCTGTGTTTGAGTCGTGGCCATAGAAACATTTGTAAAGGGGAGGAGTTAGTAAGATGACCATGCCCATGTGGGGGCGCCAGAAATATTTCTGCACCCAGGCATCTGTGACCCTAGGATCGGCCCTGCAGGGACTCATCAATGCAGACAACTTGATCGGGAGTAAACAACGGCGGCCTGCCAGGTTGCGTGCTCGGATAAGGGTCTGGTATGGATTTTTGGGGGGACTCCACGCCATTTTTTTAAAAATTTGTTGTGGAGTTCCCCTTAAAATCCATGCCAGATCTGAAGGGCCTGGTATGGATATTTGGGGGGAACCGCACGCATTTTTTTTTTAATTTGCGGCGGGGTACCCCTTAATATCTATACCAGACCTGAAGGGCCTGGTAATTGAATTTGGGGGGACCCCCACGCTTTTTTTTCTTTTTTATCAATGACTTTTCTATTGCCGGGAGCCGACAATTCATTAATAGCTGCGAGTGAGTTTTAAACGACTTTTTTTCCTTCAAAAATGACATTTTGTGCAGGGACAGTTCTAAGCATGGGAAACAAGCGCCACTTCACATGCATATTATACACACCCCCCATGTATGAAATTTAAAGGAAAATTTCACTTTTATTTTTTCATTTTAAGCATTATTAAAATCACTGCTCCCGTAAAAACGTAAATTTTTAAAACTTTTTTTTGCATTGATACATGTCCCCTGGGGCAGAACCCGGGTCCCCAAACACTTTTTAGGACAATAACTTGCATATAAGCCTTTATAATTAGCACTTTAGATTTCGAACGTTCGAGTCCATTGTATTTAATAGGGTTCTAACGTTCACGCGAACATTCTGTCTGTTCGCAGGTTCTGGTGCGAACCGAACAGGGGTGTTCAGCTCATCCCTGTTTGTAAGTGACAGTGATCGATTTATTCTGCACTTGGGTGGGCTGGGCTGGGCGAAGGGGCTAAACGCAAATGCTAGCAGGTATCTGGGCTGATCCCGCTAACGCTGCGTTTTTGGGAACCCTAAACTATTAGGAACGCTAATATAGTTCTGATCAGATAAAAGATATTGATCCATTCAGACACTATACTACTAAGGGAGGTGTATGGTGTGTGCGTGGGAGTTAGCGCTAATGGCACTAATCTGACGCTGCCTGGGGCAACGCAGATCCTAACTAATGCTAAAACCTAACTGATATCACTTGCCGGGTGATCAGCGGGTTAAACCTTTATTTAGGTAATATACGGCAGGTGCCCTGATGCTATAAAAAAATATCTAACTAACCAACGTCACCCGTGACACTAATACAGTGATCACTGGTGACAGGGGGTGATCAAGGGGTTAAACCTTTATTAAGGATGTTGGAGGAGTACCCTAAAACTACCTGGGCCTACTACTAAGTACCCTAACACTGATTAGTGTCACAAATTACACCAGTACAGTGATCAAATAAAAATATGAACCCTGCACTGGGTGACACAGTGACAGGGGGTGAAGGGGTTAACTGGGGAGGCGATCGGGGGGTGACAAGTGTGTCTATGTGTACTGTGTCAGTGTAGTGTTGGTGCAACTTACTCTGAGATGTCTTCTCTCCTCTCTCTGGAACAGAAAAGAGTTCCACGAGGGGAGATGATATCACTTCCCCTGCCTGTGTTTACACTTACACAGGCAGGGGAGGATTTCATTCGCCAGAACCGATCACCAGGTCCAGGCCAGAATTTATTGGCCTGGGCCTGGAGACTGATCATTCTGAAGAAAATCCGATCATCGTGGCCGCCTAGGGGGTTGCGCACCCGACGTAAGGTAACGTCGCTTCGCCCAGCCGGAACAACCTGCCGCAGTAAAACTGCGGCAGCTGGTCCGGAACTGGTTAAAGATGCCATGGCCGACTTCCCGGCCTGCTCCCTAACAACCAGCTTTTACTTTGCCCTGATTGGGCAAAGCTTTGCCCAGTCAGGCTGCAGAATGCACTGTGCAGCACGCAGTGCATTGCTGGGTGGCAAATTTGTGTGTTCCCCAAACGGGGCGAACAGCCAATGTTCAGCCTGAACTCATGCTTGGGCAGAACCGTTTGCCCAACACTATTGCACACTGTATGCAGGTTACATTTCCTGAATAATAACTCAGCTTGGTAATTGTTCTTAGAATCCCCCTTTGTCAATGCAAGTTTATCAGTCTTCTAAAGATGTGTTTGAGGGTTTTTTTTGCGGGGATCACTGCATTCACAAAAGTAATATGGATGCAGGGATCTCCCCTGTTGCTGTTTTTCCAGCAGGACTGATCGACGGAAGCCGGTCTAACAAACGACTTCTATTGAATAGTAGACATGTGCACACTGAAATATTTTGTTTCGGAATTTCGTTTTTATCCGAAAAATAAAATTATTTCGTCACTTCCGAAATTCGTTTTTATTTATTTTGTTTCGTTAAAAAATGCATTAGTCTGAAAATCCGAATTAATTAAGGTCGAATCTGTCATTGAAGGCTTATGGTGTCTGTCGAATGTTCTAAGAAGATTCAACAGAGCAGCTAAACTGTACGACGCCGCAATCATACATTTCCGGTCGAATGCTCCGCCCACAAGCTATAGTAGAATTCTAATGTAGTATGTATGACTAGTAATAATTATATTTATTAATTATTATTACTAGTCAACCAACATTAGAATTCTTCTATAGCCTATGGGCGGAGCATTTGACCATAAGCAAGAATTACTATTGCGACAACACATCATCGTGGCGATCGTATGTTTTTAGCTGCTTCGTCGAATCTTCATGTCTCTATAATGTCAAATCTTTTCTCTCTATGTCAAATAATCTTGGACTAATAGAGTTAGGTTAAGCACATTCAACCGCAGGTTCGATAGACACAGATCACTATTGTCACCGTTATGTCGAATCTTCTATCTATATCGAACTGTTGTCGAAATGAAATGAAAATAAAGCATTTTTTATGTCGGATCTTTCAGATTTCAGATTCTGCACGTTCGTTATCGTTTGTTAAAACGAACGCGAAAATCACAGAAATTCAGACGAAAATGCATTCGGACGAAAACGAATGCACATGTCTATTGAACAGAGAGGTACACACAAATTGAAGTTCGACCAATTCATCAGGAACCCCCTGAATTGTGATACATATATACTCAGCTTTAGAATGGCTGAACACAACATGCTTAAGGTGAGTGAAGCTATATTAGTGTTGAGTAGTGATGAGCCGAACACCCCCGGGTTCGGTTCGCACCAGAACCCGCGAACGGACCGAAAGTTCGTACGAACATTAGAACCCTATTAAATACAATGGATGCGAACGTTCGAATTCTAAAGTGCTAATTATAACAACTATTATGCATGTTATTGTCCTAAAAAGGGTTTGGGAACCCGGGTTGTGCACCAGGGGACATGTATCAATGCAAAAAGAAGTTTTAAAAACGGTCGTTTTTCGGGAGCAGTCATTTTAATGATGCATAAAGTGAAAAAAAAAAAGTCAAATATTCCTTTAAATATCGTACCTGGGGGGTGTCTAAAGTATGCCTGTGAAGTGCCACGTGTTTCCCGTGTTTAGAACTGTCCCTGCACAAAATTACATTTCTAAAGGAAAAAAAGCCATTTAAAACTGCTTGCGGCTTTAATGTAATGTCTGGTCCCGGTAATATGGATGAAAATCTTTAAGAAAAATGGCATAGCTACCTCATGACCCCCCCCTACCCCAGCCCATTACCAGCCACTTTGGGTCTTGTATGGATATTAAGGGGAACCCCGCACATAAAATAAAAAAGGCCCTATATACTCTGAACAGCCGTATACAGGCGGTGCATACAAGACAGGGACTGTAGGTTTGTTCTTATGTAGAATCTGTTTGTAATTTTGAACAGGTACATTGTTGAAGTGTAGCTCCAGCCCAAAAATCTATTTTTAAACTTTTTGGAAAACATAGGTAAGGGTTATCACCCCTGTAACATTTGTTTTGCTGTCTGTGCCCCTGTTCAGAACATTTCACCTCACTTTCCGTCCCAATGACAACTGTTTTTGAAATGTGGTGTTTTTCTTGAAACAAGGATTGCTGATAAAGCATCAGTACAGAGGAGACACCTTTCTCCCATATTTATTCTTACAGGAGAGAATTTTCCTTCCTAGTGGTAGATTTCCTCTCACTTCCTGTTGTCTTCTTGCGTTTGCAAGTAGGAGTCGTTTGTAAGTTGGATGTTTGAAAGTAGGGACCTGCCGTATATACTCTGCAGAAATAGGCCCCTTAGTTGTTGGTGTTGGCACAACACTGTAAGCACTCACAGTTACTCTTGGTTGGTGCTGGAACGCCCTGCTGTCAACTATTATATCAGGAATTTTAATTACATATAATTGTTGAACAGTGGTAGTAAAAATTGGGCCTTTGATGGTGGTGCTGGTGCCACAACACTGTAAGCCCTGACAGTTACTCTTGGTGGGTGCAGCAATGGGCCCTGCTGTGAATTATTAGATCAAGAATTGTAATTGCATGCCCCTGTTGAACAGGGGCTGAAAAATTGGGCCTTTCGTGGTGGTGGTGGTGGTGTTGCCACAACACTGTAAGCCCTCAGAGTTACTCTTGGTGGGTGCAGGAATGGGCCCTGCTGTGAATTATTAGATCAAGAATTGTAATTGCATGCCCCTGTTGAACAGGGGCTGAAAAATTGGGCCTTTCGTGGTGGTGGTGGTGGTGGTGGTGTTGCCACAACACTGTAAGCCCTCAGAGTTACTCTTGGTGGGTGCAGGAATGGGCCCTGCTGTGAATTATTAGATCAAGAATTGTAATTACATGCCCCTTTTGAACAGGGGCTGAAAAATTGGGCCTTTCGTGGTGGTGGTGGTGGTGGCGTTGCCACAACACTGTAAGCCCTCAGAGTTACTCTTGGTGGGTGCAGCAATGGGCCCTGCTGTGAATTATTAGATCAAGAATTGTAATTGCATGCCCCTGTTGAACAGGGGCTGAAAAATTGGGCCTTTCGTGGTGGTGGTGGTGGTGGTGTTGCCACAACACTGTAAGCCCTCAGAGTTACTCTTGGTGGGTGCAGCAATGGGCCCTGCTGTGAATTATTAGATCAAGAATTGTAATTACATGCCCCTTTTGAACAGGGGCTGAAAAATTGGGCCTTTCGTGGTGGTGGTGGTGGTGGCGTTGCCACAAGACTGTAAGCCCTCAGAGTTACTCTTGGTGGGTGCAGCAATGGGCCCTGCTGTGAATTATTAGATCAAGAATTGTAATTGCATGCCCCTGTTGAACAGGGGCTGAAAAATTGGGCCTTTCGTGGTGGTGGTGGTGGTGGTGGTGTTGCCACAACACTGTAAGCCCTCAGAGTTACTCTTGGTGGGTGCAGCAATGGGCCCTGCTGTGAATTATTAGATCAAGAATTGTAATTACATGCCCCTGTTGAACAGGGGCTGAAAAATTGGGCCTTTCGTGGTGGTGGTGGTGGTGGCGTTGCCACAACACTGTAAGCCCTCAGAGTTACTCTTGGTGGGTGCAGCAATGGGCCCTGCTGTGAATTATTAGATCAAGAATTGTAATTGCATGCCCCTGTTGAACAGGGGCTGAAAAATTGGGCCTTTCGTGGTGGTGGTGGTGGTGGTGGTGTTGCCACAACACTGTAAGCCCTCAGAGTTACTCTTGGTGGGTGCAGCAATGGGCCCTGCTGTGAATTATTAGATCAAGAATTGTAATTACATGCCCCTTTTGAACAGGGGCTGAAAAATTGGGCCTTTCGTGGTGGTGGTGGTGGTGGTGGTGGCGTTGCCACAACACTGTAAGCCCTCAGAGTTACTCTTGGTGGGTGCAGCAATGGGCCCTGCTGTGAATTATTAGATCAAGAATTGTAATTGCATGCCCCTGTTGAACAGGGGCTGAAAAATTGGGCCTTAGGCACTGGTGGCACAACACTACAACCCCTCACAGATACTGTACTTGGAGCACAGCAATGAGCCCTGTTGCAAAGTATTGCTTCAAAAATTGTAATGACACGCCCCTGTTAAACAGGGGCTGAAAAATTGGGCCTTAGGCACTGGTGCCACAACACTCCAACCCCTCACAGATACTGTACTTGGAGCACAGCAATGAGCCCTATGGCAAATTATTGCTAAAAAAATTGTAATTACACGCCCCTGTAAAACAGGGGCTGAAAAATTGGGCCTTAGGCACTGGTGCCACAACACTCCAACCCCTCACAGATACTGTACTTGGAGCACAGCAATGAGCCCTATGGCAAATTATTGCTAAAAAAATTGTAATTACACGCCCCTGTAAAACAGGGGCTGAAAAATTGGGCCTTAGCCACTGGTGGCGGCACCCATAAACAAAAATGATCTTCCAAGCTATCATCATCAATCGTATCATTGAGGACTCGGAGGAGGAGGATAGCCAGTCAACATAACAGCACAGGCACTCAGCATCAGCATCAGTCTTGAAGGGATGTGACATGTTAAAATCAATTAGTCTGTTATATCAGCATCAGGTGTGTGGTAGCTGGTGGTGATCCAAGACTGGTTCATCTTGATGAAAGTCAGTCGATCAACCGAGTCGGTGGACAGGCGCACCCTGTGATCCGTGACAAATCCTCCAGCAGCACTGAATGTGCATTCCGAAAGAACGCTGGATGCAGGACAGGCCAGTAGCTCAATTGCATACTGTGCAAGCTCTGGCCAGTGATCCATCCTCAAGACCCAGTAAGCCAGAGGATTTTCGATGGGGAAGGTGTCCAAGTCTGACCTTGCCCCTAGATATTCCTGCACCATGTTTATCAGACGCTGGCGATGGTTGCTGGAACCGATCATACTTTGGGGCTGCGGACTAAAGAATTGTCTGAACGCATCGGTCAGACGGCCACCTTCCCCACCGCTCCTTCTTTGACTGGCCGAAGCCTCAGCAACTCGTTGTCCAGGACCAGGAGTTTGTAACCTCCCAGTCTCTGGGAACGCGTTGCACAGACCTTTCTGCAAGGCCTCCCGGAGTTGTCTCATCCTCTGCTCCCTCTGCGACGGTAACATAAGGTCCGCAACCTTACCCTTGTACCGTGGATCAAGGAGAGTGGCCAGCCAGTAATGGTCCCTCTCCTTGATCCGAAGAATACGAGGATCCTTCCGCAGACTTTGCAGGATCAGGGAGGCCATGCAGCGTAGGTTTGCTGAGGCATTCGCTCCGGAGTCCTCTGGGTCACTAAGGACGACATGATCCGCAGCCACCTCCTCCCAGCCACGTACAAGTCCACTGGTTTCTTGGGACTGTAAATCATCCCTAAAAGACTGCTGCTGATGATGCTGAGTGCCAGCCTCCACCTCCATGCTGACACAATCCTCCTCCTCCTCCTCCTCCTCGTCCTCTTCCTGTGCGATGGGTGGGACAGAAGGAACACTGTCTGGGTAAAGGGGGCCTTGAGAGGTAAGGAAGTCCTCCTCTTCCTGCCTCTGTTCTGCCTCAAGTGCCCTGTCCATTATTCCACGCAGCGTGTGCTCCAACAGGTGGACAAGAGGTACAGTGTCACTGATGCATGCACTGTCACTCCTCACCATCCTCGTGGCCTCCTCAAATGGTGCCAGGACAGTGCATGCATCCCTGATCATGCCCCACTGGCGTGGAGAGAAAAAAACAAGCTCCCCTGACCCTGTCCTGGTGCCGTAGTCGCACAGGTACTCATTGATGGCCCTCTGCTGCGTGTGCAGCCGCTGCAGCATGGCCAACGTTGAGTTCCACCTGGTGGGCATGTCACATATAAGGCGGTTCTTGGGCAGGTTCAACTCCTTTTGCAGCTCAGCCAGGCGAGCACTGGCATTATAAGATCTGCGGAAATGCACACAGACTTTCCTGGCCTGCCTCAGGACATCCTGTAAGCCCGGGTACCTGCCCAAGAACCGCTGCACCACCAGGTTAAGGACGTGAGCCACACAGGGCACATGGGTCAGTTGTCCCTGTCGGAGGGCGGAGAGGAGGTTGGTGCCATTGTCGCAAACCACCATTCCTGGCTTAAGCTGGCGTGGCGTCAACCACCTCTCGGCCTGGCCCTGCAGAGCAGACAGGACCTCTGCCCCAGTGTGGCTTCTGTCCCCCAAACACACCAGCGCAAGCACGGCATGGCATCTTTTTGCCTGCGTACTTGCGTAGCCCCTTGAACGCCTACGGAGCACCGCTGGTTCCGAGGACAAACCACAGGAAGAGGCCATGGAGGAAGAAGAAGAGGAGGGGGTGGAGGAGAGAGGTGTGTCACAACCAGTAGTAGCATTTTGGAGGCGTGGCGGTGGAACAACCTCCAACACTACTGCACCTTGTCCTGCATCCTTCCCAGCTGCCAAAAGAGTGACCCAATGGGCCGTGAAAGAAAGGTAACGTCCCTGTCCATGCCTGCTGGACCATGAGTCAGCGGTAATATGCACCTTACCGCTGACCGCCCTGTCCAGCGAGGCCAAGACATTGCCTTCCACATGCCGGTAGAGAGCCGGAATAGCCTTCCGTGAGAAAAAGTGTCGTTTGGGAACCTGCCACTGAGAAACCGCACATTGCACAAACTCACGGAAGGGGGCCGAGTCTACCAACTGAAAAGGCAGCAGTTGAAGCGCTAGCAATTTAGCCAAGCTAGCATTCAACCGCTGGGCATGTGGATGGCTGGGAGTGAACTTCTTTCGACGGTCCAGCAGCTGGGGCAGGGAAATTTGCCTGCTAGAATCGGACGTCGGTGTACTGCTAGCAGAGTGGCCGCAAGTACTTGGCTGTGACACACCTAATTCTACACCTTCATTCCTCTCAGTGCATGTTTCAGAGAGGACTGAAGTTATAGTGGGGTTGGAGATCCCAGCTGATGCGGTGCAAGGAGAGGTCCGCTTTGTTCTTTGGTGTGGGTCTTTGAGGTAGGCTTGCCAACGAGCTGCATGGCAGGTCAACATATGTCTGGTCAGGCATGTGGTACCCAAGCGGCTGATGTTTTGGCCACGCGATATACGCTTGAGACATATGTTGCAAACAGCAGCTGTGCGATCTGATGCACTAGCCTCAAAAAAGGCCCACACCAAAGAACTTTTTGAATGACGGGCAGAGGCAGCACCCTGCACAGGCGGAGCTCTGCGGTGTGATTCCGTCGGTGTACTGCCCTTACGCTGGCCACCAAAGGGCATCCTGCCTCGTTGGAGATGTGCCTCCTCCTCATCCTCCTCCTCCTCCTCTCTCCTATTAGGCACCCACGTGGAGTCAGTGACCTCATCATCACCTCCCTCCTCATCACTGGAGCCAATCTGGCAGTATGCTGCAGCTGCTGGAACATGACTGCCAGATTGGTGTCCTTCTTGAGCATCCCCTCTGTCTGCTCTCACGCTACTGCCTTCCTCTAGCTGGGTTTCATCATCAGACCCTTCGAAAGGCTGGGCATCCTCCTGGAGCATGTACCCAACACCGTGCTCAAACAGTTCGGGGGACTCCTCAGGAGGAGGACATGGTGGGTCTAGGGAAGGAGTGACTGATGATGAGTCTGACATTGATACCAGGGAAGAGGACGCTTTGGCAGCTGCTTTTCCAGTACCCTGAGCCTGGGTGAGAGAGGATGAGGAGGAGGAGGAGGGCTTGGTCATCCACTCTACCAAGTCTTCGGCATGATGTGGCTCAACATGTCCAGCTGCCGAAAAGAAGGACAAGCGTGTCCCATGGCCATGTGCTGATGACGATGCACCGCGTCCACGACCAGCACTGTTGCCCCCAGACACAGAGCCTGCTTGCCCTCTTTTATTGCCTCCTGACTGTCTGCCTCTCCTTATTTGCCTTCCAGACATTCTAATAGATGGCCTGCAGGGAGATGGGAAAAAAGCAATAAGGGCTACCTTCAGGTGTCCTTCTCTGTCCCTTTACTTAAGGATTTCTAAATATGGTTGAGGATGATTGCTTTTGCACAGAATAGCACAACAACAATTTCCCTGACTGTCCAAAAAAACAAGGATTTCAAAGATGGTTGATGAGGAATGCTTTAGCACACTATAGCACAAGGAGAATTCCCTCACTGTCCTTCCCTGTCCCTAGAAACAAGGATTCGCACAGTAAAAGACACTGACACTCTCCCTACCTATAGTTTTCTGTCCCTAGAAAAAATGTTTTTTTAAAGCACACTATAGCACAAGGAGAATTCCCTCACTGTCCTTCCCTGTCCCTAGAAACAAGGATTCGCACAGTAAAAGACACTGACACTCTCCCTACCTATAGTTTTCTGTCCCTAGAAAAAATGTTTTTTTAAAGCACACTATAGCACAAGGAGAATTCCCTCACTGTCCTTCCCTGTCCCTAGAAACAAGGATTCGCACAGTAAAAGACACTGACACTCTCCCTACCTATAGTTTTCTGTCCCTAGAAAAAATGTTTTTTTAAAGCACACTATAGCACAAGGAGAATTTCACTCACTTTCCTTCTTTGTCCCTAGAAACAAGGTTTATCACAGTGAAAGAAACTGACACTCTTCCTTCCTATAGTTTTCTGTCCCTAGAAAAAAATGTTTTTTTAAAGCACACTATAGCACAAGGAGAATTCCCTCACTGTCCTTCCCTGTCCCTAGAAACAAGGATTCGCACAGTAAAACACACTGACACTCTCCCTACCTATAGTTTTCTGTCCCTAGAATTTTTTTTTTTTAAAGCACACTATAGCACAAGGAGAATTCCCTCACTGTCCTTCCCTGTCCCTAGAAACAAGGATTCACACAGTAAAAGTTACTGACACTCTCCCTACCTATAGTTTTCTGTCCCTAGAAAAAATGTTTTTTTAAAGCACACTATAGCACAAGGAGAATTTCACTCACTTTCCTTCTTTGTCCCTAGAAACAAGGATTATCACAGTGAAAGAAACTGACACTCTTCCTTCCTATAGTTTTCTGTCCCTAGAAAAAAATGTTTTTTTAAAGCACACTATAGCACAAGGAGAATTCCCTCATTGTCCTTCCCTGTCCCTAGAAACAAGGATTCGCACAGTAAAAGACACTGACACTCTCCCTACCTATAGTTTTCTGTCCCTAGAAAAAATGTTTTTTTAAAGCACACTATAGCACAAGGAGAATTTCACTCACTTTCCTTCTTTGTCCCTAGAAACAAGGATTATCACAGTGAAAGAAACTGACACTCTTCCTTCCTATAGTTTTCTGTCCCTAGAAAAAAATGTTTTTTTAAAGCACACTATAGCACAAGGAGAATTCCCTCACTGTCCTTCCCTGTCCCTAGAAACAAGGATTCGCACAGTAAAAGACACTGACACTCTCCCTACCTATAGTTTTCTGTCCCTAGAAAAAATGTTTTTTTAAAGCACACTATAGCACAAGGAGAATTCCCTCACTGTCCTTCCCTGTCCCTAGAAACAAGGATTCGCACAGTAAAAGACACTGACACTCTCCCTACCTATAGTTTTCTGTCCCTAGAAAAAATGTTTTTTTAAAGCACACTATAGCACAAGGAGAATTCCCTCACTGTCCTTCCCTGTCCCTAGAAACAAGGATTCGCACAGTAAAAGACACTGACACTCTCCCTACCTATAGTTTTCTGTCCCTAGAAAAAATGTTTTTTTTAAAGCACACTATAGCACAAGGAGAATTCCCTCACTGTCCTTCCCTGTCCCTAGAAACAAGGATTCGCACAGTAAAAGACACTGACACTCTCCCTACCTATAGTTTTCTGTCCCTAGAAAAAATGTTTTTTTAAAGCACACTATAGCACAAGGAGAATTCCCTCACTGTCCTTCCCTGTCCCTAGAAACAAGGATTCACACAGTAAAAGACACTGACACTCTCCCTACCTATAGTTTTCTGTCCCTAGAAAAAATGTTTTTTTAAAGCACACTATAGCACAAGGAGAATTCCCTCACTGTCCTTCCCTGTCCCTAGAAACAAGGATTCGCACAGTAAAAGACACTGACACTCTCCCTACCTATAGTTTTCTGTCCCTAGAAAAAATGTTTTTTTAAAGCACACTATAGCACAAGGAGAATTCCCTCACTGTCCTTCCCTGTCCCTAGAAACAAGGATTCGCACAGTAAAAGACACTGACACTCTCCCTACCTATAGTTTTCTGTCCCTAGAAAAAATGTTTTTTTAAAGCACACTATAGCACAAGGAGAATTTCACTCACTTTCCTTCTTTGTCCCTAGAAACAAGGATTATCACAGTGAAAGAAACTGACACTCTTCCTTCCTATAGTTTTCTGTCCCTAGAAAAAAATGTTTTTTTAAAGCACACTATAGCACAAGGAGAATTCCCTCACTGTCCTTCCCTGTCCCTAGAAACAAGGATTCGCACAGTAAAAGACACTGACACTCTCCCTACCTATAGTTTTCTGTCCCTAGAAAAAATGTTTTTTTAAAGCACACTATAGCACAAGGAGAATTTCACTCACTTTCCTTCTTTGTCCCTAGAAACAAGGATTATCACAGTGAAAGAAACTGACACTCTTCCTTCCTATAGTTTTCTGTCCCTAGAAAAAAATGTTTTTTTAAAGCACACTATAGCACAAGGAGAATTCCCTCACTGTCCTTCCCTGTCCCTAGAAACAAGGATTCGCACAGTAAAAGACACTGACACTCTCCCTACCTATAGTTTTCTGTCCCTAGAAAAAATGTTTTTTTAAAGCACACTATAGCACAAGGAGAATTCCCTCACTGTCCTTCCCTGTCCCTAGAAACAAGGATTCGCACAGTAAAAGACACTGACACTCTCCCTACCTATAGTTTTCTGTCCCTAGAAAAAATGTTTTTTTAAAGCACACTATAGCACAAGGAGAATTCCCTCACTGTCCTTCCCTGTCCCTAGAAACAAGGATTCGCACAGTAAAAGACACTGACACTCTCCCTACCTATAGTTTTCTGTCCCTAGAAAAAATGTTTTTTTAAAGCACACTATAGCACAAGGAGAATTCCCTCACTGTCCTTCCCTGTCCCTAGAAACAAGGATTCGCACAGTAAAAGACACTGACACTCTCCCTACCTATAGTTTTCTGTCCCTAGAAAAAATGTTTTTTTAAAGCACACTATAGCACAAGGAGAATTTCACTCACTTTCCTTCTTTGTCCCTAGAAACAAGGATTATCACAGTGAAAGAAACTGACACTCTTCCTACCTATAGTTTTCTGTCCCTAGAAAAAATGTTTTTTTAAAGCACACTATAGCACAAGGAGAATTCCCTCACTGTCCTTCCCTGTCCCTAGAAACAAGGATTCGCACAGTAAAAGACACTGACACTCTCCCTACCTATAGTTTTCTGTCCCTAGAAAAAATGTTTTTTTAAAGCACACTATAGCACAAGGAGAATTCCCTCACTGTCCTTCCCTGTCCCTAGAAACAAGGATTCGCACAGTAAAACACACTGACACTCTCCCTACCTATAGTTTTCTGTCCCTAGAAAAAATGTTTTTTTAAAGCACACTATAGCACAAGGAGAATTCCCTCACTGTCCTTCCCTGTCCCTAGAAACAAGGATTCGCACAGTAAAAGACACTGACACTCTCCCTACCTATAGTTTTCTGTCCCTAGAAAAAATGTTTTTTTAAAGCACACTATAGCACAAGGAGAATTCCCTCACTGTCCTTCCCTGTCCCTAGAAACAAGGATTCGCACAGTAAAAGACACTGACACTCTCCCTACCTATAGTTTTCTGTCCCTAGAAAAAATGTTTTTTTAAAGCACACTATAGCACAAGGAGAATTCCCTCACTGTCCTTCCCTGTCCCTAGAAACAAGGATTCGCACAGTAAAAGACACTGACACTCTCCCTACCTATAGTTTTTTGTCCCTAGAAAAAATGTTTTTTTTAAAGCACACTATAGCACAAGGAGAATTCCCTCACTGTCCTTCCCTGTCCCTAGAAACAAGGATTCGCACAGTAAAAGACACTGACACTCTCCCTACCTATAGTTTTCTGTCCCTAGAAAAAATGTTTTTTTAAAGCACACTATAGCACAAGGAGAATTCCCTCACTGTCCTTCCCTGTCCCTAGAAACAAGGATTCACACAGTAAAGGACACTGACACTCTCCCTACCTATAGTTTTCTGTCCCTAGAAAAAATGTTTTTTTAAAGCACACTATAGCACAAGGAGAATTCCCTCACTGTCCTTCCCTGTCCCTAGAAACAAGGATTCGCACAGTAAAAGACACTGACACTCTCCCTACCTATAGTTTTCTGTCCCTAGAAAAAATGTTTTTTTAAAGCACACTATAGCACAAGGAGAATTCCCTCACTGTCCTTCCCTGTCCCTAGAAACAAGGATTCGCACAGTAAAAGACACTGACACTCTCCCTACCTATAGTTTTCTGTCCCTAGAAAAAATGTTTTTTTAAAGCACACTATAGCACAAGGAGAATTTCACTCACTTTCCTTCTTTGTCCCTAGAAACAAGGATTATCACAGTGAAAGAAACTGACACTCTTCCTTCCTATAGTTTTCTGTCCCTAGAAAAAAATGTTTTTTTAAAGCACACTATAGCACAAGGAGAATTCCCTCACTGTCCTTCCCTGTCCCTAGAAACAAGGATTCGCACAGTAAAAGACACTGACACTCTCCCTACCTATAGTTTTCTGTCCCTAGAAAAAATGTTTTTTTAAAGCACACTATAGCACAAGGAGAATTTCACTCACTTTCCTTCTTTGTCCCTAGAAACAAGGATTATCACAGTGAAAGAAACTGACACTCTTCCTTCCTATAGTTTTCTGTCCCTAGAAAAAAATGTTTTTTTAAAGCACACTATAGCACAAGGAGAATTCCCTCACTGTCCTTCCCTGTCCCTAGAAACAAGGATTCGCACAGTAAAAGACACTGACACTCTCCCTACCTATAGTTTTCTGTCCCTAGAAAAAATGTTTTTTTAAAGCACACTATAGCACAAGGAGAATTCCCTCACTGTCCTTCCCTGTCCCTAGAAACAAGGATTCGCACAGTAAAAGACACTGACACTCTCCCTACCTATAGTTTTCTGTCCCTAGAAAAAATGTTTTTTTAAAGCACACTATAGCACAAGGAGAATTCCCTCACTGTCCTTCCCTGTCCCTAGAAACAAGGATTCGCACAGTAAAAGACACTGACACTCTCCCTACCTATAGTTTTCTGTCCCTAGAAAAAATGTTTTTTTAAAGCACACTATAGCACAAGGAGAATTCCCTCACTGTCCTTCCCTGTCCCTAGAAACAAGGATTCGCACAGTAAAAGACACTGACACTCTCCCTACCTATAGTTTTCTGTCCCTAGAAAAAATGTTTTTTTAAAGCACACTATAGCACAAGGAGAATTTCACTCACTTTCCTTCTTTGTCCCTAGAAACAAGGATTATCACAGTGAAAGAAACTGACACTCTTCCTACCTATAGTTTTCTGTCCCTAGAAAAAATGTTTTTTTAAAGCACACTATAGCACAAGGAGAATTCCCTCACTGTCCTTCCCTGTCCCTAGAAACAAGGATTCGCACAGTAAAAGACACTGACACTCTCCCTACCTATAGTTTTCTGTCCCTAGAAAAAATGTTTTTTTAAAGCACACTATAGCACAAGGAGAATTCCCTCACTGTCCTTCCCTGTCCCTAGAAACAAGGATTCGCACAGTAAAACACACTGACACTCTCCCTACCTATAGTTTTCTGTCCCTAGAAAAAATGTTTTTTTAAAGCACACTATAGCACAAGGAGAATTCCCTCACTGTCCTTCCCTGTCCCTAGAAACAAGGATTCGCACAGTAAAACACACTGACACTCTCCCTACCTATCCTTCTCTTTCCCTAAACTAAAGGAATCCAGGTTAAGCAAGAAAAAAATAAATGTCACTGTCCCTGCCTATGTTTCTCTTTCCCTGCTCCGGAACACACTACACTAGGCCGCCGTGCTGGCGGCCTTTTATAGTGTGGGGCGTGTACTAAACACCCTCAGCAATAATTGGCCACAGGCATCCTGCCTGTGGCCAATCATTGCTCTCCTCGCTGCCGGCGCTGTGATTGGCCAAGCATGCGGGGTCACAGTGCATGCTTGGCCAATCACAGCGCCTGGATGACACTGCGATGGCGTAGTGCATTGTGGGCCGTTCGCGTCACTCGAATTTGGCGCGAACGGCCCAAATCGTTCGATCTTCGTCGAACGATCGAACAGCCGATGTTCGAGTCGAACGTAATCCCTAGTGTTGAGTACTGTTCATGATACTTTTTTTATTTGCACCAACAGCTACATTTATTTTTGGTTGTTTTCTTCTCTGGGGAGTACCGCTTGGATGGAGAAGAAGTGAACAACCCAAAAGCTTGTCTTGAAAATGTACAAAGAAAGTATCATGGACAGTACTGAGTTATTTTGCTAAACACAATACAATCTCAAGGCATTCTATTCTGTATTCCCAATAGTTATTTATACACATAGCTAGTCCAGAGATTAAGAAGTTTCTTTTGTTTTTATGAGATACTGAAGGCATGCTACACCATTCTCCTCCAGTCAGTAGGTGGAGAACTAAAACCAGGAAAACCCATAAACTACCATTCAGGATGCTGGGAACCCTGGGATGTGTCGTTCAAAGCAACAGCCATGTGATGGAACAGCTGGGATTTCCAAACTACAGATCCCTGTATGCTTTGGGGGGCATAAAAGGAGCAAAGGGGGACTTAAGTAGATCGCCTGGGAAAAGCTGCTCTCTTTGGGTGCTGTGGGAGTTCTGGCAGATGCATCCATGGGACCGCACCTTCAAGGAGGCTGTGCCAGCTGGGCTTGGCACTAATCACCAGCGGGAACATGAAGCTTTCAGCAGCCAAGCTTGCTTTGCAGCTTGCCTCTCTTAGGGGTCCAAGAGACCTGAGTGGCTCATTGCTACAGATTCCTGGATTCTAGCTACCTCCTAGTAGAACTGACAGAGGCCCCATCCCCCCATGAGAGCAGACTGTTGAGCACAGGAATCAGTGAGAGGGCAAAGAGCCCAAGTTTCTTTCCATTGATACACACAAGGGCCACTGAAAGCTGGATTTCTAAGCACCAGAACCCTTCCACACCTGCTTTAACACAGCTTCCCATTAATATCACACTTTACCTGTCCCAAAGAGTCTGAGCTGCAGAAATACTTACCTCCTCCCATAACTGACTGCAGTTACCTAGGATTATTCTGAGTCTAACCGGTATTCACTGACTGCTCACCGCCTGCAGGTCCACAATGGGGACTTTCACTAAGTGCACCAACATTTTTAAAGTGCCCCAGTAGTTGTTGGCCCATATTAGAGACTGCCCCTCTTGTTACTATAGTTGGACCCTATTAGTCTCTTTAAGCATTCGGTCATTTTTATAGGCTTTAGGCATATCCAGTCAGTCTAGGCCTGGCATAGCTACCACTAGTGCACATTAGCAGTATAGCCTCATCCGTTTAGTAATTAAAACTTCACGGCTGTACTTATGGAGGTGTTGGTACTGTTTATGCTGATCTGGAGGTCAAACCCAAACCTTGTTTTATATTCTTCTAGTGATACCCTGTATGGCAGTCAATGTTAATACTATATTCTTAATCTATTTTATGTTTACCTGGTTATCCATTGACCTTAGTCACAATACAACAATCTTCTAATATCTGATTTGGTGTTTGTCTCTTTGGTAGAACAAGTGTTTGTAAAGCCTTACATCAGCGGCAAGCTGGGCATCAGGCCAGATAAACATCAGCAGCAAAAAGGGCATCAGGAAGAGAAGCATAAGCGGCAAGCTGGACATCAGTCAGAGAAGGATCAGCGACAAGCTGGGCATCAGGCAGATAAACATCAGTGGCAAAAAAGGGCATCAGGGAGATAAGCATCAGAGGAAAGCTGGACAATAGGCAGAGAAGAATCAAAGGCAAGCTGGGCAGCAGGCTTGGCACAACCAGCCTAGACATCAGGAACAGAATCCCTAGGCTGGACATCAGGAACAGGTCCAGCAGGCTGGGCATAAGGAACAGAACCATCAGGCTGGGAATCAGGAACAGGACTACCAGGCTGGGCATTAGGAACAGGACTACCAGGTTGGGCATCAGGAACAGGACTACCAGGCTGGGCATTAGGAACAGGACTAACACTCTTTGGATGGGCATTAGACAACAGGTCACCAGAGGCAAGCTTGGGAGACGACAGCAGAGCACCAGCAGCAGGCAGAACCCCATCGGCAAGCAGCATGGGGAGGACTGGAGCCCATCAGTAGGAAGCAAGAATCAAGTTCAAGAATTTTATTGGTTTTTAACATAGTGTAAGAAATAAATTGTTACAGCAAACAAAAAATTATATACTTAAATACAATAGATATATAAAGTTATCTCTAATAGAAAGGAAATAGGGATATATCAAATAAATAAGATAAAAAAATAATTAATAAAGACATACAATTAATATTTAATAATAAATATTAATGTTATAATAAGTAACATTGTAAGGAATCCTAAAAAAAAATATATATATATATATATATATACACACCGGTCACCGGTATATATAAAATAGAGAAGTATTTTAAGGATGCACACGTTAAAAGAAATATGTAGAAGAAAAATATGATAATTTTGGAAAGATGAGATCATTTACTGTAGGTGTTACAATTATAATCCATTAGTGTGTAAAGAAGAGTAATCTAACCAAGGTTGCCATGTATTTTCAAATGTAGTTTATTCAACATACAAGCCAATTTATTGTTGACCATAATCCAGTTAAATTTTTGTGTAACATATTTAAATGTTATGTTAGGTTGGTTCCAACAACGTGCAATGGATATTCTAGCAGTCAAGATCATATAAGAAATTAAGTGTTCGGTGTGTTTAGGTAAACTTATGTCAAATTTTTGAAAAAGAGCAATGTTAGGGGACCTAATAATATTTATTTTGGTAACTTCAGATATGAAGTCAAATATTTTTATCCAAAATTTACGTACTCTGGGAAATCGCCACCAGATGTGTATCATAGAGCCTTCTTGACCACAATTTCTAAAGCATTTAGAAGAGATTTGTTGATTAATTTTAGCCATTTTTAAAGGAACCAAATACCATCTTAATGGAGTTTTATAATTTGACTCCACTATAGATGTATTTATTGAGATTTTAGAGACATTATTGATTGTGTTATACCATTCTGAGATATCTCAGGAAAAATTTAATTCTTTTTCCCATTGTGTCATATATGGAAGCTTATGTGTTGGTTCAATTAAAATATTATATAAAATAGATATGCGACCCATTTTGGGATTTCTAGTAGCACAAGATTGTTCAAATAAGGATAATGCTGATGGGTGACTAATTCCATTAAGTTTATTTACTAAGAACAAATTAATTAATTTGTATCAAGATAATTCTGAGGATGGTAAATGTAATACAGATTGATAATAGTTTAGTGAGTGTAACTTATTTCCAGATAAAAAATCTATAATACGTGTAAAACCTTTATTTTCCCACCACTGAAAAAGATCAGAAGATAATCCAGGAATAAATTCAGGATTATTAAATAAAGGAGATAAAGGTGTATGAGGAGAACAAAGACCTTTTTTTAATCGACATCTATCCGATAGTGATAAAGAGAATGAAAGATTAGGACATAAAATAGGGGGTCTTAATTTGTTAGAAATCCACATTAAGGCTGCAATTGAAGTTTTAGAGCAAGCGATGGCCTCCATATCAACCCAGTGTGGAGTTGGACCAGGAATTGTAGTGACAGCTAGTTGGGCTAATTGAGCTGCTTGAAAATAAGCTATTAAATTTGGGACTCCTAGACCACCACACATTTTTTTGGAGCGAAAATTGTAAGCTTATTAATTCTAGGGTGTTTTTGTCCCCAAATAAAATGTAAGATTTTCTTTTGAAACAAAAGAAGGTCTTGTTTAGCAGTCATGATGGGTAGATTTAGAAAAAGATATAACATTTTTGGTAAGATATTCATTTTGACTGATGAAATTCTGCCAAACCAAGATATATTTGATCCTGACCATCTATTCATATGGTCAGGATCAAGCAGGAATCAAGACTGGACCTCATCAGTAGTCAGCGTGGATAGAGACTGGACGCCATCAGTAGGCAGCATGCCATCTGGGCAATGGTCAGATCAGCAAAGCCAGGTTGATTAGCCAGCAAAGAGTCTATGGAGCCAAACTGGACAGTGAACAGAGAACCAGTAATGCCAGGTTGGATAGCAGGTGACATATTATTGAGGTTAAGCTGGGTTCGCTGGAACACAGACTGGATGCAGGATAGCTTGCAGAAAAGTGTGAAGGCCCCACCTGGCCGAATGAAGCAGTCTGTCCAAAGGGTGGATGGAACTTCTAAGACATACTTGAGCAGATGTAATTGCAGTAGGGTGAGGACTGGTTACTGAGAGTCCCACATATGAAAAGGCAGAAGGCAAAACTGAGAATAACTCAGGAGTAGACTGGCCCATGGTTATGATAGTGACTGGTCTGAAACAGAAGGCTCAATTAACATGGGCTAGATTACAGTGACAGGTATGGTGTCAGGCTTTACCAGAGCAACTGGCATGGTGGCAGGCTTGACCGAAGGAACTGGCATGGTGGCAGGCTTGACCAAAGCAACTGGGATTGTGGCAAACTAGACCGGAGCAGCTGGCATTGTGACAGGCAGAAAGAGAGCAGCTGGCATCATGGCAGGCTGGACCGGTGCAAGTGGAATTGTGGCAGGCTGGACCAGAGCAAATGGCATTGTGCCAGGCTGGACCAGAACAAGTGGCGCTGTGACAGGCGGGACTGGAGCAGCTGGAATGGAGGCAGGAGAGGGGGCATTGTATTAGTTGGAAAAAATTTCCTTTTCTTTTTGGGTTTGGAAACTGGAGTCCAGCGAGTGGTTGCAGGGCTATGAACAGATTGTGCAGCAGATAGAGGAGTAATAGAAGTTGCAAAGAAGGATTTGTGAGGGGTTGCTAGGGGCAACAGAGTTGTAGAGGGAGTCTTTCCTGGATTAAAGCGGAGTTCCACCTGTTTCTGAGAACGTAGTGATGTACTACGTGGAATTTTAGCTCTTGAGCGTCACCCTTTGGGGACCTTCTGCTAATGTCGTGTTTGGTGAGCATTGATTCCAAGCATGCATTTTTGTACTTGGACTTTTGTGTAGACTTGTGTACAGACGATACGAAAATCTGACAACAGAGAGTTGTCCGCCGAAAATTTATTAGCCTGCCATGCAACATTTGTTGGCCGAAAGTTGGACAACAATTGTCTGAAGGAGCGTAATAACGTTCGGATTTTAGGCCAACAGTCTGTCATCACACAATCCCCTGCCAACAATTAGATTGTGTGTACGAGGCTTCAGAAGCAAGGTATACAGAACTGCAGCTGTGGTTGCTACAGGTAACAGAGAGGGGGATCTTCGGGCAAACTGGTGTTTTGAGGCAGACGGTGGATTAGTGCATGTTAGCTGAAGCTGAGTAGGATATATCTGACAAGGCTTGGAGTAGGGGTTGAACAAAACTCAATTTACAATTCCCTTGTCTGACTAGAGAATGTACTGCATGAATACAATCCAGCAGAGACTCTCGTGAATATACTGAATAGTGTTAAAAAAAAGTAAAGCTTACCATCTTCAAGTAGCCACATCAGAGATTTCACCTGAGACATGCTAAGGCCCCTTTCACATTTGTACGACTTGTCCCACGATTTGGGACTGCAAAGTAGCATGACAAGTCATTCTCCATGATTTCCAATGACAACCATTCATCGTAGTACTAATTCAATTCGTTCCAACTTCAAAGTAGTCCCTGCACTACTTTGGTCCGATTTTGATGCCATTTACACAGGCATTCCTTATAATTGCACCCGCGAATCGCCGCAAAATCGCAGTAAAATCGCACGACTTTGAAGTCGCACACGTGTGTAAGGGGCCTTACAGCAGAAAAAATAATCATCACCACCTCTAGAAATACAAGACAAAGCCAACTCTGCACAAACCTGTATTAGGGGCTGAACTTCACCAAACAAAACACTACCTTGGTCGACAAGAGAATGAGCCAGATGGATACATTCCAACAACTGTTCCCTAATCTGCTCCTTTAACATTTGGCCGCAATATTCCCTGTCCTCTGTTACAAGCAGTGTGTAATACAAAACCTCCTCTAAATGCATAGTGCAGCAATCAGCAAATGCTGAGACCAGATACTTCCCAATTCCCAGGTGCAGCAGATCTGATCATTAATGGCTTCAGTATTATGTCAGGGATACCACATGGGGGTATCCAGCAAGGATGATCAGATCAGTGGGCTGTAACTTAAGAAATCAGGAATCAGGCTAAAGAAAGTTAAATGAGGTTTATTAAGACAAATAATACAAATACCAACACCGGTAAACCATAAACAATATAAGTGACACATGAACGTGAAAGTGCAGCAACCCAAATAATAGGATTTTTATAACAGCTTACCTGTAAAATCCTTTTCTTGGAGTACATCACGGGACACAGAGCGACATAGTCATTACTAATGGGTTATATAGATACCTTCAGGTGCTGGCACTGGCAACTTCCAAAACCGGAAGTACCCTCCCCTATATAAGCCCCTCCCATCCGGGAGCACCTCAGTTTTGTAGCAAAGCAATAAGTGTCCCTAAAGAGGGGTGGGAGCTCTGTGTCCCGTGATGTACTCCAAGAAAAGGATTTTACAGGTAAGCTGTTATAAAAATCCTATTTTCTTTCTCGTACATCACGGGACACAGAGCGACATAGTCATTACTAATGGGATGTCCTAAAGCAATGCCCAACAAGGGGGGGATACACCATACATAAGCTGAGCGCTATCAGACATGAGGATCTTTTGCGGCCTGCAACACACTGCGCCCAAAGGCGACATCCTCCTGTCTTCTAACGTCCACCTGGTAGAACCTAGTAAACGTGTGTACTGAAGACCATGTTGCGGCCTTACAGATTTGAGCCAGGGAGGCCTGGTGATGCGCTGCCCATGAAGTTCCAACTGCTCTCGTGGAGTGCGCTCTAACTTTGAACGGAGGCGGTCTCCTTCTCAAGCCATAGGCTTGCATTATGACCTGTCGAATCCACTTGGCTAAAGTAGATTTTGATGCTGCCTGACCCTTTCTGGGGCCTTCCGGCAGAATAAACAAAGTATCCGTTCTGCGAATCTGAGCAGTGGCTTTTAGATAAGCTTTAACTGCTCTTATTACATCCAAAGGATGCAATAACTTTTCCTCTACCGAAGTAGGTTTGGGGAAAAAAGAAGGAAGAACCACATCTTGGTTCAAATGAAACCTCGATACCACCTTAGGAAGAAAGGCTGGATGAGGACGTAACACTACTCTGTCCTTATGGATAACCAGATATGGCTCCTTACAGGACATAGCTGCTAATTCCGACACTCTTTTAGCCGAACAAATGGCTACTAGAAAAATCAATTTCCTGGTGAGAAGAACCAAAGAAATATGCTGTAATGGTTCAAATGGTTGTTTCTGTAGATCCAACAGAACCAGGTTTAGATCCCATGGACATATGGGAATATTAACCGGAGGACTAATACGCATCACTCCTTGTATAAAGGCTTTGACTAGTAAATGCGAAGCCAAGGGCCTTTGAAAAAATATTGACAAGGCCGAAATCTGACCCTTGATAGTACTCAAGGCAAGCTTTCTATCTACAGCCCATTGTAGGAAGTCCAGAATCCTACCTATTACGTATTTACGTGGATGCCATTTCTTGGCCTCACACCAGGCGATGTACGCCTTCCAGATTCTATAGTAGATCTGCCTGGATACCTGCTTCCTGGCATTGATCATGGTAGATACCACAGAATTAGAGAGCCCTCTCTTTTTTAGAATGTGGGCTTCAATAGCCAGGCCGTCAAACCTAGGGCTGGTAAGGAAGGGTGGTATATCGGTCCTTGCGAAAGCAGGTCCGGACGATGTGGGAGGGTCCAAGGACTCCCCACAGACATCTTTACAATCTCCGCGTACCATGCTCTTCGGGGCCACGCTGGAGCCACCAGAATCACTGGTTTCTTTTCTACCCTGATTCTGCGGAGTACTCGAGGTAACAATTGTGGCGGTGGGAATGCATATATCAGCTTGAACTGATCCCAAGGGAACACTAGGGCATCCGAGCCGCAAGCTAGGGGATCCCTTGTCCGAGAGACAAACCTGTCCACCTTTGCGTTGAATCTGGATGCTAGAAGATCTACATCCGGTGTTCCCCACCGCTGACATATTGTCCAGAAAACCTCGGGGTGAAGGGACCATTCCTCTGGGCATAATTGCTGGCGACTTAGAAAGTCCGCCTTCCAATTCTCCACTCCTGGAATGAATACCGCAGCTATGGCTGGGACATATCTTTCTGCCCATTTCAGGATGTAATTTACTTCCCTCTGGGCTGCACGACTCCTGGTGCCCCCCTGATGATTGATATATGCCACTGCTGTGGCATTGTCTGATTGAATTCTGACAGGGGACCCTTGGAGTTTGGATGTCCATGCTACTAGGGCATACCGGGCTGCTCGTATCTCTAAGAGATTGATGGGCAGGGCCTTTTCTGCATCCGACCATCTGCCCTGGAGAGACCATTGCTCCAGTACTGCTCCCCAGCCTATAAGGCTGGCATCTGTAGTGACCACCTTCCAAGAAATTGGACTGAAGGATTTCCCTTTTTCCAGATTCTGGGGAACCAACCACCAACGGAGGCTCTTGTGAACGGAAGGGGACAAGGACATTGTAAGTCTAGGGCCTGAACTTTTTTGTTCCAGGCTGACAGTATGGCCCCTTGCAAATTCCTTGAATGGAATTGACCGTAGGGTACTGCTTCGAATGATGCCACCATTTTTCCCAGCAGCCTCATGCACAGGCGTATGGACGGCTGTCTTTTTTGTACCCACTAAGTGGATCAACTCTTTCAAAGACAACACCTTTCCTCGAGGCAAGAATATTTTCCTCTGGCCTGAATCCAACCTTAGCCCCAAGTATTCCAGACTTTTGACTGGTTTTTAGGGCTGACTTGTCTCGGTTGATAATCCAACCGTGAGATTTCAGATACTTGATTGTCTTGTGAACGACCACGTCTAGTTTTTTCACTGAGTGGTCTATCAGCAACAAGTCATCTAGATATGCCATTATCATTACACCTTGTGTTCTTAGATTGGCCAATAAAGGGCCAGAATTTTTGTAAACACTTGTGGTGCTGTGGCCAGACCGAAGGGTAAGGCTCTGAACTGAAAATGGCGCCCTTCTACTGCAAAGCGTAGAAATTTTTGGTGGACTGGAAAGATGGGAATGTGCAAATAAGCATCTTTGATGTCGATCGCGGCTAACCAATCCTCCCCTTGTAGGGCAGTGGCCACCGATCGGATCGACTCCATCGGAAAGTCCTGATATACAGGAATTTGTTTAGCCCTTTTAGAATTAATATGGGCCTCCCGTCCCCGTTTGCTTCGGGACTGTAAAGAGGTTTGAGTAAAACCCGAACCCTCATTCTTCCAGGGGAACCTCCATAATTACTCCTTGGAGCAATAGTTGTTCTAGTGCCAACAGGAGGGACTCTCTCTTCCGGGGATCCCATGGCACGTTTTACCTCAAAAATGGGAAGGAGGAGAGTCTTTTAACTCCAAACTGTATCCCAAACATACTGCGGAGAGCACCTATCTGTTTTGATCGTGTCCCGCCAGGTCTCTTGCGAACAACTGGAGTCCTCCCCCCACCCGACTGAGTGGGGGCAACCCTTCAATGAATTTAACTTTGGGGAGGTTTTGTACCTCCCCTGACCCAGGGTTTCTCATTACCCTGCTATTGTCCCTGTTTTTTACCCCCGGGAATTGACCGAGGAGGCCGTCGGAACTGTTACACAGCCGATGCCCCAGGGACTGGAGAAGCAGGCCTCTTAAAGAGGGACCTCTAACTCTGTTTTTAACCGGCAAGAGCGTATTTTTACCGCTGGAAATTTTCTGGATATATTTGTCCAGGTTTTACCTGAATAAGCGTTCACCATGAAATGGGACGCTAACCAGCCATTCTTTACAGGGAGCTTCAGCAGACCAGTTTTTGAGCCATAGAAGCCTACGCATATGTACTATAGACAGCGTAAGGCGGGAGGCCTGATGGACTGAATCCTTTATGGCGTCAACCGCAAAGCCTAAGGCTCTAGGTAGATCAGCTAGGGCAAGGCCTGCTGATCTGTCAAGTCCCTCAAGACCTGTTTCAACTGATCCTTCACTGCTTAGCAGACCCCACTGCTGGTTGTGTCACCAAGCTTGCTGTAGAAAGAAGCAGACTTTCATAAGGACTCCAATCTTTTATCTATTGGGTTCTTGAACATTTGGACATTATCCACTGGACATGTCAGTGATTTATACATACAAGAGATGGCTGCGTCCACTGTAGGGACCTTCCATTTTTTGATGAACTTATCCTCCATGGGATAGACCACTGGAAATCTCTTGGGGGAATAAATATTTTCTCAGGACGTTCCCAATCCTGGTAAATGAGCCCTTTCAGTAAAGGGTGAAGTGGAAAAGAACAGACAGTCTGGGGGCTTCTAGCGACCCCAACGAGGATACAGTAGTGGTTGATGGTTCCGCAAGGTGCATTTTTAAATGCTGATCGGACCATGTTAGTCAGAGACTGAACCCATAATCTTTCAGCTTGAGATGCTGAGAAAAGGTTCCCCCACTGTTGATTCCTCTATAACAAAATCAACCTCATCCTGATCCCCTTCAGGCAGGTCGATCCCTGTATGGGACTGTTGCTCTGCTAACAGGCACTCTGAAGGAGGAGACGGAGATCGGGCGTGCTTTCCCTGACAGGGAGGCAGCGATCAATGTTGACAATCTCTCTCTAATCCTCCCAGAGCTGAGGAAAAAACCTCCTCTGTTACATACACAGGAGCAGGTGAACTGAGGACAGCCACAGTACCAAGTACCCCTGCGGGGTCTCTACGGTCACTTACCTCTGAACTTCAGGGGAGACTGGTGCAGCAGAAGCATGCCCAAGATCCTCAGAGCCCGATGAGACCCCCTTCGCTTCCTGGAAGATTCAGTTCCGGAGCTTCTGGACGGCATATTCCTAAGCCTAAAGCTGAGGTATTCCAGCCGTAATACACCACTTTTACTGAGAATAGTCTAGCACAATTGCTGCTATATAACAGTTGGTGTCTACTAAAGTGCCTTTCTAGGGGATGCCTGCATCAACCGCCTCTGTGTGCCTTTATACTGTTGCTAGCTCTGTCTGTGCACTTCAATAGCCAGCTATGATGTACTTTAAAACACGCTGGACGCCCGCACATGCGCAGTAGCGCCGCGGCGCACACCTGAGCGTCATCCACCCGCTCCGCCCCTTTTTCCAGATCGCCTCTATATATAGAGGCGCGTGCACGCGCGCGGGCACATGCGCCTTCGGCGCCTTTTTTGAAAAAAATAAGGAGCTAGATGGGAGCCAGGGTCCCTGCCACAGGGCCCGGGGATGGATGAGCGCAGCAACAGGGCAGAGGAGACAGCAACATACCAACTGCCTGGATTTGATTTTGGAAGAAAAAAAATCCACATTACAAGAAAAAGAACCATAGCGGCCTCTAGTGTCTAACACAGGTACCGCGGTCTTACATTTTTTTTTTTTTCTTGCCTACTATTAAAATTTTTACATTTTCTCAGTAGTAACAGGCATACACAGAATATAGCGGGAATACCTTAGGTAACAGGCAGAAAGACAAAATAGGCTTGGGGGTCCCTCAATAGAACCAAGTTCCCGAGGGCCCCCACTTACCTTTTCCTCGCCGCAGGACTCTGTTTGGTCCACAGAAGCCCAAACTTCACCTATCACGGCAGGCATTGTAATCAAACCTTCAGGGACCGGGTTCCCAAGGATTCCACTCCCCTGGACCTGTATAGCACCCTGCACAGAAAACATCTTGGTCATGGGTATGACCAGAGCTCTGGATCCCAGGGTCCAGCCCTCCTAAGAGAGGCATTACAGGCAAAACCTTGCTCTTCTCTTGCAAGGCCCGGGTACCGACCGTTTAGCTATGAAGCTTTTTTGGTCGGATCCGGAATAGCTTACTGAGGCCCAAAAGAACCTGTACGCAAGCTCAGTGAAAAACACATGTTACTTCTTGGCCAACACCTTAGACACTGGCAAAAAAACTGAGGTGCTCCCGGATGGGAGGGGCTTATATAGGGGAGGGTACTTCCGGTTTTGGAAGTTGCCAGTGCCAGCACCTGAAGGTATCTATATAACCCATTAGTAATGACTATGTCGCTCTGTGTCCCGTGATGTACGAGAAAGAAAACAACCTAACTGACCATGTACAAATGGAAGGAGCACACCTGAGCAGGGCAAGGTCAGGACAGGGACAGGGACAGGAAACAAGGGTAGCAGGGAGCAAGGTACTGGGAGCTGGAAGCGGGGAGCAGGGTACAGGGAGCTGGTCACAGGTGCAGGTCTCAGGAAAAGGAGCAGGTACAGGATCAAGGATCAAGATCAGGCAGGGACGAGAAGAACTGAACTTCAGTCAAGGGTGAGATTATAAACCTTCCAACAGCCCACCTCAGGTGCAGCCTAATTACTCAGACAGCTCAGCTGCTGAGAGACACCCACTGATGGCCTCCCAAACTGTGTCCTTCGACGTGATGATAGATTGACAGATTTATTGCACAGAACGCTCAAAAAGTTGCCTGTGGTTCCCTTCCCATGCTTCACTGCTATACAATTTACTATTTACTTCCAAAGCACCCTGGGGTTTATGTGCATGTTTTAATTTTATGAGAGCTGAAATGTTTAGGACCCAGCAAGCTCCTCCCTGTCCTTGATTTGGGAAGTAATCTCTGGATAATCTAGATTATCATGTAGTCGCTAATTAATGTATGGCCTAAGTACAGCTCAGAAGCCAGGGGCAACAGTTTTTTTCACCAAAAAGGCTTAAATAGCACTCCTCTTCAATCTGTTATTTCTTACTATTTCACAAAGCTTAGAAGAGAGGCATGATCTGGCAATTTATGTGAGTCTCAGTGAGGAAAAAAGCAGTGTGATTTAAGCCCTTTTGACCCACCTCACCGATGTCCTGCACATATAGCAGTAGCATAGTCTCAAATGTGCTTTGACCACTAGCAGTTTGGGATTATAATTTTATTTCACCAGCAGCATGAAGTCTTGTTTACCCGGCATGTGGCATCCCTAATTCCACAGCTGTCCCACAACACACAAGAATTGTGTTTTCAGTGAATTTCATGTTTAAATACATGTACTGCTCTTCTCTAATTTTCTAAACATTACATTTTTATCTTTAGATAGAGTAATGATTTATTCACTACATTATCCTTGATATATTTTAAGGACAATCATTAATAAATGAAGCCTTAAAAAAGCATTATGTGCTGTATTTAACTGCAAGCACTGGGTTTCCACATGCTATGAACATCGTGAATGGAGACGTATTGCAATAAATATTTTAATTAAGAGCCACTTTCTTGAGTGTTTATGCTAGATATAAAATGTGTGATCTAACTACAGTATTGAGAAATTATTACAGTTCATTTGTAACAGCATTTCTCTTCTCAGAAACAGCATTAAATTGTATGACCTCACTTTCTCATCACTTGCCTCTCTACGATTTTTCAACAGATAAAAATAGCGTGCTGGTCTGTCAACTCATTACGATGGACATAATAATTAGAGACTTAAATACTTGCAGAAGATCAAATACTTTGTCACTTAGTTACTGCAGGAATATATTTACTTAGATTAGGCATTTTATAGAAGTACATTAGGGATACACTGGAAAAATAATTGGATTCTGGTCCACCCACTTCAGAATACTTAACAAAGATTAAAAGTAAGACACAAGTGGGTCAAAGACCTTGTTCCATGATGGTACAAGCTTTATATCATATGTACCTTGCCTTCCACAGGCAAGGAATATCATAGCACTGTCTCGTTATATGTAGGGATAATCCGAACACCCCCCGGTTCGGTTCGCACCAGAACCTGCGAACGGACCGAAAGTTTGCGCGAACTTTAGAACCCTATTAAATACAATGAACTTGAACGTTTGAAATCAAAAGTGCTAATTATAAAGGCTAATATGCAAGTTATTGTCCTAAAAAGGGTTTGGGGACCCAGGACCTGCCCCATGGGACATGTATCAATGCAAAAAAAAGTTTAAAAAACTGCCGTTTTTTCGGGAGCAGTGATTTTAATGATGCTTCAAGTGGAAAAAAAGTGAAATATTCCTTTAAATATCATACCTGGGGGGTTGTCTAAAGTATGCCTGTGAAATGGCACGTGTTTCCCGTGTTTAGAACTGTCCCTGCATAAAATGACATTTCTAAAGGAAAAAAAGTCATTTAAAACTGCTTGTGGCTTTAATGTAATGTCTGGTCCCGGCAATATGGATGAAAATCATTGAGCCCATTACCAGCCCCTTTGGGTCTTGTATGGATATTATGGGGAACCCTGCACCCAAATAAAAAAAAGGCCCTATATACTCTGAACAGCAGTATACAGGCTGTGCAAACAAGACAGGGACTGTAGGTAACTTCCGCTTAATCCACTCCTCGCCCCCTTACATGCCACATTTGGCATGTAATTTTTTTGGGGGGGGGAAGTGGGGGCTTCAGTAGGAGTGGGACTTCCTGTCCCACTTCCTCCTTCTGCCCTGAGGCCGCCTAGGCGATTTGTCATATAGCCTTTTGGCGGCCCCTCCTTGTAAGCGATCACCTGGGACGTGACAGGTCCCAGGCGTTCGCTTGTCCACTCAGAGAGCGCTGCGCCGTTCGCGCATGAGCAGTGAGTGCCCGGCCGTGAAGCCAAAAGCTGTCACGGCCGGGTGCCCACACTATGAATGGAGGCTCTGGCGGAGAAGGGGGGGAGAGGAGCGTAGCTCCGGGCGGCGTGGCGCTGGACAGTGGAACAGGTAAGTGTATGTTTATTAAAAGCCAGCAGCTACACTTTTTGTAACTGCTGACTTTTAATAAACATAAAAAAAGGCTGGAACTCCCCTTTAAGTAGAATCTGTTTGTAATTTTGAACAGGTTCATTTTTTAAGTGTAGCTCCAGCCAAAAAATCTATTTTTAAGCTTTTTGGAAAACATAGGGAAGGGTTATCACCCCTGTCACATTTTTTTTGCTGTCTGTGCACCTGTTCAGAACATTTCACCTCACTTTCCGTCCCAATGACAAATGTTTTTTTTTTTAATTTAGGGTTTTTATTGAAACAAGGATTGGTGATAAAGCATCAGTGGAGAGGAGACACCTTTTTCCCATATTAACTCTTACAGGAGAAAATTTCCCTTCTTAGGGGTAGATTTCCTTGTACTTTCTGTTGCCTCCTTCCGTTTGCAAGTAGGAGTTATTTGTAAGTTGGATGTTTGAAAGTAGGGGCCTGCCATATATACTCTGCAGAAATTTGGCCCTTAGGTGTTGGTGTTGCCACAACACTGTAAGCCCTCACAGTTACTCTTGGTGGGCGCTGGAACACCCTGCTCTGAACTATTATATCAAGAATTGTAATTACATGCCATTGTTGAACAGTGGGAGGAAAAATTGGGCCTTTGGTGGTGGTGCTGGTGCCACAACACTGAAAGTCCTCACAGTTACTCTTGGTGGGCGCAGGAATGGGCCCAGCTGTGAAATATTAGATCAAGAATTGTAATTACATGCCCCTGTTGAACAGGGCCAGAAAAAAATGGGCTTTTGGTGGTGTTGCCACAAAACTGTAAGCCCTCACAGTTACTCTTGGTGGGCGCAGGAATGGGCCCTGCTGTGAATTATTAGATTAAGAATTGTAATTACATGCCCCCAGGGGCATAAAAATTGGGCCTTAGGCACTGGTACCACAACACTGCAACCCCTCACAGATACTGTACTTGGAGCGCAGAAATGAGTTCTGCTGCAAAGTATTGCATCAAAAATTGTAATTACACGCCCCTGTTAAACAGGGGCTGAAAAATTGGGCCTTAGGCACTGGTGCTGGTGCCACAACACTGCAACCCCTCACAGATACTCTAGTTGGAGCGCAGAAATGAGCCCTGCTGCAAAGTATTGCATCAAAAATTTTAATTACACGCCCCTGTTAAACAGGGGCTGAAAAATTGGGCCTTAGCCACTGGTGGCGGTGCCCAGAAACAAAAATGTTCTTACATGCTATCAGCATGATCATTGAGGAGGAAGAGAATAGTCACTCAGCATAACAGGATAGTCACTCTGCATCAGCATAGGCAGTCTTGAAGGGATCTGACCTTTCAAAGAAAATTATTCTGTTACATCAGCATCAGGTGCTTGGTAGCTGGTGGTGATCCAAGACTGATTCATTTTTATGAAGGTCAGTCGATCGACTGAGTCGGTGGACAAGCGCACCCTGTGATCGGTTACAAAGCCTCCAGCAGCACTGAATGTGCGTTCCGAAAGAACGCTGGATGCAGGACAGGCCAGTAGCTCAATTGCATACTGTGCAAGCTCTGGTCAGTGATCCATCCTCAAGGCCCAGTAACCCAGAGGATTTTCGTGGGAAAGGTGTCCAAGTCTGATCTTGCCCCTAGGTATTCCTGCACCATCTAAACCAGACGCTGGCGATGGTTGCTCGAAGCGATCATACCTTGGGGCTGCGTACTAAAAAATTGTCTGAACACATCGGTCAGACGGCCACCTTCTCCACCGCTCCTTCTTTGACTGACCGAAGCCTCAGCAACACGTTGTCCAGGACCAGGAATTTGTAACCTCCCAGTCTCTGGGAACGCTTTGTACATACCTTTCTGCAAGGCCTCCCGAAGATGCTTATCCTCTACTCCCTCTGCGACGGCAAGATATGGTCCGCAACCTTACCCTTGTAACGTTGATCAAGGAGGGTTGCCAGCCAGTAATGATCCCTCTCCTTGATCGCACGAATACGAGGATCCCTCTGCAGGCTTTGCAGGATCAGGGAGGCCATGCAGCATAGGTTTGCTGAGGCATTTGGTCCGGAGTCCTCTGGGTCACTCAGGACGACATGATCCTCAGCCACCTCCTCCCAGCCACGTACAAGTCCATGAGTGTCTTGGGACTGTAATTGATCCCTTGAAGACTGCTGCTGATGCTGAGTGCTAGGCTCCACCTCCATGCTGACACAATCCTCCTCCTCCTCCTCCTGTGTGATAGCCGGGCCAGCAGGAACACTGTCTGGATAAAGGGGGCCTTGAGAGGTAAGGAAGTCCTCCTCTTCCTGCCTCTGTTCTGCCTCAAGTGCCCTGTCCATTATTCCACGCAGTGTGTGCTCCAACAGGTGGACAAGAGGGACAGTGTCACTGATGCATGCACTGTCACTGCTCACCATCCTCGTGGCCTCCTCAAATGGTACCAGGACAGTGCATGCATACCTGATCATGGCCCACTGGTGTGGGGAAAAAATCCAAGCTCCCCTGACCCTGTCCTGGTGCCATATTGCAACAGATACTCATTGATGACCCTCTGCTGCGTGTGCAGCCGCTGCAGCATGGCCAACGTAGAGTTCCACCTGGTGGGCATGTCACAGATTAGGCGGTTCTTGGGCAGGTTGGATTCCTTTTGCAGGTCGGCCAGCCGAGCACTGGCATTATATGACCGGCCCACAGAGTTTCCTGGCCTGCTTCGGGACCTCCTGTAAGCCCGGGTACCAGCCCAAGAACCGCTGCACCACCAAGTTAAGGACGTGAGCCAAACAGGGCACGTGGGTCAGTTGTCCTTGTTGGAGGGCAGAGAGGAGGTTGGTGCCATTGTCGCAAACCACCTTTCCTGGCTTAAGCTGGCGTGGCGTCAACCACCTCTGAGCCTGCCCCTGCAGAGCTGACAGAATCTCTGCCCCAGTGTGGCTCCTGTCCCCCAAGCACACCAGCTCAAGCACCGCATGGCATCTTTTTGCCTGCATACTTGCGTAGCCCCTTGAATGCCTACGGAGCACCGCTGGTTCAAAGGACAAAGCACAGGTAGAGGCCATGGAGGAAGAAGAAGAGCAGGGGGTGGAGGATAGAGGTGTGTCAGAATCACCAGTAGTACCATTTTGGAGGCGTGGTGGCGGAATAACCTCCAACACTACTGCACCTTGTCCTGCATCCTTCCCAGCTGCCAGCAGAGTCACCCAATTCGCCGTGAAAGATAGGTAACGTCCCTGTCCATGCCTTCTGGACCATGAGTCAGGGGTAATATGCACCTTACCACTGACCGCCCTGTCCAGCGAGGCCAAGACATTGCCTTCCACATGCCAGTAGAGAGCCGGAATCGCCTTCCGTGAGAAAAAGTGGCGTTTGGGAACCTGCCACTGAGGAACCGCACATTCCACAAACTCAAGGAAGGGGCAGAGTCTACCAACTGAAAAGGCAGCAGTTGAAGTGCTAGCAATTTAGCCAAGCTAGCATTCAACCGCTGGGCATCTGGATGGTTGGAAGCAAACTTCTTTTGGCGGTGCAGCAGCTGGGGCAGGGAAATTTGCCTGGTACAATCGGACGTCGGTGTACTGATATCAGATTGCTCGCACCTTCATTCCTCTCAGTGCAGGTTTCAGAGACGATTGAAGGTATAGTGGGGTTGGAGATCCCAGCTGATGAGGAGCAAGGAGAGGTCCGCTTTGTTCTTTGGTGTAGGTCTTTTAGGTACTCTTGCCAACGAACTGCATGGCAGGTCGACATATGTTTGGTCAAGCATGTGGTGCCCAAGCAGATGATGTTTTGGCCACGCAAGATACGCTTCAGACATATGTTGCAAATGGCAACAGTGCGATCTGCTGCACACCTCTGAAAAAAGGCCCACACCTTTTGGAATAACCCGCAGAGACAGCAGCGCCATGAACATGCGGAGCTCTGCGGTGTGATGCAGTTGGTGTGCTGCCCTTAAGCTGGCCCCTGGAGGGCATCCTGCATCCTGCCTTCTCCTCCTCCTTCTCCTCTCTCCTATCAGGCACCCACGTGAAGTCAGTGACCTCATCATCCCCTCCCTCCTCATCACTGGAGCAAATCTGGCAGTATTCTGCAGCTGGGGGAACATGACTGCCAGATAGCTGTCCTTGTTGGGCACCCCCTCTCTCTGGGCTCATATTACTACCCCCTCTCTCTGGGCTCACGTTACTGCCTCCCTCTAGCTGGGTTCCATCATCAGAGCCTTCAAAACACTGGCCATCTTCCTGGAGTATGTACCCAACACTGTGGTCAAACAGTTCGGGGGACTCCTCAGGAGGACATGGTGGGGCTAGGGAAGGAGTGACTGATGCCATTGAGCCGAGGGAAGAGGCCGCTTTGGCAGCTGCTTTGCCATACAAAGTTACTCTGAGCCTGGGTGAGAGAGGATGAGGAGGACGAGGACGGCTTGGTCATCCACTCTACCAAGTCTTGGGCATGTTGCGGCTCAACATGGCCAGGTGCCGAAAAGAAGGACAAGCATGTCCCACGGCCACGTGCTGATGAGGATGCATCGTGTCCACGACCAGCACTGTTGCCTCTAGACACAGAGACTGCTTGCCCTCTTTTATTGCCTCGTGACTGTCTGCCTCTCCTTGTTTGCCTTCCAGACATACTAATGGCCTGCAGTGAGATGTAGCTGCACAAAGGTGGGATGTATATATATATATATATATATATATATATATATATATAGTATCTCTATATCTCTGTACTGATTATAATGCAGCTATCAGAATCAACTGCCTGCTGTGGTATTAGTATGAGAAAAGCAACTGAAAATACTTTCAGCTCTCTGCCTGTGGTTTTATTATGAGAACACCACAAATTGTATTCAGGTTCCTTTAAGTGAACGCTGTGCAAAGGACAGAAGTACACTACATGAAATTAATGCAGCTCCCTGCCTGTGGTTTTATTATGAGAACACCACTAACTGTATTCAGGTAAGCTTTAGGTGAACGCTATGCAAAGCACACAGTACACTAAGTGAAACAGTGACTGCAGCTAGCACAATCACCTGCCTGCCTGTCACAGTATAGAGAATAACAGAAACGGATCTAGCTAAACTGATTACAGTGTATAAATATATATACACAACACCTAGGATGCATATATATACTCTACACACTGTAACTGCAGCTAACTGACTCGCCTGCCTGCTCTAACTCAATATAAATTACACTGTCTCTCTCTCTCTCTCTGTAAGCTCTCTCTTTAACCAACACCACAACACACTACACAAGCCGCCACGGAGGCGGCCTTATATAGGGTGGGGCATGTACTAAACCCCCTGAGACATAATTGGCCAAAGCCACCTTGGCTTTGGCCAATTATGGCTCTCCGTTTTTTGCACGTTGTGATTGGCCAAAGCATGCGGGTCATAGTGCATGCTTGGCCAATCATCAGCCAGCAATGCACTGCAATGCTGCAGTGAATTATGGCCCGTGACGCGCCACTCTAATTTTGGCGCGAACGGCCCATAATGTTCGCAATTCGGCAAACATCCGAACAGCCAATGATTGAGTCGAAACTGGGGTTCGACTCGAACACTAAGCTCATCCCTAGTTATATGCATTCTGGGATCCTCTGAAATTATATTCAGTGCATTTTCAGCTCACAGTAAATTATGGGAGATACATTGCACATTTTTATATTTATATTTCCAGCGACAATATTCTGATGATCTGAAAAGACATCTGGAAAGATGTGGATGAGTCCACATGGACTAACAAAGAAACTATCACTGTACATTGTGTCCCAATGTTCACTCAGCTTCACACAAACATATCCATTATACAATAAGACATATAAAAGGCAGCTGCATTTTTTTTTTCTTTTTAAATATTAAAGATGAAGGATTATCATCTGTGGTTTAGCTTATTACAGCTATATCTTTTCACAAAACGTTACAGCATTTGTCTGTCAGACATCTTTTTTCAAGAAGAACAGAGGCCAAAAAGTTTACAAGCAAAGACTTTGGAGTCTAAAGAATGGATGAATAGATGCTTAATTTCCTTCCAAGTTTTCTTAGATTTTTACAGTCAAGTACAGTAAAGCTACATTAGGTTTGTCTTGAAAAGAGACATAAAATTACAAATGACTGGAAATTGATGTGATTCACATTTTTATTATACTGGATAATAGAAACCCTGAACAATTTGTTTGGTTGTTCAATTGTTTGTGATTAGTGGCAGTTCTGCATCCATCTCAGTGCATATGCAGCACCTTTGGCAAGAAAGGTTTAATGCTTTATTCATAGAATTGAGTAATTATTGAAAAAATACATTATGATTTTAGTTTAATATGCCTCGTACACACGATCAGTTTTTCCGACAGGAAAACCGTGTTTTTTTTTTTCAGCAGGAAAACTGCTCAAACTTGTGTTGCATACACATGGTTACACAAATCTTGTCTGAAATTCCGAACGTCAAGAATGCGGTGACGTACAACACATACGACGAGCCGAGAAAAATGAAGTTCAATAGGCTGTTCGGCTCTTCTGCTTGATTCTGAGCATGCGTGTTTCAAAAAGAGTGACCTAAAAAAAAGGGATGCCCTTTTTAAATGCAGGTTCCCTTCAGGCTCCTACTTGTTCTTCCTGATAATTAGTAAGGCCCCTTTCACACTGAGGCGTTTTTCAGGCGTTTTAGCGCTAAAAATAGCGCTGTAAAAACACCTGAAATAATCCTGCCCCAGCATTCTTAATGTGAATGCCCTGAGGGCTTTCACACTGAGGCGTTGTGCTGGCTGTGTGTTGGAAAAAATCCTGCAAACAGCTTTTTTGGAGCATCTTTGGGGCGCATAAAATAGCGCTGTAAAAACGCCTATCCCCATTGAAATGAATGAGTACCACTGTAAAACCGCGGTATCGCTATTTTTAAAAATAGCGCTAACACGGTAAAAATGCATAGGCGTTAGCGCTATTTTTAAGGCTAACGCGGTAAAAACGCGGTAATAGCGTTAATAGTTTTTAGCGCGTTATTGCAACGCCTCAGTGTGAAAGGGGCCTAAAAAATATATATATATATATATATAGGTAGATATCTATATCTATCTATCTATCTATCTATATATATATATATATATATATCTATCTATCTATCTATCTATCTATCTATCTATCTATCTATCTATCTATCTATCTATCTATATATATATATATATATATATATATATATATACATAGATAGATAGATAGATAGATAGATAGATAGATAGATAGATAGATAGATAGATAGATAGATAGATAGAGATATAGATATAGATATATATAACAACATTTTAACAGTCATGTGTTTCTTACTAATAAAATAAATTAGTCACTCAGACTGCTGTAGTTCCAATTCTAGCATCCCTAATGAATCTCCATCTCTAGGAGCTTTTTAGGTTTTTCAAAGAAGAATTTAGCACGGAATAAGGAACATCAAAATCCTGTCCTGTCCTGTTCATGATGTTTTTAATTATGTCCAATAAATAAGTGGAGAGTGAGAAATTAATATTATTGATTGAAAATATTTTTATTGTACAAAAAAAGTAAAAAGGGGTATAATGCCTCTTTCCCCTTTCCTGTGATCTCAAGTCTTTTGCCTAATACACACGACCGGGAATCCCGGGGGGAATACCGAGAACCTGCTTGGTCGCTTTTTCCCCCTACACACGGCCGGGTTTCCCGACAGGAAAACTGCCATTGAGAGCTTTGGTCAGTAATGCCGGCCGTGTGTATGCTCCATCGGCACTGCCTCGCAATGTTTAACATTGCAAAACTGCCGAGAAAAACAACGCCGGGAATCGCGGCAGGAAAATAGAGAATATGTTCTCTTTTTTCCCGCCGCGATTCACTGCAGTTTTCCTGCCAGGAAAACTGAGATTTAGCATACACACGGCCGTTTTTCCTGGCGAAAAACTGTCATGGCAGATTTCATGCCGGGAAAACCGGTCGTGTGTACGAGGCATTATGCCGTGATTCCACACAGTGGCTGCTATATCACTGTAAGACACAGTAGTGACATATCAGGTAGTCAGTAAAACAACAGTTTTGGACCAGGCATCTAAAGCTGCCTATACATGGAACAAAGTTCAGCAGATTTCAGAGCACGTGTGAGCACTGTGTTTGAGAAGAAGTCAACCTAAGTGGATTTTCTCACTCAATGCCACCATTTATCCAGGACTCAACGAGTCCATCAGCTACAAGCCCTTTCTCTAAAATTGACCTTATATATATTTCTCTGTATGTCCCTGGGTTTTAAACAGTTAAATCTGTTTATTTGTGTACTATGTGTCTAAATGTAGGTTTGTTATTCGTCAGGGGAGCGACTTGATGGCTTTCCCGGGCCACATCTTCTTGCCGTCAGTATTTGCCTAGTATTAACATTTATTAATCAAATTCTCTATACAATGACTGAGCTGTGCATAATTAAGAAGATTTTTTTTTTTGGAGTTATAGGTGACCTTATGGGCGCCGGGGCTTCCAGTTTTATGCCTATTGGCATTTAAATTGGGGCCACTCTTCCACCATAGGGTTTCCTCCCTTGTCAATTACACCAGACACCTCTTGCTGTTTTTTCCATTATTTTTTACCTTGGTCTTTTGTATCCTACTTGATTCGTTCTCACTGTGGCCATCTTGTGGCCGTTGTGTAGACTGCATCCAGTCTGTGATGTTTATCATCACTTTTTTACATCCAATCGTCATTTCCGGTGTGCGGCGATGTGTCACTTCCGGTCGCCTTACATTTACATCATGTCTTCCAAGAACAGTCGGGATTGGTCCCCGGTCAGGTGGAACTGATCTGCCCGCCCCGCCTACCTTTTTTGGCGCCAAAGTGGCGTCATTTAGGCGAGGGAGAGGCTGTCTATAAAAGCTGTGGCATTTTACTTGTGTGACATAGCTGCCGCTTTTGGGGGAACTTCATGTGCATTCGGATTGAATTCAGGTATCTGCAGAGAAACTCTTTATTCCTAAAAACTTTTCAATCTTTGTTAAAGAATCTTGTGTTTAAATTCTTTCATTGATATTATTATTTTTTCTTTAAATTTGACAGACGGATTGCCGATTTTAATTTTTTCCTAAAACGGCATCCCATTTTTGGATTTATATCCGGAATTGGTAGAAATAGATACTAGTTGAAATTCTTAAACCTTATCTATTTTTCTATAATAGTTTATTCATATATGTTTCTGATTCTAATCTGTCTCTAAAGCCCCGTACACACGATCGGATAACCTATGGATTTTCGTCCGATGGATTTGTCCATCGGAAATCCGATGAAACTGTTTTTCATCAGTCTTGGCCACACACCATCAGTCAAAAAACCGACCGTTCCAAACGCGGTGGCGTAAAACACTCCGATGAGCCGAGAAAAATGAAGTTTAATGCTTCTGAGCATGCGTCGACTTGATTCTGAGCATGCGTGGGTTTTTTAACCAATGGACTTGCCCATAGACGATCGGAAATTCCCATCGGTTTTTTATCCATCGGAAAATTTTAAAGCAAGTTCTATTTTTTACAACCGATGGAAAAAAGGCCGATGGATACCATACACGATCGGTTGGTCTGATGAAAACCATCCATCGGACGGTTTTCATCAGTCAAACCGATCGTGTGTACGGGGCTTTACAGATACCTTTCATCTGAATGACACATCAAATTTATGTTCCTTTTTGGAATAACATTAAAATCTTGAGACCAGGTATATTTATTTATTGTTTTTATATATACCTAAATTGGTCTCCAAACTATCTATTTGATACGATATTAACATGAATCCCTTTTTTCCTCCAGGTGACTATTCACCTTCCACTGCTTCACACAGCACACTATGTATATATGTGCGTGTTTATGAGCTAGCATCCTCTCTAAGGTTTACCGCATGACTCCATTACAAGAATATTCTTTGGACTCAGTTTCAGCTATACCATCATGAAATTATTAACAATGCACAGGTAATGAAGGCTTTCTGTGGTAATGGTGAAGCCGTCTCTATGTCGCTCCTCTGCTGAATATTTAATATGTTATGTTGCATAATAATTCTTGGTGTAAAAATTGATGTATATTTATTGTATATGTTTTGTGTTTCAGTAATACATGACAATAATAACACTCCTGAAGAAGCCATTTCTGGCGAAACGTCGAGATTGTATGTCTGTATTTCATTGTTTCATACTGCAATTGATTTATTGTTTTTTAATTATGTTAATGAACAAACTTTTATATTAAATAAAATATATTTTTTATAAAATATTGTGTTATCAATGCACCTTAAAAGTCCCATTTCTCCCTATCCAATTTTCATTGTTTAAGTGTAGCTCCAGCCAAAAAATATATTTTTAAGCTTTTTGGAAAACATAGGGAAGGGTTATCACCCCTGTAACATTTTTTTTGCTGTCTGTGCACCTGTTCAGAAGATTTTATCTCACTTTCCGTCCCAATGACAAATGTTTTTGGAAAAGTGGGGTTTTTATTGAAACAAGGATTGGTGATAAAGTATCAGGAGACTCTGACAGGAGTAACTCTGACAGGAGAGAATTTTCCTTCCTAGGGGTAGATTTCCTCTCACTTCCTCTTGTCTCCTTCCGTTTGCAAGTAGGAGTCGTTTGTAAGTTGGATGTTTGAAAGTAGGGGCCTGCCGTATATACTCTGCTGAAATTTGGCCCTTAGATGTTGGTGTTGCCACAACACTGTGAGCCCTCACAGTTACTCTTGGTGGGCGCTGGAACGCCCTGCTGTGAACTATTATATCAGGAATTGTAATTAAATGCCATTTTTGAACAATGGTAGGAAAAATTGGGCCTTTGGTGGTGGTGCTGGTGCTACAACACTGTCAGCCCTCACAGTTACTCTTGGTGGGCGCATGAATGGGCCCTACTGTTAATTATTAGATTAAGAATTGTAATTGCATGCCCCTGTTAAAGAGGGGCAGAAAAATTGGGCCTTTGGTGGTGGTGGTGGTGGTGGTGTTGCCACAACACTGTAAGCCCTCACAGTTACTCTTGGTGGGCGCAGGAATGGGCCCTGCTGTGAATTATTAGATCAAGAATTGTAATTACATGCCCCTGTTGAACAGGGGCAGAAAAATTGGGCCTTAGGCACTGGTGCCACAACACTGCAACCCCTCACAGATACTGTACTTGGAGCACAGCAATGAGCCCTGTTGCAAAGTATTGCATTAAAAATTGTAATTACACGCCCCTGTTAAACAGGGGCAGAAAAATTGGGCCTTAGGCACCGATGCCACAACACTGCAACCCCTCACAGATACTGTACTTGGAGCACAGCAATGAGCCCTGTTGCAAAGTATTGCATCAAAAATTTTAATTACACGCCCCTGTTAACCACTTAACGACCGCCCACCGCCGATTTACGTCGGCAGAATGGCACGGACAGGCAGAATCACGTAGATCTACGTGATCGCCTTTGTGCAGTTGGGGGGTCCATCCGGACCCCCCTTCACTGCAGTGAGCGGCCGTTAAGTGTTCGGGAGCGATCAGGCATGAGGGGGGGGGCACTCGATTCCGCCCCCCCCCTCGCGATCGCTCCCGGCCAATGAAAATGCTTCCTCCGCCATGTGATGTAAACAAGGCTGGAGGAAGTGATGTCATCTCCCTCGCCGCGGTCTTTCCGTTCCCGGCGCCGAGCAGAGAGGAAGCAGGTTAGTGCACTAACAGTCCACTGACACGTAGGTACACATAGGCACACAAATCACCCCCCAGTCACCCCCAGATCACCCCCCAGGTCACCCCAAAGCCCCCAATCACAGTGTCACTGATTGCAGTGATCATTTATTTTACTGATCACTGCATTTAGTGTCATCTGTGATTGTAAAAAGTTGCAGGGCAGTTAGGATTAGGCCCCTTTAGGTCCAGGGTAGCCCCCTAACCCCCCCTAATAAAGGTTTAACCCCTTGATCACCCCCCAGGTAACCCTTTCACCCCCTAACTTCAGCGTCACTAAGCGATTGTTTTTCCGATCGCTGTATTCGTGTCGCTGGTGTTTTAGATAGGCAGTTATTTTTTTTTAGGTTCGCCGCAGGTTTTTATTAGTGTCAGGTACCCCCATATATTATTTTAACCCCCTGATTGCCCCTATAGTTAACCCTTTCACCAGTGATCGCCGTATAAGCGTCACTGGTGTCACTGGTTAGCCAGTAAGTTATTTAGTTATTTAGGTTACCCGTCAGGTTTTTATATAGTGTCAGGTACCCCCATATTTAACCTAATAAAGATTTTAACCCCCTGATTGCCCCTAGTTAACCCTTTCACCAGTGATCACCATATAAAGGTTACGGGTGACGCTGGTTGATTAGTTTGCTTTTTATAGCATCAGGGCACCCGCCGTATATAACCCAATAAAGGTTTAACCCCCCTGATCGCCCGGCGGGTGAGATCAATTAGGTTTTAGCGCCAGAGAGGGTCTGCGTCGCCCCAGGCAGTGTTAGGTTAGTGACAGTAACGCTAACACCCACACGCAAAGCATACACCCCCCTTAGTGGTATAGTATCTGATCAGATCTGATCAGATCTATACTAGCATCCCCAGCGGTTTAGGGTTCCCAAAAACGCAGTGTTAGCGGGATCAGCCCAGATACCTGCTAGCGCCTGCGTTTAGCCCCTCCGCCCAGCCCAGCCCAGCCCACCCAAGTGCAGTATCGATCGATCACTGTCACTTACCAAACACAACACACATAACTGCAGCGTTCGCAGTGCTTGGTTTTTGGGGCCCTGTACGCGGCTAGGCTCCCAAAAAGTCCCACACATGTGGTATCCCCGTACTCAGGAAAAGCAGCAGAATGTATTTTGGGGTGCAATTCCACATATAACCATGGCATGTGTGAGCAATATATCATTTAGTGACAACTTTTTGTACATTTTTTTTTCTTTTTGTCATTATTCAATCATTTGGGACAAAAAAAAAAATATTCAATGGGGTCAACATGCCTCTCAGCAAATAGCTTGGGGTGTCTACTTTCCAAAATGGGGTCATTTGGGGGGGTTTTGTGCCATCTTGGCATTTTATGGCCTTCAAAACTGTGATAGGTAGTGAGGAGTGAAATCAAAAATTTATGCCCTTAGAAACCTTGAAGGCGGTGCTTGGTTTTTGGGGTCCCGTACGCGGCTAGGCTCCCAATAAGTCCCACACATGTGGTATCCCCGTACTCAGGAGAGGCAGCAGAATGTATTTTGGGGTGTAATTTCACATATGCCCATGGCATGTGTGAGCAATATATCATTTAGTGACAACTTTGTGCAAAAAAAAAAAAGTTTGTCATATTCCCGCAACTTGTGGCAAAATATAAAATATTCCATGGACTGAACATGCCTCTCAGTAAATAGCTTGGGGTGTCTACTTTCCAAAATGGGGTCATTTGGGGGGGTTTTGTGCTATTTTGGCATTTTATGGCCTTCGAAACTGTGATAGGTAGTGAGGAGTGAAATCAAAAATTTGCGCCCTTAGAAATCCTGAAGGCGGTGCTTGGTTATTCCGGGGTCCCGTACGTGGCTAGGCTCCTAAAAAGTCCCACACATGTGGTATCCCCGTACTCAGAAGAAGCAGCAGAATGTATTTTGGGGTGCAATTCCACATATAACCATGGCATGTGTGAGCAATATATCATTTAGTGACAACTTTTTGTAATTTTTTTTTTTTTTGTCATTATTCAATCACTTGGGACAAAAAAAAAAAAATATTCAATGGGCCAACATGCCTCTCGGCAATTTCCCTGGGCTGTCTACTTTCCAAAATGGGGTCATTTGGGGGGGTTTTGTACTGCCCTGCCATTTTAGCACCTCAAGAAATGAGATAGGCAGTCATAAATTTAAAGCTGTGTAAATTTCAGAAAATGTACCCTAGTTTGTAAACGCTATAACTTTTGCGCAAACCAATAAATATACGCTTATTGACATTTTTTTTACTAAAGACATGTGGCTGAATACATTTTGGCCTAAATGTATGACTAAAATTGAGTTTATTCGATTTTTCTTATAACAAAAAGTAGAAAATATCTTTTTTTTTCAAAATTTTCGTTCTTTTTCCATTTATATCGCAAAAAATAAAAATCGCAGAGGCAATCAAATACCATTAAAAGAAAGCTCTATTTGTGGGAAGAAAAGGACGCAAATTTCATTTGGGTACAACATTGCATGTCCGCACAATTTACAGTTAAAGCAGCGCAGTGCCGAATCCCAAAAACAGGCTTGGTCCTAATGGCCCGAAATGGTCCGGGGCTTAAGTGGTTAAACAGGGTCTGAAAAATTGGGCCTTAGGCACTGGTGCTGGTGCCACAACACTGCAACCTCTCCCAGATACTCTAGTTGGAGTGCAGGAATGAGCCCTGCTGCAAAGCATTGCATAAAAAATTGTAATTACATGCCCCTGTTAAACAGGGGCTGAAAAATTGGGCCTTAGCCACTGGTGGCGGGCGGCACCCAGAAACAAAAATGCTCTTCCAAGCTATCATCAGGAATCGGATCATTGAGGAGGAGGAGGATTGTCAGTCAACATAACAGGACAGTCACTCAGCATCAGCATAGGCAGTCTTGAAGGGATGTGACATTTCAAAATAAATTATTCTGTTATATCAGCTTCAGGTGCTTGGTAGCTGGTGGTGATCCAAGACTGGTTCATCTTTATGAAGGTCAGTCGATCAACCGAGTCGGTGGACAGACGCACCCTGTGATCCGTGACAAATCCTCCAGCAGCACTGAATGTGCGTTCCGAAAGAACGCTGGATGCAGGACAGGCCAGTAGCTCAATTGCATACTGTGCAAGCTCTGGCCAGTGATCCATCCTCAAGACCCAGTAAGCCAGAGGATTTTCGGTAGGAAAGGTGTACAAGTCTGACCTTGCCCCTAGGTATTCCTGCACCATGTATATCAGACGCTGGCGATGGTTGCTGGAACCGATCATACCTTGGGGCTGCGGACTAAAAAATTGTCTGAACGCATCGGTCAGTCGGCCACTTTCCCCACCGCTCCTTCTTTGACTGGCCGAAGCCTCAGCAACTCGTTGTCCAGGACCAGGAGTTTGTAACCTCCCAGTCTCTGGGAACGCATTGCACAGACCTTTCTGCAAGGCCTCCCGGAGGTGTCTCATCCTCTGCTCCCTCTGCGACAGTAAGATAAGGTCCGCAACCTCACCTTTGTACCGTGGATCAAGGAGAGTGGCCAGCCAGTAATGGTCCCTCTCCTTGATCCGAAGAATACGAGGATCCCTCCGCAGACTTTGCAGGATCAGAGAGGTCATGCAGCGTAGGTTAGCTGAGGCATTCGGTCCGGAGTCCTCTGGGTCACTAAGGACGACATGATCCGCAGCCACCTCCTCCCAGGCACGTACAAGTCCACAGGTTTCTTGGGACTGTAAATCATCCCTAAAAGACTGCTGCTGTTGATGCTGAGTGCCAGGCTCCACCTCCATGCTGACACAATCCTCCTCCTCTTCCTGTGCAATGGGTGGGACAGAAGGAACACTGTCTGGGTAAAGGGGGCCTTGAGAGGCAAGGAAGTCCTCCTCCTCCTGCCTCTGTTCTGCCTCAAGTGCCCTGTCCATTATTCCACGCAGCGTATGCTCCAACAGGTGGACAAGAGGTACACTGTCACTGCTCACCATCCTCGTGGCCTCCTCAAATGGTGCCAGGACAGTGCATGCATCCCTGATCATGCCCCACTGGCGTGGTGAAAAAAACTTGAGCTCCCCTGACCCTGTCCTGGTGCCGTAGTCGCACAGGTACTCATTGATGGCCCTCTGCTGCGTGTGCAGCCGCTGCAGCATGGCCAACGTTGAATTCCACCTGGTGGGCATGTCACATATAAGGCAGTTCTTGGGCAGGTTCAACTCCTTTTGCAGCTCAGCCAGCCGAGCACTGGCATTATATGATCTGCGGAAATGCAAACAGACTTTCCTGGCCTGCCTCAGGACATCCTGTAAGCCCGGGTACTTGCCCAAGAACTGCTGCACCACCAGGTTAAGGACGTGAGCCGCACAGGGCACATGGGTCAGTTGTCCCTGTCGGAGGGTGGAGAGGAGGTTGGTGCCATTGTCGCAAACCACCATTCCTGGCTTAAGCTGGCGTGGCGTCAACCACCTCTCGGCCTGCCCCTGCAGAGCTGACAGAACCTCTGCCCCAGTGTGGCTTCTGTCCCCCAAACACCAGCGCAAGCACGGCATGGCATCTTTTTGCCTGCGTACTTGCGTAGCCCCTTGAATGCCTACGGAGCACCGCTGGTTCCGAGGACAAAGCACAGGAAGAGGCCATGGAGGAAGAAGAAGAGGAGGGGGGTGGAGGAGAGAGGTGTGTCACAACCAGTAGTAGCATTTTGGAGGCGTGGTGGCGGAACAACCTCCAACACTACTGCACCTTGTCCTGCATCCTTCCCAGCTGCCAAAAGAGTGACCCAATGGGCCGTGAAAGAAAGGTAACGTCCCTGTCCATGCCTGCTGGACCATGAGTCAGCGGTAATATGCACCTTACCGCTGACCGCCCTGTCCAGCGAAGCATGGACATTGCCTTCCATATGCCGGTAGAGAGCCAGAATCACCTTCCGTGAGAAAAAGTGGCGTTTGAGAACCTGCCACTGAGGAACCGCACATTGCACAAACTCACGGAAGGGGGCCGAGTATACCAACTGAAAAGGCAGCAGTTGAAGTGCTAGCAATTTAGCCAAGCTAGCATTCAACCGCTGGGCATGTGGATGGCTGGGAGTGAACTTCTTTTGACGGTCCAGCAGCTGGGGCAGGGAAATTTTCCTGCTACAATCGGACGTCGGTGTACTGCTAGCAGAGTGCCCGCAAGTACTTGGCTGTAACACACCTAATTCTACACCTTCATTCCTCTCAGTGCAGGTTTCAGAGAGGACTAAAGGTATAGTGGGGTTGGAGATCCCAGCCGATGAGGAGCAAGGAGAGGTCTGCTTTGTTCTTTGGTGTGGGTCTTTAAGGTACGCTTGCCAACGAGCTGCATGGCAGGTAAACATATGTCTGGTCAAGCATGTGGTGCCCAAGCGGCTGATGTTTTGGCCACGCGAGATACGCTTGAGACATATGTTGCAAATAGCAGCGGTGCGATCTGATGCACTCGACTCAAAAAAGGCCCACACCAAAGAACTTTTGGAATAACGAGCAGAGGCAGCGCCCTGCACAGGCAGAGCTTTGCGGTGTGATTCAGTTGGTGTGCTGCCCTTACGCTGGCCCCCGGAGGGCATCCTGCCTCATTGGAGATGTGCCTCCTCCTCATCCTCCTCCTCCTCCTCTCTCCTACCAGGCACCCATGTGGAGTCAGTGACCTCATCATCCCCTCCCTCCTCATCACTGGAGCCAATCTGGCAGTATGCTGCAGCTGCTGGAACATGACTGACAGATTTCTGTCCTTCTTGAGCATCCCCTCTCTCTGCGCTCACGCTACTGCCTTCCTCTGAGGAAAGGAAGGTGCGCCAATCTAAGTGCAGTAAAACAGGCTTTAATTAGCAAATTTGTATAAAAACAGCCAAATGGCTACTCACAGGATACAGGAATAATACAGGCATGTAAGGAGTTAAAGGTGGTCCGGAGTCATCTAAGGCGGTCCTCAGGGGAGATGTTGGTTCCAGATGGAGAGAGGTGTAGCTGAAGATGGCTGAAGGCAGGAAGGCAGGTTGCGGTGTCAGCAAGGGAAGTCAAGAACAACCAGGTATCCAAGCTGCAGATGTAGTGATGCGCCCTGTGTCATCAGGGTAGACATGGGATAACCAGGAAGCTGCAGTTCAGCGAGGACTTCAGCGTGCGCTTCAGCGTGGAGCGCAGCGTGCCGTCGGACCGGAAGTGACGTGTGGATAGAACGGACCAATAGGATGACGCGTTTCACAGCATCCGCTGTTTCATCAGATCCATAGAAGGCATTATCATAGGTGGGTGTGATATAGTAGAGAGACGTGGCGTGATTGGTTGAAATCATACTAGTGGAAGTAAACCAGCATGGTGATTGGTTGGAAGCAAGATGTAAGGGAGATGACGACACGGAATTTTTAGGGGGGTGCAGGGGAGCGAGGAGAAAAGGAAAATGGATGACAGGGGATTATGATATGAAATAAAGATACAATGTTTATATGGTGGTGAACAACGCTAATGTGGAATTTAAAATCATAAAGGATATAAATACATAGATGGTATTAGTACATAGGAGAGAGAGAAAAAAAGGAGCAGCACTATAAAGGGGAACGTATGTGGAAATAATTATATTGGAATTATAGGGGAAAAAAATTATTTAATTAAATATTAAATTAGTTGGAGGGTATGAGAACAAGCTATGTATGGCATGAGAACAAATGGGTGCAACATGTAGGAGATGGGAACATATTAATGTGGACAAGGGAAGGAAAGGGAAAGGGGTGGTAAAGGAGGGGGGGGGGGTTAAAAAAAAAAAATAAAAAAAAAAAAAAAAAAAATTATATATATAATAATAATGAAGAATAATAATGAAAAACTAATAATGAAAAATAAAAATAAATATAAATATAAATATAAATAAAAATAAAAATAAAAATAAAAATAAAAATAAATGGACAATAATAATGAAAAACAAAAATGGGGGGGGGGGAAAGAAGCAAAAAGGACAAGATGGGGAAGCGGAAGAGATGGGTCAGTGAATGAATGATACAGGCTGGCTATCATGTAGAAGTAGTACAGAAGTATGATTCATAGTATAGAAAATACACATGCATGTGTATATATTCACACATATATATATACACATACACACACATCTGGAAGGGAACATCCATATATATATATATATATAAAAATGAATGGATGATATAATAATATATAAATATATATAAAAAACATATGTAAATTGCACATGGAGAAGTATAATATAACAAGTCAAAGCTTATTACCAAAAAAAGGGGGGGGGGGTGTACATAATTATTGGTATAAAGGATATACCAAAGATGCAAGGCAGCATGAATGGTAACAGATCTATGAGGGCAACATAAGGTGCATACATGCACATATGACCAAGCATATATGAGAGTTGTGAGTAAACGCACACACATACACGCATATACACGTATACACATATACACGTGTGCATACACATGCATGCACACAAATCTCCGACAGATGAAAGCACTAGTACGTGGGATGGACGAGCAGCACAGAGAAATATTAAAAGTGATTTGGAAATGAAAGCTTATTATAAAAATTATGTATCATAAAAAATAGGATGATAATCAAATCTGAATAAAATCGAATCAAATACAATAAAATAGAAAGAATAAATTAAAAGATCATCATAAAAAATATATATATGAGAAGATCGAATAAAATGATATATGAGTAAGAACGCACAAGAAATCGCACAGATGGAGAAAAGCGATTAATAGAATGGTGGTAATATAGGAATATTAGATTATGTTGTTGGTTTCGATTTCTTCGTTGAGGCCATTGGGTGACATGGTATTTAAAGAAAAAATCCAATAAGTTTCTTGTCTACAAAGGCGTTGGAATCTTTCTATGGCAGTTGGGGTTTCTGGTATTGCCTCGATAACCCAAACCTGAAGGGCGCTGGTATCTTGGTGGTGGTGTGTTGCAAAGTGACGTGCCACGCTGTATTTGGGATTGTTCTTTTGGACTGCACGGCGGTGTTCTCCAAATCTGGTCCGTAGAGCTCTGATAGTTCTGCCTATGTATAGTAGGCCACATGGACAGGAAATACAGTACACTACATACGTGGTAGAGCAGTTGTAGAAAGATCTGAGATTGAAGGTCTTACTGTTGGCCTTGAAGGTTTTTTGGCCATGGGTGACATGGGAGCAGGTAAGGCATAGGGCTTTTTTGCATTGATACATCCCTACAATGGGAATTAAAGTGAGCTGTTTGAGAATGTAGTTTTGGTGATGATTGGATGTTTTGGTTTTGCTGGGGGCGATCTTGCTTTTAATATTGGGGGCCCTTCGATAGGCAAACTTGGGAGTAACTGACACAGTTTTTGATAGGTAGGGGTCTTGGGTGAGGATGCTCCAGTGTTTTTTAAAGATATTCTCCATTTTTTTGTGTTTTGCGTGGTACTGGGTAATGAAACGAGTATTGGGTTCAGAGTTGGATGTTTTGGGGAGGGGCAGGGATTCTTGTTGATAGGTGGTGCGAGCTTCTTTAATCAAGTTGGGGGGATATCCTTTCTCGATGAATTTGTTTTCGAGTAAAGTGCTTAAGGATACTGCCTTCCTCTAGCTGGGTATCATCATCAGACCCTTCAAAACGCTGGGCATCCTCCTGGAGCATGTACCCAACACTGTGCTCAAACAGTTCGGGGGACTCCTCAGGAGGACATGGTGGGTCTAGAGAAGGAGTGACTGATGATGACATTGATACGAGGGAAGAGGACGCTTTGGCAGCTGCTTTGCCAGTACCCTGAGCCTGGGTGAGAGAGGATGAGGAGGGCTTGGTCATCCACTCTACCAAGTCTTCGGCACGATGCGGCTCAACACGTCCAGCTGCCGAAAATAAGGACAAGCGTGTCCCATGGCCACGTGCTGATGACGATGCACCGCGTCCACGACCAGCACTGTTGTCTCTAGACACAGAGCCTGCTTGCCAGAGGTGGGGGACTTGAGTCACATGACTTGACTTAAGTCAGACTTGAGTCACCTGTTTGAGGACTTGCGACTTGCTTGACAGAATTCAATTAATGACTCGACTTGACTTTGACTTGTCACTAATGACTTGCGACTTGACTTTGACTTGGGCTATGTAACGGCACCCCAAGTATGAAAGGGGTTAACACCGTTAGGATATTCCCTTTCCAACCACACGAAAGCCACCAGACACTCCAACCAGCCGAATAAGACCCCATACGAATGATTCTCCCCCCAGATACGAGACAACGCTCTGTATTCAAGTTCCAAAACAGGGAATGACTTTATTTTCAAAACACATGGTAACACATTTCTCTTCAAAACCCTCCCCTCCCATCCTTTGGGGAACAGGGCGGGTTAAACTGTCCAATGACAATGGTGATACAGGTCAGGTGTGTTCAAACTTCTCCTTTGATAAACAGTCTTAGGCAGAAGGGTTGATTCCCCCCCCCTCCTCACAGAAGACACTTCCACATCCCATAATATGGAGCCAGCCGGTCTACCAAGCTCCAATCAACATCATCACAATGAAAGGGCCTGTAGCATAGGTGAGGCTCATTAGCATTACGCAAGGAGACAGGAGACACATCAGCCTCTCTTAATTTAACCTGTTGAGTTCAGCACCAACAGAATAACTATTTACAGATCCTCGGCAATATTGGGGAATAATGTTACAGACCCATTTTAAAACAATCCCATACATATTCTCAATGTCCATTATTTCATTGCTCACCCTGTGCTCCAAAGTGACCCCCTGTCACACATCTCCCCTTTCGGCAGGAGACTAACAGAGGAGGGGACCCCAGACGGGTTGATTCCGAAGTTAGTCCATAGTTCCATTCTTCTAATGTCTGGACAACCCATCACCACTAGGGGCCCGAGATGACGTTGGTTTGCCGGGACAACCCATCAGCATTGCCATTTTGCTTACCGGGTCGGTAGCTGATGGTGAAATTGTAAGGTTGTAGGGCTAGGCTCCACCGCAACAACCTGCCATTGTCTCCTGAGACCCGGTTAAGCCAGACCAATGGGTTGTGGTCGGTGACCAGTGAAAATTTCTGTCCGTATAAGTAAGGGTTCAACTTTTTAAGGGCCCAGACCAGGGCCAAACATTCCTTCTCCACTGCCGCATAGCTCACTTCCCGGGGTAATAGCTTTCTACTCAGGTATGCGACAGGGTGTTCTCCTCCATCCTCCCCAACTTGGCTCAGCACAGCCCCCAGTCCAAACATGGAAGCATCTGTGTGGACAAGAAAGCGTTTGTTAGGTACTGGGGCAGAAAAGACATGAGCATTTACAAGTGCTTGCTTGAGGGCTAGAAACGCGGTTTCACAAGCTGGAGACCACAGGACCTGCCTAGGTAAATTCTTTTTCGTCAGGTCCGTCAGGGGTTTGGCGATAGCACTATAATTAGGCACAAAACGTCGGTAGTACCCTGCAGTTCCCAAGAAGGCTAATACCTGGGTCTTAGTACGGGGCGTGGGCCAGTTAGCTACTGCCTCTACCTTGGCTGGCTCTGGTCTCTGATTCCCACACCCCACTCGGTGTCCCAGGTACTGCACCTCCGCCATACCTAGATGGCACTTGTCTGGTTTCAAGGTCAGACCTGCGGCCCGAATTTTGTCCAGAACCACCCCTACGTGCACCAGGTGCTCCTCCCAAGACCCACTGTAGATCACAATGTCATCCAGGTATGCACATGCAAAATCCTGGAAGCCATCGAGGAGCCTATCCACCATACGTTGGAAGGTGGCCGGGGCATTTTTCATCCCAAATGGCATGACCCTAGACTGGTACAGGCCAAATGGGGTAACAAATGCCGACTTGGGGATAGCATCCTCGGCCAGGGGGATCTGCCAATAACCTTTACACAGGTCTATTGTAGTTAAATAACGTCCCCTGGCTATCCGATCTAGCAGTTCGTCTACCCTGGGCATCGGGTAGGCATCGGTGGTGGTCTTCTCATTGAGTCGCCTGTAGTCCACGCAGAACCGGGTAGTTCCATCTTTCTTAGGCACCAGGACTACAGGCGAGGCCCAAGGGCTGTCAGAAGGCTCAATGACTCCTAACTGAATCATCTCCTGTATCTCCTTCCGCATTTCTTCTCGGACTGCTTCAGGGATACGGTAGGGGGGCTGTCGAAGGGGTGCTTGTCCAGGGGTCTCTACCTTATGCACAGCTAGGGTCGTATAGCCCGGTTTTTGGGAGAACGTCGCCTGTTTCTCCCCCAGAAGCAGCTTAGCCTGTTCCTTCTTTGTGGGGCATAACCGGTCTCCTAGCTGCACAAGGCTAATGAGGTCAGTCTGGGGCTCTCTCTCTAGTAAGTCAGGGAGGGGTAAACCTTCTGAGTCATCCGCAGCAGGGGCACATACTGCAGCAACATCCTCCTGCCGTTCCTGATACTCCTTCAGCATGTTCACATGAAAGGTTCGCTGGATTCTTTCATCTGCACAGCTGGCAATAACATAGGTAGTATCACATACCTGGGCTACTACTTTATACAGGCCCTGCCAAGATGCCTGCATCTTGTCGGTCTTCACAGGTTTGAGCACTAAGACCTTCTGCCCAACCTGGAAGATACGCTGTCGGGCCCCCCGATCGTACCATCTCTTCTGTCTTCCCTGGGCCGCCTGGAGATTCTCCCTTACCATCAGAGACAGTTGCTCCATGCGGTCCCGGAGTTCCAGAACGTAGGGCACTATGGGGGTCCCTTCTTGCTCTGTCTCTCCCTCCCAGTGTCCTCTGATGAGGTCGAGGGGTCCGCGGACCCTTCTCCCATAGAGCAACTCGAAGGGCGAGAACCCCGTAGATTCCTGGGGTACCTCTCTGTACGCAAATAACAGGTGAGGCAGGAATCTCTCCCAGTCTCTGCAAGCGTCAGAAAAGGTCCTCAGCATTTGCTTGAGGGTCCCGTTAAAGCGTTCACAGAGACCATTAGTCTGGGGGTGGTAAGGTGAGCTCAGCAAGGGCTTAATATTGCACACCTTCCACAACTGCTGGGTGAGCACCACAGTAAACTGGGTTCCCTGGTCAGAGAGAATCTCCTTAGGGAACCCCACTCTGGTAAAAATCTTAACCAGGGCATCAGCTACTGTCTCTGCTTCAGTGTTAGACATAGCCACTGCCTCTGGGTAACGGGTGGCGTAGTCCACCACGGTGAGAATATACTTCTTCCCGGATGGACTAGGCCTGGCCAGGGGACCCACAATGTCAACGGCTATGCGGTAAAAGGGCTCCCCAATAATAGGCATGGACATGAGTTTAGCCTTAGGGTGGTCCCCCCTCTTACCTATCCGTTGACATGTGTCACACGTTTTGCAGTATTGTCGCACATCCTGGCTAAAATTGGGCCAGAAGAAATTCTGTGTGATCCTATGGGCTGTACGACGGAACCCTAGATGTCCTGCTAGCGGTACATCATGCCCGATTCGCAGAATCTCCAGCTGGTATTTCTTAGATACCACCAGCTGTCGTTTCTGCGAAGGGGCCTTACTTCTCCGAGCTGGCTTAGGGATCCTATACAGTCTATCCCCCACCCATTCAAAAAGCTCCCCATCTATTCCCCTTTCCTGAGTATCTGCCTTAGCCCTGTACTTGTGTAAGGTCGGGTCCTCCCGAGTTTCCCTCCCGAATGCTTCTGGGGTATCCCAGCCTAAGAGCGCCTGATCTAAGGTACGTGTCGGGGAAGGTAGTCTCACCTGTGTCTCAGCAGCAAGCGGGCCAGTTCCAGCAGTATGTGTCTGGGCACGGGTAGTCACGGGGTTGACTTCATCGGGGCCCATCGGGGCGTAAACAGAAAGGAGGGGGCTCAAATCATTCCCCAGTAGTACATCCGCTGGCAAATCCTTCATCACCCCCACATTCACGTATCCTGAACCAACCCCCCAATCCAGGTGAACACGGGCAACAGGTAGCCGGAAGACGGTACCTCCCGCTACTCTTACGGCTACAGTGTCTCCGGTGTGTTGGCTCTCTGGGATGAGGTTCTTCTGTAGTAGGGTCATGGTAGCGCCACTATCACGTAAGCCATTGGCTACCGTTCCATTAACCCGGACCGTCTGCCTGTGTTGCTGCCTGTTGTCCCGGTTAGCGGCTTGTATTGGATCAGCCTCGTGCAGGACGCCCCAATGTTCTTCCTCCTCAATGCAGTGGGCCGCACGCATGGATGTGTTGCGGTTCCCCCTTGCTGGCTGTCTCCATGACTGGGACTGCCTGGCTGGATTCAACGGACAGTCTGGCTTTTTGTGCCCTAGCTGTTTACACCCGAAACACCTGATGGGTTGTGAGTAGTCCTGGGAGTTGAAAGTGGGCTGCTGAGAATAAGTGGCCGCTGGAGGTGGTGCTGTAGGGCGGTACAACTGTGGTTGGTAGGCGATAGCCAGAGGGGGTGCCGCTGATCGATAATCCACCCAAGCTGTTGCCTTGACCACAGGGGTATCCAGTTTGCGGGCATCTGTGTATTCATCCGCCAAGCGAGCTGCTTCAAGCAAGGTGAAAGGTTTTCGGTCCCGGACCCACTCTCTGCCTCCGGTGTGACGGCATACCTGGCCAACAGTGTTTCTTTTACCAGTCCATAGTTCATAATATCCTCGTCTGGGATGGCCCTGAACGCTTCACTGGCCCGGCCAGACAGTTTCCCAGACAAAATGGTAACCCATTCCTCTGTGGGCACCCGGTGTAGGGCACATTGCCGTTCAAAATCAGCAAGGTACCCATCAATCTCCCCTTCAGTTTCAATTAAATTTTTAAAAGCAATAAAATGTATCTTTCTCCTTTCAGTTGGTGCTGCTGTGACTTCTGCTGCTGCAGAACCTCTTTGCTGTAGCAAATTTATGTCAACAGCCGCTATAACTCGGTCTATGATCTCCGCTGTAGGGTTAGGACCATATTGTGCCAATCTTATGTTAACAGCCCGATCAAAACTTGCCTCTTCGGGTGTCCTGTCTGTTACGCTGGGCCTTTCTGTTATGTTGGGTCTTTCAGCTCCATCCATTTCGACTCGTTCTGCGATAATGTCCCTCTTCTTACGGTTGTTGGCCGGTCTTCCCCGGTTCTCCAGTAAGTCTTTGAGGGTAGAACACTTTAGCCGTTCATACTGTGCTTCCATTGGCCTGTGTCCTCTTGTAGCTGTCCTTCCGGCTGTGGGGATCAATCCCACTGCTTGCCAACAATTGTAACGGCACCCCAAGTATGAAAGGGGTTAACACCGTTAGGATATTCCCTTTCCAACCACACGAAAGCCACCAGACACTCCAACCAGCCGAATAAGACCCCATACGAATGATTCTCCCCCCAGATACGAGACAACGCTCTGTATTCAAGTTCCAAAACAGGGAATGACTTTATTTTCAAAACACATGGTAACACATTTCTCTTCAAAACCCTCCCCTCCCATCCTTTGGGGAACAGGGCGGGTTAAACTGTCCAATGACAATGGTGATACAGGTCAGGTGTGTTCAAACTTCTCCTTTGATAAACAGTCTTAGGCAGAAGGGTTGATTCCCCCCCCCCCCTCCTCACAGAAGACACTTCCACATCCCATAATATGGAGCCAGCCGGTCTACCAAGCTCCAATCAACATCATCACAATGAAAGGGACTGTAGCATAGGTGAGGCTCATTAGCATTACACAAGGAGACAGGAGACACATCAGCCTCTCTTAATTTAACCTGTTGAGTTCAGCACCAACAGAATAACTATTTACAGATCCTCGGCAATATTGGGGAATAATGTTACAGACCCATTTTAAAACAATCCCATACATATTCTCAATGTCCATTATTTCATTGCTCACCCTGTGCTCCAAAGTGACACCCTGTCACAGGCTATATGACTTGCCATGACTTGGCACCACTAACACTAACCGCAAGCCACCGTCTGCCTACCTCATCAGCGTGTCATGCAGACAGACGGCGGCCATTGCAGTGTTCAAAAGCCACGCCTCCTCGTCTGTGATAGGCGGAACACTCAATTTCACAGCAGGCAGTGTTCAGCCTATCACGGACATTCTCTTATCCTCGTCTGTGTCATGAGGATGAACGGATGTCCGTGATAGGCGGAACACTGAATGCTGGGAAATTAAGTGTTCCGCCTATCACAGACGAGGAGGAGGCGCAGCTTTTGAATACTGGAATGGCCGCCGGGATGCCGCCGATCAGGTACACGGCTGACGGGCACAGTGAAGCATGGGCACAGTGAGACACGGGCACAGTGAGGCATTGGGCACAGTGAGACATGGGCACAGTGAGGCATTGGGCACAGTGAGACACGGGCACAGTGAGGCATTGGGCACAGTGAAGCATGGGCACAGTGAGACACGGGCACAGTGAGGCATTGGGCACAGTGAGACACGGGCACAGTGAGGCATTGGGCACAGTGAGACACGGGCACAGTGAGGCATTGGGCACAGTGAGACACGGGCACAGTGAGGCATTGGGCACAGTGAAGCATGGGCACAGTGAGACACGGGCACAGTGAGACATGGGCACAGTGAGGCATTGGGCCCAGTGAAGCACAGGCACAATGAGGCACGGGCACAGTGAGGCACGGGCACAGTGAGACACGGGCACAGTGAAGCATGGGCACAGTGAAGCATGGGCACAGTGAAGCATGGACACAGTGAGGTATGGGCACAGTGAAACATGGGCACAGTGAAGCATGGACACAGTGAAGCATGGGCACAGTAAAGCATGGGCACAGTGAGGCATGGGCACAGTGAGGCATGGGCACAGTGAGGCATGGGCACATAACCAATATTGTTTATTGTTATCCCTCCTATTATTTTTATACAGTATGGGGTAGATCAGTATTTTGACTTGATTTGTGACTTGACCAAAATAAATGACTTGACTTGACTTGCTTGACTTCTAGCAGGGACTTAACTTGACTTGCTTGCTTTTCGTCACAGTAACTTGGGACTTGCTTGAGACTTGAAGGTTAAGACTTGAGACTTGCTTGTGACTTGCACATGTGTAACTTACTCCCATGTCTGCTGCTTGCCCTCTTTTATTGGCTCCTGACTGTCTGCCTCTTCTTGTTGGCCTTCCAGACATAGTAATGGACTGCAGGGAGATGGGAAAACCAGGAAATGGAGTAGTGTATATTGTGCTGGAGGCACACAACACCCACTAACTCCTGCAGATGCCTTTATTAGAGAACACCAGCAATAAAGGGTAGATACAGGTGTATACTGTGCTGTGCTGGAGGGACACAACACCCACTAACTCCTGCAGATGCCTTTATTAGAGAACACTAGCAATAAAGGGTAGATACAGGTGTATACTGTGCTGGAGGGACACAACACCCACTAACTCCTGCAGATGCCTTTATTAGAGAACACCAGCAATAAAGGGTAGATACAGGTGTATACTGTGCTGTGCTGGAGGGACACAACACCCACTAACTCCTGCAGATGCCTTTATTAGAGAACACCAGCAATAAAGGGTAGATACAGGTGTATACTGTGCTGTGCTGGAGGGACACAACACCCACTAACTCCTGCAGATGCCTTTATTAGAGGACACCAGCAACAAAGGGTAGATACAGGTGTATACTGTGCTGTGCTGGAGGGACACAACACCCACTAACTTCTGCAGATGCCTTTATTAGAGAACACCAGCAACAAAGGGTAGATACAGGTGTATACTGTGCTGTGCTGGAGGGACACAACACCCACTAACTCCTGCAGATGCCTTTATTAGAGAACACCAGCAATAAAGGGTAGATACAGGTGTATACTGTGCTGTGCTAGAGGGACACAACACCCACTAACTCCTGCAGATGCCTTTATTAGAGAACACCAGCAATAAAGGGTAGATACAGGTGTATACTGTGCTGGGGCACACAACACCCACTAAATCCTGCAGATGTCTGTATTAGAGAACAGCAATAACGGGTATATACAGGTGTATACTGTGCTGGGGCACACAACACCCACTAACTCCTGCAGATGCCTGAGAAAAGAACACACTGTCCCTGCCTATCTAGCTTAGAGAATAGCAATAAAGGGTAGATACAGGTGTATACTGTGCTGGAGGCACACAACACCCACTAACTCCTGCAGATGCCTGAGAAAAGAACACACTGTCCCTGCCTGCCTATCTAGCTTAGAGAACAGCAATAAAGGGTAGATACAGGTGTATACTGCGCTGGAGGCACACAACACCCACTAACTCCTAGCGAATGTTCTTTGGGGAGTAATTATAAGTATACTATATTGTCAAAAGTATAGGGACACCTGCCTTTACACACACGAACTTTAATGGCATCCCAGTTTTAATCCATATGATTCAATATTGAGTTGGCCCACCCTTTGCAACTATAAGAGCTTTAACTCTTCTGGGAAGGCTGTCCACAAGGTTTAGAAGTTTCTTCCAGAAGAGCATTTGTGAGGTCAGGCACTGACGTTGGACAAGAAGGCCTGGCTTGTAGTCTCCGCTCTTATTTATCCCAAAGGTGTTCTATCGGGTTGAGGTCAGGACTCTGTGCAGGCCAGTCAAGTTCCTCCACCCCAAACTTGCTTATCCATGTCTTTATGGACCTTGCTTTGTGCACTGGTGCGCAGTCATGTTGGAACAAGAAGGGGCCATCCCAAACCTGTTCCCACAATTTTGGGAGCATTAAATTGTCCAAAATGTCTTGGTTTGCTGACCCCCTAAGAATTCCCTTTACTGGAACTAAGAGGTCAAGCCCAACCCCTAAAAAACAACCTCACACTATAATCCCCCCTCCACCAAATGATTTGGACCAGTGCACAAAGCAAGGTCTATAAAGTCATGGGTGAGCGAGTTTGAGGTGGAGGAACTTGACTGGCCTGTACAGAGTCCTGACCTCATCCTGATAGAACACCTTTGGGATGAATTTGAGTGGAGACTGCGAGCCAGGCCTTCTCGTCCGACATCAGTGCCTGACCTCACAAATGCGCTTATGGAAACATTCCCATGGACACACTCCTAAACCTTGTGGACAGTCATCCTAGAAGAGTTGAAGCTGTTATAGCCGCAAAGGGTGGGCCTTTTTAACAATATAGTGTATGTCTATGATGTGTGTGAGAAATAACTTGTTAAAATTACAACTTTGTGGGGGGAAAAAAAAAACAAATTTTGTTTACTTAATAGTTTTTCAAAGAATTGCAACAAAAATTACAACTTCAAAAAGCTCACCATGCATCTTACTAAATATCTTGGAGTGTCTATTAAACTGAATGATTAAAATTGGACATTTGGAGGGTATTGGCACAGTCCTGGTATTTTAGGGCTTAAAGAAATTTTATACAGGTGATACTCTAATGCCGCGTACACACGATCGTGATTCACGGCGGTGAAAACACCGCCGTGAATCACGACATGAAAAAAAATGAAAAACGAGGGAACGGCATGTTCCCCCACACACGACCGTTTTTCCCGTCATTTTTTTCTTTGTCGAGAAAAATGACCGTGTGTGGGCTCCGTGGCAGTGTTTCCCTATGGGAAAACTGCCGCGGAAAAAAATGCTGGAAAAAAAGATGAGAAAAATTAGAACATGTTCTAATTTTTCTCATCGTGATTAATGCCGTTTTTCCCGTCGGGAAAAATGGCAAAAAGCCCACAGACGTTCGTTTTTCTCGTCCAAAGGAAAAAATTTCATTTTTCCCGACGGGAAAAATGATCGTGTGTACGCGGCATAAGAATTAGAATATCGTGCAAAAGTTCATTTATTTCACCAATGCAACTTAAAAGGTGAAACTAATATATGAGATAGACTCATTACATGCAAAGCAAGATAGTTCAAGCCGTGATTTGTCATAATTGTGATGATTATGGCTTACAGCTCATGAAAACCCCAAATCCACAATCTCAGAAAATTAGAATATTGTGAAAAGGTGCAATATTCTAGGCTCAAAGTGTCCCACTCTAATCAGCTAATTAAGCCATAACACCTGCAAAGGGTTCCTGAGCCTTTAAATGGTCTCTCAGTCTATTTCAGTAGAAATCACAATGATGGGAAAGACTGCTGACCTGACAGTTGTGCAGAAAACCATCATTGACACCCTCCATAAGGAGAGAAAGACTCAGAAGGTAATTGCAAAAGAAGTTGGATGTTCCCAAAGTGCTGTATCAAAGCACATTAATAGAAAGTTATGTGGAAGGGAAAAGTGTGGAAGAAAAAGGAGCACAAGCAGCAGCGATGACCACTGCCTGGAGAGGATTGTCAGGAAAAGGCCATTCAAAAGTTTTGGGGACTTTCACAAGGAGTGGACTGAGGCTGGAGTCAGTGCATTAAGAGCCACCACACACAGACGGATCCTGGACATGGGCCTAAAATGTTGTATCCCTCTTGTCAAGCCACTCCTGAACAACAAACTACGTCAGAAGCGTCTTACCTGGGCTAAAGAAAAACACACCTGGTCTGGTGCTCAGTGGTCCAAAGTCCTCTTTTCTGATGAGAGCAAATTTTGCATCTCATTTGGAAACCAAGGAGCCGGAGTATGGAGGAAGAATGGAGAGGCACACACTGCAAGATGCTTGAAGTCCAGTGTGAAGTTTCCACAGTCTGTGTTGATTTGGGGAACCGTGTCATCTCTGCTGGTGTTGGTCCACTGTGCTTCATTAAGTCCGGGGTCACCGCACTTCATGCTTCCTTCCACAGACAAGCTCTATGGGGATGCTGACTTCCTTTTCCAGCAGGACTTGGCACCTGCCCACATTGCCAAAAGCACCAAAACCTGGTTCAATGACCTTGGGATTACTGTGCTTGATTGGCCAGCAAACTCGCCGGACCTGAACCCCAAAGAGAATCTATGGGGCATTGCCAAGAGAAAGATGAGTGACATGAGACCGAACAATGCAGAAGAGCTGAAGGTCACTATTGAAGCATCCTGGTCTTCCATAACACCTCAGCAGTGCCACAGGCTGATTTTCAGAGGTCCGATATTGTTCTGTGTACAATCCTTGTTTTATTGATTGCATGTAATATTCTAATTTTCTGAGATTGTGGATTTGGGGTTTTCATGAGCTATAAGCCATAATCATCACATTTATGACCTATCTTGCGTTGCATGTAATGAGTCTATCTCATATATTAGTTTCACCTTTTAAGTTGCATTAGTAAAATAAATGAAATTTTGCACGATATTCAATTTTTTTGAGTTTTTACCTGTAGTATCACTTTAAGTCTGTATTGTCGTTTCCCAGGTCTTTGTTTTGGCCCACTTTTTGTGTCCGACCCACTGGTACTGTAGCCTATAAAAGGGACATGGGTTCGGATCCTGGGGGTCTTGTCTAGCTCTGGAGTCTTAAGTCTAGTCCTGCTCTCAGTTCTTAGCCAGTTCCTGTCTATCATGCCGAATCTGGAGTTCCTGCTGATGATTGCCTGGCTTCAAGAACCTTCTCCAATGTAGAGGGGACTGCTGGGATCCCTAGTCTGGACTGAAGATACCAGCCCTAGATGCCGCCAACATGAACTCTAGCAAGCATGGACGCATCCTGTGCAGGTAAGCTGGGCAGCCACAAGCCTGAGTTATAGACAATGGTCATTTGGAACTAGACTGCACTTTGTTTGAAGTTGAAATATTCTGAACTTTCAGTAAAGCTTTTGAAACTTTGCCCTTGCCTGGTCTGAAGTTACTAAAAAGATGTAATGCAAGTAACTGCCACACTCTGCACTTAGGCTACGACTTGGATCAGTAAGGCACAGTGGGGTATGAAGACAGTTCTGCAGGAGGTAAGGAAGAGTGCAGCACCATCAGGTGGTTACCAAGGGTAACAGAGGTCTAACAAGCAGCCTGTCATGAAGCATGTACCTGTGACGGAGGGGACCACCTCTTGTAGGGAAGGAGTTGTTGGCTTTTCTGTCAATCACTTTCATCAGAGGGCAACTCTGACGAAAGTGATTGAGAGAAACGCCGCGTCAGGGTGTCGCTACGCAGCAACCCATTTGGTCGGCATCTCCTCGCCTCTCCTTCCCGGGAACACAGCGGGAGCGGTGACAGGTTAGACAGGAGTAGACGACTATGATTGTATCGTTGTTACATGCCCTATATTTATGCACATAATGTGAGTGTTTTATTGTGAGAATTTTTATCAATAAATGAGTGTTGTACAATATCACACTATGTGGAACTCTTTTGTTTATGGCTCATGATGAGCATAATACAGATGGAAATGCCTAGTATCCTGTGACTATCTCCTTGGACTGACAGGCTTACACACCAGTGCAATCTGGTAAGTGGATTTCCCATAGGGCGTGAACACAAAGTGGTGTGGTGGAGGAAATCGTATCAAGCTGGAGTGAGTGTTTATACCTTCCTATTTGGATGATTTATATCACATTCACCTTTTTTATGCATCATTTTTTATGGACTGTTCACCAAGTGAATCACCATATTTTAAATGGACTTGAAACTTATATTGTGCTAATTTCTCCGGATTTCATATATACATCTTTTATATATTTATTACGTTTTATTCTTGATAGTTTTAATAGCGCTCCTAATGTTGTAGTATTATTACTCTATTATTTTTGATACAATTTCTTTACATTATAGTAGCCGCTTTACTTTGTTTTTTAACAAATCTCTGTGAGCGCTGAGGGAGAGATATAGAACATTGTTTTATATTTTTTTCTCAATTTTTGATTAGAGTTGTTGGCATTATCTTCCCTGGCAATCCATCTCCCATAGCAATGTGAGAAAATCAGCGCTCAGAGGTTTCCGACCTGTGCACCAGGTACGGAGATGAGGAGTTAATGAAGAACACGCATAGAGTCAGCACTAGGTGCTTGGCGGGGCTCCATTCCAATACTGGGAGTAAGGTATCAGAGATATGCTGGACAGATGGAGTAGACATAGGCTCAGCCTATCCCTTCTAAATGCAACAAGTTAAAGTGAAGGTGTACATTGACACGGGGATAAGAAAGTCAACTGGAAGACAGTTTATTGTTCAAGTGTACATGGTGTACAGCCATCTCAAAGTTGTATGTCCGCCTTAAGGTCGAGTTATCCCTGAAAACAGCCACCGCCTTGACCTAGGGCATTGATGATATGGCACAAGTAAAGATACCCCATGTGCAGGAGAGTGACCCGGTTGAGGGTGCCTAGCACTTATGTGACCCACACTTGATGCCCAACGAGGAGGGAGACATGGAGAGAGTGTCATCCGTCTGCCCTACATGCTTATCTTCCAGTCATTGTAGTGTAGTTTTTGAAAATACACTCACTTACATGTCCCTGATTTGCTAATGTACAACCTGAAAGCTGTGGCCCGGGGGAATTCTGGGAGCCAGGATACAGAGGGGAAAATAAAAGATCCCACACAATCTGCTTCATGTATAAATTTGGAAATTCCATTGCACCCCTTATGGCCATAGGCCTAGGAGAATAAAGTCCAAACAATGGAATATCACCAGCACAGCACTGGGAATTGAAGAGAGCCTGGGAGATCCCACACAATCTCCTCCTTCTATATATTTGGGAAATCCAGGGCACTCTTTACAGCTGTAGACCTAGGTGCCATGAAGTATAAAGTCCAAGCAATGAGATATAACCAGCACACCATTGGTGACTGATGAGAACCTAAGCGGCCCCAAACAAACTACTTTATCCATATAATAAGGAAATCCAGTGCACTCACTACACCCATAGACCTACAGTAGGTGCTAAACTGATATGACGTTGGCCTCATCAAGCACAAAGTCCATGCAATGAGATATCCCCAGCACACCATTGTAGAAAAATATAAAGGTGATGTATATTTGCTGATTTCCCCAGGTAATATTGTCATCAATGCTGCCTGAGGAAGGGGTTCCCAGAGGTCCTGAAACATTGGTTTCCTGTAGTGCCAAACAAAGGTACCTTTTATACCAAGGGTGCCCAACCAGTGGCCCGGGGACCACATGTGGCCCGCGGAGCCCTCTGATGTGGCCCGCGACCTCCTGCTCTGGGATGGTGAGTTTATTACTAAAATCACAGTGTATATATGGACATATCTGTTCTGCAGTGGTTACTGGGCTGCTTTCAAACTGATCTGCAGGTGTAGTTCAGTGTACCTGTGGCTTACCTGCACTGAGCCATATGCGGCGTACACACGATCGTTTTTCATGCCATTTTTTAAACCGACGTTTTTCTCGTCGTTTTTTTTCATGTTTCCTCTCAAGCCTGTCTTGCGTACACACAATCATTTTAAAAAACGTTCAAGCAAAGCGCAGTGACGTACAACACGTACGACGGCACTATAAAGGGGAAGTTCAGTTCGGATGGTGCCACCCTTCATGTTAGTAACGTTTGTTGAGCGACGATTCACGCTTTTCAGCCTCCTGCTTTTCAGTCCGTTACAGCGTGACGAATGTGCTATCTCCATTACAAATGCTAGTTTTACCAGAACGTGCGCTCCCGTCTCATACTTGATTCTGAGCATGCGCGTTTTTTTTCACCTCGTCAAAGCATACACACCATCGTTTTTCACGTCGTTAAAAAAAACGACATGAAAAACGACGTGAAAAAATAGAGCATGTTCATAATTTTTAATGGCAGTTTTTCACGTCGTTAAAAATGCTCTGGAGCATACACATGATCGGTTTTAATGCCCATTTTTAAAAATGGCATTTTTAACGGCATGAAAAACGATCGTGTGTATGGGGCAATAGACTTCTGGTTTTACCTGTGGGTTTGGTGAACTTTCAGAAAGTGTACCACACCTGCAGGATATGATAGAATTCTATGGCAAAGTACAGCTATCCTGCAGGAAACAGACAGGTGCACTGCGCTGCATCCACGGTGTGGGTAAACCGCAGACCATCAGTGTAAAAGTAGCCTTAGGCCCCTTTAACATGATCTGTCTGACCCAATCAGACTTGTGTCCATTTACACCTGCCTCCTTCCAATCTGGTCTGCTAAAAAAACAGAAGAGGATCCATCCCCTTCCATTTGATCAGTTGAGAGGGCCCATAGAGTAGAGTGGGCTGTGTCTGTGCTTTGCATACGCAGAGTGAACGCATCTGCTCATTGCGGCCCGCGACTGGTTACTAAGTTGCTTAAGTGGCCCTCGCTCTTCAAAAGGTTGGGCACCCCTGCTTTATACTTTCTACAATGGTGTACAGGTGATGGTGATAGCTCAATGCTTGGACTAATGCTTGATGGCGCCAATGCTATGATTAAGCACCAAGTAATAGTCTGAAATGCGTCAGTGGTTTTTCCGTCTGCTGTGGCATGTATTTTGTGATCCTGTATATACGTCACTTTAAAAGTCCCACCGTGTAGTCGTGCGCGCGCCCCTGCCGCGAGCTCCGTGACCATGCCCGCGGGACCCGTGGACTCCATGTCTGCCGGTGTCCCACGATCGGGTCACAGAGCTGCAGAATGGGGAGAGGCAAGTGTAAACAAGAATCTCCCCGTTCTGCCTAGTGACACGTCACTGATCGTATGCTCCCTCTCATCGGGAGCAGCGATCAGTGACATGTCACTCGTAGCCATGCCCCCTACCAGTTAGAATTACTCCCTAGGACACACTTAACCCCTTCAGCGCCCCTTACAGGTTAACCCCTTCCCTGCCAGTGTAATTCTTACAGTAATCAGTGAATTTTTATAGCACTGATCACTGTAAAAATTACAATGGTCCCAAAATGGTGTCAAAAGTGTCCTATGTGTCCGCCATAAAGTCGCAGTCACGGTAAAAATCGCAGATCGCCATCATTACTAGTAAAAAAAAAAAATGAATAATAAAAATGCCATAAAACTACCCCTATTTTGTAGACGCTATAACTTTTGCGCAAACCAATCAATATACGCTTATTGCAATTTTTTTTTATCAAAAATAAGTAGAAGAATACGTATTGGCCTAAACTGTGGAAAAAATTTTTTTTTTCTTTTTTTTTTTTTTTTTGGAATTAAGACAAATTTTATTTTTGATGTTGAAAATATACAAACTCTCCTCCCACGTTTTAAGAAACAATTCTTGGTTTTAAATCCATATTCACTTTCCTTATTCATCAGATTTTTATTTAAAATAAAAGGTAAAATAAAAATTTTTGTTTTTTTATATATTTTTTGGGGATATTTATTATAGCAAAATGTAAAAAATATTGATTTTTTTTCCAAAATTGTCGCTCTATTTTTGTTTATAGCGCAAAAAATAAAAACCGCAGAGGTGATCAAATACCATCAAAAGAAAACTCCATTTGTGGGAAAAAAAGGACGTCAATTTTGTTTGGGAGCAACTTCACACGATCGCGCACTTCTCAGTTAAAGCGACGCAGTGACGATTCGCAAAAAGTGCTCTGGTCTTTGGCCAGCCAAATGGTCCGGGGCTTAAGTGGTTAATAAACCCAAAATGTGGCCTGCACACCAGGATTTTTTTAATTGTTACAAAATTTTCAACACAGTCATTTGAATGGGCTCAAATCGCAGTGGATTGCACTAAAAGTAGTGCATGTACTTCTTTTGGAAACTAATTACAACGGGATTGCATGGTGCAGGCAAATGAACTGCATTTGCGACCTGCGTTTGGAGTGTCGCTATCATTGCACTGACACCCGCTGCAAATCACAAGGGAAGTGCATTTTAAATGCAGTGTGGGTAATGTTCACGGATCGTGGGATTTCCGTACTGCATTCTAGTGTAAACCAGGACTAAAGCTGCCAATAGACAGATCAAAATTCAGCCGGTTCAGCAGAGACCAGCCATATGGGCGCTGTAGTTGTACAGAAGTTAATCAATCAACTACTGTACAACCCCCTGCTGGAGAATTTACTCTGCAGGCTATACTATAGCTCCTCGTTCTCAGAATACAGAGACACAGCGAGGGGATTCCCCATCCACATATAGTGTGTGAATGGTGGAATTGGGTCCGTTTGTTTCATTAAACCTACTGGATGAACGAAAAAAATTGACCCATGGCCAGGCTTAGTCATTGTACATATATATGTTTTATATATATATATATATATATATATATATATATATATATATATATATATATATATATACATATATATATATATATATATATATATATATATATATATATATATATACACACACACACACATACATACATAAACTATATTACCAAAAGTATTGGGACGCCTGCCTTTACACGCACATGAACTTTAATGGCATCCCAGTCTTAGTCCGTAGGGTTCAATATTGAGTTGACCCACTCTTTGCAGCCATAACAGCTTCAACTCTTCTGGGAAGGCTGTCCACAAGGTCCAAGCAAGGTCCATAAAGACATGGATGAGCGAGTTTGGGGTGAAGGAACTTGACTGGCCTGCACAGAGTCCTGACCTCAACCCGATAGAACACCTTTGGGATGAATTAGAGCAGAGACACTGAGCCAGGCCTTCTCGTGCAACATCAGTGCCTGACCTCACAAATGCGCTTCTGGAAGAATGGTCAAACATTCCCATAGACTCCTAAACCTTGTGGACAGGTGTCCCAATACTTTTGACTATATATTTTATTTATTTTTTTGATTATATTGTACATGTTGAGGTGGGTGAGAGGCAGAAAAGAATGTGGTTTCCAGTAAAGTGGGGGAAGGGTTCCTACCTTTGTTAGATCATTTTTACCATCTGTGTCTTCTCTGCTGTCCGGCTGTCAGAAGGTGTGACGGGAAATCCTCCAATGGAGTCACAGACAGGAATGAACACCGGACTGAAATTTCCACTCTGACCAAGTTTATCCAGAATTAAGAATAAAGAAAACATTTCTTAAAAATTCTGATATTGTGTGTGACATCTTTTTCTCCATTTTGCTTTACTGTTTAAAAATCAGCCACACTGGGGAAGCCGTACAACGACCGGAGAGTCCCAATACAGAAAAGGAGATCCACAGTATATATATATATATATATATATATATATTGTGACAGTAGGAGCTGCTGTCACTGTAAAATGGACAGTTTGCTGGATACAGAGTATGCACATATGAGAGGTGCAAGACTACAGAGCATAGATGTGGACTGGAGAAGACTGCTTTTGCAGCTTTCTCCAGGTTTTGGTATTTTGGAATGGGGCTTTGTAGTTTGGAGATTCCACAGTGTCTTGGGAGGGATGGGATCTCCAACCCTGTATCCAGACTTTGCTGATTACCAGCAGGGTGTGTGCTCAGGTGAGAACAGCCCTTATAATGAATGTATGGGAAGACCTCATGGCTCCCAGTTGGAGATGGCTCCACACCAAGAGACAGGAGGTCTTCAGGAGTCAGAGAGGCTGTAGGAGACAGCCAGAAAGTTGGTGACTGCAAGAGGCAGCCAGAAAGTTGGTGACTGCAAGAGGCAGAGCTGTGGACGCTAAAGGGAAGCCGTCTACTTTGAGGAGTCCGGTGGTCTGGCTGACCAGGATGAAGTGCAGAAGTACTGCTACAGATACTGCTACAGAGAGCCAGGTGGGCTAGCATTTTCTGTTCTGTGTATTTAATGGAGGAGAACCCCTGCGTGGGAAACCTTTGTGTAGCGGGTGGTTACATTTAGGGGGAAGCATCTGAGTGGTAACTAGGCTCAGATGCACTAATTGTTAGGTCTCATGGACCATTTCTATCCCTGGAAGATGGTACTGGTGTGTAAGTTCCCTGGGGCCTATAGGTGGCGCTGTTGTAATGGGCCTGGGTTGAACCATAGAACAAGGTTGTGTCCTTTTTGTCCCCTCTTGGCAGCAGTACGGCAGGGCGAGGGACCTGCTGTGCCTGTTGGGAGAGGATATAAAAGGGGCGGCCATCTTCCGGAGGGGTCGGTTCCACGCTCAGGCACCTTAGGCCTGGGTGCGTGTGTGTCGCCTCTGGGCACCCTAGGCCTGGAGGCCTGGTCAGGTTGTCCCTGGGTGCCCTGGGCCCAGAGATGGAGCTGCTGTTCCATCTCAGACACCTTCAGTCTGGGGTGAGGTACTTTGGAGAAAGACTTCGGCTTGGATCCGCCGGGGACCGAGACTCCCAGGGATCTGCCTTGCGAGGGGACCCGTATCCAGGACGAGGAGGCCAGGGAGGTGACCCTTTCTGAAGACCCAGCGCATAGTCGTGGTGACAGATGGGGCCTCTGGTAACTCTCTGGAGGGATGTTCTTGTCCTATAAAGGGCCAGTTCACTGACGGAAGGAAGTGTGTGTTCTTTAAGTCACAGTGGCAGTGACACTACGCACACAAGGTCAGTGGCAGTGACTTTCATCTTTTTCACCCGGTCAGTGGCAGTGACCAACTTCATGGTCTGTGGCAGAGACCGTGCGCCAAGCCTGTTCTGTGTGTGTGTGTATTACACATATGAGCAACATAGCCCCAGTGTACACCATATACAATTACAGAGACATCACTATAAAACCACCTTTAGATGTCCATAGATAGCTCTTAGCAACCAGTACAGCCCATAGCAACCAGGCAGATTCCATAGAAACAGAAAAACACATGTTACCCCACACGGTATACACCAGACTGCATGTACAATACATACAGTAAATATATTATAAAGTGTTCTTGCATAGCAAGATTTTGATTTTTGTGCAGTTTTTGATGGGAGCAGTTTTTGATGCGGGCAGTTTTTGATGGGGCAGTTTTTGATGGGGGCAATTTGATAGGGCAGTTTTTAAAGGGGGCAGTTTTTGATGGGGCAATTTTGATGGGGCAATTTTGATGGTGCAGTTTTTGATGGGGCAATGGATCGAAATGGATCGACACACTGTTGGATCACATTTACATCTCCAGGGGCACTGTCTCCAGTCAGGAGTATTGGTGGAGGCAAGAACACTTCACACATTTTCCCCAGAAATTGTAGCTTTCCTAGTTATTCTTATTATAGCCAAATTTACCACCCTAACTCCTCCCACAGCTTTTACACTACATAGACAAGTAATATACCGAAACGTGCATTCCCGATTGGTGTGCTATTACTTTGTGGAACATTTTGCCGAATGGTTCACAAAATATTGTCGTTTTTGCAGCAAAATTGGTCCGATAGGAATGAATGGCGAAATGTTCAAAACTAGAGTGGGAGCTGACAAAAGCTGACCACCCCATGATCAGCCAAAACATTATGACCACCCCATGATCAGCCAAAACATTATGACCACCCCATGATTAGCCAAAACATTATGACCAACCCATGATCAGCCAGTTTTTGATGGGGGCAGTTTTTGATGGGGGAAATAGGATGGGGGATATTTTGATGGGGCAATTTTGATGGTGCAGTTTTTGATGGGGGCAGTTTGATGGGGCAGTTATGATGGGGCAGGTTTTGATGGGGGCAGTTTTTGATAGGGGCATTTTTTATGGGGCAATATGATGGTGGCAGTTTTTGATGGGGGCAGTTTTTGGTGGGGCAGTTTTTGATGGGGGCAGTTTTGATGGGGCAGTTTTTAATGGGGCAGTTTTTTAAGCCCCCATAAAAACTGTCCCCCTCAAAAACGGTCCCCATCAAAAACTGCCCCATTAAATGGCCCCATCAAAAAAGGCCCCATCAAAAACTGCCCCCATCCTATTGCCCCATCAAAACTTCCCCCATCAAAATTGCCCCCATCAAAGTTGCCCCCCCATCAAAATTGCCCCCATCAAAAACCGCCCCCATCAAAAATCGCCCCCATCAAAACTGCCACCATAAAAACTGCACCCATCCTATTGCCCCATCAAAAACTGCCCCATCAAAAACTGCCCCATCAAAACTGCACCATCAAAATTGCCCCCATCCTTTTGCCCCATCAAAAACTTCCCCCATCAAAAACTGCCCCATCAAGACTGCACCATCAAAATATCCCCCATCCTATTGCCCCTATCAAAAACTGCCCCCATCAAAACTGGCTGATCATGGGGTGGTCATAATGCTTTGGCTGATCATGGGGTGGTCATAATGTTTTGGCTGATCATGGGGTTGTCAGCTCCCAATCTATTTTTGAACATTTCACCATTTATTTCTATGGGACCAATTTAGCCGCAAAAAACGACAATATTTTGTGAACCATTTGGCGAAACGTTCCACAAAGTAATAGCACACCAATCGGGAGCAATCCGCACGTTTCCGTATATTACTTGTCTATGTAGTGTAAAAGCTGTGGGAGGAGTTAGGGTGGTAAATTTGGCTATAAGAATAATAATATATATGTGAGATAACAGTAAGTGGTCTTGCTATGCAAGAATACTTAATTAGTGAAAATAAATGTCCCAATATGGAATGACCATCCTTAATAAATAATCAGTTTGATGTTACACCAGCAGTGCAAATCGTGATGAAGTATATAGAGAGTCCAAATTAGATAAAAATGTCCTTTCAGTGATATTAACACCATCCAACACTGCAAATGAAGTGAAACCTCCACCGCAAGAAATGCAAGCTTACCAGCTTGCATGGACCTCCTGTCATGGGAGGTCTATCACGCTTGTGGCTAACACCCAGCCAGGGCCTTTATCCTTGCAAAGAGATATGTATTTGGTGATTCCCATCATAATTATCTTCCCACAACACAGGTGCAGCGATAATCACAGCTCAGTCTAAGCAGGAATCCCTCCACGGAGCCCATATGGCAGAAATACCCCCTTCACGTTTGGGCTGTGTGGAACTACCTAAACAATGGGGGATATCGCACATTTGCGGCCCCAGTGGCGATGATTGTTTTCAGTGCTCAGAGGCCTTTGTTCATACATGACAATGGGGCGGAGCATTTGGCCCCTCCCCACCTTGGGGGTGTAATTGGAGCCTGACATGGCAGTCTTTTTCATTCACATTATGAGTCTGCACACGCCAGCTGCACTTCCAGGAGGGGAAGGTTTCACATTACACTCAGGTAATTTTTGTTGCTTTTTAGCCTAGTTGACATTTTAGCACATTTGTTTGCCTTTTCCTTCAACCCCCACTCTGTCACTCTGCACATCACTGGCCAACAATTTTTCATACTTTTTAATGTATAAATACTAATTTATTGCCCTTTCAGTCCCCCAGCATATACCAGCACTTCATGCTGGTCCCTATACATTTATATGTATGCTAAATACTGCAGGAAACTCATCACCTGTATTTGCAGGGTCCTTCTGAGATTTATATATATACTCTTTTACTACTTTTGCAGTTCATGATCATGGACAAGGGGAGACCTCTAGGGACATTCGTACTTACACCTATCAATGCCATGTCAGTGCTACAGGTTGTTCCTCCGATGGGATTACCTTTTGCTCCGCCTCCTCAGCTCCCGTGCTGGATGTTTGTTGCTGCCGGTGATATCAGCGATTGAAGACCTGGCCCAGCGCATTGGTGAGTATAGGGTCCTACAGTTTGACCCCGATGATGACTCACCTCCCTGCCTATTTTATGCCACATACATTAATTTGATTTACTACTTGTATTACAGATATAGCAAAGCATTTACCCCTGAAGAGCGAGCGAGGTCTTGCGAAACATCTTCGGGTACTACTGATGCTTGCACATTTTTCTGATGTTTGTAATTGGTATATACTGTTTACCATGTATGTGGACTGACCCATGTTCACATGGTATGCATATTTTATCGGCCTATATACAGTCAGGTCCATAAATATTGGGACATCGACACAATTATAATCTTTTTGGCTCTATACACCACCACAATGGATTTTAAATTAAACAAACAAGATGTGCTTTAACTGCAGACTTTCAGCTTCAATTTGAGGGTATTTACATCCAAATCTGGTAAACGGTGTAGGAATTACAACAGTTTGTATATGTGCCTCCCACTTTTTAAGGGACCAAAAGTAATGGGACAATTGGCTGCTCAGCTGTTCCATGGCCAGATGTGTGTTTTATTCCCTCATTATCCCATTTACAAGGAGCAGATAAAAGGTCCAGAGTTAATTTCAAGTGTGCTATTTGCATTTGGAATCTGTTGCTGTCAACTCTCAATATGAGATCCAAAGAGCTGTCACTATCAGTGAAGCAAGCCATCATTAGGCTGAAAAAACAAAACTAACCCATCAGAGAGAGATGGCAAAAACAGGTGTGGCCAAATCAACTGTTTGGAACATCCTTAAAAAGAAAGAATGCACTGGTGAGCTCAGCAACACCAAAAGACCTGGAAGACCAAGGAAAACAACTGTGGTGGATGACCGAAGAATTCTTACCCTGGTGAAGAAAACACCCTTCACAACAGTTGGCCAGATCAAGAACACTCTCCAGGAGGTAAGTGTATGTGTGTCAAAGTCAACAATCAAGAGAAGACTTCACCAGAGTGAATACAGAGCGTTCACCACAAAATGTAAGCCATTGGTGAGCCTCAAAAACAGGAAGGCCAGATTAGAGTTTGCCAAACATCTAAACTTCACAGTTCTGGAATAACCTACTATGGACAGATGAGACCAAGATCAACTTGTACCAGAGTGATGGGAAGAGAAGAGTATGGAGAAGCAAAGGAACTGCTCTAGGCATGTGCATTTTGTTTCGTTCCAAATCGAAATTCCAACAAATTTTCATTATTCGGACGTTCGGATGCATCCGAATTAACGAATTACAATGCTAACGACCTCAACCGAATCCAAACTTTTCGGATCGAAAAACCACGGACGAAATTCTAATCTAATTCGAAAAAAATTCTAGTCGAATCGAATTTGAATACAATTAGAATAGAATCGAAAATATTGGAAAGAATCTAATAGAAAAACAATAGAACAGAATAGAATAAAATACAATATATATATTAGATTTTATTCTATTCTGTTCTATTTTTTTTCTAGTTTATTTTCTATTTCTATTCTAATCTTTTCTAATTGGAATTCGAAAAGTCGGTCGCATTCGAAAATATTTCAACCAAATTCGAAAATATTTCAACCAAATTCGAAAATATTTCTACCGGATTCGATAATATTTCATCCGCATTTGTTAATATTTCAACCAAATTCGATAATATTTCAACCGGATTCGAAATTGTTCCAACCAAATAGAAAAGACCATGTTCCGACATTCGAATTTCGTATAGAATGAATTCAAATTCCAATTAGAAAAGATTAGAATAGAAATAGAAAATAGACTAGAAATAGACTAGACTAGGGAAATGGCTGCTAATAGTTTGCAGGAGACCTGCAAAAAAAAATATGAAATAGATGCTTATAGTCTGCAGATCTGATGAGAAAATTAAATAGATACTAATAGTCTGCAGGAGATCTGCAAAAAATATATATAAATGCTAATAGTCTGCAGGAGATCGGATGGAAATAAATAGTGATCTGCAAAAAAAAAATAAACAGATGCTAATAGTCTGCAGGAGATCTGCTGAAATAAAGGAAATGGCTGCTCTAATGCAAAAAAAGAAAAAGAAAAGAAAAATGAAATAGATGCTAATAGTCTGCAGGAGATCTGCTAAAAAATTGAAATAGATGTTAATATACTGCAGGAGATCTGATGGAAATAAATTAGTAATCTGCAAAAAAAAATGAAATAGATGCTATTTATTTCCATCAGATCTCCTGCAGTATATTAACATCTATTTCATTTTTTTGCAGATCTCCTGCAGACTATTAGCATCTATTTCATTTTTATTTTATTTTTTTGCATTAGAGCAGCCATTTCCTTTATTTCAGCAGATCTCCTGCAGACTATTAGCATCTATTTCTTTTTTTTTGCAGATTACTATTTATTTCTATCCGATCTCCTGCAGACTATTAGCATTTATATTTTTTTTTGCAGATCTCCCGCAGACTATTAGTATCTATTAAATTTTCTAATCAGATCTGCAGACTATAAGCATCTATTTCATTTTTTTTTGCAGGTCTCCTGCAAACTATTAGGAGCCATTTCCCTAGTCTAGTCTATTTCTATTCTATTTTCTATTTCTATTCTAATCTTTTCTAATTGGAATTTGAATTCATTCTATACGAAATTCGAGTGTCGGAACATGGTCTTTTCTATTCGGTTGGAATAATTTGGAATCCGATTGAAATATGATCGAATCCGGTTGAAAGACGATCGAATACGGTTGTAATTTTGTCGAATGCGGTTGAAATAATTTTGAATCCGGTAGAAATATTTTCGAATCCGGACGAAATATTTTCGAATGCGAATGATTTTACGAATTCGGTCGAAAACGGAACGAAATCCAAAAACGAATTTAACTAATTTAACTAATCTAACTAAACGAAATTAATTAATTAACGAATTAAAACGAAACAAAACACATTTTTTCCTTTTGCACATGTCTAAACTGCTCATGATCCAAAGCATACCACCTCATCAGTGAAGCATGGTGGTGGTAGTGTCATGGCGTGGGCATGTATGGCTGCCAATGGAACTGGTTCTCTTGTATTTATTGATGACGTGACTGCTGACAAAAGCAGCAGGATGAATTCTGAAGTGTTTCAGGCAATATTATCTGCTCATATTCAGCCAAATGCTTCAGAACTCAATGGACAGCGCTTCACAGTGCAGATGGACAATGACCCAAAGCATACTGCGAAAGCAACCAGAGTTTTTTAAGGGAAAGAAGTGGAATGTTATGCAATGGCCAAGTCAATCACCTGACCTGAATCCGATTGAGCATGCATTTCACTTGCTGAAGACAAAACTGAAGGGAAAATGCCCCAAGAACAAGCAGGAACTGAAGACAGTTGCAGTAGAGGCCTGGCAGAGCATCACCAGGGATGAAACCCAGCGTCTGGTGATGTCTATGCGTTCCAGACTTCAGGCTGTAATTGACTGCAAAGGATTTGCAGCCAAGTATTAAAGTGAAAGTTTGCTTTATGATTGTTAATCTGTCCCATTAAGTTTGGCCCCTAAAAATTGGGAGGCACATATACAAACTGTTGTAATTCCTACACCGTTCACCTGATTTGGATGTAAATACCCTCAAATTAAAGCTGAAAGTCTGCAGTTAAAGCACATCTTGTTCATTTCAAATCCTTTGTGGTAGTGTATAAAGCCAAAAAGATTAGAATTGTGTCGATGTCCCAATATTTATGGACCTGACTGTATATTGCTGTTGTGTCTTACATGCGCAACAAACTAATAAATCTACTTTTTTACTATCATTATATGTTTTTTAGCTTACCATATTCACCTCATTTAAAGTCCCAGGGCGAACCCCATGTACATATATATTGTAATAGGGATTGAGGTGATTTTGGGGTGACACCGGACCTTATATTATGTTCCTTTGTATATACTTCATCACAATTTACACTGCTGGTGTAACATCAAGCTTTGATTATGTATTAAGGCTGGTCATTCCATATTGGGACATTTATTTTCACTAATTGGTTTACTTTTCATTGACATTTTTTGTTTTAGCTTTTCTCAATTTTTATGTTTGTGGTTTAGCGCAACTCTATTTACAACCAACCACCTATACACATCTGGCTAGAGTTTTTAGGGGGACTCTTGTAAAACATTCACCTGATGATTAAGAAATAAGGTAAGTATGAACAAAGCAGGTGTCTGCACATTTCTGGCCTTCATGTTTTGGGGATGCCCATCTTGCCAGAGTGGTTACAATAGAGAAAACCATTTAAAGGAAAAAGGGCAGTCAGAGCTGAATGGTGGACATTTTCTAGCTGTAAACTAGCTTGATTCTAGGTTGATCTAAAATCTGGTAAATTGGATTGGTTATACAGCCTTGATGGCTGTATAAGCAATAATTTCTGACAGTTCTCAGTTGCATTCCTGCAGCCATTGAGAACTACTGTGATAGCTGTGATTGGCTATAGATATTACATGGTACAGGGGGACGGTGCTTGGCCCTGTACCATGTGATCACTCACACAGATCACAATAGTTCTCATTGGCTGCAGGAATGGCAGCCATGTTTACTAGTGTACTTTGGATTAATGATCAGCTGTGTAAGAATCACACCAATGCACCCCTTGGGGCATGCACATGGCAATGATCTGGGAGGGTGTACAGGTTTTTCCTCCCAGATTGACCTTTGTCACACTGGCCACTGCATATAAATGCAGTTAAAAGAGTCGTAAAATATAATAAACCTACATTTCATAATAAAAGGGTATTGACCTTAAATCCCCCCTAAAATTTAACAGTGAGGTCCAACAAAGAATACATAAAAAACTAGAGGCAACATACAAACACCGAGGTATAGAACCCGGGATGCAGCAGTAGCAATATCTAATAGGCCCTAGGTCAACAGCTTAGAACTGACCCTCTCCAATAAGATGCTTGGTATATTGCCACTCATTTCACCAGTGGATTTATCATTGCTTTGTGTTGCTGAGTCTTGTTCACGTATGCAGGGCCAGTGCCCTAAGGTGGCTGCCTATGCTGCCTTATGCTGGTGCATAAGGTCTGAGGGAGATGGGGGGGCCTTAAAATCCTCATCCCCAGCCGCTTGCTGGGGATCCAGATTTTATGTCTTCTGTTCCCCCCAGCAGGCAAACTAAAACTTCCACGCTGACCTTGATAGGAGAGATGGTCCAGCATGGAAGTTTTATTTTGCCTGCTGATTTACTAGGCTACTTGCAGAGCAAGGAAAGAGCAGAAGTCAGGTGGGGTGGTCTGGATGTCTCGCTGCCAGAGAGGGCCTGCAGGGATGCAGAGGGCAGAGTGGTGGGTGGATCCAGGTGTCCTGGGAGTGGTCGTTCCCGCTGTCATACAGGCTCCAATAAGGAATGATGGGGTGCGCTCGGCTGTGCGGGGTTGGTCAGGTGAGCGGGTTCTAGCATGGAAGAGAAGGAAGAAGAGGAGGAGGTCAGGGTGAATAAGCCCCCCTCACTCTGTGCTGCTGGTGGTGTTCTTCTGCTTATCTGGGACATACCTACCCCTACTGGCACCAGATACTCTACACTGACACCATCTGGAGGAGCTGCTGCAGGACAGGTGAAATCTGGGAGGACTGGTGCTTCCCAAATTGTCTGTGAGTGACACTGCCCCCTCCTATGATGCCTCCCGCTCCTGTGATGCTGCCCCCTCCTGTCCTGCTGCCCCCCGTCCATTGATGATGCCCTTCTCCTGTGACACTACCTTCCTCCTGCAAAGCTGCGCCCATAGGTGTGCGCAGCCTATTGCATTAGGGTGTGCACCCCAAACCTCCAACACATGCGTACCGGCCTCTTCCCTGCTCTCCATTCTGAAACAATGGGGGGGGGAAGGGGGAGCAAGGGAGCACATGGAGGACCCGGGCAACAGAAGGAAATGTAACAGGGAAAAGAGGGGTGCCATATATTAGTACCGATCCCCTATATTTTCCTCCTGTGGCAGCTGAATGTTGACAAAAGGGAGAGGAGGAGAAGCCTACTTTCAGCTGCTGCTGGAGGAAAATACAGATCAGTTCCACTAAATTACACTCCCACCACCTCTCCTGTCCAGGTTCTGAGGGCCGGCAAGGAAGGATTGTGGTTTACCTATCACCTGCCCACCATTGACAGGTTGCCAACCCCAGGATTAGGGTGTGCCCAGGCACACCTGGCACACCCCTTGCGCACGCCTATGGCTGCGCCCCTCCTGTGATGCTGCCTCCCTCCTGTGACTTGACCCTTCTCCTGCAATACTGCACCCCTCCTTTGATGCTGCCTCCCTCTTGTGACACTGCCCCCCTCCTGTGACACTACTCTTCTCCTGCAATGCTGCACCCCTCCTGTGATACTACCCCCTCCTGTGATGCTGCCCCCCTCCTGTGATGCTGCCCTCTTCTTGTGATTCTGCCCCCTCCTGTCCTGTTTCCCCCCTCCTGTGACGCTGCCCCTGCTTTCATGCTGCCTCCCTCCTGTGATGCTGCCCCCTCCTGCCATGCTGCCCCCTCTTGTCACACTGCCTCCCTCCTGTCCCACTGCCCCCACATGTCACCCTGCCCCTACCTGGGAGAACTGATCATTCCCAAGGTGTGTGTGATCAGGGTGACCCTTCCCCCCTCATGTCCTGCTGCTCCCTTCCTGTCATGCTGCCCCCTCCACTCACCCTGCCCCCTCTTGCCACCTTGCCTTTTCCTGTCACACTGCCCTCCACCTGTCACCTTGCCCCTCACCTGGGAGGATTGGTCATTCTCAAGGTGTCTGATCAGAGTGTCACTGCACCCCACTTGTCACACTGTCCCCCACCTGTCCTGCTGCTCCCTCTTGTGTCCCACTGCCCTTCATTTGTCCCACTTCCTCCACCTGTCCTATTGCCTCCCACGTGTCCCATTGCCATGCTCCTGTCCCACTACCACCCTCCTGTCACACTTCCACGTCTTGTCACACTATCTCCCACACTGCCATTTCTTGTCCAGCTTCCCCCTCTTGTCCCAATGCCCCCGCCTGTCCCACTGCCCCACTGCCCCCCACCTGTCACACTTGCCCCCTCTTGTCACACTGTCCCCCTCCTGTCACACTGCCCTTTCCTGTCACACTGCCCAGATACCCCTCTCCAGTCCCAATAGTGTGTGTGGCGGGAGGAGGGTGTGGTGGGGAGGAGGTGCTGGATGGACGTGGGGGTAGACAAAATGTGCTTTCCTAAGTAGACAAAAATCCTTGCACTGGCCCTGCACTTATGAACCAATCTATGAATTTATTGAGAATTACAATTTGCACAAGGCTCAATTTGATATGTACACAAACATATGATGTAGTACTTCATGTCTTTCTATCTGAATTATTCCTACATTGCTCTACCCTGACCGCTATTGTGAAGCTACACAAGCTAATCAAACTGAAACCTGATTATTTACTTGCAGTTAATACACATTGCACATCATCATTGCTCATTGAACAAGCCAATTTTTCTTGATATTGTTTTACAGCTTGGTTTACGTTGCTGATCAGATTTATTTAAGCGATTTTACCCTCTACAAATGCATCTCCCCCTACCAAGCTTATTAATATGTACACAGTGTACTATAACCAATTTATGTAGCAAATTCAATTGACACATATAGCAACAGCAAGGTTGCACTTAATCAAGAAGTAAATTTAAACTTGTTTTTGTGCCTTGACCATGACATTGTACACTGGCCCTAAAGCTTATTAACATAACTGCATAATTAATTATTTCTGAACTGATTACTCAATTTGAATGTGGATCAAGGTTTCTATCTGTCGTGTGCATTGTTTAATATTCACTGTAAAGTAAAACCTGATACAAAAAACTGTATGACTTTATGCAAAGACAACTTTATATCAAAGTGTCATGCTGCCATAAGCAAGCACTTGTGCATTATGTTGCTTGTTTATACCACATTCATATTTTGTGAAGGTCATGTGTATTATTGCAAAAAAGTTCTGGAACTGAAGGCAACAAACATGCTTTTCATGTAGAGCTTCCAATAGACTGATAACCAGGTATACAAAATTGGCTACATATATTTATCCACTTTGTGTACACCACAAGCCTATGCAGATTCAGTAATTAGCCTAAAAATGTAGTGATGACACTGTTTTGTACATAGCCTGTGCAGAAGCCAACATTCAAGTAAAAATACACAAAACTCTTGGATTTAGGTAATATTTGTTTACCCAGGTTTCAGCTTTAAAGTGGACCTTTTTCGTTTTAAGAGGACTCCTATTTCCCTCATTTTTTTATTAGTTAATGCTAACTAAATAAAAAAAATCTACAATATTTAGACCCCAGTCCAGCCAAGGTGATATTACTCAGCTTTCCTTTTTGGATTCAAAAGTGAGGATCCAAAATGTGTCAAGAATGCACATAGGAAAAAAATCAAATGTTATTCTCATGTAATTTTCATAAAATATAATCTTTTCTGATTAAATGCCCTAAGGCTATTTTTTCCTAATATCAGATGTTCTAAGTATATATTCTCTTAGGGTTTAATGTTCTTAGAATATGTTTTATTCAGTACTGCATATATTAAACAGGGATGTCCATAAAATAATGTAAATAGTTATAGCGGTAGGAAAGTAAAAAAATGAAAATATGTCCGGGCCTCCTGCAGGTTAATGTCATACTGTGGCAATATGCACCACTTATCAGCACATAATAGACTTACCTTTCAAATGGAGCTGTCACTTACCTATTAATGGAGCTCAAAATTATGAGGGTAGCCTCCTTCACAATTGCTGGTGATGAAGACAGGGACTGCTAGGGCAGCAGAAGGGTGCAGGTGCAAGGAAGTTGAACTTGGAGATTCTGAGATTGTATGAGCAGAATCTAGGTGTCCGGTCACAAGCCGAGTTTGACAACAGCCAGGCAAATCAGTACAGAATCAAGATCAGAATCTAGGGCTTCCAGTTCCGCCACTGCACTACATGAGACTAGAGACGGCCTTGCGGTTCGCCCCACGGTCGGTTCACGGCGAACTTTGCACGTTCGCTATTCGCCGAACCGGCGAACATATGGCGCTATTCGCGGCCGCCATATTATATTACATTGTGAAGAACTTTGACCCATGACACATCCATCATGGGGTACAGGACAGTCAATTGAGACATTTCAGAACATGGACATACCCACTACCTTATAAATAGACCTGATCTGGCTGCCATTTCACATTCTGTCTTTTGTCAGTGTAGGGAGAGGTTGCTGTGTGGAGCAGGGACAGACTGTAGTGACACAAATCACTAACTAATATAGGTCCACAAAAGTCCTTTTAAGGACTGGTATAGGTGTACTATTGTTTGGTGTGCAGTATATAGGGGTGTAATACACTTATAATATACTTTCTAATATAGAAAGCATATTATAGTGGATTTGTATTGTGCAGCATTGTGACTGCTGAGCGGTTCTGCAGCGATTCTACAAAGAGTGACAAACGCAATTAGAAAAAAGTATTATAACTGGTGTGATAGACCAGTGGCCCCCCAAAACGACAGATTGAAGCGGGGTGTTATATACCTTCTTCCACATATACTGCGCTTCTCTAGAGACTTTTGTCGCAGGGTCATTTAAAAAATGTCAGGCAGAGGAAGAGGCAGGCCCTTCCGCAGGAGTGGTAAGGGTAGGGCAAAAGCACCAGGCCGGAGCCAAAGTGGGAAGTTGCAGAAGGTACGTTTGATTATGTCAAAGGACGCACCAGACTTGGTTGAGTGGCTCACTCAGCCTTCCTCTTCTGCACCCTCCTCATCCTCTCTATCTGCACCCTCTTCACTCTCTGCAGTGTGCAGCTCCAAAGACACTACCACCAACACCACCACCACCATATACCCTCTGCTTGAGTCACAGGAATTATTTTCCGATCCATCACAAGACATTTCCGATGCGCAGCCATTCCTGGCATTGGATCAGGAAGAGGAGGTAGCAACAACCGCCACTAAGCAGTCTGACGACAGTACCCAGATCAGCCCAAGGAGGTTAGTCCCCGCTGTTGCTGCCTACTCCGAGATCTCTAATGTTAGTGGTGGGGAAGGTGACGTAGATGATTACGTGTCTATGGACATCACGTGGGTGCCCACAATAGAGGAAGAGGAGGGGAGTTCAGAGGGAGAGATGGACCAGCCATCAACCATGTACGGTCACATCTGGCGCTCCCAGGACGCCAGCACATGGCTCTGCAGTGTGGGCTTTTTTTAATGTGTCCGCTGCTGACAATAGTGTTGCCATCTGCAGACTTTGTAGTCAACGCATAAGTCGCGGTAAGCCCAACACTCACCTAGGGACGCCCGCCTTAAGAAGGCACATGAACTCCCATCACCAAGCCCAGTGGGAGCACCGCCATCAGAACCCACAAAGCCACACACCAGGCTCTCACCATCCAGCCTCTTCTACTTCTCCTTCTCCTCTCTCCTCACAATTGTCCTCCACTCCACCTTCCATCATGCCGTCCTCACGTTTTTCTGGAAAAAGGCAGGCTTCCGTGGGCCAAATGTTCGAGCGTAAAAAAATTATGATGCCGGATAACCCTCTTGCCCAACGGTTGACCGCTGGCTTGTCGGAACTGATAGCCCGCCAACTACTGCCATATAAACTGGTGGACTCGGAGGCCTTTCAAAATTTTGTGCCCATTGGACCACCACAATGGAAGGTCCCAGGAAGGAAATATTTCTCGCAGAAGGGCATCCCAGAGCTATATGGCCATGTTCAGCGGCAAGTGAATGTATCTCTGGCAAACAGTGTCGGTGCCAAGATACATCTGACCACAGACACGTGGTCTAGCAAACACGGGCAGGGAAGGTATATAACTTTTGCTGCCCACTGGGTGAACCTACTGACGTCCATCAAGCATGTAACCCGTGGCACCCGTGTAGATTTGGTTTTACCACCACGGATTGCATGCAGGCCTGCCTCTTCTTCTCCTTCTCCTACTCATCCTCCCTCTCCTCCTCGGCTGACTCCTCCTTTTCCGCTGCTACCGTCTCTTCCGCTGCGCCGCCCAAGATCCCCGGAACCTATTCGACATGCCAGGTGAGACGTTGCCATGCTGTGCTGCGTCTGTTGTGCCTGGAAGCCAAGAGCCACACTGGCCCTGCACTCCTTTCAGCTTTGCGTTCACAGGTAGATCAGTGGCTAACACCGCTCAATTTGACAGTTGGTAAAGTGGTGTGCGACAACGGTGCCAATCTGCTGAGCGTGTTGAAACAGGGCAAAATTACACACGTGCCATGCATGGCACACATCTTGAACTTGGTAGTGCAGCGATTCGTTGTCAAATACCCTGGGGTCCAGGACGTCTTGCGGCAGGCAAGGAAAATCTCGGCCTATTTCAGAAGATCTTACACGGCCATGGCTCACCTTGCTGACATTCAGCGGCGACACAATCTACCCGTCAGATGTCTTATTTGTGACTGCCCAACGCGATTGAACTCAACCTTGTATATGCTTGATAACTGTACGTTTCTGCTGGAGCAGCCTAATGACTACCTGTACGAACTCTGCGGCAGGACAGGTTCTGGGGAGCTTGTTTTTTTTTCACCGTGCCAGTGGCTGCTCATGCGTGACGCATGCAGACTTCTGCGGCCATTTGATGAGATCACCAAACCGGTCAGTCGCAGCCATGGCACCATCAGTGACATCGTACCTTACGCCTTCTTTATGGAGCGTGCATTGCGTCGTGTCATTGATCAAGCCGTCAAGGAGCAGGAAGATGAGGAAGTCGCAATGCTGGATGAATTCCCAGGGGGGGGCTACTCCCATCTGAGACAAGTCAACAACAGGAGTCTGAAGAGGAGTCAGAGGAGGATGGTTCCGGGGCGGATGAGGAGGAGCAAGAAGAGCATGCTTTAAACCTTTCTGGGAACCCTGTTGTCCATGGATGGGGGAGGAGAATGAGGACGACACTATCCTGGATGATGAGCAGGAGCCAGGCCACCACACCGCTTCCAGTTTAGTGAAAATGGGGGCCTTCATGCTCCAGTGTTTTAAGAGGGACCCCCGTATTAAAAGCATAAAGGGCAAGGACCAGTACTGGGTGGCAACGTACCTAGACCCCCGGTACAAACAAAAAATGCCAGAAATGTTACCACCAGAGGGCTGTCAGAATGGAGCACTTCCAGGCCTTGCTTGGAGAAATGCTGCATTCTGCTTTTGCGTGCGCTGGCAGAGGAATTTCCACTCACAGAGAAACAGTTGCTGGTACCAATCCAACAGCGCCTGCAAGAAGAGGGTGGTTTGAAGATGTGTTGGTCACTTCTGATATGAGATCATTCTTTCAGCCGACCCATCGACAGCTGTCATCCGGATCCAGCATCAGGGAATGCCTAGACCGACAGGTGTCTGACTACATCGGGTTAACAGCCGATGTGGACGCTCTGAGAAGTGATGAACCCCTGGACTACTGGGTGGGTAGGCTTGACCTCTGGCCAGAGCTTTCACAATTTGCAATGGAACTGTTGGCTTGCCCCTCATCCAGTGTCCTGTCCGAAAGGACGTTCAGCGCAGCAGGGGGGATCGTGACCGATAAGCGCACTCGCCTAGCTCACGACAGTGACTACCTCACATTTCTAAAAATTAATGAGGCATGGATCTCGGAGGAATTCAACACATGTGACCAGTAGACCATGTTTGATTCAAATTCCTCATGACAGCCCACAAATATCCGCCACCACCCATAACAATTCATGGTCCCTGACTTAGGTAAATACAGCGGCATAAAAGGCCTTTTATGTCCGTTGAATGCCTAATTTTTGGGGCCTGTAATGGCCGAAACTTATTTATCCTGTGAATGCCTAATGTACCTCCAGCCACAGAATACAAAGTTCTTTGCTGTGAAGTGAACGCTTGTTGGCTAATTTTTGGGGCCTGTACTGGCCGACACTTACTACTTTATCCAGGCTGTGAATGCCTAATTTTTCAGACTGGAATTGAAAATCAATGGGTCTGTAAACGTAAAAATTGTGGAACGGATGCGGACCCATTTTACAGATGTGTGAATGGACCCTATATGTATTTGACATATATTTACCGTCTGCTGTCAGTTCTGGCTGATTTGGGCCGAGCTATTACACTAAAACCGAGCAATATTACAAAAAACAAAATACACGTTATAACTGTATAAACGATTTATATACCTTCTAAAAAAAATAAAAAATGTTATGGCAACTTTTCCAATAGCAGGATCATCTCCTGCACCCCTTCATAGCCTGGCCTTGTCTCTCCTCCATGGCCTTCATGCGCTCCTGAATTGACAAAATTTTTCAGATAAAAAAAGAACGCTTGTCGATCGCAGATTCGCTTAATACTTCTGGTATGTCAGTGTCCATGTTGTGGGACTATGTGTGCACAGCTAGTAAGTATTTTGTGGCTGCAAATATGACCTGGAGGTTTTTCATGTTTGCCTGCCATTAAAATATATGGGACCCGCCGCGAACCTGTGGTTTACGAACATTTGCGCACGTTCGCGCATCGTCCCATCAGATGTTCGTCCATCACTACGCGAGACTCCTCAGCTCCTGATGAAACCCCACTGTACCAGCCATTTGAAGCCTTTACAGTGCTCCAGCTCCTGTGCGGCTCACCTCTTTTGCAGCATTAGCGCTCCATAGACCGCTATCTGGATCGCTCTCATACCCGGGCACACTCTCTTCCTCAGCAGCTTCAGTCAGAGATTTGCAGGTGTCTCAAGATGGCCGCCACCATGGGAGGGGAGGAAGCTGCAGACCACTCTACAGATGCCTATGGCAAAGGAAGACTCGGTCCATGCTTGTATCGCCCAGGCAGTGGTGCAACTCCTCACACCCAAGATCACGAAAGCAGTAGATCAAGCAGTGCTTCAGGGCCTGGAATAGCTCCGCCAAGACCTGCAGGCTCAGTCCCACAGCATACAACATACTGAGCAGTGGATTTCCTTGGCAGAAGACCAGCTGCACAGGTAACAAATGCTGTCACCAGCCATACTTCAACAAGCGTTACTAGACAAGGTAGAGGACCTTGAAAACCATTGTACAGCAAGTTAAAGCGGTAGTAAATCCCGCTTTGTAATTTTAAACTACAGGTAAGTCTATAATAAGGCTTACCTGTAGGTAAAATCAATATCTCCTAAACGTGCACCTGGATGCAGCCAGTGACCTCACCGGTGTATGCGCTCTGAAGGTCTGGCATACTGTACTGGACCGTCAAAACTACGTTATCGTGGCTACAGCCACTCACATTGTCCGAGCCTGTGAACCCAGAAGGAAGACCAAGGGAAGATGTTAGCCCTATCACCGCCGGAGGGCTTAGTTCTAAGGTAAGTATTTCATAATGTGCTAGTATGCATCATTATGCACTTGCCTTATGGGTGTTTTTCTTTTACTACCACTTAAATAATAATAGTCTTACAAGTTGGCCTCCTCGCCTGATTTGTGCAGCAAATGCATCCATGAGGCTCTAGGCTTATGTACCGTTTGCGCGATAGAACAGGAGCATTGGTTGGGCCCCTCCTCAGAAACCCCCAGAAAATTGAGTCAAGTCTAGGCTCGTGATAGTATGCTTTTTGAACTATGCTGATAAACAGGCTATTTTGCAGCACTGTCGGAAGGCACATGCTCTCCTTATTGGTAGTTACCAGCTGCCACAGTTCGCTGATTATTCAGTAAAGGTCTCCTGCCAACGCCAGGTCTTCTCACAGGTGTGCTCAGCTCTGTATCAACAATGGGTTAAATTTACATTAACGTAATTATCTTTACTAGCAAAGCTTATGTAATTCATTTTTCTTAACATATGATATCACTTTTTGTGCCATTCTTTTGTACCCAATAAAAAAAGTTTGTAAACAACAATTTACCCACACCTACCCGGCTATGCTATGACTTCAAACTCCTTTGGGAGAGCATCTATCTTTCACTTCCCCTTAAGAGGCAAAACAATACCTGGACTGCAAAATTGGGTCCAGGCTTCCACTGAGGATCCCAAGGGAATGGACCATTCCTCTCACTCCTACGTCCATAGTTCTTCTAAATTGCACTGTAGTCCTAAGAAACCTCCTTCTAAATGTGTGAGATATACCAGTCAGCCTGGTCATAATAGTCCCCATTAATGTCGCTGATGCTTTTGTTTCCTCATGCTTTTCATTAAGGGGGATCACTACTTGGATCTTTGTACTACTGGTCATGAACTGTATTACAGGGCACCAATTCTTTAACTCCTGGGCATAGGGTGAGCAGTATTTAAGGCCTTTTACCAGGTTTCTCTTCCATAATTTGTCCTGGAGTTGGACCCTGCTGGAAGGCATTGTCAATATTGACCACTATATGTGGAAAAAAGTGAAGTCCTTACAAGGCCTTGGTTTATTTTCCTCTTCCCTTTTATGCTGGCCATAGACGGTTTGAATCTCGGCTGGTTCAGCAGGAACAGGGCGAGATTCGAACCGTGTATGAGCAGGCTGAATTTATTAGGTTGATCAATCAATCAACTTGGGTACAACCAGTCTGCTGGATTTTACTTGCAATTATCGCTAGCGGCTGGTATAGCCACATGCATTAACCAGTCTTCTCCCGCTGGGGGTGGCTTCCCCCACCCCTCTTCCCCCCCACCGGGAGAACACAATTCCTGCAAACTGTGCTTACAGGAAAGAAATTTGCATGGTGTATTTTCTTGTTTCAATTATTTTGTCATTGTCTGTTTTGTTGACTGTTCCAAATCTCCTAGTGTATTTCCTTTTATGTGTATATTTGGATTGAGGAGCTGCTGCGCATATTTTAGCTTTCCTGATTCTTTTGTTTTTGTTTTAGCGGTGGAAGCCATTGTACTATGATGTCTATTGTTTTGTACTTTTTTGATAAAAGTTTTATCATGGAATGTTAAAGGACTAAGGTCACCAGCAAAGCGGTTTAAGGTTTTACGGCACTTAAGTCGTCTCTGGGCAGATGTGGCTCTTCTTCAAGAGACATATCTGGGGATGACTTCAATCATCTCCATAAATTATGGGTCTTGAGATCTACAGCAAAAGGACGCAAAGCTGGAGTGGTGGTCCATCAAAACTTATTGTACACTCTTTTCTCTGTTGATGCTGACCGAACGAGTTGTGAATTTACTGTCCACTTAACGATTGCCTCCAGGGGACCTCGCTATTACTAATGTATGTGCAGTCATTTCCCCTGGGATGTCCTTTTTTCCTCCTGGGTGATGCTAGATCCTGAGCACCTACATCTCCTGGGCAGTGATTTCAATTTGGTCATGGACCTGGTGGAAGACAGATCTATGCCACACTGGTCGCGCTGTCAGGTGCTTAATCTGGACTCTGCCCAGCCCACTCCACTGGCCCATACATTGTCCTCCTTACAAATATTGGACGTGCGGTGCCTATTTCACCCTATGGATAGCTCTGCAAGAGGGCTTATCAACCCACGCATATTATGACCGTGCGGGACACTACAAACCTCATCACCAGAAATCACCTCTACACTGACTAGCTACTAAAGCCAGCTGTACTCTGCAGACCAGAAAGACCAGGATAAGTCAACATTGCTCTTAGCCAGTCTCCATTTGCCCAAACTGTCATCTACAAAGTTGGAAAAACTATATTGACTCAATCTCATCTGAAGAGATTCTCCTCACTATCAAACAACTGGCCAATAATAAAGCACCAGGCCCAGATGGGTACTGGCGGAATTTTTCAAAATGACACAGGACTATATACCTGACACACTTCTGCATGTTTAGAGGGCCATGTGGAATGGAGGACCTCATCTTCCTATGGCATCACAAGCATGTATCAAGTTGTTGGCCAAGAACGGCAAGAACCCAACTTATATATCACCCCATTCCACTGATAAACTTGGATGCTAAGATCCTTTCCAAGATAGTGACCGCTCATCTGGTTGTTCTGTTCCCAGCTGTTTTACATCCAGTACAGGCAGGTTTCTGTTTTCAGGTTTCCTGAAAGGAGCCCTCTAGTGGCTGCAAGAGTTTCAATCTTCAACTGGTCTTCACTCCAGGTTCACACTCGGCTGTTTGAACACCATGCTTGTGGGAGTCATGATCACGGCACAGCTCTCTGCATTCCACAGCACACTCTGTGTGTCCTGCATGCCAAGCATCACTGAGCATGTGCAGGTGATGTCCCTGGCTATTGTCGATGCACGTTTAGGAGATATTCCGCCTACAGACGATCGGAATTTCCAACAACAAATGTTCGATGGGAGCTTGTTGTCGTAAATTCTGACCGTGTAGGCTCCATCGGACATTTGCTGTCAGAATTTCCGTCAAAAAAATTTGAGAGCTGGTTCTCAAATTTTCCAACAACAAAATCCGTTCTCGTAAATTCCGAGCTTGTGTAGACAATTCCGACGCACAAAATTCCACGCATGCTCTGAATCAAGTACGAGACAGAAGCGCTCGGTCTGGTAAAACTAACGTTCGTAATGGAGATGGCACATTCGTAATGCTGCAGAGAGCAGTAACTGACTGAAAAGCGCGAATCGTCGCTCACCAAACTTCTACTAACATGAGATTAGCAGAAGGAGCCCAAAGGGTGGCACACTTGGTATTGAACTTCCATTTTATAGTGCCGTCGTACGCGTTGTACGTGACCACATTCTTGGCGATTCGAATTTCCGACAACATTTGTGCAACCGTGTGTATGCAAGACAAGTTTGAGCCAACATCCGTCGGAAAAAAATCTGCGGTTTTGTTATCGGAATGTTCGATCGTGTGTACGCGGCATTATTGTAAGCTTACCTTTTAGACACAAGTTTAAAGTGGTAGTTTAATACCGTTTTAAAACATTATAATTACTTTCTGTTTGACAACATTGGAACACACAGGAATGTTACATTTCCTCTGCAAAAAACTAATCGTATATCAGAAAACATGATGGCTCATACATTTGCACTACAATATTTTACAAAACAACCTCTAGGTATTTTGATGGTGGCTGCAATGGGGAAGTGACTGACGGGAAAGCGGGAGAAGTTGGTATCCATTGGTCGGGAGAGAGTTGAGGCTTTACCAAGGCACTACAGTATCTCATTGCCCCAAATGGGCAGATTGCCTGTGTCTCTTTAAAGTAAATCTGTGAAAACCTTGACATTTCAAAGTAAGCATATGTTGAAAAACATCTACCTTTTAGTTAAATCTGCAGGATCACTGTTTCTGAGCATATAGATTGTTAAAGTTAGAAGGAAATTTTTACTTTTCCTGTAAAACTTGAGCTGGGCTTTGTATCCACTTCCTCCTTGATCCTTTTTGTTGGTCCATAAAGAACATTAGAAAGGCTCAGGTGGATTGGAAAGGTCATCTTTTACAGGCAAAATCAAAATTAGCAGGCGAACAGTTCGAGCCGAACAAAAGTTCAGCCAAAACATTGCCTGTTCGCCTATTTGACGAACACCCAAATTTGCAGGGTACTCGGCAGGATATTTGACCGCTGAGCGCTGCCCAGTGCATTCTTGGGCCCTAATTGGATGAAGAAATGCACCTGACCGCTGGTCAGGTGCAAAGCTTTTCCCAATCAGGACACAGAGCACAGTCAGAGCCCTGATTGGACAAAGTCATGATGACTCTGCCCAAACATGGCTCAGTGCTCAAAGTCCCACCCCACACTATAACCCACAGGAACATTTTCAGTGTGTTGTTGGAGTGGAGGTAGATAGAACAGGGTTTAGTTTGCTACTAACGAGTTAGTGTGTTTTTTGTCCCGTGCCTGCCCCCTTTTTTTTAAATGGTCAGCAGCAGTTTTTCGGACTGCAACGCTGTTCCCCCTTTTTTAATTTTTTTTTTTTTTTTTTTTTTATAGTTTTTACATTTCTGTTAGCGGCAGTCCTCAATTTAAAGTGCACCAAACACTACTTTTTATTGAATAAAGTGCATCCAATTACACATTTCTCAGTATCTATTAAATTTGGGTAATAACCCCCCCATCATGTCTGGGAGGCCAACAAGAAGAGGCAGAAGTTCCAATGCCACTATGAGGGGGCCAGCAGAATCTGTGTCCACGGGCAAAGGTGGACGTGGCCTGTCCTCAGGCAAGACAAGTTTTTCTCTGTTTAGTGATGTTGCCCATGCAATCTAGCCACAACATGCAGAGGAGGTGGTGGACTGGCTTACTAAACCAACCTCATCCTCTATCACCCAAGCTGACACTAGTTTGCAGTCCACTGAAACTGCCAGAGAAGCCTATTCTGCCTCCTTGTCCACAGCTACTCCTGCCATAGCCCCATCATGCACCGAGGAGTCAGCTTAATTATTTGAACACAGTATCAGTCCTGCGCCCACCAAAAGTGACTGTGAGGAGTTACAGGGTGCAGGCACCACCAACATTCAAGGCCTGATTTTTCTGCACCTGTGTGAGCAGAATCCAACCCAGCGTTTGCCAAGGATAACGGAGTAGGGTTATGGTGTGAAGCCACCACCAACATCCACGGCCCAATTTTTCCGCTCCCAATTCTTCTATTATAAGTCTGCGAAAGACACCAGGCTTTATGTAAAAATAATCATTAATCTTGACCTGAGTGTACTATGATTTAGCTTCTTTACATAAGGCTTGCTAACTGTGTTGCCAAAGAGACACCAGAATTTATCCAAAAAATCTCTAATCTTGTTCCGAGTGCACTAAATTGTGGCCTCATCATACAGACTGGCTCTCCAAGCCATTGTTTACAAAATAAGGAAAGCTTGCAGGGAAAATAAATTCAAATGTAATTTACTTTTCTTTATATATGTTCAGTTTTGCTTCAGCAGGTTCTATACATGGTACAGATGCCCCACTTTAAAGGCAGACTAAGGGGACCCCCCCAGGCACAATATTTAAAGGAGTTTTTTTATTTTTTTGGTTTCCCTTTAAGCATCAATAAAGTCACTGCTCAAACACCTTTAGATTGTTTAACCACTTCTCTACTGGGCACTTAGACCCCCTTCCTGCCCAAGCCATTTTTCAGTTTTCAGCGCGGTCACACTTTGAATGACAATTGCGCGGTCGTGCAATGCTGTATACAAACTAAATTTGCGTCCTTTTTTCCCCACAAATAGAGCTTTCTTTTGGTGGTACTTGATCACCGCTGCGTTTTTTTTTTTTTTGCTTTATAAACAAAAGAAGAGCGACAAGTTTGAAAAAAAACACAATATTTTTTACTTCTTGCTAGAATAAATATTCACTTTTTTTGAAAAAAATTTCCTCAGTTTAGGCGATACGTATTCTTCTACATATTTCTGGTAAAAAAAATCGCAATAAGCGCATATTGATTGGTTTGCGCAAAAGTTATAGGGGATAGATTTATATATATTTTTTTTTTACTAGTAATGGCGGCTATCAGCGATCTTTATCGTGACTGCGATATTGCGGCGGACACATCGGACACTTTTGATACATTTTTGGGACCATTCACATTTATACAGCGATCTGTGCTATAAAAATGCATTGATTACTGTATAAACATGACTGACAGGGAAGGGGTTAACACTAGGGGGTGAGGAAGGGGTTAAATGTGTTCCCTATTAGTGATTATTACTGTTTAGGAGGGGACTGACTAGGGGAGGAGACCGATCTGTGTCCCTATGTACAAGGGACACACCATCGGTCTCCTCTCCCTGACAGGACGAGGATCTGTGTGTTTACACACACAGATCCACGGTAATGCTCGGTTACTGGGCAATCGTGGGTGCCTGGCGGCCATCGCGGCCACCAGGCACGCGCATCAGGTTCCCAGTGACGCGGCGGGCGCGCGCGCCACCTAGTGGATTTTAAAGGCGCAACGTCATATGACGTTTGCCCAGGATAACAGTCTTCCTGCCGCCGTCAATTGACAGCGGCCGCCGTCAATTGACAGCGGCCGGTTGACAACTGGTTTTAAGGCAAATTTTTTTCTCTTTAATGAGGCTTTTTACATTGCGGTAGTCACCCAGGTTTACCCTGTGCTCATCTATATTTTATGGCCGTTGGAATGCACTCTGTGATACCTTTGTTTAATATACTCCTTAAGCAATCCCATTTTTCTTCCATGTTCAATGTATCTAATATTTGGTCCCAACTGATGTCATGTAGTAATGACTGCATATCACGTACCTGCTGCTGAAGGCCAATGGAGAGAGGGCTTCCCTTGCGGCTAAGTTCCAGACTCCCCGGAAAGTGAGACCAGGAGAAGTCAGGCTCAAAGTAGCACAGGTCGCCAGTGATGTTGTTTGCAGAGGAACTCAGAAGGGTTTCTGATGTGTTAAGTAGTGGCTGCAGACAGGTGGGGCCTGTAAGGTCTGTAGTAGCACTGAGATAATGGGAAGTCAGTTCAAGACAGATTTCAGAGCCAGGAGGATAACAGAGCAGGCAAGATCAGAGGGGAGCCGAAGTTAGACACAGGAGACAGTTGAGAATATCCACGGACAAGCCAAGGTCAGATCAGGAGACAGGCAGGAGAATAGTCGGATTGGTTGCAAAGAACTTTCAGGAACAAGGATCACAGGAACAAGTACAAGCTGAAGATCAATCAGCAGGTTTGAACACTAATTCACTTCCTTATAAAGACCCATGTGACGTGATGGTAGAGATTCTGGGTCCTATAGCCCTTCTCCTGCTTTTGGTGTCTTGAGGGATGCTGGGTCCTAGAGTCCTTCTCCTATCATTGGTTCCCTGACACCGCAGTTCAGAAAAATTGGCTTGTTTGAAACTTATGTCGCGTATAGACGATCAGACATTCCGACAACAAAACCGTGGATTTATTTCCGAAGGATGTTGGCTCAAACTTGTCTTGCATACACATGGTCACACAAATGTTGTTGGAAATTCCGAACGTCAAAAATGCGGTGACGTACAACGCGTACGACGACCCGAGAAAAATGACGTTCAATAGCCAGTGCGGCTCTTCTGCTTGATTCCGAGCATGCGTGGAATTTTGTGCGTCGGAATTGTATACACATGGTTGTAATTTCCAACAACAAGTTTTGTTGTCGGAAAATTTGAGAACCAGCTCTCAAATTTTTGTTGTCGGAAATTCCGACAGAAAATGTCCGATGGGGCCTACACGGTCGGAATTTACGACCAAAAGCTCCTATCGAACATTTGTTGTCGGAAATTCTGAGCGTGTGTACGCGGCATTAGTGTTTTTGTGCTACCCTCGTGCCTCCTTTTTCTATGTTTTACGTTAAATGTGATCATCCTATGATTGCTAGATCTCAAGTTGTCCCGTATTTCCATATCTGAGATCAAACTTGGATCGTTCATAATAATAAATCTAGCAGGGCATTCTTTCTAGTTGTGGAGTCCACCAATTGGGACATTAAGTTGTCTTGTAAGAAATTACGGGCCTTTAGTGAGCTGTCCCCTCTGCCCAGTCCGCTGTCCCCTCTGCCCAGTCAATCTCAGGATAATTAAAGTCCCCCATTATGATGACATTTCCCTGTCTCACTGTCGTTTCTAACTGTAAAAGTAGGTCCAGCTCCTTTTCCTCCTTCACGTTAGGTGGCCTATAACATACCCCCACTATTAATTTTTCACTACTTCTCTTTGAAGTTCTACCCATACTGATTCCACCTTCCCCCTCGTCCCATTCACAATGTCGCTCTTCTCTACCACCCTTGCATCATTTTTTACATATAGACACACCCCTCCCCCTCTTCTACTTTCCCTGTCTTTCCGATACAAGGAATACCCCTGGATATTTGCCAGCCAATCGTGTGTGCTGTCAAACCAAGTTTCATTTATTCCCTGAAAGTCTAAGTCCTCCTCATGTAATAGCAGCTCCAGTTCCTTCATTTTGTTAGCTAGGCTCCTAGCATTTGTGTATACCCTTCTCACAGTTGCATGGGTGCATATTAACTTCCCCTTAGTTTTCCTAAGGCTTTGTTTCTAAAATTGTCCTTGCATTCACCCCAGGACTAGAAGTTACAGCTGTATTATCCCTGCTGACTCCACTATTACCCTCTGTCCTTTGCTCACTGCCGGCTATTGCTTCCTCTGACCCCCACCCCCCCCCCATTACCTAGTTTAAAAGCCCCTCCAACTCTGTAGCTATCTTTCTTCCCAATAGGGCTGTACCATCCCTATTAAGGTGCAGCCCATCCTTACTAAAGGGCCGGTAACCGACTGAGAAGTCAGCCCAGTTCTCCAGGAACCCGAATCCCTCTTTCCTACACCAGTTCCTCAGCCACTTGTTTAGTTCCCTAAGCTCCTGCTGCCTCTCTGGTGTGGCTTGAGGTACAGGTAGTATTTCAGAAAAAAATACCTTGGAGGTCCTTTTCCTCAATCTATTCCCTAAGTTCCTGAAATAATTTTTTAGGACTCTCCATCTTCCTCTCACTTTGTCATTGGTGCCAACATGTGCCATGACCGCTGGGTCCTCCCCAGCCTCACCCAATAAACTGTCCACCCGATCCGTGATGTGCCGAACCCGAGCGCCTGGTAAACATACTGTTCGGCGACCACAATCTTTCTGACAGATTGCCCTCTCTGTCCTCCTAATAATTGAGTCCCGTACTTGTATCTGTGCCCCCCTCCATACTGGAGTCATCTCTCCCCTGGCAGCTAGGGGAGGGCTAAATCAAAAAAGGAATACACTGCTCCATGTGTGTGAAATACCTTGATTGGAACCAAGTAGGAGTGCTAGCCCCGGCCCGTCTCCATAAAAACTTGAGAAAAATAAGAAATGGTTGCACATCCAAAGTTTCCAAAAATGCCTTTTATTGCAGATGGTCAAAATACACCAGGGACACCAGGTGTTAGTCTACGTGACTAACACCTGGTGTCCCTGGTGTATTTTGACCGTCTGCAATAAAAGGCATTTTTGGAAACTTTGGATGTGCAGCCAATTCTTTTTTTTTTTCTCAAGCTGGGGGAGGGCGCCTGCTCCAGCACTGCAGCTTGGTATATTTGTTGGGGTGTACCAGCTCAGGGCTGGCCTCCCTAGCGCTCTTCCCCCTACCCCTCCTAGTTGTCACCCCGCTACCTACCTCTGGCTCTTGTGCCTCCATGTCTCCAACCTCCTTATCGCTGGCCCCCACCAGCACCTGCTGGGTAATGTCCAAGCTCCTTTCCAGGTTGCTGATGTTGCCACCTGATTCTCCAGGACCAGGATCTGGGCTTCCAGAGAAACAACTCGCTCACATCTCGCACAGCAGTATTCGCCCTCGATTGGCTCATCAAGGAACGCATACATGGAGCAGAATGTGCACTGAGTGATATAACCAATCCTGTTGAACATTTTACCCGCTATTCTATTGGGGATAATAAGAAAGACTTGCTATTGGTATCCTACACTACGAGAAAGACAAGCAGTGCCAATCTAAGTGCAGCAGTAATTGTAACACATTTAATTCAAGTGGTAATGCACTCACTCAGAATACGATAAAAGCAGGCACATCTTTGTAAAAGTCAAATGGACAGCAGGGATCCACAAAAATACTCCCAAGTATCAAGTTACACCCAGGTTACTCCCAAGTATTAAAGTGGAAGTAAACCCTTCTATCATTTTCAGGCAAGGAAGCTGCCATCTTGGCCTCTGTTTAATCTTCAACTGCCATGATGCTGCACATGTGATCAGTTATGACACCAGCCATTGGATGGTTTGACAGTTTGGTTGAGAGCACAACCAATGTGACAGTTAGCATTTCCGGCATGAATTTAACTGCTTTTTGAAACTGTTAAATCGATGGGTTTACTTCCGCTTTAAGTTACTCTCCCATGTACTTAAGTTACTCCCAGCTATTAAGGTGCTCCCAGGTATTAAGGTACTTCCCAGGCACTAAAGTTACTCGCAGGTACTAAAGTTATTCCCAGCACCAAGGTACTACAAGCACCAAGGTGCACTAAAGGCACCCCCAGTTGCTAAAATTACTCCCAGGTACTAAGTTACTCCCAGCACTAAGGGTACTCTCCTAGGTACTAAAAGGTACCCCCTAGTTATTCAACAATACTCAGTTACTTACACTACATACCCTCCTCATCCAGCGACCCCACTACTTACAGTCAGCCTGTCAGTCAGTCTTTTCTGATAGTTGTGTCGCTCAGCTCCTGCTCAGACACCCCTGTAATCTGACACTTGCAGGGCTTGTCAGACCTTCAGTCTCCCCCAAGCACCCTGTCTCTCAATGCTCCCACCGCGTCCCTCTCTGCCTGTCACACTCCTCCTCCGGTCCACTTACCTGTCGCCTCTCCCAGTCAATCTTTCCCTCTCGGTCTCCCGGTCCCGCTGGTTACACGCTCGCCTCCTCTGTGACAGTTCTGTGCGGTGACACTGTCCCCTGTCACTACTGCTCCCCCTTCCCGATGGTCCACGCCTGCTGCCGCTCACAATCCCTGGGTTACCCGCCACCTCCCTGGTCTACACCGCCTCTCCCATTCTCTAGTCCCCGCCGCCTCTCCTGGTCTCCGGTCCCTGCCCCCTCTCCCGGTCTCTGGTTCCCGCTGCCTCTCCCAGTCTCAGTGGGGAAGGGGGATCACAATCCTCAGCTCCCGCACTCCTCACACCACGCTGTCTCAGCTTTGCACTCTGCACACAAATGTTACAGCACCACCTAATGTGTTGAGTGAGCTGCCAGTGAGATTTTTTACCAGACATACTTGTAGGCAGGTGCAGTCTGTGCTCCCCACTGCAGGTGGCGCTCAACCGAAGTGGCAATGCTGAAGGGGAAGGAAGTTGTGAGGAACTTTCTTCCTCTATGACTTCCTGCAGTCACAGGGAGACAGCTGTCCGATTGGACACTGGCTCTCCATTTGACTGCAGCGGCCATCTTGGATCAGGCAGAGTCTGTTTAAGACTACGGCTCCCTGGTTTGGACTTAAGCTAGCTAGTGTAGGGACAGGATTTCCGTCTGGCAGGGACAATGCTTAGAGGTAGAAAAAAGAGTAAGGATAGTGCATGCACTATGTCTACCTCTCTTCAGGAAGCCTCCCCTTTGTGTGGGGACTGGCCAGGATGTATTCCGCTCCTCATTACAGACACTGTTGGTATCTCCAAGCCTTTAAACTATTGCCATTGTTTGCAAGTGGCTCCAGATGGGTGTGCCTACCCGCTGGGCCTGGTTAAGTTGTGTTAAACCTTTCTATAGTATACTTGGTTGCCTGACTTGCCACACCACGCTGCACCTTACTCACATACTTGGTATTCCTGCTTACTCCTGGAGGCTCAATAGAACATCTAAGGAACGAAAGAAAGATGGAAATGTCCTGCTGGAAAGGGGGCATTCAAGTGAACTTGTGACTTTGCATGGGTTCCCTTAAGTGGAACCTTATAAAGATGTGGATTTTAATTGAAAAGAATTGATTTATGTCCCACCTCTTCCATATCTATCCATGGGAAATGTGCTGTTTTTAAAGCTGGAACTTGCGCCACGGAGAAGTTAGATTCATATTTAAGACAATTAAGATTGTGCACCTTATTATGTGCTGCTGTTGATCATTTCATGTTGGTCCATGAATAGTGTTGAGCGGACCCGAACTGTAAAGTTCGGGTCCGTACCGAATTTTGGCGTTTTCCCGACCCCGGACCCGGATTTTGCGCTAAAGTCCGGGTTCGGGTCCGGATTCGGGAATTTAATGGCGCAGTTAGAAATGCTTCAGGGGCCAGCCAATCACCATTTGATTAGCTGGTGTGCCCTTAGAAGCCATCATAGCCATGCCTACTAATGGCATGGCTGTGATTGGTCAGTGCAACATGTGACCCAGCATGTGACCAGCTTCTATATAAGCAAGAGGCACACAGCACAGATCGTCACTCTGCTTTTAGACAGTGTAGGGAAAGGATCCTGGCTGCTGTTGCTGTGAGGGAGAGAATTATATGATTGGAGTTAGTCCTGATTCTGCAATCTACTGATAGAAAAGATAGAGAGACAGTGTAGTGTAGTGTAGGGGCAGGATCCTGTTTGTGCTTTCAGGGAGAGAGATTTAGATAGGAGTCCAGATTGAGAGATATAATAGCTCAGCGATCTGCATAGGTTTATCTGTTTGTGTTGCAAGCTCAGTGCACCAGCACTGCATTACGTTGAGTGATACACCTATTCCATACTGTGGCTGTATTGTGCTCTTGCTAAAAGACCCATTTCGGGCAGAAAAAAAAAAAAAAAAGGCACTTTATTGTGCTTTTGCTAAAAAGACCCATTTTTGGGCCCCCCCCAAAAAAAAGGCACTTTATTGTGCTGTTGCAAAAAAAAAAAAAGGCACTTTGTTGTGCGCAAAAAAGACCTATTTTTGGGCAAAAAAATATTTTGCAGTGTATATCTCTAGTTGTGTGAAATAACCAATTTCTATATATTTTTCTTGTACTATGCTATACTAAAAAAAAAAAAAAAACTTTTTTTTGAATAGCATTCTCTGCAGCTGTGCGATTCAGCGGTTATATACTGTGGGTGTGTTGTGCTCTTCCAAAAAACGCCATTTAGGGCCACAGAAAATATTTTGCAGTATGAAATACACATCTGGAGGTGTGTGAAAAAACAACATTATTTTTGAATAGCATTCTCTGGCCTCTGCAGCTGTGCGATTCAGCGGTTATATACTGTTGGGGTTGTTGTGCTCTTCAAAAAAACGCCATTTAGGGCCACAGAAAATAAATTGCAGTGTGAAATACACATGTGGAGGTGTGTAAAATAAACAATTTCTATATATTGTACAGTGCTATACTAAAAAAAACAACATTTTTTTTGAATAGCATTCTCTGCACTTCTATAGCTGTGCGATTCAGTGGTTAAATACTGTGGTTGTGTTGTGCTCTTCCAAAAAACGCCATTTAGGGCCACAGAAAATATTTTGCAGTGTGAAATACACATCTGGAGGTGTGTGAAAAAACAACATTATTTTTAAAAAACATTCTCTGGCCTCTGCAGCTGTGCGATTCAGCGGTTATATACTGTTGGGGTTGTTGTGCTCTTGCAAAAAACGCCATTTAGGGCCACAGAAAATATTTTGCAGTGTGAAATACACATCTGGAGGTGTGTGAAAAAACAACATTATTTTTGAATAGCATTCTCTGGCCTCTGCAGCTGTGCGATTCAGCGGTTATATACTGTTGGAGTTGTTGTGCTCTTCCAAAAAACGCCATTTATGGCGACAGAAAATAAATTGCAGTGTGAAATACACATGTGGAGGTGTGTAAAATAAACAATTTGTATATATTGTACAGTGCTATACTAAAAAAAACAACATTTTTTTTGAATAGCATTCTCTGCACTTCTATAGCTGTGCGATCCAGTGGTTAAATACTGTGGTTGTGTTGTGCTCTTGTAAAAAACGCCATTTAGGGCCACAGAAAATATTTTGCAGTGTGAAATACACATCTGGAGGTGTGTGAAAAAACAACATTATTTTTAAAAAGCATTCTCTGGCCTCTGCAGCTGTGCGATTCAGCGGTTATATACTGTTGGGGTTGTTGTGCTCTTGCAAAAAACGCCATTTAGGGCCACAGAAAATATTTTGCAGTGTGAAATACACATCTGGAGGTGTGTGAAAAAACAACATTATTTTTGAATAGCATTCTCTGGCCTCTGCAGCTGTGCGATTCAGCGGTTATATACTGTTGGGGTTGTTGTGCTCTTCCAAAAAACGCCATTTAGGGCCACAGAAAATAAATTGCAGTGTGAAATACACATGTGGAGGTGTGTAAAATAAACAATTTCTATATATTGTACAGTGCTATACTAAAAAAACAACATTTTTTTTTAATAGCATTCTCTGCACTTCTATAGCTGTGCGATTCAGTGGTTAAATACTGTGGTTGTGTTGTGCTCTTGCAAAAAACGCCATTTAGGGCCACAGAAAATATTTTGCAGTGTGAAATACACATCTGGAGGTGTGTGAAAAAACAACATTATTTTTAAAAAGCATTCTCTGGCCTCTGCAGCTGTGCGATTCAGCGGTTATATACTGTTGGGGTTGTTGTGCTCTTGCAAAAAACGCCATTTAGGGCCACAGAAAATATTTTGCAGTGTGAAATACACATCTGGAGGTGTGTGAAAAAACAACATTATTTTTGAATAGCATTCTCTGGCCTCTGCAGCTGTGCGATTCAGCGGTTATATACTGTTGGGGTTGTTGTGCTCTTCCAAAAAACGCCATTTAGGGCCACAGAAAATAAATTGCAGTGTGAAATACACATGTGGAGGTGTGTAAAATAAACAATTTCTATATATTGTACAGTGCTATACTAAAAAAAACAACATTTTTTTTTAATAGCATTCTCTGCACTTCTATAGCTGTGCGATTGAGTGGTTAAATACTGTGGTTGTGTTGTGCTCTTCCAAAAAACGCCATTTAGGGCCACAGAAAATATTTTGCAGTGTGAAATACACATCTGGAGGTGTGTGAAAAAACAACATTATTTTTAAAAAGCATTCTCTGGCCTCTGCAGCTGTGCGATTCAGCGGTTATATACTGTTGGGGTTGTTGTGCTCTTGCAAAAAACGCCATTTAGGGCCACAGAAAATATTTTGCAGTGTGAAATACACATCTGGAGGTGTGTGAAAAAACAACATTATTTTTGAATAGCATTCTCTGGCCTCTGCAGCTGTGCGATTCAGCGGTTATATACTGTTGGAGTTGTTGTGCTCTTCCAAAAAACGCCATTTATGGCGACAGAAAATAAATTGCAGTGTGAAATACACATGTGGAGATGTGTAAAATAAACAATTTCTATATATTGTACAGTGCTATACTAAAAAAAACAACATTTTTTTGAATAGCATTCTCTGCACTTCTATAGCTGTGCGATTCAGTGGTTAAATACTGTGGTTGTGTTGTGCTCTTCCAAAAAACGCCATTTAGGGCCACAGAAAATATTTTGCAGTGTGAAATACACATCTGGAGGTGTGTGAAAAAACAACATTATTTTTAAAAAGCATTCTCTGGCCTCTGCAGCTGTGCGATTCAGCGGTTATATACTGTTGGGGTTGTTGTGCTCTTGCAAAAAAGCCATTTAGGGCCACAGAAAATATTTTGCAGTGTGAAATACACATCTGGAGGTGTGTGAAAAAACAACATTATTTTTGAATAGCATTCTCTGGCCTCTGCAGCTGTGCGATTCAGCGGTTATATACTGTTGGGGTTGTTGTGCTCTTCCAAAAAACGCCATTTAGGGCCACAGAAAATAAATTGCAGTGTGAAATACACATGTGGAGGTGTGTAAAATAAACAATTTCTATATATTGTACAGTGCTATACTAAAAAAAAAAACATTTTTTTTGAATAGCATTCTCTGCACTTCTATAGCTGTGCGATTCAGTGGTTAAATACTGTGGTTGTGTTGTGCTCTTGCAAAAAACGCCATTTAGGGCCACAGAAAATATTTTGCAGTGTGAAATACACATCTGGAGGTGTGTGAAAAACAACATTATTTTTGAATAGCATTCTCTGGCCTCTGCAGCTGTGCGATTCAGCGGTTATATACTGTTGGGGTTGTTGTGCTCTTCCAAAAAACGCCATTTAGGGCCACAGAAAATAAATTGCAGTGTGAAATACACATGTGGAGGTGTGTAAAATAAACAATTTCTATATATTGTACAGTGCTATACTAAAAAAAACAACATTTTTTTTAATAGCATTCTCTGCACTTCTATAGCTGTGCGATTCAGTGGTTAAATACTGTGGTTGTGTTGCGCTCTTGCAAAAAACGCCATTTAGGGCCACAGAAAATATTTTGCAGTGTGAAATACACATCTGGAGGTGTGTGAAAAAACAACATTATTTTTAAAAATCATTCTCTGGCCTCTGCAGCTGTGCGATTCAGCGGTTATATACTGTTGGGGTTGTTGTGCTCTTGCAAAAAACGCCATTTAGGGCCACAGAAAATATTTTGCAGTGTGAAATACACATCTGGAGGTGTGTGAAAAAACAACATTATTTTTGAATAGCATTCTCTGGCCTCTGCAGCTGTGCGATTCAGCGGTTATATACTGTTGGGGTTGTTGTGCTCTTCCAAAAAACGCCATTTAGGGCCACAGAAAATAAATTGCAGTGTGAAATACACATGTGGAGGTGTGTAAAATAAACAATTTCTATATATTGTACAGTGCTATACTAAAAAAAACAACATTTTTTTTGAATAGCATTCTCTGCACTTCTATAGCTGTGCGATTCAGTGGTTAAATACTGTGGTTGTGTTGTGCTCTTGCAAAAAACGCCATTTAGGGCCACAGAAAATATTTTGCAGTGTGAAATACACATCTGGAGGTGTGTGAAAAAACAACATTATTTTTAAAAAACATTCTCTGGCCTCTGCAGCTGTGCGATTCAGCGGTTATATACTGTTGGGGTTGTTGTGCTCTTGTAAAAAACGCCATTTAGGGCCACAGAAAATATTTTGCAGTGTGAAATACACATCTGGAGGTGTGTGAAAAAACAACATTATTTTTAAAAAGCATTCTCTGGCCTCTGCAGCTGTGCGATTCAGCGGTTATATACTGTTGGGGTTGTTGTGCTCTTGCAAAAAACGCCATTTAGGGCCACAGAAAATATTTTGCAGTGTGAAATACACATCTGGAGGTGTGTGAAAAAACAACATTATTTTTGAATAGCATTCTCTGGCCTCTGCAGCTGTGCGATTCAGCGGTTATATACTGTTGGGGTTGTTGTGCTCTTCCAAAAAACGCCATTTAGGGCCACAGAAAATAAATTGCAGTGTGAAATACACATGTGGAGGTGTGTAAAATAAACAATTTCTATATATTGTACAGTGCTATACTAAAAAAAAAACATTTTTTTTTTAATAGTATTCTCTGCACTTCTATAGCTGTGCGATTCAGTGGTTAAATACTGTGGTTGTGTTGTGCTCTTCCAAAAAACGCCATTTAGGGCCACAGAAAATATTTTGCAGTGTGAAATACACATCTGGAGGTGTGTGAAAAAACAACATTATTTTTGAATAGCATTCTCTGGCCTCTGCAGCTGTGCGATTCAGCGGTTATATACTGTTGGGGTTGTTGTGCTCTTCCAAAAAACGCCATTTAGGGCCACAGAAAATAAATTGCAGTGTGAAATACACATGTGGAGGTGTGTAAAATAAACAATTTCTATATATTGTACAGTGCTATACTAAAAAAAACAACATTTTTTTTGAATAGCATTCTCTGCACTTCTATAGCTGTGCGATTCAGTGGTTAAATACTGTGGTTGTGTTGTGCTCTTGCAAAAAACGCCATTTAGGGCCACAGAAAATATTTTGCAGTGTGAAATACACATCTGGAGGTGTGTGAAAAAACAACATTATTTTTGAATAGCATTCTCTGGCCTCTGCAGCTGTGCGATTCAGCGGTTATATACTGTTGGGGTTGTTGTGCTCTTCCAAAAAACGCCATTTAGGGCCACAGAAAATAAATTGCAGTGTGAAATACACATGTGGAGGTGTGTAAAATAAACAATTTCTATATATTGTACAGTGCTATACTAAAAAAAAAAACATTTTTTTTGAATAGCATTCTCTGCACTTCTATAGCTGTGCGATTGAGTGGTTAAATACTGTGGTTGTGTTGTGCTCTTCCAAAAAACGCCATTTAGGGCCACAGAAAATATTTTGCAGTGTGAAATACACATCTGGAGGTGTGTGAAAAAACAACATTATTTTTGAATAGCATTCTCTGGCCTCTGCAGCTGTGCGATTCAGCGGTTATATACTGTTGGAGTTGTTGTGCTCTTCCAAAAAACGCCATTTATGGCGACAGAAAATAAATTGCAGTGTGAAATACACATGTGGAGATGTGTAAAATAAACAATTTCTATATATTGTACAGTGCTATACTAAAAAAAACAACATTTTTTTGAATAGCATTCTCTGCACTTCTATAGCTGTGCGATTCAGTGGTTAAATACTGTGGTTGTGTTGTGCTCTTCCAAAAAACGCCATTTAGGGCCACAGAAAATATTTTGCAGTGTGAAATACACATCTGGAGGTGTGTGAAAAAACAACATTATTTTTAAAAAGCATTCTCTGGCCTCTGCAGCTGTGCGATTCAGCGGTTATATACTGTTGGGGTTGTTGTGCTCTTGCAAAAAAGCCATTTAGGGCCACAGAAAATATTTTGCAGTGTGAAATACACATCTGGAGGTGTGTGAAAAAACAACATTATTTTTGAATAGCATTCTCTGGCCTCTGCAGCTGTGCGATTCAGCGGTTATATACTGTTGGGGTTGTTGTGCTCTTCCAAAAAACGCCATTTAGGGCCACAGAAAATAAATTGCAGTGTGAAATACACATGTGGAGGTGTGTAAAATAAACAATTTCTATATATTGTACAGTGCTATACTAAAAAAAAAAACATTTTTTTTGAATAGCATTCTCTGCACTTCTATAGCTGTGCGATTCAGTGGTTAAATACTGTGGTTGTGTTGTGCTCTTGCAAAAAACGCCATTTAGGGCCACAGAAAATATTTTGCAGTGTGAAATACACATCTGGAGGTGTGTGAAAAACAACATTATTTTTGAAAAGCATTCTCTGGCCTCTGCAGCTGTGCGATTCAGCGGTTATATACTGTTGGGGTTGTTGTGCTCTTCCAAAAAACGCCATTTAGGGCCACAGAAAATAAATTGCAGTGTGAAATACACATGTGGAGGTGTGTAAAATAAACAATTTCTATATATTGTACAGTGCTATACTAAAAAAAACAACATTTTTTTTGAATAGCATTCTCTGCACTTCTATAGCTGTGCGATTCAGTGGTTAAATACTGTGGTTGTGTTGCGCTCTTGCAAAAAACGCCATTTAGGGCCACAGAAAATATTTTGCAGTGTGAAATACACATCTGGAGGTGTGTGAAAAAACAACATTATTTTTAAAAATCATTCTCTGGCCTCTGCAGCTGTGCGATTCAGCGGTTATATACTGTTGGGGTTGTTGTGCTCTTGCAAAAAACGCCATTTAGGGCCACAGAAAATATTTTGCAGTGTGAAATACACATCTGGAGGTGTGTGAAAAAACAACATTATTTTTGAATAGCATTCTCTGGCCTCTGCAGCTGTGCGATTCAGCGGTTATATACTGTTGGGGTTGTTGTGCTCTTCCAAAAAACGCCATTTAGGGCCACAGAAAATAAATTGCAGTGTGAAATACACATGTGGAGGTGTGTAAAATAAACAATTTCTATATATTGTACAGTGCTATACTAAAAAAAACAACATTTTTTTTGAATAGCATTCTCTGCACTTCTATAGCTGTGCGATTCAGTGGTTAAATACTGTGGTTGTGTTGTGCTCTTGCAAAAAACGCCATTTAGGGCCACAGAAAATATTTTGCAGTGTGAAATACACATCTGGAGGTGTGTGAAAAAACAACATTATTTTTAAAAAGCATTCTCTGGCCTCTGCAGCTGTGCGATTCAGCGGTTATATACTGTTGGGGTTGTTGTGCTCTTGTAAAAAACGCCATTTAGGGCCACAGAAAATATTTTGCAGTGTGAAATACACATCTGGAGGTGTGTGAAAAAACAACATTATTTTTAAAAAGCATTCTCTGGCCTCTGCAGCTGTGCGATTCAGCGGTTATATACTGTTGGGGTTGTTGTGCTCTTGCAAAAAACGCCATTTAGGGCCACAGAAAATATTTTGCAGTGTGAAATACACATCTGGAGGTGTGTGAAAAAACAACATTATTTTTGAATAGCATTCTCTGGCCTCTGCAGCTGTGCGATTCAGCGGTTATATACTGTTGGGGTTGTTGTGCTCTTCCAAAAAACGCCATTTAGGGCCACAGAAAATAAATTGCAGTGTGAAATACACATGTGGAGGTGTGTAAAATAAACAATTTCTATATATTGTACAGTGCTATACTAAAAAAAAAACATTTTTTTTTTAATAGTATTCTCTGCACTTCTATAGCTGTGCGATTCAGTGGTTAAATACTGTGGTTGTGTTGTGCTCTTCCAAAAAACGCCATTTAGGGCCACAGAAAATATTTTGCAGTGTGAAATACACATCTGGAGGTGTGTGAAATAAACAATTTCTATATATTTTCCTTGTACTGTGCTATACTAAAAAAAACAACCTTTTTTTTTTGAATAGCATTTTCTGCAGTTCTGTAGCTGTGCGTTTCAGCCATTACGTACTGTGGGTGTGTTGTGGTCTTCCAAAAAACGCCATTTAGGGCAAGATCCTAAATTTGGAAAATATGAGGGGAAGGTCAAAGGGACGTGGTGGCCCCGGTCGTGGTGCTGCTGGTGGAGCTCCTGTTGCAGGGAGAGGACGTGGTGGATCTGTGCCAGCTACACGCACAAGTGAAACACCTTCCTCAGGTGCGAGTAGGCGACCGAGCCTGCGGCGGTATTTTGTCGCGCCTAATGAGGCTGTACCAATGTTTAGGCCAGGACAAGTACAGGCGATAGTAGATTGGGTTGCTGACAGTGCCTCGGGTTCCTTCACATTGTCTCCCACCCACTCTTCTGATGAAAGATCAGAGTTGGCACCTGAAGCCCATGTCCATCAGTCTTTCACCTCACCCCCTTGCAAATCAGCCAAGCAGTCTGAGCCCCAAATCATGCAGCAGTCTCTTCTGCTTTTCGATGACTCTGTTAGCAGTGTTTCCCAGGGCCATCCACCTAGCCCTGCCCCAGAAGTGGAAGAGATTGAGTGCACCGATGCCCAACCACTTATGTTTCATGATGGGTACATGGGAGGACCATCGCAGCACGTCTCGGATGATGACGAAACACAGGTGCCAACTGCTGCTGCTTTCGCAATTGTGCAGACAGACATGGAGGGCAGGGGTGAAGACTGGGTGGAAGATGATGTGGAGGACGATGAGGTCCTCGACCCCACATGGAATCAACGTTATGCAGGTGACCAGTGTAGTTCGGAGGAAGAGGCGGTGGTCGCACAGAGCCACCAGCACAGCAGAAGAGGGAGCAGGGTGCAAAAACGGAGCATTCGTCCCCTAGACAGTACATCTGCTACTGCCCAACGCAGCAAGGGACCGAGCACACCAAAGCCAGGTCCAAGGACTTCCCTAGCGTGGCAGTTCTTCACACAGTGTGTTGATGACAAGACATGAGTGGTTTGCACGCTGTGCAATCAGAGCCTGAAGCGAGGCATAAACGTTCTCAACCTGAGCACAAGCTGCATGACCAGGCATCTAAGTGCAAAGCACGAGCTGCAGTGGAGTAGACACCTCAAAAACCAAGAAAGGTCTCTGGCTCCTCCTGCTTCCTCTTCTGCTGCAGTCTCGGCCTCTTCATCCACCTCTGTAGTGACAGTGGCACCTGTCACCCCGCAAACAGAGGATCTGCCAGCAACACTACCACCTGGGTCACCAACCATCTCCACAATGTCCCATGGAAGCGTTCAGCTCTCTATCTCCCAAACATTGGAGCGGAAGAGGAAGTACCCCCCTAGCCACCCGCGATCCCTGGCCCTGAATGCCAGCATTTCAAAATTCCTGGCCTTTGAAATGCTGTCATTCCGTCTGGTGGAGACGCAGAGTTTTAAAAGCCTGATGGCATTGGCTGTCCCGCAGTACGTCGTGCCCAGCCGCCACTACATTTCCAGGCGAGCCATCCCTTCCCTGCACAACCAGGTGGGGGACAAAATCAGGTGTGCACTGCGCAACGCCATCTGTGGCAAGGTCCACCTAACTACAGATGCGTGGACCAGTAAGCACGGTCAGGGACGTTATATCTCCCTAACAGCACACTGGGTAAATGCAGTGGCGGCTGGGCCTGAGGCAGATAGCGGTTTGGCGCATGTCCTTCCACCACCGAGGATTGCAGGGCGCTTCAGTTTGCCTCCTGTTGCTAACTCCTCCTTCTCCGCTTCCTCATCCTCTACCGCCTCCTCATCCATTCAGCGTAACACCTTCACCACCAACTTCAGCACAGCCAGGGGTAAACGACAGCAGGCAGTTTTAAAACTTTCCTGTTTGGGGGAAAATCCCCACTCCGCGCAGGAGTTGTGGAGGGACATGGAACAACAGACCGATGAGTGGTTGCTGTCAGTGAGCCTCAAGCCCGGCCTGGTGGTGTGCGATAATGGGCGAAATCTCGTAGCAGCTCTGGGTCTAGCCGGTTTGACGCACATCCCTTGCCTGGCGCATGTGCTGAACTTGGTGATCCAGAGGTTCCTTAAAAATTACCCCAATATGCCAGAGCTGCTGCAGAAAGTGCGGGCTGTCTGTGCGCACTTTCGGCGTTCTCACCCTGCTGCTGCTCGCCTGTCAGCGCTGCAGCGTAACTTCGGCCTTCCCGCTCACCGCCTCATATGTGACGTGCCCACAAGGTGGAACTCCACCTTGCACATGCTGGCCAGACTGTGCGAGCAGCAGCAGGCAATAGTGGAGCTTCAGCTGCAGCAATCACGCGTGAGTCGCTCTGCGGAACAGCACCACTTCACCACCAATAACTGGGCCTCCATGCGAGACCTGTGTGCCTTGTTGCGCTGTTTCGAGTACTCCACCAACATGGCCAGTGCCAATGACGCCGTTCTCAGCGTTACTATCCCAGTTCTATGCCTCCTTGAAAAAACGCTTTGTGCGATGATGGAAGAGGATGTGGCACAGGAGGATGAGGAGGAGGAGGAGGAAGCGGGATCATTTCAAAGGCTTTCAGGGCAGTCTTTCACAAGTGGCTACGAGGGTGGGTTCCTGCACCAACAAACGCCAGGTACACAATTGTCCGGCAGAAAGGGCACAGTTCTGGAGGATGACGAGGTGGAGGAGGAGATGGAGGAGGAGGAGGAGCCATGTTCACAGCAGGGTGGCACTCAGACCAGCTCGTGGCCATTACTGGTGCGTGGCTGGGGGGATACAGAGGACACAGACGATACACCTCCCACAGAGGACAGCTTTTCTTTGCCTCTGGGCAGCCTGGCACACATGAGCGATTACATGCTGCAATGTTTCCGCAACGACAGCCGAGTTGCCCACATTTTAACTGGTGCTGATTACTGGGTGGCCACCCTGCTGGATCCCCGTTACAAGGACAACGTACCGTCCTTAATTCCCTCACTGGAGCGGGATCGTAAGATGCGCGAGTACAAGCGCACGCTGGTAGACGCGCTGCTGGTGGCATTCCCACCTGACAGCGGGCGTACGGTGGAAGCACAAGGCGAAGGCAGAGGAGGAGGAAGAGGTCGCCAACGCAGCCGGGGCACCGGCAGCACCTCAGAAGGCAGGGTTAGCATGGCCGAAATGTGGAAAAGCTTTGTCAGCACGCCACAACAACCAGCACCACCAGCTGAGATGGAACGTCTTAGCAGGAGGCAGCATTTCACCAACATGGTTGAGCAGTATGTGTCCACAGGCCTACACGTACTGGATGACGGGTCTGCCCCCTTTAACTTCTGGGTCTCCAAATTGGGCACATGGCCTGAGCTTGCCGTTTATGCCTTGGAGGTGCTGGCCTGCCCTGCAGCCAGTGTATTATCTGAACGTGTATTTAGCACGGCAGGGGGCGTTATCACAGACAAGCGCAGCCGCCTGTCCAGAGCCAATGTGGACAAGCTCACGTTCATTAAAATGAACCAGGCATGGATCCCACAGGACTTGTCCGTACCTTGTGCAGAATAGACATGTATACCGGTGTTGTGACAAAAACTGTCCGGCCATCGGATTGTGCCTGGCCCGTACTGCGCAGGCGCAGCGCTTGCGCAGTACAGAGGACAAGGAGATTCACAAAATCTCCGAAGATGAACGGCGCCTGCGCTGTGAGTGCAGGTTCAAGCCCCACCATCCAAGAGGACATACGGTAGCACATAGTAACAGGGCCCCTCACGGGCTCGCTTCGATCGCGGCCTTGCTTGGCTCGGCTTGAACCACGGATGGTGTGGCCTTCACCTGAACTCAACACGCAGGCGCCGTTAGTCTTGGGAGATTTTTGAAATCCCCTTGTCCTACATACTCAGCAAGCGCAGTACAGGGCGGACACTATTCGACAGGGGACAGAATTCGACACATCACCGGCCTTACCCAGCCATTGTTGTATTTTTGAACCAGTGTTGGCTACCTCGTCCTCCTCCACCGCCGCTTCCACCTACACAGCCACATCCACCGCCACCTCAACCTCCTACTCCATATGGACCTCGTCCTGCTAGGCCAAGATTAAAATTTTTATTTTATTTTTTTGTAGCGCACAGATCCTTTCCCCCTTACCTGCCTTTATGTTGTTGGCTCTTCGCAGGAGGGAGAAAGGCACACCGCACTACCAGCCCGTATCCTCCTATATAAAGAGGTTGAGCGGTGTACTTGACGGGCCGTGTCCACAGCCGGAGTCAAAACTCCTCCAGAGGATGATTCTCACCTCTACTGTAGGTAGAGGCAAGTCCTTTAATTGCCAGTAAAGTCAATGTCCACACCAGCTGAAACTCCAACTCTTATTCTCTCATGGCAAAATAAACTGTACTCAGATAGAAAAGGTTAGAGCAAAGAAACAGGACAGCTTAAGGTGTGGAGGAGGTCCAGGCACAAACGTAGCACATTCACTTCACTGCTTAGGTTTCTCAAACAGTTTTTGGCGCACGGTCTCTGCCACAGACATTGAGGTTGGTCTCTGCCACAGACCGGGTGTACAAGGCCCCTGCCACGGGCCTGGAGAACTTTGGTCTCAGCCACAGACCAGGGTGTATAAGGCCCCTGCCACGGGCCGGTTGAATAAGGCCTCTGATACAGTCAAGGTGACCTTGAGCTTCTCCTTCTACGAACCTAGCCCATATCAAGGGGAAGACATCTCTCCAGGGAGTCAACAGACCATTCCTTCACCGTGACTCCCGCATCGGTCCATCAGAATGATCCTCCCTTCCCTGGAACAGGGTCCCCTACACGAGGCGGCTCTGGACTCCAGGCTTTACTCCCGCCCCTAGGCCTCCATACCCAGGGCAGCAAGAACTCCAGGATAGTACCTCACCCCGGGCTAAAGGTGCCCGAGATGGAACAGGAACACATGCACCCAGGCCGAAGGCACCTGGGCGCGGACCCCACTGGACATCAGCCCCCAGGCCAAAGGTCTGCCCCTTTTATATGCTCTCCCGGCATGCACAGCAGGTTCCCCGCCCCACTGTACTACTGCCAAGAGGGGACACAAAAGGCGCCACCTGTAGGCCGCAGGGAACTGCACACCAATACTGTCCCCCGAGGACAAAATGGTCCATGAATCCTACAGAATTAGGGTATTTGAGCCTATTTACCACTCAAACACTTTCCTTAAATTTAGCACCCCGCTACATTTTTATTTCAAAGTATTTTATTTTCCCACTAGCTTATCCATTAAATTAAATAATTTATTCCAGAAAGGGCGTATTCTGGGGCATTCCCACCATATGTGTGGCATCGTGCCGTTGAGTTTCTGAGGTTCTTAATGACTTCCTGTACCTCTTCTGCTGAAGAGGGGGCCTCCAGCATATTTTTTTATTTTTTTATTTTTTTTATGTTCTTTTAAGTTATTTCCTATCCACATTTGTTTGCAGAGCACTTGCCATGTTCTTAACAACATTTTGCTGCCATTTGCAGCCCTCTAGCCCTTTCCATTACTTTTTTAGAGCCTTTTTAGTCGTCAGAAGTCCGGGTCCCCATTGACTTCAATGGGGTCCGGGTCCGGGTCCGGGTTCAGGTTAAAGTTCGGTCCCGAATCCGAACTTTTTTCCGAAGTTCGGCCGAACCCGCCGGACCCGAATATCCAGCTACCCGCTCAACTCTATCCATGAAATCACAAGTAACATCATCCACATGACAGTTACTGGGAGATCACATGAACCACATGAAGTCAAATTTTATCAGGGACTACTTGAATATAATAGTGGTCCTAAGAGGATAATAAATAGTAATATTCTGAGTTTTTATTTTACTACCTTGCTTTTTCATGTCAGTTTTAATAGAAAAGTGCACAAAGGGGGAACTATACTATATTCCAATAATTATGAAGATTATTACAGTAATGTCAAGAACTGTGCTACAGTGAAAAAAATGCCCCAGAATAATTAATGTGCTTAAAGTCCAGCAAAGATTGTGATGTAAACAGTGCTCAAACTGAAGTTCATATGTCATTGTATTCAAATAGTAAAATAACCCTTACTACAAGGTTGATACAATTGACATACAGCAAACCATTCTGATGTCCCTAACATCTCCTCTCGAAGCTTAATGGTTTTTATAAACTCCAAGCTCAAGAAAAGAAGAAACTTCATAGTGTTCTCTGATAAAACTGCCTTTGATAAATAAAATATATAAATTGCACTCACATGAGATGAAAAGGGTTTTCACTTTTAACACACAGGGACCTGCCACTGTTCTCAAATAACAAGACTGCTACACCTTAATGGATGCGCTACTCAGGGATGGCTCTCTCCTGCAACTTGCAGTGTTTCACGCTCTCTCTCCTGGACAAGCTCGGCTGTATGCGTTGCCCCTGATGACATCATTACAACACAGCCCATAGCGTGGAACATGTTGGTTCAGGAGAGAAAGCTGGAAACACTGACAGAGAGGGCTATCCCTGACTTAGAAGCTTTGGTGGACTTTGAGCACATTATTTTTTCTGGAGCATTTCATTTTTGGATTACTTTAACCACTTAAGGACCGCCTCACGCCGATATACGTCGGCAGAATGGCACGGCTGGGCACAAGCACGTACAGGTATGTCCTCTTTAAGAAGCCCAGCCGTGGGTCGCGCTCGCGACCTGGTCCTGAGCTCCGCGGACCCGATCGCCGCCGATGTCCCACGATCGGGTCACAGAGCTGAAGAACGGGGAGAGGTAAGTGTAAACAAACCTCTCCCCGTGCTTCCTAGTCTGAGTGTCTGAGTGTCACTGATCTGTTCCCTGTCATAGGGAATGACGATCAGTGATGTCACACGCCAAGCCACACCCCCACACAGTAGTAATCACTCCCTAGGAAACACTTAACCCCTTCAGCGCCCCCTACAGGTTAACCCCTTCACCGCCAATGTCATATTCACAGTAATCAGTGCATTTTTATAGCACTGTTCGCTGTAAAAATTACAATGGTCCCAAAATGATGTCAAAAGTGTCCGATGTGTCTGCCATATTGTCGCAGTCACAATAAAAATCGCTGATCGCTGCCATTACTAGTGAAAAAAAAAATTAATAAAAATGCCATAAAACTATCCCCCATTTTGAAGACGCTATAACTTTTGCGCAAACCAATCAATAAACGCTTATTGCGTTTTTTTTGGGTTTTTTTTACCAAAAATATGTAGAAGAATATGTATCGGCCTAAGCTAAGGAAAAAATATATTTTTTTATATATTTTTGGGGGATATTTATTCTGGCAAAAAGTAAAAAATATTGCATTTTTTTTCAAAATTGTCGCTCTATTTTTGTTTATAGCGCCAAAAAATAATAACTGCAGAGGTGATCAAATACCACCAAAAGAAAGCTCTATTTGTGGGGAAAAAAAGGATGACAATTTTGTTTGGGAGCCACGTCGCACGACCGCGCAATTGTCAGTTAAAACGATGCAGTGCCGAATTGCAAAAAGGGGCCTGGTCCTTCAGCTACAAAATGGTCCGGTGCTTAAGTGGTTAAATTATCACTTGCGTAATTGTAATAGTGTAATTTGTACTCGTGTTTGTTTTTTGCTTTATTTGTAAGCAAAACACTTATTTATAAGCATTGACCAGTTTCACACCTCATAAATTGACCTTTACTACAATGGTCAAATTTCACATGAACAACTCAAAGCTTCTGTAGTAGCAGTGGTGGCTGCTTGTTATGTGAGAACAGTGTCAGGTCCCTGTGCATTAATAGAAAATACCCTTGCTATTTCATGTGAGTGAAATTTATATATTTTATTTATCAAAAGCAGTTTTGTCAGAGAACACTATGAAATTTATTTTTCTGAACTTGAAGTTAATAAGAACCATTGAGCTTTGAAAGGAGCTGTTGGGGACACCAGACCAATTTTCTGTATGTCAATTGCATCCACCTAGTTGACTTAGGAGCTTTGTGTTACTCATGCGGAATTTGACCTGTGTAGTAAGGGTCAATTTACCAAATGAGAGCACACCCGTGGGGGTCTCGGTGAAGGATTTTTGTCACCTATTTGAGTTCAATCAATTATGAAGATTCAAACACAAAGTCACCAAGAAATTTTAAAATTGACAGATAGGTGCATTAGGGTAACTGGAAAGGTCATATTTCATTGTCAGTTAATGCTGGAGGGTTATCATTTATTAACTGCAATTCGAAAATAAATATTTTGATATAAACTGCTTATGAGTTTGAAGCCTCGTACACACGGCCGAGATTCTCGTAGAAAAAAACATGTCATTTTTTTTGACGAGATTCTTGGACAAGAAACTTGTTCCGGCCGAGTGTACAGACGCTCGATTCAAAGAACCCGCGGTTCTTTGAATGGAGCGTACGCAGTGACGTCATCGACTACGACGAGCATGCGCTCGTCACATTCGATGCCGTCGCCGCCATCTTGGTATACCCTACCTATGCCTAGGAAGCTACCGCGCATGCGTCAAATTCATTTCGAACATGCGTGGGCTTCCCGGAGGACAGGTAAGTGTACACACACTCACTTTTCTCGTCGAGAAACATGCCGACGAGAATCTCGACGAGAAAATAGAGAGAAGGTTCTCTATTTTCTCGTTGAGATTACTTGTCGGTTTTCTTGACGAGAAACCATACACACGAACAAATTTCTCGGCAAGACATCTCTGCCAGCAAGTTTCTTGCTGGTTCTTGCCGAGAAACTCGGTCGTGTGTACGAGGCCTAACAGTTGTTTTTGGGCAAACAATTGATTGCATGCACAAGCTGTTAAGCAGCTTGGCCAATATTTTTTTAATAATGGAAGCATTGTGATGTTTATGTGTCATTCTATGCAGCAGGCTGCATGATGATGGTAGCCCCAAGGGTGTGTCAAGACATCCTGGTCTCACATAAGCTGAATAAAGCTGGGTGTCATTCAACCTGAAAATGGTGTGGCAAATAGTGGTGGAGAAGGACATAGAGGGAAGGCATAGGAGTGTGCAGAGGGTAATGCCGCGTACACACGACCGTTTTTCATGGCGTGAAAAATGCCATTTTTTAAATTGGTCATTAAAAACGATTGTGTGTAGGCTCCAGAGCATTGTTAACGATGTGAAAAATGGCCTAAAAAAAATAGAACCTGCTCTATTTTTTCACGTCGTTTTTCACGTCGTTCTTTTTAACGTTGTGAAAAACGGTAGTGTGTATGCTTTTACGAGGGTAAAAAAAATGCACATGCTCAGAATCAAGTATGTGACGGGAGTGCTCCTACTGGTAAAACTAACGTTCGTAATGCAGATAGCACATTCGTCACGCTGTAACGGACTGAAGAGCATGAGGCTGAAAAGCGTGAATCGGCTCTCACCAAACTTTACTAATACGAGGATCAGCAAAAGCAGCCCAAAGGGTGGCACCATCCGAATAGAACTTCCCCTTTATAGTGTCGTCGTACGTGTTGTACGTCACCGCGCTTTGCTCAAGCATTTTTTTTCACGATAGTGTGTAGGCAAGGCAGGCTTGAGAGGAAACACGAAAAATCACGTCGAGAAAAACTTTGTTTTTTTCAATGACATTAAAAACGGCCGTGTGTACGCGGCATTAGTCGTGATTTTTTTGGGTCTGTTGAAATTTATCTGCGGTAGAATCTTCTATCTTAGATATTTTATTTATTTTTTTAAAGATGAAGATGGACTTAATGATGGACTCTAGACAGATAAAAAACACAAATCTATGTACCTCTGTCATCATTAATGCTTTAATATGTGTATTTTAAAGTGTGTATTTGGTCAAAATTTTAATTACATATTCATTCCACATTGAATTTAAATAATTTCTGACTTTCTATTATTAACGTGAACAATCTTGAAGTTTAAAAACGTACTTGCAGGAATTACTGCTTGTAGGCAGCAGGATACCATGGGATATATAGTTCTTAGAAATTAAAAAGTAAATCAAAGGAATGAACAGAGGAGAAGCTGCAAAGCATGCAGGCAATCAAGGAAGTTGTTAAAGATGGTCAGCAGACAGGCAACAATCAAACATGAAAGGAGATTTTTCAAGTAAGCTTATTATGAATTATCAAAAATAACTTATTTATATGATAGGTAAAGAAACCAGTGACAGATTGCTAAACTTCTCACTGTGCTGCTTCTCTTATTCTTGTTTATTCACAGAATGGGGCTGGTCCAAAACAACCTGGGCTCAGAAGAAATGGGTTGAATAATGCTGGACACCAGAGGACATCTAGTGGCATAAAAAGTACTGCAGAGAAAATCTCTGGACTCAGTGTGAATTTTGAAGCAATGGCTGGTTTTCTTATTTTATTTATTTAATGGGATATCCATTTTATCTTGTTATTTTGACTGGAGCTCTGCTTTAAAGAGTTAAAACTGAGTCAAATGACCCTCTGAAAAAAAAGAAAAAAAGTTTAATAGAGGAAGAAAGGACCTCTAGTGTTGGGATTTTGGAGGCAATACAAAAAAAGGGGGGAAAACTCAATTAAAAAATTATTTAAATATTTATTTGTACAAACCGCATAAAAAGGGCACATACATAAAGAAATAACGTGATTGTACAGAAAAGCACATATATACAAAACCAATGGATAATTAATTCCAAATAAAGATGTCCTGAAAAGAATAAATATATAAAGGACATTGTATCAACCAAATGAGAAAGAAAATGTATTTTCTCATGAGAGAAACAACTCCCCAAAAGCTTCAACATATTACCTGCCAGAAAGAGCATAAATCCCGATTGACATCCAAAAAAGGTCCCATACAGCAGAGTTCCATACAAGAGCATCCTCTGCCTGCCAGCAGAGGGAAAGAATGACACCATATAACTCCTTTGGCGTCCTATATATCCCTCTGCTGTGTCCGATTGGTCCAGGGAGAATCACATGACGCACCCGCTCATTGAGCAGGGCGTCATGTTACCATGGAAGCGCCGCATTCCCCAAGGTGAGCCACGTCGAGCGCCGGTCACATGACGCAGCCGCACCAATCAGTGGCGCGTCTGCCATCAGCGCATTTCTGCAGCACACCAGGAGAGCGTTGCACAAACTAAACAAGCCCACGGCCCCATCACATAACCAATGTGAGGCGCCACTCATCATACCCCACTAGCATAGCATGGATCTGACAATAGGCATCTCTACCAGACCAGTCCCCATTCCGATCCGTCCCGCACCGCAGGAAGTGCAGAGACGGCCATCTTGAATGTGGGCAAAGGAAAGGGATACCAGATGAAGGGGGTAGGTATGGATGGGAGGGAGGATGGAAAACTGGCTTGCCACGGGACAATCAGACATGAAAATGGGCACCAATATAAACTGGTGCCCAGGATATAGATCCATATCTCTGTCCAAATGCATATGAACGGGGAAACGGACCAGGGACCAATACCACCGGTGCCGTTTTAAACCTAAGGAAGGAAAAGGATTTACTACCAAGGAAAAAATTAGTGAGGGGCAAATTCCAAATGGAAAACCCCTTCCAGGCACCGGATATGGACATGTAGAAAGAGAGAAGAAGGCCCTGGAGGAGAAACAACATGGGCCACCCAAAAAACAGGACTCTGGTTAGGTCAGAGACCAACATGAGGCGCATGTGCAAGAGCATGTCAAACATCTGCCGAAATGTGGGGACTACCCCGGCAGATTAAAATGACTAGAACAATGGAATATTAAACACAACAGAAATAGAATCTATATATCTCAAAATCCCATATGTGTGTCAATGTATTTTAGAAAAAAGGTATCCCGCATCTATTAACATAGAGAAAAGGTGGGACAATGGAAGTCATCAAAATTGAGGGATCGATTTACCTAAGAGTGGGTGGAACATCACGCCAGGATGTACCATCAAAAAACTAATCAGTCTTTCCAGAACTATAGCCCTCCAGGAATGGACGAAAACTTTCGACTTCATTCAAACCCGGGGGCGTAGTTGCCCTAAGGTGCCTGATCCAGCGCATTTCCCGCTGGAGCAGGACCTTATTCCAGTCACCCCCCCTGCGTGGAATGTGGATTCTCTCCACAACTGAGAAAATTACCCTGGGCATTCTGTACCCATGTTTTTTGGCCACATGTCTCCCAAGAGGCAGATATAGGTTCCCTATCCTCATGCTATGCATATTGTTTTTCCACTCTCTTCCCTAACTCCTGTCTCGTTTTCCCTACGTAAAAAGATCCACACTGACAGACCATTAAATAAACCACACCCTGCGTCTTACAGTTGGCGAAGTGCCTAAGTGTGAAGGTCTCCCCATTGGGTAAAGTGAGTGTGGATCCCCCGCCGATGACAGCACATTGAGAGCATGCCCCACAGGGATAGGTCCCAAAGGTTTTACACGGGTCCTTTCTTGCCTCTCCCTTGTATTCACTTTTGACCAGCATTCCACCGATGGATTCTGCCTTTTTGAAAGTGATTACTGGTTTGGATGGTACTAATGTTTTCAGGATTGGATCCTCCGTAAGGATAGGCCAATATTTGGTTAGAATCTGTCTGATTTTCTTATGCTCATTAGAGAAATTGAAAATTATCCTTGAGGTATTGTCCTCTTGAGTTTTTTTCTTTGATGTCTTGAAAACAAGGTTGTGTCTTTCCATTCCCTTTACTCTATTAAAGGCTTTCTTTAGAGTAGTTCTACTATAACCTCTCGCTAGTAGACGGTTACTTAGCTCATTGGATTCAAATTGAAAGTCGGTATCTGATGTACAATTCCTCCTAATCCGGAGGAACTGGCTGAAAGGTATGGATTCTTTGAGTGTCGTGGGATGGAAACTGGCTGCATGCAGCATCGTGTTGCCAGCCGTTTCCTTCCTAAACAGTCTACTATGGATTTTCCCCTGTATATCTTTGGATATTAGGATATCAAGAAAACTGACTTTCATAGAATCATAAGACATGGTGAAAAATAAATTAAAATTGTTGGTATTCATGAGTTCCAAGACTTTCTTGAGCATATCTTCAGGCCCATCCCAAATAATGAAGATATCGTCTATGTAGCCTTGCCACATAAGAATGTAGCAAGCATACATAGACGCATCATCTCCCAGAAGAAAATCCTTCTCCCACTCCCCCAGGTACAGGTTGGCATATGAGGGTGCACAGCACGTCCCCATAGCCACCCCCTGCACCTGGAGGTAGTGGGAGCCCTGAAACAAAAAGATGTTGTGCTGTAGGATAAAATCCAGCATCTGTATAATAAATTGATTAAATTTCCAATCAGTGGTTGGGCGTTGTTGTAGCACTCTTTGAACAGCTGAAATACCAAGATCGTGTGGTATGCTGTTGTAGAGTGACTCCACATCTACAGTGACCAAAAGGGCCGATGGAGGTACGAAAAGACCTTCCAATATTTGCAGAAGATGGATTGTGTCTTTGGTGTACGAGGGGAGATCCATTACATGGGGTCTGAGGTGCTGGTCAATGACTCGACTAGCACCTTCAGAGATGGATCCATTGCCCGATATAATGGGTCTGCCTGGTGGCCTCAACAGATTTTTATGCACTTTAGGAAGTGCATACATCGTAGGGGTGCGTGGGTGTCTGGTTCGGATAAAGTCCCAAGTATCTTGGTTTATGGCACCATCTCTAAAGGATTCATCAACCAATTGATAGAACTCGCTATTCATTCTATTCACCGTGGATGGAGAGATTCTGCAATAGCATTTAGGATCCCTAAGTATTTTCATACACATCTCCTCATAGTCCAAGTTGTCCATGAGGACGATGTTGCCACCTTTATCTGAGCCCTTAATTGTAATATTGACATTGTTCTTGAGGGCTTTTAGGGCATGTTTTTGTTCTGGATTGAGATTTGAGTGTGAAGTATCTTTTTTTAGGACCTCAATCTCCTTAGACGTTTGTCTTACAAATAAGGCTAAAGCGGGGTTCTGGTTTATTGGTGGGAAGTTGTGAGACTTCCTTTTGAATTTTTTCAGGGTGAAAGAAGTCTGATTATTTTCCCCATCATCACTCTCCTCTTCCTCCAAATTCTCCTCCCACACCTGACTCAAAGGAGCATTTTCCTGAAGCAGGAGGTTCAGGTCCCTCAAAGCCTTAAAATCGGCAGCTTTGAGATTTGGTGCCACCTCAATTTCTTGATTCTCTTGCTTAGCATATAAGCTTTTATAAAAAAGCTTGCGAGCAAACAAATGAATATCCTTTACTGTTTCAAAACTGTCTGTATTGCTAGTTGGGCAAAAGGAGAGGCCCAATGACAATACTTCATGTTCCAAATCAGATAGTTTATAGGAGGATAAATTTATGATGTTAAGTTTTCCCCCTGTATTATCTTGGTCACAAATGGTTCCATGACTAATTGTGTCATGGGTGAGGGTGGAACTGGGTGTGTTTTGCCCTTCTCTAAAAAATCCTCCACTGGAAGTGATTGAACTCTGGAGGTGGCCCCAGATTTGGGTACTGCCCCCAATTCCCTCTGAGAAGCCGTCTTGCTTCGAGTGGTGGATCCCTTGGGATTATTCTTATATGAACCACTCCCTCTTCCATTTTGTGTGGAGAATACCTGAGAATCCGTTGTTGCCTTTTTGTTGCGTTGTAAAACCTCTCCATCAATTTCATTGGATCTGGGTGAGGGACCTTTCCTTTTTGTCCCGAACAGTCGACCTGTGTTCGAGGAGACTGAAGAGGAAGAGTTAGAGGGGGTATCAGACGAATAATCATTTTGTACATTGGTGTCTCCCCCTCGATTTTTATTTTTAATAGATTTATTGTTTTTAAATTTTTTCTCTTGGTTCCATTTGTATGCTCGACCCTCACTGAACGCATTTTTATCTCTCCAATACTTTTTTTCTTTTTTGATAAGTATTGTTTTACCGAAATTTTCCAAATGTTCTTTTAGATTTTTTTCAAAATTACTATATTCTTTATGCGTTTTTAAAAGTGAGAGGCGGGCATACAGTGACTCAATTTCTATGTCCAGAACAACCAGCTGCTGTCTGTACTCATCCTGTAGTAACATCATCAAATTCATTGAACATTCATTTAACTTGGTTTCCCAGTTGGCCTTGAGGTTTTTGCTGATACTCTCCAAGATAGGAAATATCTGAATCCTCAGGCCAATAGGATTGATATGTTCTCTAATATACCTATCAAATGAGTTAATGTGCCAATGTAAGGCAGATTTTTTCTCTAACGTTTTCCTAAGATTGAAAAATAAAGATGACAAATCTGAGATTGGTTGTTCGGTCCCTTGATAGTTCCTCTGGATCCCAGACATAAGCTCCTCCCACCCATCTCCCTAAAGATCCCCCATGTTCAATAGTTAAAAAGAAAACAAAGCAAATTTCAAAACACAAAAGACATATATTGTTATAGCTGTATTTCAAAAATAGATATCAGCTCTCAAACAGGTGCACCACAACACTGCCAATATTGGATTTCTCCAAGATAGCAGATATTTGGAAAAATGGTGCACTGAGTTAGTTATAATTATAGCACAAAAGTGGGGTCCATGTATGGGTGCATGGGTAAAAAACGAGGTTTATGGGTGTATTGTCCACCCTATGATATGTGAAAAAATATGACACCTCATGCAACCCAACATGTAATTGCCATCATCCCGAGTAAATGTTTAAATGAAAAAACCTCTAGTGTTGGGATTTTGGAGGCAATACAAAAAAAGGGGGGAAACTCAATTAAAAAATTATTTAAATATTTATTTGTACAAACCGCATAAAAAGGGCACATACATAAAGAAATAACGTGATTGTACAGAAAAGCACATATATACATGGATATAACGTGATTGTACAGTAGCTACATAAAATCTAACATATTTCAAATATTCAAAAAGGAATACAATAGCCTGGATTGATCACTCCAGCCGGAGACAGATCAAGAAAGGCTTATCCAACGCGTTTCAAACTGTAAACGTCCTTCATCAGGGATTTCAAATGTATTCGTTTATGACAGATCAAAATTCTATTGAATACAAAAACAATGAAATCAGTTTTCCACTTTAATTTCAACTGTTATATATAAAGAAAAAATAATAAAATAAATAAAGAAAGAAGAAAAACTTACACAAAAAATATATATATATTATTCCAAAGACGCTCCCGCACATGCATCCCAGGTTCCAGTTGCACTATATTGTGGATTCCCCGATGCCCTCAACTCCCAAGGACCCTTCCCATCAAAACATGTCCATATAAGGAGTAAGGACATATAAATAGAATGGTCCAAAATAGGTGCCTTAAACAAAGAAATAACATACATAAGTATGGAAATAAATCTAGTTAGGGAACTAAATAGTTATCCCTAAAGGTTGCAATGTAATACCTGCAGATGGGAGATGCAAATCTGGGATTTAGATTCATCAGGCAAAAATGACTCATATGTGAAGACAAAACCAATGGATAATTAAGTCCAAATAAAGATGTCCTGAAAAGAATAAATATATAAAGGACATTGTATCAACCAAATGAGAAAGAAAAATTATTTTCTCATGAGAGAAACAACTCCCCAAAAGCTTCAACATATTACCTGCCAGAAAGAGCATAAATCCCGATTGACATCCAAAAAAGGTCTCATACAGCAGTTCCATACAAGAGCATCCTCTGCCTGCCAGCAGAGGGAAAGAATGACACCATATAACTCCTTTGGCGTCCTATATATCTCTCTGCTGTGTCCGATTGGTCCAGGGAGGATCACATGACGCACCCGCTCATTGAGCAGGGCGTCATGTTACCATGGAAGCGCCGCATTCCCCAAGGTGAGCCACGTCGAGCGCCGGTCACATGACGCAGCCGCACCAAACCTCGTTTTTTACCCATGCACCCATACATGGACCCCACTTTTGTGCTATAATTATAACTAACTCAGTGCACCATTTTTCCAAATATCTACTATCTTGGAGAAATCCAATATTGGCAGTGGTGTGGTGCACCTGTTTGAGAGCTGATATCTATTTTTGAAATACAGCTATAACAATATATGTCTTTTGTGTTTTGAAATTTGCTTCATTTTCTTTTTAACTATTGAACATGGGGGATCTTCAGGGAGATGGGTGGGAGGAGCTTATGTCTGGGATCCAGAGGAACTATCAAGGGACCGAACAACCAATCTCAGATTTGTCATCTTTATTTTTCAATCTTAGGAAAACATTAGAGAAAAAATCTGCCTTATATTGGCACATTAACTCATTTGATAGGTATATTAGAGAACATATCAATCCTATTGGCCTGAGGATTCAGATATTTCCTATCTTGGAGAGTATCAGCAAAAACCTCAAGGCCAACTGGGAAACCAAGTTAAATGAATGTTCAATGAATTTGATGATGTTACTACAGGATGAGTACAGACAGCAGCTGGTTGTTCTGGACATAGAAATTGAGTCACTGGGTTGGGGCGTGGTGACCGGACTCCAAGATGGACGCTTAGCCCAGGAGCTCCGCTTGTCAGCCTGAGATAGCATCAGCCTCCACAGCCCACCGGCGATCCTGCGAGCCCTGCGTTCGGTCATCCGATCACTGATCTGCCGAGGAACAAACGGTGATGCCCAGGAATCGTAAATCACCGCTGCAGCCCCAGAAACTAGACAGCTTCTTCGGAGCAGCAGCGAGGGGAATGCAGCAAAATGGCGGCGACGACGGAGCGCGAGTCCCTCAGCACGCCTCGCAGCCAGGAGCACTTACCACAAGCAACGGCCCGCCGTCCGTCGCCATCCGCTCGGCTACAGCACACAGCGCTTCCTCCTCAGGGACATCCAGCCCCTCAACGCGGAGCCCAGCCAAATCGAGGCCGAGGAGGGATTCCCCAGCTAGGCCGCAGCCGGATCTCAACATGGAGGTAAGCGGGCCGCAATCCACCAGCACTAGCCAGCGGCAACAGAGGGGGGACCCCATATCAGAATTCCCCACGGCAGATAGACCAGTATCCGACACCGTGCTGAAGGACATGCTCCTTTCACTGAGAACATCCCTGCAGTCAGATATATACAGTGGGATCACTGCATGCCAAAAAGAAGTACAGGCCATAGGACAGAGGGTCCATGTTGTGGAAGACAAAGTGGAAGAGCACACTTCTGCATTTAACATGATGGTGGATGCCATCAAGGCACAGGGGGAGGAAATAGTTTGGCTCAAGGATAAGATGGCGGACCTCGAGGACAGATCAAGAAGGAATAACCTCAAACTGAGAGGGGTCCCTGAAAATGTTCCCCCCACACAGCTCCTTCAATACACCCAGACTCTGTTCTCCACGTTGCTGCCAGATGCAACAGCACAGGATCTTATCATTGATAGAATCCATAGGGTCCCTAAACCATCGTTCCTCCCTGACGAGACTCCCAGGGATGTACTGATGAGAGTACACTTTTTTCACGTCAAAGATCGCATACTACAAGCGTCACGTACCCCAGGGAAAGTCCCGCCACAATACGCCAACATCAGGATGCTACCTGACCTGTCCAGACACACTCTTCAGCGCAGACGCAATCTGCTCACTGTAACCAAAGCATTGAGGAATCACAACATACCGCATAAGTGGAAATATCCAGCCACTCTTATTATCACCTACAATGGGACCAGTGTCTCAGTGTCCAAAATAGAGGAAGGGCTGGCTGCTCTACGCCAATGGGGGATTCTCCCGGAACAAGTTCCTCAACCCCAATCCTCTGCAAGCCCACGGCCAATACAGAATGAATGGCAGGTAGTGTCACACAAGAAGGCTAGTAAGAAAAAATCCGGTGAAGCAACATAATTACTTACACTCACCAATCTCGTTTATCTCAGGTGCACAGGTACCGCAGTGAGGTACCAACTGTACACCCTCCGTTCTGCACTTGCAGCTACGTCTGCTCGAGGATCAATTTATGGATCCATTTCTTATGCAAATCCAGTTATATCTATTTTTTTTTCTTATGTCTCCGTTGCTGTTTTCCTTTTTTCTCCCCAGTGTCCCTTTTGATATACACAGGAACGCTCAATGTATAATGACAGCGGTAAATGAAGAACATGTTAGACTATCCTCAGCATACCACAAGGATGGACGAAGCCAACCAACTTTCTCCGAGACGAGTAAGTGCCTAACCAGTTTCCTCACACACGATACCAATCCAATAACACTATGACGATTAAGATCCTATCTATTAATGCCCGGGGTCTGAACCACCCGGTAAAACGCTTCTCCATGTGGAAGGAAGCCGGCATTCAGAGAGCTGATATACTCTGTGTGCAGGAAACACATTTCCAAAAAGATGCTGCCCCGAAGTGTTCACATAAGGACTACCCTTTCATATATACGGCTTGTACGCCTGCCAACAAGAAGGGAGGAGTCCTATTAGCCATCAAAAACTCCCTATCATTCCAACCGAAAACGACTGTTCTGGACGAGGGAGGCAGGTATATAATCCTTACGGGAGACATCAATTCCAAACCATACACGATTGTGTCAGTATATGCCCCTAACACTCACCAACTCCGCTTCTTGAGGAAAATCCTTACCAAAGCCCAAAATTTGCAATATGGCAACCTCCTGATATGCGGTGATTTTAACATGACATCAGACCCGCTACTGGATACTACCTCTGGCAAACCCAAGACCCACCTGTCTCTACAACCTTTGTTACACAAAGTGGAACTCTTTGATGTATGGAGATGTCTCCACGCCAACGAACGTGACTATACTTTTTTCTCGAACAGACACAGTTCATATTCTCGTATAGACATGTTCCTAACTGATAAATGGTTGCTGCAGAACGTTGAAAAAACTAGTATACACAATATTACATGGTCAGACCATGCTGCTATATCTTTGTCTATTATAGAAAAGGGTGTCTCCCCTTCTATCCCCATCTGGCGTAGTAACAATAGGGTTCTTCAAGAACCAATCCTCCAAAAGTCTATAGCCCAACACCTAACGAATTACTTCGCAGAAAATGCTGATTCTGTAACTGATCCAAACATTCTGTGGAATGCACATAAAGCCTATATTCGAGGGGTATTAATCCAAATTGGCGCTAGGGAAAAAAGAAAACTAACGCACTCACTTAACTCTACTATTGCTGACATACAGGTTCTAGAAACCATGCATAATCAGTCACCGTCAGAACCCTTAACTAGTAAACTGTGCGCCAGCAGAGAAAAGCTTAGAGAACTTCTATCGCGCCAATTTGATAGGCACCTAAGACGCCTGAAACTCCTTCACTATGCCAACGCGGACAGAGCAGGCAAATATTTAGCAAATAGACTCAAAGCCACTCGTTCCAAAACTAGAATACAATACCTGAAACACCCATCTACTTCACTAAAAATTATTCACCCCCAAGATATAGCCGATCAATTTGCTGACTACTATAGCTCGCTTTACAACCTCCAGAGGGACTCCAATACCCCTCAACCGACAACAGAAAAAATACAAACGTTCTTGCACACGCTGAAACTCCCATCCCTTTCCCAAACACAACTGGAGGACTTAAACAACCCAATCACGGCACTAGAAATAGAACACATAATTGACTCTTTACCAATCGGGAAATCCCCCGGCCCAGATGGCTTTTCCAATGAATATTTCAAAACATTTAAACAGATCCTTTCGCCCCACATGTCTAAAGTCTTCATTAAAGCCACAGAAACAGCGACACTTCCAAAAGAATTGCTAAAAGCACACATAGTCACACTCCCTAAACCAGGGAAAGAACCCCACACACCAGCTAACTTCAGACCCATTTCACTCTTAAACACTGACACAAAAATATTTGCAAAATTACTAGCTAAAAGACTTACGCATATTATACCACTAATCATTAAAAAAGACCAGATGGGCTTTATAAAGGGGAGGCAGACCTCTGACGCTACCAGAAGAATCATCAATGTAATACATCAGGCTGAAAGAAATCGAACGCCTTCTCTGCTGCTCTCTATCGATGCAGAGAAGGCGTTCGACAGGGTCCATTGGACCTACATGGAAATGGTTCTGGAAAAATTTGGGTTCAAGGGATCAATTTTAAAAGCTATTCTATCTCTATATTCATGTCCATCCGCCCAGGTGTACTCTGCAGGCCTACTGTCTAAATCATTTGACATATCAAATGGGACCAGACAGGGCTGTCCCCTGTCCCCAACTATTTTTAATCTTATGATAGAACCACTAGCTGAAGCAATCAGATCAACGCCCTCGATCACGGGCTTCCAGTTTGGTTCCAATATGCATACCATTAATCTATTTGCGGATGATGTAATTCTACTTCTGACTAATCCTTTACAGTCCCTAAAAGAGGCGCACAAAATATTGACAACATTTGGGGATATATCCTACTATAAGGTCAACTTTACAAAATCTCTCATCCTAGACCTAGGAGTACAGTCCCAAATGAAACAGTCCCTTCAAAAACAATTACCATATACTTGGAGCGCGGGTAGTATCACGTACCTGGGTATCTCACTCACTAGTAAAATAGCTGCCCTCGCTAAAACTAACATGACTCCGCTGGTAACCAAACTGGAAGCCCAACTCAAGGCCATTTCGAGAACTGAAATCTCATGGATGGGTAGAATCTCCGCATATAAAATGTTCATCTTACCACAAATTTTGTATGTATTTCGCACTCTGCCTATTCATATCCCTATTCATTTCATCAATAGTCTCGCTAGAATGGGTTGGAAGTACATATGGAAGGGAAAAAGAGCTAGGTGTTCCAGGAACAACTTGACTTCACATAAACAAGCGGGAGGGGCGGGTTTCACGGACATTTATGACTACCTATGGGCGGTGCGCCTAGACCAAATTAAACTCTGGTTTCAACAATCCGACGCACCTCTTTGGGTTGACATAGAAATTTATTTATCCCCAACGAAAGATCTTACCCAATTACTCTTAGGAGACCGTTGGACTCCATGGAACATATCTCTTCTCCCGCCTACCATGCAGACATCACTGAGTGCATGGAGACTCCTTTTAGATAAGCGTTACACGGACGTACAAACCATGGACTTCGACCTTCCCCTGAATATATTGGAATCCAAGATCCCAATGTTGGACGTCACTGACATGATAGACAAAGGCATATATCACATATCGGACCTATATGAAGGCACACGACTCAAACCCATAGAACAAATCATGACACAATATAAAATCTCCCCACAGGGCACTTACAAATGCCTCAGAATTACACACTTCTTGAGATATCGGGCACCCTCATTAGCGACAATGCCGATTAAAATTTGGCAGTTCTATTCCAGTGCAGGACTAGACAAGAAGGGTATTTCCTTTTTCTATAACCTACTGCAAGACAGACTGACATTCAAGAAGACAAAAGCAATGCAGAAATGGGAGGTAGACATAGGCGATACATTCTCGGACAAACAATGGCACAGGGCCTTCATGGCAGTACACAAGTCTTCCCACTGTGTGAAGCACTGGGAACTGATGATTAAGATAACAAATAGATGGCACTATACTCCTTTCCGACTTGCCACGTTCTTTCCGGGAACATCCTCGCACTGCTGGAGGGACTGTGGGCATGTTGGTAACTTATTACATATGTTCTGGCACTGTCCCAGCATAAGAAGTCTATGGAACCAGGTTTTCCAGCAGATTTCCTCCATGACTGGCATACTGACACGACCCGATCCAGCTTTAGCATTACTGCACCTAAACATTGACAAATTCCCACGGAATGTTAGGCAAGTCGTGACACACATGCTTCTGGAAACACGTCTGCTGATATTGCGCAATTGGAAATCTAATAAAACTACAAACATCTCTGAAGTCATAGCAGCAGTTCATAGAAATTATACGTTCGAACGCCTACTAGCGATCAATTCTCTAACATGTAAAAAATTTGATGATGACTGGGCTATCTGGCCCAAGTCCCTTGGTTAAATTGTACACTTACCACAACTGTGTATCACCTTTTGTGTATATCTCTTTATGTACCCCTTGTTTATATTCTATCCTCTATCTCTGTCTATTATATGTAAAAGAAATTCTTCAATAAAAACTATTGCTTTAAAAAAAGAAATTGAGTCACTGTATGCCCGCCTCTCACTTTTAAAAATGCATAAAAAATATAGTAATTTTGAAAAAAATCTAAAAGAACATTTGGAAAATTTCGGTAAAACAATACTTATCAAAAAAGAAAAAAAGTATTGGAGAGATAAAAATGCGTTCAGTGAGGGTCGAGCATACAAATGGAACCAAGAGAAAAAATTTAAAAACAATAAATCTAATAAAAATAAAAATCGAGGGGGAGACACCAATGTACAAAATGATTATTCGTCTGATACCCCCTCTAACTCTTCCTCTTCAGTCTCCTCGAACACAGGTCGACTGTTCGGGACAAAAAGGAAAGGTCCCTCACCCAGATCCAATGAAATTGATGGAGAGGTTTTACAACGCAACAAAAAGGCAACAACGGATTCTCAGGTATTCTCCACACAAAATGGAAGAGGGAGTGGACATAGTCGTGGTTCATATAAGAATAATCCCAAGGGATCCACCACTCGAAGCAAGACGGCTTCTCAGAGGGAATTGGGGGCAGTACCCAAATCTGGGGCCACCTCCAGAGTTCAATCACTTCCAGTGGAGGATTTTTTAGAGAAGGGCAAAGCACACCCAGTTCCACCCTCGCCCATGACTAGGGATGAGCTTTGTGTTCGTGTCGAACATACGTTCGACTTGAACATCGGCTGCTCGATCGTTCGACGAAGATCGAACGATTTGGGCCGTTCGCGCCAAATTCGAGTGACGCGAACGGCCCACAATGCACTACGCCATCGCAGTGTCATCCAGGCGCTGTGATTGGCCAAGCATGCACTGTGACCCCGCATGCTTGGCCAATCACAGCGCAGAGAGCAATGATTGGCCACAGGCAGGATTCCTGTGGCCAATTATTGTGAAGGGGGTTTAGTACACGCCCCACACTATAAAAGGCCGCCAGCGCGGCGGCCTTGTGTAGTGTGTTCCGGAGTAGGGAAAGAGAAGCATAGGCAGGGACAGTGTCATTATTTTTCCTTTACATAATCCTGGATTCCTTGTGTTTAGGGACAGATAAGGATAGGTAGGGAGAGTGTCAGTGACAGTGTGCTATTCTGTGCTAATCCTTGTTTGTAGGGACAGAGAGGTACAGTGAGGGAAAGTGTCAGTGTGCTGTTCTGTTCTAAACCAATCTTGCTGAACCATATTTTCAATCCTTGAGTTTAGGGACAGAGAGGTACAGTGAGGGAAAGTGTCAGTGTGCTATTTTGTGCTAAATCTTGTTTGTAGGGACAGAGAGGTACAGTGAGGGAAAGTGTCAGTGTGCTATTTTGTGCTAAATCTTGTTTGTAGGGACAGAGAGGTACAGTGAGGGAAAGTGTCAGTGTGCTATTCTGTTCTAAACCAATTTTGCTGTTCCATATTTTCAATCCTTGAGTTTAGGGACAGAGAAGGACACTCGTAGAAATTATCAGTGTGCTATTCTGTGCTAAATCTTGTTTGTAGGGAGGGACAGAGTAGGACAGTGAGGGAAAGTGTCAGTGTGCTATTCTGTTCTAAAACTATTTTGCTGAACCATATTTTCAATCCTTGAGTTGAGGGACAGAGAGGTACAGTGAGTGAAACTGACAGTGTGCTATTCTGTTCTAAACCAATTTTGCTGTTCCATATTTTCAATCCTTGAGTTGAGGGACAGAGAGGTACAGTGAGGGAAACTGACAGTGTGCTATTCTGTTCTAAACCAATTTTGCTGTTCCATATTTTCAATCCTTGAGTTGAGGGACTGAGAGGTACAGTGAGTGAAACTGACAGTGTGCTATTCTGTTCTAAACCAATTTTGCTGTTCCATATTTTCAATCCTTGAGTTGAGGGACAGAGAGGTACAGTGAGTGAAACTGACAGTGTGCTATTCTGTTCTAAACCAAATTTGCTGTTCCATATTTTCAATCCTTGAGTTGAGGGACAGAGAGGTACAGTGAGGGAAAGTGTCAGTGTGCTATTCTGTTCTAAAACTATTTTGCTGAACCATATTTTCAATCCTTGAGTTGAGGGACAGAGAGGTACAGTGAGTAAAACTGACAGTGTGCTATTCTTTTCTAAACCAATTTTGCTGTTCCATATTTTCAATCCTTGAGTTGAGGGACAGAGAGGTACAGTGAGTGAAACTGACAGTGTGCTGTTCTGTTCTAAACCAAATTTGCTGTTCCATATTTTCAATCCTTGAGTTGAGGGGCAGAGAGGTACAGTGAGGGAAAGTGTCAGTGTGCTATTCTGTTCTAAAACTATTTTGCTGAACCATATTTTCAATCCTTGAGTTGAGGGACAGAGAGGTACAGTGAGTGAAACTGACAGTGTGCTATTCTGTTCTAAACCAATTTTGCTGTTCCATATTTTCAATCCTTGAGTTGAGGGACAGAGAGGTACAGTGAGTGAAACTGACAGTGTGCTATTCTGTTCTAAACCAAATTTGCCGTTCCATATTTTCAATCCTTGAGTTGAGGGACAGAGAGGTACAGTGAGGGAAAGTGTCAGTGTGCTATTCTGTTCTAAAACTATTTTGCTGAACCATATTTTCAATCCTTGAGTTGAGGGACAGAGAGGTACAGTGAGTGAAACTGACAGTGTGCTATTCTTTTCTAAACCAATTTTGCTGTTCCATATTTTCAATCCTTGAGTTGAGGGACAGAGAGGTACAGTGAGTGAAACTGACAGTGTGCTGTTCTGTTCTAAACCAAATTTGCTGTTCCATATTTTCAATCCTTGAGTTGAGGGACAGAGAGGTACAGTGAGGGAAAGTGTCAGTGTGCTATTCTGTTCTAAAACTATTTTGCTGAACCATATTTTCAATCCTTGAGTTGAGGGACAGAGAGGTACAGTGAGTGAAACTGACAGTGTGCTATTCTGTTCTAAACCAATTTTGCTGTTCCATATTTTCAATCTTTGAGTTGAGGGACAGAGAGGTACAGTGAGTGAAACTGACAGTGTGCTATTCTGTTCTAAACCAAATTTGCTGTTCCATATTTTCAATCCTTGAGTTGAGGGACAGAGAGGTACAGTGAGGGAAAGTGTCAGTGTGCTATTCTGTTCTAAAACTATTTTGCTGAACCATATTTTCAATCCTTGATTTGAGGGACAGAGAGGTACAGTGAGTAAAACTGACAGTGTGCTATTCTTTTCTAAACCAATTTTGCTGTTCCATATTTTCAATCCTTGAGTTGAGGGACAGAGAGGTACGGTGAGTGAAACTGACAGTGTGCTGTTCTGTTCTAAACCAAATTTGCTGTTCCATATTTTCAATCCTTGAGTTGAGGGACAGAGAGGTACAGTGAGGGAAAGTGTCAGTGTGCTATTCTGTTCTAAAACTATTTTGCTGAACCATATTTTCAATCCTTGAGTTGAGGGACAGAGAGGTACAGTGAGTGAAACTGACAGTGTGCTATTCTGTTCTAAACCAATTTTGCTGTTCCATATTTTCAATCCTTGAGTTGAGGGACAGAGAGGTACAGTGAGTGAAACTGACAGTGTGCTATTCTGTTCTAAATCAAATTTGCTGTTCCATATTTTCAATCCTTGAGTTGAGGGACAGAGAGGTACAGTGAGGGAAAGTGTCAGTGTGCTATTCTGTTCTAAAACTATTTTGCTGAACCATATTTTCAATCCTTGAGTTGAGGGACAGAGAGGTACAGTGAGTGAAACTGACAGTGTGCTATTCTTTTCTAAACCAATTTTGCTGTTCCATATTTTCAATCCTTGAGTTGAGGGACAGAGAGGTACAGTGAGGGAAAGTGTCAGTGTGCTATTCTGTTCTAAAACTATTTTGCTGAACCATATTTTCAATCCTTGAGTTGAGGGACAGAGAGGTATAGTGAGTGAAACTGACAGTGTGCTATTCTGTTCTAAACCAATTTTGCTGTTCCATATTTTCAATCCTTGAGTTGAGGGACAGAGAGGTACAGTGAGTGAAACTGACAGTGTGCTATTCTGTTCTAAACCAAATTTGCTGTTCCATATTTTCAATCCTTGAGTTGAGGGACAGAGAGGTACAGTGAGTGAAACTGACAGTGTGCTATTCTGTTCTAAACCAAATTTGCTGTTCCATATTTTCAATCCTTGAGTTGAGGGACAGAGAGGTACAGTGAGGGAAAGTGTCAGTGTGCTATTCTGTTCTAAAACTATTTTGCTGAACCATATTTTCAATCCTTGATTTGAGGGACAGAGAGGTACAGTGAGTAAAACTGACAGTGTGCTATTCTTTTCTAAACCAATTTTGCTGTTCCATATTTTCAATCCTTGAGTTGAGGGACAGAGAGGTACAGTGAGTGAAACTGACAGTGTGCTGTTCTGTTCTAAACCAAATTTGCTGTTCCATATTTTCAATCCTTGAGTTGAGGGACAGAGAGGTACAGTGAGGGAAAGTGTCAGTGTGCTATTCTGTTCTAAAATTATTTTGCTGAACCATATTTTCAATCCTTGAGTTGAGGGACAGAGAGGTACAGTGAGTGAAACTGACAGTGTGCTATTCTGTTCTAAACCAATTTTGCTGTTCCATATTTTCAATCCTTGAGTTGAGGGACAGAGAGGTACAGTGAGTGAAACTGACAGTGTGCTATTCTGTTCTAAATCAAATTTGCTGTTCCATATTTTCAATCCTTGAGTTGAGGGACAGAGAGGTACAGTGAGGGAAAGTGTCAGTGTGCTATTCTGTTCTAAAACTATTTTGCTGAACCATATTTTCAATCCTTGAGTTGAGGGACAGAGAGGTACAGTGAGTGAAACTGACAGTGTGCTATTCTTTTCTAAACCAATTTTGCTGTTCCATATTTTCAATCCTTGAGTTGAGGGACAGAGAGGTACAGTGAGGGAAAGTGTCAGTGTGCTATTCTGTTCTAAAACTATTTTGCTGAACCATATTTTCAATCCTTGAGTTGAGGGACAGAGAGGTATAGTGAGTGAAACTGACAGTGTGCTATTCTGTTCTAAACCAATTTTGCTGTTCCATATTTTCAATCCTTGAGTTGAGGGACAGAGAGGTACAGTGAGTGAAACTGACAGTGTGCTATTCTGTTCTAAACCAAATTTGCTGTTCCATATTTTCAATCCTTGAGTTGAGGGACAGAGAGGTACAGTGAGGGAAAGTGTCAGTGTGCTATTCTGTTCTAAAACTATTTTGCTGAAACATATTTTCAATCCTTGAGTTGAGGGACAGAGAGGTACAGTGAGGGAAAGTGTCAGTGTGCTATTCTGTTCTAAAACTATTTTGCTGAACCATATTTTCAATCCTTGAGTTGAGGGACAGAGAGGTACAGTGAGTGAAACTGACAGTGTGCTATTCTGTTCTAAACCAATTTTGCTGTTCCATATTTTCAATCCTTGAGTTGAGGGACAGAGAGGTACAGTGAGTGAAACTGACAGTGTGCTATTCTGTTCTAAACCAATTTTGCTGTTCCATATTTTCAATCCTTGAGTTGAGGGACAGAGAGGTACAGTGAGTGAAACTGACAGTGTGCTGTTCTGTTCTAAACCAAATTTGCTGTTCCATATTTTCAATCCTTGAGTTGAGGGACAGAGAGGTACAGTGAGGGAAAGTGTCAGTGTGCTATTCTGTTCTAAAACTATTTTGCTGAACCATATTTTCAATCCTTGAGTTGAGGGACAGAGAGGTACAGTGAGTGAAACTGACAGTGTGCTATTCTGTTCTAAACCAATTTTGCTGTTCCATATTTTCAATCTTTGAGTTGAGGGACAGAGAGGTACAGTGAGTGAAACTGACAGTGTGCTATTCTGTTCTAAACCAATTTTGCTGTTCCATATTTTCAATCCTTGAGTTGAGGGACAGAGAGGTACAGTGAGTGAAACTGACAGTGTGCTATTCTGTTCTAAACCAAATTTGCTGTTCCATATTTTCAATCCTTGAGTTGAGGGACAGAGAGGTACAGTGAGGGAAAGTGTCAGTGTGCTATTCTGTTCTAAAACTATTTTGCTGAACCATATTTTCAATCCTTGAGTTGAGGGACAGAGAGGTACAGTGAGTAAAACTGACAGTGTGCTATTCTTTTCTAAACCAATTTTGCTGTTCCATATTTTCAATCCTTGAGTTGAGGGACAGAGAGGTACAGTGAGTGAAACTGACAGTGTGCTGTTCTGTTCTAAACCAAATTTGCTGTTCCATATTTTCAATCCTTGAGTTGAGGGACAGAGAGGTACAGTGAGGGAAAGTGTCAGTGTGCTATTCTGTTCTAAAACTATTTTGCTGAACCATATTTTCAATCCTTGAGTTGAGGGACAGAGAGGTACAGTGAGTGAAACTGACAGTGTGCTATTCTGTTCTAAACCAATTTTGCTGTTCCATATTTTCAATCCTTGAGTTGAGGGACAGAGAGGTACAGTGAGTGAAACTGACAGTGTGCTATTCTGTTCTAAACCAAATTTGCTGTTCCATATTTTCAATCCTTGAGTTGAGGGACAGAGAGGTACAGTGAGGGAAAGTGTCAGTGTGCTATTCTGTTCTAAAACTATTTTGCTGAACCATATTTTCAATCCTTGAGTTGAGGGACAGAGAGGTACAGTGAGTGAAACTGACAGTGTGCTATTCTGTTCTAAACCAATTTTGCTGTTCCATATTTTCAATCCTTGAGTTGAGGGACAGAGAGGTACAGTGAGTGAAACTGACAGTGTGCTATTCTGTTCTAAACCAAATTTGCTGTTCCATATTTTCAATCCTTGAGTTGAGGGACAGAGAGGTACAGTGAGGGAAAGTGTCAGTGTGCTATTCTGTTCTAAAACTATTTTGCTGAACCATATTTTCAATCCTTGAGTTGAGGGACAGAGAGGTACAGTGAGTGAAACTGACAGTGTGCTATTCTTTTCTAAACCAATTTTGCTGTTCCATATTTTCAATCCTTGAGTTGAGGGACAGAGAGGTACAGTGAGTGAAACTGACAGTGTGCTGTTCTGTTCTAAACCAAATTTGAAGTTCCATATTTTCAATCCTTGAGTTGAGGGACAGAGAGGTACAGTGAGGGAAAGTGTCAGTGTGCTATTCTGTTCTAAAACTATTTTGCTGAACCATATTTTCAATCCTTGAGTTGAGGGACAGAGAGGTACAGTGAGTGAAACTGACAGTGTGCTATTCTGTTCTAAACCAATTTTGCTGTTCCATATTTTCAATCCTTGAGTTGAGGGACAGAGAGGTACAGTGAGTGAAACTGACAGTGTGCTATTCTGTTCTAAACCAAATTTGCTGTTCCATATTTTTAATCCTTGAGTTGAGGGACAGAGAGGTACAGTGAGGGAAAGTGTCAGTGTGCTATTCTGTTCTAAAACTATTTTGCTGAAACATATTTTCAATCCTTGAGTTGAGGGACAGAGAGGTACAGTGAGGGAAAGTGTCAGTGTGCTATTCTGTTCTAAAACTATTTTGCTGAACCATATTTTCAATCCTTGAGTTGAGGGACAGAGAGGTACAGTGAGTGAAACTGACAGTGTGCTATTCTGTTCTAAACCAATTTTGCTGTTCCATATTTTCAATCCTTGAGTTGAGGGACAGAGAGGTACAGTGAGTGAAACTGACAGTGTGCTATTCTGTTCTAAACCAATTTTGCTGTTCCATATTTTCAATCCTTGAGTTGAGGGACAGAGAGGTACAGTGAGTGAAACTGACAGTGTGCTATTCTGTTCTAAACCAAATTTGCTGTTCCATATTTTCAATCCTTGAGTTGAGGGACAGAGAGGTACAGTGAGGGAAAGTGTCAGTGTGCTATTCTGTTCTAAAACTATTTTGCTGAACCATATTTTCAATCCTTGAGTTGAGGGACAGAGAGGTACAGTGAGTGAAACTGACAGTGTGCTATTCTTTTCTAAACCAATTTTGCTGTTCCATATTTTCAATCCTTGAGTTGAGGGACAGAGAGGTACAGTGAGTGAAACTGACAGTGTGCTGTTCTGTTCTAAACCAAATTTGCTGTTCCATATTTTCAATCCTTGAGTTGAGGGACAGAGAGGTACAGTGAGGGAAAGTGTCAGTGTGCTATTCTGTTCTAAAACTATTTTGCTGAACCATATTTTCAATCCTTGAGTTGAGGGACAGAGAGGTACAGTGAGTGAAACTGACAGTGTGCTATTCTGTTCTAAACCAATTTTGCTGTTCCATATTTTCAATCTTTGAGTTGAGGGACAGAGAGGTACAGTGAGTGAAACTGACAGTGTGCTATTCTGTTCTAAACCAATTTTGCTGTTCCATATTTTCAATCCTTGAGTTGAGGGACAGAGAGGTACAGTGAGTGAAACTGACAGTGTGCTATTCTGTTCTAAACCAAATTTGCTGTTCCATATTTTCAATCCTTGAGTTGAGGGACAGAGAGGTACAGTGAGGGAAAGTGTCAGTGTGCTATTCTGTTCTAAAACTATTTTGCTGAACCATATTTTCAATCCTTGAGTTGAGGGACAGAGAGGTACAGTGAGTAAAACTGACAGTGTGCTATTCTTTTCTAATCCAATTTTGCTGTTCCATATTTTCAATCCTTGAGTTGAGGGACAGAGAGGTACAGTGAGTGAAACTGACAGTGTGCTGTTCTGTTCTAAACCAAATTTGCTGTTCCATATTTTCAATCCTTGAGTTGAGGGACAGAGAGGTACAGTGAGGGAAAGTGTCAGTGTGCTATTCTGTTCTAAAACTATTTTGCTGAACCATATTTTCAATCCTTGAGTTGAGGGACAGAGAGGTACAGTGAGTGAAACTGACAGTGTGCTATTCTGTTCTAAACCAATTTTGCTGTTCCATATTTTCAATCCTTGAGTTGAGGGACAGAGAGGTACAGTGAGTGAAACTGACAGTGTGCTATTCTGTTCTAAAACTATTTTGCTGAACCATATTTTCAATCCTTGAGTTGAGGGACAGAGAGGTACAGTGAGGGAAAGTGTCAGTGTGCTATTCTGTTCTAAAACTATTTTGCTGAACCATATTTTCAATCCTTGAGTTGAGGGACAGAGAGGTACAGTGAGTGAAACTGACAGTGTGCTATTCTTTTCTAAACCAATTTTGCTGTTCCATATTTTCAATCCTTGAGTTGAGGGACAGAGAGGTACAGTGAGTGAAACTGACAGTGTGCTATTCTGTTCTAAACCAAATTTGCTGTTCCATATTTTCAATCCTTGAGTTGAGGGACAGAGAGGTACAGTGAGGGAAAGTGTCAGTGTGCTATTCTGTTCTAAAACTATTTTGCTGAACCATATTTTCAATCCTTGAGTTGAGGGACAGAGAGGTACAGTGAGTGAAACTGACAGTGTGCTATTCTGTTCTAAACCAATTTTGCTGTTCCATATTTTCAATCCTTGAGTTGAGGGACAGAGAGGTACAGTGAGTGAAACTGACAGTGTGCTATTCTGTTCTAAACCAAATTTGCTGTTCCATATTTTCAATCCTTGAGTTGAGGGACAGAGAGGTACAGTGAGGGAAAGTGTCAGTGTGCTATTCTGTTCTAAAACTATTTTGCTGAACCATATTTTCAATCCTTGAGTTGAGGGACAGAGAGGTACAGTGAGTGAAACTGACAGTGTGCTATTCTTTTCTAAACCAATTTTGCTGTTCCATATTTTCAATCCTTGAGTTGAGGGACAGAGAGGTACAGTGAGTGAAACTGACAGTGTGCTGTTCTGTTCTAAACCAAATTTGAAGTTCCATATTTTCAATCCTTGAGTTGAGGGACAGAGAGGTACAGTGAGGGAAAGTGTCAGTGTGCTATTCTGTTCTAAAACTATTTTGCTGAACCATATTTTCAATCCTTGAGTTGAGGGACAGAGAGGTACAGTGAGTGAAACTGACAGTGTGCTATTCTGTTCTAAACCAATTTTGCTGTTCCATATTTTCAATCCTTGAGTTGAGGGACAGAGAGGTACAGTGAGGGAAAGTGTCAGTGTGCTATTCTGTTCTAAAACTATTTTGCTGAAACATATTTTCAATCCTTGAGTTGAGGGACAGAGAGGTACAGTGAGTGAAACTGACAGTGTGCTATTCTGTTCTAAACCAATTTTGCTGTTCCATATTTTCAATCCTTGAGTTGAGGGACAGAGAGGTACAGTGAGTGAAACTGACAGTGTGCTATTCTGTTCTAAACCAATTTTGCTGTTCCATATTTTCAATCCTTGAGTTGAGGGACAGAGAGGTACAGTGAGTGAAACTGACAGTGTGCTGTTCTGTTCTAAACCAAATTTGCTGTTCCATATTTTCAATCCTTGAGTTGAGGGACAGAGAGGTACAGTGAGGGAAAGTGTCAGTGTGCTATTCTGTTCTAAAACTATTTTGCTGAACCATATTTTCAATCCTTGAGTTGAGGGACAGAGAGGTACAGTGAGTGAAACTGACAGTGTGCTATTCTGTTCTAAACCAATTTTGCTGTTCCATATTTTCAATCTTTGAGTTGAGGGACAGAGAGGTACAGTGAGTGAAACTGACAGTGTGCTATTCTGTTCTAAACCAATTTTGCTGTTCCATATTTTCAATCCTTGAGTTGAGGGACAGAGAGGTACAGTGAGTGAAACTGACAGTGTGCTATTCTGTTCTAAACCAAATTTGCTGTTCCATATTTTCAATCCTTGAGTTGAGGGACAGAGAGGTACAGTGAGGGAAAGTGTCAGTGTGCTATTCTGTTCTAAAACTATTTTGCTGAACCATATTTTCAATCCTTGAGTTGAGGGACAGAGAGGTACAGTGAGTAAAACTGACAGTGTGCTATTCTTTTCTAAACCAATTTTGCTGTTCCATATTTTCAATCCTTGAGTTGAGGGACAGAGAGGTACAGTGAGTGAAACTGACAGTGTGCTGTTCTGTTCTAAACCAAATTTGCTGTTCCATATTTTCAATCCTTGAGTTGAGGGACAGAGAGGTACAGTGAGGGAAAGTGTCAGTGTGCTATTCTGTTCTAAAACTATTTTGCTGAACCATATTTTCAATCCTTGAGTTGAGGGACAGAGAGGTACAGTGAGTGAAACTGACAGTGTGCTATTCTGTTCTAAACCAATTTTGCTGTTCCATATTTTCAATCCTTAAGTTGAGGGACAGAGAGGTACAGTGAGTGAAACTGACAGTGTGCTATTCTGTTCTAAAACTATTTTGCTGAACCATATTTTCAATCCTTGAGTTGAGGGACAGAGAGGTACAGTGAGGGAAAGTGTCAGTGTGCTATTCTGTTCTAAAACTATTTTGCTGAACCATATTTTCAATCCTTGAGTTGAGGGACAGAGAGGTACAGTGAGTGAAACTGACAGTGTGCTATTCTTTTCTAAACCAATTTTGCTGTTCCATATTTTCAATCCTTGAGTTGAGGGACAGAGAGGTACAGTGAGTGAAACTGACAGTGTGCTGTTCTGTTCTAAACCAAATTTGCTGTTCCATATTTTCAATCCTTGAGTTGAGGGACAGAGAGGTACAGTGAGGGAAAGTGTCAGTGTGCTATTCTGTTCTAAATCTATTTTGCTGAACCATATTTTCAATCCTTGAGTTGAGGGACAGAGAAGTACAGTGAGTGAAACTGACAGTGTGTATTCTGTTCTAAACCAATTTTGCTGTTCCATATTTTCAATCCTTGAGTTGAGGGACAGAGAGGTACAGTGAGTGAAACTGACAGTGTGCTATTCTGTTCTAAACCAAATTTGCTGTTCCATATTTTCAATCCTTGAGTTGAGGGACAGAGAGGTACAGTGAGGGAAAGTGTCAGTGTGCTATTCTGTTCTAAAACTATTTTGCTGAACCATATTTTCAATCCTTGAGTTGAGGGACAGAGAGGTACAGTGAGTGAAACTGACAGTGTGCTATTCTGTTCTAAACCAATTTTGCTGTTCCATATTTTCAATCCTTGAGTTGAGGGACAGAGAGGTACAGTGAGTGAAACTGACAGTGTGCTATTCTGTTCTAAACCAAATTTGCTGTTCCATATTTTCAATCCTTGAGTTGAGGGACAGAGAGGTACAGTGAGGGAAAGTGTCAGTGTGCTATTCTGTTCTAAAACTATTTTGCTGAACCATATTTTCAATCCTTGAGTTGAGGGACAGAGAGGTACAGTGAGTGAAACTGACAGTGTGCTATTCTTTTCTAAACCAATTTTGCTGTTCCATATTTTCAATCCTTGAGTTGAGGGACAGAGAGGTACAGTGAGTGAAACTGACAGTGTGCTGTTCTGTTCTAAACCAAATTTGAAGTTCCATATTTTCAATCCTTGAGTTGAGGGACAGAGAGGTACAGTGAGGGAAAGTGTCAGTGTGCTATTCTGTTCTAAAACTATTTTGCTGAACCATATTTTCAATCCTTGAGTTGAGGGACAGAGAGGTACAGTGAGTGAAACTGACAGTGTGCTATTCTGTTCTAAACCAATTTTGCTGTTCCATATTTTCAATCCTTGAGTTGAGGGACAGAGAGGTACAGTGAGTGAAACTGACAGTGTGCTATTCTGTTCTAAACCAAATTTGCTGTTCCATATTTTTAATCCTTGAGTTGAGGGACAGAGAGGTACAGTGAGGGAAAGTGTCAGTGTGCTATTCTGTTCTAAAACTATTTTGCTGAAACATATTTTCAATCCTTGAGTTGAGGGACAGAGAGGTACAGTGAGGGAAAGTGTCAGTGTGCTATTCTGTTCTAAAACTATTTTGCTGAACCATATTTTCAATCCTTGAGTTGAGGGACAGAGAGGTACAGTGAGTGAAACTGACAGTGTGCTATTCTGTTCTAAACCAATTTTGCTGTTCCATATTTTCAATCCTTGAGTTGAGGGACAGAGAGGTACAGTGAGTGAAACTGACAGTGTGCTATTCTGTTCTAAACCAATTTTGCTGTTCCATATTTTCAATCCTTGAGTTGAGGGACAGAGAGGTACAGTGAGTGAAACTGACAGTGTGCTATTCTGTTCTAAACCAAATTTGCTGTTCCATATTTTCAATCCTTGAGTTGAGGGACAGAGAGGTACAGTGAGGGAAAGTGTCAGTGTGCTATTCTGTTCTAAAACTATTTTGCTGAACCATATTTTCAATCCTTGAGTTGAGGGACAGAGAGGTACAGTGAGTGAAACTGACAGTGTGCTATTCTTTTCTAAACCAATTTTGCTGTTCCATATTTTCAATCCTTGAGTTGAGGGACAGAGAGGTACAGTGAGTGAAACTGACAGTGTGCTGTTCTGTTCTAAACCAAATTTGCTGTTCCATATTTTCAATCCTTGAGTTGAGGGACAGAGAGGTACAGTGAGGGAAAGTGTCAGTGTGCTATTCTGTTCTAAAACTATTTTGCTGAACCATATTTTCAATCCTTGAGTTGAGGGACAGAGAGGTACAGTGAGTGAAACTGACAGTGTGCTATTCTGTTCTAAACCAATTTTGCTGTTCCATATTTTCAATCTTTGAGTTGAGGGACAGAGAGGTACAGTGAGTGAAACTGACAGTGTGCTATTCTGTTCTAAACCAATTTTGCTGTTCCATATTTTCAATCCTTGAGTTGAGGGACAGAGAGGTACAGTGAGTGAAACTGACAGTGTGCTATTCTGTTCTAAAACTATTTTGCTGAACCATATTTTCAATCCTTGAGTTGAGGGACAGAGAGGTACAGTGAGGGAAAGTGTCAGTGTGCTATTCTGTTCTAAAACTATTTTGCTGAACCATATTTTCAATCCTTGAGTTGAGGGACAGAGAGGTACAGTGAGTGAAACTGACAGTGTGCTATTCTTTTCTAAACCAATTTTGCTGTTCCATATTTTCAATCCTTGAGTTGAGGGACAGAGAGGTACAGTGAGTGAAACTGACAGTGTGCTATTCTGTTCTAAACCAAATTTGCTGTTCCATATTTTCAATCCTTGAGTTGAGGGACAGAGAGGTACAGTGAGGGAAAGTGTCAGTGTGCTATTCTGTTCTAAAACTATTTTGCTGAACCATATTTTCAATCCTTGAGTTGAGGGACAGAGAGGTACAGTGAGTGAAACTGACAGTGTGCTATTCTGTTCTAAACCAATTTTGCTGTTCCATATTTTCAATCCTTGAGTTGAGGGACAGAGAGGTACAGTGAGTGAAACTGACAGTGTGCTATTCTGTTCTAAACCAAATTTGCTGTTCCATATTTTCAATCCTTGAGTTGAGGGACAGAGAGGTACAGTGAGGGAAAGTGTCAGTGTGCTATTCTGTTCTAAAACTATTTTGCTGTTCCATATTTTCAATCCTTGAGTTGAGGGACAGAGAGGTACAGTGAGTGAAACTGACAGTGTGCTATTCTGTTCTAAACTAATTTTGCTGTTCCATATTTTCAATCCTTGAGTTGAGGGACAGAGAAGGACACTCGTAGAAATTATCAGTGTGCTATTCTGTGCTAAATCTTGTTTGTAGGGAGGGACAGAGTAGGACAGTGAGGGAAAGTGTCAGTGTGCTATTCTGTTCTAAAACTATTTTGCTGAACCATATTTTCAATCCTTGTGTTTAGGGACAGAGAAGGATAGGCAGGGGACAGTGTCAGTGTCATTGTTGCTAAGCCTCCTGCACAGTATACACCTGAAGGTAGCCCTTATTGCTGTTTTTCCCATCTCCCTGCAGGCCATCCATTAAAATGTCTGGAAGGCAACCAAGGAGAGGCAGACAGTCAGGAGGCAAAAAAAGAGGGCAAGCAGGCTCTGTGTCTGGGGGCAACAGTGCTGGTCGTGTACGCGGTGCATTGTCATCAGCACATGGCCATGGGACACGCTTGTCCTTGTTTTCGGCAGCTGGACATGTTGAGCCACATCATGCCGAAGACTTGGTAGAGTGGATGACCAAGCCCACCTCATCCTCCTCATCCTCTCTCACCCAGGCTCAGGGTACTGGCAAAGCAGCTGCCAAAGCGTCCTCTTCTCTGGTATCATTATCTTCATTAGTCAATCCTTCCCTAGACCCACCATGCCCTCCTCCTGAGGAGTCCCCCGAACTGTTTGAGCACAGTGTTGGGTACATGCTCCAGGAGGATGCCCAGCGTTTGGAAGGATCTGATGATGATACCCAGCTAGAGGAAGGCAGCAGCGTGAGAGCAGAGAGAGGGGATGCTCAAGAAGGACACCAATCTGGCAGTCATGCTCCAGCAGCTGCAGCATATTGCCAGATTGGCTCCAGTGATGAGGAGGGAGGGGATGATGAGGTCACTGACTCCAAGTGGGTGCCTAATAGGAGAGAGGAGGAGGAGGAGGATGAGGAGGAGGCACATCTCCAACGAGGCAGGATGCCCTTGAGTGGCCCGCGTATGGGCAGCACACCGACGGAATCACACCGCAGAGCTCCGCCTGTGCAGGGCGCTGCCTCTGCCCGTCATGCAAAAAGTTCTTTGGTGTGGGCCTTTTTTGAGGCGAGTGCATCAGATCGCACAGCTGCTGTTTGCAACATATGTCTCAAGCATATATCGCGTGGCCAAAACATCAGCCGCTTGGGCACCACATGCTTGATCAGACATATGTTGACCTGCCATGCAGCTCGTTGGCAAGCCTACCTTAAAGACCCACACCAAAGAACAAAGCTGACCTCTTCTTGCACCGCATCAGCTGGGATCTCCAACCCCACTATACCTTCACTCCTCTCTGAAACCTGCTCTGAGAGGAATGAAGGTGTAGAATTAGGTGTGTCACAGGCAAGTACTTGCGAGCACTCTGCTAGCAGTACACCAACGTCCGATTCTAGCAGGCAAATTTCCCTGCCCCAGCTGCTGGACCGTCGAAAGAAGTTCACTCCCAGCCATCCACATGCCCAGCGGTTGAATGCTAGCTTGGCTAAATTGCTAGCGCTTCAACTGCTGCCTTTTCAGTTGGTAGACTCGGCCCCCTTCCGTGAGTTTGTGCAATGTGCGGTTCCTCAGTGGCAGGTTCCCAAACGACACTTTTTCGCACGGAAGGCTATTCCGGCTCTCTACAGGCATGTGGAAGGCAATGTCTTGGCCTCGCTGGACAGGGCGGTCAGCGGTAAGGTGCATATTACCGCTGACTCATGGTCCAGCAGGCATGGACAGGGACGTTACCTTTCTTTCACGGCCCATTGGGTCACTCTTTTGTCAGCTGGGAAGGATGCAGGACAAGGTGCAGTAGTGTTGGAGGTTGTTCCACCGCCACGCCTCCAAAATGCTACTACTGGTTGTGACACACCTCTCTCCTCCACCCCCTCCTCTTCTTCTTCCTCCATGGCCTCTTCCTGTGGTTTGTCCTCGGAACCAGCGGTGCTCCGTAGGCGTTCAAGGGGCTACGCAAGTACGCAGGCAAAAAGATGCCATGCCGTGCTTGCGCTGGTGTGTTTGGGGGACAGGAGCCACACTGGGGCAGAGGTCCTGTCTGCTCTGCAGGGGCAGGCTGAGAGTTGGTTGAGGCCACGCCAGCTTAAGCCAGGAATGGTGGTTTGCGACAATGGCACCAACCTCCTCTCCGCCCTCCGACAGGGACAACTGACCCATGTGCCCTGTATGGCTCACGTCCTTAACCTGGTGGTGCAGCGGTTCTTGAGCAGGTACCCGGGCTTACAGGATGTCCTGAGGCAGGCCAGGAAAGTCTGTTTGCATTTCCGCAGATCTTATAATGCCAGTGCTCGCCTGGCTGAGCTTCAAAAGGAGTTGAACCTGCCCAAGAACCGCCTTATATGTGACATGCCCACCAGGTGGAACTCAACGTTGGCCATGCTGCAGCGGCTGCACACGCAGCAGAGGGCCATCAATGAGTACCTGTGCGACTACGGCACCAGGACAGGGTCAGGGGAGCTCGGGTTTTTTTCACCACGCCAGTGGGGCATGATCAGGGATGCATGCACTGTCCTGGCACCATTTGAGGAGGCCACGAGGATGGTGAGCAGTGACAGTGCATGCATCAGTGACACTGTACCTCTTGTCCACCTGTTGGAGCACACGCTGCGTGGAATAATGGACAGGGCACTTGAGGCAGAACAGAGGCAGGAAGAGGAGGACTTCCTTGCCTCTCAAGGCCCCCTTTACCCAGACAGTGTTCCTTCTGTCCCACCCATCGCACAGGAAGAGGAGGAGGAGGAGGATTGTGTCAGCATGGAGGTGGAGGCTGGCACTCAGCATCATCAACAGCAGTCTTTTAGGGATGATTTACAGTCCCAAGAAACCAGTGGACTTGTACGTGGCTGGGAGGAGGTGGCTGCGGATCATGTCGTCCTTAGTGACCCAGAGGACTCCGGACTGAATGCCTCAGCTAACCTACGCTGCATGGCCTCCCTGATCCTGCAAAGTCTGCGGAAGGATCCTCGTATTCTTCGGATCAAGGAGAGGGAACATTACTGGCTGGCCACTCTCCTTGATCCACGGTACAAGGGTAAGGTTGCGGACCTTATGTTACCGTCGCAGAGGGAGCAGAGGATGAGACAACTCCGGGAGGCCCTGCAGAAAGGTCTGTGCAACGCGTTCCCAGAGACTGGGAGGTTACAAACTCCTGGTCCTGGACAACGAGTTGCTGAGGCTTCGGGCAGTCAAAGAAGGAGCGGTGGGGAAGGTGGCCGTCTGACCGATGCGTTCAGACAATTCTTTAGTCCGCAGCCCCAAAGTATGATCGGTTCCAGCAACCATCGCCAGCGTCTGATATACATGGTGCAGGAATACCTAGGGGCAAGGTCAGACTTGGACACCTTCCCCACCGAAAATCCTCTGGCTTACTGGGTCTTGAGGATGGATCACTGGCCAGAGCTTGCACAGTATGCAATTGAGCTACTGGCCTGTCCTGCATCCAGCGTTCTTTCAGAACGCACATTCAGTGCTGCTGGAGGATTCATCACGGATCACAGGGTGCGCCTGTCCACCGACTCGGTTGATCGACTGACTTTCATCAAGATGAACCAGTCTTGGATCACCACCAGCTACCACACACCTGATGCTGATATAACAGACTAATTGATTTTAAAATGTCACATCCCTTCAAGACTGATGCTGATGCTGAGTGCCTGTGCTGTTATGTTGACTGGCTATCCTCCTCCTCCTCCTCAATGATCCGATTAATGATGATAGCTTGGAAGATCATTTTGGTTTATGGGTGCCGCCACCAGTGGCTAAGGCCCAATTTTTCAGCCCCTGTTTAACAGGGGCGTGTAATTACAATTTTTGATGCAATACTTTGCAACAGGGCTCATTGCTGTGCTCCAAGTACAGTATCTGTGAGGGGTTGCAGTGTTGTGCCACCAGTGCCTAAGGCCCAATTTTTCAGCCCCTGTTCAACAGGGGCATGCAATTATAATTATTGATCTAATAATTCACAGCAGGGCCCATTGCTGCGCCCACCAAGAGTAACTGTCAGGCCTTACAGTGTTGTGTCAACACCACCACCACCACCACCACCACCACCAAAGGCCCAATTTTTCAGCCCCTGTTCAACAGGGGCATGCAATTATAATTATTGATCTAATAATTCACAGCAGGGCCCATTGCTGCGCCCACCAAGAGTAACTGTCAGGCCTTACAGTGTTGTGGCACCAGCACCACCATCAAAGGCCCAAATTTTACTACCACTGTTCAACAATTATATGTTATTACAATTCCTGATATAATAGTTGACAGCAGGGCGTTCCAGCACCCACCAAGAGTAACTGTGAGTGCTTACAGTGTTGTGCCAACACCAACACCTAAGGGGCCAATTTCTGCAGAGTATATACGGCAGGTCCCTACTTTCAAACATCCAACTTACAAACGACTACTACTTGCAAACGGAAGAAGACAACAGGAAGTGAGAGGAAATCTACCCCTTGGAAGGAAAATTCTCTCCTGTAAGAATTAATATGGGAGAAAGGTGTCTCCTCTCTGCTGATGCTTTATCACCAATCCTTGTTTCAATAAAAACACCACATTTCAAAAACAGTTGTCATTGGGACGCAAAGTGAGGTTAAATGTTCTGAACAGGGGCACAGACAGCAAAAAAAATGTGACAGGGGTGATAACCGTTCCCTATGTTTTACAAAAAACAAAAAAAAAGGAATTTGCCATGGAGCTCCACTTAAACAATGCAGCTGTTCAAAATTATAAACAGATTCTACATAAGAACAAACCTACAGTCCCTGTCTTGTATGCACCGCCTGTATACGGCTGTTCAGAGTATATAGGTCCTTTTTTATTTTGTGTGCGGGGTTCCCCTTAATATCCATACAAGACCCAAAGGGGCTGGTAATGGGCTGGGGTAGGGGGGGGGGGGTTGATGGGGTAGCTATGCCATTTTTCCTAAAGATTTTCATCCATATTACCGGGACCACACATTGCATTAAAGCCGCAAGCAGTTTTAAATGACTTTTTTCCCTTTAGAAATGTTATTTTGTGCAGGGACAGTTCTAAACACGGGAAACACGTGGCACTTCACAGGCATACTTTAGACACCCCCCAGGTACAATATTTAAAGGAATATTTGACTTTTTTTTTTTCACTTTATGCATCATTAACCACTTAAGCCCCGGACCATTTCGGACCATTAGGACCAAGCCTGTTTTTGGGATTCGGCACTGCGCTGCTTTAACTGTAAATTGTGCGGACATGCAATGTTGTACCCAAATGAAATTTGCGTCCTTTTCTTCCCACAAATAGAGCTTTCTTTTAATGGTATTTGATTGCCTCTGCAATTTTTATTTTTTGCGATATAAATGGAAAAAGAACGAAAATTTTGAAAAAAAAAAGATATTTTCTACTTTTTGTTATAAGAAAAATCGAATAAACTCAATTTTAGTCATACATTTAGGCCAAAATGTATTCAGCCACATGTCTTTAGTAAAAAAAATGTCAATAAGCGTATATTTATTGGTTTGCGCAAAAGTTATAGCGTTTACAAACTAGGGTACATTTTCTGAAATTTACACAGCTTTAAATTTATGACTGCCTATCTCATTTCTTGAGGTGCTAAAATGGCAGGGCAGTACAAAACCCCCCCAAATGACCCCATTTTGGAAAGTAGACACCCCAAGGAAATTGCTGAGAGGCATGTTGAGCCCATTGAATATTTTTTTTTTGTCCCAAGTGATTGAATAATGACAAAAAAAAAATAAAAATTACAAAAAGTTGTCACTAAATGATATATTGCTCACACATGCCATGGTTATATGTGGAATTGCACCCCAAAATACATTCTGCTGCTTCTCCTGAGTACGGGGATACCACATGTGTGGGACTTTTTAGGAGCCTAGCCACGTACGGGACCCCGGAAACCAAGCACCGCCTTCAGGATTTCTAAGGGCGCAAATTTTTGATTTCACTCCTCACTACCTATCACAGTTTCGAAGGCCATAAAATGCCAAAATAGCACAAACCCCCCCAAATGACCCCATTTTGGAAAGTAGACACCCCAAGCTATTTACTGAGAGGCATGTTCAGTCCATGGAATATTTTATATTTTGCCACAAGTTGCGGGAATATGACAAACTTTTTTTTTTTTGCACAAAGTTGTCACTAAATGATATATTGCTCACACATGCCATGGGCATATGTGAAATTACACCCCAAAATACATTCTGCTGCTTCTCCTGAGTACGGGGATACCACATGTGTGGGACTTTTTGGGAGCCTAGCCGCGTACGGGACCCCAAAAACCAAGCACCGCCTTCAAGGTTTCTAAGGGCATAAATGTTTGATTTCACTCCTCACTACCTATCACAGTTTTGAAGGCCATAAAATGCCAAGATGGCACAAAACCCCCCCAAATGACCCCATTTTGGAAAGTAGACACCCCAAGCTATTTGCTGAGAGGCATGTTGACCCCATTGAATATTTTTTTTTTGTCCCAAATGATTGAATAATGACAAAAAGAAAAAAAAAATGTACAAAAAGTTGTCACTAAATGATATATTGCTCACACATGCCATGGTTATATGTGGAATTGCACCCCAAAATACATTCTGCTGCTTTTCCTGAGTACGGGGATACCACATGTGTGGGACTTTTTGGGAGCCTAGCCGCGTACAGGGCCCCAAAAACCAAGCACTGCGAACGCTGCAGTTATGTGTGTTGTGTTTGGTAAGTGACAGTGATCGATCGATACTGCACTTGGGTGGCCTGGGCTGGGCTGGGCTGGGCGGAGGGGCTAAACGCAGGCGCTAGCAGGTATCTGGGCTGATCCCGCTAACACTGCGTTTTTGGGAACCCTAAACCGCTGGGGATGCTAGTATAGATCTGATCAGATCTGATCAGATACTATACCACTAAGGGGGGTGTATGCTTTGCGCGTGGGTGTTAGCGTTACTGTCACTAACCTAACACTGCCTGGGGCGACGCAGACCCTCTCTGGCGCTAAAACCTAATTGATCTCACCCGCCGGGCGATCAGGGGGGTTAAACCTTTATTGGGTTATATACGGCGGGTGCCCTGATGCTATAAAAAGCAAACTAATCAACCAGCGTCACCCGTAACCTTTATATGGTGATCACTGGTGAAAGGGTTAACTAGGGGCAATCAGGGGGTTAAAACCTTTATTAGGTTAAATATGGGGGTACCTGACACTATATAAAAACCTGACGGGTAACCTAAATAACTAAATAACTTACTGGCTAACCAGTGACACCAGTGACGCTTATACGGCGATCACTGGTGAAAGGGTTAACTCTAGGGGCAATCAGGGGGTTAAAATAATATATGGGGGTACCTGACACTAATAAAAACCTGCGGCGAACCTAAAAAAAATAACTGCCTATCTAAAACACCAGCGACACGAATACAGCGATCGGAAAAACAATCGCTTAGTGACGCTGAAGTTAGGGGGTGAAAGGGTTACCTGGGGGGTGATCAAGGGGTTAAACCTTTATTAGGGGGGGGTTAGGGGGCTACCCTGGACCTAAAGGGGCCTAATCCTAACTGCCCTGCAACTTTTTACAATCACAGATGACACTAAATGCAGTGATCAGTAAAATAAATGATCACTGCAATCAGTGACACTGTGATTGGGGGCTTTGGGGTGACCTGGGGGGTGATCTGGGGGTGACTGGGGGGTGATTTGTGTGCCTATGTGTACCTACGTGTCAGTGGACTGTTGGTGCACTAACCTGCTTCTTCTCTGCTCGGCGCCGGGAATGGAAAGACCGCGGCGAGGGAGATGACATCACTTCCTCCAGCCTTGTTTACATCACATGGCGGAGGAAGCATTTTCATTGGCCGGGAGCGATCGCGAGGGGGAGGGCGGAATCGAGCGGCCGCCCCCTCATGCCTGATCGCTCCCGAACACTTAACGGCCGCTCACTGCAGTGAAGGGGGGTCCGGATGGACCCCCCGACTGCACAAAGGCGATCACGTAGATCTACGTGATTCTGCCTGTCCGTGCCATTCTGCCGACGTAAATCGGTGGTGGGCGGTCGTTAAGTGGTTAAAATGACTGCTCCCGGAAAACGTCCGTTTTTAAAACTTCTTTTTGCATTGATACATGTCCCCTGGTGCAGAAGCCGGGTTCCCAAATTCTGTTTCGGACAATAACATGGATAATAGTCGTTATAATTAGCACTTTAGAATCCGAACGTTCGCATCCATTGTATTTAATAGGGTTCTAATGTTCGTGCGAACTTTCGGTCCGTTCGCGGGTTCTGGTGCGAACCGAACCCGGGGGTGTTCGGCTCATCACTACCCATGACACAATTAGTCATGGAACCATTTGTGACCAAGATAATACAGGGGGAAAACTTAACATCATAAATGTATCCTCCTATAAACTATCTGATTTGGAACATGAAGTATTGTCATTGGGCCTCTCCTTTTGCCCAACTAGCAATACAGACAGTTTTGAAACAGTAAAGGATATTCATTTGTTTGCTCGCAAGCTTTTTTATAAAAGCTTATATGCTAAGCAAGAGAATCAAGAAATTGAGGTGGCACCAAATCTCAAAGCTGCCGATTTTAAGGCTTTGAGGGACCTGAACCTCCTGCTTCAGGAAAATGCTCCTTTGAGTCAGGTGTGGGAGGAGAATTTGGAGGAAGAGGAGAGTGATGATGGGGAAAATAATCAGACTTCTTTCACCCTGAAAAAATTCAAAAGGAAGTCTCACAACTTCCCACCAATAAACCAGAACCCCACTTTAGCCTTATTTGTAAGACAAACGTCTAAGGAGATTGAGGTCCTAAAAAAAAGATACTTCACACTCAAATCTCAATCCAGAACAAAAACATGCCCTAAAAGCTCTCAAGAACAATGTCAATATTGCAATTAAGGGCTCAGATAAAGGTGGCAACATCGTCCTCATGGACAACTTGGACTATGAGGAGATGTGTATGAAAATACTTAGGGATCCTAAATGCTATCGCAGAATCTCTTCATCCACGGTGGATAGAATGAATAGCGAGTTCTATCAATTGGTTGATGAATCCTTTAGAGATGGTGCCATAAACCAAGATACTTGGGACTTTATCCGAACCAGACACCCACGCACCCCTGCGATGTATGCACTTCCTAAAGTGCATAAAAATCTGTTGAGGCCACCAGGCAGACCCATTATATCGGGCAATGGATCCATCTCTGAAGGTGCTAGTCGAGTCATTGACCAGCACCTCAGACCCCATGTAATGGATCTCCCCTCGTACACCAAAGACACAATCCATCTTCTGCAAATATTGGAAGGTCTTGTCGTACCTCCATCGGCCCTTTTGGTCACTGTAGATGTGGAGTCACTCTACAACAGCATACCACACAATCTTGGTATTTCAGCTGTTCAAAGAGTGCTACGACAATGCCCAACCACTGATTGGAAATGTAATCAATTTATTATACAGATGCTGGATTTTATCCTACAGCACAACATCTTTTTGTTTCAGGGCTCCCACTACCTCCAGGTGCAGGGGGTGGCTATGGGGACGTGCTGTGCATCCTCATATGCCAACCTGTACCTGGGGGAGTGGGAGAAGGATTTTCTTCTGGGAGATGATGCGTCTATGTATGCTTGCCACATTCTTATGTGGCAACGCTACATAGACGATATCTTCATTATTTGGGATGGGCCTGAAGATATGCTCAAGAAAGTCTTGGAACTCATGAATACCAACAATTTTAATTTATTTTTCACCATGTCTTATGATTCTATGAAAGTCAGTTTTCTTGATATCCTAATATCCAAAGATATACAGCGGAAAATCCATAGTAGACTGTTTAGGAAGGAAACGGCTGGCAACACGATGCTGCATGCAGCCAGTTTCCATCCCACGACACTCAAAGAATCCATACCTTTCAGCCAGTTCCTCTGGATTAGGAGGAATTGTACATCAGATACCGACTTTCAATTTGAATCCAATGAGCTAAGTAACCGTCTACTAGCGAGAGGTTATAGTAGAACTACTCTAAAGAAAGCCTTTAATAGAGTAAAGGGAATGGAAAGACACAACCTTGTTTTCAAGACATCAAAGAAAAAAACTCAAGAGGACAATACCTCAAGGATAATTTTCAATTTCTCTAATGAGCATAAGAAAATCAGACAGATTCTAACCAAATATTGGCCTATCCTTACGGAGGATCCAATCCTGAAAACATTAGTACCATCCAAACCAGTAATCACTTTCAAAAAGGCAGAATCCATCGGTGGAATGCTGGTCAAAAGTGAATACAAGGGAGAGGCAAGAAAGGACCCGTGTAAAACCTTTGGGACCTATCCCTGTGGGGCATGCTCTCAATGTGCTGTCATCGGCGGGGGATCCACACTCACTTTACCCAATGGGGAGACCTTCACACTTAGGCACTTCGCCAACTGTAAGACGCAGGGTGTGGTTTATTTAATGGTCTGTCAGTGTGGATCTTTTTACGTAGGGAAAACGAGACAGGAGTTAGGGAAGAGAGTGGAAAAACATATGCATAGCATGAGGATAGGGAACCTATATCTGCCTCTTGGGAGACATGTGGCCAAAAAACATGGGTACAGAATGCCCAGGGTAATTTTCTCAGTTGTGGAGAGAATCCACATTCCACGCAGGGGGGGTGACTGGAATAAGGTCCTGCTCCAGCGGGAAATGCACTGGATCAGGCACCTTAGGGCAACTATGCCCCCGGGTTTGAATGAAGTCGAAAGTTTTCGTCCATTCCTGGAGGGCTATAGTTCTGGAACGACTGATTAGTTTTTTGATGGTACATCCTGGCGTGATGTTCCACCCACTCTTAGGTAAATTGATCCCTCAATTTTGATGACTTCCGTTGTCCCACCTTTTCTCTATGTTAATAGATGCGGGATACCTTTTTTCTAAAATACATTGACACACATATGGGATTTTGAGATATATAGATTCTATTTCTGTTGTGTTTAATATTCCATTGTTCTAGTCATTTTAATCTGCCGGGGTAGTCCCCACATTTCGGCAGATGTTTGACATGCTCTTGCACATGCGCCTCATGTTGGTCTCTGACCTAACCAGAGTCCTGTTTTTTGGGTGGCCCATGTTGTTTCTCCTCCAGGGCCTTCTTCTCTCTTTCTACATGTCCGTATCCGGTGCCTGGGAGGGGTTTTCCATTTGGAATTTGCCCCTCACTAATTTTTTCCTTGGTAGTAAATCCTTTTCCTTCCTTAGGTTTAAAACGGCACCGGTGGTATTGGTCCCTGGTCCGTTTCCCCGTTCATATGCATTTGGACAGAGATACGGATCTATATCCTGGGCACCAGTTTATATTGGTGCCCATTTTCATGTCTGATTGTCCCGTGGCAAGCCAGTTTTCCATCCTCCCTCCCATCCATACCTACCCCCTTCATCTGGTATCCCTTTCCTTTGCCCACATTCAAGATGGCCGTCTCTGCACTTCCTGCGGTGCGGGACGGATCGGAATGGGGACTGGTCTGGTAGAGGTGCCTATTGTCAGATCCATGCTATGCTAGCGGGGTATGATGAGTGGCGTCTCACATTGGTTATGTGATGGGGCCGTGGGCTTGTTTAGTTTGTGCTACGCTCTCCTGGTGTGCTGCAGAAATGCGCTGATGGCAGACGCGCCGCTGATTGGTGCGGCTGCGTCATGTGACCGGCGCTCGACGTGGCTCACCTTGGGGAATGCGGTGCTTCCATGGTAACATGACGCCCTGCTCAATAAGCGGGTGCGTCATGTGATCCTCCCTGGACCAATCGGACACAGCAGAGGGATATATAGGACGCCAAAGGAGTTATATGGTGTCATTCTTTCCCTCTGCTGGCAGGCAGAGGATGCTCTTGTATGGAACTCTGCTGTATGGGACCTTTTTTGGATGTCAATCGGGATTTATGCTCTTTCTGGCAGGTAATATGTTGAAGCTTTTGGGGAGTTGTTTCTCTCATGAGAAAATAAACTTTCTTTCTCATTTGGTTGATACAATGTCCTTTATATATTTATTCTTTTCAGGACATCTTTATTTGGACTTAATTATCCATTGGTTTTGTCTTCACATATGAGTCATTTTTGCCTGATGAATCTAAATCCCAGATTTGCATCTCCCATCTGCAGGTATTACATTGCAACCTTTAGGGATAACTATTTTGTTCCCTAACTAGATTTATTTCCATACTTATGTATGTTATTTCTTTGTTTAAGGCACCTATTTTGGACCATTCTATTTATATGTCCTTACTCCTTATATAGACATGTTTTGATGGGAAGGGTCCTTGGGAGTTGAGGGCATCGGGGAATCCACAATATAGTGCAACTGGAACCTGGGATGCATGTGCGGGAGCATCTTTGGAATAATATATATATATTTTTTATGTAAGTTTTTCTTCTTTCTTTATTTATTTTATTATTTTTTCTTTATATATAACAGTTGAAATAAAAGTGGAAAACTGATTTCATTGTTTTTGTATTCAATAGAATTTTGATCTGTCATAAACGAATACATTTGAAATCCCTGATGAAGTACGTTTACAGTTTGAAACGCGTGGGAAAGCCTTTCTTGATCTGTCTCCGGCTGGAGTGGTCAATCCAGGCTATTGTATTCCTTTTTGAATATTTGAAATATGTTAGATTTTATGTAGCTACTGTACAATCACGTTATATCCATGTATATATGTGCTTTTCTGTACAATCACGTTATTTCTTTATGTATGTGCCCTTTTTATGCGGTTTGTACAAATAAATATTTAAATATTTTTTTAATTGAGTTTTCCCCCCTTTTTTTTGTATTGCCTCCAAAATCCCAACACTAGAGGTTTTTTCATTTAAACATTTACTCGGGATGATGGCAATTACATGTTGGGTTGCATGAGGTGTCATATTTTTTCAGGGGAAGAAAGGAAAGAATAATACATTGCTAAATTCATTTTGTTTTACTTAAATGTAAATCCTGTCCTACTTTGCAGTGATCGGGGGTTGGAAAAATGCTGGTCCAGTAAAGGACTTTCAGCTAAAGATAGCTACTTCATTAGAAGGAAGAGGTAATACTGTAACACAATATATTACGTTATTTGGCCACTGTAGACTGTTCATGTGTTTTTATTTTTTACCTGAAGTGCCGCTTGAATGAATTTGTAGGAATTTAAAATCCCAATGTTTTAGGTAAACAGCAAGTAATTGCTGTCTAGAAGGGACAATGGACAGCACAGTGGCTTATGACACTATCAGCATGGAGTCTGCATGCTCTTCCTGTGCTTTCTTGAGTTTCTTTGGGTACTGCATTAACCTCCCACACTCCATAGACATGCAGGTAGTTGAATTGGCTTTCATTGAAATTGGCCATAGTATGTGTGTATAAATTGTCTAAGCACATGTGTTCTCAGATTCTGCATGCTGGTCCCAGCCAGTGTAAATAGGGAGGGTTGAGGAACAGAACTTGCAGCCTACATTATGAAAAACTGTGGGAGAAAAAAACTATGGAAACATTCTATGGAAAAGGGTCTTAAGCATATCAGACATGGTGCCTAGAGTACTGGACCATATAATTGCCAAGAGTCAAATATTACTGTATATCACACACTCACACAGAAGAGTCTATACAAACACATGTGGATTTGGGGACCAATGGTGTAGTTACATTTTGAGCCTTTTATATTACTGACACATTTTTACTCTCCCCAGTATTATGCCAAACTGGCACCAACTATTCATTTCATCAGTGTTTAAAAAAAAAAAAAAAAAAACTAGCATGTGCTTATGACAGATAAAAAAAAATGCATAGAAAATAAAAATGTATATAAATATATTCTGAGTGATGAAGAGTCCCATTGTACTTTTACTCAATATATTCAATGAGATCCAGCCACAATGATGCCTTGGTTTAGATTACCGTAGTTTATAACCACATCTGTTTGGATAAATATTAAAGGTAAATATTCTTGAGAATGTGGGCAGTGAAGATAAATGGATCAGAAGGAGTGTAGACTCCCCTTGTCCCATGACTGGATTGTGGTATGGCCAAGATCCCTGTTACTAAATAGACGGAGCATTTCCTGACCTAATTCTTAAGCATGAGTAGGTCCATTGAAATTTTTAAGTCATCAATAGTATTCCCATCACCAAAAATTCAAAAGCAGACCATTCCAAAGGATGCAATAGTTTCATCAATCAATATGAAAATGTATTACAGATCTATAGAAGTAGAATAAGACCTACTTTTGCTTTAGATTTTAACAGCTAGTTAAATATTATCCATAAAAAAGCAACTTATACAAATGGTTAAAAAAAAGACACAAACTAAGATACTTTTACTAACTCTGCCCCTTTGCTCACAAGTACTGATAATTCTAAATACGTGTCTCCTACAGCTCAAGATCAGGTCTAAAAATAAAAAGTGTGTATATCAAGAACAAGCAAAGGACACCAGAAGCACAAATTCTTTAATTAAATTGAAGGTTTGCGTGTATTTGTCAAGCTCAATTTACCAACTGCATTCACATAATTTCACCACGCTCATTTACATGCACCATGAGTCTTTGCTGAGGGCTGTGCTTCCAAGGATGGTTTTGAAAGCCTGTATACTTGCTAAATATGTGCTCAAGACTGATGTTAATATATTTTAATAATGATTTATTGTATTACGTAGACAAGGTCACACATTGTTTTCAACTGGTACACAAAAGCATTTCAACTCAATATACACAACAGGTAAGTCTAGATGACAATGTCACTCTAAAGATGATCATGTGCTAACATTAATAATGACAAAGGTATCAACTGAGTCTAGTACATGCACAGCCTTTTAAAATGTCATTCTCTAAACAGCCATTCCGCCTCTTTATTTTTTTATTAATAATAATGCTCTCATAATTCTTAAGCAAACTCTCTCTGTTTTCCTCTGGGTCACATGCATCTGACCGGAAACTAGTCAAGTCCCTGCTTCTGTACACATGAATCATAAATATAGTAAAAATTCAAAACTAGGGCTATGTCAATCCTTACCTTGAATGCCTACTGTATATGAAGTCATCTTATACATCTGCCAGTGCTTTCTATAAAGCAAAATATGGCCCATATATATGGGCATAAAAAACATGCATAGGCAGCAGAAATGTGTGCTCTTTTACAAAAGCCCAATAACAAAACTTTGGCAAATCACTGTAGTTTGGAGGCACATCCTTTTTATGTTTTCCTTTTTGACCAGCAATTGTGACCAGCAGTTTTTCAAAATGGTGATTCTTACAAATGTAATTGTTGTTCTGAGATGTCATGGGGCATGTGGTATAGTTATGAACATAATCAGGGCTTTTTTTCTCAGAAAATAGGCGCAAGAACTCTCATTCCCCAGCCAACTCCCCCCCAACCACACCCAACCCCAGCCACACCCAACCCCAGCCACACCCATACTCCACCCCCCAACCACGCCTTTCTTAGTGTTGAGAAGTACAGCGGCACCAAATAATGGTAATATTAGAACCTTAACATCGCACATTGCACATGGTGCAGGAATATGTAACACACAAAGTACAGGACTCAGGCGTGCATAACACACAGGGCTCAGGAGTGTGTATCGTGCAGTTGTAAGAAGTGCGTATCACACAGGGCGCAGAAAAACAAAAAAAACAAAAGGGACAGTACTTACATTCAATGCGAAGCGTCCCTTGTGCCCAGCAATATGCAACATAGAGCCCTGTGTACAGTGTGCAGGGGTCAGGGTTATGTAACATATATCCCAGGGCACAGAGTGCAGCAATAAAGCATATGTAATATGAAGTCAAGCAAACAGAATGCAGGGCTCAGGACTATGGAACGCAAAACCCATTGTACAGAGTACAGTATTCAGGAGTACCACCCCGAGGCCTTTAACCACTTAACGACCACCTGCCGTATTTGTACTTCGGCAGGTTGGCTCTCCTGCGCGAACCGCCATCATTGTACGAGCAGGCGCAGTTGCGGGCGGGAGCGCGCCCGCGAGTCGGGCAGACTCGATGTCTGCTGGCGACCTGCGATCGCGGTGAGGAGAGGCAGAATGGGGATATCTGCCTTTGTAAACCAGGAAGATCCCCATTCTGACAGTGATTGGGAACAGTGATCTCTGTCATGTCCCAGGCAGCCCATCCCCTACAGTTAAAACACGCTGAGGGAATACAGTTAACCCCTTGATCGTCCCCTAGTGTTAACCCGTTCCGTGCAAGTGTCATTTTTACATTCATCAGCGCATTTTTTTTAGCACCGATTAATGTAATAATGTCACTGGTCTCCAAAAAGTGTAATTTGGGGTCCGATCTGTCCCCTGCAATGTCGCAGTCCTGCTAAAATTCGCAGATCACCGCCATAACAATAAAAATAAATAAAAGTCCCTAAATCTATCACATAGTTTGTAGACGCGATAACTTTTGCACAAACCAATCAATATATACGCCTATTGCGATTTTTTATTTTTTTCCAAAAAGATGTAGAAGAGTATATATCAGCCCAAACTGATGAATACATTTTTTTTTTTGCATATGTTTATAGCAAAAAGTAAAAAAAATATTTATTTTTTCCCCAAAATGTCACTCTTTGTCACTCAATTGTGACTGCTGTATGGTATGCCCGGGCTCTTTTCTTTTAAACTCAGCACAGTAAAGTGACAATCGGAGAGTTCCGCACATCAGAACTGTCAGAGTGGCGGCGGAAGGCAGCGAGTAAGCTGCCTTTTGGATTACCACAAGCAGCTGCAGTGCTGGGACCCGAGTGCAGGACTCACCAGGGCTTGCTAGTACAGAGAAGGCGGTAGAGGAAGTAAGTTGTACAGAAAACTTCCTCTACCAGCTATTGTGTTACATGACAGGTCGTAGTAGAGAAGGCTGCCATAGGTGCCGAAACGGCGTTCCGCCGCGTTCCAGGTGAAAAAAAGCACTGAACATAACTCATTAGCCTCGTTTCACGCTTGGACGTTGTTGATGCAGGTAATTTCATGCAACACAGGACACTAAACTTAGCAGGCTCTTTGATTGTAGGGTTCAATTTACCCTTTAAGCTGCAGGTAGAGAAAGGTGTACTGGGTAAAGCCTAATGCAGACAGTGTTCAAAAGACCTCTTAAGATGTAGTATATGTCTCGGCATAATAAAAACGAAATTCAATACATCTCTGCAATACATTTCCTTATGTTATTGCCCTAAAAAGCAATGTACCGTATTTATCGGCGTATAACACGCACAGGCGTATAACACGCATCCTAACTTTAAGAGGGAAGTTTCAGGAACAAACTTTCCACAGCCCCCTGGGTATAACACGCAGGCACAGTTTACCCTCTATTTTCAGGGTAAAAAAGTGAGTGTTCTACGCCAATAAATACAGTAATTACAGAAAAAAACATTGATCTTGCCAGACATTCAGAGAGCTCCTAAATTCCTGTTAACTATGTATCTGCTAAAATCCCATGAAGGGTTATCAACTCCCATTTCACCTCTGTGGACTGCAAAACACTTTTCTCACATGTTGAGAGATGAATAAAGAGGATTGTGTCCTGTACTAGGATGTGCAGTTCAGTTTTTATCTGGGTTCAGTGAATTTCAAAGTTCAGAGTTTGGATGCCAAGCCCGAACCCCAATGAAGTCAAATCAAAAATGCCAATTTTCTGGACTAATAGGTAAAGAGTTGTCAAAAAATAGAATGGGGGGTTCTAACATTTTTTGGGTTTATTTTATTCAGCTAGGAGCAGTGATTTTTTTTAAAGCACTGACACTTACAAAGGAAACAGGTGCTTTAAATTGCTGGAAATTTAGATTTTTCTCCTGGGTTCTTTTTAAAAAGAAAAAACAGCACACAGACCCCAAAGGTTTCTAAAAATCCACAACAGATCACTATGGATATGTATTTCAGAAATTTACCAAATGTGTGTTTTTTTTTTTGCCCAGAGAGCACAAATACTTTAAGTTACTATCCACACCTGCCTCCAAGAACACTAGCCCAATGAATGAAACGATTGGGTTATTGAATGGGGAGAGGGGTTATACAGAACTCAGCCAGTATCTTTATTTAGGGTAGCCCAATGGAAAATCAATGAGTGGTGATGAGCTTACAGTTTGGCCCAAACACAAGTTTTGCTTGAACCTTGGATGTTTGGGCATTCAGATAAACACCAGACCATTTACCCTTTCAGTGGGAGCCAAATGTCATATATAATATCAGTTTTACTATTACTACAATCATGTGTGAGCGGTTTCTGTTTTTTTTTTCTTTCTTTTTGCGGGTCAGCAGGCATCAGGCATTGTTATTGACATGTATCTAGTAGCTAGACAATGTGATTGACACTGGAAGTACATTGCGTGACTTTTTTAAAATTGAAAGAACTCGTAAAAACTGTCTCTGTCTTTATTTACACTTTACTTTTTTTCTGTGAATGAGTAGCGGTACTTACTCCCTTACAATGGTGGGAACAGCATCTGCATGCCCCATATAATGAAAGGGGGCCGACAGACCCTCAAAATCAAGGATGAGCTCAGACCTGTTCAGACACAACTAAAAAGAAAATAAGAATACCCGGAACTACAGTGTGGAGTACTAAATACTACTGAAAACTCATCCACTCACTATCCAAAGGAAGTAGGGCTCTGTGGCCAAAGAACTGCATAAAGAAAGAGTAGGACTGTACCAGGAAGAGGGAACAGTCAAGGTGCCACAAGAATGAGCCACAGGGATATAGTGATAAAAAAGTAGGAAACAAAAAAAATTCAAAAATAGTCACAAAATTTATTGATAAAAGGCATATCAAATACCATTGCAGCATGGCCGACATGGCGTGAATCAGTACCAGGAACTTGAAGCAGCATTTGGCTACCGCGTAGATATACCAGGTGCGGTGTCTCCCTATGAAGACTGGCAGGTTGCGCCACTAGGAGAACTACCGGAAATTGATTCACTTCTCTGGCAGCAGTATTCCATCGGGTTATATGGTAATATGCCTACAATCATCGCTGTGCTATCTGTTTCCCCATTTGCGGTAAGGACATTGTTTGTCAACCTGTGCTATGTTTAACTGCCCATGTACTGTGTTCATTGGTTGATCCTGTTATTGTTGTCATTTGCCATAGACAATCCACCATCTTCCCTTTGTTCGACTTTCACAGTCATCGGTATCAGCACACACTCTTCATAGCATAGCAGGATTCATGAAACTGTACTGCAATCTTGATGTCCAATTGATCCAGCCTTGGCCTTTTGCCCTCCAGATACTTGAGTTATTGCATAACTGACTGCTACTCACTATTTACTGGATACATAAGGCCACATTGCTAGCATTGGTCAGTCATCCCCAGGTTTCATACCATAGTCATATGTTTTTTGTATTTATGTGTGGGTATGTGGATGCAAGGATAGCACCTACTGTAGATGATTTTTGACATAGACAATGTTGTCTTTTTAGATGGTGGAAGGTGGAGGATTATTATTTTTTAGGGCTGTGGAAATTAACTATTAATTCCTCGATTAATCGATTAATTGTTTTGATCGATCAAAATTCTTTTGATCAATTAAAATTATTTTGATTGGTACTCACCTCTCCCCCAGCTTCCGGGTCTTCAGGGAGATCCGGTGATGTCACGGACACGGGCGAGGCTTGCTGTGTCCATCTGAAGGGCTCCTTTGCTGTGCCTTCATATCTGCATGCCGGCGGGACCTTACTATCTGCCACACGCAAGGGCTGTTACACTTCCCTCTATCACTTCCCTCTATCAACCTGGGATTCTACAGCCATCCACTGGGAGTTGTGATAGTTCCCTTCACGGGACATCTACATGCCGACGGACTGATGTTAACCCCTTCTCATCTGGATTCAGCAGTGGTATCGTTGTACACATTTTTATACCAGTATCGTACTTGGCTACGTGTTTTTATGACTGCTTTTGCTACCGTTTGGTATTACTCGCACCATTTTTACAGTTTATGTAGCTACATCGATTTTATCTCCAGTGCAATATTTATTTTGTTATCTACTTGAAGACTATAAAAGTTTTAATGCTATTCCCATCGAGCGCTGCCTTTGTGTGTTTTTTGTATCCTGCTATCCATTTTTCCAGTGGTTGGTAGCTGCACTGGGAATCGGCCTGCAAGGAGATCAGCTAAAAGTAGTTGGATCTGTATGTGCGTTATAATTCATGGAAATTAGTCGATTAATCGATTAAAAAAAAATGTATTAATCGAACACGAAAATTTTAATCACTAACAGCCCTATTATTTTTGTATTTGACATGTCTTTTATCAATACATTTTGTGACTATTTTTGAATTATTTTTGATTTCTACTGTTCAGACACAAGTCTGAATCCACCTGAAAATTGCCAAAGTTGACAGTCAATCATAGGCAGTGGATGCATTTCCCACCCCACAGTGGCACATATGCACATTCCTTGTATATGTATGGCTGATGCATGCCTCTGCTGTCTGTGATTGACTGTCTGCTTTGACAGCTTAGTGGCAGGATTGTTTAGGAGAGCTTGGACTTATGCCCGAGCCCACCTGAGCTCATCCCTACTCACAACCACCAGGCCAGGGTTGTGGGGAAGAGGTCCTTGTCCTCATTAACATGGGGACAAGGTGCTTTGCCAGGTATGTGTCCTCGGTTTTGGAGGGTGGACACTTCCTTGTTTTCTTCCTTTCCTGGCCAGCTAGGCTGCTTGGATAAGGGTCTGGTATAGATATTTTGGGGGACATCATGCTTTTCTTTTTTATTCATGCATGGGGTCCCCCCATGCAGTACATTGTATATATCACATAGATTATAACAATATAAGCCAAAGAGCACAAAAATGAGATGCTAAAATCCTTTATAAGTCTATAAAATCAAATGGAATGAATAAGGTTAATCTCAGGAAATCCTACAGCACCTCCAGCAGAGGCAGAACCTTGGGTTAATCCTTCTTACCAAACATGCAACAAAAAGCAAGCAGAGAGAGTGGGCGATTCAGTGTAGTAGTTATTTAAAAGTCAGCTAAAACAGGTAGTTATGCACTCACCTAACCACTTCAGCCCCGGACCATTTGGTTGGCCAAACACAGAACACTTTTTGTGATTCGGCACTGCGTCGCTTTAACTGACAATTGCGAGGTGGCTCCCAAACAGAATCGACGTCCTTTTTTTCCCATAAATAGAGCTTTATTTTGGTGGTATTTAATCACCTCTGCGGTTTTAATTTTTTGCGCTATAAACAAAAATTGAGCGACAATTTTGAAAAAAAAAAGCAATATATTTTACTTTTTGCTATAATAACTACCCCCAAAAAATATATAGAAAAACGATTTTTTTTCCTCAGTTTAGGCCGATACGTATTCTTTTACAAATTTTTGCCAAAAAATCGCAATAAGCGTTTATTGATTGGTTTGCGCAAAAGTTATAGTGTCTACAAAATAGGGGATAGTTTTATGGCATTTTTATTAATATTTTTTTTTTACTAGTAATGGCGGCGATCAGCGATTTTTATTGTGACTGCGACATTATGGCAGACACATCGGACACTTTTGCCGCTATTTTGGGACCATTCACATTTATACAGTGATCAGTGCTATAAAAATGCACGGATTACTGTGTAAATGTGACTGGCATTGTGAAGGGGTTAACCACTAGGGGGCTAGGAAGGGGTTAAGTGAGTCCTAGGGATGTGTTCTAACTGTTAGGGGGCGTCACTCATCGCTGCTCTCGATGAGAGGGAGCAGACAATCCATGACCTGTCACTAGGAAGAACGGGGAGATGTTGTGTTTACACTGACATCTCCCCGTTCTTCAGCTTCGTGACACAATCGCGGGACACCGGCGGACATCGAGTCCGTGGGTCCCACGGGCACGATCACAGATCTCGCGGCAGGGTCACGCAGCGCCGCCGGCGGCGCGCACACAACCACAAATTTAAAAGGGCGTACCTGTACGCCCATTTGCCTGTCCGTGCCATTCTGTCAACGTATATGTTCGTACGGCGGTCGGCAAGTGGTTAAATCAAGGTGTAATCAGCCTTTAGACCGGAGGTCAACAACTTGTAAATCAGGATCCACCAGTAGATCGCGGACAGGTGACTGGTAGATCGCGGTCTGGGCTTGCTGAACCATCATTCCAGAGCATTAAACAGAGTGCAATGCAGAGGGACTACTTGTAAAGTTGAAGCTGTTGAAGAGAAAAAACTGCATAAGGTGATGCCTCCTCTGTAGCGCTGGCTCCTGTCCCATCCTGAATGCAGGAGTTTTGGTGCGCTTTCAAAAAGTGCACCACACCTGCAGGATATAATAGAAGTCTATGGCAAAGTGCAGCTAACCCAGCAGCATTATAGGGGGCTCAGAACAGAAATGGTTCATTTACATTTGGGGTCTGGTGTTTTTAACACCCCCGCCCCAACCACACTCCATTTAGCTGTAGTGGCTAGGGGTGTACACATGTTGCAGCCTCAGCAGGAGTTATACACCCTGTCATGGTTGGTGGGTGTAGCATCTGCCAAGCATGACCCATTCAAGTAAATTAGGCTACTCTACAAGTGCCCTGCAACTTTGTGCAGTACATCAAATAAGGAATTAAAGCAGGCAGCGTTGTGTTGCTTTCCCATCACCTGCTTTGATCCCTTGGACCCGGCATAAGCATGCAGTTGCAGAGCGCTTTCAGAGTGGCCCCATTTACTTGAATGGGTCATGATTAGCAGGCGGTATCACCCACCAAGGCAACAGGGGATTAATTCTTGCTGCAACATGGGTACACCTTTGGCTGCTGTCTCAGCCTCGCCTGATTTTAACACATGATTGACGGGCACTGCATGTGATTGCGACACGGTAGTACGGCAATTAGAGGTTTAAATCAGGTGTGAGGAGGCGACACTGTGCCCGGTGATCTTTGACTTCTCCCATGTTGTTCACTGAGATCTCCACCTCTTCGAGGTTGCCTTTCCCTGATCTAGATTAACCAAAATTTTAGTCAGTTACACAGTAGTTAAGAGCCTCTGATTATCTGTGCTAGCGGCCTCCTACAATGTGTCTAGTTAGGTGCACACCCAGATGATAGGAGTGGATTAAATCTTTATTAGGGAGATCTGTGACTGGGTATGGTTGGAGGAATGTGAATTTCGAAGTGATATATGCAGTGCTAATATAGCACATTGAAATGTGAGTGTATTAATTGATTTTTATAAATAATTTTAATGATAAAACGCTATCCCAAGTACCTTTACTTTTTTGGGTTGACACGTGAGAGTTGAAACAGTGGAGGAACATAAAACAGAAGGGATGTGCTAAGGAAAATAAAGACAGCATTGTAGACCTTTAAAGATTAGGGTCAAGGAAGTCCAGCGAGTTTAGTGAAGTTAGGCCCGGTTCACACAGGGGCGGCACAACTTCGGGGGCGACCTCGGCGGCGCGATCTCAAGACGACTTCAGACGCCCGCCGAGGTGATTTGCATAATGACTTCTATATAGAAGTCAATGCAAGTCGCCCTGCGTCGCCCCCAAAAGTAGTACAGGAACCCTTTTCTAAGTCGGAGTGACTCAGGTCGCTCCTATTAGAACGGTTCCATAGCACAGACCAGGACACGACTCCTCAGGTGACCGAGTCGCCTGAGGAGTCGCCCTATGTGAACCGGGCCTTTGTTGTTTACATATATGTTGCAAGTTTGGTGTGATATTTGAATTTTTTATGTTCAATCAATGGTAGGGAGGACATTTAATTTGTACACATTTTTGCACTTTTAATTCTGATTATATATGAACTTTAGTAATGTTTTTAGAAACGTGCCTTGAACCAAAAGATATTTTTAGCTCATCAGTATCAGTGAGAAAAGACAATTGTACAATATAGAGCAGTGGTCCCCAACATTTTTGGCAATGGCAGACAATTTTCTTAGGAACCGGGGGAGCAGCAAGCTGGGGGAGGATGGTGGTTGTGGTGGATGGGTCGGGGGATGGGATATTCACAAAGTCTGCCCCCTGCACAACACAACCCCCTTTACCGCATAGTCCCCGCTTTAGATTAATGTCTACTGTCCCCCATTACATCAAAGTTTCCCCTTTAAAGCAGTCCCTCAGTTCCCTTTCACATCACCGCCACTCTTAACATTACAGATACCCTTTACACTATAATAATGGTGACAGCTCTGTAAACGGGGCACGGTAATGTAAACGGGGGCTGTGATAAAAAAGGGACTGCACTGTGAAGGGGGCACTGTGATATTAAGGGGGTTGCACTGTAAAGGGGGCACTGTAATGTAAAGGGGGGCTGTGATGTAAAGGGGACACTGTGATATAAAGGGGACTGCACTGTAAAGGGGCACTGTAACAGTTACCCTCTGCAGTGCAGTTAACTTTATAATACAATGCCCTCTTTACATCGCAGCACCCCTTTACATTACAGTGCCCCTGCAGTCTGCCCCTTTCCCTCCTTTCCTCTCTAACATCAATCTGCCCCCCTGCACAGGACTCCTACCTGCAGGGCAGAGGCTGTTAACAGTCCATGTGTCCTCTCCAAGCTCCTCTGCCCACCAGCCTGACTGATGATGTCATCCCATCAGCAGGGCAGGAGCAGGAGGAGCACTCCATTTTGATCTACAGCTCCTCCCACCTCTTGCCCTGCTGATAGGATGACATTGTCGAAGGGACGGGCGTAGGAGCTGGGTGAGGACACACAGCCATGGCCGCACAGCAGCATGTGAGCGGTGATGGTGGTCTGTGATAGCCCTGTGTGGACCACAGTTGGTGCTCATCCCCTGCTGTGCAGCCCGTTCAGCTACAGGCCACGGACCGGCACCGGTCTACGGCCCGGGGTTGGGGACCCCTGGTATAGGGCACTTGTACAGCAGTTGATACAAGTGACATACAGTAGGTGAAACATACCTCAGTAGCTTTTTACAAGAGAAAAAAAAACCAATATTACATGTTAGTAAACTATTGTTTTTTTTCTGAACAGAGATTTGAGGCATACTGTTTTGGCATGAAGACAAAGTCATTCCAAATCTCAATTAACTCCATTTAATAAACATAGAACCAAAATTCTACTAAACACTTTATAACTTTAAAATACTTTGAGCATAAAAGTTTACTGTGCAATCTCCAACTGTTCTTTTAGTCTCAGTAGTATACTATCACTAGGTTATATTATTTTGTTTACTTAGCTTGGTGGTAAAATCTATGTTGGATTATGCAGCTTTTTATGCTTGTAGTGGTAACTGCTTGCTATTTTCCTGATCAGCTTCCTAAACTCACTTTAGATACCAAAATGTAAGTATCGTTGGAACAGCTTATGTAAAATAAAATAAAACACATTCACAAATCTTATTTAAATAGTAATATGTTTGTTCAGCCTAATATCTTCTGTTGATCCTTGAGCATAAAGCATTATATGCAAAGTATTTGAATATTTAAATTATATCTTTCTTGTCTTCTGCAAATGTAATTCATTTAGTAGTCTGCTATTGTTGCATTATTAAATATTTATTTTTGTTTAATTAAAACTCTTACAGACCGATTACATTCCTAATCATGATTGTTGTACAGGGTACTACCAAAAATAAATTGATCATATTTAATTACTTGGTGTGGATCTAGGGGAGATTTTTAAATAATAGCTATACAGTAGCAATACATTTATCAGATGTTTTCAGCAGCCAAGTATTCCTTGAGTGGCTCTTGAATAACTATTGCTATTAACTACAATTTAAATAAAATAAATAAAAAAGACTTAAGCCTCATACACACGACCGGTTTTCTCTGCAAGAAAACTGCTGGGAGAACTTTTTGCCGAGAAAACCGTTCGTGTGTATGGTTTCTCGTCAGGAAAACTGCCGGGAATCTCGACGAGAAAAATAGAGAACCTGCTCTCTATTTTCTCATCGGGATTCTCGTCGGCCTGTTTCCTGACGAGAAAACCGTGAGTGTGTATGCTTACCTGTCCATGGTAAACCCGCGCATGCTCGTAAAGACTGACGCATGCACGGTAGCATACAAGGGTAGTGTAGGGTGTAGCAAGATGGCGGCGGCGGCATTGAATGTGACGAGCGCAGGCTCGTCTTAGTCGATGATGTCACCGCGTTCTTGCCATTCAAAAGAACGGCGGTTCTTTTGAATGGCCGTGTGTACACTCGGTGAGCAAGGCAAGCTTGCTGGGAATCTCGTCGGGAAAACCGACGTTTTTCTTCCCGACAAGATTCCCGTCCGTGTATCGAGGCTTAACTGTTTACATGGACCCCTTGACTCTAAGGTCAAGTACACATGGACATTTCTAATCTATTCTACGTGAATTAATCATATTTGCACTAATCATTCAAAAAGTGTAAGGAATTTTCCTGGAAACCATTTATTTAGGCACCTATAACTCTCACTCGGGATGCTAAGTACAATTATGAGTGTTTGTGTTGGCTTCTTCTCCGTGAGTTCGATTTTTTTTTATATATTTTATTTTTTTAAATAAAACATGGGTGATGTGCACTATGCAAGTTTTTCTCTTTAACCACTTGCTTACTGGGCACTTAAACCCCCCTCCTGCCCAGACCAATTTTCAGCTTTCAGTGCTGATGCACTTTGAATGACAATTGCGCGGTCATACAACACTGTACCCAAATGACATTTTTATAATTTTTTTCCCACAAATAGAGCTTTCTTTTGGTGGTATTTGATCACCTTTTAAAAAAAAAATTATAATAATATTTATTTTTATTTTGTTATAACATTTTGCAAACAGGTAATTTTTCTCCTTCATTGATGTACGCTGATGAGGCTGCACTGATGGGCACCGATGGGCTGTATTGATGGGCACCGATAAGGCGGCAATGGTGGGCACTGATAGGCAGCACTGGTGGGAACTGATCGGTGGCACTGGTGGGCACTGAGAGGTGACACTGAGAGGTGGTACTGATGGGTGGCACTGAAGGGCATTGATAGGTGGAACTGGTGGGCACTGAGAAGTGGCACTAATAGGTGGCACTGATAGGTGGCAGTGATGGGCACTGATAAGTGGCAGTGATGGGCACTGATGGGTTGCAGTGATGGGCTCTGATGGGTGGCAATGATGGGCACTGATCAGCACTGGAAGGTTACACTGATAGGCAGCACTGCTAGGTGGCACTGATGAGGCACTGATTGGCACCACTGGTGGGCATTGATAGGTGGCACTCGTGGGCATTGATATGTGGCACTCGTGGGCATTGATAGGTGGCACTGGTGGGCACTGTGGGCTTTTCTTTACATCACGTGATCAGCTGTCATTGGCTGACAGCTGATCACGTGGTAAGGGGCCAGGATCGGCCCCTTACTTGGATCTGTGATCACCCAAGTCTCAGTGACTCGGTGATCACAGCGCGTGCCCTGCAGGGCATGCGCGGGGAGCGAGAGAAGGAGAGGATGTCTATTGACGGCCTCCTGGAAATTCAGGTCCGCGCTGTAGCCGTCATTCAGCTATAGAGCGGACGCCAAGTGGTTAAATAGTTTTTTCTCCATTGATACCTTGGTGGGTAATACTGGGTTCAAAGATCAAAGAGATGAATGGTGCATGGATCAATAGACATCCTGACTAACCATATTCATATATGTATATTGGCCTTTTTAATGTCTTGAGGTCTTTAACCAGGCGAGTGCGAGGTTCAGTGAAAAGGAGGTTGCACTGCCTGCACCGGTGGACATTTCAAGTGTTGCATTGTATAATTGTTGGTTTATTGGAAGTGTATATATAACTTAAGTGTTGACTGCTGGCTATGAAGGATATAGATTAGTGCATGACATCTTTGATTTTTTTATATGAGTCATGATGAAAGTAATAGTTGTAACTTTAGGAATGCATTTTGAACATTTTAGTAGTAACTTCAAAGTGAATGTATGGCTAAAACGTAATTTTTGTTTTTAGATAGCATAGGTAAGAGCTAAAACCCCAATCAGTTTATTTTTTGCTTCCTGTGTCCTGCTGAGAAGATTTTCCTTTACCTTATGTTCTGAAGATGCAACAAGAACTTAGAAGGGATCCTCCCCAAAGTGATGGGAAATTCTGTCTTAAGCCTCGTACACACGACCGGTTTTCTCCGCAAGAAACGACAAGAAAACTGTTGTGGGTGCTTTCTTGCCGAGAAAACCGTCCGTGTGTACGAGGCTTTCAGGTTTCTCGTCAAGAAAACTGCCCAGAATCTCGACGAGAAAAAAAGAAGACCTGCTTTCTTTTTTCTCGTCGGGAGTCTAATGTTTCTCGTTGTAATTCTCGTCAGACTGTATTTGGACGAGAAAACCGTTCGTGTGTATGCTTTTCCGAGTCTTAAAAAAACGCGCATGCTCAGAATCAAGTATGTGACGGGAGCGCTCCTTCTGGTAAAACTAGCGTTCGTAATTGAGATAGCACATTTGTCACGCTGTAACGAACTGAATGCACGAAGACTGAAAAGCGCGAATCGTCTCTCTCCAAACTTTTACTAACACGCGGTAACACGAGATCAGCAAAAGCATCCCAAGGGGTGGCGCCATTGGAATCGAACTTCCCCTTTATACTGCCGTCGTACGTCACCACGCTTTACAACGACGAGATTTTTAATTCACAGTGTATGCAAGGAAAGCTTGACAAGAATCTCGCCAAGCTTGACAAAAAACCCGTCGAGAAAAACAATGTTTTTTTGGCGATGAGATTCTCGGCCGTGTGTACTAGGCTTTAGAGAACTGTCATAGGAACAAGTGTTCCTATTTGAGAATTTCCCCCCATCTTTTGCTTTCATGTCTCTAAAAACTAGGATTTCCAATTACTTTCTGTCAGACAATCAGAGGGGCAAATCTCCCCAGCAGGACACAGAAAGCAAGACAATTCTATACAGTTCTACTTTTACACACACATTAATAGGCCATACATAATATTATGCCCCGTACACACGATCGGTTTTCCTGTTTTCTGATGAGAGCTTTTGGTCGGGAATCCCAACTGTGTGTATGCTCCATGAGACTTTTTCCAATGGAAAAACTGCTGGAAAAAGATAGAGAGCAGGTTCTCTATTTTCCCGTCAGGAAAAAAACTGATCGGAATTTCCGATCGTGTGTACAAATCCCGATGCGCTAAATTCCGATGAATGCTCGGAAACAAATCAACGCATGCTCGGAAGCATAGAACTTAATTTTCTCGTCTCGTCGTAGTCTTTTACGTCACCGTGTTCTTGGCAGTCAAAAGTTCACCGAACTTTTGTGTGACCGTGTGTATGCAAGGCAGGCTTGAGAGGAATTCCGGAAAAAAAAACATCCAACTTTTTTCCGATGGGAAAACCAATCGTGTGTACGGGGCATTATACATTTTTATGTATTTTTTTTTGGTGTTGTGTACAGAACTCTATAACTGAAGCTAAAATGTATGAACACAGCTAATTGAGTCATAGAGTTTTTTTTTTTTTTTTCACACAAGGCCATATGGAGCTTCAATTAGAACGATATACTGTATTTATTGGCGTATAACACTCACTTTTTTACCCTGAAAATAGAGGGTAAACTGTGCCTGCGTGTTATACGCAGGGGGCTGTGGAAAGTTTTTTTCCTGAAACTTCCCTCTTAAAGTTAGGGTGCATGTTATACGCCTGCGCATGTTATACGCTGATAAATACGGTAGTTTAAAAGAACATCTTTTTCCTTAGAGCTTGTTTACTCTTGGACTCAAAGGACAGTACAAATAAGAAAATTAGTTTTACTGCCCCCAGACTGCCCACCTTAAAATAACATGGCTGATGGAAGAAGTTGTACATATGCCGCAGGTGTGATGCTTTGCTTCGAAGCCATGGTAAAAATTAATCATACATATTCTAAAGTCTGAAAATCGCATACTTAAACAGGCCATACACTATTAGAATTTTATTTGAAAATGTTTTTATCTAGACTGTTTGTTTGATTTTCTTCAAACAAACCTCTACTGGTGTATGCCCAGTTCTAAATCCAAACCCCATTATTTGGATCAATTCAGGACATTTTCACGGTTAATAGGCAAGGGTTGTAAAAGGAAGAACATAGATAACTGACCCCTGCATTGGGATATGTACCAATGAAAATAAAAATAAAACTGTACAACAGGAAGAGGGTTCTTTTTAATTCAGCTTCATGCAGCATTTGTAGAATCCTTTCATTTGCAGTGCCTTGCACTGGTATTCATCCCCTTTGGATTTTTACCTACAGTATTTTGTTACATTACAGCCTTTAGTTCAATGTTTTTTTTTTTTTATCTGAATTATATGTGATGGATCAGAACACAGCCCTGTCTGTGTTACACAACAGAACAACACCATGACGAGCAATAAGGGGTAGCGTATACTGTGCAGGAGGCACCTACACCCACTGTAACTACTTGCAGATGCCTGTCTGTGTTACACAACAGAACAACACCACGACGAGCATTAAGTGGTAGCTTCAGGTGTATACTGTGCAGGAGGTTCAGCCAAGAATATCACTGACACTCTCCCTGCCTATCCTTCTCTGTCCCTGCACGCCAACACACTGTAAATGCACAAGGTTTCAAAGGATGTCACTGACACTCTCCCTGCCTATCCTTCTCTGTCCCTGCACGCCAACAGACTGTAAATGCACAAGGTTTCAAAAGATGTCAAAAACACTCTCCCTGCCTATCAAGCTCTTTCCCTGCACGCCGGAACACACTACACAAGGCCGCCGCACTGGCGGCCTTTTATAGTGTGGGGTGTGTACTAAACCCCCCTGAGCTATGATTGGCCAAAGGCATCCTGCCTGTGGCCAATTATGGCTCTCCTCGCTGCCGGCGCTGTGATTGGCCAAGCATGCGGGGTCATAGTGCATGCTTGGCCAATCATCAGCCAGCAATGCACTGCGATGCCGCAGTGAATTATGGGCCGTGACGCGCCACTCAAATTTGGCGCGAATGGCCCATAACGTTCGATCTTCGTTGAACGATCGAACAGCCGATGTTCAAGTTGAACGTGTGTTCGACTCGAACACGAAGCTCATCCAAACCTACAGGTAAGCCTTATTATAGGCTTACCTGTAGGGAAAAGTGGTTGTACAGGGGGTACAACCACTTTAAGGCATTTCAGTTCACTTCTTGTGGCACCATTGGTTTTGTATATTTGATGTCATGCCAGCATGGGGCTTTCTACATTGGCATAACCAAATGGCAATTCAGAAAGTGGATATACAATCATTTGTATGTTATTGATAGTGAAAGTTTTTCCATCCCAATCTGTAGCCCCCCATGTTATTTCCTCTAAAACAGCAGCTGAGCTTGGTTCTCATTCTGACTGGTCCCTCCCCAGAGGGACAAATGGCAGGAGCCTAGCTATTAAAATGGAGGAACTGAAGCTGCTGATACATGAGGATGATTTCCACTTCATGGGAATATCAGAAACGTAGTTTGACAGCTCGCACAACTGTCTGGCAACTATCCAGGGGTATTCCTTGTATTGGAGGGACAGAGAGGGTAGAAGAGGGAGAGGGGTGTGTCTGTTTCTTAAGAATAATTTACTGGTGAACGTAAGGGACAACATTGCAAATAGGGCTAGGAGGAAGGTGGAGTCCCTACGGGTGGAACTTCAAAAAGAAGAAACAAGCGGGAAAATAATAGTGGGGGTATCCTACAGGCCCCCTAACCTTCAGAATTAGGGATAAGCTTCGTGTTCGAGTCGAATCCATGTTCGCTGAATTGTGAACAATATGGGCCGTTCGCGTCAAATTCGAGTGGCGCGTCACGGCCCATAATTCACTGCGGCATTGCATTGCTGGCTGATGATTGGCCAAGCATGCATTATGACCCGCATGCTTTGGCTAATCACAGCGCAGAAAAAACAGAGAGTCGTAATTGGCCAAAGCCAGGGTGGCTTTGGCCAATTATGGCTCACGGGGGTTTAGTACACGCCCCACACTATATAAGGCCGCCGGCTTGGCGGCCTTGTGACGTGTGTTGGAGTTGTTTAATGAGAGATTACAGAGACAGACAGTGTCAGTTAGATAGAGCAGGCAGGCGAGTCAGTTAGCTGCAGTTACAGTGTGTAGAGGATATATATGCATCCTAGGTGTTGTATATATATTTATACACTGTATTCAGTTTAGCTAGATCAGTTCCTGTTATTCTCTATACTGTGACAGGCAGGCAGGTGATTGTGCTAGCTGCAGACTGTCAGTGTTTCACTTAGTTAGGGATGAGCTTCGAGTTCGAGTCGAACTCATGTTCGACTCGAACATTGCCTGTTCGCCCGTTCGCCGAACAGCGAACAATTTGGGGTGTTTGCGGCAAATTCGAAAAGTCTATGGGAGAAATCTAAAGTGCTAATTATAAAGGCTTATATGCAAGTTATTGTCATAAAAAGTGTTTGGGGACCCGGGTCCTGCCCCAGGTATCAATGCAAAAAAAAGTTTTAAAAACGTCCGTTTTTTGGGAGCAGTGATTTTAATAATGCTTAAAGTGAAACAATAAAAGTGAAATATTCCTTTAAATTTTGTACCTGGGGGGTGTGTATAATATGCATGTAAAGTCGCGCTTGTTTCCCGTGCTTAGAACTGTCCCTGCACAAAATGTAATTTCTGAAGGAAAAAAAGTCATTTAAAACTCACTCGCGGTTATTAATGAATTGTCGGCTCCTTACACCTAGTCATTGGCTGAGCGGACCTGATGGGGAACTTTAGAAGGGGTGGGTCTATTCATGTATTACATAGTGAAGGAAGTTCCCCATCAGGTCCGCCCCCTCGTATGTCAGACCCCGCCTACGTCATTGGCCTGAGCGGACCTGATGGGGAACTTCCTTCACTGTGTAATACATGAATAGACCCGCCCCTTCTCACTTTCCGCATCTGGTCCGCTTAGCCTTACACCTAGTCATTGGCTGAGCGGACCTGATGGGGAACTTTAGAAGGGGCGGGTCTATACATTTAATAGACTGCGGAGGAAGTTCCCCATCAGGTCCGCTCAGGCTCAGCCAATGACGGACAGCGCTGGATATCGGATCGCCGCGGGACACTGGATTTCATCGCTGGAATGTTTTTTTTTATTTTATTTTTTTAATAAAGGACTTTTCCAAGGTGTTTGTGTGGTTTTTTTTACATTTTTTTACACTTTCTTCATGAAATGGTAGGGGTACAATGTACCCCTTACCAATTCACATAGGGGGGGGGATCTGGGGGTCCCCTTTGTTAAAGGGGTCTTCCAGATTCCGATAAGCCCCCTGCCCGCAGACCCCCACAACCACCGGGCAAGGGTTGTGGGGATGAGGCCCTTGTCCCCATTAACATCTTCCCCATGTTAAGGGCATGTGGCCTGGTACGGTTCAGGAGGGGGGGCGCTCTCTCGTCTCCCCCTCTTTTCCTGCGGCCTGCCAGGTTGCGTGCTTGGATACGGGTCTGGTGTATGGATTTTTGGGGGGACTCCACGGCATTTTTTTTTATTTGGGGTGGAGTTCCCCTTAAAATTCATGCCAGACCTGAAGGGCTTGGTATGGATATTTGGGGGGAACAGCACGCATTTTTTTTTTAATTTGCGGCGGCGTTCCCCTTAATATCTATACCAGACCTGAAGGGCCTGGTAATTGAATTTGGGGGAACCCCCACGCTTTTTTTTTTTTTTATCAATGACTTTTCTATGTATGGCCGGGAGCCGACAATTCATTAATAGCCGCGAGTGCGTTTTAAATGACTTTTTTTCCTTCAGAAATGACATTTTGTGCAGGGACAGTTCTAAGCACGGGAAACAAGCGCGACTTCACAGGCATACTATAGACACCCCCCAGGTACAAAATTTTAAGGAAAATTTCACTTTTATTTTTTCATTTTAAGCATTATTAAAATCACTGCCCCCTGAAAAAACTGACGTTTTTAAAACTTTTTTTGCATTGATACATGTCCCCTGGGGCAGGACCCGGGTCCCCAAACCCTTTTTAGGACAATAACTTGCATATTAGCCTTTATAATTAGCACTTTAGATTTTGAACGTTCGAGTCCATTGTATTTAATTGGGTTCTAAAGTTCACGCGAACATTCTGTCTGTTCGCAGGTTCTGGTGCGAACCGAACAAGGGGGTGTTCGGCTCATCCCTACACTTAGTGTACTGTGTGCTTTGCATAGCGTTCACCTAAAGCTTACCTGAATACAGTTAGTGACTAATAGTGGTGTTCTCATAATTAAACCACAGGCAGAGAGCTGCAAGTATTTTCAGTTAGTGTACTGTGTCCCTCTCTGCACAGTTTTCACCTAAAACTAACTGAAGACAATTGCTGCTTTCCCCATACTAATACCACAGCAGGCATTTAATTCTCTTTAATTCTGCATTATCATTACAGATATATATATATATATACATCCCACCTCTGTGCAGCTACATCTCACTGCAGGCCGTAAGTATGTCTGGAAGGCAAACAAGGAGAGGCAGACAGTCACGAGGCAATAAAAGAGGGCAAGCAGGCTCTGTGTCTAGAGGCAACAGTGCTGCTGGTCGTGGACACGGTGCATCCTCATCAGCACATGGCCGTGGGACACGCTTGTCCTTTTTTTCCGCAGCTGGCTATGTTGAGCCGCAACATTCCCAAGACTTGGTAGAGTGGATGACCAACCCATCCTCACCCTCCTCGTCCTCTCTCACCCAGGCTCAGGGCAATTTGTCTGGCAAAGCAGCTGCCAAAGCGGCCTCTTCCCTCGGCTCAATGACATCAGTCACTCCTTCCCTAGCCCCACCATGTCCTCTTGAGGAGTCCCCTGAACTGTTTGAGCACAATGTTGGGTACATGCTCCTGGAGGATGCCCAGCGTTTTGAGGGCTCCGATGATTGAACCCAGCTGGAGGAAGGCAGTAACGTGAGCCCAGAGAAAGGGGGTAGTAACGTGAGCCCAGAGAGAGGGGGTGCCCAACAAGGACAGCTATCTGGCAGTCATGTTCCTCCAGCTGCAGCATACTGCCAGATTTGCTCCAGTGATGAGGAGGGAGGGGATGATGAGGTCACTGACTCCACGTGGGTGCCTGATAGGAGAGAGGAGGAGGAGGAGGCACATCTCCAACGAGGCAGGATGCCCTCCAGGGGCCAGATTAAGGGCAGCACACCGACTGCATCACACCGCAGAGCTCCGCATGTGCAGGGCACTGCTGTATCTGCACGTTATTCCAAAAGTTCTTTGGCGTGGGCCTTTTTTCAGACGTGTGCAGCAAATCGCACCGTTGCCATTTGCAACATATGTCTAAAGCGTATCTCGCGTGGCCAAAACATCAGCCGCTTGGGCACCACGTGCTTGACCAGACATATGTCGACCTGCCATGCAGTCCATTGGCAAGCTTACCTAAAAGACCCACACCAAAGAACAAAGCGGACCTCTCCTTGCTCCTCATCAGCTGGGATTTCCAACCCCACTATACCTTCAGTCCTTTCTGAAACCTGCACTGAGAGGAATGAAGGTATAGAATAAAGTGTGTAAGTGTTTCACAGTACTTGCGGACAATCTGCTATCGGTACACCGACGTCCGATTGTACCAGGCAATATTCCCTGCCCCAGCTGCTGCACCGCCGAATGAAGTTTGCTCCCAGCCATCCACATGCCCAGCGGTTGAATGCTAGCTTGGCTAAATTGCTAGCACTTCAACTGCTGCCTTTTCAGTTGGTAGACTCTGCCCCCTTCCGTGAGTTTGTGGAATGTGCGGTTTCTCAGTGGCAGGTTCCCAAACGCCACTTTTTCTCACGGAAAGCGATTCCGGCTCTCTACCGGCATGTGGAAGGCAATGTCTTGGTCTCGCTGGACAGGGCAGTCAGCGGTAAGGTGCATATTACCGCTGACTCATGGTCCAGCAGGCATGGACAGGGACGTTACCTATCTTTCACGGTGCATTGGGTGACTCTGCTGGCAGCTGGGAAGGATTCAGGACAAGGTGCAGTAGTGTTGGAGGTTGTTCCGCCACCACGCCTCCAAAATGTTACTACTGGTGATTCTGACACACCCCTCTCCTCCACCCCCTCCTCTTCTTCTTCCTCCATGGCCTCTACCTGTGCTTTGTCCTCTGAACCAGCGGTGCTCCATAGGCAATCAAGGGGCTACGCAAGTACGCAGGCAAAAAGATCCCATGCAGTGCTTGAGCTGGTGAGCTTGGGGGAAAGGAGCCACACTGGGGCAGAGATTCTGTCAGCTCTGCAGGAGCAGGCTCAGAGGTGGTTGACGCCACGACAGCTTAAGCCAGGAAAGGTGGTTTCCGACAATGGCACCAACCTCCTCTACGCCCTCCGACAGGGACAACTGACCCATGTGCCCTGTTTGGCTCACGTCCTTAACTTGGTGGTGCAGCAGTTCTTGGGCAGGTACCTGGGCTTACAGGAGGTCCTGAAGCAGGCCAGGAAACTCTGTGGGCATTTCCGCCGGTCATATAATGCCAGTGCTCAGCTGGCTGACCTGCAAAAGGATTACAATCTGCCCAAGAACCTCCTAATCTGTGACATGCCCACCAGGTCAAACTCTACGTTGGCCATGTTGCAGTGGCTACACACGCAGCAGAGGGCCATCAATGAGTATCTGTTGCAATATAGCACCAGGACAGGGTCAGGGGAGCTTGGATTTTTTCCCCCACACCAGTGGGCCATGATCAGGGATGCATGCACTGTCCTGGCACCATTTGAGGAGGCCACGAGGATGGTGAGCAGTGACAGTGACACTGTCCCTCTTGTCCATCTGTTGGAGCACACGCTGCGTGGAATAATGGACAGGGCACTTGAGGCAGAACAGAGGCAGGAAGAGGAGGACTTCCTTACCTCTCTAGGCCCCCTTTATCCAGACAGTGTTCCTGCTCGCCCAGCTATCACACAGGAAGAGGACGAGGAGGAGGAGGAGGATTATTGTGTCAGCATGGAGGTGGAGCCTAGCACTCAGCATCAGCAGCAGTCTTCAAGGGATCAATTACAGTCCCAAGACACCCATGGACTTGTACGTGGCTAGGAGGAGGTGGCTGCGGATCATGTCGTCCTCAGTGACCTAGAGAAGTCTGCACCGAATGCCTCGGCAAACCTCCCTGATCCTGCAAAGCCTGCGCAAGGATCCTCGTATTCATGGGATCAAGGAGAGGGATCATTACTGGGTGGCAACCCTCCTTGATCCACGTTACAAGGCTAAGGTTGCGGACCTTATCTTACCATTGCAGAGGGAGCAGAGGCTGAAACATCTTCGGGAGGCCTTGCAGAAAGGTCTGTGCAACGCGTTCCCAGAGACTTGGAGGTTACAAATTCCTGGTCCAGGACAACGTGTTGCTGAGGCTCCGGTCAGTCAAAGAAGAAGCGGTGGAGAAGGTGGCCGTCTGACCGATGCGTTCAGACAATTTTTTAGTACGCAGCCCCAAAGTATGATCGCTTCCAGCAACCATCGCCAGCGTCTGGTTTACATGGTGCAGGAATACCTAGGGGCAAGATCAGACTTGGACACCTTTCCCACAGAAAATCCTCTGGGTTACTGGGTCTTGAGGATGGATCACTGGCCAGAGCTTGCACAGTATGCAATTGAGCTACTGGCCTGTCCTGCATCCAGCATTCTTTCGGAACGCACATTCAGTGTTGCTGGAGGCTTTGTAACCGATCACAGGGTGCGCCTGTCCACTGACTCGGTTGATCGACTGACCTTCATAAAAATGAATCAGTCTTGGATCACCACCAGCTACCAAGCACCTGATGCTGATGTAACCAAATTTTTTTTTTGGAAATGCCAGATCCCTTCAAGACTGCCTATGCTGATGCTGAGTGATTATCCTGTTATGCTGAGTGACTATCCTCTTCCTCCTCAATAATCATGCTGATAGCTTGAAAGAACATTTTTGGTTCTGGGCACCGCCACCAGTGGCTAAGGCCCAATTTTTAAGCCCCTGTTTAACAGGGGTGTGTATTTACAATTTTTGATGCAATGCTTTGTAGCAGGGCTCATTTCTGCACTCCAACTACAGTATCTGTGAGGGGTTACAGTGTTGTGGCACCAGTGGCTAAGGCCCAATTTTTCTGCCCCTGTTCAACAGGGGCATGTAATTACAATTCTTGATCTAATAATTCACAGCAGGGCCTATTTCTGTGCCCACCAAGAGTAACTGTGAGGGCTTACAGTGTTGTGGCAACACCACCACCATCACCACCAAAGGCCCAATTTTTCTGCCCATGTTCAACAGGGGCATGTGATTACAATTTTTGATCTAATATTTCACAGCTGGGCCAATTCCTGCGCCCACCAAGAGTAACTGTGAGGACTTACAGTGTTGTGGCACCACCACCACCACCAAAGGCCCAATTTTTCCTACCACTGTTCAACAATGTCATGTAATTACAATTCTTGATCTAATTTTTCACACAGCTGGGCCCATTCCTGCGCCCACCAAGAGTAACTGTGAGGACTTACAGTGTTGTGGCACCAGCACCACCACCACCACCACCAAAGGCCCAATTTTTCCTACCACTGTTCAACAATGGCATGTAATTACAATTCTTGAGATAATAGTTCACAGCAGGGCGTTCCAGCACCCACCAAGAGTAACTGTGAGGGCTGTGAGGGCAACACCAACACCTAAGGGCAAAATTTCTGCAGAGTATATACGGCAGGCCCCTACTTTCAAACATCCAACTTACAAACGACTCCTATTTGCAAACGGAAGGAGACAACAGGCAGTGAGAGGAAATCTACCCCTAGGAAGGGAAGTTCTCTCCTGTAAGAGTTAATATGGAAAAGAGGTGTCTCCTCTCCACTGATGCTTTATCACCAATCCTTGTTTCAATAAAAAACCCAAATTTTCAAAAAACATTTTTCATTGGGACGGAAAGTGAGGTGAAATGTTCTGAACAGGTGCACAGACAGCAAAACAAATGTTACAGGGGTGATAACCCTTCCCTATGTTTTCCAAAAAGCTTAAAAATAGATTTTTTTGGCTGGAGCTACACTTAAAAAATGTACCTGTTCCAAATTACAAACAGATTCTACTTAAAAAAAAACTACAGTCCCTGTCTTGTTTACACCGCCTGTATACTGCTGTTCAGAGTATATAGGGCCTTTTTTAAATTTGGGTGTGGGGTTCCCCTTAATATATATACAAGACCCAAAGGGGCTGGTAGTGGGCTGGGGGGGGGGGTATACCCATGCCATTTTTTTCAATGATTTTCATCCATATTGCTGGGACCAGACATTACATTAACCACTTAAGCCCCGGACCATTTGGTAGCTAAAGGACCAGAGGTGAATTCAGAATTTTGCACTGCGCTGCTTTAACTGTAAATTGTGCAGGCATGCAATGTTGTACCCAAACAAAATTTGCGTCCTTTTCTTCCCACAAATAGAGCTTTCTTTTAATGGTATTTGATTGCCTCTGCGATTTTTATTTTTTGCGATATAAACGGGAAAAGACCGAAAATTTTGAAAAAAAATGATATTTTCTACTTTTTGTTATAAGAAAAATCGAATAAACTCAATTGTAGTCATACATTTAGGCCAAAATTTATTCAGCCACATGTTTTTAGTAAAAAAAATGTCAATAAGCGTATATTTATTGGTTTGCGCAAAAGTTATAGAGTTTACAAACTAGGGTACATTTTCTGAAATTTACACAGCTTTAAATTTATGACTGCCTATCTGATTTCTTGAGGTGCTAAAATGACAGGACAGTACAAAACCCCCCCAAATGACCCCATTTTGGAAAGTAGACACCCCAAGGAAATTGCTGAGAGGCATGTTGAGCCCATTGATTATTTTGTCCCAAGTGATTGAATAATGACTAAAAAAAAAAAAAAATTACAAAAAGTTGTCACTAAATGATATATTGCTCACACATGCCATGGTTATATGTGGAATTTCACCCCAAAATACATTTTGCTGCTTCTCCTGAGTACGGGGATACCACATGTGTGGGACTTTTTTGGGAGCCTAGCCGCGTACGGGACCCCGGAAACCAAGCACCTCCTTCAGGATTTCTAAGGGCGCAAATTTTTGATTTCACTCCTCACTACCTATCACAGTTTCGAAGGCCATAAAATGCCAAAATAGCACAAAACCCCCCCAAATGACCCCATTTTAGAAAGTAGACACCCCAAGGAAATTGCTGAGAGGCCTGTTGAGCCCATTGAATATATTTTTTTTTTGTCCCAAGTGATTGAATAATGACAAAAAAAAATTACAAAAAGTTGTCACTAAATTATATATTGCTCACACATGCCATGGTTATATGTGGAATTACACCCCAAAATACATTTTTCTGCTTCTCCTGAGTACGGGGATACCACATGTGTGGGACTTTTTAGGAGCCTAGCCGCGTACGGGACCCCGAAAACCAAGCACCGCCTTCAGGATTTCTAGGCACAAATTTTCGAAGGCCATAAAATTCCAAAATCGCACAAAACCCCCCCAAATGACCCCATTTTGGAATATAGACACCCCAAGCTATTTGCTGAGAGGAATGGGGAGTATTTTACAGCTCTCATTTGTTTTTGAAAATGAAGAAAGAAAATATATATATATTTTTTTTTTTTTTCAATTTTCAAAACATTGTGACAAAAAGCGAGATCTGCAAAATACTCACAATACCTCTCAGCAAATAGCTTGGGGTTTCTACTTTCCAAAATGGGGTCATTTGGGGGGGTTTTGTGCTATCTGGGCATTCCATGGCCTCCGAAACTGTGATAGGCAGTGAGAAGTGAAATCAAAAATTTACACCCTTAGAAAGCCTGAAGGCGGTGCTTGGTTTTTGGGGTCCCGTACGTAGCTAGGCTCCCAAAAAGTCTCACACATGTGGTATCCCCGTACTCAGGAGAAGCAACAGAATGTATTTTGGGGTGTAATTCCACATATGCCCATGGCATGTTTGAGCAATATATCATTTAGTGACAACTTTGTGCAAAAAAAAAAAAATTAAATTGTCGTTTTTCCGTAACTTGTGTCAACATATAAAATATTCCATGGACTCGACATGCCTCTCAGTATATAGCTTGGGGTGTCTACTTTCCAAAATGGGGTCATTTGGGGGGGTTTTGAACTGTTCTGGCATTTTATACACAACATTAGGAAGCTTACATCCACTCTTCTAACCACTTGAAGACAAAGCCCTTTTTGACACTTTTTGTTTACATGAAAACATTTTTTTTTGCAATAAAATTATGTTGAACCCCCAAACATTATATATATTTTTAAAGCAAAGGCCCTACAGATTAAAATGGTGGGTGTTGCATTTTTTTTCTACACAGTATTTGCGCAGCGATTTTTCAAACGCATTTTTTGGGTTAAAAAATACACTTTTTTTTATTTTAATGCACTAAAACACACTATATTGCCCAAATGTTTGATGAAATAAAAAGATGATCTTAGGCCGAGTACATAGATACCAAACACGACATGCTTTAAAATTTCGCACAAACGCGCATTGGCGACAAACTACATACATTTTTAAAAGCCTTTAAAAGCCTTTACAGGTTATCCCAGTAGATTTACAGAGGAGGTCTACTGCTAAAATTATTGCCCTCGATCTGACCTTCGCGGTGATACCTCACATGCATGGTGCAATTGCTGTTTACATATGACGCCAGACCGACGCTTGCGTTCGCCATTGGGCAAGAGCAGGGCAGGACAGGGGTGCTTTTTTTTCTTTTCTTTTTTTTTATTATTAATTTTGCTTTTTTATTTTATTTTTAAATTGTTCCTTCCAAGTATTTTTTTTTTTTATCATTTTTATTGTTATCTCAGGGAATGTAAATATCCCCTATGATAGCAATAGGTAGTGACAGGTACTCTTTTTTTGAAAAAACTGGGGTCTTCTAGACCCTAGATTTTTCCTCTGCCCTCAAAGCATCTGACCACACCAAGATCGGTGTGATAAAATGCTTTCCCAATTTCCCAATGGCGCTTTTTATATCCGGGGGGGGCATTCCCTCCCACTGCTTGTAAAAGCAGTCCAGAGGCTAATTAGCCACTAGGATTGCTTTTACATGAAAGCCGGCTGCAGGCTGAAAAGAATGATACCAAGATGATACCTAAACCCGCAGGCATCATTCTGGTATAAACATTCAAAGTCCAGCAACATACCAGTACGTTGCTGGTCCTTGTTGGACATGTATTGTAATCTTTTTTTTTCATGCAGCCAGTTGGCTGAACGAAAAAAAGAGATTGATCGGTGGGTATGCCCACCATCAGAATACCGCCCTTCATCCACCCACTTCCAATGATGGGCATACACGCACCATTTACATATGCCGAAGCATGGGGGCATCCTCCCGCAAAAAAGTTATGCCGCACACACATGGTCGGACTTTTCCACGGGCAAGCCTCCGTCGGAATTTCGACCGTATGTACGCGGCATTAGGAGCAAAATCGCTCCTCCGCCCCTGCTGCCCCAATGCTTCGGAATATTTGCTTTTTTTTTTAACTGTGGTGGTGAAATCACCTCCTACAGCACTGGAGTCGCAGGGATCAGGCCTGTCTCTGCGAACGCTGCAGTTATGTGTGTTTTTGTTTTGTAAGTGACAGTGATCGATCGATACTGCACTTGGGTGGCCTGGGCTGGACGGAGGGGCAAAACGCAGGTGCCAGCAGGTATCTGGGCTGATCCTGCTAACACTGCGTTTTTGGGAACCCTAAACTGCTGGGGACGCTAGTATAGATCTGATCAGATCAGATATTGATCTGTTCAGATACTATACCACTAAGGGGGGTGTATGCTTCACGCGTGGGTGTTAGCGTTACTGGCACTAACCTGACGCTGCCTGGGGTGTGACTCAGACCCTCTCTGACGCTAAAACCTAATTGATATCACCCGCCGGGCGATCAGGGGGTTAAACCTTTATTGGGTTATATACACGGCGGGTGCCCTGACACTATAAAAAGCAAATTAACTAACCAGCGTCACCCGTAACACTTATATGGTGATCACTGGTGAAAGGGTTAACTAGGGCAATCAGGGGGTTAAAACCTTTATTAGATAATATATTGGGGTACCTGACGCTATAAAAACATGCGGCGAACCTAAAAAAAATTACCAGCTACCGATCTGCATCACCGACACTAAGACAGCATTTAGAAAAACGATTGCTTAGCGACAGTGGTGATAGGGGGTGAAAGGGTTACCTGGGGGGCGATCAAGGGGGTTAAACCTTTATTAGATAATATATTGGGGTACCTGACGCTATAAAAACATGCGGCGAACCTAAAAAAAATGACTGGCTACCGATCTGCATCACAGACACTAAGACAGCGTTTAGAAAAACGATCGCTTAGCGACAGTGGTGATGGGGGTGAAAGGGTTACCTGGGGGGCGATCAAGGGGGTTAAACCTTTATTAGATCATATATTGGGGTACCTGACGCTATAAAAACATGCGGCGAACCTAAAAAAAATTACCGGCTACCGATCTGCATCACAGACACTAAGACAGCGAAAAACGATCGCTTAGTGACAGTGGTGATAGGGGGTGAAAGGGTTACCTGGGGGGCGATCAAGGGGGTTAAACCTTTATTAGATAATATATTGGGGTACCTGACGCTATAAAAACATGCGGCGAACCTAAAAAAAATTGCTGGCTACCGATCTGCATCACCGACACTAAGACAGCATTTAGAAAAACGATCGCTTAGCGACAGTGGTGATGGGGGTGAAAGGGTTACCTGGGGGGCGATCAAGGGGGTTAAACCTTTATTAGATAATATATTGGGGTACCTGACGCTATAAAAACCTGCGGCAAACCTAAAAAAAATTACCAGCTACCGATCTGCATCACTGACACTAAGACAGCGTTTAGAAAAACGATCGCTTAGCGACAGTGGTGATGGGGGTGAAAGGGTTACCTGGGGGGCGATAAAGGGGGTTAAACCTTTATTAGATAATATATTGGGGTACCTGACGCTATAAAAACATGCGGCGAACCTAAAAAAAATTACTGGCTACCGATCTGCATCACCGACACTAAGACAGCGTTTAGAAAAACAATTGCTTAGCGACAGTGGTGATAGGGGGTGAAAGGGTTACCTGGGGGGCGATCAAGGGGGTTAAACCTTTATTAGATAATATATTGGGGTACCTGACGCTATAAAAACCTGCGGCGAACCTAAAAAAAATTACCGGCTACCGATCTGCATCACAGACACTAAGACAGCGAAAAACGATCGCTTAGTGACAGTGGTGATATGGGGTGAAAGGGTTACCTGGGGGGCGATCAAGGGGGTTAAACCTTTATTAGATAATATATTGGGGTACCTGACGCTATAAAAACATGCGGCGAACCTAAAAAACATTACTGGCTGCCGATCGGCATCACTGACGCTAAGACAGCGATCAGAAAAATGATCGCTTAGCGACAGTGGTGATAGGGGGTGAAAGGGTTATCTGGGGGGTGATCAGGGGGTTAAACCTTTATTAGGGGGGGTTAGGGGGCTACACTGGACCTAAGACTAAACTTTGGTGACACTTTTACAGTCACAAATGTCACTGATTGCAGTGATCACTAAATAAATGGTCACTGCAATCAGTGACACTGTGACTGGGGGCTGGGGGGTGATCTGGGGGGTGATCTGGGGTGTCTGGGGGGGCCTGGGGGGGCGATTTATGTCCCTATGTGTCCTGGTGTCAGTGTAGTGTTGTGTGCACTGACCTGATGTCTTCTCTTGTACGGCGCTCGGTATATGTGAGCGCCGCACCAGAGATGACATCACTTCCTCCTGCTCCCTCTGTCTGACACAGACAGAGGGGGCATTTCCATTCGCCGGGAGCGATCGCGAGGGGGTGGCCAGAAACGAATGGCTGCCCCCTCATCCCGGAACGCTCCCGGACACTTAGCCACCGCTCACTGTATAGGAGGGGGGTCCGATTGGACCCCCCAACTATACAAAGGCAATCACGTACACTCTACGTGATTGTGCCTGTCGGTGCCATTCTGCCGACGTATATATACAGTGAGCGGTCGTTAAGTGGTTAAAGCCGCAAGCAGTTTTAAATTACTTTTTTTCCTTTAGAAATGTCATTTTGTGCAGGGACAGTTCTAAACACGGGAAACACATGCTACTTCACAGGAATATTTTAGACACCCCCCAGGTACGATAGTTAAAGGAATATTTTACTTTTTTTTTCACTTTGTATATTTTGAGGTTTGATCCAGCTTCTTGTAACACTGTAGTCCTAGTTTTTTTTTATTTAAGGAAAGGGGTCATATTCACCACAGTTACTGGTCAGACCTATTGTCAATGCATAGCTTCCTGCCAAAACACAAAACCTCATTTCTGTGCTTATTATAACTATTTAACAATCCCCAAAGAGTTTTTGTTAGAACCTTTTTTCTATTTTGCTCATTGTCAGGGTGTTTTTTTGTCAAGAAAATAGGTGCAGGTTCTTACCCCCCAATCCCCGCCAGTACAGAGCTTTCTCCCCAACCTCCCTCCCTAGCATAGAGCCCACCCCAAAATACAGAGTTCTTTCCCAAATCGTCCCTTCCCCCCAGTACAGAGCTCCTCTCACCCCCCCAATTCCTTTTCCCCCTTCCCAGCACAAAGTGGCACAGAGGAGGGCTGCGGTGTAAGAGCAGTTATTATTTAACTGAGAGTGCCAGGGAGAAGTCTTCAGTGTCATCAAGGGTTGAAGGAGAAGTCACTGCTGTGAGGCCCATCTCCTCCTTTGTGTTATATGAACAGAGAGAGTTTTGTGCATGAACCATTGGGAAGAGCATGCTGTCACTGGTAAACACAGAAGCCAGCAGAGGAAGTGAGTGGTGCAGAAACTTTGCTCTACCAGCCTCTCTGTTACCAGTGACATGTCAGTGAGCAAAGGGCGGTGCCAGAGGTGGTGGTATAGTGTACCACCATGTTCCAGCCTTTTAAATCTGCAGCTTTCAATAAAGGATACTTGTTTATCCTGCAATTAAGGTCATTGCTGGGTAAAAAAAACAGTCTTCTAAATGTGCTACTGGGCTTTCTTGTTCAAATATTTTATTGATGACAAGAATTAAAGATACATAATGATAAATATGTCACATTTAAGACATAGGATAACTGTCAGGAAAGGGTTCACCCGTTGGTGGCGCTGTTGGTCCTGTGGATCACGGTACCAGTGTCCACCAGCAGGTGTCGTCTTGCAGCCAGGATCTGTGATAAAGGATCTCACCTGCTGGTGGCACTGTCTGATCCATGGGCCGCAGTACCGGTGTCCACCAGTGGGTGTATTCCGGCTGCACCTCCTGCGCTCAGGTGTTACCTGAGGACAATTATCACAGTCTTATAAATACCCGGCAAGCCCTCACAAGCTTGCCTTGGTATCTCTCTCCCTGACCTTGAGCCTGCAATCCTGACCCTGAGCCTGCATCTGACCCGACCCGACCTGATCCGATCTGATCCCTATTCCGAGCTCATCCTGGACCTGCCCCTCCTGTAACCTGTTTACCTTGGATCCCTGCCCTGCAGCCTATCCATCCATCCTCTCCCTGTCCTGTTGGTCTCCCGTCCTTTTCTATCTGCTGACCTCCCTGTGTATTACCTCGGCCTGGCTTTTACTACGATTTTGGTATCTCCCATTATTGTAAATATTTGTCTATAGTTAACTTTAGGTCACTGTTTATTGGTTGGTTTATTGTACTGTGTCTTGTTGGAGGTGGTTGTGTGTTTATTCACTTATCTTAATAAATTATTATATTTTCACCTACATGCGTTTTTGGTTTCCTCTGTGCAGTCCACACAGTCTGGTCTACTAATTCTTTGACAATAACATAATGAGATTCAGCCAGTCAAGAAGAAGGGTATCAAAGATAACAATCTGTACAATAATGAATGATGACAGAATTTACATAGTAGAAAGATATCCGGTTCAGAATATTAAACAAAAGGAGTCTAAGACATAAAATAAACAAATAGAATAAAAACAAGTGTGATAGAACTCATATAAAGGTACCAAAGTGTAACTATAGGTAGGAGAAGAGTTCCATGGGGGTAAGTAGTCTGATGTTAGTTGAGGAGATAGACTTCTGATAGGCAGGGGCCTATCTGGATTGTAGGGTGCAGATGGTAACATGCAAAGGCTTCAGTACTTAGAGGAACCAAAAAGGACATGTGGTGAGTTGTAAGAAATTAAGAAGAAAATGATAGGTTGAAAGAAGAAAATAAGTAAGAAGTGGGTGAGGGGAAACCCCTAATAAGAGTAAGGAAGGTTAAGGGAATGTCCCCGGGGTGAGACCGGGTTTACCAAAAAGTGTTATCAGGCTTATGTTACATGTAGATCAATTGCCAAATAGGGAAATAACAACGAACGTTCTCTCATCCTCAGTTTCCCAGCAGACGTCTGTGATTGGCAGAACACCGAACACAGTGTCTGCTGGGATGGGTGAGGATGAGAGAACGTTCGTGATAGGCGGAGAGTGTCTGCTGAGAATCGCCTATCACGGAAGGGACCAGGAAGAGACCGTGGGATTTAAACGATGGACGCCGCAGCCTCGGCTCTCAACAGTTTCTATCTTAGCGTGGGTCATTGCTTGTGTAACCCTATTTTGGTGCTACTGGGTTCTCACTCTGTCACATGAACACCTCGTTGAGTCTATGGGTGGCCATGCGGACTCAAATTACACACACTTGGATGTTACATTCAGGAAGCCAGTCTCAAACTAAAATTTTCAGCCGATGTTGGAGCATTACATGCATGCACATAGGAAGTGGCTGATAAAGGCTGGAGGAGTATTTTATTAAAACATAGCAATTGTTTAAGATACACAGTGTTTTACCAAACTAAATAATCTAAGGGTTTAGATCTACTTTAAAAGTTGGGAGCTATGCTTATGACTCATTATACTGTTGCTGCAAGCAACATTCCTCCCATTGTTCAGTACTGTTCAGTTACAACACCTCATGTGTTTTTTTATTCTTTCCTTGTGTCTTGAGATGAAGTCACCTGAGGCGTGTTTTACTCCTTCCAGCATTTAACACATCAAAATAACTGTCACATCAAATGATTTCCTTTGCAATTCAAGACTCTATGCCTTAATTCAACATTGATCCGTTTTTTGTTTTTTTTCTGTATTTAGGGATGATTTAAATTCTATTTAAGCAATTCCAATAAAGTTATTTTTAAATGCAAGAAATCAACCCTTAACCATTGTAGATACAATCTGATCTGATATTTTTCCTGTTTTCAAGGATTAATAGCCAAACAGTGACATATCTCATTTTTTGTCCTTTTAGCAAAAGCAATATGCTAATTATATGTACATTTGTCATAGCCAAAGTCAGCAATATTAAACAAGCAGTGTTTTCTCTTTAACTGTGTGATCCCTTGTTTTCTGATCTGCGTCTTCATCGATAGCTAGGAATGATTTTAGTACACAGTTTTTAGCCCTGTTGCTATGGAAACCCACTGAGGTGCAGAGATGATTGCTACTTATGATTTCTGCCTAGCATTGTTTTTGAATGCTCCATATTAATCACATCACAGGGATTAGGTATTGTCATAGGAAATAAAATGTAAGAAAGAATCTTATTGTCATTTCTCATTGCTACAGCTATCATTGGGTCACAGCAAATCTCAGCTTATTTGAAGTTGTCTTTGTGTGTATAGCAATTTTATTGCCGCTATCTCTTTTGACAGAGGGTATTACTTTGTATTCTCTAAAATAATTTTCTTCCCCCCGATGAAATGGTTATGATATTGATTATTTGTCTTTATATAAAGATTTATTAGCTCTTGTTCCTTAGATCTTGATATCCTGTTTTTCATTGAAATCATTTACTGCAAACGAGAACTGCAATAAGCCATGTTTTCCACTAGACGGAGGTATGGTCAAGATCAGCACGGATTAATATGTGTATTTTTTTTGTTTTTGTCACTCCAATAATTTGTGGTCCACATGGCTACTTTTAGACTGAGGCCCACACTGTGTTTTTGCAGAATAAGATCAAATATACATAACTATTAAAGGGAACAGGTGTGTGTTCCTGAGGTGGACATTGGCATACATGTTCTGTAGGATCACCCCATAGACCTCTTCTTGTGAACCCAGGTATCCTTCTGATGATAATCACCAGGTCTTAGGCCCCTTTCACACTTATACGACTTGTCCCACGATTTGTGATGGCAAAGTAGCATGACAAGTTGTTTCCCATGATTTCCAATGACAACCATTCATATTAGTACGACTTCAAGTCGTTTCGACTTCAAAGTAGTCCCTGCACCACTTTGGTCCGATTTTAATGCCACTTACACAGGCATTCCCTGAAATCGCGGCAAAATCGCGGCTGCGAAATCGCAGTAAAATCGCGCGACTTTGAAGTCGCAGGAGTGTGAAAGGGGCCTTAGTCAGTGAATTCTTGCCAAGAGTTTATGTAACTGTTACATGATTCTAATCAGAAGAGCTCAGGAGAAGAATGGAGTAGGTTAAAGGGGTTGTAAAGGTTTGTTTTTTATTTTCTAAATAGGTTCCTTTAAGCTAGTGCATTGTTGGTTCACTTACCTTTTCCTTAGATTTCCCTTCTAAATATTTTTTTTCTTTGTTTTCTTTGTCTGAATTTCTCACTTCCTGTTCCTCCTCAGTAAGCTGTTCAGTAAGCTGTTCTGGCTGACTAAACACCGCTCGGATGAAGGTGTGAAGTTTACTGAGGAGAAACAGGAAGGGAGAAATTCAGACAAAGAAAAAAAACATTTAGAAGGGAATCGAAGGAAAAGGTAAGTGAATCAACAATGCACTAGCTTAAAGGAACCTATTTAGAAAATAAAAAACAAACCTTTACAACCCCTTTAAGTTTAAGGGTCTTTTGTTATAGGGAGCCACAGAATGAAATTCTGCAAAGCGTTCACTTTGCACAATGATGCTTGCTATCAAACACTGGCTATAGATTCTGTCTGAACTGACACCTTTGTGCCCATTTCTTCTATGACCTACCCTAATGAAACCCCCACTTGGCAGTGTGATTAAAAACTCATGTTGACTGGTGTTGCTTTCCTGCCTTTAAAGGATGAGTTCACCTTTAGGAACATGTTATAGATCCACATATTTAGGGTGGAACATGTAACATATTTTCGATCCTGCAGCCTCTTTCCAATCCCCACACTCCCTGTGACAGCGGGCTGGGGATCTTCTCCCTGTACCTGCTGTCACTATTTGAAAAGAGTGCGCCGCCCACTTGACCGCATCATTGGTGCCCAAATCCCTGTGAATCAATGAACTACAAGTACCGACAGCTTTTGTGGCTGCCAGCTTGTAGTTCTCAATGACCTACCAGGGCACTGTTGAGCACTCTAGTAGTTCATTGAGTCTTTCTGCCTTTGTGAAACTGCCTGTCCATATGATGTAGGGGCAGACAGCTTACACTGACAGTCTGTAGGAGTCCTGTATGGCACCCATGATCTGTTGATTGCGGGTGCAATGCTTTCCAGGCTCCTGCAAAAAACAAATAGTAAATGTATATTTCTTTACCTGCAAAAAAAATGTGCAATTATTTTTTTTATTTTTTAAAAGAGAATTTATCCTTTAACATGCATTTGGAATGCACGTCAAAAGCAGGTCAGCAAAACCCAAATGACTTTAATTAAGCAGCATGTGTGGCAATTCAGAGGCTGCAGTTGACTTGCTTTAAGTTGCACAGTGATTCTGTAGACACAGAATGTCCTATTGAGATGTATTTCAACTGCAGGCAAAGCAGGTCAAACACAGCCTTTTATGTAAAACTCGCATTTGCGATTGAAATGCATTTTTTATTTTTTATTTAAACAGCAAATGCAGCATGATTAGTGGTTTTGTACACAGTGGGGCTGATTTACTAATAACAGTGCGCTGCGCTGGTTCTAACCTTAATTGGTGCGCCAGATAACTCCTTCACTTGGTGCAGGAACCAGCGGCGCACTGTTATAGTAAATACAAATGTCAGCGGCGCTCTATTGAAAATGAATGGTTCCCTATGGGAGCCCATTCATTTGAATAGAGGTCGCCCGGGAAGTCGGATGAAGCGTATCCGACTCGCGGGGCGACTCGTGTGCCGGCTGACTTTGCCAGGCAACTTGGACACGACCTGAGCGCGTGAAGCAGCCGCTCAAGTCGTGTCCTAGAGGTGACTAGCTGGCCGAGAATGTCTCCAGCGCGATGGCATCGCGCTGGTTCTCGGCGGCCTCGCTGTCCCGTGTTTGGTATGAATCATGAAGGGGAACTCCATGCCGAATAATAATGAAAAAAACGGCGTCGGGGTTCCCCTCCAGGAGCATACCAGGCCCTTAGGTCTGGTATGGATTTTAAGGGGAACCCCCTAGGCCGAAAAAACGGCGTGGGGGTCCCCCCGAAATCCATACCAGACCCTTAGGTCTGGTATGGATTTAAAGGGAAACCCCCTAAGCCGAAAAAAACGGCGTGGGGCCCCCCCCAAAATCCATACCAGACCCTTATCCGAGCACGCAACCTGGCAGGCCGCAGGGGAAGAGGGGGGGATGAGAGCGGCCCCCCTCCCTCCTGAACCGTACCAGGCCACATGCCCTCAACATGGGGGGGTGGGTGCTTTGGGGCAGGGGGGCGACCTGCGGCCCCCCCACCCCAAAGCACCCTGCCCCCATGTTGATGGGGACAAGGGCCTCTTCCCGACAACCCTGGCCATTGGTTGTCGGGGTCTGTGGGTGGCGGGCTTTTCGGAATCCGGGAGCCCCCTAAGTACATCGTACCCCTACCCATTCACCTGGTGGCAAAAAAAAGGTAATAAAAAACACAACACAGGTTTTTAAAGTAATTTATTAGGCAGCTCCGGGCGTCTTCCTGCTTTGCGCCCCGCTATCTTCTTTCAGCTCTTTTGCTAGCGGGGTCCCGGGCTTCCTCGCCGTCTTCTTCCGACTTCGGGGGTCTTTCTGCTGGGCGCCCCGCTATCTTCTGCCAGCTCTTTTGCTAGCGGGTGTAAGCTGTCTGCCCCTACATCATATGGCAGAAGATAGCGGGGCGCCCGGCAGAAAGACCCCCGAAGTCGGAAGAAGACGGCGAGGAAGCCCGGGACCCCCTCTAGCAAAAGAGCTGGCAGAAGATAGCGGGGCGCCCGGCAGAAAGACCCCCGAAGTCGGAAGAAGACGGCGAGGAAGCCCGGGACCCCCGCTAGCAAAAGAGCTGGCAGAAGATAGCGGGGCGCCCGGCAGAAAGACCCCCGAAGTTGGAAGAAGACCCCCGGAGCTGCCCAATAAAATGCTTTTTTTGCCACCAGGTGAATGGGTAGGGGTACGATGTACCCCATACTCATTCACATAGGGTGGGGGGCAGGTATCTGGGGTCCCCCTTATGAACGGGGGCTCCCGGATTCCGATAAGCCCCCTGCCCGCAGACCCCGACAACCAACGGCCAGGGTTGTCGGGAAGAGGCCCTTGTCCCCATCAACATGGGGCAGGGCGCTTTGGGGTGGGGGGGCCGCAGGTCGCCCCCCTGCCCCAAAGCACCAAACCCCCCATGTTGAGGGCACGCGGCCTGGTATGGTTCAGGAGGGAGGGGGGCCGCTCTCTCGTCCCCCCTCTTCCCCTGCGGCCTGCCAGGTTGAGTGCTCGGATAAAGGGTCTGGTGTGTATTTTTAGGGAACCCCACGCTAATTATTTTTTTGTTTTTGGCGCAGGGTTCCCCTTAAAATACATACCAGACCTGAAGGGCCTGGTATGGATTCTGGGGGACCCCCACGCCATTTTTACTAGACCCAAGGGCCTGGTATGGACCTGGGGGGGGACCCCACGCTGTTTTTTTTCTAGTTTTTTTTTTTTAACCAGCATTTTTTTTTTTTACATTTCCTTTAACAACCAGCTATAAACAGGTAAAACAAAAAATCGCGGTACTTGCGTTTTGGATGCGGGTCCATTGAATTCTATTACATCCAAAACACTGTTTTTGGCCTGGCAAAAAAAATCTGCAGTTGCGTTTAAAATTGTTTTTCACAAAGCCTAAAAATGCCTTCAGACGCCAAAGATTTCCACGTTTCAGACGCGGGTACCAGCGTTTAGCCGCATTTTAGTTTATAAGCGTTTTTAAAGGTGACCTATTTTTTTACATTGATAGACTCCAAATTTATGACAAATGAGGAAAAACCATTATATATATATATATATATATAATTATGGTTTTTCCTCATTTGTCATAAATTTGGAGTCTATCAATGTAAAAAAATAGGTCATAGAGATTAACATACAGGAACACGGTGTGATGTCATAACATCGTAACATCGCGCCCGGGCCTCCGACGGTCATAGAGATGACTGGTGACCATCTGGTCACCAGTCATCTCCAAATCCTTCTCCGAGCCCAAGATGGCACGGGAGAGCCCGGAGAAGCACCGGATGGTGGCAAGAGGGGGGGGGGAACGTCCCCTCCCACCGCCTATAAGAACGATCAAGCGGCGGAACTGCCACTATGATCATTTTATTGTGCACAGAATCGCCAGCTGAAATGAATGATATCTGAATGATGCCTACAACTGCAGGCATCATTCAGATGTCACCGCACAAAGCCAAGGATGTAATTTGATGGTGGGCGGTAGGAAACTGGTTAATATTTTTTAAAAAGGTAATTTTTCTTCTTCATTGATGTACACTGATGGGCTGCACTGATGGGCACCGATAAGGTGGCAAGGGTGGGCACTGAGAGGTGGCATTGCTAGTTGGCACTGGTGGGCATTGAGAAGTGGCACTGCTAGGTAGCAATGATAGTTGGCAGTGATGGGCACTGATAGGCAGCACTGCTAGGTGCCACTGATTGGCACCAGTGGTGGGCATTGAGGTGGCACTGTCAGGGGCTACTAATTGTCACAGATGACGCAGAATTGCCTCTTCCTCTTCGGGCCCGATGTCCCTTGCACATAAGCCGGTGATTGCCTTTTTTTATGCTCACGCTGTCAGCACAAGGAGAAAACAAAAACCATTACCCAGCTTTTGTTTACATCACGTGATCAGCTGTCATTGGCTGACAGCTGATCACATGGTAAAGGGCAGGGATCGGCCCCTTACTCAGATCTGTCATCACCCGAGTCTCAGTGACTCTGTGACCACAGCGCGCGCAAAGGGGAGGACATTTATTGACGGACTCCCGGCAATTGAGGACCATGCTGTGGCCGTCGATCAGTTATAGTGCTGATCTCAAGTGATTATCCTTCCAAATAATTCACTTCCTGTCACATAGCCACACAGGAAGTGAGAGAAAATCCCTAACAATATCTTTCCTTGGGGACACACAGGTCAGTCTAAATACTTTCCCCATTATGCACATTGCACTCCAGCATATTGCGGGGTACACCACAAATTATTAGGTAGTTTGGACTTTGGGGTTTATTTTAGACATGTGCACTGCCAAAAAATTCGTTAGTTTTCGTTTCATTTGTTTGTTTTTTTTTCGTTTTTCGGGTCATTCGTTATGATCGCAATTCGTAAATTTGTACATTCGTAAATTTGTACATTCGTAATTTCGGAAATTCGATATTTTCGAAAACCCGAAAATTTGAAAATCTGAAAAAATAACTATTAAATTATAGTTGTAATTTCCTTTCAAATTTGGCTGTTAGCGAACGTATTGAATACAAATTTATCTGAATTTACGCATAACCTGAAATAACAAATGCCGCATCTAAACAAATGGAACGGAACAAATTAATAATAATAATAAAACGTTTTTATTATTATTATTGTTATTTATTATTATTATTAATTCATTACGTTCCATTCGTTTAGATACGGCATTCATTATGTCGGAAAACAATTCGTAACTTCGTTAAGTTCACTAACAGCCAAATTTGAAAGGAAATTACAATACCTATAATTGAATAGTTAGTAATAGTTAAGTTATTAGTTAATTATTATTTCAGATTTCCGAATTTACTAATTTACGATTGTACGAATGTACAAATTTACGAATGTACGAATATTCGGAAATTCGTAAATTCAAATTTACGAATTTCCGGATAGTTGTACATTCGTAAATTCGTGCATTGGTAAATTCGTATATTCGTAAATTTGAATTTACGAATATTCGTTAAAATTCGTTAAATGAGTTTTCGTTAATTTGGATATTTCCGAATTAACGAATTTGTCGAAATTCGTTAAAAAACAAATTCGGAACGAAACGAATTGCACATGTCTAGTTTATTTACTAAAGGCAAATCTACTTTGCACTACAAGTGCACTTGCTGTATATCTGAGGGGGACATGCAAGCAAAAATAAAAAAACACCATCTTTGCTTTTACATGATTGTAACATCCAATCACCAGTACTTTCCCTCAGATTTTCAGCAGCTACACTTTTACTGCAGAGTGGATTTGTCTTTACTAAACCCCAAACTATACAATGATTTGGGGTGTACACAACAAAGTGCTAGAGTGCAATTTGCTTAATGGGGACACTAGTTAGATTGATCTGTGTGTCCCCAAGAAAAGACATTGGTAGGGTTTTACCTTCACTTCCTGTTTAGCTGTGTGACAGGAAGTGAAGGCAATTTTAAGAGAAAGGAGACAAAGCCCAAACTTTAAAAAAAAAAAAAAAACACACACGCAGGGGTTCTAACACTTACTTTGTTTCCCTCAAAATGCCCACAATTAGAATTGTATGGCCTTGAGCTATTTTTAAGTGCAGTGCTCTAAATCAGTGCTTCTCAAGTACCCCCAACAGGCCATGTTTGCAGGTTTTCCTTCATGTTGCACATGTGCTTTAAATCACAGTCAATGGTTTTGAATTTTGGACAGCAATTCTCGATAAGATAAATTCACAAAACATGTCCTGTTGGGGGTACTTGAGGACTGAGGCTGAGAACCACTGCAGTAAAAAAGGAAAATTGAATACTTACCGCTCTGTATTTCATTTCCTGGTGACGCTCCATGGCAGCACACAATCCATGCATATGCCAGCATGAAGGCACCAGGGTAGACAAATCACACCTGTTTTGTTTTGACATGCCAATCAGCTGTCACATTTGTTGCAAAGAAAACACAAAACAAACATCAAAACTTTGCATCAAATTTTATTGGTCAACAAAACAAAAGGGAAGGCAAAATAAAAAACATGGTCAATTTGAAACAGTTACAGACTCAACATCTTGAGAAATTTTTGGCCAAAAATAAAATGCAGCACAGACAATTAAAGCAAAGTGAACAAACAACACACATTAACAACATCAGAATTATTTCAGGGGAACATTTCCCCCACACAAAAAAATCCAATCCACAAAAGTTAACCAATCACCTGTTTTGCAAAGACATAACAAATAAAATACATGTGTTACAAACTCTATAAGGACACCAACATGTACATTTTGCCCCCCACACACACGCGCACACACACACTTGCCTCTTCTCAGGGCAAGCGAACGAATGCTCCTTGTGAGCTTTATATAACATAGGTTTGTGTGCTAATGAGGCAATTGAAAACACATGCACAGTCCATGAAACACCCAAAATGCAAGTTCACTCAATGTAGAGACTGAAATTCAAAGTGGCTACACCTATTAAGGATGTCCTTCAATTACTAACCCAAAAAAACACTCTCTGAGTGAGCATGCCCAGAAATATCCAGGTGCTGTTCACACACAAAAAGCATGCAAAAAAAAACTAACTGGCTGGGCATGTGCAGAACAACACCAATGCAGCTAGCAAAAAATAACGCCCCCCCCCGTCCAAAATTAAGCACATCATCCAGCATGCTACAAAATTAGAGATGGGACAATCACCCCTCCCCCCCACCAACAAATACCATTGCAGTCTATGGGAACTGACTTGTTAATTTTGCTAGTCCCCACTTGGCTGGCTTATCTTCTAGTTATTGGCCTTAAAATGGGGGCCCAGGTCCCAACCTAAGGGACATATATCAATGTCACCAATTTGGAAAACAACAAAAACAAAACGAGAAGTGCCTTTAAATATGCCAAATTGCATAAGGGCCATTTCACACCACATGCAGTCCATTGCGTTTTTTAAGCATCCAAAATGCATGGAAAATTGGTTATATGGTTCTAAATGGCAGTGTTTGTTCCAGTGCGTTCCAGTTCCACCAAAAAAGTAGAACATGCTGCATTTTACCTGCACTGGACTGTACTGGAAGGCAGCAAAACACATCATAAACGCACTGGAACGCACCGGAACACACCTCAATGCACCAAAAATGCACTGGAACACACTTGTCCTTATCTATGGTTAATAAAAAAGAGGGGTGAAAAAAAAGCACTGGACTGCATCAAAAACGTACCAAAAATGCACTGGAACGCATGAAAAACGTGCATGTAGAAAAGCACCTGGAACGCATCCGGATTGCGTTTCTATGGTGTGAACTGGCCCTAGTTCACACTATAGAAACGCAGTCTGGGTGCGTTCCAGGTGCTTTTCTGCATGCGCGTTTTTGACACATTCCAGTGCATTTTTGATGCGTTTTTGATGCAGTCCAGTGTTTTTTTCCCCCTCTTTTCACTTAGGACAAGTGTGTTGCAGTGCGTCTTTGGTGCATTTAGGTGCGTTCCGGTGCATTCCAGTGCATTTTTGGTACGTTCCGTTGCGTTTTTGATGTGTTTTACTGGGGTCCAGTACAGTTTTGTACCTAAAAAATGCAGCATGACCAATTTTTTTTTTGCTTTCTGAAACGCACTGGAACGGACTGCAGTGGTGTGAACTATGCCATTGGCATTAATGTGATCAACTTTCTTTGCGTTTTTCATGCATCAAAAAAACGCACTGCACTGCACTAAAATAATAGTCATTTAAAAGTCCTTGCGGCTGTAATGAATTGCTGGTTCCCGTCAATACAGATAAAAGTCATTGAAAGTCTTTGATTACACAAAAAACAAAAGCATGGGGGTCCCCCAAATTCCATTACCAGGCCCTTCAGGTCTGGAATGGATATTAAGGGGAACCCCGCTGCAATTTTTTTTTTAAATGACGTGGGGTTCCCCCCAAATATCCATACCAGGCCCTTCAGATCTGGCATGGATTTTAAGGGGAATTCCACCCCAAATTTAAAAAAAATATGGCGTGGAGTCCCCCCAAAAATCCACACCAGACCCTTATCCGAGCACATAACCTGGCCGGCCGCAGGGGAAAAGGGGGGGACGAGAGAGCGGCCCCCCCTCCCTCCTGAACCGTACCAGGCCACATGCCCTCAACATGGGGAGGATGTCCCCATGTTGATGGGGACAAGGGCCTCATCCCCACAACCCTTGCCCGGTGGTTGTGGGGGTCTGCGGGCGGGGGGCTTATCGGAATCTGGAAGACCCCTTTAACAAAGGGGACCCCCAGATCCCGCCCCCCTATGTGAAATGGTAATGGGGTACAAATGTACCCCTACCATTTCACAAAGAAAGTGTAAAAAATGTAAAAAATGACAAGAGCCGGTTTTTGACAATTCCTTTATTAATGTCTTTTCCTTTCTTTCATCTTCTTCTTCCATCTTCTTCTTCCATCTTTTTCTTTTCTCCATTCGGGTTTCTTCCTCCATCTTCATCTTCCTCTTTATCTTTATCTTTATCTTCATCTTCCTTCGGTCTTCTCGTCCGCATCTTGCTCCGGCGTCTTCCCTTCTTCTTTCTTCTCCGGCCGCTCCATTTGAATTGGAGGTTCCCGCTGTGCGACGCTTCAGTTCTTCAGTTCCCATCTGGGTCCGCTTACACCCGCTTACACCCGGTGACCCCGCCCCCTCAGAGGGGGCGGAGCCACCGGGTGGCAGCGGACCAAGTGGAGAACTGAAGCATCGCACAGCGGGAACCTCCAATTCAAACGGAGCGGCCAGAGAAGAAAGAAGAAGGGAAGATGCCGGAGCAAGATGCGGACGAGAAGACCGAAGGAGGAAGGAAGATGAAGATGAAGATGAGGATGAAGATAAAGATGAAGAGGAAGAAACCCGAATGGAGAAAAGAAGAAGATGGAAGAAGATGGAAGAAGAAGAAGAAGATGGAAGAAAGGAAAAGACATTAATAAAGGAATTTTCAAAAATCGGCTATTGTCATTTTTTACATTTTGACACTTTCTTTGTGAAATGGTAGGGGTACATTTGTACCCCATTACCATTTCACATAGGGGGGCCGGGATCTGGGGGTCCCCTTTGTTAAAGGGGTCTTCCAGATTCCGATAAGCCCCCCGCCCGCAGACCCCCACAACTACTGGGCAAGGGTTGTGGGGATGAGGCCCTTGTCCCCATCAACATGGGGACATCCTCCCCATGTTGAGGGCATGTGGCCTGGTACGGTTCAGGAGGGAGGGGGGCCGCTCTCTCATCCCCCCCTCTTCCCCTGCGTCCGGCCAGGTTATGTGCTCGGATAAGGGTCTGGTGTGGATTTTTGGGGGGACTCCACGCCATTTTTTTTTTTTTAATTTGGGGTGGAGTTCCCCTTAAAATCCACACCAGACCTCAAGGGCCTGGTAATGGAATTTGGGGGACCCACACGCTTTTTTTTTGTGGTTAGCAAAGACTTTCAATGACTTTTCTCTATATTGCCGGGAGCCGGCAATTCATTACAGCCGCGGGTGCTTTTAAATTCCTTTTTGTCCTTTAGAAATGACATTTTGCTGGCGCAATGGAAAGTTCAGAGCTGCGCCTGTTCAACTTATGCAAATTAGTTTACGTGACTTGACATTTACTAAGATTTTGCCGGTGCAGTGTCCCGGCGCGTTTGAACCATTGAAATTCCCGCGCTGAGCTCAAAAAAACCTCCCGAAGCTCGAATCGTACTTGCCGGCGCAGCGGGCTGGTTTTGAAAAAGTTACTTTCTCACACTATTTTGGGCATGTTTGTTATTTGGGCAGGTGTCACTTCACTTCCTCACATCACCCCATGTCACCCCCATTATATTCCCACTTCCAGCTTCTTTATATTTAGTGTTTAACATGCCGTGCGCCAGGTCCATAGTAGCGCACTGAGCGCCTCCTCCCGTCCGCCGACAACACTATAGTAAATGGCAAATAGGGCTGCGCTACAGGCGCTAATGTTTTGTAAATACCAAAACAGCCATTGCGCACGCAGATGCGCCAATACTCATGGCGCAAACGTTTCGTAAATCAGCCCCACTGACTCTTTAATTTATTTTCCTTCTTCAATAGGGTTATTTAAAGTTCATTTATCAAAACTCTAAAACTACTATTTTGTGCACTGGTGAATTTTTAGTAGATAATACTTTCTTAGAAAGAAATTATGTGCTCTATCTAGTTCATAGGAAAACATTGCTTTCTTTGAAGGAGTTTAATTACTTTGGGACTCTGTTCAAGAGTGCTTTAAGGAGGAAACATGAAACTGATAGGTGAATTTGATCAGTTGGTTTAGTTTTATGGACACTGTACTGAACTGGGATGAACAAATGGGAGTTTTCAGGTAAGTCTTAGACTTATGTGTTTATTGGAGATGGGCCAAAACACCCCCTGTTCGGTTTGTGCCAGAACTCTTGAACATCCAGAAAGTTTGAAGCCGAATAACAAACCCCATTGAAGTCTATGGGACCCGAACTGGAAAAATCAAAAGTGCCCACTTTGAAGGCTTAGATGCAATTTTTGAGCATACAAATGGTATGGGGGTCTGGGTTCTGGCCTGGGGGACATGTATCAATGAAAAAACAGTTTGTAAAAAACATTATTTTTAACCACTTGCCAGCCGGCTCAGGCCGATATAAGTTGGCAAAGTGGCGCTGCTGCACAAATCACCATACTTATACAGTGGCTCCTTTAAGAACCAAAGCAGGCGCGCACACCCGCTGCACAGCCAACCGCGATAACGGGCACGAGAGCCAGAATGGGGTTTTGTGTGTGTGACACACAAATCCCTGTTCTGAAAGGGGAGTAGAGACAGATAGTCTGTTCCTACTAAGTAGGAACTACGATCTGGCTCCTCCTCTGGTCAGTCCCATCCCCTCACAGTTAAAAACACACCTAGGGAACACATTTAACCCCTTGATTGTCCCCTACTGTTAACCTCTTCCCTGCCAGTGACATTTACACAGTAATTAATGCATTTTTACAGCATCGATCGCTGTATAAATGGTCACAAAAAAGTGTCAAAAGTGTCCGATCTGTCCACCGCAATGTCGCAGTCCCAATAAACAAAGCTGATTGCCGCCATTACTAGTAAAAAAATTTAAATTAAAATGCCATAAATCTGTTCTCTATTTTGTAGACGCTATAACTTTTGTGAAAACCAATCAATATATATATATATGCTTATTGGGATTTTTTTACCACAAATATGTAGAAGAATACATATCGGCCAAAACTGATGAAGAAATTTGTTTTTAAAAACATTTTTGGGGATATTTATTATAGCAAAAAGTAAAAAATATATATTTTTTTCAAAATTGTTGGTCTTTTTTTGTTTATAGCACAAAAAATTTAAACCGCAGAGGTGATCAATTACCACCAAAAGAAAGCTCTAATTGTGGGAAAAAAAGGACATACATTTTATTTGGGTACAACGTTGCAGGACTGCACAATTGTCAGTTAAATTGGCACAGTGCCGTATAGCAAAAAATGGCCCGGTTAGGAAGGGGGTAAATCCTTCCGGGGCTGAAGTGGTTAAATGAGCAGTGGTTTACTGATGCTTAAAGTGAAACAATAAAAATGAAAAATGTATTTAAATATATTGCCTGGGAGGTCCCCTTATAGTGGCACAGCTGTACCATGTAAAGAACCTGCTGCAGCAAAAATGACATTTATAAAGGCAAAAAAATTAATTTCTTTCTTTATTTTATAAACAATGGCTTGGAGAGCCAGTCTGTATGATGAGGTCATAATGTAGTGCACTCGGAACAAGATTAGAGTTTTTGTGGTTAAATTCTGGTGTCTGTTTTGCAGACTTTGGATAGAAGTAACAGGTGCGGAAAAATTGGGCTTTGGGTGTTGGTGGTGCCTCCACACCGTAACCCTAGAGGTACTGTTGATGAATCAAGTAATGTCTATGCATTGTCAAGCAGCAAGTGGCTGACACTGTGTTCAAATAACTCAGCTGACACCTCCATGCCTAATGCTGGGCTATGGCAGGAGTAGCTGTGGACAAGGAGGCAGAAAAAGCTGCTCTGGCAGCTGCAGTGGACTGCTCACTAGTCTCTGCTTGGGTGACAGATGATGTAGAGGATGAGGATGGTTTAGTAAGTCAGTCCACCACCCGCTCTGCATGCTGTGGCTGGATAGCAGTGGCAACATCATTAAACAGCGGTAATGGTGCCCTGACTGAGAACAAATCACCTTTGACTGTGGACACAGACGCTGCTGGTCCCCTCACAGTGCTATGGGAACGTCTGCCTCTCCTTGTTGACCTCCCAGACATGATGGGGGGGGGTTATTAACGAAATGTAATAGAGACTGGGAAATGTCTACTTGGATGCACTTTAATTAATAAAAAGTGTTGTTTGTTGCGCTTTAACTTGCGTATTCACTACACAGACACACTCCACCGACACAATAACTGACGCACTTCAGTATACTGCAGTAAAACTGCACTGACACACTTCAATATATTGCAGTAAAAGTGCACTAACGCAATTCAATATACTGCAGTAAAACTGCACTGACGCACTTCAGTATACAACACTAAAACTTCACTGATGCACTTCAGTATACTGCAGTAAAAAACTGCACTGACGCACTTCAATATACTGCAGTAAAACTACACTAACGCACTTCAATATACTGCCGTAAACGTGCACTAACGCACTTCAATATACTGCCGTAAAAGTGCACTAATGCACTTCAATATACTGCAGTACACATGCAATATTGCAGTTCAATATACTGCAGTAAATGTGCCTATTGCAGTTCAAGATACTGCAGTAAATGTGCACTAACGCACTTCAATGTAGTGCAGTAAAAGTGCACTAACGCAGTTTAATATACTGCAGTAATTGTGCACTTATGCACATCAATATACTGCAGTAAATGTGCACTAACGCAGTTCAAAATACTGCAATAAACGTGCATTAACGCAGTTCAATATACTGCAGTAAAAGTGCACTAACACAGCCAATATACTGCAGTAAATGTGCACTAGCTCACCTCAATATACTGCAGTAAACCTGTTTGGGCCAAACCCTTCGCCCAGCTCTAGTGTTTATTTATATCTAACCAAAATGATGGTCATTAGTAATGCCTTAAAGGTCAACAGACCTAATGATTCAGAGGATTGGATACTGACAATCGCTTAAATGGCAGATATTTTTATTTAATCTAGAATGTAGTAAACTAGTGTAGACACCCAAAGGTTATGTAATGACCAGGATCCATTGGGAATCCCACTTTTACTGATTTGTTGGAGATCTGTGAGTTACATAGCAGAGTGCAAACTCACCAGATAAACTCATAAGGGGCCCAAATAATCCGTTTAACAATTTAGTATTAGGGATATAATTGCCTGGCAGTTTGGTGATCAGCATCAAACTTTAAACCATCACAATTCAGTCAAATCCAGGTTGGACCCTGGTTTGGGAGAACTGATTCACTTTTCAATTGTCAGTTAAAATAATGACTGAAAAACAAAGCCAGTGACACTTGTGGCAAAAATGCATTTTTAAGACTTAAAGCTAATTTCCACCCAAAAATTTAATTTCCGCTTTAAGTGCAGGTGACCCCCTGACATGCCACATTTGGCATGTCATTTTTTTGGGGGGGAGCGGATACCCTCTTTTTAGAGGGATCCAGCTCCCACTTCCTCCTGGGGCATCACGGCGCCGGAAGAAGTTCACCTCTCCCCCAATCATTTTTTAGACATGTCACAGGTCCCAGATGATTGCCCAGCCAGTAACGGTGCACAGCTCGGCTCGCACATGCGCAGTGCATGCCCGGCAGTGACAATTCCGGCGCCGCAGAGAGGAGGGGGAGATGAGCAGGGCTTCGTATGTCCACATCGCTGGACCCTGGGACAATAAAGCAATAATAATTAATAAAAGTCAGCAGCTACACTTTTTGTAGCTGCTGACTTTTATATGGGTGGAACTTTGCTTTAAGCCTCGTACACACGATCCGATTGTTGGCCAACCGAGCGTCTGATTTTTGTCCAAAGGGTGTATGCCTGGATATTGTCTTGCATACTAACGGTATTCAATTGTCGGCCAACAAACACGAACGTAGTGACTTACTACGAGGAATTTCAGCTCTTGAGCGCCATCCTTTGGGCCCCTTCTGCTAATTTCATGTTTGGTGCGCATTGATTCCGAGCATGCGTATTTGTACTCTCGACTTTTGTGTGACGGACTTGTGTACTGACGATACAAAATCAGATGACAGACCATTGTCCGCCGAAAATTTACTAGTCTACCATCCAACATTTGTTGGCCGAAAGTTGGACAACAATTGTCAGAAGGAGCGTACTAATGGTCTGTCAACAGACAATCCCCTGCCAACAATCGGATCGTGTGTACGAGGCTTAAGCCTGATAAAAACTCAGAACATACTCACAGGATCATAACAACAAGCTGGTCTTGGTATGTCTGAAAATGCACTAAAAGTCCATAGTTGAAAAGAACAAAGTCCCAGCTTACTTCTCCCACAATTTTAAGCAGGTTTAGGCATGTATACATGGATTGATGGAGCGATGGATGAATAAGTGTTTGGGTAAGACTGCATTCTCAGAAAGCTACATCACACACTTCAACTAAAGCAGTTACATGCCTGGTGAGAACATTTCTTGAATCAAGGGACGGCTGGCGATAAAATACACTATAATAGACAAAATCAGTGGCCATTCATTTTTTTTTTTTTTGTGACGGTACTTCTTAAACTTAATTGTTTGATTTTAGGCTGCTGCTCTTATCTAATTTCATACTTCAACTTTTCTTATAATTGCTATTTCATTATACTCCCAAAACCCTTGTCTAAGCATTACAGTGTAATAGGCATCTAAAGCGTTGCATTTATAAATTTTTGCTTCTATAATTCTTTAGAATCAGTAAACCGTAGATTGTTTTCAAGTTGCATAAGATAAGTTTTCTTTCAAAAGAAGTCGTAAGAAGTGTGAAACAGATGTATGACTTGACCCCAGTACTCAATCAAATGCATTTATTTGAATGTAAAGGGAGTGACAATGCTTTAACACCTTCTCTGATAGATGCTGGCCCTACAACAACAACATGCCAAGGGCTCTGCTGCAATATCAATTCATCCCTGCAGCGCATATGCCATTTCTTAAAAATAAGACTTCATTGTTGATTTGAAATTCAAGGCAGTGAAATAAATATGAACTAGTGCAAATCAATTTACTGTGTGGTTCGTAGACAAAATGTGCATTGCTGACTTGATTGTTCCCAAAGCTTCAATGAAAATCTAAACATCATATTTTAAATGGATATGTGCATTAATATACTGAACAGTAATGGGCAAAATGAATGTTAAAATGCTAACTGCTGAATTGAAATGCTTGGCTTTATTCATCATGGGTTATTCCAGCAGACCTTTGTGATGAAAATATTGTATATGATGAAATAGACTGACACTGAAAGCAAATGCATGAATGTTTTACACTGGTTAGCTAGCAACAACTCATTTTAATATGTTTGGGGATCAAGAAGGAACAAAAAATGTTCTGGTTCGTATACTTAGACTTGTACTTGAATCCTATATTAAGTGGACTATGGTAAGTTGTTAAGTGCTTAACATTTAAACTTTGCAGCACCGAGTCCTGTGTTGCCATCAACGGTAACAACTGCATGGACTCTGTATATTCTTTAGCAGGTGAAAGAAGTCTGTTTATGCGTTAACCCTCCTTGTACATACAGTATGCAGTCACAGTACTATATCAGGGGCTAAATTACTCTAACTGCTTGTCCTCTAAAGTGGACCTTTGGGCAAATTCAAAAATGGTATATACAGTATGATGCAGTCTGTTAATTAAATTAACACAATGTTTTTTGTTTTAAAGAACCCCCAATACTATAGTTTTATTACCTGCTGATGCGCCAGTAGATCTAATATTTTTCAGCTTCCTGTGAAAGACAGTAATTACTATAAGGGAGGAAGTGGAATTTACGATCCCCACAGGCACTGCCAGAGAGGTTAATAGAACATAGTCCAACAACTCCCAAATGAGGTTCAGTTAGCATATAGGTGCAACATACTGTATGTCTTCTTACTGCCTCTGTGCAGATCATTATTTTAAAAGCAGACATCCTCCCTATGCCTAATCCATCCCATTAAAGTCTCTTTAGCTAGATAAATTATATTTTTTACTTTTTGTCACATACCTAGATAGGGAGCATGAGATGACAAGGACAGCCTCTTTAACTGAGCCAGTCCAAGCACCATTGGGTTGAAAAACAGAAAGCATAGGGATTTAAAAAAAAAATAACATGAATGGTGGAACTTTGAAATGCTGTCAACAAGCAGCTAGATATGACAGGGGATGTGGGTCACTGATGAGAGCAGACCCAAAGCACCCTCCCCATGTTGAGTGCAAGCTGCCTGGTATGGTTCAGGAGGGGGGGTCGCTCGCTAGACCCCCCCCCTTTCCTGGCTTGCCAGGCTGCTTGCTCAGATAAGGGTCCGGTATGGATTTTTTTTAAAAATTGGCATGGAGTTCCCCTTAAAATCCATACCAGACCCGAAGGGCCTGGTATGGATGAGGGGGGGGGCCCACTCCATTGTTTTCCTCTATTTTTTTAATCTATATTGCCAGGATCGATACATTATAGCCGTGAGCAACTTTAAATTAAATCTTTTCCTTTAGAAATTTCATTTTCCTGCGGCACAGTAAAACACATTAGACAGATGTGCCATTTTACAGGCAGACTAAGGGGACCCCCAGGCATGATATTTAAAGGAATATTTCATTTTTATATTTTCACTTTAAGCATTATTAAAATCACTGCTCCTGAAAAAACAGCAATTTTTGCATTGATACAGTACCTGTCCCCTGGGGCAGTACCCGGTGTGAACAGGGAGAGTCCCACCCCTCAGATTCCGCCCTCCCTCCCTCATGATTCATTTATATATGAAGTAAATGCCTTCATATTAACCTCCCATAACCCTTCCTCTGTAGTTTTGCTGTAAGCCATTATTCTTTGGCATGCTGCACAACAGGAATGACACATTTACACCTGCTTTGCAGACTGAAGAGTGCTATGCATTCAGATCACTATTCAGAGAGCATTTGACAGGCAGTGAGAAGGAGTTGTATCATCTTCATCACCTATTTTAACCCACTAAATGCTGCCGTACTGTACTGCAAACATGCACATTGTGCGCAATTGCAGTGTGGCTGCAATCATTAGAATTGGTTGTGTCTTTCAGGCAGTAGTGCCCACCAAGCACAAAATTAGTTATAGTTCCCACCAGAGCTATGAAGCATCATGAGTATCACAATCGTGGCATGTGTTCACCCCCCAGCCACTTCCTCTTCTGTTAAAGTTGGAGCAATTGGGGGGCGGTAAAACCTTATGGTTGTGCTGCATTTTACACCATTAATTTTAACAAGCCCTAAGCCTGCAATTATTCTAGTATGGTAGCGATCCCTTGCATCTAAGGCCCCATTTACGCTTTGTGTAGAAGGAGTGAACTTTTATGCTCACAATAATTTTAGTGTGTTTAGTGACTTCACATACACTTTACAACAACCAAGGATTTGTGTGTGACTAAATAGTTTTGTGTGTGTTGTGTGTGCAAACACTATATACACACATTACAAATCATACCTTCATCAAAGACAAATTGCTGTTTCTCTATTAAAAAGTATGAGATAAGAGCAGAAAAACTATGATCATGTGATCAGTCTTATATTTGTGCGCCCTTTATAGCTGGAATAGCACATTTCTTTGCCAAGAGATGGTTTGTAAGGTTTACACTTCCTGCTGTACAGCACTGTGTTCACTGCAGAGAGGAATGGAGTGTGATTGGTGAGAGCAGAATTCCAATACTCTCTTTTCACCACCCACATGAAGGCCCAGAAACACCTACAGTAACCCTAGGACCCACCCACATCAACTCCCAGAACTGGTACAAGTGACTCCCATAGCCTGCCCTGAAACTACAGAGACTTAAAGGATCATGGGACTTGTAGTATCCGAACTGGTAAAGGAAGGAAACAGGAGGTTAGAGAACTTTGAAATTCAGCCAGGAGAAGGAGTGACATCACAGACACAGAAACCTGCTGTATACAGCTAAATGCGGTAAGTTACACACAATCTGACACTGGGGTTGTCATTCATTTACATGCACATTGCATCTGTTGTTTTGGGGAGGAAAAAAGCTCTGTTTAAATATATTTGCTATTTTTTTATCATTCTTCCCCAGACTTATGTTGGAGTAGATATGTGAAAAAAAGCGGAATCTTCTGCAGTGCAGCTTCATGAACTACATATTGGGAAATAGTGCCATTTATGAAGTAAGGAACTTTGGGAGTGACGTGTAATATAGGAGGAGTAGATTACAGAGTAGACACAGAGAAGAATGAGACTAAATAGTTGGACACAAAGAAGGAGAAGGAGAGTGGTTACGGAGACGGATGACAGAAAATACTAAGTGCAGTGGAGGAGGCAGAGAGTGCAGACCGGAGAGTATCCCCAGAGCAAGAGGAGGCTGGAGACTGACCAGAGAAGGAGGAAAGTAGGTTTGCAAGAGAAAATGGATGACAGAAAATACTGGCTGCAGTGGAGGAGAAAGAGAGAGCAGATTTGAGAGTGTGCCCAAAACAGGAGGCTGGAGACTGGACCCAGAGAAGAAGGAAAGTAGGTTTGAAAGTGCAGATGGATGACAGAAAACACTGAGTGCGGTAGAGGAGAAAGAGAGCGCAGACATGCTGAAAAGAGGAGTGGACTAGAAGTTGGGCCCAGAGGAGGAGAATAGTAGCTTTAAAGCTGGAGACGAAAGACAGAAAACACTGGGTGCAATGGAGGAGATAGGGAGTGTGGGGACTGAAGAGCATGTTCAAGCAGGAGGAGACTGGAAAGTTGCACAGTGAAGAGCTGGCACAGAAGAACAGTGGAGACCTCAGAGTAGGAAAAAGCAAGTGGAGGCCAGAGAGAATATGCATACAAACAGGAAAAGAATGATAGTGGAAACAGAAGGGTGGATAAAGAGAAGGAAAGCAAAAAACAGATATTAAACATTAACAAACTTAAGAAAAATAAATAAAAATTGGCCCAAAACGTTAGTTTCCCTTTAATAGTTCATATTTGGAAACCTAAGCAACTCTGAACAGTAGAAATTATAGAAATGTTTTTTTTTAAACCATAACTTCTAGTGCCTTAAAATATTCTGAAACTGCATTGAACGTTATTTTTCCTGGTTTTCTATACCCTTGTTATGTAAAAACATCCATGATATGTGACATATTCACCCTGCATTTCTCATTTAATACTTTCCCTTGGAAAATATTTATTTTTGTGTTTTTTGTGGAGGAAATGTCGAGAACAAAATGATTTATGTAGTAACAAACGGATGCTTGCAAAATCAAAGCAGCTAAATTTGTCTCCTGTACAAACATGTTGACTGGGTTCATTAGTCAGCTTTGCCCAAATAGGCACTGAGCTCAGCAGAGCATATTAAGCTCATGTAAGGAAAGCTAAAAACGCGAGGCAGCTCTATTTGCTTTTTAAATAGAATGCCTGGTTTCACTAGCAGTGTCCTGAGACCTCCAGGAGGTGTTGTTCGCTGGCAGTGTATCCAGGTCTACAATAAATACAGTCTAATAAGTCCCTGGCACAGGTCCATAAAGTGGTTGCATTTGACTGCATAATTTGTCTTTTGAGCACTCCTTGAATTACAGGGCAGACTCTTGTCGAGTGGTTGATTATTTACATTTTAAATCAACATCGTGCTAAATGATGCAAACCTATTCTTTTATAATATTAATGAAAACACATGTTGTACAATTGGGAACATGACAGACTGTTGTTATTTTGTTATATTTCTTGTCATTTTATGACCCTTCACTTTACAGGGGATATTGTTTTTTTGTTACATGTTTTCCTTATTATATTCAGAGCTTAAATATATAAATATATAAATATATATATATATATATATATATATATATATATATATATATATATATATGTAGCGATACCCCCAGTTAAGAGGGCTGCCCTGTTTGTTTTAAGGCCTTGTAGTGCACCGCTATCAACCCCAGGCAATTGGCTCTAACCTCTCGTGACACAGTTAGGAAAGGGATGATAGAATTACACTCTCTCTGGTATTCTATATGACACAATCCCCTTTGTAATATAGCACAGTAATTGAAACTGACAACCAATATAATTAACTATAGGTTCTTTACTATTAATAAAAGTTTAAAAGGGTAAAACAGTATGCAATGTCGCATGCAGATCCCTGCAATACAAGTATACTTATCAAAGGTAAAACATTCAGCAATTAAACAACAGTTTAACAGACCCCGCTGCAGCTATCCTCCCTCGTGAGCAAGATGGCGCCCAGCAATGTCCTATACTACCCAGTAAGGCCTGACTATAACTTGGGGTAAAGTTTGATGAAGGAACCTTCGCTAGCAAAACACGGTGGTGCACTTAAAGAACAAAATTGTAATCCAATAGGGTAGCGCTGATCGCTAACTTTGTAAAGCTGGAGAGACTAATAAACTCAGTTCAGCAAGCAGTCTCCCCAGAGTGTAACTGTAACCACTGATGTGCCTGGATAAAGTTAAATAGGCACAAAGTTAATAGTATGTGGTTCTGAGCAGGCGCTCTCTCTCACCCGACCGGACCAGTTCTTGTCCGGTACCTCCGCTACTGTGACTCGCTTCACAGTGTCCATGATGCCCGGGTCTTTGGTCCTCCTGATGACAACTTCACAGCAGGGGTCAGACGCTCCGCAGGCTTCTCGGTGGAGCGGAAGGCTCTTTGGAAGAAACGTACAAGGCCCAGGCTTCAGGCCTTGCACGCACAGCAGGTCATCAGGGATCCTCTTACTGGGAGGGCGGTGTCCAAAGAGAAAGAGAGAGCTCCGTCTCTCCCTTTTAAAGTCCTCCCCAGCAGTCCTTGCGTGGGGCAATGCACCTTGGTTGCCTCAAAGCGTGCTGAGAACTGTAGTCTTTGGGTGAATAACGATCCCCCGCTACACATATATATATATATATATATATATATATATATATATATATATATATATATATATATTGACTTTTCAATTAACTTGAATAAATGGGAATATTTCATATTTATTTATGAGGTTGTACAGTCAGAGTCTAAGATGTATGCTGAGCTTAAAGACCAACTCCAAGCACAAAAAAATCCATTGCAGTGGGCTGGGCCTGCACTCACTACAAGAGTTAATAGCTCATTTTATCTAGGAGAAACAGTTTTACTTACCTGATACTCTGTTACCCTAGCATCCAGAGCATGTTTTTGAAGGGTGGAGATTGTGTTGGACTGACTTGGTTGGTCACTGGTTGTGGTTGAAAGGTCAAAGGGGCAGAATAGGAAAGGTTTCTTTCCAGAGATTGACGCCTCGTTGTTTTGTGGAGATGGTGAGCCCTGTTGTGGACCTGGGCTGCTACCTCTGGGTGCAGCCTGGTGGTCGCTCCTGTAGTGATCAAAAGAGGTAAATGTAAAAGAGTGCTCAAACTTCTTTAGTGAATTAAACCGCTTTACTGAGTACAAATGATAGAAAAAAGACAACCTGTTTCGGGGGACGAAGTACTCCCCCTTCCTCAGGGCTGTATAGAAGATAAAACAATGGGGGTTATTCACTAAAGGCAAATTCACTTTGCACTACAAGTGCAAACTACAAGTGCAAAGTGCACTTGAAATTGCACTGAAAAAGCACTTGGAAGTGCAGTCGCTGTAGATCTGAGGGGGACATGCAAGGAAAATAAAAAACAGCATTTTAGCTTGCACATGATTGGATGATAAAATCAGCAGAGCTTCCCCTCATTTCAGATATACCCCTCATATTTACAGCGACTGCACTTCCAAGTGCTTTTTCAGTGCAATTTCAAGTGCACGTTGCATACAATATATATAAAATAATAAATTGAATAAAATAAACAAATATGTGGAAAAAGTTATAGACATAAAGGTAAAAATAACTCACAGTGAAAATACTTAAGGCATTTGCATATGACAAAAAGTGGCCAAAAATTACCAAAGATAACCAAAGATGACCTAGGGTCCTAAACCTCCCAGAAGTTTTTACCCGAAGGTTTAGACAGACAAAAATAAAATCTATTTTTATTTTGGATCGAGTAAGAGAGGGTGAGAGGGTGATACATGTCAGATTTTTGTTTTGCAATGTGTGTCCCATAGCCAAACAGGAAGTGAGAGGAAATCTCAGCAAATTAGGGGAATTCCTTAGGGACCCTGAGGCCACCAGAATTAGTGTCCCCATTGAAAGATTTCCCCTCTAATACTTTTCTGGGGGCAACCCAAATTTACTTTCACTTTGAGAAGACAAACAGAGAGGGTGAATCTCCCTAACGGGGGCACAGACAGCAATTAAAACTGACAGGGGTTCTAATCTATCTGCATTCTATCCAAAACTATGACTAAAATAAAAAAGTTTTGCCTTTAGTTATACTTTAAGCAGATCTCCTAAGTGTATTCAACAATATTTAAAAAAAAAATGCTGTGCGGGGCCTTGCGCATGCGCAGTAGGGTTCCCGGTGTGAAGCCGAAAGGCTTCACTGCCAAATTCCCTTACCCGCAATGGCGACGACAGCTGATGTGAAACATCAGCTGCGGTGCCGACATCGAGGGACACCAGGACAGGTAAGTTTCCATTTATTAAAAGCCAGCAGCTGCAGTATGTGTAGCTGCTGGCTTTTAATTTTTATTTTTTTGCCCGGGGTTGCCTGGAACACTCCTTTAACACCTAAACAGAAAAAAAAAACAAGGTTACAGTGAAGAAAAGCAATCATGGACCGTGGATGACTGGATGAAAGTGATATTCAGTAATGAATCATGAATCTGCATTGGGCAGGGTGATGATGCTGGAACTTTTGTTTGGTGCCGTACCAATGAAATGTATGAAGACAACATGCAAAAACATGCAAATTTCCACAGTTTGATGATATGGGGTTGCATGTCAGGTAAAGGAACGGGGGAGATGACAGTCATTAAATCTTCAATAAATGCGCAAGTTTATATTGAGATTTTGAACACTTTTCTTATTCCATCAATTGAAAGTGAGTGAGTGAGTGATTCCATATTTTTTTCCTCCACTTGATCTGCAAAAACAGTTGCAATTGACTACCGTTTTCTTTATTTTTCTTCTTTTTTTAAGTGTTCATTAAAGCCAAATGGTTGGAACAGTAAATGAAAATTAGTTTTGAGGCATTTCTGTGATTAGTTTTCTTTTCTACACAATTAAGCAATAGTTATATTTAATTGATGCTACTAAAAAAAAAGTTTGAAAAAATAAATGTACCTTTGTCCTACCAATTCAAGAAAAAAGAAGCTGAAGCTTTGAGGCTACTTTGAACTTTCATGATGCGGTAAAGACTCACATAAACAATATGTATAAAAATATATAACTTTATTGAGACAAAACAGAGTTAAAAATAGTCCTTTAGAGTGAAAGTACAGAACACACAGATTTTTTTTTCTCTGAAGGAAAGAACTGCAAACACAGATGTAGAGCCCTCTGTATAGGGAGGGTCAGGAAATTCGTCCCTTGTCAGTTCCGCCTCTACATGTTTCACAGTAGGACTGCTTCTTCAGGAGTATATTTTTTTCTCTCAGAGTTTATATGTGTGGGTATCTCTATAATGGATACATATATATACATAAGCACAGTTCAACACAGTAAAGTGGAGTACAAAGTCTGCCATAGTCATGAACCAACTCAAAAATCAGTCAACCTGAATTCATAAAGTCTATCATAAGGTTCAACCCCATAGATGCATTCCCTGGGAACAGAGTGGACATAATTGCTACCAACAGTGGGGTGCAGGTCTTTATGCTTTCAATGGCATTATTAGCTAGCTATACACATTATAGTACCTATCTAAATCTCATTTCTTGATAATTATAATTGGTACGTACAATCTATATGTAATATACAGTACTTTAAATGTGGTGCACTATGCATGTTATATCATGCGACCTGCACCCCACTGTTGGCAGCAATTATGCGCTAATACATTATTAGTCACACATTCCCCCTTTTTTACCTTTGTCAGTTTCTTGTCTATTCTTTATATTGGGACCTGGCTCCCACACTCGCCCAGGAATTTTCCCCTCGAGGCCCTGGATGTCCTATTGATTCGAGTCGCTGTCCTGCGGGTAAGTTTTGTATGTCCACTCTGTTCCCAGGGGATGCATCTATGGGGTTGAACCTTATGATAGACTTTATGAATTCAGGTTGACTGTTTTTTTAGTTGGTTCATGACTATGGCAGACTGTTTGTGATACCTTGTTTTGTTCAAAGTCTTTGCAACCAATCCTCTGTATTTTTGTACTCCACTTCACTGTGTTGAACTGTACTTATGTATATATATTTATCCATTATAGAGATAACCACACATATAAACTCTGAGAGAAAAAAATATACTCCTGAAGAAGCGGTCCTACTGTGAAACATGTAGAGGCGGAACTGACAAGGGACGAATACCTGACCCCCCCCCCCCTATACAGAGGGCTCTACGTCTGTGTTTGCAGTTCTTTCCTTCAGAGAAAAAAATCTGTGTGTTCTGTACCTTCACTCTAGAGGACTATTTTTAACTCTGTTTTGTCTCGATAAATTTATATATTTTATACATACTGTTTATGTGAGTTTTTCCCGTACCATAAAAGTCCAAAGTTGCCTCAAAGCTTATGATCCTTTTTTCTTGAATTAAGCAATAGAATGAACATTTTCCAAGAGTGGTGATTCCATACTTTTTGCCAAGGGGTGTAGATGGAGCTAACGATCATAGGAAATAAAGATATTGGGTAGTATATAGGATTATTTTGTGACAGCTGAACAAATGCTGGAGACATTTATCTTATTTGTTATGTATAATAGCAAGCAATTTTATCAAAGCGAGGGCTATATTATTATGCCAGTAATGGATTTAAAAGCCAAGGCACAATCTAGCTGTTTAGCAAAACCCCTCAATAAAAGTATTCTCTATGATCTTAGCTATAGTAACAACAAAAGTACAGCAAAATTAGCAAATTGTTCAGCAGGTTATTTGAAGAGTGCATTATTTGCTTGGAAAATAAGCATCAGATTACATTTAATCATATTTATATGGTAAACAATGAGCTCTTGTAATGTTGTAAAAGGTCGCTCTCTCTGTTAAACAGTTTACATGTTAAGTGACCTTTTAATATCACCCTTATTTAATATTCATTGTTCTAGCATTAACATGTAATAAATATTCAACAGCTATCATTAGCATCCAAAAATGTTGAAAACAGAGAGATACTAAGTTCTGTCTCAAGTGGACCTGTTTAGTAACTTCATAAGTCTATATGAATAAATTCCTGACATGTTACACTATACAGCAAAAGATTTTTTACCTGTATTTACAAAAAAGCTCTACCTTTCATCGTTCTCAAGCAGTAATTGAGCTTCTGTTAATCTGCCTTTTTCGTAGGCTCAGGTGATGTCATTAGTCTTCTTCAGAAAGGATGAACTTATTCCTTTTATTCCAGTGATCAGATTGCAACATTATTAAAGGGTACGTAAACCCTTGTCAGCTGATATCTTTCTATTTTACACTGTTCCTAGTAACCCTTGAAAACTTCAGAACCTCACCCCTCTATATCACAGAGAAGAAGGCAGGATAATCACCTGAAAATAAAAGGAAAAATCTCAAGCAACCAGCACATCTAAAGCCTCGTACACACGACCGGTTTTCTTGGCAAGAAAACTGCTGGGAGAGCTTTTTGCAGAGAAAACCATTCATGTGTATGGTTTCTCGACAGGAAAACTGCCGGAAATCTCAACGAGAAAAATAGAGAACCTGCTGGATTCTCGGCAGAGTTTTCCTGCCGAGAAAACCGTTCGTGAGTATGCTTACCTGTCCCAGGTAAGCCTGCGCATGCTCGATGAGACTTTGCATACAAGGGTAGTGTAGGGTGTAGCAAGATGGAGGCGACGGCATCGAATGTGATGAGCGCTGGCTCACAGTAGTCGATGACGTTACCGCGTTCTTGCCATTCAAAAGAATGGCGGTTATTTTGAATGGCTGTCTGTACACAGGGCTTGGCAAGGCAAGCTTGCCAGGAATCCCATCAGGAAAACCGACGGTTTTCTAATAGACGGGATTCCCGCCCATGTGTACAGGGCTTTAAGGCTCACTTTTCACTGCCGTGACCTGAAAGTCACGCGACTTACAGTGCAACTTTGTCAGGTGACTTCAGTAGGACTTGATGCAACTTTAAAGCAACTCTGAAGCAACTTCAGAGAATGCCTGGGTAATCTTCCTGTAATTTCAGACCCAAGTCACTTTAATTAAGATGAGGATCTGACTTGGAGGCGACTTCCATTGAAGTATATGGGCAAAAGTAGGATAGATATCGTCTTGAAGCAGTACAGGAACCCAGGCGGTCAGGTCACAGACAGCCTCTGGCTCTAATCACGTGCTTCAAAAAAAAAAAAAACATTGGAATCCATGCGTCCGGCGCCCTGCATGTAGATCAGGGGACCGGATGCATGGATAGGGGGGCAGCGCCCCTAATGGGTGGGCCGCCACTGCGGATAACCTTTTTTAAAGATAGAGCGACTTCAGTAGTGCTAATTAAGACATCTCTCATTGACTAAAATGGGATTTCATTTGTCACGCTACTTGGGGTCTCACAAGTCGGATCCCATGTCGCGGCAGTGTGAATCGAGCCTGAGGATTGGGTTTAGATATGTTTGAAAATGTATGTAATCCCCCAAACAAAATGGTACACCCAGAGCTGGTATCCACTGTACAATCATACAAATTTGATTGACAGTTGAGTCTATATACTAGGAAATCTGACATGTTTCAGGTTTGTTACATTCATTTATTTTCTTTAGGGATAGTGTGTAAGGTACCTGTGATAGGTAGTGTCCGAAGTGGAACTTGTGTGCTGAGGATTCAGGCGAAAACGTAGTCAGGCAGATTAGGTTGGCAACAGATCAGGCAAAATGGTACATGATCGAAATCCAGAGAGTGGTCAGGCAGGCAAAGGTCATACACGAGCTGGCAGTGAAGTACAAAATCAGCAGGCTGGAGAGTAGTCAGGAATTCAGGCAGAAGTTCAACACGAAAATCAGGATCAAAAAGCAGTCACAACACCCAGGGAGCTATTCCACACAAACGGGCGCTGAGAGATAGCATCACTTCCTTTTTAAGGGCTGCTTTGATTGAAAATTGTCCACAGCTGGCAGCAGGTGGGGCTAGTGAGTCCAAGGTAATGTTTAACACTGAGAGGACATTTCCAAAAGTCCAGATCTGCTCAGTAGCGCAACAGGTAAGGCTGCAGCTTTGGGACCAGGAAGATCCCGGTTCAAATACACCCAGGTACATGACAGGGCCCCCTCCCTAGTGGACCCCTCCGGGGGCCTAGCCGGGCTTAGTGGGAAAGGAGGCATGGAAGTCTCGAATAAGAGAAGGGGCATGCAGATCTTTGGCTGGAACCCAGGAACGGTCTGTGACAGGATATCCCTTCCAATGAACCAGATACCGAAGGCCACGACCCTGTCTTCTAGAATCAAGAATCTTGGAGACTTCAAACTCATTTTGTCCATCAACAAGAACAGGAGGAGGTAGCTGTTGCGTTCTGGAATAGCGATTGAAAATTGCTTTTTTGAGGAGGGAAACGTGGAACACAGGATGAATTCGGAGAGAGGAGGGTAATTTCAACCGATAGGAGACTGGCCCGACTCGAGCAATAATTCTGTAAGGACCAATGAATCGAGGGCCCAATTTGGTAGAAGGTTGTTTCAGTCTCACATATTTGGTTGATAGCCAAACTCTGTCCCCCACCACATATGGAGGTATATGGCGTCTTCGTTTGTTGGAAAAAAGTGCATACTTGCCTGCTGACTTCCGTAGTAATAAGCAAATCTTTTTCCACTGTAGCAGAATATTTTTAACCCGCTGATCTGCTGCTGGTACACCAGAAGAAGGCTGAAGTAGGGGAAAAGTCTGAGGGTGATAGCCTAGGGCTGCGTAGAATGGTGTGGTATGAAGAGCACTGTGCCAACGGGAATTAATGGCGAACTCAGCTAAAGGCAAATACTCAGACCAGTTGGAGTGTAAGGCATTGACATAATGTCGAAGATAGGTTTCTAGGGTCTGGTTCATGCGTTCGGTTTGACCATCTGTTTGAGGGTGATGTGAGGTAGAGAGTGAAAGCGTTACTCCCAGTTTCTTGCAGAACGCTCTCCAGAATCGGGAAACAAACTGGGATCCGCGGTCTGAGACGACTTTGGTAGGTATGCCATGATATCTCACAATATGGGAAAGGAAGAGAGTAGACAGTGCTTCCGCTGTAGGTAATCCCGGGAGCGGCACAAAATGAGACATTTTTGAAAAGCGATCCACTATGACCCATATAGCAGTCATACCCTCGGACTTGGGTAAGTCTGTAATGAAGTCCATAGTCAAATGGGTCCAAGGCTGACGAGGTGCTGAAAGTGGTTGTAACAGTCCAGTAGGCAATGTACGGGGTACTTTATTAGCAGCACAAGTTGGGCAGGCAGCCACATAGTCAGTAACATCCCTTTTCATATGAGGCCACCAGACATGACGCTGCAAGGTCTTAAGAGTGATGGTGACACCAGGATGACCAGATAAAACACCATCATGTGCCCAGAGGAGTACAGGTTTTCTGAGGCTAGGGGCTACGAACAGGCGACCTGGTGGTATCTTCAAGCCTTGGGGAACACAATTCTGTGTTTCTTGTAACTGTTGGGAAAGAGCCGTAGAGATCTGTCCGACAATTTTGTGAGGTGGGATTATATACTGCTCGGTAGGTTGGTCTTCTTCAGAGGTAGCAAACTGTCTGGAAAGAGCATCGGCTTTCTTGTTTTTATGCCCAGGAACATAAGAAAGAACAAAATTAAAATGGGAGAAAAACAGAGCCCATCGAGCCTGACGTGAGTTCAAACGTCTTGCAGTCTGAAGGTACAGTAGGTTTTTATGGTCAGTGAGGATAGAAAAAGGTTTGGGAGCCCCTTCCAGAAGATGTCGCCATTCAGACAATGCCAATTTGATGGCCAGTAGTTCTCGATTCCCAACATCGTAATTCATCTCCGCTGGAGAAAACTTTCTAGAAAAAAATGCTACTGGATGGATTCTACCAGACTTAGGCTGTCTCTGGGAGAGCACAGCACCTGCTCCTACCTCAGAGGCATCAACCTCAACTATGTACTGGAGTTCGGGATTTGGATGCTGAAGAATTGGAGCTTTGCTGAACATGTCTTTTAATTGCTGGAAAGCCAATTCTGCTTCTGAGGACCATACCTTGCAATTTGTACCTTTCTTAGTCATAGCAGTAAGGGGGGCCGCAATGGAGGCAAAACCTTTGATGAAGCGTCTGTAGTAATTTGCGAACCCTAGAAAGCTTTGGAGCCCTCTTAAAGTGGTCGGTTGGGGCCATTGCAAGACAGCGGAAAGTTTTTGAGGGTCCATTTGGAAACCGGCAGCACTTATAATGTATCCAAGGAAAGGAATACGGCTTTGATGGAAACTGCATTTCTCAATCTTCGCGTAAATATGGTTTTCTCTCAGTCGTTGCAATACCTGCTTTACATGTGAGATGTGCTCTAGATGAGTCTTGGAAAAGATTAAAATGTCGTCCAAGTAGATGATCACAAAACTGTTGCTGAAATCATGAAAAATTTCATTCATGAAACGTTGGAAGACAGCAGGGGCGTTACACAACCCAAATGGCATAACCAGATATTCAAAATGTCCATTACGAGTGTTGAATGCTGTCTTCCACTCGTCCCCGTCTTTAATTCGAATTAGATTATAAGCCCCTCGTAGGTCTAGCTTGGAGAAGATAACAGCCCCCTTAAGTACATCAAACAGTTCAAGAATGAGAGGCAAAGGGTAGGAGTCTTTTACAGTGATTTGATTTAACCCTCGATAGTCTATGCATGGTCGAAGACCCCCATCTTTTTTTTCAACAAAGAAAAAACCTGCCCCTACTGGAGAAGAAGAGGGTCGGATAAAACCTCTTTCCAAGTTGTCTTTTACGTATTCCTCCATGGATTTTTGTTCAGGCAAAGACAGGGGATAGGTCCTTCCTTTGGGAAGAGGTGCTCCAGGAATCAATTTAATTGCACAGTCAAAAGAACGATGTGGAGGTAAAACCTCTGCCTTTTGCTTGCAAAATACGTCTGCAAACGCATGGTATTCATGAGGCAAGGTAGGTGGGACGGCCACGGAAGCCAACATACAAGCAGGAAGTCTTTAGGGTTGAGACAAACAGTTTGAATGACAGAACGACCCCCAAGAGGTTAGTTCTCCATTTTCCCAATCAAAAGAAGGGTTATGTTGTTGTAACCATGGGTAACCAAGGATAACAGGCAGAAGTGGAGAATCAATAAGAGACAAGACAACTTCCTCTTTGTGGAGTACGCCTACCTGAAGGGTGATTGTCATAGTCTCAAATTTTACAATGCCATCTCCCAAGGGTTGTCCATTCACGGTGGTAATGTTCAGGGGTCTAGATTTTGGAACAAATGGGATATTATTTTTTTTAGCAAAAGTGTAGTCCAAGAATATGCCAGCAGCTCCAGAATCCACAAAAGCCTCACAGGAGACAAGTTTAGAGGGTAAATGGATAATTGCAGGAATGGTAATCTTGGTCTTGGAGGATATACCTGTAAGGTCTAAGCCAGCTCCTCCAACACTGGTTAGACCCTGCCTTTTACTGGACGGGAAGGGCAGACAGATAATAAATGTCCTTTAAGTCCACAGTATAGGCATAGGCCCAATGCACGCCTCCTTTGTTTCTCAGACTCAGTTAGGTGGAGACGGCTTACATCCATGGGTTCCACAGGTGTCTGGGGTTCAACTGAGATTTCAGGTTCTGGCTGAGGTGGTGCTTGGAAGTTAGGGGCCAAACGGTAGACTGGCCGAGGAAACTTGCGAGTTCTAAGTCTCTCTTGGCACCTTACATGATACCGGACATCCAGACGAACACAGAGCTCTATGAATTTCTCTAGGTCTTCTGGGGAATCCTTATAGACTAATTCGTCTTTGATGCGATCTGCAAGACCTTTTCGGAAGGCTGCACGTAATGCCCTTGAGTCCCAAGTAGTCTCAGCAGCAAGGGTACGAAACTCAATAGCATATTGTGCCACAGACCTGGTGCCTTGTTGCATGTCCAAGAGTGAGTACTCAGCTGCAGAAGCTCTATCTGGCTTGTCAAATACAGTCTGGAGAGAAGCCAGAAATTTGTCAGCGTCTTGCAGCACAGGATCATTGCATTCCAGATAAGGAGAGACCCAGGCCAGGGCCTTCCCCTTTAACAAGGAAATTACAAAAGTCACTTTGGCAGAAGAAGTGCTAAAGGTCCCAGGGTTGTTGCGGAAATGCAAACGGCAAACATTTAAAAAGCCTCTGCAGTCCTCAGTATCACCACCAAATTTGTCAGGCATAGGAAGTTTGGGTGGTACAGAAGAGGTGGGTTGGATCGTAGCAGGAGTAGGATCCAGAGTCTGGACCGTTGCAGAGGAAGCAGGCAAACAAGATTTAAGCATAGTACAAAGTTCATCTAACTTGGCGTCCAGGGAAGAAAGATGCTGTTCATGAGCTCCAATCAATTGTCCCTGACGTGAAATCGCCTTAACAATCTCAGCAGGGTCCACTGTCATTGTGGCCCATTTGTAATGTAAGGTACCTGTGATAGGTAGTGTCCGAAGTGGAACTTGTGTGCTGAGGATTCAGGCGAAAACGTAGTCAGGCAGATTAGGTTGGCAACAGATCAGGCAAAATGGTACATGATCGAAATCCAGAGAGTGGTCAGGCAGGCAAAGGTCATACACGAGCTGGCAGTGAAGTACAAAATCAGCAGGCTGGAGAGTAGTCAGGAATTCAGGCAGAAGTTCAACACGAAGATCAGGATCAAAAAGCAGTCACAACACCCAGGGAGCTATTCCACACAAACGGGCGCTGAGAGATAGCATCACTTCCTTTTTAAGGGCTGCTTTGATTGAAAATTGTCCACAGCTGGCAGCAGGTGGGGCTAGTGAGTCCAAGGTAATGTTTAACACTGAGAGGACATTTCCAAAAGTCCAGATCTGCTCAGTAGCGCAACAGGTAAGGCTGCAGCTTTGGGACCAGGAAGATCCCGGTTCAAATACACCCAGGTACATGACATAGTGTACCACATCTGAAATACAGAACAACACCATTGAAGATATATTCACAATTTAGTATATCATAAATGATTACAACTTGTCAATCAACTTACTGCACATGTTTAAACACCATCTTGTGACTAAGAACCAAATGTCCTTTCATGATTTTTTAAAGAAGCCGATCATTCAGAGGGACATAGTAGGGATGCTCAGAGACCGCACAGGCCCTTAAACAGGAAACTGTCACCAAACATTATATAATAAATCAGGGGATCAATGCAAACATTAGGTACATTCCACCCTGAAAGTCTAGTCACCAAACATAATATAATAAATCAAGGGATCAATTAAACAGTAATTATATTCCATCCTGCAAGTCTTAAGGGGATTTCTATTGTTAAGGATGGATGGAGTGTACATGGGAAATTCAATCTCTACATAATTTCAGTATTCATGATAATAAATAGTAATTAAAAAAAACAGCTACCTCTCACATAAAACTCCTTCCATCCCCCATATTTCCCTAAGTACACCCCATATGATTTACCCCCAGGAACAATCATCAATGTTGTTTATTACCCCCTATATTAGGATAGCTTAGTATGGCACCTACGAGTAATGGCAGCAAGATGTTCCCCCTTAGAGTGGGAGCAGATACTTCAGACATGTTCACGTAGCTTGATGGAAACTTTAATACAAGAAAATACAAAAATATCTCAGGCCCTTGATACAGAGATTATTAATCTCTGCAGTAAATTACAGGAATTTAAAATGCATAAGTCGGTAGTTCCTAAAGAAAACAAATTAAAAATACATCTAGAAACGTTTAATAAAGACATTCTTATTAAAAAGGGTCAAAAATATCTGTGTGATAAAAATGCATTTGAAGCTGGAAAAGCCTACAAATGGACCCAAAATAAATATAACACTAGAGGTAACTTTAACCAGACAAATTATCATTTTTCAGCTCAATTAGGTCCTCACAATTCCTCTCAAATATCACAAAAACCAAAACCCACACCGAGCACTAAACGCCAGTATTATGGCGATTCTGCAATAGATCGTAAAGCAAAAAAACAAGTTCTGGAAAATACTTCCAGTTTCCCTCACTTGGCCAGTTCAATATCAGAAACACCAACTACACAACTCACATCTAACCTATTGTCACAAGACAGAGCTCTTCCCACTATTAATGCACTGTCTAAGTCACTAGAATTAGGCCTCACGGATCCGTCTTTTTTTGAACGGATTCTAGCTGGCGTCAAGCCAACACAACCGAATTTGAACACTTACACACAAGTAGCATTATTAACCCCACAGAAGAACTCCAACTAAAGGCCAACCCTGACTTAAGTATAATTAATTTATCATCCTATATCTTATCAAGAGAAGATATTTTGATCTTACAAAAGGGCTTAAACTTTTGTCCTAGTCAAAATCTGGACGAATTTGAGATCTATAAAGATCTACAACTATTCATTCGTAAACTAATTCTGAAGAAACTTTTTCAGAAACAAGAAAATACAACCCATACTCCTAGGGAAAAGCAAGCTATGGATCAATTGATTTGACTGCTGGAAGAAAGTGACACAGCAGATCTTATTGATTCCATTGATCTGTCTCAAATTCTGCAATCTGTGGAGCAAGAGACAAGTTACTCTAAAAGCAACCCTTCAAAATCATTACTGAAGAAAAAATCGGATTTTTGTCCCCCTCCAAGTACGAATCCCAATGCTGCTGCTTTTTTAAAGTTGGTAAACAAAGATTTGGAAAAATTGAGAATAAACACCAAGGGCCCTAAAAACTTAAATAATAAGGAAATTGAGGCATTAAAGTTACTTGCTGATAATAACCAAATCACGATAAAACCATTGGATAAGGGTGGCAATGTGGTCCTCCTAAACAATGAGGACTACATTGACATCTGTAAACAAAATCCTCAATAATCCGGATTGGTATCACCGGATTCCAGCCTCTATCGTTGAAAAATACAATAAAGAATTTTATGCACTGATTGATGCTGCTCATCTGAATAATGTCATAAACAAAAAAACATGGAGTTATATTAGAAATATCTTCCCAAAAATACCCACGTTCTATATATTACCGAAAATTCTCAAAAATCCCTAAAAACCCCCAGATAGACCTATTATCTCGGGTATTGGGTCAATTAGTGACAATGCAAGTAAATTGGTCGATGAATTCTTAAGACCACATGTAGTCTCTCTACCATCTTATGTAAGGGACACCACTCATCTCTTACAGATTCTGGATACAATATATATTCCGAAATCAGCAACCTTAGTCACTATAGACGTGGAAACTTTATATAATACAATCCCTCATGACAAAGGATTAGCAGTAATCAATCACATTTTGCAACATGCTACGGTTGTGGATCCAGTTTATAATGAATTCATCCTTTCACTCCTGGAGCATATCCTTGGACACAATGTTTTTACTTTTAATGGCTCCCACTACTTCAAGGTGCAGGGGGTTGCAATGGGGACATGTTGTGCCCCATCGTATGCCAGCCTGTACCTGGGGGAGTGGGAATCTATGTTTCTGGCAGATGAAACTTTGGCCATATATACTGATCATATTCTTGGATGGTACCATTATCTAGACGATATGCTAGTTGTCTGGGACGGACCCCAGGATTTGCTCCAGCAGTGCTTTTTAAGGATGAATAAAAAGAACTTTAATTTAAATTTCACCATGTCCTTTGATAAGGACTCGGTTACCTTTCTGGATGTGGAAATTTACAAAGGTATTGGAGGTAAACTGTGTACTAAACTATATAGAAAACCTACAGCGGGTAACACAATACTCCATGCTACAAGCTTCCACCCACAACCGTTAATTTTCTCTATTCCTTATAGTCAATATTTAAGGATAAAACGTAATTGTACTGATGACAAAACCTTTGTAATAGAGGCTGGGAAACTTCATGATAGGCTCCTTCTCAGGGGCTATTCACATGCTTCTTTAAAAAGATCATTTAAACAAGTAACAATGAGATCAAGAAATTATCTACTTTACAACAAAAAGCCACCAAAAGATAATAACATTTAGAAAATTATCACAAGATATAATCAACAACAATATCAAGTGAAACAAATCATTGAAAAATATTGGCATATGTTGACACTAGATCCAGCCTTGGGTCCCTTGGTTCCAGAAAGCCTATCTTCACTTTCAGAAGAGCTCCATCCATTAGTGATAGAGTCGTTAGCAGTGAGTTCAAAAATGTACCTATACACTGTAAATACAAGGGCACTTTTATGTGTGGAAAGTGCAATTACTGTAGATATATGCTTGTACAAAAGAACTTTGTCCTTCCAAATGGAAAAACATTCTATCCGAAATACTTTGCAAATTGTAGAACCCTGGGAGTCATTTACCTGTTACAATGTAGCTGTGGTTGCTTCAATATTGGGAAGACCAAGCTGGAATTCTGGAGGAGGGCCTATAGACACATCCACAGCATGCGGTTATGTGACCCGGACCTCCCCCTGGGACGCCATGTCACACTGGTACATGGTGGAGTATTCCCTAGTGTCAAATTTTTGATCCTGGATAGGATACACCCTAATCCCAGGGGGGGTGACTGGAATAAGACACTCCTGCAGATGGAATTTAGATGGATTTTCCAGTTAAATGCCACATTGCCCCCAGGCTTAAATGAGGCTATTTGCTTTAAACCTTTTCTGGAGGGCTTCTCCTCAGGTGGCATAGAAAAATGAGCCACTAACGTAATCCTAGAGCAATATCAATATCTGCTGGTTTGCCTTTAAATACCATTAAATCTTATATAACTTACAATTTATGATTAATGTACCTGCTTATGTAATTTTGTTATCTTCTAGTTGGGTTATTTTTAACATCTATGGGGTATGCCAGTCAACTTTATATTGAACACTCCTATTATTGGTTAAACTTTTATGTAACATTTGGGTATTACTATATTTTATATTTTTTGCTTTTTCTCTATGCAGGTTTTCCGAGATTGCTTACGGTGGTCGATCGAAGGGATTGCCCGGCACACAAAGCCGCCGGTTCTTTGAACCTGGGCGGCCTTAGAGATTTTGTGGGTTGACCTTCCATCTCCGCCCACACTCTCCATTTTGCCACTCCTGGCGGACATGCTCAGTCTGCAGTTGAGGCTTATTGTGTCGGTGGGTGTGGTGTGCGTGACGCTGCCCCGACGCGATGACTTGGCGCATGCGCGGTGGGGGCTTTGCCGTGCACACCAGATCCAGGGGACTAACTAGGAGTTCCCTACTATGCTTGTTTCTCGCAGTCAGCTGTCTGTGATTCACTGCGATAGCTGATGGGAGGGACTTGATATAAATACTGAGCACCCACACCTCCACACCAGCATTTTTTGCTGGATTGTTATGGTGTGAGGTTGACTCTGTTAAGTAAATTTCATGTCTATATTACCTACTTTAATGATATTATGCAACACTACCCTCTAGTGGATTTTTAAAGATATGGCTTTTATATGTCTACTAAACCATCACCCTTATTCTCAGATCCATCTGATCCAGGTGATTAATTGGGAGTTACCTACTATCTTTGTTTCTCAGTCAGCTGTCTGCAATTGTTTGTGATAGCTGATGGGAGGGACTTGATATAAATATAGAGCACCCACACCTTCACACTAGCACTCTTTGCTAGACTGTCATGGTGTGAGGTTGACTATGTCAAGTAAGTTACATATCTATATTACCTGTTTTAATGATATTATGCAACACTACCCTTTAGTGGATCTCTATAGATATGGCTTTTATATGTTTACTAAACTATCACCCTTATGTTCGGGGACTCCCTAGTTTTGGATTTAGTTATTCAAACGTATTTGTTTATGTTATTGTCTATGTGAACAAATATCAAACAACAAAATATATCATTATGTTGATATGTTTTTTGTTTTTTAACATAATTCAATCAAATGATGTTATTTGACTTATTATGAGTATACAGACATATCCTGTAACTTTTAAGATAAACTGGATTGAGTAAATCAGCATAATTTTAATAGGATAATGATATAGAGTATATATTTGATCTAGGGCCCCCCCTCTCATTTTGTATTCTTTATTTCTTATTTTCTTTATAATATTAATTTAAATAAATCTATGAATACTATATATTTTATTTATTTTTTTAAATCAGAGGTTAAAATTAAGGCTAGATTAATCCCAATAGTAATGTCATACCTTTTTCTATTCCTGTAGTAATACAGTGTACTGTTTGACAGCGGAGATTATTAGGTCTTTTACGAATCTCATATACTCAGGTACATATACATATATAATCTTTCATTATCCTTTATTAAAAACATTTTTTAAACATATAAACTGTTATTGTAGTAAATCTCTATTTTTTCTATATACAGGTCCTTCTCAAAAAATTAGCATATTGTGATAAAGTTCATTATTTTCTGTAATGTACTGATAAACATTAGACTTTCATATATTTTAGATTCATTACACACAACTGAAGTAGTTCAAGCCTTTTCTTGTTTTAATATTGATGATTTTGGCATACAGCTCATGACAACCCAAAATTCCTATCTCAAAAAATTAGCATATCATGAAAAGGTTCTCTAAACGAGCTATTAACCTAATCATCTGAATCAACTAATTAACTCTAAACACCTGCAAAAGATTCCTGAGGCTTTTAAAAACTCCCAGCCTGGTTCATTACTCAAAACCGCAATCATGGGTAAGACTGCCGACCTGACTGCTGTCCAGAAGGCCATCATTGACACCCTCAAGCAAGAGGGTAAGACACAGAAAGAAATTTCTGAACGAATAGGCTGTTCCCAGAGTGCTGTATCAAGGCACCTCAGTGGGAAGTCTGTGGGAAGGAAAAAGTGTAGCAGAAAACGCTGCACAACGAGAAGAGGTGACCGGACCCTGAAGAAGATTGTGGAGAAGGACCGATTCCAGACTTCGGAGGACCTGCGGAAGCAGTGGACTGAGTCTGGAGTAGAAACATCCAGAGCCACCGTGAACAGGCGTGTGCAGGAAATGGGCTACAGGTGCCGCATTCCCCAGAAGCGCCTGACCTGGCCTACAGAGAAGCAGCACTGGACTGTTGCTCAGTGGTCCAAAGTACTTTTTTCGGATGAAAGCAAATTTTGCATGTCATTCGGAAATCAAGGTGCCAGAGTCTGGAGGAAGACTGGGGAGAGGGAAATGCCAAAATGCCTGAAGTCCAGTGTCAAGTACCCACAGTCAGTGATGGTCTGGGGTGCCATGTCAGCTGCTGGTGTTGGTCCACTGTGTTTTATCAAGGGCAGGGTCAATGCAGCTAGCTATCAGGAGATTTTGGAGCACTTCATGCTTCCATCTGCTGAAAAGCTTTATGGAGATGAAGATTTCATTTTTCAGCACGACCTGGCACCTGCTCACAGTGCCAAAACCACTGGTAAATGGTTTACTGACCATGGTATTACTGTGCTCAATTGGCCTGCCAACTCTCCTGACCTGAACCCCATAGAGAATCTGTGGGATATTGGGAAGAGAAAGTTGAGAGACGCAAGACCCAACACTCTGGATGAGCTTAAGGCCGCTATCGAAGCATCCTGGGCCTCCATAACACCTCAGCAGTGCCACAGGCTGGTTGCCTCCATGCCACGCCGCATTGAAGCAGTCATTTCTGCAAAAGGATTCCCGACCAAGTATTGAGTGCATAACTGAACATAATTATTTGAAGGTTGACTTTTTTTGTATTAAAAACACTTTTCTTTTATTGGTCGGATGAAATATGCTAATTTTTTGAGATAGGATTTTTGGGTTTTCATGAGCTATATGCCAAAATCATCAATATTAAAACAAGAAAAGGCTTGAACTACTTCAGTTGTGTGTAATGAATCTAAAATATATGAAAGTCTAATGTTTATCAGTACATTACAGAAAATAATGAACTTTATCACAATATGCTAATTTTTTGAGAAGGACCTGTAATATATATCATTTAGTCCCATTGGGATACAATCCATTATTTGTATTTATTCTTTTATATTCTTAGGGACCTCTACTCCAGTCCCAGTATATCTCTTCTGGTTGATCCACCGGCTTCTCGATCTTTGGAATAATTTCTCCCTAACGGGATGAACACCTGTTCCTTATAAATGTCCTTCTCAAACCTGCATTAAAGTGGTTGTAAACCCACTTTTTCAACTTGCACCTACAGGTAAGCCTAGATTAACGCTTACCTGTAGGTGCAAGAAATATCTCCTAAACCTACACGGTTTAGGAGATATTTAGTTAAATGACAGGCGCCGCTGTCTACGGCGCATGCATGCCGTAGACAACGGCGCATTCATGGGGTTAATCCCATTCACAAATTTGGCTACTTCCCAGTAATCGCTGGGCGTAGCCGAATGTGAAGGCTCCCGCGCGCATGTGCAGAGTGACGTCTCCGCCGCTCCGGCCAATCACAGCGCCGGAGCGGCGATACCCGGAAGTAACCTTCCGGCTATCGCCGCAGAGATGGCTGCGGCTGAAGAGGGAGACGAGGACGGCTTCGGGGGCCCCGATCTAAGGTAAGTGATGCATAATGAGCTATTATGCTAGTCATATTAGCTCATTATGCCTTTCTCTTACAGGTAGTTTAAAAAAAAAAATTTTAAAAGGGTTTACAACCACTTTAATTGTATATTCTGATACCCACTTCTTGCTTGACTGGCAACCCCATTGACATTTGACAGAACCCAGTGTGCTGTTTATTTTTTCAATGCTTTAAAAAAATCGCATCCAATGAAATATTCATGAATCTTCTACTACATTTATAATACGTAAGTGAATGATTACATGTATATACATCATATATAAAGAAAACTTTTTGTATATATTTGATAATAATGTTTTAAATGCATGTAATTAACTTTATGTATTCTTATGCTTAGATTAATTGTCCTTCTCTACATACCCCTGAAGAAGGTTACCCCGAAACGTGTCGGGTGTAAAGAAGGTTTTCATGTATTTACCTATATGGTGACAATATTTGGAACTGTATATTTTAATTTAATATTTCATTTTTTGATAAATATGTATAATTGTAAATAAAAACAATTTTTTACTTCAATATCCCATATATTTGGAATTAATACTACCAGTGCCTTAAAAGTCCACCCAGGGGAACCCCCTTTTTTCTTTTTTTTCCTTTCCCCCTTAGAGTGTCTCCAAAAAGATAAGCTCTATAAATAGTATAAATTATGGGCAGTACAATCAATTAACCAATCCCCATGCTTGGGTAACTAGTTACTCTTATCCTCCTGTATGGGGAAATAAAATGATACTTGCTCCATGCAATCCCTGGTGTTCCAGTATATAGCGCATGTGCGGCATGTGGATGTCACGCTGGGAATGTACTTCCGGTTCCAGCCATAGCAGCCAACCTTCATTTTCAGTAAGTGTCACTTCTGGAAAACGTCTCCGTACAGGAAGCTGAATAATGACATCGCCCTGATTGTCGTCTTTTGGGGGAGGGGTGGAGATGTATGCAAGAGGTAGATGGTTGTCTAAATTACTACTTTATTAATATAAATACTGAAATTATCAAAAAACAAGAGCATTGGTCACGTGACTTTAAATGAGGAAAATCACTACCAAATACACATGATTATAAATGTATTGCATAATAGCAGATTTGACAATTTTTGTTTCAATAGTTTGTTATTGAATTTTCCATTATACAGAAAGTAAAATAAAATAAAGCAAGACAAAATAAAGTAAGGAACACATTCCTTTGATACAATAGGTTGATCAGTTTCATTGTTGTACAATCTTAGCAACTCTCTTTAAGACTTTTATTGGGATAATGGGTGACTTTAGAATTGTCCCTGCACAAAATGTAATTTCTGAAGGAAAAAAAGTCATTTAAAACTACTTGCGGCTGTAATGAATTGTCGGGTCCCTGGCAATACAGAGAAAAGTAATTGAAAAAAAAGGCAGCCCCCCCCCCCAGTCCATTACCAGGCCCTTTGGGTCTGGTATGAATATTAAGGGGAACCCCTGCCGTTTTTTTCAATGACTTTTATCTGTTTTGCCGGACCCGACAATTCATTAATAGCTGCCAGTAGTTTTCCTTTAAAAATGACATTTTGCGCAGGGAACCAAAATTAAAAAAAAAATGCATGGGGGTCCCCCCAAAATTCCATTACCAGGCCCTTCAGGTCTGATATGGATAATAAGGGGAACCCCGCGTAATTTAACCACTTAAGGACCTAGCCTGTTTTTCAGACTCTGTGTTTACAAGTTTAAAACAGTTTTTTTTGCTAGAAAATTACTTAGAACCCCCAAACATTATATATTGTTTTTTTTCTAATACCCTAGAGAATAAAATGGCAGTCATTGCAATACTTTTTGTCACACCGTATTTGCGCAGCGGTCTTACAAGCGCACTTTTTTTGGAAAAAAATCAAATTTTTTTATTAAAAAGACAACAGTAAAGTTAGCCCAATTTTTTTTTATATTGTGAAAGATAATGTTACGCCGAGTAAATTGATACCCAACATGTCACGCTTCAAAATTGTGCCCGCTCGTGGAATGGCATCAAACTTTTACCCTTAATCTCCATAGGCGACGTTTAAAACATTCTATAGGTTGCATCTTTTGAGTTACAGAGGAGATCTAGAATTTTTTCGCTCGCTCTAATGATTGTGGCGATACCTCACTTGTGTGGTTTGAATACCGTTTTCATATGCGGGCGCTACTCACGTATGCGTTCGCTTCTTCGCACGACCTCGTCGGGACGGGGCGCTTTAAAACATTTTTTTTTGTTTTCTTATTTATTTTACTTGATTTTATTTATTTTTACACAGTTTTAAAAAAAAATGGGTCACTTTTATTCCTATTACAAGTAATGTAAACATCCCTTGTAATAGAAAAAAACATGACAGGTCCTCTTAAATATGAGATCTGGGGTCAAAAAGACCTCATATCTCATATTTAGACTAAAATGCAATATAAAAAAAAAAAAATTGTCATTTGAAAAAATTACAACAAAAAAATGTGCCTTTAAGACGTATGGGCGGAAGTGACGTTTTGACGTCGCTTCCGCCCTTCTATGGTATGGAGATGGGTGGGAACCATCATCCCCTCATTCGTATCCATACCACAGAGGGATAAGGACCCGATCTCTCCGGTAAGCGGTGGAGGGCGAGGGAGAGCGGCAGAAGGGGGGCCCCTCTCCCACCGCCGACAACGGTGATCTTGCGGTGAATCCGCCACAGAGACCACCATTATCGTTTACAGGACCGATCACAGAAAAGATAGATATCTCGGCTGTGGCAGCAGCTGCTGCCGTTACCGAGATATCCATCTTTAAAGTGCCGACGTATATGTACATGAGCGGGACTTAAGTGGTTAAAAAAAAATGGTGTGGGGTTCCCCCAAAAATCCATACCAGACCCTTCAGGTCCGGTATGGATTTTAAGGGGAACTTCGCGCCAAAATTTAAAAAAAATGGCGCGAGGTTCCCCCAAAAATCCATACTAGACCCTTATCCAAGCACGCAACCTGGCAGGCCACAGAAAAAGAGGGGGACAAGAGAGCGCCCCCCTCCTCCTGAACCATACCAGGCCACATGCCCTCACATGGGGAATTTATCACCATGTTGATGGGGACAAGGGCCTTATCCCCATAGCGCTTGCCTGGTGGTTGTGGGGGTCTGCGGGCGGGGGGCTTATCGAAATCTGGAAGCCCCCTTTAACAAAGGGGAACTCCAGATCCCGGCCCCCCTATATGAATTGGTAATGGATACATTGTACCCCTACCATTTCACAAAGAAAGTGTAATAAAAATTAAAAAAACACACAGGCACAGCTGGACAAGTCCTTTATTTAAAAATAAATTAAAAAAATGGATTTCCAGCGATGAAATCCCGTCTCCCCGATGTCCAACAATGATCCATTCCAGCATCGCTGCAGTCTCTCCACTCATTCTCCAGCAAGGAACAAAACCCCCATGACGCGTAAGAGGGGGTGGGGTGACTCGCCCGTCACCCGCGCCCACGTTATTGACAAAGCCGGGGCTTTGCCAATGACGTGGGCGCGGGTGACCCCGCCCCGTGACGTCACGGGGGGTCCCCCGCGCCCACGTCATTGGGAAAGCCCCGGCTTTCCCAATGACGTGGGCGCGGGTGAAGGGCGGGTCACCCCGCCCCCTCTTACGTGCCATGGGGGTTTCGTTCCTCGCTGGAGAATGAGTGGAGAGACTGCAGCATCGCTGGAATGGATCATCGTTGGACATTGGGGAGATGGGATTCATTTTTTATTTTTTTATTTTTAAATAAAGGACTTGTCCAGCTGTGTCTGTGTGTTTTTACAATTTTTTACACTTTCTTTGTGAAATGGTAGGGGTACAATGTACCCCTTAACAATTCACATGGGGGGGCCGGGATCTGGAGTTCCCCTTTGTTAAAGGGGGCTTCCAGATTTTGATAAGGCCCCCGCCCGCAGACCCCCACAACCACCAGGCAAGGCTTGTGGGGATGGGGCCCTTGTCCCCATCAACATGGGGACAAATTCCCCATGTTGAGGGCATGTGGCCTGATGCGGTTCAGGAGGGGCGCTCTCTCGTCCCCCCTCTTTTCCTGTGGCCTGCCAGGTTGCGTGCTTGGATAAGGGTCTGGTATGGATTTTTGGGGGAACCCCACGCCATTTTTTTTTTTATTTTGGTGCGGGGTTCCCCTTAATATCCATACCAGACCTGAAGGGCCTGGTAATGGAAGTTTGGGGGGACCCCCACGCATTTATTTTGTAAATTTGGTTCCCTGCGCAAAATGTCATTTTTGAAGGAAAAGTAATTTAAAACTACTGGCAGCTAATAATGAATTGTCGGGTCCCAGCAATACAGATAAAAGTCATTGAAAAAAACGGCAGGGATTCCCCTTAATATTCATACCAGACCCAAAGAGCCTGGTAATGGACGGGGGGACCCCTGCCTTTTTTTTCAATGGCTTTTCTCTGTATTGCCGGGGACCCGACAATTCATTACAGCCGCAAATAGTTTTAAATTACTTTTTTCCTTCAGAAATTACATTTTGTGCAGGGACAATTATAAACACGGGAAACATGCGCTACTTTACAGGCATACTTTAGACACCCCCCAGGTACGATATTTAAAGGAATATTTCACTTTTATTGTTTCACTTTAAGCATTATTAAAATCACTTCCCCTGAAAAAACTGACGTTTTTAAAACTTTTTTTTGCATTCATACATGGCCCCTGGGGCAGGACCCGGGTCCCCAAACACTTTTTATTACAATAACTTGCATATTAACCTTTAAAATTAACACTTTTGATTTCTCCCATAGACTTTTAAAGGGTGTTCTGCGGCTTTACGAATTTGTCGCAAACACCCCAAATTGTTCGCTGTTCACCGAACGGGCGAACAGCCAATGTTCGAGTCAAACTCATGTTTGACTCGAACATAAAGCTCATCCCTACTAGACATGTGCAATTCGTTTTGTCCCAAATTCTTTTTTTAACAAATTTCAACAGATTAGTTAATTCGGAAATATCCAAATATTCAAAAATTAGAAAACTTGTAAATTTGTAATGTTAAAATCTGAAATAATAACTAACTAATAATAACATAACTATTACTAATTATTAAATTATTGGTATTGGAATTTTCTTTCAAATTTGGCTGTTAGTGTACATAACGAATACAAATTTACCCGAAGTTACGAATTATCCGAAATAATGAATGCCGTATCTAAACAAATAGAACGTAACAAATGAATAATAATAAATAACAATAATAATAATAAAAACGTATTATTATTATTATTTATTAATAATTTGTTCTGTTCCATTTGTTTAGATGCGGCATTTGTTATTTCAGATAATTCGTAACTTTGGATAAATTTGTATTTGTTACGTTCACTAACAGCCAAATTTGAAAGGAAATTCCAATACCTATAATGTAATAGTTAGTTATTATTAGTTAGTTTGTTATTCTTTCGAATTTTCGGATTTTCTTTCTTATTTTCGGATTTTCAAATTTTCAAATTTACAAATTTTCTAATTTACGAATTGCGATCATAACGAATGACCGAAAAACGAATGAAATTAAAACAAACAAATTTTTCATCTGTGCACATGTCTAATAGACACTATAAATTTATAGAAATTGGAAATAATCATATACATGATGTTTGCGAAAAAAATACATGATTTTGAATAGATAGAAATTCATAAGTACAAAATACATAACGATCCACAAATTTCTTGACATCCTAAAACTCTACGTGTTTTGTGGATCAATGTCCACTTTCTCAGGAGTAGATGCAGGGAAATTAAATATCGTATACAAAAATGATGACTCCCAATGTAGGGAAGAAAAGGGAAAAAATTGTGTGGGCATCTAGTCCTAGTACTTACAGGTCAGCTCAAAAGAAGAGGGGAGAAAAAAACCTAGCAGCCCTGTGATTGGCGAATTCCTGAGAATGTCTTCCCTGGGGGCTTTTGGCGACATGACCCAAATGGACCTCGAGGACGAATGGAGGGCTGGACCATGTTATGGTATCAAGGTGAATCCATGGTTTATGTGCATAAATGATGGCACTTTTGGCCAGCAATAATCTATAGGAAAAATATAAGATATATGAAAAAAAAATGTGGATTCACAATTCCTTGTTGTGTAACATGTGACAAGGAGGGAAATAAAGTGTGCATAATATAGCTGAAAGTAACGCAAGATGAAAAATGAAAAATAGGCTGACCAAAGTGGTCACAAGAAAAAATACAAATCAATAGTGCAATAGCGGTGATAGTCCTGTAGTATCATTCCAGAAAGGGGTCTATTGTAAATAAAAAGGGGTTCACCATGTCCACCAACAGAAAGAAAAATAAATGAATCCAGATCCAAAAAGCAGTGCACTAACTGTAGGGACCCCAAAGTGTCTTACATATAAAGATCCATAGCAGGGAAAAGGGTTCACTGTGTCCACCAGCAAAAAAGTGCAAAAATATATAATCCTGTTGGTGCGTCACTCGCATTTATAACAGGAGGCCAGAGGTGGGTCCTCGCCATCGCAATGTGGATGCCGAGAGTGGGGGAAGAGGGAGGGACAACACCCAGTTCAGACCGGCAAAGACGTCAGAGCAGAGAGGGCGTGCCAACCGTCAGATGGAAGAAGGCTGCCTTGGCGCTGCGATGTATGCTGACATCACACATTGGGCATGGAAACATGGCGCCGATGCGCCACGGGGAACCACTGCGCCAGAAGCAGCCAGGGAGGGGAGTAAGCGTGGACCAAACCCGCTGTGCATCACAGCCCCCGGGGCAGAAGAGCCCAAGGCATCCCAGATACCCACAATTTCTGCCAAAAGAACGAAGGAGATAAATGAAAAGAAAAGTAAAAGAAACAAAAAACGAGAAAATAAACAATAATGGATAAAATCAGATGCCAACCATGATGTCGAATGGTATAGTATCATGTATAATGTATAATGATACCCTGAACATGTATGTCATGGTCGGGGGAGTTTGGGGGTGGGGAACCAAGCCGCCATGTGTTGTAGCCCCCGGGACACAAGAACTCAAGGCACCCCATAATAATACCCTAAACAAATTGTATATGCTGTGACAGGCCACCAAAAGACCGGGGTGTCTTCCACCCAAATATACATTGAGAAAAATAGATGTGGTCTGTAACCCTATGAGTGATAAGCCTCCATCCCAAAATAAACATTCAAAAACAAGAGCATTGGTCCTGGGACTTTAAATGAGGCAAATCACTACCAAATAGAATAATACACATGATTATAAATTTCTTGCATAATAGCAGATTTAACAATTTAATAAACATAACAAAATAATAACAAAAGGCAATTATATTGATCTAATCCATAATATGTAATCATAATAGCCACTATAAATTCATAAAAATTGGAAATATTCATATACATGATGTTTGCGATAAAAATATATGATTTTGAACAGATGGAAATTCATAAGTACAAAATACATAACAATCCACAAATTACTTGACATCCTAAAACTCTACGTGTTTTGTGGATCAATGTCCACTTTCTCAGGAGTAGATACAGGGAAATTATCTAAAAAGATTTAAAAAATATTAAAGTAATATCGTATACAAAAAAGATGACTCCCAATGTAGGGAAGAAAGGGGAAAAAATTGTGTGGGCATTTAGTCCTAGTACTTACAGGTCAACTCAAAAGAAGATGGGAGAAATAAACCTACTCCTGAGAAAGTAGACATTGATCCACAAAACACGTAGAGTTTTAGGATGTCAAGAAATTTGTGGATCGTTATGTATTTTGTACTTATGAATTTCTATCTATTCAAAATCATGTATTTTTATCGCAAACATCATGTATATGAATATTTCCAATTTCTATAAATGTATAGTGTCTATTAGACATGTGCACTGACGAAAAATTGTGTCGTTTTCACGTCATTCGGTTTCTTTTTTCGTTTTTCGGGTCATTCGCAATTCGTAAATTCTAAAATTCGTAAACTTGTAAATTAGAAAATTAGAAAATCCGAAAATAAGAAAGAAAATCAGAAAATTCGAAAGAATAATTAACTAATAATAACTAACTATTAAATTATAGGTATTGGAATTTCCTTTCAAATTTGGCTGTTAGTGAACATAACGAATACGAATTTATCCAAAGTTACGAATTATCTGAAATAACAAATGCTGCATCTAGAGAAATGGAACAGAACAAATTATTAATAAATAATAATATGTTTTTATTTTTATTATTGTTATTTATTATTATTCATTTGTTACATTCTATTTGTTTAGATACGGCATTCATTATTTCGGATAATTCGTAACTTCGGATAAATTTGTATTTGTTACGTTTACTAACAGCCAAATTTGAAAGGAAATTCCAATACCTATATTTTAATAGTTAGTAATAGTTAATTTGTTATTAGTAGAGTTGAGCGGACACCTGGATGTTCGGGTTCGACGGGTTCGGCCGAACTTCGGAAAAAAGTTCGGGTTCGGGACCGAACTTTAACCCGAACCCGAACCCCATTGAAGTCAATGGGGACCCAGACTTCTAAGGACTAAAAAGGCTCTAAAAAAGTAATGGAAAGGGCTAGAGGTACGGGAAGTCATTAAGAACCTCAGAAACTCAACGGCACGATGCCACACATATGGTGGGAATGCCCCAGAATACACCCTTTCTGGAATAAATTATTCAATTTAATGGATAAGCTAGTGGGAAAATAAAGTACTTTGAAATAAAAATGTAGTGGGGTGCTAAATTTAAGGGAAGTGTTTGAGTGGTAAATAGGCTCAAACACCCTAATTCTGTAGGATTCATGGACCATTTTGTCCTCGGGGGACAGTATTGGTGTGCAGTTCCCTGTGGCCTACAGGTGGCGCTGCCATGGTAGGCTAGGGTTGAACCGCCGATACAGTGCTGTGCCTTTTGTGTCCCCTCTTGGCAGTAGTACAGCGGGGCGGGGAACCTGCTGTGCATGCCGGGAGAGCATATAAAAGGGGCAGACCTTTGGCCTGGGGGCTGATGTCCAGTGGGGTCCACGCCCAGGTGCCTTCGGCCTGGGTGCATGTGTTCCTGTTCCATCTCGGGTACCTTTAGCCCGGGGTGAGGTACTATCCTGGAGTTCCTGCTGCCCTGGGTATGGAGGCCTAGGTGCGGGAGTAAAGCCTGGAGTCCAGAGCCTTCGTCTGGAGTCCGCTAAGGGTCGAGGAGTCTTAGGGTGCCGCCTTGTGTAGGGGACCATGTTCCAGGGAAGGGAGGATCATTCTGATGGACCGATGCGGGAGTCACGGTGAAGGAAGGGTCTGTTGACTCCCTGGAGAGATGTCTTCCCCTTGATATGGGCTAGGTTCATAGAAGGAGAAGCTCAAGGTCATCTTGACTGTATCAGAGGCCTTATTCACCCGGCCCGTGGCAGGGGCCTTATACACCCTGGTCTGTGGCAGAGACCAAAGTTCTCCAGGTCCGTGGCAGGGGCCTTGTACACCCTGTCTGTGGCAGAGACCAACCTCAAGGTCTGTGGCAGAGACCGTGCACCTAAAACTGTTTGAGAAACCTAAGCAGTGAAGTGAATGTGCTACGTTTGTGCCTGGACCTCCTCCACACCTTAAGCTGTCCTGTTTCTTTGCTCTAACATTTTCTATACGAGTAGAGTTTATTTTGCCATGAGAGAATAAGAGTTGTAATTTCAGCTGGTGTGGACATTGACTTTACTGGGAATTAAAGGACTTGCCTCTACCTACAGTAGAGGTGAGAATCATCCTCTGGAGGAGTTTTGACTCCGGCTGTGGACACGGCCCGTCAAGTACACCATTCAACCTCTTTATATAGGAGGGTACCGGCTGGTAGTGCGGTGTGCCTTTCTCCCTCCTGCGAGGAGCCAACAACATAAAGGCAGGTAAGGGGGAAAGGATCTGTGCGCTACAAAAAAAAAAAAAAATTATAATCTTGACCTAGGAGAACGAGGTCCATATGGAGTAGGAGGTTGAGGTGGCGGTGGATGTGGCTGTGTAGGTGGAAGCGGCGGTGGAGGAGGACGAGGTAGCCAACACTGGTTCAAAAATACAACAATGGCTGGGTAAGGCCAGTGATGTGTCGAATTCTGTCCCCCGTCACATAGTGTCCACCCTGTACTGCGCTTGCTCAGTATGTAGGACAAGGGGATTTCGAAAATCTCCCAAGATGAACGGCGCCTGCGTGGTGAGTTCAGGTGAAGGCCACACCATCCGTGGTTCAAGCCGAGCCAAGTGAGGCCGTGCCCGAAGCGTGGCGATCGAACCGTGCCCGAACCCCACTTGGATGGTGGGGCTTGAACCTGCACTCACTGCGCAGGCGCCGTTCATCTTCAGAGATTTTGTGAATCTCCTTGTCCTCTGTACTGCGCAAGCGCTGCGCCTTAGCAGTATGGGCCGGACACAATCCGATGGCCGGACAGTTTTTGTCACAACACCGGTATACATGTCTATTCTGCAGAAGGTACGGACAAGTCCTGTGGGATCCATGCCTGGTTCATTTTAATGAACGTGAGCCTGTCCACATTGGCTCTGGACAGGCGGCTGCGCTTGTCTGTGATAAAGCCCCCTGCCGTGCTAAATACACGTTCAGATAATACACTGGCTGCAGGGCAGGCCAGCACCTCCAAGGCATAAAGGGCAAGTTCAGGCCATGTGCCCAATTTGGAGACCCAGAAGTTAAAGGGGGCAGACCCGTCATCCAGTACGTGTAGGCCTGTGGACACATACTGCTCAACCATGTTGGTGAAATGCTGCCTCCTGCTAAGACGTTCCATCTCAGCTGGTGGTGCTGGTTGTTGTGGCGTGCTGACAAAGCTTTTCCACATTTCAGCCATGCTAACCCTGCCTTCTGAGGTGCTGCCGGTGCCCCGGCTGCATTGGCGATCTCTTCCTCCTCCTCTGCCTTCGCCTTGTGCTTCCACCGTACGCCCGCTGTCAGGTGGGAATGCCACCAGCAGCGCGTCTATCTGCGTGCGCTTGCACTCGCGCATCTTACGATCCCGCTCCAGTGAGGGAATTAAGGACAGTACGTTGTCCTTGTAACGGGGATCCAGCAGGGTGGCCACCCAGTAATCAGCACCAGTTAAAATGTGGGCAACTCGGCGGTCATTGCGGAAACACTGCAGCATGTAATCGCTCATGTGTGCCAGGCTGCCCAGAGGCAAATAAAAGCTGTCCTCTGTGGGAGGTGTATCGTCTGTGTCCTCTGTATCCCCCCAGCCATGCACCAGTGATGGCCACGAGCTGGTCTGGGTGCCACACTGCTGTGAAAATGGCTCCTCCTCCTCCATCTCCTCCTCCACCTCGTCATCCTCCAGAACTGTGCCCTTTCTGCCGGACAATTGTGTACCTGGCGTTTGTTGGTGCAGGAACCCACCCTCGTAGCCACTTGTGAAAGACTGCCCTGAAAGCCTTTGAAATGATCCCGCTTCCTCCTCCTCCTCCTCATCCTCCTGTGCCACATCCTCTTCCATCATCGCCCGAAGCGTTTTTTCAAGGAGGCATAGAACTGGGATAGTAACGCTGAGAATGGCGTCATTGGCACTGGACATGTTGGTGGAGTACTCGAAACAGCGCAATAAGGCACACAGGTCTTGCATGGAGGCCCAGTTATTGGTGGTGAAGTGGTGCTGTTCCGCAGAGTGACTCATGCGTGATTGCTGCAGCTGAAACTCCACTATCGCCTGCTGCTTCTCGCACAGTCTGGCCAGCATGTGCAAGGTGGAGTTCCACCTTGTGGGCACTTCACATATGAGGCGGTGAGCGGGAAGGCCGAAGTTACGCTGCAGCGCTGACAGGCGAGCAGCAGCAGGGTGAGAACGCTGAAAGTGCGCACACACAGCCCGCACTTTCTGCAGCAGCTCTGGTATATTGGGGTAATTTTTAAGGAACCTCTGGACCACCAAGTTCAGCACATGCGCCAGGCAAGGGATGTGCGTCAAACCGGCTAGGCCCAGAGCTGCTACGAGATTTCGCCCATTATCGCACACCACCAGGCTGGGCTTGAGGCTCACTGACAGCAACCACTCATTGGTCTGTTGTTCCATGTCCCTCCACAACTCCTGCGCGGTGTGGTTTTTTTTCCCCAAACAGGAACGTTTTAAAACTGCCTGCTGTCGTTTACCCCTGGCTGTGCTGAAGTTGGTGGTGAAGGTGTTACGCTGACCAGATGAGGAGGCGGTAGAGGATGAGGAAGCGGAGTAGGAGGAGTTAGCAACAGGAGGCAAACTGAAGCGCCCTGCAATCATCGGTGGTGGAAGGACATGCGCCAAACTGCTATCTGCCTCAGGCCCAGCCGCCACTGCATTTACCCAGTGTGCTGTTAGGGAGATATAACGTCCCTGACCGTGCTTACTGGTCCACGCATCCGTACTTAGGTGGACCTTGCCACAGATGGCGTTGCGCAGTGCACACCTGATTTTGTCCCCCACTTGGTTGTGCAGGGAAGGGATGGCTCGCCTGGAAAAGTAGTGGCGGCTGGGCACGACGTACTGTGGGACAGCCAATGCCATCAGGCTTTTAAAACTCTGCGTCTCCACCAGACAGAATGACAGCATTTCAAAGGCCAGGAGTTTTGAAATGCTGGCATTCAGGGCCAGGGATTGCGGGTGGCTAGGGGGGTACTTCCTCTTCCGCTCCAATGTTTGGGAGATAGAGAGCTGAACGCTTCCATGGGACATTGTGGAGATGGTTGGTGACCCAGGTGGTAGTGTTGCTGGCAGATCCTCTGTTTGCGGGTTGGCAGGTGCCACTGTCACTACAGAGGTGGATGAAGAGGCCGAGACTGCAGCAGAAGAGGAAGCAGGAGGAGCCAGAGACCTTTCTTGGTTTTTGAGGTGTCTACTCCACTGCAGCTCGTACTTTGCACTTAGATGCCTGGTCATGCAGGTTGTGCTCAGGTTGAGAATGTTTATGCCTCGCTTCAGGCTCTGATTGCACAGCGTGCAAACCACTCGTGTCTTGTCATCAGCACATTGTGTGAAGAACTGCCATGCTAGGGAACTCCTTGGACCTGGCTTTGGTGTGCTCGGTCCCTTGCTGCGTTGGGCAGTAGCAGACATACTGTCAAGGGGACGGACGCTCCCTCTTCTGCTGTGCTGGTGGCTCTGTGCGACCACCGCCTCTTCCTCCAAACTACACTGGTCACCTGCATAACGTTGATTCCATGTGGGGTCGAGGACCTCATCGTCCTCCACATCATCTTCCACCCAGTCTTCACCCCTGCCCTCCTTGTCTGTCTGCACAATTGCGAAAGCAGCAGCAGTTGGCACCTGTGTTTCTTCATCATCCGAGACGTGCTGCGATGGTCCTCCCATGTACTCATCATGAAACATAAGTGGTTGGGCATCGGTGCACTCAATCTCTTCCACTTCTGGGGCAGGGCTAGGTGGATGGCCCTGGGAAACCCTGCTAACAGAGTCATCGAAAAGCAGAAGAGACTGCTGCATGATTTGGGGCTCAGACTGCTTGGCTGATTTGCAAGGGGGTGAGGTGAAAGACTGATGGACATGGGTTTCAGGTGCCAACTCTGATCTTTCATCAGAAGAGTGGGTGGGAGACAATGTGAAGGAACCCGAGGCACTGTCAGCAACCCAATCTACTATCGCCTGTACTTGTCCTGGCCTAAACATTCGCACAGCCTCATTAGGCGCGACAAAATACCGCCGCAGGCTCGGTCGCCTACTCGCACCTGAGGAAGGTGTTTCACTTGTGCGTGTATCTGGCACAGATCCACCACGTCCTCTCCCTGCAACAGGAGCTCCACCAGCAGCACCACGACCGGGGCCACCACGTCCCTTTGACCTTCTCCTCATATTTTCCAAATTTAGGATCTTGCCCTAAATGGGTGTTTTTGGAAGAGCAGAACACACCCACAGTACGTAACCGCTGAATCGCACAGCTACAGAACTGCAGAAAATGCTATTCAAAAAAAATTTTGTTTTTTTAGTATAGCACAGTAGAAGAAAACTATATAGAAATAGTTTATTTCACACACCTCCACATATGTATAACACACTGCAAAATATTTTTTGTGGCCCTAAATGGCGTTTTTTGGAAGACCACAACACACCCACAGTACGTAACCGCTGAATCGCACAGCTACAGAACTGCAGAAAATGCTATTCAAAAAAAATTTTGTTTTTTTAGTATAGCACAGTAGAAGACAAATATATAGAAATGGTTTATTTCACACGCCTCCACATATGTATAATACACTGCAAAATATTTTTTGTGGCCCTAAATGGGTCTTTTTGCAAGCGTACATTAACGTGCAAATTTTTTATTTATTTTTTTTGCCCTTAATGGGTCTTTTGGAAAAGAGCACAATAAAGTGCCTTTTTTTTTGTTGCCCTGAATGGATCTTTTTCCAAGAGCAGAATACACCCACAGTATGGAAACTGTGTATCTCTCAACGTAATATATGCAGTGCTGGTGCACTGACTGAGCTTGCAGATAAAAGGTAGATTTTCTCTGACACTGGGCTCATGGCAGTGTAAAAAGACTGCACTGCAACACAAACAGGTAAACCTATGCAGATCGCTGAGTTATATCTCTGAATCTGGACGCCTATTCCTATATAATAAATCTCTCTCCCTGAAAGCACCAACAGGAACCTGGCCCTACACTACACTGTCTCTCTATCTTTTCCCTCAGATTCCAGAATCAGGACTAACTCATGTATTTTTCAATCTCTCCCTAAAAGCAACAGCAGCAGACAAGATCCTCTCTCTATCTATTCTGAAGCAGAGTGACGTGTGTGCTGTGTGCCTCTAGCTTATATAGAAGCTGGGTCACATGTTGCACTGACCAATCACAGCCATGCCATTAGTAGGCATGGCTATGATGGCTTCTAAGGGCACACCAGCTAATCAAAAGGTGATTGGCTGGCCCCTAAAGCATTTCTAACTGCGCCATTAGATTGCCGAACCCGAACCCGGACTTTCGCGCAAAGTCCGGGTTCGGGTTCGGGAAAAAGCTAAATTTTGGTAAGGACCCGAACTTTACAGTTCGGGTTCGCTCAACCCTACTTATTAGTTCGTTATTTCAGTTTTTCAAATTTCAAAATGACAAATTTACGAATATTTGGATATTTACGAATCAACTAATCTGTCGAAATTTGTTAAAAAAACTAATTTGGGAACTGCACAAATCTAGTGTCTGTCTATTATGATTTCATATTATGAATCGGCTCAATATAATTTCCTTATGTTAGTATTTTGTCATGTTTATTAAATTGTCAAATCTGGTATTATGCAATACATTTATAATCATGTGTATATGATAGTGATTTGCCTCATTTAAAGTCACGTGACCAATGCTCTTGTTTTTGAATAAAAATTTCAGTATTCATATTAATAAAGTAGTAATTTACCACTTCAATACAGGGCACTTTCACCCCCTTCCTGCCCAAGCCATTTTTCATCTTTCAGCGCTGTCACACTTTGAATAACAATTGCCCAGTCATGCAACACTGTACCCAAATTAAATTTTTATAATTTTTTCCCCACAAATAGAGCTTTCTTTTGGTTGTGTTTGATCACCTCTGCTGTTTTTATTTCTTGCGCTATAAACAAAAGAAGAGGGACAAGTTTGAAAAAAACACAATATTTTTTACTTTTTGCTATAATAAATATCCATTTTTTTTTAAACAAATTTTCTCCTCAGTTTAGGCCGATATGTATTCTTCTACATATTTTTGGTAAAAAAAATCACAATAAGCGTATATTGATTGGTTTGCACAAAAGTTATAGCAGCTACAAAATAGGGAATAGATTCATAACATTTTAATTATTTATTTATTTTTACTAGTAATGGCGGCGATCAGAGATTTTTATCATGACTGTGATATTGCAGTGGACAGATCGGACACTTTTGTGACCATTCACATTTATACAGCGATCCCTACTATAAAAATGCATTGATTACTGTATAAATATGACTGGCAGGGAAGAAGTTAACACTAGGGGGCGATCAAGGGGTTAAATGTGTTCCCTAGGGAGTGATTCTTACTGTGGGGGGAGGGGACTGACTGGGGGAGGTGACCGATCTGTGTCCCTATGTACAAGGGACACGCCATCAGTCTCCTCTCCTTGACAGGACGTGGATCTGTGTGTTTACACACACAGATCCACGGTCCTGCTCAGTTACTGGGCAATCGCGGGTGCCCGGCGGCCATCGCGGCCACCGGGCACGCGCATTGGGTCCCCAGTGACACAGCGGGCGTGCGCGCCCAGAACAAGAGGGTCTTCGCCCTGCCGTCATTTGACGGCGGGCGGTAGACAAGCAGTTAAACAACCATCTACCTCTTGCATACATCTCCACCCCTCCCTCAAAAGACAATCAGGGAGATATGCAGCTTCCTGTCAGCGACGTTTTCCAGAAGTGACATCAGACGCTTTCTGAAAATAAAGGTTGGCTGGAACCGGAAGAGCATTCCCAGCATGACATCAACATGCCGCACATGCGCTATACACCGGAACTCCAGGGATTGCGTGGAGCAGGTATCATTTTGTTTCCCCATATACAGTGGGGATCGAAAGTTTGGGCACCCCAGGTAAAAATGTGTATTAATGTGCATAACGAAGCCAAGGAAAGATGGAAAAATCTCCAAATGGCATCAAATTACAGATTAGACATTCTTATAATATGTCAAAAAAAGTTAGATTTTATTTCCATCATTTACACTTTCAAAATTACTGAAAACAAAAAAATGGCATCTGCAAAAGTTTGGGCACCCTGCAGAATTTATAGCATGCACTGCCCCCTTTGCAAAGCTGAGACCTGCCAGTGTCATATATTGTTCTCAATCATTGTCTGGGAAGACCAGGTGATGTCAATCTCAAAGGTTTTAAATGGCCAGACTCATCTGACCTTGCCCCAACAATCAGCACCATGGGTTCTTCTAAGCAGTTGTCTAGAAAACTGAAACTGAAAATAGTTGACGCTCACAAAGCTGGAGAAGGCTATAAGAAGATAGCAAAGAGCTTTCAGATGTCAATATCCTCTGTTCGGAATGTAATTAAGAAATGGCAGTCATCAGGAACAGTGGAAGTTAAAGCAAGATCTGGAAGACCAAGAAAAATATCAGACAGAACAGCTCGCAGGATTGTGAGAAAAGCAATTCAAAACCCACGTTTGACTGCACGATCCCTCCAGAAAGATCTGGCAGACACTGGAGTTGTGGTACACTATTCCACTATAAAGAGATACTTGTACAAATATGGTCTTCATGGAAGAGTCATCAGAAGAAAACCTCTTCTACGTCCTCACCACAAAAATCAGCGTTTGAACTCTGCAAATGAACATATAGACAAGCCTGAGGCATTTTGGAAACAAGTTCTGAGGACCGATGAAGTTAAAATAGAACTTTTTGGCCGGAATGAGCAAAGGTACGTTTGGAGAAGAAAGGGCACAGAATTTAATGAAAAGAACCTCTGTCGAACTGTTAAGCATGGGGGTGGATCAATCATGCTTTGGGGTTGTATTGCAGCCAGTGGCACAGGGAACATTTTACGAGTAGAAGGAAAAATGGATTCAATAAAATTTCAGCAAATTTTGGATGGTAACTTGATGCCATCTGTGAAAAAGCTGAAGTTAAAGAGAGGATGGCTTCTACAAATGGATAATGATCCTAAACACACCTCAAAATCCATGGGGGATTACATCAAGAGGCGTAAACTGAAGGTTTTGCCATGGCCTTCACAATCTCCTGACCTCAACATTATTGAAAACCTATGGATAGACCTTATAAGAGCAGTGCGTGACAGACAGCCCAGAAATCTCAAAGAACTGGAAGACTTTTGTAAGGAAGAATGGGCAAAGATACCTCAAACAAGAATTGAAAGACTCTTGGCTGGCTACAAAAAGCGTTTACAAGCTGTGATACTTGCCAAAGGGGGCAGTACAAGATATTAACTCTGCAGGGTGCCCAAACTTTTGCAGACGCCATTTTTTTGTTTTCTGTAATTTTGAAAGTGTAAATGATGGAAATAAAATCTAACTTTTTTGACATATTATAAGAATGTCTAATCTGTAATTTGATGCCATTTGGAGATTTTTCCATCTTTCCTTGGCTTCGTTATGCACATTAATACACATTTTTACCTGGGGTGCCCAAACTTTCGATCCCCACTGTAGGAGGATAAGAGTATCTAGTTCACCAAGCATGGGGATTGGTTAATTGATTGTACTGCCCATAATTTATAGTATTTATAGAGCTTATCTTTTTGGAGACACTCTAAGGGGGAACATCTTGCTGCCATTACTCGGAGGAGCTATACTAAGCTATCCTAATATAGGGGGTAATAAACAACATATGATTGTTCCTGGGGGTAAATCATATGGGGGGCAGTTAAGGAAATATGGGGGATGGAAGGAGTTTTATGTGAGAGGTAGCTGTTTTTTTAATTACTAATTTATTAATATGAATACTGAAACTATGTAGAGATTGAAGATTGAATTTCCCATGTAGACCCCATCCATCCTTAACAATAGAAATCCCCTAAAGACTTGCAGGGTGGAATATAATTACTGTTTCATTGATCCCTTGATTTATTATATGATGTTTGCAATAAAAATACATGATTTTGAACAGATGGAAATTCATAAGTACAAAATGCATATTGATCAACAAATTTCTGTAGACATTGAATTTTCCTCAGTAGACTCCATCCATTTTACCACTTTAACCGCTTGTCAACCGCCCACCGTCAAATGACGGCGGGCGGAAGACCCTGTTGTTCTGGGCGGACGTCATATGACGTTGCGCCCTAAAAAGCCACTAGGGGGCGCGCGAGTGCCGCAGGCGGCGCGCACGTGCGCCCGCCGCGTCACTGGGGACCCGATGCGTGTGCCCGCGATTGCCCAGTAACCAAGCAGGACCGTGGATCTGTGTGTGTAAACACACAGATCCACGTCCTGTCAGGGAGAGGAGACCGATGGTGTGTCCCCTGTACATAGGGACAACAATCGGTCACCTCCCCCCACAGTAAGAATCACTTACAGGGAACACATTTAACCCCTTCCTCGCCCCCTAGTGTTAACCCCTTCCCTGCCAGTCATGTTTATACAGTAATCAATGCATTTTTATAGCAGGGATCGCTGTATAAATGTGAATGGTTCCAAAAATGTGTCAAAAGTGTCCGATGTGTCCGCTGCAATATCGCAGTCACGATAAAAATCCCTGATCGCCGCCATTACTAGTAAAAAAAAATAATAATAATAAAAATGCTATAAATCTATGCCCTATTTTGTAGCTGCTATAACTTTTGCGCAAACAATCAACATACGCTTATTGCAAACATTTTTTTACCAAAAATATGTAGAAGAATACATAGCGGCCTAAACTGAGGATTTTTTTTAAAAAAAAGTTAAAAATTGATATTTATTATAGCAAAAAGTAAAAAATATAGTTTTTTTTTTCAAAATTGTCGCTTTTTGTTTATAGCGCAAAAAAATAAATACCGCAGAGGTGATCAAATACCAACAAAAGAAAGCTCTATTTGTGGGGAAAAAAGGACGCAAATTTTGTTTGGGTAAAGCGTCGCACGGCCGTGCAATTATCATTCAAAGTGGGACAGGAAGGGGGTAAGGGTGCCCTGTAGGCACGTGGTTAACAGTAGAATTCCCCTTACGACTTTTGGGGGAGAATTTACTTAATGTTTGCATTGATCCCCTGATTTATTGTACTATATTTGATCATCTGAATTAATATATTATGTTTGGTTACAGTTTCCGGTTTATGGGCTTGTGCGGTCTCTGTGAGCCACTACTATGTCCCTTTGAACAATCGGCTTCTGTGATAAATCATGAAATGACGTTTGGTTTTTAGTCACAAGATGATGTTTGAACATGTGCAGTAAGTTGATTGACAAGTTGTAATAATTTATGATATACTAAATTGTGAATATATCTTCAATGGTGTTGTTCTGTATTTCAGATGTGGTACACTATCCCTAAAGAAAATAAATGAATGTAACAAATCTGAAACATGTCAGATTCCTAGTATATAGACTCAACTGTCAATCAAAGTTGTATTAATATATATTCTGTAGCGCTACCCCCGTAGAAGCCACTGGTGAAAGGGAATCGCCCATCCCTGCACAGCCAGGCACACTGAATTTTCACATTTGTTTTAGGAAACAGTCCAGCAACTTTGTTTGTTTTATCTATTAGGGGTATTATACTTGGATAGGGATAGGGGTACTATGGGATTCCCACTTGACTTTTTTTGGCAAAGAAACTCTTCCGGGACACAACTATATACAGTCTATATATACACTCCTCTTCTGCCTCCTGCACAAATCTTGCTTGCAGAAAACACTCAGGCCCAGCTGGAATTGGATCAGAGGGCAGTCCGTTGTAAACGGAGTCCATTTATACCTGGCCACCCATAAGGTAAAGTGGGCTCTGTCCCTGTCCGCTCTGCAGAAACTGAGAGGAAATGGACCTGTTATCTACCCTCTCTGCTCCCCTGCTAACCAAAACAGAGTCCGCCCTGTGTGAATAGGGCCTTAGGGTTTACACACCCTTTGAGGTGAGAGGTTACAGCAGGGGGCTGATCTGTTTTAGATATACTGTATGTAAACACAGCCAGAAACTGCACAGATATCATGGTTTATATCTGTGTCATACTAACCGTAGAAAATACCTAAACAAAGAGGTCACCATCCTTCTGGAGAGAAGGCAATATGTGTTTACATGCATTTTAGACATTTAGCTTTTAAAGATCCTAAAGGGTTGATTTATTAAAGGCAAATAGACTGTGCAGTTGCTCCAAAACTTAGTAAATAAGGTAAAGCTTCATTTTGCAAAAAGTAGCCAATTAGGTTCAAGAAAAAAAAAAAACTGCATTTTTGCTTGTACGTGATTGGATGATGGAGGTCAGCAGAGCTTTTGCTCATTTACTAAGCTCTGGAGCAACTGCTCTTGCAGAGGGCTACTTCTATTTGCCTTTAGTAAATCAACCCCATAATGTCAATTAAATGGCAAAACGCAGGTTGACACAAAAAATGCATACATTTTTTTTATGCAGCATCACACCAAGTTTGTGGTAAAAGGCCCTCTTGAAACTAGGGCTAAGTTAACCAAACAGGCTACAGTGTGGCAACTAAATGTAACTGTCAAAACTATTACTAACTTATCTAATCCTAGCACCTAACTAGGAGAGTGCTACATCCACATTATATAAATGTCTAGGAGCTAACCCTGATACATATTTGTTCTTCAGCTTACCCCTACTGATCCTGTTATTTCATCAGTAGTTAAAGAAGTGTTCCAGCCTGTCAAAAAAATAAAAATAAAATACTGTAGCTTCTGACTTTTACTTTAAGGAAACTTACCTTAACCACTTAACAACCACCTGCCGACAAATAACGTCGACAAGGTGGTTGCTTAACTCTGGGAGGACGTTATATAACGTCCTCCCAGAATCGCGCTCCCAGAGGACCCGGCGGATCACGAATCGCGGTAAATCGCCGCTGATAGCGGCCGTTTACCACGTGATCGCTCCGTCAAATGACGGAGCAATCACTTGTAAACAGACCGGCGTCATTTGATGACGCCGGTTCCTCCCTCCCCTCTCTGTACCGATCGGTACAGTGTGAGAGGGGAGGGGGAGGGAGCGGATGGCAGCAGCAGCACTGTGGGCTGGATCTGTGACAATTGCAGTCACAGATCCATCCATCCATCCATCCCTGCTCAGCCATCCCTGTGCTATACCCTGCCAATACTCTGCAATACACCCTGCCAATACTCTGCAAAATACCCTGCCAATACTCTGCAATACCCTGGTGCAATACTCTGCAATACCCTGGTGCAATACTCTGCAATACCCTGGTGCAATACTCTGCAATACCCTGGTGCAATACTCTGCAATACCCTGGTGCAATACTCTGCAATACCCTGCGAAATACTCTGCAATACCCTGGTGCAATACTCTGCAATACCCTGGTGCAATACTCTGCAATACCCTGGTGCAATACTCTGCAATACCCTGCACAATACTCTGCAATACCCTGCAAAATACTCTGCAATACCCTGCAAAATACTCTGCAATACCCTGCAAAATACTCTGCAAAATACTCTGCAATACCCTGCACAATACTCTGCAATACCCTGCACAATACTCTGCAATACCCTGCACAACACTCTGCAATACCCTGCACAATACTCTGCAATACCCTGCACAATACTCTGCAATACCCTGCACAATACTCTGCAATACCCTCCACAATACTCTGCAATACCCTCCACAATACTCTGCAATACCCTCCACAATACCCTGTGCAATACCCTCCACAATACCCTGTGCAATACCCGTGCAATACCCTGCCATACACCGCAATACCCTGCCATACACCGCAATACCCTGCCATAGTCCGCAATACTCCGCAATGCCCGGCAATACTCCGCAATGCCCGGCAATACTCCGCAATGCCCAGCAATACTCCGCAATGCCCGGCAATACTCTGCAATAACCACTTCCCGCCCTCCGGCCGTCATATGACGTCCTTGACTTTGTGCGGGGATATCTGAATGATGGGAGCAGCTACAGGCATCATTCAGATATTAGCTTTTTCAGCCGGCGATTCCCTACACCATAAGAACAATCATAGCGGCTGTTCCACCGCTTGATCATTCTTACGGGAGGCGAGAGGGGATGTCCCCCCCCCCGCCCTCCGGTGCTTCTACCGACTCACCGCTACGATCAAAGCCAGGATTGTTGTTTTTTTTTTTTGTATTTTTTTCAGGCTTCCCAGCCTAGAGGTGAGATGTGGGGTCTTATTGACACCCCCCCCCCATATCTCACTGTAAAGAGGACCTGTCATGCCATATTCCTATTACAAGGGATGTTTACGTTCCTTGTAATAGGTATAAAAGTGATCAAAAAAATGTTTAGGGCGGAAAAACATGTCAAACTAAAATAAATAAAGTAAAATGAAGAATAAATTTTATTTTTTTTCTAAAGCGCCCCTGTCCCCGTGAGCTCGCATACAGAAGCGAACGCATACATAAGTCCCGCCCACATATGAAAACGGTTTTCAAACCACACATGTGAGGTATCTCTGCGAACGTTAGAGCGAGAGCAATCATTTTGGCCCTAGACCTCCTCTGTAACTCAAAACATGTAACCAGTAAAAATATTTAAAGCGTCGCCTATGGGGATTTTTTAAGTAGCGAAGTTTGGCGCCATTCCACGAGTGTGTGCAATTTTTAAGGGCGACATGTTAGGTATCTATTTACTCGGCGTAACTTCATCTTTCACATTATGCAAAAACATTGGGCTAACTTTACTGTTTTTTTTTTTTTTTTTAAGCACAAAACATTTTTTTTCCGTAAAAAACGCGTTAAAAAAATTGCTGCGCAAATATCGTGCGAGATAAAAAGTTGCAACAACCACCATTATATTCTCTGAGGTCTTTGCTAAAAAAACATATATAATGTTTTGGGGTTCTATGTAATTTTCTAGCAAACAAATGATGATTTTTACATGTAGGAGAGAAATGTCAGAATTGGCCTGGGTGCTCCAGAACGCCTGAAGGTGCTCCCTGCATGTCGGGCCTCTGTATGTGGCCACGCTGTGTAAAAGTCTCACACATGTGGTATCGCCATACTCGGGAGTAATAGCAGAATGTGTTTTGGGGTGTAATTTGTGGAATGCATATGCTGTGTGTGAGAAATAACCTGCTAATATGACAATTTTGTGAAAAAAAAAAAGAGAAAAAAAAAATCTTGATTTTGCAAAGAATTGTGGGAAAAAATGACAACTTCAAAAAACTCACAATGCCTCTTTCTGAATACCTTGGAATGTCTTCTTTCCAAAAAGGGGTCATTTGGGGGGTATTTGTACTTTTCTGGCATGTTAGGGTCTCAAGAATTGAGATAGGCCGTCAGTACTTCAGGTGTGATCAATTTTCAGATATTGGCACCATAGCTTGTGGACTCTATAAGTTTCACAAAGACCAAATAATATGCACCAATTTGTACTTATTTTTACCAAAGATATGTAGCAGTATAAATTTTGGCCAAAATTTATGAAGAAAAAATAGTAATTTGCAAAATTTTATAACAGAAACGAAAATAAAATCATTTTTTTACAAAATTTTCAGTCTTTTTTCTCTTATAGCGCAAAAAATAAAAAACCCAACAGTGATTAAATACCACCAAAAGAAAGCTCTATTTGTGTGAAAAAAAGGACAAAAATTTCATATGGGTACAGTGTTGTATGACTGAGTAATTGTCATTCAAAATGTGAGAGCACCGAAAGCTGAAAATTGGTCTGGTTATTAAGGGGGTTTAAGTGCCCAGTGGTCAAGTGGTTAATGTATCCCGCGATGTCAGCAACCCTAGCCGATTCATCCATCGGTTGTGGGTATAGTCACCCGCATCTTCACTAAGGGAAGCCGGAAGTGAAGCCTCCCGGCTTCACAGCCTGTTTCCTACTGAGCATGCGTGAGTCGTGCTGTGCTTTCTGGATGGTCCCGCTGTCTTCTGGGACCTGTGAGTCTCCCAGAAGACAGCAGGAGGGAAGGAGGAGGGGCCAAAAAATTAGTAGAGTCCTGCGATCGTTGTGCGGCAATCTTACCTGGAAGTGGGAGCGGGTACCTGGTTTTGACAGGTATTCAATTAGCAATATGCAATTAGCTATCAGGGTGAACTGATGCCTACAGAAAAGATCATTTCAATACCTTTGAATAATGTCCTAATGACCTTTCCACTAAGTAATCTCTTCCCTCTTATACCACACACTAACCCAAGGTCCTCAGCCCTGCTCATCTCACAAAGAAAAACGTCTAAGTAAAATGCAGAGACTCTATTCTTACTAAGGAGGAAACATCCATGTCATCTCGAACTGTCCCAACAAGCTGGGAAACACCAGCATGTAAAGGAGTCTTTGACTTCTAGACAATTCTCTGTTAGGCCCAGGTCAGAACAAATTTTTCTCCAGCATGCCTCACGTGTTAAAGCCTTGTACACACAATCGGTTTTACCGGCAGGAAAACTGCCAGGAAAGCTTTTGGCCGGGAATCCCGGATGTGTGTATGCTCCCTAGCAGTTTTCCCGACAGGAAAACTGCCCGGGAAAAATAGAGAACCTGCTCTCTACTTTCCCGTCGGGATTCCCGGCAGAGTGTATCCTGCCGAGAAAACCGGTCGTCTGTATGCTTACCTGTCAGAGGTAAACCCGCGCATGCTAGATGAGACTTTGACGCATGTGCGGTAGCATACAAGGTTAGTGAGGGGTGTAGCAAGATGGCGGTGACGGCATGGAATGTAACGAGCGCCGGCTCGTCGTAGTCAATGACGCACACCGCGTTCTTGCCATTCAAAAGAACAGTGGTTCTTTTGAGTGGCCGTCTGTACACAGGGCTTGGCAAGTCAAGCTTGCCAGGAATCCCATCAGGAAAACCGACGGTTTTCAAATAGACGGGATTCCCGCCCGTGTGTACAGGGCTTAAGTCTCTTTTCCATTATCTATCTGTCCTTATAGATCCCAGTTCTGCTAGCATTATCATTGATAAGGTGCTTGTTCCTAGATTCCTCTAACCCCCTTGAACTATTCCATCTCTGCCATAGAATAGACATTTCTTCTTTGTCCTTGGGCATCACCATCCTAAGCACTTCTCCTGTTACGTTTACCATCAGGGCCCTACACCACAAATCTATGTTTCTGCTTGATTACTTCCTCTGCTCATGCTCTCAGCCTGGTTTAACCGTAGCTTAAGTAACATAACCCATAGACTGGGCCTCAGGTGACATTATTTCTTTGTCTAAGGATTGTTCCGCTTAAGGCATGCCAAGCACATGGCCAAACTTTCTACTTCTTTCCTTCTGTGTTGCTGCACCCCAGATATCAAGCATATGTGCTGCAAGTTTAAACATGACTTGCTAAGCTATTGCTAGACTTGGCAGGCTTCACAAGTTCGTTGCACAATTGTAGCAAGTCCACATTGCATGACTCCAGATCAACTTTCTTTTCAAACATTCTGCAAGTCTGCTGCAAGTTTTGGTTCAGTTATGTTGTGCAATAGTCATCCCACCACAGGGGTCAGTGTGGCTGAATTTGCATGCTGTAGACTTGCAGAGCTCTTGCTGTAGACTCACCACTGTAACTTTGCTCTAGCTAGAGACTTGCCACGCAAATTTGCTACAAATTGGAAAAGTGTCAACTAGAACTTGTGCTTCAATTGCTTTGCAAGTGTACAATGTGCCAGTGAAAGCCAGTGCAGCAAGTTAACAGACTTACAATTCAACACTGCCACAAAGTTATCCTTGCTATCTGAGACAGACCTCACAGATATGTTTTCAGAAAAATCCATCATGGTTCTCCCACCTCACCAACTGTACATCTTCAATAATTTCTCTTGGCTGCTGTAAAGTGAAAATCAGCTATAGGGAACATCAAGAAATGTTAAATGTGCCTAACCAGCACCCAGAATTATTATTATTATTTTCTGGAATTTCTCCTGAAAATTACTATTGTGCTTCTCACTGTTCTCCATGTTGTGGTCTCTGGATGTGGAAGCAAAGGGCTGCCTCTAATAAGATGCCCCCCCCCCCCCACACACACACACACACACACAGACACACACACACACACACTGACACAGGTGAAAAACAAAGCATAGTAAGTCAGTAAAGGAGAAAGATCAAGTAGGCAGGCAAAGCACTGAGGCAATACAAGTGACTATATCTTCTGCTTGCCTTTTTTTTAGCACAGTTTCAATAGTTCAGGTATCCTTTAGGATAAATTTATTGCAACTCAGCATCAGTCTACAAGTGAAAGAGATTGCTGCTGTAGTCTTCACAGTATAATTTTACAATGTATATTTAACACAATGCTGTTATCATTCTGCATCTCTCTAAGAGTAAATAGGATTTGTTGGTTCCAAATTTACTGAGCAAATGCAATGTCACACAAGTGATTAAACAGGAAAACTGAAGGAGGGTACCTGCATAAATAGCTATAGATCACATTTTAATATACCAGATAATATTAAGCTTGTTTTTCTCCTGAAACACCTAAGACAAACTGCAACAATAGCAAAGTGCAAGCCTCCTTTTACAGTTGCCATTTCTTAGATTGCCTGGTATGTGTTATCGTATTGTTCCGTTTTATTAAGAATGTATTTTCCCCTGGCCAAGAAATTTCAAAACACTGCCTAGCATGTAATGGGATATAAGTTAATTTCCGTGTCTGTAGGACTCATATCTCTCAACACCTGAGTTTAAACTGCTGCTAAATCCAACACTGATAAGACTCTAAAGCAGCAGCCTCTATTCAGCTAGGCAAGTATTGCAAGACCTATGTATAAAACTAAAGACTTTATTAGTTTTCCTAAGTCACAGAAGTAAGCTCTCTGCATCTTAAAGGGATGCAGGAGATAAGGTAATGCTATTATGTAGCCCCTTCTCTAAGATAGGAGTTTAAGCTTTGATAATTACACTGAAATTGTAAATAGGAAAGAACTGATAAGAAAGGAAAAGTTGGAAAGAATTAACTGACAAGGCAGATTTGGCTTGTAATAAAATATCTTGTAATGCAATTAAATTCCCTGAAAGATACTGTGGATAGCAGGCTTTCAAATGCCGAATGTGGCTACTATACCTTCTCCCAGTCGCCCTTTCAGGGCGATGCTTGTCCTAACCTGTAGTGTTCAGATCTGTCATTTAAAAGATAACAATATATTGATTATTAAAGTCTAAGTTTATTATTAAAGTCTAAAATTTAAAAAATAAAATAAAAAATCAGCACAAGAGGCTTGACTAAAGTTGGCCATACATGGATTCAAAATTTAGATGGTTCATCAGGAAACAGATGACTTTAGATCCATGTATGGGCAAGGAGGTTGTACAGAAGTTAATCTACCAATTGACTTCTGTACAAGTTCCCTGTCGGATTTTCCCCACTCAATCAGCACTGTAGGCTATAGCCTTCAACTCTGATCAGTGGATTCTGACAGTGGGGAAGTCTCCCCACTGTCAGAATACAATTTTTTAGCAGAGAGGATTCCCTCATTCACATTGAGTTTGTGGATGGGGGAATTTAGTCAGTTTTTTTAGTTTAACCCGATGGTTGAATGAAAAAACGAACTAATCTATGGGCTGCCTTACTATTGGTCTGATGTCACATGTGTTCCTTGTGCGGCTGGCTCCTAGATTCCTTGTAAATTTCATCCATGAAAGCCCCCCCCCCCACCCCTGCCACCAAAATCATCTGGTGCAGCAGGGTTATTAGAACTAAGGAGCTGTGACAGGCCGTCATTAAAAAAAAAATTCCATTCCCACCCCTTCCATGCAGCGCCACAATTTATAGAAGCAGTACTACAGCTTCTATGAATGAAAATCTATCTATGAATGAAGGGAGTGGTCTTCATATACAATATATAATACAGTTTTAATATTTTTTTGTACAGTATCTCACACAAGTGAGTACACCCCTCACATTTTTGTAAATATTTTATTCTATCTTTTCATGTGACAACACTGAAGAGATGTCACTTTGCTACAATGTAAAGTAGTGAGTGTACAGCTTGTATAACAGTGTAAATTTGCTGTCCCCTCAAAATAACTCAACATACAGCCATTAATGTCTAAACCGCTGGCAACAAAGGTGAGTATCAAATGACAAAAAATAAAAAACAAATAGACCTCCACACACCTAAATGAGTTTATACTACAAAGTTTAATAGCCTAATAAAGGGAAATAACATGAATAAACACTTATAACAGTGCCCCTAATACCTAAAAGGACCAAAAGCATAAAGTAATAGCTACCAGACCTACTCCCTCCCCTGATGCGGTGAGCACCCCCCTACAATGATATTAACCTAATAAACCCCAATAGCCACCCATGGGACTAAAAAATTCCCCACAAAGAATTCCTAAAGCAGCGCAGTGTGTACCTAAACAGGTTAAACACTACCCTGCAATGGAAGGCTCCACCTGGAAAATTCACTGATAACCCAATAAGAACCCAGTCATAGTCAGTCAGTCAAAGGACATGAAAAGGCACTATTAGTCAGAATGTTGAAAATCCCCACAAATCCAAAAATAAGGAAAGGAAGGAAAGTATATGATATTCCTGACTGATATTGTCAACATCAAATAAAGGAACAAAAAGTTGTTATTATAATGGTTCAAGACGCTCCAAATACTAGAAAGTTGAATGAATGGAAAAATAGTGATATTAACCGTGAAAAACAAAATGGATAGTCAGATATAAACGAATAGCTTAATGGGATATGTGTATAATACACAGCAGATCCCTACTGCATGTGTGAATCCCTGTATTCATTCATAAGGCATATACATAGCCAGGTTCCTTGATGAAAAAACTAATGCGCTAATAGATGACAGATATCTGTGTGTGTATCACATAGATTACCAACACAATCCGAGATGTAAGTCAAAGAGTACATTGGGTAACACTTCCTGTTGAGGACTGCATAGCTTTTCCACATTATTTGAGTCCGGGAGGTCGCTCTGATGCTGGTGATGCTGGATATTTCTGATATTGACCCATCAAGTTTGGAGAGATGGATCCACTATTGACCCTCTGCCTTTATTATTACATTGCTTGTGTTTTTTTACCTTCTGGTAAGCAGATTGTGAGCACGATTGGTGTGGTGTGCTTTTTTGTCTTTACACACTGAAGTTTGGTGGTGGTTTTTCAACAGTTTTTACATCTACCTCATCATTGATTGATTTTTTCCACTTGGACTGTCACTTTTATATTGTTTAACTGAAGCACTGCATTTTTGGATTATTATTTTTTGACGTTTGCTTTATCAACAGACTGTGCTAACTGCTATATTCACTTATTATTCTGTTATTCACTGTTAGCGCAGATATTGGTTCACCTTGTTTACAATTGATGCATGTCCCCTTGGGCAGGACCCGGGTCCCCAAACCCTTTTTTGGACAATACCTTGCATATTATCCTTTAAAATTAGCACTTTTGATTCCGAACGTTCGAGTCCCATAGACTTTAACGGGGTTCTAAAGTTTGCGCAAACTTTCAGGCCGTTCACAGGTTCTGGTGCGAACCGAACTGGGGGATGTTCGGCTCATCCCTAACTGTGACATCCTGAAGCAGAGCATGATCCCTCCCTTCGAAGACTGGGCTGCAGGGCAGTATTCCAACATGATAACGACCAAAACACACGACCACTGCCTTTCTAAAGAAGCTGAGGGTAAAGGTGATGGACTGGCCAAGCATGTCTCCTGACTTAAACCCTATTAAGCATCTGTGGGGAATCCTCAAATGGAAGGTGGAGGAGTGCAAGGTCTCTAACATCCAACAGCTCCGTGATGTCATCATGGAGGAGTGGAAGAGGACTCCAGTGGCAACCTGTGAAGCTCTGGTGAACTCCATGCCCAAGAGATTTAAGGCAGTGCTGGAAAATAATGCTGGCCACACAAAATATTGACACTTTGGGCCCAATTTGGACATTTTCACTTAGGGGTTTACTCACTTTTGTTGCAAGCGGTTTAGACATTAACGGCTGTGTGTTTAATTATTTTGAGGGGACAGCAAATTTACACTGTTATACAAGCTGTACACTCACTACTTTACATTGTAGCAAAGTGTCATTTCTTCAGTGTTTCAGGTTACTTTTCTGACTAGAGACGTTTACAAAAAGTATCTGTCATACATACCTCTGAGGAAGTTGGAAGATATCGTTATCCAGGATATTCAAAGGGAGGATTACCCTTGTGACAGCTATCTGCAGTTCAAGTTATCGTGTAATTCATTGAGAGTTGAACAGCCTCAGAACTTCGACACACTGGCCATTGTGTGTCCTCGGTTAACAGGATCCACATGAAATTCACTAATCGTAGGGACCAACACAGATCTGGTGGAGCGGCTGTTAGCCCTTGTGGTCCCCAGATGTGACCACTTACTCTCCCTGCCAGCAGGAGGGTCAGAAGTCTCCCCCTCTTCCACAGTGGAGGCAGAAACAGTCAAGTGAGAAGATGGGGCTAGTAAGCTAGTAAACCATGCCTGAGCCAAGGGGACAGAAAGGGGGAAGAGTTGTGCATCATCTTAAGAGACTGACCTATGATGTGTTGGGTGAGAGCTCTAAAAAGGTTACACTCACCCCTCAAGAGACTCTTGACATGCCAACCTGTTCACCACAGATTTGGTGAAGGGTGACCCTGACTCACCCTTTGGCACAACTGGCAGGGCCATCCCAATAAAGGTGGCTTAAAGGGCAGGAAAACTTTCCTTCCTATGTTCATTGGTGGGAGGTTCCTCTGTCTGGTTCTTATGCAAATTAAGATTGTTTGTCTTCCTGTGTACATTGAGCTGTTTCTTTCCATGTGTATCTTAAAAAGCATGTACCAGGTAAAGGACTGTTACTTCCTTTGGAGACCAAAGGTTCTTTGGTGGGGGAGTGTGTAGCGGGTGCCCCGTGGACCTCCCGCAATTCCCGTCGGCCGCCGCTGGCACTTACACTGATAGGCTCTCCTGAGAGGGAGAGCGCCCTTGTCAGCTCCTGCAGGGTATTTATTCCCCCTCCCTTTACTCACTAGCTCAATGAGATTGCGAGCGGCGCTCACACAGGCAGCCATCCATTCTGATCCCTCCCCTGCATCTCATTGGCAGGAAGAGAGAACCACTTACAGAAGAGGCTCCAAAAGCTGCTAAGGATTCTGGGAAATGTAGTCCCCAACAAAAACAGCCCCATAGCAATCCCATGGGGGTGAAAGTTTAGAAAGTTTAGGACTCCATCTTGTCTGCCTGAGGTGAGACAGTCACCACGAGGCAGGAGAAGAAACTGGACCCAGGGGACATGTCAGTCCACCACTTTTTTTCCAGGCATCCAGGGCCGGTCGGGGATCCCAGGTGCATATTCAGGCGCACCTGCACCTGCCAGTTTGAGGCAGCCCAGTCCAAGAAATTTACACTAGATTATAAGGGATCATTGAAGTTCAAAGATCTTGGACAAACTGGGGCTCAGACCTCCAGATATGGGTATAGTGTAGCTTTTTTTGCTACTCCAGGTGTCATCGGGTGCCCACTGCCATCTGGAGATGCACTGTCTTGTTACTGAAAATATTTTTGGCTATTATCTCTCGAATAATACACTCTAAAGTTTATTTCAAGATAAAACCTGTCTCATCCAACTCTTTTAAATTGCAGCCCAAGCAAACTGCTAACATACTCTCCAGCCACTGAAAAATATTTGTGGCTTTTGGTTTTCAGATAATACACTTTAATTTGTATTGTATGGTCTTTTTCTTTTTGCTGCTCTGTTAAAGTGATTGTAAAGTCAAACATGTTATACTTACCTTTTCTGTCAAATGGTTTTGCACAGGGCAGCCTGGATGGATCCTCCTCTTCTGGGGTCCCTCTTCGCTGCTACTGGCCTCTCCCTCCTGTTGAGTGCCCCCACAGTAAACAGCTTGCTATGGGGGAACCCGAGCTGCAGCTCTATGTGTCCATTCAGACTGCTTGGCCCCACCCCCTCTCTCTCCTGATTGGCTAACTGACTTTTATTGACAGCCGTGGGAGCCAATGGCGCTGCTGCTGTGTCTCAGCCAATGAGGATGGAGAGTTCCGGACAACTGAAGGACCCGTGCACATCGCTCGACAGAGATGGGGCTCAGGTAAGTACAGGGGTGCTGGGGAGGCTGCTACACACAGAAGACTTTTTATCTTAATGCATAGAATGTATTAAGATAAAAAAACCTTCTGCCTTTACAACTCCTTTAAGTGCTTGTGTACTGTCCTGACAATAGTACATTTTTGACTAAACACATACCTGAAATTTATATTTTGAATATTTTGAGAATTAGTGGAGATATGAGGATAGGCAGCATGTCCTGAATGTCTGGTTGTGGGTTTGAAGTGTTTTTGTGCATGCTGTGAAATTTAATTCAATTTTACAGACATTGTAGTGTGTTACAGTGAAAAAGGAGCTCATAAACTATACTATTCGTTTTGCCACTGGTGTTGCCTTGTTTCTTACCCACAGCACATGATATGCTGAACGAGGAAGAGGGAGAGAGTAGTCATCTGGTCTTTTGGTAAAAGGACAAATATTTATCCAAAATCTTGACCCGACTGTAGGCACATTAAGACGTTTCTATGTCTGTACTATAATTTTATGTTTGTATTATCTGGGCTTTTTATATGTAGCAATGAAGCTAGGAGTGCTCACGATTTTTGACTGAATAATATACTGTATATACTGTATATAAATAGAGAGCGAGAGAGAGAGAGAGAAAGGGAGAGAGAAACAGAGAGTGGCAATCAGGTGAAAATAGGGGATAATATAATAACTTTTTTTGCACCAACATTACAGTAAGTGACAGCACATCTTTCTCAGGTCAGCCTTACGTTAGTGTAAAAGTTATTACACTCTCTTCCATGTTGACCTTTGAGCACCTATTATATATACATATTATTAATATTATTATTATTATACAATTTTATTTTATACAATATTATAGTAATTTATTTTATACAATTTTATAAAATATTATTATTATATACAATATATACATATATTGAGAAATGAAAAAAGTTTTTCTCTAAGTTTCTGTCCCAGATTTAGCCAAATGTATCCTACCTGTCAGTGGTGTGGCCATGTTCTCTAATTAAAACATAGCCTGTAAGTGGTACTTGAAAATAGCAGCTGGCAGGCAAACAGTTTAATTGGCACTGTTAAAAAGAACTGTCTATTATACTTAAACTGATATAAAGTTTGAGAATATGACCTGATATAAAATTTCTACCCCAAGAATCCATTGCTTACTTGCATGGAAAATAGACCATGACAGCCAAGTCATCACTTACACACGCTAAATTAGATCTCTTCCAAGTGTCTTGTAATGTTATTATTAGCACTCTAATACGCTGACATAAAATATGCTGGAGCAAGGAGATGGACTAAGGAAGTAATACAAGATGTCAGAGTACATTTTTATCACTTTAAATAAAACCTTAACATAAGAAAGTATCCCTAATTTAGAGATTTTAAACCGATATAGATTGATACTGTGTACAGATAGTGATATATTCTCTATATAGATGTATACACATATACTGTATATACTGGATGTATATATATATATATATTATATTACCAAAAGTATTGGGACGCCTGCCTTTACACACACATGAACTTTATTGGCATCTCAGTCTTAAGCCCTGTACACACGGCCGAAAATCCCGTCAGGAAAAAAACATTGTTTTTCCTGACGAGATTCCTGGCAAGCTTTTCTTGCCAAGCCGTGCATACAGATGGGCATTCAATAGAACCGCCGTTCTTTTGAATGGCAAGAACGCGGTGACGTCATCGACTACGAAGAGCATGTGCTCGTCACATTTGATGCCATCGCCGCCATCTTGCTTCACCCTACACTACCCTTGTAAGCTACCACGCATGTGTCAAAGTCTCATTGAGCATGCGCGGGCTTACTGGAGGACAGGTAAGCTTGTAGCCGCATACACGCACACAGTTTTCTCATCCGGAAACAGGCCGATGAGAATCCCGACGAGAAAATAGAGAGCAGGTTCTCTATTTTTCTCGTTAAGATTCCCCGCAGTTTTCTCGACGAGAAAACATACACACGTCCGGTTTTCTCTGCAAAAAGCTTTGCCAGCAGTTTTCTTGCCGAGAAAACCAGCCGTGTGTATGAGGCTTTAGTCCGTTGGGTTCAATATTGCGTTAGCCCACCCTTTGCAGCTATAACACCTTCAGCTCTTCTGGGAAGGCTGTCCACAAGGTTTAGAAGTGTGTTTATAGGAATGTTTGGCCGTTCTTTCAAAAGCACCTGGCTCGCAGTCTCTGCTCTAATTCATCCCAAAGGTGTTCTATAGGGTTGAGGTCAGGACTATGTGCAGGCCAGTCAAGTTCCTCCACCCCAAACTTGCTCATCCATGTCTTTTTGGACCTTGTTTGTGAACTGGTGTGAAGTTATGTTGGAACAGGAAAGGGTCATCCCCAAACTGTTCCGACAAAGTTTAGAACATAAAATTGTCCAAAATATCTTGGTATGCTGACGCCTTAGGAGTTCTCTTTACTGGAACTAAGGGACCAAGCTCAACCCATGAAAAAAATACCCCACACTGTAACCCCTGCCCCCCCCCCCCACCACCACCAAATGATTTGGATCAGTGCGCAAAGCAGGGTCCATAAAAACATGGATGAGCGAGTTTGGGGTGAAGGAACTTGACTGGCCTGCACAGAGTCCTGATCTCAACCCTATAGAACACCTTTGGGATGAATTAGAGCAGAGACTGCGAGCAGGCCTTCTCGTCCACATCAGTGCGTGATCTCACAAATGCGCTTTTGAAAGAACGGTCCCAATTGGGCCCAATTTGGTCATTTTCACTTAGGGGTCTACTCACTTTTGTTTCCAGCAGTTTGGACATTAATGGCTGTGTGTTGAGTTATTTTGAAGGGACAGCAAATTTCCACTGTTATACAAGCTGTACACTCACTACTTTACATTCTAGCAAAGTGTAATTTATTCAGAGTTGTCTAAAATATTTACAAAAATGTGACGAGTGTACACACTTTTGTGAGATATTGTATATTGATATACAAGCTACTTTAATTTTGCAAACAGCAGATAGCAATGATCATAGGTGTGTGCAGCCTATTGCATTAGGGTGTGCACCCCAAAGCTCAAACACATATGCCTTTCTCCACAGCCTCAGTTGCACGCGACAGTAAATGAACGTAAAGTGCCCTGTGCTGAGCGTCTTTCTGTTTATTCACAAACTGAAGCATGGTAAACACAGTTTACTATGCTTCAGTTAGGAATGAACAAGGAAGGCACTGGTAAATGACAATTGTATTACCCTCTTCCCTCACTCTCTATCCTAAAACATCCCCTACATCAGCTGTGGAGAGAGGAGGGAAGCCATCAGCACTGCAGAGCAGGGGGGCCAACACGGGGAAAGCCCTGGCAGTAGGGGGAATCAGGACAGCAGTAAATGATTAGGGTGTGCCCAGGCACACCTGGCACACCCCCTGCGCACACACCTATGGCAATGATATGCTATAGATATGATGCAAACATGTATCTTTCATGCAACCATGGTAACAGTTAATGCTCAAGATTCCCAAAAACGAAGAAGGGATGTTACAGAGCAGAAGAAAAGAAAAGAAAAAGCAAAGAAGGCAAAGATGGATGGATAAGAAAAAAAGGAACGGAAAAAAGGAAGGGAAGGGTATGAAAAAGGAGGAGAGGAGGAGAGGAAGGAGACTAAAGGAGAGGAACCTATAAACCAATATACTAATGAACTGGGAAAACCTGCACTTATTAACTAGCTGGAGAAAACTCTAGAATTTCTAATATAAGGCCTGTTAAAGTAAATAATTCCAATTAAAAAAATATAGATGGAAAGGAAATGAGGCGGGGGAAAGTTAAAGGGGTTGTAAAGGTTTGTTTTTTATTTTCTAAGTAGGTTCCTTTAAGCTAGTGCATTGTTGGTTCACTTACCTTTTCCTTCGATTTACCTTCTAAATGTTTTTTTTCTTTGTCTGAATTTCTCACTTCCTGTTCCTCCTCAGTAAGCTTGCCCCCATCATCCGAGCCGTTCTTGCTGGGGGTTAGTCAGCCTGCTCGCCCCCTCCCTTGGGACTACATCCCTGCAGAGAGACGCTGTGTCTCCCCGCAGGGATGTAGTCCCAAGGGAGGGGGCGAGCATGCTGACTAACCCCCAGCCAGAACGGTTTGGATGATGGGGGCAAGCTTACTGAGGAGAAACAGGAAGTGAGAAATTCAGACAAAGAAAAAAAACATTTAGAAGGGAAAGCAAAGGAAAAGGTAAGTGAACCAACAATGCACTACCTTAAAGGAACCTATTTAAAAAATAAAAAAACAACCATTACAACCCCTTTAAAGCCTCTAGGGGTCTGGCCTTTGGTTTCTATGTACCTAGTGTCCATTTATCATGGTTGCTTATTATCAATAAAGCTGTGTCCCTCAATGGACAATAGAGTAAAACAGTTTCAAACAGGATTGTTCTATTGAGATAACTGTCTTTGACTGCTACTCCACCTTATTATCCAAAAGTGTAAAACGAAATGCTCAGCCAAGCATTTATGTTTATGGAAACATTGACCTACTGTGGTTTCTGAGGGTGTCCGGATCATGCCTGCATGTCTAACTTATACTTTACTGAAATGATCTCTTGAGGATATGAACTATTGCGTAGTCTGTATTATTTGCCCTAGGCTGTAACTCTCCCTGAATTAAACACTTGGTTTACAGTAACCTTCTAATTGTGCAACTAATTATCAATCAAGTTTCACTTCCAATTTACCCAATGCAATTCAAAGTTAATTAACAGCATCTCTGCCTTCCCTACTCTTTACTATTTTCAGATGGATGCAAAAAACTAAATGAATGTACTTTGCTTACCATGTGCAAATGGAACATACAAACAAAACTTCAATTACACTTAATAGCCGAAACTATTACAGAAATGGTTTCTGAAATACCTAAGAGAATTGACTGCAATAATTCATCTGAGAAAGTTCTGAATGTTAAGCAAATGCAACCACCCTCGGAGTTCTGCTTTAACCCCCTAAGTCATTTTGGAGGAGAGATTTAAATGCTGAAAGCTTCTAGGAATAGATTGGCCATTTCCCCCTGGATATATGCGGCAGATAAGCATTTTATCATGATGATCACAAATCCCTCTTTATCCTCCATTATCTTTTCAAACACGTCACTGCAAAGTGCGTATGCTAAAATGAGATTTAGATACTTTAGCTAAGCTTTCCAGCTGAAAAGTATGGAGTGGCTTATGCACAATTGATTAATTTTATGCTGTCAATTTATCTGAAATATTATACGTATTCAGCCTTTGCCATATCAAAAATGACCATAATAAAAATGGTTAGGTTACAGCTGAATATTTTTCCAGTGTAAATGAGAGGATTTCATCAACTCCCCGCTGAATGAGTTGATCTTGAATTCTTGGCCACAATGAACATACTATATCATCACTCTGTTACGCATTACGATGAAGTGTTGATAGAAGGACTGTCAAAGTTATGGATCTACAGATGTAGACCCTCCAGCTACACTATAAAGCACTGGTGTCAAACACAAGGCCCGCGGGCCGAATCCGGCCCTCCAGGCCATTTCATGTGGCCCTCGTACCTCCAGCCCTCCTCTGGTCCTCCTCCAGACCCTTACATTCTGCTTTTAAGCAATGCATCCAGCTTCTTCCCAACAGCAGCATAAGGAAAGGGGGGTGCACTGTGATGTAAGGGAGAGTGGGGGACTCAACTTCTGATGGTGGGGTGGCTCTTAACATCTAATGTAAGGGGAGGGGATGCACTGGACATCTAATCTTACAGATACAACCTTTTTGAGGGCAATCATAATGCTGATGCGGCCCACGCTGAAATTGAGTTTGACACCCCTGCTATAAAGGATACTAAAAAGAGATGGTAGGTGTACCCAAGAAGTGCACTCTGACAGCTGGGTCACAGTGGAGCAGGACACCACAGGGCAGATAATACCTGGGAATTGGACCTGCAGAGTTGGAGCAATGCTGAAGGACTCTGGAAAACAATGGTCCCTCATGAAAGCAGATGGCATGGGTTTTCCCAGGGTGCAAAGTCTAAGGACCAGCCAGTATTCACCAGAGATCCTGATGGGGAGATGAGCTTGGCTGCGTGCTTAAACCAGGTTGCGATCTGCAGGTTCACCCTGACCCAAGATCAGGAACTTAGATACAAAAATGTACAAGGAAGTAGGTCTGGAGAATTAAGGTACACTACAGTGACAGTCTAGAGCAGTGGTTCTCAACCTGGGGGTCGAGACCCCCTCAGGGGTCGAATGATGATTTGCCAGAGGTCACCAAATCCTGGGCTGTTCCTGAAGCCCGCACTGCTCTCCCAGCCTTTTTGCGGCCGCCCAGCAGGGCTGTCCCTGGAGCCTGTGGCTGCCCAGCTGGGCTGTTCCTAGAGCCCGCAGCCGCCCACTCAGCCACTTTGCAGCCGCCCATTCAGTTCACGGCATGGCTAGGCGGCAGAGACTAGAGGTCAGCTGACTGGTGAGGAATGTGAAGTGGGAGGGGCTGGAGGAGACCCTATCTCCTGATTTCAGCATACAGTAGGTGTCACTGCTACGAGACACCACAAAGTCGGAGACACAGTGAAGCCGGAGACACAATGAGTAATACAACCTGTGATTATAGTTGCCATTAAAAGTCCCCACTACAGTTCTCAGATCAGCAGATGACTTTGATCAAGAGCACCTAAGTTGGCTGTTTAGAACTCCAACTAATATTGGCACTCAACCCACCCCAATGGAGTAAGAGAAGGAATAAAAATAGAGAATACATGGAAGGGAGAGGAAAAAAGGGGGAGGAACAAAGAAAAAGGAAGAGAAACAATAAGAGAGACAACAAGCTAGAGAGAGGGATGGGGGGGAGGGCAAGAAATAAGGTTATAGAGAGATAAAAGGGAAAAAAGGAGAGCAAAAAGAAAGAGTGGTACATCCTAAAATGTATTATAAGGGGTTTTAATACTGTACGAGTGGAAGGGACTCAGTGAGTGCTAAATGTCCGTGGGTTAGGGGCGCAAATTACTTGTCTTGCCTTGGGTGCTGACAACCCACGCTACAAAAAAAACTTTACTTTTAGGGGTCCCCACAACTTGGAAAACTTTATCAGGGGGTCCCGGCAGTAGAAAGGTTGAGAACCACTGGCCTAGAGGATGGAGGTGGCTGTGGACACAGTAGGAAAGGTACAAGTCAGAGGTCAGGTCCAGCAACAGACTCGGATAATCTGAAACAATTCCAGGGATCAGTGCAGCCAGCAGACTTATGTGGCCTGGAACAAAATCAAAGGTCAGTTCAGATAATGGATTTAGATAACCAGGAAACAAATACAGATGTCTGTACAGGGGTATAAATGGAGCAAAGCAGGCTGGATAGCAGACAGGTAGAGGTCTTAACAGCTAACGTGCAAAAGTGTTGCTCTGGCAGCAAGCTGAGAGCTGCACTGAGGTTCAATACATAAGGCAAGAGAAGCAAGATGTGATGCTTTGCATCGTGGCAAAAACTGTTCTACCTGTCACGTTTGGCATGCAGTATCGACTGCCAAACATGACCCTTTCAAAAGAATGGTGCTGCTGGTCTGCAACCACCCACAATGCGCATAGTCGTGGTGTGATGCTGCAGACTTTTGGAGGTTAAAACAGGCAGTGAGGAGGCGACATAACACTGAAAAGTGATCCACCACAGATTGCTCTTCAGTGGGTGCCTGAAGTGTAAACGAGTCTTTAATGTTTCTGGTTCAAGCTTTGATTTTGGCAAGATCAGGCTGTCATCAGGTTGTTTGAAAAAACAACAGCTGCAACAGTATTTTCTTAACAAAGGTGAAAAAAGGGATAGAGAGAAACTAGTTTCAGGGCCATATTTATACACTATGTTACCAAAAGTATTGGGATGCCTGCCTTTACATGCACATGAACTTTAATAGCATCCCAGTAAGGTTCAATATTGAGTTGGCCCACCCTTTGCCGCTATAATAGCTTCAACTCTTCTGGGAAGGCTGTCCATAAGGTTTAGGAGTGTGTCTATGGGAATGTTTGACCATTCTTCCAGAAGCGCATTTATGAGGTCAGGTACTGATGTGGACTAGAAGGCCTCGCAGTCTCCGCTCTAATTCATCCCAAAGGTGTTCTGTCAAGTTGAGGTCAGGACTCTGTGCAGGCCAGTCAAATTCCTCCCCCCCCCAAACTTACTCATCCATCTTAAAACAGGAAGGGACCATCCCCAAACTGTTACCACAGAGTTGGGACAATGAAATTCTACAAAATGTCTTGGTATGCTGACGTCTTAAGAGTTCCCTTCACTGGAACTAAGGGGCCAGATTTAGCAATCTGTTTCCCCTGTGCGTTTCTTAATAAATTAATACTTTGAAAAATTTGCCTACCCAATTACTCTTTATGACAGAAAACGCAGGAAACATGATTAATTTGTATATATAATCTTATATTATTCTTTTTGATGTCCTATAGAACAATTTAATCCCCTTGAGGAAGACCTAGAGAGGTCGAAATGCATCGGGGTCTCTTCTATAGTACATTGTAATGCATTAAATTTGTAATGTCACACTATCCTAAATGTACACTATATGTATGTGAATTGTATTATTTCTGTGTTCCATTGTTGTTTTTTTAAATACCGGAGCTCATAAGATCCATGAATTTATCTTTTTATGCTATATGCGTCATTGCAATCTTTCCAATAAAATTTACATTTTATCTACCATTGATTCCTCTTTGCTGCTTTAAAGTCCCACGGGAAAATGTCTTTTTGTGTCCTAGTGTTCAAATCGGGATGTGCAGCCCTCTCTCACCCCCATATGTGTCAATCCATGCTAAGGGGCCAAGCACAACCCCTGAAAAACAACCCCACACCATAATTCCCCCTCCACCAAATGATCTGGACCAGTTCACAAACCAAGGTCCATAAAGACATGGATGAGCGAGTTTGGGATGGAGGAACTTGACTGGCCTACACCTCAACTCGATAGAACACCTTTGGGAAGAATTAGAGCGATGGGTGACTGGCATAGTGTCATATTATGACTAAGCGAACCTTGATTTGTGAAACACGTTGATCTTGCCATGCCTGCATAGAGGTCTCATGATGTCTTACGATGTATCTTGAAGCATTTTTATCTTCAATAAAGTAATCATCACTGGTCCATACCTGGGAGTGCGGGTAAACTTTCTTGAACAGGGATGAGCTTCGAGTTCGAGTCAAACTCATGTTCGACTCGAGCATTGCCTGTTCACCCGTTCGGCGAACAGCGAACAATTTGGGGTGTTCGTGGCAAATTCGAAAAGCCGCAGAACACCCTGTAAAAGTCTATGGGAGAAATCTAAAGTGCTAATTTTAAAGGCTTATATGTAAGTTATTGTCATAAAAAGTGATTGGGGACCCGGGTCCTGCCCTAGGGGACATGTATCAATGCAAAAAAAGTTTTAAAAATGGCTGTTTTTTTGGGAGCAGTGATTTTAATAATGCTTAAAGTGAAACAATAAAAGTGAAATATTCCTTTAAATTTCGTACCTGGGGTGTGTATATAGTATGCCTGTAAAGCAGCACTTGCTTCCCGTGCTTAGAACAGTCTCTGCACAAAATGCAATTTCTGAAGGAAAAAAAGTCATTTAAAAGTACTCGTGGCTGTAATGAATTGCCGGTCCCGGCAATACAGAGAAAAGTCATTGAAAGTCATTGATAAAAAAAAAAAAACAAATGCGTGGGGGTCCCCCCAAATTCAATTACCAGGCCCTTCAGGTCTGGTATGGATATTAAGGGGAACCCAGCGCCAAATTAAAAAAAAAATGCCGTGCGGTTCCCCCCAAATATCCGTACCAGACCCTTCACATCTGGAATGGATTTTAAGGGGAACTCCGCGGCAAATTAAAAAAAATGGCGTGGGGTTCCCCCCAAAAATCCATGCCAGACTCTTATCCGAGCACGCAACCTGGCAGGCTGCAGGAAAAGAGGAGGATGATGAGAGAGCCCCCCCCTCCTGAACCGTACCAGGCCACATGCCCTCAACATGGGGAGTATGCTTTGGGGTCTGCACCCCAAAGCACCATGTCCCCATGTTGATGGGGACAAGGGCCTCATCCCCACAACCCTTGCCCGGTGGTTGTGGGGGTCTGTGGGCAGGGGGCTTATCGGAATCTGGAAGACCACTTTAACAAAGGGGACCCCCAGATCCCAGCCCCCCCTATGTGAATTGGTAACGGGGTACATTTTACCCCTACCATTTCACAAAGAAAGTGTAAAAAATTGTAAAAAAACACACAGACACAGTTGGGATAAATCTTTTATTAAAAATAAAAAGAAGAATAAAAAATAAAAGACTCCAGCTGTGGTAATCCACTCTCGATCTCCACTCCAGCGATGTCGGTATCCTGCGATGGATGATCTATCCAGGCTCCAGCGACGAGGAACAGCACACTATCCTCTCTTCACCAGAGCGGAGACACCCCGGGAATTACACCGCCGAAGCCTGACAGGTCTTATGTAGCCGAGGACGGAGCCACCCATTACGTGACCCGTCCCCCTTTGACGCAAGGGGAAACCCAGGCTTTCCCAGTGATGTGCGGGTGACCCCGCCCCCCTCTGATGCAACGCAGGTTTCCGTTGCATTAGAGGGGGCGGGGACACCCATCACGTCAATGGGGAAGCCCGGGTTTCCCCTTGCGTCAGAGGGGGACGGGGGTAACGTGATGGGTGGCCCCGTCCTCAGCTACATAAGAGCTGTCACTGGCTGAAGCCGCGTCATTCCCGGGGTGTCTCCGCTCCGGTGAAGAGAAGATCGTGTGCTGTTCCTCGTAGCTGGACATCATCGCTGGAGCCTAGAGAGATCATCCATCGCAGGATACAGACATCACTGGAGTGGAGATCGAGAGTGGATTACCACCGCTGGAGTCTTTTTTTTTTTATTCTTTTTTTTTTTTAATAAAGGACTTATCCCAACTGTGTCTGTGTTTTTTTAATTTTTTTTACACTTTCTTTGTGAAATGGTAGGGGTACAATGTACCCCGTTACCAATTCACATAGGGGGGCTGGGATCTGGGGGTCCCCTTTGTTAAAGGGGTCTTCCAGTTTCCGATAAGCCCCCCGCCTGCAGACCCCCACAACCACCGGGCAAGGGTTGTGGTGATTAGGGCCTTGTCCCCATCAACATGGGGACATGGTGCTTTGGGGTCTGGCCCCAAAGCATCCTCCCCATGTTGAGGGCATGTGGCGCTCTCTCTTCCCCCCCTCTTTTCCTGTGGCCTGCCAGGTTATGTGCTCGGATAAGGGTCTGGTATGAATTTTTTGGGGGAACCCCACACCATATTTTTTTTTAAATTTGGCACGGAGTTCCCCTTAACCACTTAACAACCACCTGCCGACAAATAACGTCGACAAGGTGGTTGCTTAACTCTGGGAGGACGTTATATAACGTCCTCCCAGAATCGCGCTCCCGCGCGCCCCCTGGGGCGCGCACACGGGAAACTCTGTGGATCACGAATCGCGGTAAATCGCCGCTGATAGCGGCCGTTTACCACGTGATCGCTCCGTCAAATGACGGAGCAATCACTTGTAAACAGACCGGCGTCATTTGATGACGCCGGTTCCTCCCTCCCCTCTCTGTACCGATCGGTACAGTGTGAGAGGGGAGGGGGAGGGAGCGGATGGCAGCAGCAGCACTGTGGGCTGGATCTGTGACAATTGCAGTCACAGATCCACCCATCCATCCATCCATCCCTGCTCAGCCATCCCTGTGCTATACCCTGCCAATACTCTGCAATACACCCTGCCAATACTCTGCAAAATACCCTGCCAATACTCTGCAATACCCTGGTGCAATACTCTGCAATACCCTGGTGCAATACTCTGCAATACCCTGGTGCAATACTCTGCAATACCCTGGTGCAATACTCTGCAATACCCTGGTGCAATACTCTGCAATACCCTGCGAAATACTCTGCAATACCCTGCGAAATACTCTGCAATACCCTGGTGCAATACTCTGCAATACCCTGGTGCAATACTCTGCAATACCCTGGTGCAATACTCTGCAATACCCTGGTGCAATACTCTGCAATACCCTGCACAATACTCTGCAATACCCTGCAAAATACTCTGCAATACCCTGCAAAATACTCTGCAATACCCTGCAAAATACTCTGCAAAATACTCTGCAATACCCTGCACAATACTCTGCAATACCCTGCACAATACTCTGCAATACCCTGCACAATACTCTGCAATACCCTGCACAATACTCTGCAATACCCTGCACAATACTCTGCAATACCCGCCACAATATTCTGCAATACCCTCCACAATACTCTGCAATACCCTCCACAATACCCTGTGCAATACCCTCCACAATACCCTGTGCAATACCCGTGCAATACCCTGCCATACACCGCAATACCCTGCCATACACCGCAATACCCTGCCATAGTCCGCAATACTCCGCAATGCCCGGCAATACTCCGCAATACCCGGCAATACTCCGCAATGCCCGGCAATACTCCGCAATGCCCAGCAATACTCCGCAATGCCCGGCAATACTCTGCAATAACCACTTCCCGCCCTCCGGCCGTCATATGACGTCCTTGACTTTGTGCGGGGATATCTGAATGATGGGAGCAGCTACAGGCATCATTCAGATATTAGCTTTTTCAGCCGGCGATTCCCTACACCATAAGAACAATCATAGCGGCTGTTCCGCCGCTTGATCATTCTTACGGGAGGCGAGAGGGGATGTCCCCCCCCCCGCCCTCCGGTGCTTCTACCGACTCACCGCTACGATCAAAGCCAGGATTGTTGTTTTTTTTTTTGTATTTTTTTCAGGCTTCCCAGCCTAGAGGTGAGATGTGGGGTCTTATTGACACCCCCCCCCCATATCTCACTGTAAAGAGGACCTGTCATGCCATATTCCTATTACAAGGGATGTTTACGTTCCTTGTAATAGGTATAAAAGTGATCAAAAAAATGTTTAGGGCGGAAAAACATGTCAAACTAAAATAAATAAAGTAAAATGAAGAATAAAATATATATATTTTTTTAAAGCGCCCCTGTCCCCGTGAGCTCGCATACAGAAGCGAACGCATACGTAAGTCCCGCCCACATATGAAAACGGTTTTCAAACCACACATGTGAGGTATCTCTGCGAACGTTAGAGCGAGAGCAATCATTTTGGCCCTAGACCTCCTCTGTAACTCAAAACATGTAACCAGTAAAAATATTTAAAGCGTCGCCTATGGGGATTTTTTAAGTAGCGAAGTTTGGCGCCATTCCACGAGTGTGTGCAATTTTTAAGGGCGACATGTTAGGTATCTATTTACTCGGCGTAACTTCATCTTTCACATTATGCAAAAACATTGGGCTAACTTTACTGTTTTTTTTTTTTTTTTAAGCACAAAACATTTTTTTTCCGTAAAAAACGCGTTAAAAAAATTGCTGCGCAAATATCGTGCGAGATAAAAAGTTGCAACAACCACCATTATATTCTCTAAGGTCTTTGCTAAAAAAACATATATAATGTTTTGGGGTTCTATGTAATTTTCTAGCAAACAAATGATGATTTTTACATGTAGGAGAGAAATGTCAGAATTGGCCTGGGTGCTCCAGAACGCCTGAAGGTGCTCCCTGCATGTCGGGCCTCTGTATGTGGCCACGCTGTGTAAAAGTCTCACACATGTGGTATCGCCATACTCGGGAGTAATAGCAGAATGTGTTTTGGGGTGTAATTTGTGGAATGCATATGCTGTGTGTGAGAAATAACCTGCTAATATGACAATTTTGTGAAAAAAAAAAAAGAGAAAAAAAAAATCTTGATTTTGCAAAGAATTGTGGGAAAAAATGACAACTTCAAAAAACTCACAATGCCTCTTTCTGAATACCTTGGAATGTCTTCTTTCCAAAAAGGGGTCATTTGGGGGGTATTTGTACTTTTCTGGCATGTTAGGGTCTCAAGAATTGAGATAGGCCGTCAGTACTTCAGGTGTGATCAATTTTCAGATATTGGCACCATAGCTTGTGGACTCTATAAGTTTCACAAAGACCAAATAATATGCACCAATTTGTACTTATTTTTACCAAAGATATGTAGCAGTATAAATTTTGGCCAAAATTTATGAAGAAAAAATAGTAATTTGCAAAATTTTATAACAGAAACGAAAAAAAAATCATTTTTTTACAAAATTTTCAGTCTTTTTTCTCTTATAGCGCAAAAAATAAAAAACCCAACAGTGATTAAATACCACCAAAAGAAAGCTCTATTTGTGTGAAAAAAAGGACAAAAATTTCATATGGGTACAGTGTTGTATGACTGAGTAATTGTCATTCAAAATGTGAGAGCACCGAAAGCTGAAAATTGGTCTGGTTATTAAGGGGGTTTAAGTGCCCAGTGGTCAAGTGGTTAAAATCCATACCAGACCTGGTATGGATATTTGGGGGGAACCGCACGCCATTTTTTTTTATTTGGCGCAGGGTTCCCCTTAATATTTATACCAGACCTGAAGGGCCTGGTAATTGAATTTGGGGGGAACCCCACGCATTTATTTTTATTTTTTTTATCAATGACTTTCAATTACTTTTCTATGTATTGCCGGGACCGGCAAGTCATTACAGCCGCGAGTACTTTTAAATTACTTTTTTTCCTTCAGAAATGACATTTTGTGCAGAAACTGTTCTAAGCACGGGAAACAAGCGCTGCTTTACAGGCATACTATATACACCCCCCAGGTACGAAATTTAAAAGAATATTTCACTTTTATTGTTTTACTTTAACCACTTCCCGCCCAGTCAATAGTGAATTGACGTCCGGGAAGTGGTTGCAATATCGATACTGGACGTCATATGACGTCCTGCAGGATAATGCCTTGCGCGCGCCCGCGGGGGCGCGCAGCGCGGTGATCGGGGACGGCATGTGTCCCTCGGACACAGCGCTTCCCCGATCACGGTAAACAGCCAATTTCATTGGCTGTTTACCATGTAATCGGCTGTGTCAAAGTCACAGCCGATCACCTGTCAAAACAAACTCGGCGGCGCGCTTCGTGCGCGCCGCCACAGGCTTGCAGAGCGGGGATCGGGGAAGACGAGTGTCCCTTGGACACAGCGCGTCCCCGATCAGAGTAAACAGCCAATGAATTGGCTGTTTACCACGTGACCGGCTGTGTCCAATCACAGCCGGTCACAAATGTAAACAAACTCCACAGGAGTTACTACCTGATCCCTGCTCTCTCCTCACACACCGATCTGTGAGGAGAGAGAAGAGATCAGTAAGTTAGCTCAGTGTAGTTTGTCTACATAAGTTTACAGTGTACAACACGCCCCCCCCATAAAGAGGACCTGTCACACAGCCCAGGACATCAATCAGCCCAGCCAATCAGCCCATCTGTCAATCAGCCCATCTGTCAATCAATCAGCCCATCTGTCAATCAATCAGCCCATCTGTCAATCAATCAGCCGATCTGTCAATCAATCACCCCACCTGTCAATCAATCACCCCATCTGTCAATCAATCAACCCATCTGTCAATCAATCAATCAGCCCATCTGTCAATCAATCAGCCCATCTGTCAATCATCTGTCACAGGCCCACCTCCATCGGTACCGCCACACAGGCTACAAGTACCGCCATCGGTACCAGTACCACCACCAGTACCGCCACCAGGCCCAGCATCTATACTGCCACACAGGCCCGCTACCAGTATCACCACTAGTGCCGCCATCGGTACCACCACCAGTACCACCACCCGTACCACCGTCGGTAGTGCCACCACCACCTGTACCACCACCTGTACCGCCATCAGTACCATCACCACCCGTACCGCCATTGGTACCACCACCACCTGTACCGCCATCGGTACCACCACCACCTGTACCGCCATCGGTACCACCACCACCCATACCGCCATCGCTACCACCACCACCCGTACCGCCACCTGTACCGCCATCGGTACCGCCGCCACCACCACCACCCTTACCGCCATCGGTACCACCACCACCTGTACCGCCATTGGTACCACCACCACCCATACCGCCATCGGTACCACCACACAGGCCCACCACTAATACCTCCATCGGTACTACCACACAGACCGCCACCACTACCACCAGCAGTACCATTACACAGGCCCACCAATAAGCACTGCCATAATGTCCCAAAGGGTTTACACACCTGAGGAGGCATATGCCATTCTTGCCATGTCGGATGATGAGAGCAGCGGGGAGCTCCCATTATCCGATTCTGGTTCGGAATACGAGCCAGTGGAGGATAGTGGCTCAGAGTCCGAGTCCCCGGAGGAAACCGTCCCTCCCAAAAGAATGCGATCGGCACCAAGATCAGCACCAAGATCAGCACCAAGATCAGGAGAACTGCCCACCACCAGCAGCGCCATACCCCAGGAAGAGGAGCCCAGTACAAGCAATGGAAATGCACGCCCAACCCGAAGAATCCAGCCCCAATCCTACCTTCCCGATGCCCTGGCAAACCCCTTATGGTTGCCTGCCAACTCAGGATCCGCTATCATCCCCCCTTTCACCGCACAGCCAGGTGTGCAGCCCGACACTACAAATTTTTCTAAATTTGATTATTTTTGTTTATTTTTCCCACAAGATTTGCTGCAGAATATAGTGGATCAAACGAATCTGTATGCATCCCAATTTATTGCTGCCAACCCCGATTCTTCCTACGCCCGCATGTTCCAGTGGCGGCGTCTAACATTGGAGGAATTTAAATTATTTTTGGGCCTTATGTTCAATATGGGGCTTACAAAAAAGAACGAAGTCCATTCATATTGGTCCAAATGCCCCATCCAACACATGCCCATATATTCCGCTGTCATGTCCAGGAAAAGATACGACATGATTATGCGCTTTCTCCACTTCAATGACAATTCACAGTGCCCTCCCCGAGATCATCCCAACTACGACAAATTGTACAAGATACGCCCCCTAATCAATGCCTTTTCCCAGCGATTTGAAGAAGTTTTCATCCCAGACCAAAAAATTTGTGTGGACGAGTCCCTCGTACATTTCACCGGCCGACTGCAGTTCAAGCAGTACATACCAAGCAAGAGAGCCAGGTATGGGTTAAAATTAAATAAATTATGTGATCGAGCCACTGGATACGTCTGCAAATTCAGGATCTACGAAGGCAAAGACTCCCAGCTCCAGCCCCGTAATTGCCCCACATATATTGGAACCAGTGGGAAAATTGTCTGGGAGTTGGCATACCCCCTGTTCGGAAAAGGTTACCATTTATGTGTTGATAATTATTATACCAGCCTGCCCCTTTTTCGCCACCTTTACAGTAAACAAACCCCGGCCTGCGGTACCTTCAAAAAAAAACGGAAGGGATTCCCACAAAATTTATTGACAAAAAAATTGCGACCTGGAGAATCGGCATCCATGAGGAACGAGGAGGTGTTGGCCATGAAGTGGAGGGACAAGAAAGATGTCCACATCCTCTCTACGATCCACAATGACACCATGGTGGAGATCCCAAGAAGACGCGGCTCCATTGTAAAGCCTGAATGTGTCCATGACTACAATTTGTACATGGGGGGGGTGGATTTAAATGACCAGATGCTACAGCCCTACTTATCAACCAGAAAGTCCCATTATTGGCACAAAAAAGTTGCGTTTCACCTGTTTCACATGGCCCTTTTTAATTCGTTTGTCTGCTACCAAAAAGCAACTCAAAATCACCGACTCCACTACCTCCAATATATCGAAGATATCATCGATGCCCTCATTTACCAACAAGATCCCGCCCCAGGAAGCATTCGCTCTGATAGTGTGAGTCGGCTTCACGAGCGACACTATCCCTTTAGCATCCCCCCCACAGAATCTGGAAGAAGACGCCAAAAGAAATGCCGTGTATGCAGCAGAGGAGGAGTAAGAAGAGACACCAGCTATTATTGTCCCGATTGTCCCTCCCAACCTGGCCTGTGCATCGGAAATTGCTTCAAAAATTATCATACATCCATTAGTTCCCCTTATTATTAACAGACTGCCATTTCCCTATTTGCCTGCTACCATGTTACTAACTACCTTCCATGTTAATTAACTGACCCTGGCCTGTTTACCGACGATGCCTCTGCCTGCCGATTTAAACCACGTTTCTGACTTCCACGTGTACCGACCTTGGCCTGTTAATCGACCATGTTTTTGCCTGCCACTTGCACTGATCTTTTGGCCATCTACTTTTAGTACACAGGGGTCTCACATATGTGAGGGGCTTCAGAATAGCGTTCTGAGTAGAGAAAACCAGTTTTTCGTTTTCTGTGCTCCAAGAACAGGGTCTGGTTGCCCGGAGGCTTCAAAGCGATTTGGGTGGGAGAAGCCTCTACCCTTGTCCCCCTGGCCCTAAGCTTGATGGTCCTTCCTGCTGCCTGGACCAATAATTTGGCTGTGCTGACCATATTACTGCCTGTAATGACCCATGACATTATGGACCATGTTTCTTCCTGCTGCTTGGACCAATACTTTGGCTGTGTTGACCATATATCTGGCTGCTGCCTCTACTGACTTTGGACAGCATTTCTGCCGGGACACCTCTGCCTGCTACCTGCACCTGTGCTTTGGCTGTGCTCTGGCTGTGCTGACAGTATCTCTGCCTGTGCGAACTATGGACAGTATTCCTGCCTGCTGCCTGGATGATTGCTTTTGCTGTCGCTGACCTCATCCCTGCCTGCTGCCTGGACCGATGCTCTCCTCTGTGAACCACTGCACTTCTAAAACCACAGGTAATCTTTTGTTATTTGGTATGTACCTGCTATGTGTTAGATATATGAAGGGCCTTCAAAAATGTGATCGGTAGTCAGAAAATGATATGTGCAATTAATGCTGCTAGAATGCCTGGAGGTGCTACTTGGATGTTGGGCCTCTGTATGTGGCCAGGCTGTGTAAAAGTCTCAAACATGTGGTATCGCCATACTCAGGAGGAGTAGCAGAATGCATTTTGGGGTGTAATTTTTGCTATGTACATATTATGTGTTAGAAATATCTTATAAATTGACAACTTTGTGTAAAAAAAATGCATTTTAATTTTTTCTCCACATTTTCCAAAACCTTCTGGAAAAAAATGAACCGTTCAAAAGACTCATAATGCTTCATAGATTATACGTTGGGGTGTGTGCTTTCAAAAATGGGGTCATTTTGTGGAAAATTCTATTGTCCTGGTGCTCCAGGGCCTTCAAAATTGTAATAGGTGGTTGAGAAAGGATATGTGCGATTTATGCTTGTAGAACGCCTGAAAGTGCTACTTCAATGTTGGGCCTCTGTATATGGCCAGGCTGTGTAAAAGTCTCACACATGTGGTATCGCTATACTCAGGAGGAGTAGAAGAATGCATTTTGGGGTGTTATTTTTGCTATGTATATGCTATGCATTAGAAATATCTTATAAATGGACAACTTTGTGTAAAAAAAATGCATTTTCATTTTTTCTCCACATTTTCCAAAACCTTCTGGAAAAAAATGAACCGTTCAAAAGACTCATAATGCTTCATAGATTATACGTTGGGGTGTGTGCTTTCCAAAATGGGGTCATTTTGTGGAAAATTCTATTGTCCTGGTGCTCCAGGGCCTTCAAAATTGTAATAGGTGGTTGAGAAAGGATATGTGCGATTTATGCTTGTAGAACGCCTGAAAGTGCTACTTCAATGTTGGGCCTCTGTATATGGCCAGGCTGTGTAAAAGTCTCACACATGTGGTATCGCTATACTCAGGAGGAGTAGCAGAATGCATTTTGGGGTGTCATTTTTGCTATGTATATGCTATGCGTTAGAAATATCTTATAAATGGACAACTTTGTGTAAAAAAAATGCATTTTCATTTTTTCTCCACATTTTCCAAAACCTTCTGGAAAAAAATGAACCGTTCAAAAGACTCATAATGCTTCATAGATTATACGTTGGGGTGTGTGCTTTCCAAAATGGGGTAATTTTGTGGAAAATTCCATTGTCCTGGTGCTCCAGGGCCTTCAAAAGTGTAATAGGTGGTTGAGAAAGGATATGTGCGATTTATGCTTGTAGAACGCCTGAAAGTGCTACTTCAATGTTGGGCCTCTGTATATGGCCAGGCTGTGTAAAAGTCTCACACATGTGGTATCGCTATACTCAGGAGGAGTAGCAGAATGCATTTTGGGGTGTCATTTTTGCTATGTATATGCTATGCGTTAGAAATATCTTATAAATGGACAACTTTGTGTAAAAAAAATGCATTTTCATTTTTTCTCCACATTTTCCAAAACCTTCTGGAAAAAAATGAACCGTTCAAAAGACTCATAATGCTTCATAGATTATACGTTGGGGTGTGTGCTTTCCAAAATGGGGTCATTTTGTGGAAAATTCCATTGTCCTGGTGCTCCAGGGCCTTCAAAAGTGTAATAGGTGGTTGAGAAAGGATATGTGCGATTTATGCTTGTAGAACGCCTGAAAGTGCTACTTCAATGTTGGGCCTCTGTATATGGCCAGGCTGTGTAAAAGTCTCACACATGTGGTATCGCTATACTCAGGAGGAGTAGCAGAATGCATTTTGGGGTGTCATTTTTGCTATGTATATGCTATGCGTTAGAAATATCTTATAAATGGACAACTTTGTGTAAAAAAAATGCATTTTCATTTTTTCTCCACATTTTCCAAAACCTTCTGGAAAAAAATGAACCGTTCAAAAGACTCATAATGCTTCATAGATTATACGTTGGGGTGTGTGCTTTCCAAAATGGGGTCATTTTGTGGAAAATTCCATTGTCCTGGTGCTCCAGGGCCTTCAAAAGTGTAATAGGTGGTTGAGATTTATGCTTGTAGAACGCCTGAAAGTGCTACTTCAATGTTGGGCCTCTGTATGTGGCCAGGCTGTGTAAAAGTCTCAAACATGTGGTATCGCTACACTCAGGAGGAGTAGCAGAATGTATTTTGGGGTGTAGTTGCAATTATGCATATGCTGTGTGAGAGAAAAAAACTGTTAATATGACCAGTTTGTGTAAAAAAAAAAAAAAAAAAAAAATTAAATTTTCCCAAGAATTGTGGGAAAAAAATACAACTTCAAAAAACTCACCACGCCTCTTAGTAAATACCTTGGACTGTCTACTTTCCAAAAAGGGGTAATTTTGGGGTATTTGTACTTTCCTCGCTTGTTAGTGTCTCAAGAAATGAGATATCCCTTCAGTACATCAGGCGTGATCAGATGTGATAAATTTTCAGTGATTGCCACCATAGTTTGTAGACTCTATAACTTTCACAAAGACCAAATAATATACACTAATTTGGGTTCATTTTACCAAAGATATGTAGCAGTATACATTTTGGCACAAATTTATGAAGAAAAATTACTTATTTGCAAAATTTTACAATAGAAACTAAAAAAAAGTTTTTTTTTTTTTAAAAATTGCTGTTTTTTTGCTTATATCGCAAAAAATAAAAAACCCAGTGGCGATTAAATACCACCAAAAGAAAGCTCTATTTGTGAGAAGAAAATGATAAAAATTTTGTTTGGATACAGTGTAGCATGACTAAGTAATTGTCATTCAAAGTATGAGAGTACTGAAAGCTGAAAATTGGTCTGGGAGGGAAGGTGCATAAGTGCATGGTATTGAAGTGGTTAAGCATTATTAAAATCACTGCTCCCGAAAAAACGTCCGTTTTAAAAAAAAAATTGCATTGATACATGTCCCCTGGGGCAGGACCCGGGTCCCCAAACCCTTTTTATGACAATAACTTACATATAAGCCTTTAAAATTAGCACTTTTGATTTTTCATGTTCGTGTCCCATAGACTTTAACGGGGTTAGGATGTTCGAACGAATTTATTGCCTGTTGGCATGTTCTGGTGCGAACCGAACTGGGGAGTGTTCGGCTCATCCCTATTCTTGAACTATTGGCTCTTATTTAGGCTGCGGACTGGACCTGTACCACAAGGTTGAAGGGAGCAATCATTCCCACCTGGAGCGGCACAGCTCTGTCTTTGTATCAGTAACATAGTCTATGTTCTGCCCTCTTAGGCCAACTGTTTTTACATCATAGCTGCAGAAAGCATTCCATGAGAGGATGCAGAGAGTCAGTTCTTCTATTCTTTTTCACCTAAAACTGATGGCTGGAAGAGTATGGAAAATTGGCATTGCTAGCAAGTCTGTCTTATGGGTGCAGACCCAAATGACTAAACTGTAAACACAAGTTACACTATTCCTCCAAAAGAAAATACACAAAAGACCAGTCACAATAACAGCCTGTATTGGTTGCACTGGCAGGCAGTAGTCTAGTACAGGAATGTGTTACTGACAGTTTGATAGTTGGTAATGTGATTAGTTAATGGCTGTATGCCACCCCTGCTGCCCTGCCAAAACTTATATTGGCTATGCAGCAATTTATCCCTGACCCATATACCGAAAAACTATACAGTATCTCACAAAAGTGAGTACACCCCTGACATTTTTGTAAATATTTTATTATATCTTTTCATGTGACAACACTGACAACACCGATGAAATTACACTTTGCTACAATGTAAAGTAGTGAGTGTACAGCTTGTATAACTGTGTCAGTTTGCTGTCCCCTCAAAATAACTCAACACACAGCCATTAATGTCTAAACCGCTGGCAACAAAAGTGAGTGCACCCCTAAGTGAAAATGTCCAAATTGGGCCCAATTAGCCATTTTCCCTCCCCCTAGTCATGTGACTCGTTAGTGTTACAAGGTCCAAGGTGTGATGGGGAGCAGGTGTGTTAAATTTCATGTTATCGCACTCACTCTCTCATACTGGTCACTGGAAGTTCAACATGGCACCTCATGGCAAAGAACTTTCTGAGAATCTGAAAAAAAGAATTGTTGCCATACATGAAGATGGCCTAGGCTATAAGAAGATTGCCAAGACCCTGAAACTGAGCTCAGCGTCATATCCAGAGGTAGTCTTTGGGAAATCGACATATGAGTGCTGACAGCATTGCTGCAGAGGTTGAAGGGGTTGAGGGTCAGCCTGTCAGTGCTCAGACCATACACCACACACTGCATCAAATTGGTCTGCATGACTGTCGTCCCAGAAGGAAGCCTTTTCTAAAGATAATGCACAAGAAAGCCTGCAAACAGTTTGCTGAAGACAAGCAGACTAAGGACATGGATTACTGGAACCCTGTCCTGTGGTCTGATGAGACCAAGATAAACTTATATGGTTTAGATGGTGTCAAGCGTGTGTGGTGGCAATCAGGAGAGGAGTACAAACACAAGTGTGTCTTGCCTACAGTCAAGCATGGTGGTGGGAGTGTCATGGTCTGGGGCTGCATAAGTGCTGCCAACACTGATGAGCTACAGTTCATTGAGTGAACCATGAATGCCAACATGTCCTGTGACATACTGAAGCAGAGCATGATCCCCTGCCTTCGGAGACTGGGCCGCAGGGCAGTATTTCAACATGATAACGACCCCAAACACACCTTCAAGATGACAACTGCCTTGCTAGTGAAGCTGAGGGTAAAGGTAATGGACTGGCCAAGCATGTCTCCAGACCTAAACCCTATTGAGCATCTGTGGGGCATCCTCAAACAGAAGGTGGAGGAGCGCAAGGTCTCTAACATCCACCAGCTCTGTGATGTTGTCATTAAGGAGTGGAAGAGGACTCCATTGGCAACGTGTGAAGCTCTGGTGAACTCCATACCCAAGAGGGTTAAGGCAGTGCTGGAAAATAATGGTGACCACACAAAATATTGACATTTGGGCCCAATTTAGACATTATCACTAAGGGGTGTACTCACTTTTGTTGCAAGTAGTTTAGACATTAATGACTGTGTATTGAGTTATTTTGAGGGGACAGCAAATTGACACTGTTATACAAGCTGTACACTCACTACTTTACATTGTAGCAAAGTGTCATTTATTCAGTGTTGTCACATGAAAAGATATAATAAAATATTTACAAAAATGTGAGGGGTGTACTCACTTTTGTGAGATACTGTAGCTCTTAAAAATCACCAACAAAAATAATTGTATACATTGGCCAAATATTATGAATAGTCCCTGCTATTTGCAAAGATAGATCCAAATATGATTTTCAAATGTTGAAAAGTAATTGTAAAGGATCATCTTGTAAAACAATCTAGAAATGAAAGGCAAATGTTTATATACAGTGTCTCACAAAAGTGAGTACACCCCTCAAATTTTTGTAAATATCTTATTACATCTCTCTTAATGTGACAACACTGAAGAAATGACACTTTGCTACAATGTAAAGTAGTGATTGTACAGCTTGTATAACAGTGTAAATTTGCTGACCCCTCAAAATAACTCAACACACAGCCATTAATGTCTAAACCGCTGGCAACAAAAGTGAGTACTCCCCTAAGTAAAAATGTCCAAATTGGGCCCAAAGTGTCAATATTTTGTGTAGGCAGAATTATTTTCCAGCACTTCCTTAACCCTCTTGGGCATGGAGTTCACCATTTTTTTGTGAGATTATGTATATATAACATATGTACACATAACGTACTGTATGTACATCAAAGAACAACATTCATAATATGCATTATTAGTGCTTCAGAGTAGTGTTCCAGTGCTGCACCTCAGTAAGAATGTATCTTCATATGCAAAAACACTATCTAGATATCCTCTTAGATATGATGTGTATTATTCTCTGTAGACTGAACACATTTGTATATGTATATCCAATTGGAAAAAATTTAATTACCACTAAAATGCACTAATTAGTACATGTGATAATGTGTGTATATTGAAAGCACCAACTTGACTGAAGTATATTACATTCCTCTCCAGATATTATAATTCACCGCTTTGAAAATGTGTTTACTTCCAGAAAATACGCTCCAATGTATTTACTTCTAGTGTTTCGTATGAAAATAGATTGAACACATTTGATATAAATAATATATAAGAATTACAATATTTCCCTTAACTCAGAGTATTTTATTGTCATGAATAACAGAGTGATGTTTAACGTATTACATGTCAACTTGGGCATTATTCTGTTTACTATCTTCTTGGCCTGTGGCATTATAAAGTGTCAACAGAGGCTTCTTGGCTCCAAAATGCAGTATGTTCTTCCTGGCAAGACGATACACTGTATAATGCTGAAAATTAAGCAAGAGATTGTTTTTCTCATCAGTGTCCATCAATGGGATAAGTAGCAGGTGCACAGGCAAGCCTTTGCTTCTTTCCATCTCTCCCTCTATTGGCCCTTAAGGCTTGGGTTTGATTGACAGAATTGGTAATTAGCTTACAGACACGTGTAGCTTTATAAATACACTAGCGTGATTAATTTTTCCCCTATACTACTTGTCATCTAATTTGGGTTATGAAGACACAGAGAAAAGGAAAAAGTCTGCTCAAGGCCAGATGCTCCCCTGTCTGCAGGTTTAAAAATCCTTTTGAAATAGCCATCAGACTCCTCTTTCCCTCCCATAGGTTCAGTCACTGCTCACTACTCCCAGCTCTTTGTCATTATTTTTCTTTGCACAAACTTAGGAGAGCTCCCAGTTCTATTTTGTAAGTAGAAATCATTTATATTTTACTTTCCATTCCCTTAGTGTAGGTCTGTCGGAAAAACAAGTTTCTAAATTGGTAGCACTGGGAAGTGTGTTGTTTGCTTGTTTACTACACATACCTAGAATGTTATTTTTACGCTGGTAAAATTTTTGTAAGATTTTTTTATATATATATATATATATATATATATCACAGTCAAATCACAATAAAAAATAGATAGATATAATGAATGTATTTACGATTAACATACTGTATATATTTAAAAATGAATGAACACATGCACAACTACTCTTTGACCAACCTAAGTATCATAAAGTTAAAAAGTTTGAACAGAGTTAACAAATAGGATGTCATTTTGTATTGGCAAAACTATTGATCTGAAAGGATCGAGGCTAAGCTTGGATAAGATGGATTTGAAGACAGAGCACATCAGCTGGACCTAGTCAACTTTCTCTTTGGGCTCAATTCACAAAGAGTTAAATACCACATGAGTGTTTGTGTTAAAATAACTCATGCAGTATTTCGCTCAGGAACATACATTAAATATGAGTGTGTTTGTTTTTTGTGGTGTTTAAAGTGTAATTTTGCACATTATTTTATCACAGACCGACTACAGCAGGAACTGAAACCTTTAAAAGTGGTATTCCTACCACTGCCAAATGTGACAGTTCAACTCAGGGCTGCTAATTAATAAGGAGCTGGCAACTGCGAACGGCCTAACAACCATGACTCATCTGCTGTCAGTTGGGGATTCCCCACTGACAGCAGAGTGTAAACAAAAGACCAACAGTACAAATCTGGTATGATTTTGGGGGCCTTGCTCCCTTTTTTTTTTTTTCAATATGTTTATTGGGTTTTTAAGAAGAGACAGGAATGTTATAAGTGAGGAGGCAGCCTCCAAACATAGAAAATTACATAAGTCCACATCTAATTATAGCTAACAGAACAACGTAGTTAGTAAGAACAAATGGATACTAATACCATACTAGTAGAGTAATAGTTAAATTAAATAACACATGTGGAAATATAGTTCAAGGCATTAAGCAGATTAAGACACCAGCCGTAGTGTAGGCAAGGCACAAGCGGTAGGCAAGGGGAGAAGTTTCCCTATGGCTTTAGGGGTATACCAATTTTTCCATGGTGATCAAGTAAGTTCAAAGGCATGGAAGGATTTAGATTGTATAGCCAGTCATTTTTCACATAAATAATATTGTTGGGTAACAAGCGCAACCTCTGATGGTTCAGGGGCCAGGATTTGTTTCCAATGTCTGGTTATGATCAATTTGGCGAATAGTAGAATATTAGCTACAATGCCATGATAGCAGACAAGGAAGTTTGCAATTCCAAGGCTGGATTTATAGGTGTAATTATTCCAGAACCTCGGAGATTAACTGGAACGTTTTCAAAAGCTGTGAATGTTGTTACAATTGGATAGGATGTGCCTCAGCATACCAGAGGCACCACAGTCATGCCAGAGCTAGGGAGAGCTTTTGGGGAATATTTTGGCCAATCTGTGAGGGGTGAGGTACCATCTGTGTGAGATCTTTAGTGCTAGTTCCCAATGGTTCACACAGTGTGTGATGGAATGAGGGTAGTGAATGGCTTGTAGCCATTGTGTTTTAGAGAAGGACAATTTTAAATATGTTTCCCAATTAATCATGGATTTTGTTTTATAAAGGATTTCTTATTTTGTAACAAGTTGTATATGAGGGATGTTCCCTTTGCGGATTTGAGAGGTGTTGTGTAGTATTGCCAAATTTTTGGGTGAACAGTAGGAGAAGGCGGTGGAAAGTTGGACAGGAATCAGTAGATGCAACATGCTGTAAAGTAGGCAGATTGCGGGAGATTAAATTTGGCAATAATAGCTTCAGGCGAGCTAGGTGAGCCACGTTCTAGGATATCCTCTATCCAATGATTACCGTATTTGTCCCAATTCCTTTATAGGTAAATCAGGGATGAGATGTTCTAAAGTGTTGAGTGGGATTCCCATGGTGTCTTCCAAGTAGCTTACTCTTTCCCCCAGATCCCGAACCTCTGCCGCATATTTTTTTAAATAGGCAAACATATCAGCTTGTAATAATGATAGAAGGGATAAAAGCATGTCCTTCATCATGACATCAGATATGGGTTGACCTACAGTGGGATATGAGGCAATTGGTTTGTTAGGTGGGCCTGCGGTTGTGAAGAGGGACCACATACCTCCATACATTGGCCTTTCTGGGTATCCGACTGTGAGTCTCGCCCTGGGTGTGACTTGGCAGGGCTCCAGTAGCCAGGAGATGTAGGAGCCGGCTCACTGACATTGGTTGTGTGACTCTCCTCCTCCTCCTGCAGCCTGCAGAAACACAAAGGTGGCTGCCGCTAGAGGTCCGTCCTCGCTCAAGCCTGAGCGTCTCTCACCGCCATTTTGGTGAAGACCTTTCCTGAGCGGAGTGAAAAAGCCAGCTAGCTTCTGCACCTGCATCTCTTCTCGGCATCTGCGGGACATCCCCAGATGGTAAGGAAGGCAGCAGGGTGTTGAGTGACTGTGATGCTGGGACTCGTGGATGGGTCGTTCTTCCCGGAGAACATGCAAAGCTAGGGAGTTATGCAGCCATCTAAGACAGCGGGCGCCACGCCCCCTCCAATTATTTTTTTATGTTGTAAGGTCCCCCCAAAATCCATACCAGGCCCTTATCCAAGCGTTTGGCCTAGCAGTCCAGGAAATGGGGGGAATAAGCATGCCCTCCCCCTCCTGAACCATACCAGGCCACATGCCCTCAACACGGGTGGGGAGGGACAAAGCACCGTGTCCCCATGTTGATGAGGACAAGGACCTCTTCCCCACAACCCTGGCTCAGTGGTTGTGGGGATGACTCAACAGAGCCTGGAAGCCCCTTTAACAAGCCTCCCCCCATGTGAATGAGTAGGGGATACATATGGGTACATATAGGTTTCATGATATAATAAAAGTGTAGGGGACATGCCAGAGCTCCAAAATCAAAGCCATCTTTCTTAGCAAGTGCAGTGTTAGCAGGGGCAGTGTTATCAAGGGCAGTGTTTGCATCCCTGACTCCACTTCACAGATGTGAGTGTCCATGTCTAATGGCATATAAGCTGAGCTGGGTTCTGTGATGAGTGACAACATAATGAAGTGCTTTAGTGATTTTTTTTTTTACAAACAACAGGAGCCACACATTTTCAGGGGATGGCTCCTGCAGCAGAGTTTTTTAGATTGGTGTACCTCCCTCTACTCTATGCCTTCCCCACAGGCCTTCCAATCTTTTATATGTGAGCGGAACCTTTCCTTTTGGTGCATAAGTCCGTGATGCTTTTGAAACTATATTTGACGTTAAATATATAAAACTGTAGTTTCGTAAAATGTGAAATGCTAGGTCTGTTGTATTCAAATGAATAATTACAGTTTTTGGTATAAATAAAATAGAACTATAGGCAAAACTTTTTTTTTTTCATTTTGGATGCAGTAGGGAAGAGTTATAACCCCTGTCAGTTTTTTTTTGTCATGTGTCCCACTGGAGAGATTTACCTTCACTTCCTGTCTCATAGTCAAGACAGGAAGTAAGAGGAATTTAGGGAATCCCTTGGAGTCCCCCAGGTCACTAGAATTAATGCCCCTCTATTACTTTTGGGGGGACAACCCAAAATTTAGATTTTTTTTTTTTTTACTTTCAATGTCAATGATAATAGTAAAAAGGGCAAATAAAGAGGTTGAATCTCTCTGATAGGGAAAAGGTAACAATAATAACCTTACAGGTGTTCTAATCCTTCTCCACTATCCAAAACAAAACAAAACAAAACAAAAAGTTTTGACTTTAGTTACATTTTAAAATTGCTATGATCTGCACTAGAGAATTTTAGATGCTTTATATACCAATTGGATCTCTGTGAACCATAAAATAAGACAGTATGTATTCAGTAAAAATGTTGAATTCTAGGAATCAAAGTACACACAGGCCCTCATTAGGGCAGGAATATGGGATCCAAACAGCTCCCCAATCAACCAGCTGTACTGCAGTGCGATTGCAGTTTTGCTCGCTATAACAAAAGTTTAGCAGCTACCTACATATACTTATCAGTGACTTACTTCTGCAAATGCCTTGTCAATGAGCAAGTATTAAAGTTATTAAAGGTATTAAAACACGCTTGTTGGTAGCTTTGCATGCATGTATGCATGTATTGAGAAACAATACACTATATGGACAAATGATTGTGGAAACCACCATGCTTACCTATACAGTTGAATCTAAATGGCCACCGCTCTAAATTTTTGAGCTTGAGTGTTTCCATTATAGGATGTTGTTAATGCTATAGCATACAAAGGCATTTTTGAAAATTGTGCACTTACAAACTTATGTCAATATTTTGTAAAATGCCCTTTTCTGTTACAGCATTACTGTGCTCCTGTACACAAAGCTGGATCCATAAAGACAATCTGGTGAAATAACTAAGCTGTCGGGAGTGGTGTGCGCCACATTAATTAAGCAGATGGACCTGTTTCAAGTCTATATACGCTATCCACACCAGTTTCTATTTCAGAGTGAAATACAAACTAGCACAGGTCTGTGCCTAATAACAGAGGGAATACAGTATTTGCCATATATAAAACTGCCGCAAATTCCCACAGGTGTTACTTGTCATACAGGATCTCTCTCTGCTCGTGTGGTGATCACACTACATGAGCCAAGTGTAAGTGCTTGACTCTTTGGTGCCCATCCTTACCGCAGTTGTCTGGAGAGAACAGTCTTAAATGAGTTGCAGGATTAATAATCCTCATCTTTTTTACTCCGACTCTGAGCTGAGCGGAGGGTAAGGATGGCAGCTCCAGCTCTCATGTTCTCTGTTGTGGCTGTCACAGACACAGTAGAACAGAGAACTGCTTGCTCCTAACTAACAAAAGGTCTTGTGCCCTTTGGAAATTAGGAGAAGCATCTGTTCCATTTTTTATGTTTAAGACCGCATTCACACCTGAGCGTAGCGCTTCGAGCGTTTTTAGCGTCGTTTTGTCGCGCGAATTTGCGCCCGTCGAAACGCTCGTTGTCGCGCTAGACGCTTGAATCGGGCGTTTCCATTACATTCTATGACTCCTAAAATGCCCAAATCTTCCCGATTTGCGCGACAAAAATGGGGCCGGAACTTGTTTGAGCTTCAGGTGTTCGGCTTCAGGAGTTTTTAAGTGGAGATGTGAACCATCTCCATAGAGAATAATGGATTTTTCCCCCTCTAACGTTTTGTAGCTTCAGGCTTAGGGCTACAAAATGCTCAGGTGTGAATTCAGCTTAATGCCAGCGGGAGGGAGAGGAAGAGAAGCTGGCATTCAGCTGGCACATGGAGGAAAATACAGCCATCAGTTCTAGTACATGCCACCCCACCTACCCCTCCCGTCCACATTCCTCTTTCTTTTGCTGCCTGGCCCCCCTGTATTCTTCCCTGTCTACGCTCCCCACAGTGCTGCTTGCTTTACTCCTCTCCCACTGGCTGCTGTAGAGAGCAGGGAAGGGCTGGTAAATATACCATTTACAGGCCCCTTCCTTTTCTGAATGAATGCAATCAGTGATCACTACTGATCACTAAATTTGTTCATTCACAACTGAAGGATAGTGTTTGTGAATGAACAGGAAGCCACTCAGCACAGAGCACTTCCCATTCATTCACTGTTCAGTGCAGCTGAGGCTGCAGAGAAAATAACTGGGGAATCTCTGCCCTCTGTCCCTTTCTTTGTCTTAAATGTGAGACATCAGGGGTCTGTTTAGACCCCTAATATTTCAAGAAAGGCCACCAGTGGAGCCTCTAAAAATTGTACAAAATAATAAAAAAGATTGTGTATGCACCATTTTTTTTAAATTCCACCCAAAGTTTTGCAAGTATATTGTAGATGGGGATCGGCAACCCATCAATCGCAATCTACCGATCAATCATGGGCAGGTGATGGATAGATTGCATATCTTGGTTGTCGACCCCGCAACCTAGAGAGGAGGGGTGGGGGGTAGCATTTACTAGAACTGATAGCTGTGTTTTCCTCCATGCAGCAGCTTAATGCCAGCGGGAGGGAGAGGAAGAGAAGCTGGCATTCAGCTGGCACATGGAGGAAAATACAGCCATCAGTTCTAGTACATGCCACCCCACCTACCCCTCCCGTCCACATTCCTCTTTCTTTTGCTGCCTGGCCCCCCTGTATTCTTCCCTGTCTACGCTCCCCACAGTGCTGCTTGCTTTACTCCTCTCCCACTGGCTGCTGTAGAGAGCAGGGAAGGGCTGGTAAATATACCATTTACAGGCCCCTTCCTTTTCTGAATGAATGCAATCAGTGATCACTACTGATCACTAAATTTGTTCATTCACAACTGAAGGATAGTGTTTGTGAATGAACAGGAAGCCACTCAGCACAGAGCACTTCCCATTCATTCACTGTTCAGTGCAGCTGAGGCTGCAGAGAAAATAACTGGGGAATCTCTGCCCTCTGTCCCTTTCTTTGTCTTAAATGTGAGACATCAGGGGTCTGTTTAGACCCCTAATATTTCAAGAAAGGCCACCAGTGGAGCCTCTAAAAATTGTACAAAATAATAAAAAATAAAGTAATAAAAACTACTGACATTGTCCACTGTTCTACTGTCCACTTTTAGGTAGGCTAAGTTTATATTTTTACAGCAATGTTTTGTTTTATTATATTTTTCTATGTTTTCCTTATTGTTTAGTTGGGCCTTAATAGTTGATTTCTTAAAAAAGCGCTGAACCCCAGTAATATTTGATCTATTTTATGTTGTTCAGGTAGATCTCCACCTCTCAAAGGTTCCCTACCCCTGAGGTAACTCAAGTGACCTGTCCTAATCCCAATCCTAATGAACACCTTTTAGATGAATTTTAACATCAGTTGTGGGCCACATCTCCTTGTCCAACATCATTACCTAACCTCACAATTGCTAAACCGGAAAAATGTGCTCAAAGAAGAAGCCAATATCTCCATTTTCCCATAGTTTAGGAATGGGATGTCCCACAAGCTCTTATAGGAGTGAAGATCAGGTATGTACAAGCTATTGACCATAAAGTATACAAGCATGTTGTTAACGGGGGGGGGAGGGGGGTGATTGTTAGTTCAGAGATCAGAGATTAGGGCAGGGTGAGTACCAAAAAATGTCTTGTCACTGTAATAATTCTTACAATTGATTATCCTGTTTGCCTTATCTCTTTAGCAAATACAAACAGAAAATAACCCACTATTGATGTGTGCTTAGTGAATTATATTTCTAGTAGCTTTTTTTCGAACGCTTCGTTACATATTAACTTGATAAGAAGTACTGTTTTTTTCCCAACATGTTTTTTTAAATTATAAGCCATTGAATGTTCTCAAAAAGAAAAGAATCTGCAGTACTTCAGTACCAGCTCCTCCTGTGCGCATATCTAGTGTAAGTCTCCACAAACAACTTTCCAAGAGCAGGGGACTCGGAGCAAGCTAGCGTTAAAAGGAATATATTTAGCATTCAATGTCTACATGCTGCTTGATCTCAAAAGACCGGGAACAAAATTGCTTTTCTGTTGCATAAAGTATCTTTCAAATTCAATTGCTTATCTCTTCATTCATTCAAGAAAGAAATACCTTCAGACTTTCAGGAACTGCAGTCCATAATACAAATACAGAGTATTAAACATACAGCCGACATCTTCTGAAAAATAAGCAAATTAATCTCCTGGATCAAGGTATTCTCCTGTGGTCACAACTGTATTGAGGCTAAGAGAAATTCCAATTATCTGAATTTCCATGTAAGGGATAAACATTTAGTTATCAACATTGGCCATAAAACATATTTGGTTGTTATTAAAGTGCTATTACTGGGTGGAATTGAATGAGGCTTGGCAGGTTCAGTATGATGGAATTCTCACTGTTTGCCGGACTCGGCTACAGGAGTACACTGCCAAATGCACTAAGGCACAAAAATAACTCATTTCATTGATTTTCTTTCTGTTAAACATTAATGATGTTTGATCTATAATACAAGAAAAAATGTTTTTAGAAACTCGCATAGATGCATTTAGGAAACTGTTTCAGATAATATTGGTCAAATGTGATTGTTTTAATTGTATTACAAGGGTAGTTACACACAGACCTGGAATCACATCACAATGATTATTAATTTAAAAAGGGAATTGCATTTTTTCTTCTGATGATTAAATTAAATTTAAGCCTTTTAAACACCAGCCAGTCATATTATATCACACTAAAGTTTCGGAGGTGCAGCTTGGCACCTGGTCGTTGACCTATTGTAATATATAGGAGAATATATTTTTTGCCCCTAAGGTAAACCAAGGTCAGGCAAATTTTGTTAAAGGAGAAAATGGAGTCAAACCCCTTTAAGCTACTCATGTTCTTACATGTGAAGGGGGCTGATGTGCAGCTGCTATATCTAAGCTGTTTCTAGAACTCTGAAATGGGCTCTTAGCTTCCAGAATTCACTGTATGTAACCTCATAAATTTGTGTGCCTGAGTTCACCCATATTTTGACATTAAGGTGATTCTATCTGCTTATTCTCATCCAGATGAGGCTGCCATGATGATGACTCATCATAGGAGAGAATAGGGCTAGGCACACATGGGCACTAAAAAGAGGACTTGGCAGGATGTTTGTTGGATGAAAATCTGTGAAGCTCCGAATGGGGCCACATAGCAAATACCAGGCTTGTCAAGCCCCCGCGACTTTTTTTTACTGACAAAACATAGAAAATGTACTGACAGAGTACATTTTTACTGACGACCTGAAATATGTCAGAAACTCCAATTAGAAAATAAGAGCATTGATAACAATATGGTAACATTAGCAATAACCATAACGAGTTACCTGTGCATATTTACAATGAAAAAGTCAAAACAGCGTGACATAATGGGAGAGATTTACTAAAAGAAAATAGACTGTGAGGCTTTACTTTACAAAGAATACCCAATCACATGCAAGGAAAATAAAAAAACAGCATTTTTGCTTGCACACAATTAGACTATGGAAGTCAGCAGAGCCACCCCTCATTTATTAAGATTTGCAGCAACTGCAGTTGCAAGGAGCACAGTCCATTTTTCATTAGTAAATCAACCCCAATGTGAGCATGACTATGATTATAAAAGACCTGGGTAACCCTGGGATGGAGCAGAAAAACAAGTCCTGCGGGGTGCTTAGTGCAGCATTTTAAATGTTGGTCATAGTCAAGTTGCGTCTAACAGTGGGAGTTGCTTAAGGAAGAATATTAAAATAGAACCTGGGCCTTGTTTCTGTATACACCTCACCTATGCCATAGTTCTTGTAGTCATAAAATACTCCTTATTACTGTGCCACAAGTGACAGTCTCACAGATACACATAAACCTCAATAAACCTCAAAGGATAATAAAAAAAAAAAAAAAATACATTTTCAATAACATGCTTTTCTACCAACAATATCACTTTGTCTGACTGAACTTACCTTGACCACTGCTAAGGCCAATTTTCAGCTTTCAGCACTGTCACACTTTGAATGCCAATTACAAAGCCATGCAACACTGTAGCTAAATTACATTTTTATCCTTTTAAAAAAAAAACAGACAGAGCTTTCTCTTGGTGGTGTTTAACCACTTAAGGACCGCCTCATGCCGATATACGTTGGCAGAATGGCACGGCTGGGCACAAGCACGCACAGGTACGTCCTCTTTAAGAAGCCCAGCCGTGGGTGGCGCGCGTGTCGCAGGCCTGGTCCTTAACTCCGAGACCGTGCCCGCGGGACCCGCGGACCCGATCGCCGCCGATGTCCTGCGATCGGGTCACAGAGCTGAAGAACGGGGCGAGGTAAGTGCAAACAAACCTCTCCCCGTGCTTCCTAGTGTGAGTGTCACTGATCGTCTGTTCCCTGTCATAGGGAACGACGATCAGTGATGTCACATGCCAAGCCACGCCCCCACACAATAGTAATCACTCCCTAGGAAACACTTAACCCCTTCAGGTTAACCCCTTCACTGCCAGTGTCATTTTCACAGTAATCAGTGCATTTTTATAGCACTGATCGCTGTAAAAATGACAATGGTCCCAAAATGGTGTAAAAAGTGTCCAATGTGTCCACCATAATGTCGCAGTCATGATAAAAATTGCTGATCGACGCAAAAAAATATTAATAAAAATGCCATAAAACTATCCCCTATTTTGTAAACGGTATAACTTTTCGCGCAAACCAATAAATAAACACTTATTGCGATTTTGTTTTTACCAAAAATATGTAGAAGAATACGTATCGGCCTAAACTGAGGAAAAAATTTTTTTTTTATATATGTTTTTGGAGATATTTATTATAGCAAAAAGTAAAAAATATTGCATTTTTTTCAAAATTGTCTCTCTATTTTTGATTATAGCGCAAAAAATAAGAACCGCAGAGGTGATCAAATACCACCAAAAGAAAGCTTTATTTGTGGGAAAAAAAGGACGTCAATTTCGTTTGGGAGCCACGTCGTACGCTCAATTGTCAGTCAAAGCGACGCAGTGCCGAATCTCAAAAAGGGGCCTGGTCCTTTAGCAGCAAAATGTTCCGGGGCTTAAGTGGTTAAACATCACTGGGTTTTGTTATTTTTTTATTTTTTTTGCTGTATAAAAGGAAAAATACCAACAATTTTGAAAAAAACAAAAACGTTTTTCTTAAGCCTCGTACACACAGTACGATTGTTGGCCAACCGAGCGTCTGATTTTTATCAAAAGGACGAGTGCCAGGATCTTGTCTTGCATACTAACGGTACACAATTGGCGTGCCACAAACACGAAAGTAGTGACGTACTATGAGGAATTTCAGCTCTTGTGTGCCACCCTTTTGGCCCCTTCTGCTAATTTCGTGTTTTGTGAGCATTGATTCTAAGCATGCGTGTTTGTACTTTCGACTTTTGTGTAGCAGATTTGTGTACTGATCATACGAAAATCAGACGTGCAGCCATTGTCCAACGAAAATTTACTTGCCTGTCATGCAACATTTGTTGGCCGAAAGTTGGACAACAATTGTCAAAATGAGCGTACTAACGGTAAGATTTTAGGACAGCAGTCTGTCAACAGAAAATCCCCTGCCAACAATCGTACTGTGCGTACGAGGCTTTAATTTCTGTTATAAAATTTCCCTAATAAATAATCTTTCTTCATAAATTTAAATGTATTCTGCTACATTTCATTGGTAAAAATAACCAAAATTTAGTCTATGAAGTGATTTTACTAAAACTGAAGAGCATAAAATCTGGTGTAGCTGTGCATGGTGGCCAATCAGCTGCTAACTTCAGCTTATTCAGTTAAGATTTGGCAGAAAAACCTGGAAGCTGATTGGTTTCTATGCAGAGCTGAAGCAGATTTTGCACTCTCAGGCTTTAATATATCAACCCTGTGTGTGTTATAGAGTCTACAAACTATGGTGTATATATATATATTTGAAAATTGATCGCTCCTAATTTACTGACTGCCTATCTCATTTCACCAGGCCCTAAAATGCCAGGACAGTACAAATACCCCCCATGGAATGTAGATAGTCCAAGATATTGGTGGGTTTTGGAAAGTTGTAATTTTTTCTCACAATGTTTTGTAAAATGAAGATATTACATAAAAAAAAAAAACAATTATTGAAAGCAATAATTTTTGATGGCATTCATTCATGTGCCATTGTGTACAATTGTGATAGCTGTGATTGGTCACAGCTGGTACAGGTCCGTTGTGATTAAAACCAGTACCATGCAATCATTATGACCAATCACAAAGATCACAATAGTATACAATGTATGCCTAAATGAAAACCACTGTATAATATTGACATGTTATCGCTGTGATTGGTCACAGCAATTACATGGTACCAGGGCCGTTCTGGTACAATGATCTGTCTTCCTTTGTGAGGACACAGAAGGTGACAGATCATGCAGCTGTGTTGCCCCTAGGGTGTGCACCACATGGTGAGTCCTATGGTGAGTAGACATGTGTACACTGAAATATTTTGTTTCGGAATTTCGTTTTCGTATGAAAAATTCATTTATTTAGTTACTCCCGAAATTCGTTTTTATTTATTTTGTTTCGTTAAAAAATGCATTAGTCCGAAAATCCGAATTAATTAAGGTTGAATCTGTCATTGAAGGCTTATGGTGTCTGTCGAATGTTCTAAGAAGATTCGACGGAGCAGCTAAACATTTCCGGTTGAATGTTCCACCTACAAGCTATAGAAGAATTCTAATGTTGTATGACACTAGTAATAATGAAATTTATAAATTATTATTACTAGTCAACCAACATTCAAATTCTTCTATAGCCTATGGGCCGAGCATTTGACCAGAAATGTACGATTGCGGCGTCATACAGTTTAGCTGCTTGTCGAATCTTCTTAGAAATTTCGACAGACACCATAAGCCTTCAATGACGGATTCAACGTTTGTATGTTTTTCGCTGCTTCGTCGAATCTTCGTCGTTCATGTCGAATGGTCTACCCCAACACTGTCTCTATAATGTCAAATCTTTTTTCTCCATGTCGAATCTTTCCTCTCTATGTAGAATAATCTTGGACTAATAGAGTTAAAGTGGAGTTCCACCCTGAATTTTTTTTTTTTTACCAAAAATCCCCCCAAAAATTAAAAAAAAAAAAATGTTACTTATCAGAAATAGCGGTTGCTATGTGGAAGTCCCTAATCTGCCTCTTCATCGTCCGCGGCTGGTCTTCTTCCTCCATCCAACTCGCTTTGTCTTCTGGTGAGTGGGGCGCGCTGCCTTCTGGGAACTGTGTGTATCCCAGAGAGCAGCCGGTCCATTCACAAAGCTCTGCGTGGCTCGCGCATGCGCAGTAGGAAACGGGCAGTGAAGCCGCACGGCTTCACTGCCTGTTTCCCTTACTGAGGATGGCGGCGCTAGGAGCTGCCAGGATTGAGGGATTGGCCTCGGGGGGGCTGACATCGCGGGCAAGTAAGACAGGTAAGTGTCCTTATTAAAAGTCAGCAGCTACAGTGTTTGTAGCTGCTGACTTTTTAAAAAAAAAAAAAATCGCGGGTGGAATCCGTCTTTAAGGTTAGGCACATTCGACCACAGGTTTGATAGACACAGATCGCTATTGTCAGTGTCATGTCGAATCTCCTATCTATATCGTACTGTTGTAGCAACGAAAACGAAAATAAAGCATTTTTTTTTTGTCGGATCTTTCGGATTTCGGATTCTTATTGTTTGTTAAAACGATAACGAAAATACCCGAAATTCGTCCGAAAATGCATTCGGACAAAAACAAATGCACATGTCTAATGGTGAGTTGTTAATATGGCAGCCCCATCTTGATGAGAGTAAGCAGATAGTCACCTATGGCCCCTTTCACACTGGGGCGGTTTGCAGGTGCTATTTTGCTAAAAATAGCGCCTGCAAACCGAGCCTAAACAGCGGCTGCTGTCTCTCCAATGTGAAAGCCCCGAGGGCTTTCCCACTGGAGCGGTGCGCTAGAAGGACGTGAAAAAAAGTCCTGCTAGCCGCATCTTTGGAGCGGTGAGAGGAGCGATGTGTTTACCGCTCCTACACCGCTCCTTCCCATTGAAATGCATGGGACACCGCGGTAATACCGCCCGCAAACCGCGGCTGTAGCCGCCGTTTGCGGGTGGTATTAACCCTTTTTTAGCCACTAGCGGGGGTTAAAACCGCACCGCTAGTGGCCGAATACCTCAGCAATCCCGACGGTATAGCGCCGCTAAAAATAGCGGCGCTATACCGCCACCGCACACACCGCCCCAGTGTGAAACCGGCCTTAGTGTCTACCAAAAAGTGATAGGAACATTGCTAATGGTTTAGCCCATGTACATTCGGCTACACAGACCCTCTTTAAACATTATTGATATAGAAGTTATTATAGGTGAAGTGCTTGCATACAGGGATGTAAAATCTGTTATGAGATTGTGTTACCTAAACCCATTTAATAATTCCATTCCGAAAAATACATAACAGAGAAATACTCAGTCCAGGTGGCAAAAAAAAACAAGGTGTCACGGAGCTGACAAAAAGTTGTTGTTCTTTTCCCAGGAAGCATTAGCAGTGTATGTAAGCCTTCAGAAATGTATTAGAACTTAGAGACTCCTTTTGGGAGCTAGTGCATAGCAAACCAGATGTATATTCTTGTATTAAATATGAGGTGGCAAAATGCTAAAGTAAAGCACAGAATGTATCAAGCCACATTTAAATCCAAGTTCATAGAAAAAAATAACGGATGCAATATTCAACTTATCAACATAATAAATGAAATGCATATCCAGAAATTCCTTAAGCAAATGTTTCCTAAGCCTGTCCAGAAGGGATTCGGGATTAATGGGTTTTATCTGACTTATCAGTTAAAGCAGCAGCCTCGATACCATTGTGTTACCGTAAGCACAGAGGCGCCGGACAAACAAGTCCATTTGTTTCCCTTTATCACCGCTTCCTTGCTAAAGAACTTTGTTTTATTAAAGAGATCAATCACCCATATACAGTGTAATAGCCTAAGCTGTGCATGCAAGGTAAAAAATGAGGCCTGTTTTACAATCCAAAAGCCCAAAGCATTGAGGCAGCTGCAAACCCAGTTTTTTTCCATTAATAAAAGAAATGTTTTCTGTCAAGGCCAAAACCGTACTCTCTTCGGAATTGTCTTATTTTGCATAGCAAATAGAAAGCAAATGGGCTTCCCTTTTATCTGTTTTCAGTCAATTATCTTTTATTATTTTGCTAAAAACTCATGATTTCATCTAACTTGTACAAAGCACTTATCTACACTATAGAGCTTAATAATTATTAAGTCATACTCTGGCGCCAATCACCAGAGATTCACAGTAAAATAATGGAGAGCTGTGAGAGGATTGCCCTCCCTAATGAGAAGTTCACACACTTCAGGCCAAAGTCCAGTATTCTTAATGGAAGAGATAACATCTAGAAATGAGAGCCTCTGTTAATATGGCAAAGCTTGTGAGGATCTGATGTATTGTCAGATATTCTCTTTTTCTTAATCCCATTAAGTGCCCTAAATAAACTCAGGAAAAAAAATAGGATCATCAGTTGTGCAGCTGTGACAATACCATGGATGCTCTCAATTAAACACCTGTGGCTTTCTTCTTCCCTTTCTTTCCTTTAGCTTTTGTATTATTCATTCTAATGGAAGAACTGATTTTTCCAATCTTTCTTGCTCATGCCAATGAAACTATTTAAACAGTTTTTAAATTTACAGAGACCTACAGAACTTTATGTTAAAATTACAATAAATTCCACACATAAATGTTAATTCATTTTAAGGGGGCTTGTTACCTTTTTTTTTGTTATCATTCTTTATTTTAAAAAAGAAAGAACAGAATACCGGTAACAACTGCATTAACATGTTAATAAATAAGTACGAAAGGCATGACATATACCAACCAACCATATTGTAAGGCAATTTGTACTTGTATAGCAAAAGATTTTATCAAAGAGGCAGACAAGGCCATGTCACCCAAATTTTGGAAAAAGGAAAACACAGATCTGGGGAAAATCTCCCAGAGTAACAGAGAAAGGGGAAGGGGGTGGAAATAGGGTCTCCCAGGAAAGTGTGTGGGGGGGGGGGGCTCAGCTCGCCAACTGGGTAACAGGAAGGAGAAAAAAAAGATGAAAAAGGGGGGCTGGGAAGGAGAAGAAAGGGGGGATAACAGTCCAGTGCCAGCCATATACACATAGGGTCAAAACATGAAAAGACCCATCCCTCACCCCCCACACATTTGAATGGTGGACTAATAAAGGTCTCATATGCATAGCAGACCTTTGTTGAACAAGCAGACCCTAATAGATAAGTACCAACTACCATATACAGAACCCTTCTGATATACTCTGTTAAAGCACTATTTACATACTCTATCTCACAAATGTGACCTTGTAACTATGTCACTCATGGAATATCTATGTCATAAATTTGATAAGGTTAGGAGTCATATATCTGAAAGGTATACTCTTCTCACATATACCTCAGCAAAACAGGATTACATGGTCAAAGGGGAGCAAGACATCCAGGAAAGCCTTGAAATTGAGGAGTTGCACTCGATTACACAGTTAGCATCGAAATCACTTATCAATACCTCCATTATAGAAGCAAACTATAAGGTACTCTTGAGATGGTACATGGTGCCGGCCAGATTGGCGACTTATGTCCCGGGAGCTTCTCCCGAGTGTTTTTGAGGCTGTGGTCAGGAAGGAAGGGCATACCACATATGGTGGCAATGCCCCAAAGTGAGGAGGTTTTGGATTAGAGTATATAATAAAATTTTAACCCTCACTCAAATCAATATAATCAAATCTCCAAAACATTCCCTGTTGGGTTGCAAGGTGGATGAAGCCTTGAAAAAACAGAGACGACTCCTCACTTTTTTTTTTTTTTGTCTCCGCTAAAATCACCATAGCTAGAAACTGGAAGTCGGCTGTCATCCCATTTGACCAGCTCAAGCATAAGCTATCCTGGCTCATGATCAATGAAAGAATCTCAGCAGTTCTAAATTACAAAATTAAAGTGTTTAAAAAAGTCTGGGGTCCGTGGATTTGATACTTGACTAATGATCCCCGGACTATACCTGACTAATATACCTTCAGGTGACGCAAGCCAGAACGCCATTCCAATCTAATTCCAGTAACAAAAAATAGAACGTCCCCTTCTCCTTGGAGGAGGGAACCTTCTTTTCCATAAGCGGAATGCTAATTCTGAACTCCAGCAATCCAAATTGATCTCATGCCAATGATTCGCCATATTGAGTTATCTCTATGTTAGTAGCCTCTTTGTAAGTTATAAGGGCTTGACCGATACTGTTCGAGATCTTTCTTGTTTGAATAACCACGCAAACTTTTATTATGGTTGATATATGAGTATTCCATTTGGTGGAAATTGTGTATTGCTCAGAATCATTAATGTTAATGTTCTATTTTTTGTGAAAATCTTCAATAAAAATATAGAAACAGAAAAGAGCCATCCCACTGGGCCCCTCACCTACACTTCTACGTAACAAGACAGAGAAGCAAGTGAACCCTGAACTACATGAACAAGGGGGGTCAATTTACAGCCACTGGTTGTAGTTGGAGGAGTATTTAAATCAGTCCACACACTGCATTTGAGGTTCTGTCCCTAATGGCTGCTGAAAGATCCTTAATTTCTTGGATAGCGTCTACTCTGGCAAACCATTGTCTCACTGTTGGAGGTGAAGTGCTTTTCCACATACTGGGAATGCAAGCCCAAAATTGCTTTCACACTGAAAGCGCCAGCCGTTAGTGCTAAAGCGCCACTCGTTGGGGTTAAAAACTCCCATTTTGCAGCGCTTTCAAAATGCTTTTCAGGCGCTTTGTAAGCGCTGCCCATTCATTCCAATGGGCAGGGCGTTTTGGGAGCGCAAAATACAGCGCTCCCAACCCGCCCCAAAGATGCTGCTTGCAGGACTTTTCTCAACGGCCCGCAAGCGCACCGCCCCAGTGTAAAAAAACACACTGGAATGACTGGGAGGCGGTTTTCAGGCGCTTTGCAGAGGCTATTTCTAGCGCTAAAGTGCCTGAAAACCGCCACGTGTGAAAGGGCTCTTAGCGGCGTGTTACTTTTAAAGTGCAACTGTAGACTGGCTATCAATATTTAAATATTTATGTACTCTCAGCAAGGACTAAATTAGTCTATTGCCAGATCATGAATTTCAACCTAAATCTTTACATATGATTTTTTGTACATTTAAAGTGTTTTATGCATGTTATTTACCTGTAAAGCCTCTCATTTGTAGACAGTCAAAAACTCAGAGACTACCATTTAGCCATGCCATCTTAAATGTGAAGTCAACAGACTTGGATGGACAGGGACAGAGGAGCTGGGCCAGCACAGAAGCAGTAGGGGCTAGGGGGTTATGCTAGGGAATTGACTCTTCCTAATGACTCTTCAAAATTTGTAAGGAAGTTCAGAGGCAAATAAAAAAAAAAAATGTATGAAATAAAAACAAGTTGCAAGTAAGCATTTAAAATACACTATATTGCCAAAAGTATTGGGACACCTGCCTTTACACGCACATGAACTTTAATGACATCCCAGTCTTAATCTGTAGGGTTCAGTATTGAACCCTTTTGCAGTTATGACAGCTTCAACTCTTCTGGGAAGGCTGTCCACAAGGTTTAGGAGTGTGTCTTTGGGGATGTTTGACCTTTCTTCCAGAAGCCCATTTATGAGGTCAGGCACTGATGTGAATGAGAGGGCCTGGCTCGCAATCTCCACTCAAATTAATCCCAAAGGTGTTCTGTTGGGTTGAGGCCAAAACTCTGTGCATGTCAGTCACGTTCCTCCACCTATAACTCGCTCATTCATGTCTTTATATACCTTGTTTGTGCACTGGTGCGCAGTCATGTTGGAACAGGAAGGGGCCATACCCAAACTGTTTCCACAAAGTTGGGAGCATGAAATTGTCCAAAATGTCTTGGTATGCTGACGTCTTAAGAGTTCCCTTCACTGGAACTAAGGAAACAAGCCCAACCCCTAAAAAACAACCCTGCACCATAATCCCCTCTCCACCAAATGATTTGGACCGGTGTACAATGCAAGGTCCATAAAGACATGGATGAGCGAGTTTGGGGTGGAGGAACTTGACTGGCCTGCACAGAGTCCAGACCTCAACCAGATAGAACACCTTTGGGATGAATTATAGACTGTGAGCCAGGCCTTCTTGTCTACATCAGTGCCTGACCTCACAAATGCGCTTCTGGAAGAACAGTCAAACATTCCCATAGACACACTCCTAAACCTTGTGGACAGCCTTCCCAGAAGAGTTGAAGCTGTTATAGCTGCAAAGGGTGGGCCAACTCAATATTGAACCCTACAAACTAAGACTGGGATGCTGTTAAAGTTTATGTGCGTGTAAAGGCAGGTGTCACAATTCTTTTGGAAATATAGTGTACTAGAGTTTTCTGTGTGCACATGCGTGAACTCCCCCAAAAAATTGAATGGAGAGTACATGCATGGGCCATGGAAGAGAAGATTTTGATAGTTATCCAGTCAGACTGCCACTTTCACAGTAACGATCTTCTTAAGGGCTCCAGAGAGTCATTGCTATAGATAGATACGTTTGCCTATTTAATTACCTACCCCTCATCACTCTCTCGGAAATTTGCATCTCTTTCCAATAACTCCATTGGCTGCTCACAGAGGGTTAATTCTTCTTTGTTGACTTTTTTCTTAACTCTGGGTAGCAAGAGATTTTTTTTAAAGGTTTATTTTTCAGCTGTACAGTAAAGTAGTTAAAAAAAAGGATAATGTGCTAAAGTGCCTAGCAAGCACCTTAATTTTACTGCATAATACTAACAAGAAAGTTTGGGCATAACAGCAAAGTATTGGCCATGTATGGAAATCAGGAACTGAAAAATAACTTAGCTGCTGCAATTGTAGAAGCTGAAAATAACCACTCTTCATCATGAAAATGGAAAATAACATATTGGAAAGCTTGCATTCATAGTGTGCAAACAGCTTCAGTGTGCTATTCGGCTTCCTTTGTATTCAGTGGTACCTCAGACTAAGAAAAGTATAAAGCATAATAAAAATAAAACTTAAAAAAGAACGCTGTCAAGCACTATTTGCAAAAAAATTGGCCATAAAATGTATTTTAAACAGTAGGCATCATTTTAAACAATTTTGGGGCCCCAAAGCCTCTGATGCTGCGTACACATGGCCGTTTTTAATGTCATTGAAAAAAATGAAATTTTTCTCTACGTGATTCTTCTCAAGCCTGCCTTGCCTACACACTATCGTGAAAAAAAAATGCTTGAGAAAAGCGCGGTGACATACAATACGTTCGACAACACGTATGATGGCACTATAAAGGGGAAGTTCCATTCGGATAGCGCCACCCTTTGGGCTGCATTTGCTGATCCTTGTGTTAGTAAAGTTTGGTGAGAGACGATTCGCGCTTTTCAGCCTTGTGCTCTTCAGTCCGTTACAGCGTGACGAATGTGCTATCTCCATTCAGATCGCTAGTACCAGAACGAGCGCTCCTGTCTCATAACTTGCTTTTGAGCATGCACATTTTTTTCCCATCATTAAAGCGTACACACGGGCGTTTTTCACGACTAGAAAAACGACGACGTGAAAAACGACGAGAAAAAATAGAGCTTGTTCTAAATTTTTAATGCCCATTTTTCTTGTCGAGAAAAATGCTCTGGAGCCTATACACCAGGGATATGCAATTAGCGGACCTCCAGCTGTTGCCAAACTACAAGTCCCATGAGGCATAGCGAGACTCTGACAGCAGCAAGCATGACACCCAGAGGCAGAGGCATGATGGGACTTGTAGTTTTGCAACAGCTGGAGGTCCGCTAATTGCATATCCATGCTATACACGATCGTTTTTAATGACCAATTTAAAAAAATTGCATTTTTCTCGTCATGAAAAACGGTCGTGTGTACACGGCATAACTGTTAAGCAAATGTAGAACAATTAAACAAAAAACAAGTATCTGTGACCACTCCCTATGTCAAAGATAAATACAAATTGACAAGAAAAAAAAACTGTTTATAATGCACTGCAATGTGATATTGATGTGCTAAAAATCAACCCTAGGTGAATCAACCATACCATATAAACTATATATAATGTGACCCAAATGCAACCTGCAAGTAAGTGCAAATAGTGCTAAAAACGTATAAACAGTGTTCAAAAAAATCCCTGATGGGGTCAATTCAGTGCAACAAACAAAAGGAACAGCCTGAAAAAAACTCCTTATTTTTCTGCTTCGCACCAACTCTATGTAGCATAAGCATATACAGTTTCTCAGTCCTTATGTGTAGGCCAATTTGAGCACTCCTTTACTATATCCCACTCTTCCAAATGATCACAGATCGGGACAGCTGTTAGATTTGATACCTTGAGCAGTTTCGATAATAAGCTCATACAAAAGAATCATGGAAGACAAAAGGAAAGAAAAAACCTCATTGCAAAATGCTCTAAAACCCGAAGGTAATAATATACACACGGCGCATCCACTCACGTGACCAAAAATAAGTGTATCGCATAGACAGCCACAGTTCAGCTCAGTATGAGCGATTCTCCTTCACGCGTTACGTCACACGTCACGTGACTTAGTCATACCCATGACGTGTGATGTAACGCGTAGGGGGAGGAGCCTAGTCACGTTACCAGCGGCACTCGGATGAGTTGGAAGCCGGAGCAGTGAAGGAGAAGCGCTCATACTGAGCTGAACTGTGGCTGTCTATACGATACACTTATTTTTGGTCACGTGAGTGGATGCGCCGTGTGTATATTATTACCTTCGGGTTTTAGAGCATTGCGCAATGAAGTTTTTTCTTTCCTTTTGTCTTCCATGATTCTTTTGTATGAGCTTATTATCGAAACTGCTCAAGGTATCAAATCTAACAGCTGTCCTGATCTGTGATCATTTGGAAGAGTGGGATATAGTAAAGGAGTGCTCAAATTGGTCTACACATAAGGACTGAGAAACTGTATATGCTTATGCTACATAGAGTTGGTGCGAAGCAGCAAAATCAGGAGTTTTTTCCAGGCTTTTCCTTTTGTTTGTTGCACTGAATTGACCCCATCTGGGATTTTTTTGAACACTGATTTTTTTGAACACTGTTTATAAGTTTTTAGCACTATTTGCACTTACTTGCAGGTTGCATTTGGGTCACATTATATATAGTTTATATGGTATGGTTGATTCACCTAGGGTTGATTTTTAGCGCATCAATATCACATTGCTATTCACTTATATTCACTTATATGTTAGAGCCGGTTCACACCAGGGCGACTCAGGATCCGACTTCAGGTCGCCCCGAGACGCCCCAAGTCGCCCCAAGTCGCACTGTAATGTTAGTCTATGGAGCCGTCTTTATGCACACTACAGAAGTCGCTCCGACTTCAAAAAAGGTTCCTGTACTACTTGAAAATGACTTCTAGGCGACTTGTACCCATTGATTTCAATGGAAGTCGCCTCCAAAGTCGGATCAGTGTCTTAACTGAAGCAACTTTACAGGAAGAGAGAATAGTTTTCTCAGGCAAACCCCTCCCTCCCACAGAGCTGATTATTGTTTGATTGGCCACTGGCAAAGTCGCCTGTCCTGGAGGAAACTTGAAGTTGCCTCGAAGTTGCCTCGAAGTTGCCTCGAAGTTGCCTCGAAGTTGCCTTGAAGTTGCCTTGAAGTTGCCTTGTAAAGTCGCGCTGGAAGTCGTGTTGCCCCAGTGTGAACTGGCTCTTACCAGACACATTGATTGATTGCAGCTGAATCATTTAGTTATCCTTGGTTTATTTCACATTTTTATTGCATTACATATGCACCATTTTTAGCGCTTTAATATTTTTATGTTTATAATGCACTGCTGCCTTTTATGTTCTGCATAAGACCAATCCCTAATAAGGGATAGGCAAAATTCAGTTTTCATTTTCCAGAAATTTGGGCAAAAACCTGGAGATTTTGCCAAAATATATTGGAGTCAATAGGGAAGACAAAGTTAAGATTTTTTTTATGTGTTTTATGGGTTCAATGGGCTTTAAAGTTTACAGAAGCACATTTTTAACTGCTTGCTGACCAGCGCACGATGATATATGTCGGCACAATGGCCTGGCTGTGCAAATGGGCGTACAGGTACGTCCCATTTAAATCACAGCTTAGTGGGCTGCGTGCGTGCGTGCGCCCGCCGCGTACTCCGTCAAGTTCAGGTACTTAGACCACATACAGTTATAAGACATTTAATGATGTAATAATGGATACAGTGCTGCTTTTTTATATTTTATATTTGTCTAGCCACTTAAGGACCTTGCCTGTTTTTCAGATTCGGTATTTACACGTTAAAAACTATTTTTTTTGCTAGAAATATACTTAGAAAACCCAAACATTGTATATTGTTTTTTTCTAACACCCTAGAGAATAAAATGGCGGTCATTGCAATACTTTTTGTCACACCGTATTTGTGCAGCGGTCTTACAAGCGCACTTTTTGGGGAAAAAAATCACATTTTGAATTAAAAAATAAGACAACAGTAAAGTTAGCCCGATTTTTTTTTAAATTGTAAAAGATAATGTTATGCCGAGTAAATTGATACCCAACATGTCATGCTTCAAAATTGAGCCCGCTCGTGGAATGGCGTCAAACTTTTACCCTTAAAAATTTCCATAGGCGACATTTAAAAAATTCTCTAGGTTGCATCTTTTGAGTTACAGAGGAGGTCTAGGGCTAGAATTATTGCTCTTGCTCTAACAATTGCGGCGATACCTCACTTGTGTGGTTTGAACGCCGTTTTCATATGCGGGCGCTACTCACGTATGCGTTTGTTTCTGCGCGCGATCTCGTCGGGACAGGGCACTTTAAAATATTTTTTATTTTTTTTATTATTTATTTTACTTGATTTTATTTATTTTTACACAGTTTTTTTTTTTTTTTTTTTTAATGGGTCACTTTTATTCCTATTACAAGGAATGTAAACATCCCTTGTAATAGAAAAAAGCATGACAGGTCCTCTTAAATATGAGATCTGGGATCAAAAAGAACTCAGATCTCATATGTAGACTAAAATGCAATAAAAATAAATAAAAAAAAATGTCATTTCAAAAAATTACAACAAAAAAAATGTCCCTTTAAGACGTATGGGCGGAGCTGAAATTTTGACGTTGCTTCCGCCCTGTTATGGTATGGAGACGGGTGGGGGCAATAAAAAAAAATAAAAAAAAATGTCATTTCAAAAAATTACAACAAAAAAATGTCCCTTTAAGACGTATGGGCGGAGCTGAAATTTTGACGTTGCTTCCGCCCTGTTATGGTATGGAGACGGGTGGGGGCAATAAAAATAAATAAAAAAAAATGTCATTTCAAAAAATTACAACAAAAAAAATGTCCCTTTAAGACGTATGGGCGGAGCTGAAATTTTGACGTTGCTTCCGCCCTGTTATGGTATGGAGACGGGTGGGGGCCATCTTCCCCTCACTTGTCTCCATACTCAGCTAGGAAGAGGACCCGATCGCCTCCACGGCTACCGATAAGCGGCGGAGGGCGGGGGAGAGCGGCAGGGGGGCCCTCTCCCGCCGCGGATAACGGAGATCTCCCGGCGAATCCGCCACAGAGACCACCATTATCATTTACAGGACCGGCGCCTGAAGAGATGGATACCTCGGTTGTGGCAGCAGCTGCTGCCGTTACCGAGATATCCCTCTTCAAAAAGAGGATGTATATAGTCGTGCGCTGGTCCTTAAGTGGCTAGAGTTCAGCTTTAAATCTGAAGTTTATTTCATTTATTTGTACTATGCAGCACCAAAGATTTAACTTTCTTTTAATGAAATGTGTCCCATTTCCAGGTGGCTTATGCATAGTGTAGCATTATTCTCCCCACTGCCGCTGGGTCCTTCCCACAGTGCTGATCTTCCAGTGCTCTTGGGGTTAACATCATCTACTGCATATATGAAAGAGTTGCTTCACTCACCTACTTCTTCTGCCTGCCCTTTCAGTCATAGAAATCATAGAATTCTTTCCCAGAAAGCAAAGTTTTTGTGATTGGAGAAGGCAGGTCCTGTCATTCAGAATCTTCCTATCCTCCATTGACAGAACACTTTACATAGTGCAAAAGAATACTACAATTCACTTTGAATGAAGGAGATACGGGCGAGTGGCATAACTCCTTCACACTTGCAGTGGCTGAGATATTCCCCACAGCGCTAGAAGATCAGCACTGTGGGGAGGACCCAGTGGCAGTAGAGAAAAGGTTTCTACAGGGCCAAAACTAGAAGGGGGGGGACAGGGGGAGAATGTGCAACAGGCGCCACATTGAGAGGGGAGCTGCCGCTAGGGTTACCACCTGTCTGGGTTTTCGCTGGGACCGTCTTGAATTTTGATTTAAATCCCGCCGTGAATCTGTGCTGAATCCTGGAGCCCAGTGTCGGAATGAGTTCTAGCACTAAACTCCAGTAATTAGCTTGACAGGGGCGCATTATCATGGGCATCTAGTAGGGATGAGCTTCGTGTTCGACTCGAACATACGTTCGACTCGAACATACGTTCGACTCGAACATCGGCTGTTCGATCGTTCGACGAAGATCGAACGATTTGGGCCGTTCGCGCCAAATTCGAGTGACGCGAACGGCCCACAATGCACTACGCCATCGCAGTGTCATCCAGGCGCTGTGATTGGCCAAGCATGCACTGTGACCCCGCATGCTTGGCCAATCACAGCGCCGGCAGCGAGGAGAGCAATGATTGGCCACAGGCAGGATGCCTGTGGCCAATTATTGCTGAGGGTGTTTAGTACACGCCCCACACTAAAAAAGGCCGCCAGCACGGCGGCCTAGTGTAGTGTGTTCCGGAGCAGGGAAAGACAAGCATAGGCAGGGACAGTGACATTTATTTCTTTCTTGCTTAACCTGGATTCCTTTAGTTTAGGGAAAGAGAAGGATAGGTAGGGAGAGTGTCAGTGTGTTTTACTGTGCGAGTCCTTGTTTCTACGGACAAAGAAGGAAAGTGAGGGGATTTCTCCTTGTGCTATAGTGTGCTTTAAAAAAACATTATTTCTAGGGACAGAAAACTCTAGGTAGGGAGAGTGTCAGTTTCTTTCACTGTGCCAGTCCTTGATTCTAGGGACAAAGAAGGAAAGTGAGGGGATTTCTCCTTGTGCTATAGTGTGCTTTAAAAAAACATTATTTCTAGGGACAGAAAACTCTAGGTAGGGAGAGTGTCAGTTTCTTTCACTGTGCCAGTCCTTGTTTCTAGGGACAAAGAAGGAAAGTGAGGGGATTTCTCCTTGTGCTATAGTGTGCTTTAAAAAAACATTTTTTCTAGGGACAGAAAACTGTAGGTAGGGAGAGTGTCAGTTTCTTTCACTGTGCCAGTCCTTGTTTCTAGGGACAAAGAAGGAAAGTGAGGGGATTTCTCCTTGTGCTATAGTGTGCTTTAAAAAAACATTATTTCTAGGGACAGAAAACTCTAGGTAGGGAGAGTGTCAGTTTCTTTCACTGTGCCAGTCCTTGTTTCTAGGGACAAAGAAGGAAAGTGAGGGGAATTCTCCTTGTGCTATAGTGTGCTTTAAAAAAACTTTTTTTCTAGGGACAGAAAACTCTAGGTAGGGAGAGTGTCAGTTTCTTTCACTGTCCCAGTTCTTGTTTCTAGGGACAAAGAAGGAAAGTGAGGGGATTTCTCCTTGTGCTATAGTGTGCTTTAAAAAAACATTATTTCTAGGGACAGAAAACTCTAGGTAGGGAGAGTGTCAGTTTCTTTCACTGTCCCAGTCCTTGTTTCTAGGGACAAAGAAGGAAAGTAAGGGGATTTCTCCTTGTGCTATAGTGTGCTTTAAAAAAACATTTTTTCTAGGGACAGAAAACTGTAGGTAGGGAGAGTGTCAGTTTCTTTCACTGTGCCAGTCCTTGTTTCTAGGGACAAAGAAGGAAAGTGAGGGGAATTCTCCTTGTGCTATAGTGTGCTTTAAAAAAACTTTTTTTCTAGGGACAGAAAACTCTAGGTAGGGAGAGTGTCAGTTTCTTTCACTGTCCCAGTCCTTGTTTCTAGGGACAAAGAAGGAAAGTGAGGGGATTTCTCCTTGTGCTATAGTGTGCTTTAAAAAAACATTTTTTCTAGGGACAGAAAACTGTAGGTAGGGAGAGTGTCAGTTTCTTTCACTGTGCCAGTCCTTGTTTCTAGGGACAAAGAAGGAAAGTGAGGGGATTTCTCCTTGTGCTATAGTGTGCTTTAAAAAAACTTTTTTTCTAGGGACAGAAAACTCTAGGTAGGGAGAGTGTCAGTTTCTTTCACTGTCCCAGTCCTTGTTTCTAGGGACAAAGAAGGAAAGTGAGGGGATTTCTCCTTGTGCTATAGTGTGCTTTAAAAAAACTTTTTTTCTAGGGACAGAAAACTCTAGGTAGGGAGAGTGTCAGTTTCTTTCACTGTGCCAGTCCTTGTTTCTAGGGACAAAGAAGGAAAGTGAGGGGAATTCTCCTTGTGCTATAGTGTGCTTTAAAAAAACTTTTTTTCTAGGGACAGAAAACTCTAGGTAGGGAGAGTGTCAGTTTCTTTCACTGTCCCAGTCCTTGTTTCTAGGGACAAAGAAGGAAAGTGAGGGGATTTCTCCTTGTGCTATAGTGTGCTTTAAAAAAACATTATTTCTAGGGACAGAAAACTCTAGGTAGGGAGAGTGTCAGTTTCTTTCACTGTGCCAGTCCTTGATTCTAGGGACAAAGAAGGAAAGTGAGGGGATTTCTCCTTGTGCTATAGTGTGCTTTAAAAAAACATTATTTCTAGGGACAGAAAACTCTAGGTAGGGAGAGTGTCAGTTTCTTTCACTGTGCCAGTCCTTGTTTCTAGGGACAAAGAAGGAAAGTGAGGGGATTTCTCCTTGTGCTATAGTGTGCTTTAAAAAAACATTTTTTCTAGGGACAGAAAACTGTAGGTAGGGAGAGTGTCAGTTTCTTTCACTGTGCCAGTCCTTGTTTCTAGGGACAAAGAAGGAAAGTGAGGGGATTTCTCCTTGTGCTATAGTGTGCTTTAAAAAAACATTATTTCTAGGGACAGAAAACTCTAGGTAGGGAGAGTGTCAGTTTCTTTCACTGTGCCAGTCCTTGTTTCTAGGGACAAAGAAGGAAAGTGAGGGGAATTCTCCTTGTGCTATAGTGTGCTTTAAAAAAACTTTTTTTCTAGGGACAGAAAACTCTAGGTAGGGAGAGTGTCAGTTTCTTTCACTGTCCCAGTTCTTGTTTCTAGGGACAAAGAAGGAAAGTGAGGGGATTTCTCCTTGTGCTATAGTGTGCTTTAAAAAAACATTATTTCTAGGGACAGAAAACTCTAGGTAGGGAGAGTGTCAGTTTCTTTCACTGTCCCAGTCCTTGTTTCTAGGGACAAAGAAGGAAAGTGAGGGGATTTCTCCTTGTGCTATAGTGTGCTTTAAAAAAACATTTTTTCTAGGGACAGAAAACTGTAGGTAGGGAGAGTGTCAGTTTCTTTCACTGTGCCAGTCCTTGTTTCTAGGGACAAAGAAGGAAAGTGAGGGGAATTCTCCTTGTGCTATAGTGTGCTTTAAAAAAACTTTTTTTCTAGGGACAGAAAACTCTAGGTAGGGAGAGTGTCAGTTTCTTTCACTGTCCCAGTCCTTGTTTCTAGGGACAAAGAAGGAAAGTGAGGGGATTTCTCCTTGTGCTATAGTGTGCTTTAAAAAAACATTTTTTCTAGGGACAGAAAACTGTAGGTAGGGAGAGTGTCAGTTTCTTTCACTGTGCCAGTCCTTGTTTCTAGGGACAAAGAAGGAAAGTGAGGGGATTTCTCCTTGTGCTATAGTGTGCTTTAAAAAAACTTTTTTTCTAGGGACAGAAAACTCTAGGTAGGGAGAGTGTCAGTTTCTTTCACTGTCCCAGTCCTTGTTTCTAGGGACAAAGAAGGAAAGTGAGGGGATTTCTCCTTGTGCTATAGTGTGCTTTAAAAAAACTTTTTTTCTAGGGACAGAAAACTCTAGGTAGGGAGAGTGTCAGTTTCTTTCACTGTGCCAGTCCTTGTTTCTAGGGACAAAGAAGGAAAGTGAGGGGAATTCTCCTTGTGCTATAGTGTGCTTTAAAAAAACTTTTTTTCTAGGGACAGAAAACTCTAGGTAGGGAGAGTGTCAGTTTCTTTCACTGTCCCAGTCCTTGTTTCTAGGGACAAAGAAGGAAAGTGAGGGGATTTCTCCTTGTGCTATAGTGTGCTTTAAAAAAACATTATTTCTAGGGACAGAAAACTCTAGGTAGGGAGAGTGTCAGTTTCTTTCACTGTCCCAGTCCTTGTTTCTAGGGACAAAGAAGGAAAGTGAGGGGATTTCTCCTTGTGCTATAGTGTGCTTTAAAAAAACATTTTTTCTAGGGACAGAAAACTGTAGGTAGGGAGAGTGTCAGTTTCTTTCACTGTGCCAGTCCTTGTTTCTAGGGACAAAGAAGGAAAGTGAGGGGATTTCTCCTTGTGCTATAGTGTGCTTTAAAAAAACATTTTTTCTAGGGACAGAAAACTGTAGGTAGGGAGAGTGTCAGTTTCTTTCACTGTGCCAGTCCTTGTTTCTAGGGACAAAGAAGGAAAGTGAGGGGATTTCTCCTTGTGCTATAGTGTGCTTTAAAAAAACATTTTTTCTAGGGACAGAAAACTGTAGGTAGGGAGAGTGTCAGTTTCTTTCACTGTGCCAGTCCTTGTTTCTAGGGACAAAGAAGGAAAGTGAGGGGATTTCTCCTTGTGCTATAGTGTGCTTTAAAAAAACATTATTTCTAGGGACAGAAAACTCTAGGTAGGGAGAGTGTCAGTTTCTTTCACTGTGCCAGTCCTTGTTTCTAGGGACAAAGAAGGAAAGTGAGGGGAATTCTCCTTGTGCTATAGTGTGCTTTAAAAAAACTTTTTTTCTAGGGACAGAAAACTCTAGGTAGGGAGAGTGTCAGTTTCTTTCACTGTCCCAGTCCTTGTTTCTAGGGACAAAGAAGGAAAGTGAGGGGATTTCTCCTTGTGCTATAGTGTGCTTTAAAAAAACATTTTTTCTAGGGACAGAAAACTCTAGGTAGGGAGAGTGTCAGTTTCTTTCACTGTGCCAGTCCTTGTTTCTAGGGACAAAGAAGGAAAGTGAGGGGAATTCTCCTTGTGCTATAGTGTGCTTTAAAAAAACTTTTTTTCTAGGGACAGAAAACTCTAGGTAGGGAGAGTGTCAGTTTCTTTCACTGTCCCAGTCCTTGTTTCTAGGGACAAAGAAGGAAAGTGAGGGGATTTCTCCTTGTGCTATAGTGTGCTTTAAAAAAACATTATTTCTAGGGACAGAAAACTCTAGGTAGGGAGAGTGTCAGTTTCTTTCACTGTGCCAGTCCTTGTTTCTAGGGACAAAGAAGGAAAGTGAGGGGAATTCTCCTTGTGCTATAGTGTGCTTTAAAAAAACTTTTTTTCTAGGGACAGAAAACTCTAGGTAGGGAGAGTGTCAGTTTCTTTCACTGTCCCAGTCCTTGTTTCTAGGGACAAAGAAGGAAAGTGAGGGGATTTCTCCTTGTGCTATAGTGTGTTTTAAAAAAACATTATTTCTAGGGACAGAAAACTCTAGGTAGGGAGAGTGTCAGTTTCTTTCACTGTCCCAGTCCTTGTTTCTAGGGACAAAGAAGGAAAGTGAGGGGATTTCTCCTTGTGCTATAGTGTGCTTTAAAAAAACATTTTTTCTAGGGACAGAAAACTGTAGGTAGGGAGAGTGTCAGTTTCTTTCACTGTGCCAGTCCTTGTTTCTAGGGACAAAGAAGGAAAGTGAGGGGAATTCTCCTTGTGCTATAGTGTGCTAAAGCATTCCTCATCAACCATCTTTGAAATCCTTGTTTTTTGGACAGTCGGGGAAATTGTCGTTGTGCTATTCTGTGCAAAAGCAATAATCCTCAACCATATTTAGAAATCCTTAAGTAAAGGGACAGAGAAGGACACCTGAAGGTAGCCCTTATTGCTTTTTTCCCATCTCCCTGCAGGCCATCTATTAGAATGTCTGGAAGGCAAACAAGGAGAGGCAGACAGTCAGGAGGCAATAAAAGAGGGCAAGCAGGCTCTGTGTCTGGGGGCAACAGTGCTGGTCGTGGACGCGGTGCATTGTCATCAGCACATGGCCATGGAACACGCTTGTCCTTCTTTTCGGCAGCTGGACATGTTGAGCCACATCATGCCGAAGACTTGGTAGAGTGGATGACCAAGCCCTCCTCCTCCTCCTCATCCTCTCTCACCCAGGCTCAGGGTACTGGCAAAGCAGCTGCCAAAGCGTCCTCTTCCGTGGTATCAATGTCAGACTCATCATCAGTCACTCCTTCCCTAGACCCACCATGTCCTCCTCCTGAGGAGTCCCCCGAACTGTTTGAGCACAGTGTTGGGTACATGCTCCAGGAGGATGCCCAGCGTTTCGAAGGGTCTGATGATGAAACCCAGCTACAGGAAGGCAGTAGCGTGAGAGCAGACAGAGGGGATGCTCAAGAAGGACACCAATCTGGCAGTCATGTTCCAGCAGCTGCAGCATACTGCCAGATTGGCTCCAGTGATGAGGAGGGAGGGGATGATGAGGTCACTGACTCCACGTGGGTGCCTAATAGGAGAGAGGAGGAGGAGGAGGATGAGGAGGAGGCACATCTCCAACGAGGCAGGATGCCCTTTGGTGGCCAGCGTAAGGGCAGTACACCGACGGAATCACACCGCAGAGCTCCGCCTGTGCAGGGCGCAGCCTCTGCCCGTCATTCAAAAAGTTCCTTGGTGTGGGCCTTTTTTGAGGATAGTGCATCAGATCGCACAGCTGCTGTTTGCAACATATGTCTCAAGCGTATATCGCGTGGCCAAAACATCAGCCGCTTGGGTACCACATGCCTGACCAGACATATGTTGACCTGCCATGCAGCTCGTTGGCAAGCCTACCTCAAAGACCCACACCAAAGAACAAAGCGGACCTCTCCTTGCACCGCATCAGCTGGGATCTCCAACCCCACTATAACTTCAGTCCTCTCTGAAACATGCACTGAGAGGAATGAAGGTGTAGAATTAGGTGTGTCACAGCCAAGTACTTGCGGCCACTCTGCTAGCAGTACACCGACGTCCGATTCTAGCAGGCAAATTTCCCTGCCCCAGCTGCTGGACCGTCGAAAGAAGTTCACTCCCAGCCATCCACATGCCCAGCGGTTGAATGCTAGCTTGGCTAAATTGCTAGCGCTTCAACTGCTGCCTTTTCAGTTGGTAAACTCGGCCCCCTTCCGTGAGTTTGTGCAATGTGCGGTTCCTCAGTGGCAGGTTCCCAAACGGCACTTTTTCTCACGGAAGGCTATTCCGGCTCTCTACCGGCATGTGGAAGGCAATGTCTTGGCCTCGCTGGACAGGGCGGTCAGCGGTAAGGTGCATATTACCGCTGACTCATGGTCCAGCAGGCATGGACAGGGACGTTACCTTTCTTTCACGGCCCATTGGGTCACTCTTTTGGCAGCTGGGAAGGATGCAGGACAAGGTGCAGTAGTGTTGGAGGTTGTTCCACCGCCACGCCTCCAAAATGCTACTACTGGTTGTGACACACCTCTCTCCTCCACCCCCTCCTCTTCTTCTTCCTCCATGGCCTCTTCCTGTGGTTTGTCCTATGAACCAGCGGTGCTCCGTAGCCGTTCACGGGGCTACGCAAGTACGCAGGCAAAAAGATGCCATGCCGTGCTTGCGCTGGTGTGTTTGGGGGACAGAAGCCACACTGGGGCAGAGGTCCTGTCTGCTCTGCAGGTCCAGGCCGAGAGGTGGTTGACGCCACGCCAGCTTAAGCCAGGAATGGTGGTTTGCGACAATGGCACCAACCTCCTCTCCGCCCTCCGACAGGGACAACTGACCCATGTGCCCTGTGTGGCTCATGTCCTTAACCTGGTGGTGCAGCGGTTCTTGGGCAGGTACCCGGGCTTACAGGATGTCCTGAGGCAGGCCAGGAAAGTCTGTGTGCATTTCCGCAGATCTTATAATGCCAGTGCTCGCCTGGCTGAGCTGCAAAAGGAGTTGAACCTGCCCAAGAACCGCCTTATATGTGACATGCCCACCAGGTGGAACTCAACGTTGGCCATGCTGCAGCGGCTGCACACGCAGCAGAGGGCCATCAATGAGTACCTGTGCGACTACGGCACCAGGACAGGGTCAGGGGAGCTTGGTTTTTTTTCTCCACGCCAGTGGGGCATGATCAGGGATGCATGCACTGTCCTGGCACCATTTGAGGAGGCCACGAGGATGGTGAGCAGTGACAGTGCATGCATCAGTGACACTGTACCTCTTGTCCACCTGTTGGAGCACACGCTGCGTGGAATAATGGACAGGGCACTTGAGGCAGAACAGAGGCAGGAAGAGGAGGACTTCCTTGCCTCTCAAGGCCCCCTTTACCCAGACAGTGTTCCTTCTGTCCCACCCATCGCACAGGAAGAGGAAGAGGAGGAGGAGGAGGAGGAGGATTGTGTCAGCATGGAGGTGGAGGCTGGCACTCAGCATCATCAGCAGCAGTCTTTTAGGGATGATTTACAGTCCCAAGAAACCAGTGGACTTGTACGTGGCTGGGAGGAGGTGGCTGCGGATCATGTCGTCCTTAGTGACCCAGAGGACTCCGGAGCGAATGCCTCAGCAAACCTACGCTGCATGGCCTCCCTGATCCTGCAAAGTCTGCGGAAGGATCCTCGTATTCTTCGGATCAAGGAGAGGGACCATTACTGGCTGGCCACTCTCCTTGATCCACGGTACAAGGGTAAGGTTGCGGACCTTATGTTACCTTCGCAGAGGGAGCAGAGGATGAGACAACTCCGGGAGGACTTGCAGAAAGGTCTGTGCAACGCGTTCCCAGAGACTGGGAGGTTACAAACTCCTGGTCCTGGACAACGAGTTGCTGAGGCTTCGGCCAGTCAAAGAAGGAGCGGTGGGGAAGGTGGCCGTCTGACCGATGCGTTCAGACAATTCTTTAGTCCGCAGCCCCAAAGTATGATCGGTTCCAGCAACCATCGCCAGCGTCTGATAAACATGGTGCAGGAATATCTAGGGGCAAGGTCAGACTTGGACACCTTCCCCACCGAAAATCCTCTGGCTTACTGGGTCTTGAGGATGGATCACTGGCCAGAGCTTGCACAGTATGCAATTGAGCTACTGGCCTGTCCTGCATCCAGCGTTCTTTCGGAACGCACATTCAGTGCTGCTGGAGGATTTGTCACGGATCACAGGGTGCGCCTGTCCACCGACTCGGTTGATCGACTGACTTTCATCAAGATGAACCAGTCTTGGATCACCACCAGCTACCACACACCTGATGCTGATATAACAGACTAATTGATTTTAACATGTCACATCCCTTCAAGACTGATGCTGATGCTGAGTGCCTGTGCTGTTATGTTGACTGGCTATCCTCCTCCTCCGAGTCCTCAATGATACGATTGATGATGATAGCTTGGAAGATCATTTTTGTTTATGGGTGACGCCACCAGTGGCTAAGGCCCAATTTTTCAGCCCCTGTTTTACAGGGGCGTGTAATTACAATTTTTTTAGCAATAATTTGCCATAGGGCTCATTGCTGTGCTCCAAGTACAGTATCTGTGAGGGGTTGGAGTGTTGTGGCACCAGTGCCTAAGGCCCAATTTTTCAGCCCCTGTTTAACAGGGGCGTGTCATTACAATTTTTGAAGCAATACTTTGCAACAGGGCTCATTGCTGTGCTCCAAGTACAGTATCTGTGAGGGGTTGTAGTGTTGTGCCACCAGTGCCTAAGGCCCAATTTTTCAGCCCCTGTTTAACAGGGGCGTGTCATTACAATTTTTGAAGCAATACTTTGCAACAGGGCTCATTGCTGTGCTCCAAGTACAGTATCTGTGAGGGGTTGTAGTGTTGTGCCACCAGTGCCTAAGGCCCAATTTTTCAGCCCCTGTTTAACAGGGGCGTGTCATTACAATTTTTGAAGCAATACTTTGCAACAGGGCTCATTGCTGTGCTCCAAGTACAGTATCTGTGAGGGGTTGTAGTGTTGTGCCACCAGTGCCTAAGGCCCAATTTTTCAGCCCCTGTTCAACAGGGGCATGCAATTACAATTATTGATCTAATAATTCACAGCAGGGCCCATTCCTGCACCCACCAAGAGTAACTCTGAGGGCTTACAGTGTTGTGGCAACGCCACCACCACCACCACCACGAAAGGCCCAATTTTTCAGCCCCTGTTCAAAAGGGGCATGTAATTACAATTCTTGATCTAATAATTCACAGCAGGGCCCATTGCTGCACCCACCAAGAGTAACTCTGAGGGCTTACAGTGTTGTGGCAACGCCACCACCACCACCACCACGAAAGGCCCAATTTTTCAGCCCCTGTTCAAAAGGGGCATGTAATTACAATTCTTGATCTAATAATTCACAGCAGGGCCCATTCCTGCACCCACCAAGAGTAACTCTGAGGGCTTACAGTGTTGTGGCAACGCCACCACCACCACCACCACGAAAGGCCCAATTTTTCAGCCCCTGTTCAAAAGGGGCATGTAATTACAATTCTTGATCTAATAATTCACAGCAGGGCCCATTGCTGCACCCACCAAGAGTAACTCTGAGGGCTTACAGTGTTGTGGCAACGCCACCACCACCACCACCACGAAAGGCCCAATTTTTCAGCCCCTGTTCAAAAGGGGCATGTAATTACAATTCTTGATCTAATAATTCACAGCAGGGCCCATTCCTGCACCCACCAAGAGTAACTCTGAGGGCTTACAGTGTTGTGGCAACACCACCACCACCACCACCACGAAAGGCACAATCTTTCAGCCCCTGTTCAACAGGGGCATGCAATTACAATTCTTGATCTAATAATTCACAGCAGGGCCCATTGCTGCACCCACCAAGAGTAACTGTCAGGGCTTACAGTGTTGTGGCACCAGCACCACCATCAAAGGCCCAATTTTTACTACCACTGTTCAACAATTATATGTAATTAAAATTCCTGATATAATAGTTGACAGCAGGGCGTTCCAGCACCAACCAAGAGTAACTGTGAGTGCTTACAGTGTTGTGCCAACACCAACAACTAAGGGGCCTATTTCTGCAGAGTATATACGGCAGGTCCCTACTTTCAAACATCCAACTTACAAACGACTCCTACTTGCAAACGCAAGAAGACAACAGGAAGTGAGAGGAAATCTACCCCTAGGAAGGAAAATTCTCTCCTGTAAGAATTAATATGGGAGAAAGGTGTCTCCTCTGTACTGATGCTTTATCACCAATCCTTGTTTCAAGAAAAACACCACATTTCAAAAACAGTTGTCATTGGGACGGAAAGTGAGGTGAAATGTTCTGAACAGGGGCACAGACAGCAAAACAAATGTTACAGGGGTGATAACCCTTACCTATGTTTTCCAAAAAGTTTAAAAATAGATTTTTGGGCTGGAGCTACACTTAAACAATGTACCTGTTCAAAATTACAAACAGATTCTACATAAGAACAAACCTACAGTCCCTGTCTTGTATGCACCGCCTGTATACGGCTGTTCAGAGTATATAGGGCCTTTTTTATTTTATGTGCGGGGTTCCCCTTAATATCCATACAAGACCCAAAGGGGCTGGTAATGGGCTGGGGTAGGGGGGGGGGGGGGGTCATGGGGTAGCTATGCCATTTTTCTTAAAGATTTTCATCCATATTACCGGGAAACACGTGGCACTTCACAGGCATACTTTAGACACCCCCCAGGTACGATATTTAAAGGAATATTTGACTTTTTTTTTTCACTTTATGCATCATTAAAATGACTGCTCCCGAAAAACGACCGTTTTTAAAACTTCTTTTTGCATTGATACATGTCCCCTGGTGCAGAACCCGGGTTCCCAAACCCTTTTTAGGACAATAACATGCATAATAGTTGTTATAATTAGCACTTTAGAATTCGAACGTTCGCATCCATTGTATTTAATAGGGTTCTAATGTTCGTACGAACTTTCGGTCCGTTCGCGGGTTCTGGTGCGAACCGAACCCGGGGGTGTTCGGCTCATCACTAGCATCTAGCACACCTGCCTCACATCTCTTGCGGGTTGTCTGGGAACTGTGCATCTCTATGTCAGCCGGTATCTCCCTCGCTGGCTTGTATGTTAAACATGTTGCAGAGCTGTCTGAAGCCAGCTCCTCCTCGGCTCTGAAATTCTCATGTACATAGACAAGAGGAGGAGCAGCTATGGAGGAGAGACACTGCTCTGCATAAGCCACGCTACTCTGAGGTCTGCAGTGAGTTTATACTTCATGGAGACTTACATTGGAGGAAGACACAGTGACCAGGAAGAGGGGTGGAGTGGGGCAGATAAGAGTGTACACTTGGTGGAGTGATTTGGGGAGGAGGGACAGGGGTAAGATAATATGTGCTGGGGGGCACTTTGGGAGGGGAGAGGACTTGAGATCCCCCCACTCCACCTTCTGGCACAAGTCCTCTCTCGTCTCAAAGCGCCCCAGGAAATATCTGTTCCCCTACTTCACCTTCTAGCACAAGCTCACTATGCTTTCAAAGCATCGCCCAGCACAAATCTGCTCTCTACTCCACCACACCTTCTAGCACTAATTATCTCCCCTCCCAAAGCGCCCCCCCCCCAGCAATATGTCATTTACCGACCCCTTCTTTTCCTGAATGAACACAGTGAGTGTTCAGTACCAATCACTCACTGGGTCCATACATCATGAAGCATAGTCAACTGTGTTAACTATGCTTCCCTTTTTGAATGAACAGCCGCTCAGCACAGAGCACTTTCCATTCATTCATTGTCCAGTGCAGCTGAATATGCAGAGACAGAGACTCAAAAGTGAGACATCAGGGGTCTGATTAGACCTCTGATACTTCACCAAAGCCCCCCAACAGGGCTGTTAACAAATTGTAAAAATAATAAAACATAAAATTGTGAAACAATAATAAAAAAAGAAATAATAACAATAAAATATATTGACACCATCCACTGTACTACTGACACCAACCTCTGCTCTCCTGACACCGTCCTCTGCCCTGCTGAAACCATCCACTGCTCTACTGACTGACACCATCCACTGCCCTACTGACATTAACCTCTGCCCTACTGACATGTCCACTGCTCCACTGATACTGTCCACTGCCCTACTGACAACAACCTCTGCCCTCCTGACACCGTCCTCTGCCCTGCTGAAACCATCCACTGCTCTACTGACTGACACCATCCACTGCCCTACTGATACTAACCTCTGCCCTACTGACATGTCCACTGCTCTACTGATACTGTCCACTGCCCTACTGACATTAACCACTGCTCTACTGACACCGTCCTCTGCCCTACTGACACTGTCCAGTGCTCTATTGACTTACACCATCCATTGCCTTACTGACACCATCCTCAGCCCTACTGACATGTCCACTGCTCCACTGACAAGTCCACTGCCCTACTTACACCAGCCACTACTCTACTGATGCTGTCCACTGCCCAACTGACACCAACCTTTGCACTATTGACACCAACCTCTGCCCTACTGACACAAACCTCTGCGTTACTGACACCGCTATCTGCTCTATTGACACTGTCCACACACCCTCCACTGCCCTACTGACATTGTTCCCTGCTCTACTGGCACTGTCCATTTTTAACCACTTAAGCCCCGGACCAATACGGACCATAATGACCAGAGGTGATTTCACAATTTGGCACTGCGCTGCTTTAACTGTAAATTGTGCGGACATGCAATTTTGTACCCAAACTAAATTTGCGTCCTTTTCTTCCCACAAATAGAGGTTTCTTTAATGGTATTTGATTGCCTCTGCGATTTTTTTTTTTTGCGATATAAATGGAAAAAGACTGAAAATTTAGAAAAAAAATGATATTTTCTACTTTTTGTTATAAGAAAAATCGAATAAACTAAATTTTAGTCATACATTTAGGCCAAAATGTATTCAGCCACATGTCTTTAGTAAAAAAAATGTCAATAAGTGTATATTTATTGGTTTGCGCAAAAGTTATAGTGTCTACAAACTAGGGTACATTTTCTGAAATTTACACAGCTTTTAATTTATGACTGCCTATCTCATTTCTTGAGGTGCTAAAATGGCAGGGCAGTACAACCCCCCCCCCCCCCCCAATGACCCCATTTTGGAAAGTAGACACCCGAAGAAAATTTCTGAGCTTGAGCCCATTGAATATGTTTTTTTTGTCCCAAGTGATTGAATTCTGACTAAAAAAAAAAAATTACAAAAAGTTGTCACTAAATGATATATTGCTCACACATGCCATGGTTATATGTGAAATTTCACTCCAAAATACATTTTGCTGCTTCTCCTGAGTACGGTGATACCACATGTGTGGGACTTTTTGGGAGCCTAGCCGTGTACAGGCCCCCGAAAACCAAGCACCGCCTTCAGGATTTCTAAGGGCGCAAATTTTTGATTTCACTCCTCACTACCTATCACAGTTTTGAAGGCCATAAAATGCCAAAATAGCACAAAACCCCCCCAAATGACCCCATTTTAGAAAGTAGACACCCCAAGGAAATTGCTGAGAGGCATGTTGAGCCCATTGAATATTTTATTTTTTTGTCCCAAGTGATTGAATAATGACGAAAAAAAAAATTACAAAAAGTTGTCACTAAATTATATATTGCTCACACATGCCATGATTATATGTGAAATTGCACCCCAAAATACATTTGGCTGCTTCTCCTGAGTACGGGGATACCACATGTGTGGGACTTTTTAGGAGCCTAGCCGGGTACAGGACCCCGAAAACCAAGCACCTCCTTAAGGATTTCTAAGGGCACAAATTTTTGATTTCACTCCTCACTACCTATCACAGTTTCGAAGGCCATAAAATGCCAAAATAGCACAAAACCCCCCCAAATTACCCCATTTTGGAAAGTAGACACCCCAGGCTATTTGCTGAGAGGCATGGTGAGTATTTTACAGCTCTCATTTGTTTTTGAAAATTAAGAAATACATTTTTATTTTTTTTTCAATTTTAAAAACTTTGTGACAAAAAGCGAGATTTGCAAAATACTCACCATACCTCTCAGCAAATAGCTTGGGGTGTCTACTTTCCAAAATGGGGTCATTTGGGGGGGTTTGTGCCATCTGGGCATTCCATGGCCTCCGAAACTGTGATAGGCAGTGAGGAGTGAAATCAAAAATGTATACCCTTAGAAAGCCTGAAGGCGGTGCTTGGTTTTTGGGGTCCCGTACGCTGCTAGGCTCCCAAAAAGTCTCACACATGTGGTATCCCCGTACTCAGGAGAAGCAACAGAATGTATTTTAGGGTGTAATACCACATATGCCCATGGCATGTTTGAGCAATATATCATTTAGTGACAACTTTGTGCAAAAAAAAAAAAATTAATTGTCTTTTTTCCGCAACTTGTGTCAACATATAAAATATTCTATGGACTCGACATGCCTCTCAGTATATAGCTTGGGGTGTCTGCTTTCCAAAATGGGGTCATTTGGGGGGGTTTTGAACTGTCCTGGCATTTTATACACAACATTAGGAAGCTTACATCCACTCTTCTAACCACTTGAAGACAAAGCCCTTTCTGACATTTTTTGTTTACATGAAAAAAAAATTTTGGCAAGAAAATTATGCTGAACCCCCAAACATTATATATTTTTTTAAAGCAAAGGCCCTACAGAATAAAATGGTGGGTGTTGCATTTTTTTTCCACACAGTATTTGCGCAGCGATTTTTCAAATGCATTTTTTGGGGAAAAAAGACACTTTTTTTAATTTTAATGCACTAAAACACACTATATTGCCTAAATGTTTGATGGAATAAAAAAGATGATCTTAGAGTACATAGATACCAAACACGACACAAAATTTCGCACAAACGCGCATTGGCAACAAACTACATACATTTTTAAAAGCCTTTAAAAGCCTTTACAGGTTACCACGTTAGATTTACAGAGGAGGTCTACTGCTAAAATGACTGCCCTTGATCTGACCTTTGCGGTGATACCTCACATGCATGGTGCAATTGCTGTTTACATATGACGCCAGAACCACGCTTGCGTTCACCATTGCGCAAGAGCAGGGCAGGACAGGGGTGCTTTTTTTTTTTTATTTTTTTATTATTAATTTTGCTTTTTTATTTTATTTTTAAACTGTTCCTTCCATATTTTTTTTTTTATCATTTTTATTGTTATCTCAGGGAATGTAAATATCCCCTATGATAGCAAAAGGTAGTGACAGGTACTCTTTTTTTGAAAAAACTGGGGTCTATTAGACCCTAGATCTTTCCTCTGCCCTCAAAGCATCTGACCACACCAAGATCGGTGTGATAAAATGCTTTTCCAATTTCCCAATGGCGCTTTTTATATCCGGGGGGGGACATTCCCTCCCACTGCTTGTAAAAGCAGTCCAGAGGCTAATTAGCCGCTAGGATTGCTTTTACATGAAAGCCGGCCGCTGGCTGAAAAGAATGAAACCAAGATGATACCTAAACCCGCTCTTTTTTTTTAACTGTGGTGGTGAAATCACCTCCTACAGCACTGGAGTCGCAGGGATCAGGCCTGTCTCTGTGAACGCTGCAGTTATGTGTGTTGTGTTTTGTAAGTGACAGTGATTAATCGATACTGCACTTGGGTGGCCTGGGCTGGACGGAGGGGCAAAACGCAGGTGCTAGCAGGTATCTGGGCTGATCCCACTAACACTGCGTTTTTGGGAACCCTAAACTGCTGGTTATAGATCTGATCAGATATTGGTCTGTTCAGATACTATACCACTAAGGGAGGTGTATGCTTCACGCGTGGGTGTTAGCGTTACTGGCACTAACCTGACGCTGCCTGGGGCGACGCAGACCCTCTCTGACACTAAAACCTAATTGATATCACCCGCCGGGCGATCAGGGGGTTAAACCTTTATTGGGTTATATACGGCGGGTGCCCTGACACTATAAAAAGCAAACTAACTAACCAGCATCATCCGTAACACTTATATGGTGATCACTGGTGAAAAGGTTACCTAGGGGCAATCAGGGGGTTAAACCTTTATTAGGTAAAATATGGGGGTACCTGACGCTACATAAAAACCTGACGGGGAACCTAAATAACAAAATAACAAAATAACAAAATAACTAACTGGCTAACCAGTGTCACCAGTAACACTTATACGGTGATCACTGGTGAAAGGGTTAACTAGGGGCAATTAGGGGGTTAAAACCTTTATTAGATAATATATGGGGGTACCTGACGCTAAAAACCAGGCGGCGAACCTAAAAAAAATAACTGGCTACCTATCGGCACCAGCATAACTAATACAGCGATCAGAAAAACGATCGCTTAGTGACACTGGCAAAAGGGGGTGAAAGGGTTACCTGGGGGGTGATCAAGGGGTTAAACCTTTATTAGGTAATATATGGGGGTACCTGACGCTATAAAAACCTGCGGCGAACCTAAAAAAAATAACTGGCTACCTATCGGCATCACCGACACTGAGACAGCGATCAGAAAAATTATCGTTTAGTGACACTGGCAAAAGGGGGTGAAAGGGTTACCTGGGGGGCGATCAAGGGGTTAAACCTTTATTAGGTAATATATGGGGGTACCTGACGCTATAAAAACCTGCGGCGAACCTAAAAAAAATAACTGGCTACCTATCGGCATCACCGACACTAAGACAGCGATCAGAAAAATGATCGCTTAGTGACACTGGCAAAAGGGGGTGAAAGGGTTACCTGGGGGGGCGATCAAGGGGTTAAACCTTTATTAGGTAATATATGGGGGTACCCGACGCTAGAAAAACCTGCGGCGAACCTAAAAAAAAAACTGGCTACCTATCGGCATCACCGACACTAAGACAGCGATCAGAAAAACGATCGCTTAGTGACAGCGGTGAAAGGGTTACCTGGGGGGTGATCAAGGGGTTAAACCTTTATTAGGGGGGGTTAGGGGGCTACACTGGACCTAAAACACTCTGCCCTGACACTTTTACAGTCACAAATGTCACTGATTGCAGTAATCAGTAAAAAAATGGTCACTGCAATCAGTGACACTGTGACTGGGGGCTGGGGGGTGATCTGGGGGTGTCTGGGGGGGCCTGGGGGGGCGATCGTGTGCCTATGTGTGTGGTGTCAGTGTGCTGTTATGTGCACTAACCTCTGTGTCTTCTCTCATGCGACGCTCGGTATATATGAGCGCCGCATGAGAGATGACATCACTTCCTCCTGCCTGTATAAACACTACACAGGCAGAGGAAGCTTTTCATTCGCCGGGAGCGATCGCGAGGGGGGGGGGGCAGAATCGAATGGCGGCCCCCTCATCACGGATCGCTCCCGAAGCGATCCCGGCCACTCACTGTACCGGAGGGGGGTCTGATTGGACCCCCCACCCATACGAAGGCAGGCACGTACAGGTACGTGATTGTGCCTGTCCGTGCCATTCTGACGACGTATATATACAGTGAGCGGTCGTTAAGTGGTTAAGGAAGGCTACGTTTAAATTTTTACAGTGACGTTTGTTTTATTACTCTAAGCATATTTTATGGGTACTACAGTGAATTAGGAGGTGTGCCGCTGCTACAAAAGAAGAGAGCCCAAAGTCTTTCTTTAATAATTTACTTCTTCTTTCCAGGCGGAGCTAAATAAACCACATAAACACCTAGGAAAAGCCTATTTCTCCAAAGATGTGTGTGTGCACCTGCTTGTCACTTCAGAAGTAGCTGGTGTCTGATGTAACAGGCTACATCAGTACAGACTGTGCAAATGGAGCATCTTTTGTGTGCCTATTCTTTATCAGTGTCAATTAGTCAATTAAGGAGATGGGGGGGGGGCTTCAGTTTTCTTTAATACATCTCTGCAGCACACTGTTGAGGTAATTGTTTGCTCTCTCTGATCTCTTATCAATACATTCAGTGTCAACAGGAGGATATGCAGTGGAACTGTCCACCCTCCTCTTACTTGGAGTGCTGCTGTGCAGGAGATTACAGATTACAGGTATCTGATATAAGGCACCTTCAGGATTTACACTAGTAACACGTTTGTTATTAATAGAGCCAGTTTCTACTGGAGAAACTTTCCTCGCTCCCTGTCAGGAAAGGGGCTCCTGTCAAGCCAAATGTTGTTGTAGATTTCATCTCAGAACATCCAACATTTTTAGTGGAATCTTGTCAATATGCTGAAACCAAAGCATAGACAAGTCCCCATCCTCTCACATTTCACCACTTTTACTGATGTCTCATGACAGGAGATGCTTGGAACAGACTTCCAGCTGACATAGCGAGACAATAAACAGCAGGTGAATTCAAAAATGTTTAGGACAAACATAGATCTATAGTAAGACAAAAAAATAAAAAATACAAACAAAAATAGGAGGCAAACACAACTGACCACGTTGAGCTGAACTGAACATGTTGAGGGCATGTGGCCTGGTATGGTTCAGGAGTGGGGGGCTCACTCTTCCCCTCCCTATTCTGACCTTGCCAAGTTGCATGTTCGTATAAGGGTCTGGTATAGATTTATGCTGTTTTTCTTTATATTTTGCCGTGGGATTCCCCTTAAAATCTATACCAGACCCAAAGGGCCTGTATGCATTTTGAGGAGGACCCCATGCTTTTTTTTTTCATATTTTAAATTGCCTGTGTGTTTTCTTTACATTCAGCTGATGAGTAATCTGTTGAGTAATCGTCCGCTTCTTGGCACGCTCCCTAGCAACCAGCTCAATATGATAAATTACTGCATAAAAATATGCGGTAATTACCGCATTATCGAAACTTTACTGCAGTAGTTATTTACCGGCGCTGCACAATTCTTAGTGTGTTGCACTATTAAAACTGATTTAACGCAAGAGCTATTTTACCGCATTTTATTTTTCGTTACTTAGCTCTTAGTGAATTGACCCCTTTGTCTTTTTTTTGTTCCTTCGCTCCACTGTTTCTATAAGCAAAAGGTTGCCCCTCAAGGCATTCTGTTGGCAAGAATGTCAGTTCATCCAACTGTCACTCCCAACTGTATAAATGACTGTGTTTGTTATCATTACTCTTATTGACCTTTAACTAGCTGGGGGAAGAATTAGATATATCACTTAGTAAATGGAACAAAACTCTGGTGACAAGGCTAGTTTCAGGGCTAATAGAAGACATTGCTGGGTCAAAATTAAAGATCTCATTAGTGGATTCTCCTATCAAGCTTTCTTAGGAAAGAGAAGAATTTACAATTTTAAAAACACCAGTAGGGAGATTAATGCAGCGGTTGTCATTGCTGATCTCCTTTCTGAGTCATTAACCCAGAAAAATCATGCAACAAGTAAAGTCAGAGTAAAGTGAGAACTCATGATCTAAATACATGTGTCAGGTCAATGACTCAGAAATCATTTAAAAGATACTGAATCAGCAATGGCAAACTATGTATTTCCCTCATTACAAATTTCTTTAAAGGACAACTTAAATTTTTGTGAAGATGTCCTTTAAATAGTGTCAAGGCCACCCACCTAAATGCTTACCTTTAGCACTTTGCAACCCAGTATAACTGTGATGGAGTTTGTAAAAAGATTATTTTATATAAAAGATTTCTGTCACTAGTATCTACTTAAATATGGTATGAGGGGCCTAGCGGGGGTTAAATGGTTTTTCTTGTGTTTAGTTGTTCACATAGTCTGTTGCTACCCACCTCAGGAATTTAGGATAATTAGCATCTTTTTGATAATGTGTCTGCAAGACACACACACACTAAGTTATATTTGTACAATAAGAAGCTTGTTGGTGTTCATATTAGAAATTTAGTATAGGTTAAATGTATGTTAGCTAGAAAATATAGGTTAGTATATTGTGTGTGTTTTGTTAAATCTTATTTCGACAGTATTATTTTCCTTGAGTAACCATGTGACAGAGATATTGAGCTCAGAGTGGAGTTCCCCACTCCCCCCATTGCTGGAATTCACTGCTCTAAGTCACTCCTTTCCAACCCCTCCCACCGAGCAAAACTAAAATGGAGAATATCCTGGGATAAACTTGCCACGAGGAAGAAACAGACGTCACAGAGAAGCACCATATTTGGACTCAGCCAATCATATGTATGTGTTCGTGATGACGAGAGTCTATGTCATATTGTCTATATAAGCCCAGTTTGAATAAAGGAGTGCTCTCTGGAGCCACATACATAGGAATGAAGTTATACTGATGAGAGTCAGTGTGCATTTCTTCAAGCAGGCCTGCATGTATAGTTTAACATAAATTCGGACCAGCGGCAGAATATGATAGTTTCTGATATTGGACCAGAATCGATCAATTACATAACCTTTGCATTACTGGCCACATCCAGTTCTTGGAAATATGTTGGAAAGAGGAAAAAATTGACTTTCGGCATCACCCCCATCCGTGGACTCCTTTACCCGGACTATCCATGCTGCACCTCTACCATTGATGCAATGTTATTTCCTTCCTCCTTTTTTTGATGCTGTTCCAAGGAGACCAGTCTATCTACTAATCTGGTTTATGCTGTAATCAGCTACACCGGTTGGAAACATTCAGTGCCAGCATTTTCTGATAGTGTTATTCCTCCTAGGTTTATTACTAGATGCTAGGAACACATGTTCCAAATTACCACTCATTAATATACTTGAAGGTTCAGCCTCATACTACATTGGAATTATCCCCTGCTTGTAGACATAAATAATGACTCCAGACTGAAAATTAAAATAGCTCCTGAAGAAGCGATTCTCGCGAAACATGTAGAGCAAATATTGTTACAATACAATTTATAATCACACATGTTCCATGCAACGTGTGGTGACCCTGTTGACCAGATTTTGAAGCGCTTTTTAGTCGCTACTGTAGTGTATCTACAGCCTTTTATATTAATGTTGTGTTTTTTCCTTTGTTTTTGAACTATGTATTAAACCGTGAATAAAACTATTTGTTAATTTTATAATTGGTGCCTAGAAAGTAAATTTTTTCCTCTTTCCAACATATTTCCAATTGATGTTTAGGATGTGGCACTTTGTTATCTTAAGTACCCACAGATCCATCCTGTGTTGGCACTTTTCTCTAGACACATCCAGTTCTTACTGACCATACATCGCTGGGCCCATTCATTCCTATGGTTGCTCCTTATTTATGATACCCCCAGCCCGTCACAAGAGTACAGAGACACATTAAGAGTTAATAGCCTGAGTGGTACACATGCACAGTAGGAGCTGAATGCAGTTCAGACTTCTTTCTGCAAAGAAAAAAAAAACGAATATTTCAGATAAAACTAATTTGGAGTAGAGAGTTAACATGTGCATGGAGGGAAAATTTTCTTGCACATTCAGAGATACATTTTCCTAAAAATCATTTAGGAAAACAAAAAACGCTGCAGGAAAGCATTTAAATTGCATGATTGTTTTAGTCCTTTTACCTGCAATTTTTATGTTGGTGACAGGGTCTCTTTAGAAGAAAAAGCACTGTTCACTACCTTATTATAAATAAAAAAATAATAAAAAATCTGTGAACAAAACAAGATTTATTTGTAAGTTATTTTCCAAAAAAATGTATTTAAATTTTGAGCCAGAAGCATCCTGTTACATATATTACTCTATCACATCAGGCCCAAAGCCACCTTAAAAAGAAAGACCCAAAAGGCAAATATATTAAAATGAATTCTAATTTCTCTTTATTATTACTGATGGTTCAATTTTAGATTTTAATAAATCTTAAATTAAAAAAGGATAAGCTCGCTGATCCCTATTTAAAATTCCTTTTAAATGAAGGCATTTGCTTAATTAAAAAGTAACTACACCAGTGACAGAACAATTTCCAAGAACAATTGCACATTAAAACACGGCAAGTGAAATATATACATAGAAATGGAAAGTCCGTCTTTGCCATAAAGATTAAACAAATTAAATTGTATTTATTGCTTGTAATAAAAATTTAACAATACATTTAATTATTTACATGCATATAAAACTAATGGCCACAGAGAATCATTAATAAATCCCCTTTGTGAAAGGTATCATATTTTTGCCAAAACAAATTAATAAAGACAAACGTTAGTTGTTGATTTTAAGGCATGTAAATATTTTTTAAAGAACATTATAATGAGCCTTTGCTGCAAAATGTTGTAGGCAATGATGACAAATTATTTCCTTTTGGGACAAATTTTTTGCCAGACTAACTAAAGATGTTACATGGAGGAATATTGTATATGGAGTTATGTTTAAAAAGAAAAAATCAGAAAGACTTTACATTTTTCCCACTGCAACCAATCATATTCTAGATTTCATGCTCTTACAATTAGGACTATTCCACGAAATACTTTGTTAGTCTTTAAAATCTGCAGCTTTTATTAAAGGAGTACCTAGTGATCCTGCCACCAAGGTCCTTGTTTAAACACTTCCTGCGCTTCTGTATTGTCACCCTGTCATATGCCACCCTGGTGGCATCCCTCTGGCATGGGCCAACATTGTCCTCGTCAGGAAGGCAGTCCAGTGCAGCTGATTGGGGCAGTGAGTGGATATAGACCAGAAGTGCCTTAAAGTGGTTGGAGATCAACAAAACTAAAAAAAAAAAATAAAAAAAAAGTGGTGAAGACTGTATTTTATGTAACAAAAAAAGTATTGGCAATGTTTTATTATACACAGAGTTTAGCTAAACTGACTGTCATCCATTTAGAGTTCACATCTACTTTAATATTTACATATACCTGTTTTGTAAGTGCTATTAAACTGAAGAAAGCTTGCTTTGGTTGGCTGCACATCCAATTTTTAAATAAAGCTCTTTGTTGCAAAAACAAAGCAGTCCATTTATTCTGATCCATCTCTGAAATAATGTGCAGCAATAGCATGGGTAATAAAACAGAAATAAATGTCTATTGTCAGAGAGTCACAGTAAAAAGCTGACCAAAATCTAATTTGTGCTGCTCAGTTGGAATAAAAAGGTACCTGCCAAAATAAAAATATAGGAGCTGCCACTGTTGACTTCTTTTTAACAGTGAACGCACCAGGTCTGTCATGTTTATCTATTTTTCACTGCTTAGTAAGTCACTGACCTGGAATAAGTCATCATCTGAACCTGTCAAATCACAGGAATTTAAATCTAATCATATAATATCTACAGTCAGTAAAAATATATATATTAGCTTGACTTTTATACCTGTGTTTCCTTTTTTTACTATATTTGTGTAGCACTACCCCCGTAGGAGATGCGTCCCCCAATTGAGTCTCCAGGCTCTTCCTGAGATACCGGTCCTTGCGCACGGTCCTCTCTGAGAAAAGTCCTCCCCTGGTTTCTCCAATTGTTCGGCTTCTTTCCGCAGGCAAGACAGCACGGGACCACCCCTGGACCAGTAGGCCCCAGAAGCTCCTGGGCCTACTATCAGTAACTAAACCTCGGGCCAGCAGGCCCAGAGGCAGAACAGCTGCTTCGACACACCTTAGGCCAGGAGGGCCATCAGGTCAGAGAGAGACGGAAAACGGTGTCTGTCCCTTAAGTACCCTCTCCCAGAATGCACAGCGGGTGAACCACTCTCACTGGGCTGTTTCTGGGCAAAGAGATACCCAACACACCCAGCCTGCTGCATTTCCAACCTTGACCTGTGGTGACAGCAACAACCACAGTCAAGTGGAAAATGTGCAACACAGCTGGACTGGAACAGAAACCAGCAATTTAGAAAAATCAATCTGAGCCAACTACAGCTCAGATAATAGGAGCAGGGCGCTACATTTGCAAACCAACATTCTATAGATTAAAATCAGAGTAGGAAAATGGGGTCCTAAAGATGTTATAAAAACATATTTTTCTATAAAAGAACATCAATTTTCTTGATCCTTGCTAAATTAAATAACTGTAGCACACCCCACCGCAAGCAAACTGGATCCCTCACCCTGCATAGCCAGGCACACCGAATCTCCACAGTCACTTCAGAGTCAGAGAACAGTCCGGTACTTTGGGTTTTTTGTTTTATTGAGAGAGAATAGCTTGGATGGGGATTAAGATTAAGGGAGGCCAATATGACTTTAAGCAAACTTCAGGGACACTTCTCCTATATACAGTTTATACACAGCTCCAACTGCTTTTTCCAGCAAAACTTTCTTTGTTCCCAGCTGAGTCACGCTAAAGAAAAAGGATTTGTAGCAATGGCCCATTACAGGCAGGGACTCATGGCCCTAATACTTATGGAATGTTGGAGTGACACAGCTAACACACTTCCTCCTGTGGTCACTGAGCCCAGCACCACCTCTTCAGGCACTGCCAGCCCACCTGGCTGCAACTGCCCCTTTCACTAGAACCTCCTGGCTAACATCTCCACAGTCTTCCAGACTAACACACTTTGTCCACAGTCCTTCCAGACTGAACACTCACCAGCCCACCCGGCTGACTTCCCAGGAGATCAACCGGAAATGATGACCTGCTCCTGCTGTCCTCTCCTTGATCCGTGTGTTGTAGGGGATCCTTCTGGCACCTGAAGCCCCAGGCCCAAGATCACCCCCGCCCAGACTAGGGGACCCCCTCAAAGGCCACTGACAGCCTCTTCAGCACTCCATCTCCATCTTCCACCCAACTGCCCCTGCTGGCATGACTCATGTCTATTTATGAGGTGCCCACCCCCTTCCAGACCCTTTTTGCTGGGGATTGGTCGAGGACCTCATAAATATGCCAAGCAGATCCTCCTAGTCTCCACCCACTACATCTGGAAGCTGCTCCAAAGTTCCAGAGAGAGGGGGAGGCACCATAGAAACTGTTTGCTGAGTCATCCAGCCTCCCTGAGTCACTCAGCCCTGACCCAGATTCAGCCCAGGCTTGGCTTTTAGCCAAGCCAAATTTTCCTACACTAACACACCTATATACATCTAGCATATTAGAGAGTGCTACATAACATTTCTCAATAATTGGGACTTTCAGATTATACTTTATGTATAGACCATAGCTGAGATATGATACATATTACATAACATTACACAGTTCATGTACTGTATGTAGTCAGCTAATATCAATATATGTACATACAGTATATGCTACTGATGCTACTGAATTACTAAACCTTTAATTCTTCTCAGCTCATCCCCCACAGCTATTACCTTTTGTACCACTTACCCCACCCTATTAGATTGTAAGCTCTTATGAGCGTGGTCCCCCTAACTCTCTTAAATTGAATTGTATTATAACTGTACTGTCCCCCTTATATTGTAAAGCACTGCGCAAACTGTTGGTGCTACATTAATCCTGTATAATAATAATAACTCAGTTCCTTGATAAAAGTTAATTTCCACAGATGAACATTAGTATGTAGTATCAATCTCGAAATTGATCACAGACGTCTTCTATAATTAGACATGTGCATTAGTTTTCGTCCGAATGCATTTTCGTCCGAATTTCAGGGATTTTCGCGTTCATTTTAACAAACGATAACGAACGCACAGAATCCGAAATCCGAAAGATCCGACATAAAAAATGCTTTATTTTCGTTTCGTTGCGACAACAGTTCGATATAGATAGAAGATTCGACATGACGGTGACAATAGAGATCTGTGTCTATCAAACCTGCGGTTGAATGTGCCTAACTTAACTCTATTAGTCCAAGATTATTCGACATAGAGATAAAAGATTCAACATTATAGAGACATGAAGATTCGACGAAGCAGCTAAAAATATACGATCGCCGCTAGGCTAAAGAAGAATTCTAATGTTGTTTGACTAGTAATAATAATTAATACATATAATTAATACTAGTCATACAACATTAGAAATCTACTATAGCTTGTGGGCGGAGCAATCGACCGGAAATGTACGATTGATGTGTCGTACAGTTTGGCTGCCTCGTCAAATCTTCTTAGAACATTCGACAGACACCATAAACCTTCAATTGACAGATTCAACCTTAAGCCCTGGTTCACACTGGTGCGATTTGACATGCGATTTGACATGTCAAATTGCATGTCAAATCGGCGATATTTGCCGCAAATTGCGGGCAATGGCACCGTCCTAATCGGTGCGACGCCGCATCTGCGGCGCTGCAGCGATTTCAAAAAGTAGTTTCTGTACTACTTTTTGCGATTTTGGGCCGCGATTTACATTGACATCTGTGCAGAAACCTGCACAGATGTCCCTGTAATCGCAGCCGAAATCGGGACTAACAGGCAGGAGTGAAATCGTGCGAGTTCAGCCGAACTCGCACGACTTCACTCCCGCAGCCCCAGTGTGAACCTGGGCTAATTCGGATTTTCGGACGTATGCATTTTTTAACGAAACTAAATAAATAAAAACTAATTTCGGGAGTAAAGAAATAAATTAATTTTTTGGACGAAAACGAAATTTCGAAACAAAATATTTCTGTGTGCACATGTCTATCTATAATATGAATGTATCTTTCTTACACAATTAGGCCGATTTACTAAAGAAGTTGGAAATCTACACATAATAAATTGTGTGAATGTTCATGTCAATTATCCTACTATGTGAAAAACACAGTATTGTTTATATATTTCCATAGGTGTGCGCAGCCTATTGCATTAGGGTGTGCACCAAAGCTCAAACATGCATGAACGCCACCTGCTGCCACATGGAGGAAGCTCTGATGGTGGGAGACAGTTGATTGGGAGCATATTATGCTACACTCTAAATACGAGTGTAGTGTGTTCCTCTGGTTGAACCTAGCCTTTATTATAATGGGGGCATTTACACTGACCACTGGTGCCACTACTGGATAATGCTAATGCACATGGGGTGATTAGGGTGTGCCCAGGCACACCCTGCACACCCTGTGCGCACACCTATGTATATTTCATTTGCATATGATTGGATAATTAAAGTGAATAGCCACATAGTTTATCGTATTAAGATTCTCAGCTCCTTCAGTAAAACCGCCCTATCGAACCCTGAAGAGTTCCCTAAAGGGATTTGCCCACATACAGTAACTAGGCATCCCTCTATTGCTGCAGGACATAGAGAACTGCTGGCAGGTCTGTCCTATACTTAGCTTCTAGTGGTTCTCTGTACCCTGTACTTTTTTTTACTTGTTTAATCCATCTTAATGTAACACCCTCCTAGGTAGGTCAGAGAGGTTAGAATAGTTTTTGCCTCCTCTGCTTAACAGAGGAGCAGCTAGGTAAATTTATTTGGGCTGTCTGCTTAACAGAAGCCATGATTGTTTCGTTCTGCCTGCTCAGAATGCTCTGATTCTGCTCATGCTGTCTGCATCTTCCCTGTATCCAAGCAATTTAGGAAAGTTCTGGATTATAGGTGGAAATTATTCAGATAAGCAGCATGAATATAGATGCAGCCTCAGCCAATTAGAAGGGGGGTGCCCCTAGGTATGCTGGGTGCCTGTATTTATTTTCATGGAGCACCTGAGCTCCTGATCTATTCTGGAGAGGAAAGGTCAGTTGGGGAGGAGGCCTGTCACCTCTCCCCAGCACAAGCTGCCATGCGGCCTCAGATAGACGACCTGAGGGCTTGAACGCTGAAACCCAAAGTTTTCCTGAGAGCTGACTGAGGGAGGATGTCCATGGACCTGCATCCAGGGCCTTGTGAGTTCAGACCCCCTAAAGGCAGTGGCGGCCCGTCCATAGGGGTTGCACACGGACGCCCCCCCCCCAAGGCTAGTCACCATAAAAAAAAAGTCCTTTAAAAAAAAAGTCCTTTAAGTGCACTGTGTACGGGCGCTGGACACAGTGCACTTGTCACGGAACTAGTAGACCAGACTGTGTGACTGCACAGAGGAGACCAAATGGATGTAGGTGAAAATATAATAATTTATTAAAAAGGTGACAAACAAGTGAAAACAACCAGTGCAACAACCAACAACAAATAGTAAATACAAATGAAGGGGTGATACCGTAATCGTAAACAAGCCAGGCCGAGGTCATACACCAAGGGATATCAGCAGATGGGTATGAATGAGAGAACAACAGGACAGGGAGAGGATGGATGGACAGGCTGCAGGGCAGGGATCTAAGTCAAACAGGTAACAGGAGGGGCAGGTCCAGGATGGGATCAGGATAGGGATCAGAACGGATCAGGTCAGGTCGGGTCAGATGCAGGCTCAGGGTCAGATGCAGGCTCAGGGTCAGATGTAAGCTCAGGATGAGAGATACCAGGGCAAGGTGTGTTTGTACTTGCCGGGTATAAATAGGAATGCCTGTAATTGGCTTTAAGTCACACCTGAGCGCAGGAAGAGCAGTTCGCTCCACACTGCCAGGATCCATCTGCTGGTGAAGACCAGTACTGCGTCCAAAGGATAATATAATACCAGCAGGGAGAAATTCTCCTGACAGTTCCACCAGCAGACAGGGGCAAATCAAGCTGGGCAGCAGACAGGGGCAAATTAAGCTGGGCAGCAGACAGGGGCAAATCAAGCTGGGCAGCAGACAGGAACACACCAGGCTGAGCAGCAGGTAGGAACAAACCAGGCTGGGCAGCAGGCTCCGGGTCATCGAGCTGGGCAGCAGGCTCCGAGAGATCGAGCTGGGCAGCAGGCTCCGGGTCATTGAGCTGGGCAGCAGGCTCCGGGTCATCGAGCTGGGCAGCAGACAGGGGCAAATCAAGCTGGGCAGCAGGCAAGAACACATCAGGCTGGGCAGCAGGCTCTGGGACTTCACGCTGGACAGCAGGCTCCGGGTCATCGAGCTGGGAAACAGGCTCTGGGTCATCGAGCTGGGCAGCAGATAGAGGATCCACAGGCCAGGAAACTGGCACCACAACCTCAGGCCGGGAAACGGGCACCACAACCTCAGGCCGGGAAACGGGCACCACAACCTCAGACCGGGAAACGGGCACCACAACCTCAGGCCGGGAAACGGTCACCACAACCTCAGGCCGGGACGCTGGCTCTGGTTCCTCAGGCTGGAACGCTGGCACCCCGGGCTGAAACACTGACATCTTGGGCTGAAACACTGACATCAGGACATCAGACTGGAAGTCAGGCACCAGGACATCAGACTGGAAGGCAGGCACCAGGACATCAGACTGGAAGGCAGGCACCAGGACATCAAACTGGAAGGCAGGCACCGGGACATCAGACTGGAAGGCAGGCACCGGGTCATCAGACTGGAAGGCAGGCACCAGGACATCAGGCTGGAAGGCAGGCACCAGGACATCAGGCTAGAAGGCAGGTACTGAGACTTCAGGCAGAGACACGGGCACCGGATTTTCAGGCCAGAATACGGGCACAGGGACATCGATCTGGAACACGGGCACAGAAACTGTAGGCTGGCAGACTGGTATAGGAACTTCAGGCTGGCAGACTGGCACAGGAACTTCAGGCTGGAAGACTGGCACAGGAACTTTAGGCCGGCAGACTGGCACAGGAACTTCAGGCCGGCAGACTGGCACAGGAACCTCAGGCCGGCAGACTGGCGCAGGAACCTCAGGCCAGCAGACTGGCACAGGAACATCAGGCTGTGTAAAATTCACAGGGACGTCAGACTGGGTAAAAGGCACTGGGACGTCAGACTGGGTAAAAGGCATAGAGTTGGCAGATCATCAGGTTCAACTGGCATGAAAGCAGGCTGGAGCAGGTTGGTGGGTGTGGAGGCAGGTCGGATTACTGGTAGGATTGTGTGGGTCGGAAAGTACTTCCGCTTCTTTTTAGGCTTAGTTACTGCAGATTTTTAAATAGCAGGAGGGATGTATGAAAAGGATGGAATTGAGTAAGAGGAAGGACTGGAATGTGGCAGAGACACGGGAACAGTGGCTGGAGGAGGTTCTTGTGGATTTGTTACAGGTGGAAGGGAAGAAGCAGGCGGATTGAAGGCAGGGTAGGTGCGACAAGAAGAGACTGGGTAATAATATTTGATAGGAAGCTGTGTAAACTGGGCTGTAGCTGGGGTTGCCATAGGCGATGGGCGGATAGATCCTTGGGAAGGCAGGTGATTAATGGCAGGGCTGGAATGTTGTGGCTTGGCTAAACACAGGAGATCCGACCATGCCTGCAGCACAGGTTGAACAAAAGCTGGTTCACACACACCCTGTCTGATCAGAGACTGCACTGAACGAATACAATCAGATAACACCTGCTGGGAACAAGGGAAATAATGTTCATCGAAAGAAGCCGGATCATCCTCTAATAGCCATACCAGGGATTCAACTTGATCACCATTGAAGGGAGGAGAGAAATTATCACTTCCTTCGGGAATGCATGACAGGGCTGGCTTTATACATAACCGAATTAACGGCTGAACATCCTCAAAAGACATATAGCCCCGATCCACCAAAGAATGAGCTGATCGGATAGTTTCCATCAGCTGGTCACTGGACAATATTCACCATCCTCTGCTGCCAGCAGAGAATAATAAATGGTTTCATTGACATCCATATTAACAGGACTAACAAACCAGGATGGTTCCTCAATGCAGCCACGTCTGGCCAGGGATTGGCCCTGGTATACTGTCACGGAACTAGTAGACCAGACTGTGTGACTGCACAGAGGAGACCGAACGGATGTAGGTGAAAATATAATAATTTATTAAAAAGGTGACAAACAAGTGAAAACAACCAGTGCAACAACCAACAACAAATAGTATATACAAATAAAGGGGAGATACCGTAATCGTAAACAAGCCAGGCCGAGGTCATACACCAAGGGATATCAGCAGATGGGTATGAATGAGAGAACAACAGGACAGGGAGAGGATGAATGGACAGGCTGCAGGGCAGGGATCAAAGGCAAACAGGTAACAGGAGGGGCAGGTCCAGGATGGGCTCGGGATAGGGATCAAAACGGATCAGATCGGGTCGGGTCAGATGCAGGCTCAGGGTCAGATGCAGGCTAAGGGTCAGATGCAGGCTCAGGATGAGAGATACCAGGGTAAGGTGTGTTTGTACTTTCTGGGTATGAATAGGAATGCCTGTAATTGGCTTCAAGTCACACCTGAGCGCAGGAAGAGCAGTTCGCTCCACACTGCCAGGATCCACCCGCTGGTGGAGACCAGTACTGTGTCCAAAGGATAATATAATACCAGCAGGGAAAAATTCTCCTGACAGTTCCACACTGCCAGGAGACACCTGCTGGTGGACCACAGTACTGCAAGCCAAATAATAAATAACACCAGCGGATGGAACCTTTCCTGACACAATGACAGTATTAGAAGAGCATGAGGAAGAGGTTGATAAGTTGCATACTGAACTTGAGAGTTTGCAGTACAAGTTGGAAGATGAAGAGAACAGGGCCCGCAGAGATAACCTCTGTATCCGCGGACTCCCTGAGACCCTCACCGGTCCCCATGGAACTGCCACTGCTTTTTTTCAGGAGCCTGCACCTGTCATTCCTCCCGAACGCTTAGAATTTGACCTTATTCACAGGTACTTAGCCTCTAAACCATCTGAGGGCCCACCTAGGGATGTCATCATCAAGTTTCACTACTACCGCACCAAGGATAGACTTTGCGAGCCGCAAGAGACCACCAGGATCTCTCTTTCCAGGGTATTTCCCTGCAACTCTTTGCAGACCTCTCCCCAGTTACTATTGTCAAACAGAGGAGCCTAAAGCCTTATCTGCAAGTGTTACAAACCCAGGGGATCCGGTACAGGTGGGGGTTCCCCTTTAAGTTCTCGTTCTCTCATCAAGGCCGCCAGTTCCATGCTTCTACGCTACCAGACCTACGGCGTCACTTCAAGGAACTGAGTTTGACATCCCCCTTCTCAAAGAGAGTCACCATCCTCATTTGCTCGCCCAAGACCCTTGCAGCCTTCCCACAGGCCCTCCCAGATGTCCCAGCACAGTTCTCAAGCCCTTCGCACTCTTCGAGCACAATGCTTTCAGGATGTGCCTACAGGATGACAGAGTGGACATGATCTGCCTGGTATGCTCCAGAAGTCTTAGAGGACTCCTCCACCTTGAGCCTGCGTATTTGACCTGATCACTGTCTCTCACCATTTCCTGTGAACCCCGATCAACACTTTGCTACAGACCCCATTTAGTTGGGGCCCAGCTGACTTAGGCAATTTTACTTTGTGCCTTTCACCCACTGACTGTCACTCACTGGATCTGGTTACCCCCCCCCCCCCCCCCCGCCCCCTTTTTTTCTCTTTTTTTTTTTTGCTGGACTTCTACCCTTGATTGCCCCACTTGCGAGATAGCAGCACTGGGTTATGGTAATTTGGAACTGAATTATGATCTTAGACCTCCTGCGTGTTAAGCTTCCACACCCTTTTTTTATCATTATGTATGGCTTATAAATGTTATTGCTGGTGAGAGCACTTGGATGCTGGTAGGGGGCGGTCCTTCCCATAATGAGTTGGATATTCCCATCCAGTTTCTGGGGGTTCTGTGCTCATTGTGGATTGGGGAAAATGACCCTTTGCATTTAAGCTTTGGCCCAGTGGTTCCGGGCTTCAGAGTTCAGTGGTATTGTTGATCCATAATAATCATTTTACTGTTATGTTTGCCTTTACTTGACTTGGTCACCATTGATGGTTTACCTGCTGCTCGTTGGGTCCCCTCGCTTGTGCGGAGGTGCCCCTGGGCGCTAGAGACCGGCTCCAGCAGCACAGTTGCACTTTAAAGCTATAAGGCTGTTCCTCTCCTTTATTTAAAATGTTTTTAATGTGCTATGTGCTTTATTTTAGAAAGTTGCCTAATGGCTCTGAAGGACCACTGCTCCCCCAAATGTGCTGGAACTTGACCAGGACATTTGTCTTGGTCAACCTCCGACCCTCCAGTGGGCCTTTTGCCCCACTAACCAATGCTACTATGTTATTTGGATCTTTTTTGCTCTGAGTATTACTCTGCCTTTTCACATTGCTTTATGTAAGCCTCTCTTCTTGTCTAATGCCTGACTCTTTTTCTTTTCTGCTTTTCTTTTCCTTTTTGAGTCTGCAGGATCTGTACTCAGGGGTATAACTTTTTTTTTTTTTTTTCACCAATGACACTCAACTGGTTGTCCCTTAATGTTCAGGGCATGAACTCCCCCCAAAAATGAGTAAAAGTTTTTAAATACTTCAAGAGACAGCAGGTAGATATAGCATGTTTGCAGGAAACCCACTTTTTAACTTCCTCCTGTCCGAAATATTTTGACGCTCAATATCCCCAGGTTTTTTTGCCAACGGCCCAACAAAACAAAAAGCGGTGCTCTACTTTTCGTAAATCATTCTCTTTTAGTTCTACTAAACAGATAGCAGATTGCTACAAGGTACCATTCAGGACACAGAGGTTACTATCATGACTTATTATGCTCCTAATTCTACCCTGGGACTTTTTCTGACCCATCTCTCTTGAGAGAGATGTCAGGTGCCTCCTGACATCTCACCACAAGGGCACCCTCCTTCTTGCGGGCGACTCGAATCTGGCTTTAAACCCTTCTTTGGACAAATATACCCCCCCAAACGTGCTGCCCCTCCCCTTATGCTAGGAAATTTGCTCACTCCTTATAAATCCATGACCTGGTTGACTTTTGGAGGGAGTTCCATCCCCTAGGCAAAGACACTATGCTCACCCCCATCATTCTCACTCTGGAATAGATCATGTGTTTATGTAGAGGAAACTTCTCCCCCTAGTGGTATCCACTTCTATTTTAGCTGCCCCATGGTCAGATCATGATCCTGTTCTGGTAGTATATCACTCTATTCTCAATAAACCACCCCGTTCCCCCTGGGTAATGAATGACTCGCTTCTATCTTTCAAAGAGATTCCAGATGATATTCTGAAAGCTTCTGAGGATTTCCTCCGTACCAACATGGGCTCGGTTTCATCTCCGTATTGTAATTTTTTGTGCATACAAGGCATATAAAGTGGTTCTTAGGGGCCACATCATACAGCTAGCCTCAAAGCGTAAACGAGAACGAGGTCTTCGGCAACAAGATTTAGAGACCCGTCTGGAATCACTGTTTGTACTGCATTTAAACAATCCCCTACTCCTGCTAACCATAAACTCTTGCATCAGGCCCACTCTGAGATAGACCTCTGCCTCACGGATGGAGCTGAGCGCGTTCTGCTTTGGTCCCGCCAGAAGTGGTATGCTAAAGCAAACAGACCAAATCAGATGCTGGCTCACAGGCTTTGTACCCTTACTCCTAAATTTACCCCTATCAATTTTGCGTACCAGGCATAATGTACTCACCGGTAACCCAGTGAAGGTTCTGGAGGAATTTCCTTACCATTTAACCAAACTTTATTCGGCCTCTGATCAATAGGGTAGTCGGGACACTTTTCTCGATCGTCTATCACTCCCCACGTTGACGGAGGCTCACGTGGCCCTCATGGACCGTGACATTCAAATCTTGGAGGTCCTTCAATGTATCAAAGACTTGAAAGTGGGTAAATGACCAGGACCGGACGGCTACATGGCACTTTATTATAGGAAGCTGGCTGATGTTATAGCCCCAAATTGGACAGCTATGTATAACTCTGTTAAAAATGGCCAGAATTTCAGCTCGGACCTATTGATCGCTAATATTGTCATGCTTCCTAAACCTGACAGTGATCATTCCTCTTGGGCTTACTTCAGACCCATTTCTCTAATCAATATAGATATGAAGGTACTGACCAAGATTCTGGCTAACCGTTTGAACTCTTTCCTTCCCGGCTTAATTAAGAAGGACCAAGTTGGCTTTGTACCGCAGAGGTAAGCAGAGGATTTTGCAACTGCAACACAAAGCCCACAACCATTTGTTAGAATCAATGGTTCTATCTTTAGATGTGAATAAGGGCTTTGGTACTTTATCGTGGCCTTATCTTATGTCTTAACTTCGCCATTATGGATTTGGCATCTCATTCCTGCGATGAATGGCAGCCCTCTGATTCCCCCCGTGCTAAATTTAAATATTACGGATTTGAGTCACCTCTGTTCAACATTGGGAGGGGTACGCATCAAGGGTGCCAACTCTTACCACTGCTGTTCAATTTGGCTTTGGAGCCATTGGCGGAGGCGGTTCGCTCCCATCCACATATAAGTGGTATTGATGTTGCAGGTTCTTCCCAAAAAAATATCTTTATTTGCTGACAATATCTTGCTAACCCTAACCTAGTCCAAAATCTCCCTACTAAATGTATTCTCTCTTATAAACTCTTTTGCTTCTCTCTCGGGACTTCATGTTAACCCTTCCAAATCTAAAGCCCTGTCGTTTAACCTTTCTCAACCAGTACTGATGAGTTCGAAATTATCCTTTCCAATTCAGTGGCACTCCTCCCTACCCTACCTCGGAATCTGCCTTACTCCTATGTATGCGGGAATGTTCCAGACCAACTATACATCCCTGTTCAAACGTTCATCTGATACGCAGTCCTCCTGCTCCTACCATCCATTGTCTTGGTTTGGTAGGATAACTGCAATCCGAATGTCTTACCTCCCTAAACTACTTTACGTCTTTCGGGTCTAACCCGTCCCCTCATATATTTTACGCATCCACCAGCTTTTGTAATTAATATGGGGATCTACCCATCCTTGAATCAGTTAACATGTCTTGTACGCCCGGCGGATCAACGGCGGCCTTTCAGTCCCTAACTTGCAGGCTTATTATACGGCAGCAAGCATAGCTCCACTTTCCCATCTCCATGAAACATATTAGATGCGGCTATGGGCCACAATAGATCTTGTCGACTCCGATTCTATGCCTGTCTCCTCTCTACCATGGCTCCTTCCTATTCACATCCGAAAACGATAGGGCCATGTTTAGCCTATTCCTTAGAATTATGAGACTCAATCAAATATTCCACGGGCTTGATTTCCCCTCATCTCCCACTATTAAAACTCCTTCATTGTCCATTATTTCCTCCGGGTTGTGAAAACCCAGCTCAATTCTTATGGTGGACTATACATGGGTTTACAGACGTTCACTACCTGTTTACCCCCACTAGGATATTGACATTTGATGCTTTACACTCTTCTCATGATATCCCTTTGAGAGAACACTATAGCTACTGTAACGCCGAGTGCTCCGGGTGTCCCATCCAGCCCAGAGCACTCACGGCGTCGTCCCCTCTGTGGCGCTCCGGCCAGCCCCCCTGGCCATGGGCGCTGCTCCGCTCTCCTCTCCACTTACCTTCCGCTTCCTGCTTCCTCCCCGCGCGCGCGGCCCCGCTGTGTTCTAGGGCGCGCGCGCGCCGGTCTTCTAAAATTTAAAGGGCCAGTGCACCATTGATTGGTGCCCGGTCCAATTACGGTTCCACTACCCAAAACCTATTTAAACCCACTTCCCCTTCCTGTCCTTGCCGGATCTTGTTGTCCTAGTACCTTGCGGAAGTATTTTGAGTTTACCTTGCCTGTGTACCTGACCTTCTGCCTTTGTCTCTGACCACGAACCATTGCCGCCTGCCCTGACCTTTGCTACGTCTGACCTTGCCTCTGCCTAGTCCTTTTGTACCGCACCAGCCTCAGCCGCCAGAGAGGTGGAGTCGCTACTGGGGGACACGACCTGGTTGCTACCGCCGCAGCAAGTCCATCCTGCCTTGCGGCGGGCTCTGGTGAAAACCGGTAGCTGCTTAGAACCGGTCCCTCGGTGTGATTCGTACCATCCCCTCTCTGGTACAGTGGATCCACCTCCTGCCTCCTCTATAGTCGCCTGCCCGGCCCGTGACAGTAGATCCGGCCATGGATGCCGCTGAGGTGCCGCTGCCCAATCTCGCTGATCTCACTACCGTGGTTGCCCAGCAGTCGCAATTGATTGCCCAACAAGGACAGCAGCTGGCGCAGTTGACCGCCATGGTCCAGCAGCGTCTGCCGCGACAAGCTCCAGCATCTCCTCCTCTCCGAGCAGCCGCGTCTAGTTCAAAGATCCGCTTGTCTCTTCCGGAGAAATTTGACGGGGATTCTAAGATGTGCCAGGGATTCTTGTCTCAATGTGCCCTGCATCTTGAAATGATGTCAGACCAGTTTTCCACAGAACGCTCTAAGGTGGCATTTGTGGTCTGTCTGTTGTCTGGGAAGGCCTTGGCCTGGGCCACGCCACTCTGGGACCGCAATGACCCTACTACGGCCACCGTTCAGTCCTTCTTTGCTGAGGTTCGTAGCATTTTTGAGGAACCAGCCCGAGCATCATCCGCTGAAACCGCCCTGCTTAACCTGGTCCAAGGAAACTCCCCTGTGGGCGAATATGCCATACAGTTCCGCACACTGGCCTCAGAGCTAGCCTGGAATAATGAGGCTCTCTGCGCAACCTTCAAGAAAGGCTTATCCAGCCACATCAAGGACTCTCTGGCCGCACGAGACATACCCTCCACCCTGACAGAGCTTATCCACTTAGCTACCCGCATTGACATCCGCTACGTTGAAAGACGCCAAGAGCTTCGCCTGGAGAAAGATCTTGTTCGTACCAGGCGTTATCCGCGCCTGGCTCCTCTCTTCCTGAATCCTACGCATCCTGATACCATGCCTCCTGTCGAGGAGGCCATGCAACTCGGCCGATCTCGTCTGACCCTGCAAGAAAGGTCTCGCCGTAGGAATGAGAACTTATGCCTCTATTGTGCGAGCTCTGAACATTTCCTAAAGGACTGCCCCATTCGTCCTCCACGTCTGGGAAACGCTCGCACCTAGTGAGCGTGGGAGAGGCGTTACTAGGTGTGAATTCTTCCTCTCCACGTCTGACTATTCCTGTACGGATCTCTCCTTCTGCCGGCTCCCCCTTCTCTGCGGTGGCCTTCCTGGACTCCGGTTCTGCAGGAAACTTTATTCCAGCCTCCTTCATCAACAGGTTCAACATTCCTGTTATCCGTCTCATCAGACCCTTCTTCATTTCCTCCGTAAATGGAGAGAATCTGGATTGTACCGTGCGTTACCGCACCGAACCCCTGCTCATGTCCGTTGGGGTCCTTCACCAAGAAAAGATTGAATTCTTTGTTTTGCCGAACTGTACTTCTGACATCCTTCTTGGCCTGCCCTGGCTCCAGCGTCATTCTCCTACCCTCGACTGGACCACGGGAGACATCAAATCCTGGGGCTATTCCTGCCACAAGCATTGTCTTAAGTCTATACCTACCTGTCGAATTCCCGTTTCTACTCCTTTGCCTGGCCTTCCCAAGGCCTATCAGGACTTTTCCGATGTTTTTTGCAAAAAACAGGCGGAGGTCTTACCTCCACATAGACCCTACGACTGCCCCATTGACTTGCTCCCAGGTACTACACCACCCCGTGGCAGAATTTACCCTCTCTCCTCTCCCGAAACCAAGGCCATGTCCGATTACATACAGGAGAACCTCAAGAGAGGGTTTATTAGGAAATCATCCTCCCCAGCCGGAGCGGGGTTCTTCTTCGTTACCAAGAAGGATGGTTCACTACGCCCTTGCATAGACTATCGTGGTCTTAATAAGATCACTGTTAAAAATCGCTACCCTCTGCCTCTCATCTCGGAGCTCTTTGACCGTCTGCGCGGAGCAAAGGTTTTTTCAAAATTAGACCTCAGGGGCGCTTATAACCTCATCAGAATCCGTAAAGGAGATGAATGGCAAACCGCATTTAACACCAGAGACGGCCACTTCGAATATCTCGTCATGCCTTTTGGACTTTGCAACGCCACTGCAGTCTTTCAGGATTTTGTCAATGAAATCTTTCGGGACATACTATATACCTGTGTGGTTGTCTATCTTGACGACATCCTAATTTTCTCTACCAACCTTGAGGAACATCGGCTCCATGTCCGTCAAGTACTCCAGCGCCTCCGTGTAAATCATCTTTACGCTAAATTTGAAAAATGCCTTTTTGAGTGTAGCAGCTTTCCTTTCCTAGGTTATCTGGTTTCAGGACAAGGTATTCAAATGGATCCTGACAAGCTTTCCGCAGTCTTAGATTGGCCACGTCCCTCTGGACTCCGTGCTATCCAGCGCTTCCTTGGATTCGCCAACTACTATCGCCAGTTCATACCCCACTTCTCCACCATCGTTGCACCGATAGTGGCGCTGACTAAGAAAAACGCGAATCCAAGGTCCTGGCCACCTCAGGCGGAAGAAGCCTTTACCCACCTAAAAACCGCCTTCTCTTCGGCACCTGTTCTATCTCGACCAGACCCCACTAAACCGTTCTTCCTTGAAGTTGACGCCTCCTCGGTAGGAGCCGGAGCCGTTCTTCTTCAAAGAAATGCTAAAGGAGGAAACGTCACGTGTGGTCTTTTCTCTAAAACCTTCTCCCCTCCTGAAAAGAACTATTCCATAGGTGACCGTGAACTGTTGGCCATCAAGTTGGCATTAGAAGAGTGGAGACATCTCCTGGAAGGTTCTCTTCACCCCATCTCCATCTACACTGACCATAAGAATTTGTCCTACCTTCAGTCCGCTCAGCGCTTGAATCCTCGCCAGGCCAGGTGGTCATTGTTCTTTGCCCGGTCCAATTTTCAGATCCATTTTCGTCCCGCAGACAAGAATGTCAGGGCGGATGCCTTGTCCCGTTCCTCTGATGTCTCCGAAACCGGGAACCCCCCACAACACATCGTACCCCCTGAGTGCCTGATTTCCTCTGCTCCCGCTGCTCTGGTGCCAGTCCCTCCAGGAAAAACTTTCGTTCCTCCAGGCCTTCGTCTCCAGATACTTAGGTGGGGCCATTCCTCCCATCTAGCCGGCCATGCTGGGATCAAAAAATCCACAGGTGGCATTTGTGGTCTGTCTGTTGTCTAGGAAGGCCTTGGCCTGGGCCACGCCACTCTGGGACCGCAATGACCCTACTACGGCCACCGTTCAGTCCTTCTTTGCTGAGGTTCGTAGCGTTTTTGAGGAACCAGCCCGAGCATCATCCGCTGAAACCGCCCTGCTTAACCTGGTCCAAGGAAACTCCTCTGTGGGCGAATATGCCATACAGTTCCGCACACTGGCCTCAGAGCTAGCCTGGAATAATGAGGCTCTCTGCGCAACCTTCAAGAAAGGCTTATCCAGCCACATCAAGGACTCTCTGGCCGCACGAGACATACCCTCCACCCTGACAGAGCTTATCCACTTAGCTACCCGCATTGACATCCGCTACGTTGAAAGACGCCAAGAGCTTCGCCTGGAGAAAGATCTTGTTCGTACCAGGCGTTATCCGCGCCTGGCTCCTCTCTTCCTGAATCCTACGCATCCTGATACCATGCCTCCTGTCGAGGAGGCCATGCAACTCGGCCGATCTCGTCTGACCCTGCAAGAAAGGTCTCGCCGTAGGAATGAGAACTTATGCCTCTATTGTGCGAGCTCTGAACATTTCCTAAAGGACTGCCCCATTCGTCCTCCACGTCTGGGAAACGCTCGCACCTAGTGAGCGTAGGGGAGGCGTTACTAGGTGTGAATTCTTCCTCTCCACGTCTGACTATTCCTGTACGGATCTCTCCTTCTGCCGGCTCCCCCTTCTCTGCGGTGGCCTTCCTGGACTCCGGTTCTGCAGGAAACTTTATTGAAGCCTCCTTCATCAACAGGTTCAACATTCCTGTTATCCGTCTCATCAGACCCTTCTTCATTTCCTCCGTAAATGGAGAGAATCTGGATTGTACCGTGCGTTACCGCACCGAACCCCTGCTCATGTCCGTTGGGGTCCTTCACCAAGAAAAGATTGAATTCTTTGTTTTGCCGAACTGTACTTCTGACATCCTTCTTGGCCTACCCTGGCTCCAGCGTCATTCTCCTACCCTCGACTGGACCACGGGAGACATCAAATCCTGGGGCTATTCCTGCCACAAGCATTGTCTTAAGTCTATACTGTGAGGGGGTTAGCTCGGCAGCGGGTGTGTGTGACCCCCGAGATGGGCTCCCCACACAAAAACAGGCCCAGCAAACGGAGGTTGTGGGTTTCAAAATCAAAAAGGTGCGGTTTATTTTCTATTTACAGTGACAAAACACAGCAAAGCAAAAGAAACATAAACAAAATAAATCCTGGTCAACTTGACCTCTGACTAAACATACAGGTTTCCTAACTAACAACTGGGATCAGCCTAGTGCTGTCCTAGTCCCTAAGTCCCTGGTTTTAAATGTCCAAGCAAATAGCCACACAGGCTTGTCTCACCGCACAGGGGTTCACTCTCCCTAGACAGTCCACACAGGTCTGGTTCCAGGCATGAGCTAACATCTAATGAAGCTGGGAGTTCTTATAGAGGCCTAAATGAGCTGACAAGCTTCAGCTGGTCTCATCAACTCCCTGTCTCACGACGCCCAGCACTCTCCCTAGAGGTATGAGTCATTCATGAGCCCACTAGCCTCAGCTGGGCTTCATCAACTCCCTAGTTGTATAAGTCGGCGTAAAGCCTGAATCTGGGCGAAATATATCTACCCCCCTGGATGCAACCAGGTGACTTTACCTTCCTGCTGTCACATACCCCCCCTCTTGTTTTAACCTCGGGGTTGGAACACCAGCAATCAGGCATTCATGTACTCGAGACAAAGCATCCACATTCCCCATTTGAATGCCAGGGCGATGCTTTACTGTGAAGTTGAATTCCTGGAGGGCCAGGAACCACCTATTCACTCTTCTATTTGTTTCCTTGTTTTGAGCCATCCACTTTAACGGAGCGTGATCCGTAACCATGTCAAAGTGCCTACCTAGCAGGTAGTACCGAAGGGAATCTAGAGCCCACTTCACCGCTAAACACTCCTTTTCAACGGTGGCGTAATTTACCTCATGGGACTTCAACTTCCTGCTGAGGTAAATGACTGGGTGCTCTTCCCCGTTCCAGACCTGGGACAATACTGCTCCTAACCCCACATCTGACGCATCACTTTGTACGACAAAGTCTTTAGAGAAGTCGGGTGAGTACAACACTGGCTGGCTACATAAGGCTTGTTTCAAGAAATGGAATGCTGCCTCAGCCTCGGGGGTCCATTTAATCATGACCGACCCTTTCCCCTTCGTCAGGTTGGTTAGGGGCACAGCCTTAGAAGCAAAGTGGGGAATGAATCGCCGATAATACCCAGCGATTCCCAGAAAGGCTCGTACCTGCTTCTTGCTGTTGGGACGTGGCCAACTCTGGATGGCCTCGACTTTGTTGAGTTGGGGTTTTATTACTCCCCTCCCAATGGTGTACCCAAGATATTTGGCCTCCTCCTGCCCAATGGTACACTTCTTGGGGTTAGCCGTAAACCCCGCTTCCCGAACAGAGTCCAGGACTGCTTGCACTTTTGGCAGATGTGAGGCCCAATCTGTGCTATGGACAATTATGTCATCCAGGTAAGCCGCAGCATACTTCCGATGGGGCCTCAGCATCTGGTCCATTTTCCGCTGGAATGTGGCCGGCGCATTCTGTAACCCGAACGGCATTCTTTTATATTGGAACGCCCCGTCTGGGGTTACAAATGCGGTTTTCTCTTTGGCCGACTTGGCCAGGGGGATTTGCCAATACCCTTTTGTGAGGTCAAGAGTCGTCATGTATCGGGCTGTTCCCAGCCGGTCGATCAACTCATCTATACGTGGCATGGGGTAGGTGTCAAATTTTGTAACTTTGTTCAACTGACGAAAATCGTTACAAAATCGCCAGCTCCCATCCGGTTTAGGCACCAACACAATGGGACTAGACCAATCACTTTGGGACTCCTCTATCACCCCTAAGTTCAGCATTTTCTGTACTTCCTCCCGTATTGCCTCCCGTCGGGCCTCTGGGATCCGATAGGGTTTTAACTTCACCCTTTCACCGGGCGGGGTAATGATGTCATGCTCTACCCCAGATGTTTGTCCCGGCAGCTCAGAGAATACCTCCTTGTTGCGAAGCACAAACTCCTTAACCTCCTGTTGTTGGGGTTGTGACAAGGTGGCTGCTATTCCAACCTCAGGAATCACGCAACCAGTTTGAGCTGGTGACCAAGTGTCTGCGACTAGGGACTCTCTATCCCTCCAGGCTTTCAACAGATTAACGTGATAGATCTGTTCGGGCTTTCGCCTTCCTGGTTGTCTGACCTTGTAATTCACTTCGCTCACTTTTTCCATTATCTCGTAGGGGCCTTGCCATTTGGCAAGGAATTTACTTTCAACCGTAGGGACAAGTACCAGTATCCTATCCCCCGGGGAAAAGGTACGGGTCTTGGCTCCACGGTTGTACACTCTCTGCTGTGCTAACTGCGCTTGGACCAAATGTTCCTTCACGATGGGCATTACCTGTGCAATTCGGTCTTGCATCAGGGCGACATGCTCAATCACACTCCTGTGGGGAGAACTCTCACTTTCCCAAGTTTCCTTGGCAATATCCAACAGCCCTCTTGGGTGTCTCCCATACAGTAACTCAAAGGGGGAGAATCCCGTAGAGGATTGGGGCACCTCCCTAATAGCAAACATCAGATAAGGAAGTAGACAGTCCCAATCCTTTCCATCTCTATCCACCACTTTCTTCAACATTTGTTTTAGGGTTTTGTTGAACCTTTCAACCAGCCCATCGGTTTGGGGGTGATACACAGATGTACGTAATTGCGTCACTTTGAACAATTTACACAGCTCCTTCATAACCCGGGACATAAAGGGTGTACCTTGGTCCGTAAGCAGTTCTTTACAAATACCCACCCGGCTAAACACAAGAGATAGCTCTTTGGCTATGGTTTTGGCCGAGGTATTTCGGAGAGGGATCGCTTCTGGATAACGGGTGGCATAGTCCATTATAACTAATATGTACTGGTGCCCCCTAGCGGACTTGATTATAGGACCTACCAAATCCATGGCGATCCTCTCAAACGGGACCTCAATGATGGGTAGAGGGACCAGCGGGCTACGGAAATGTGGCATCGGGGCCGACCTCTGACACACAGGGCAGGAGGAACAATAATTTTCTATGTCCTTCATCACCCCCGGCCAATAGAATCTCTGTAATACCCTCTCTCGGGTTTTCTCTGTCCCCAGATGACCTCCAAGAATGTGCCCATGGGCCAACTCCAACACCAACTTCCTGTAAGGTTTGGGCACCACAAGCTGCTCAACGGTTTCTTCTGCCCTTTTTGCCACCCGATACAGTAGGTCCTTCTCTACGCTGAAGTATGGGTAAGTGCAGGTATTATCTGGGTTCACTAACTCGCCATTTTTTTCACTACGTTTTCCCGTGCCTTTATTAGGGCGGGGTCTTTCAACTGTTCTGTGGCAAAGTTTTCCCTGTGAACCTCAAGATCAGAAAACTCCACAGACGGTAGGTTTTCGTCTGAGGAGGTGGGCTCCTCTCCAGTTTCTTGAGTCTCCCCTGCCAATACTGATAAGGGAAATTCCGGAGAGTCCTCACCACTCTCAGGGGAGTTCTGGCTATCACATTCCTGGTACATAGGGGCACCAGTGGGGGGCTCAGGATCATCCCACAGTTCCCAGAACTTCGGAAAATCCCTTCCCACAATGGCGTCATGCGGTAACTGAGATACTAAGCCCACTGGATGAGAGAGGGTACCTTTGGGGGTCTCGAAACACACTGTAGTCACTGGATACTCTCGGGTGTCCCCATGCACACAAATAACAGCTACCTTGCTATTCCCAGAGACCTCTGTTTTAACTAACTCAGCCTTTATCAGGGTCACAAGGCTACCTGAATCCAACAATACCACAACATTTCTACCATTAACACACATTTTGCATAAATGTTTCTCAGTTCCTCGAATGGCAGTGCATGCGACTGTCGCACACAGCGACTGACGTCTGCCCGTCAGAAAGTCACACTGCATGGGTTCCTCCACAACCGGGCAATTGGCTGCAATATGTCCCGCTTGCCGGCAGCGGTAGCAAACGATCCTTCTTGCGGCCTCTTGAGCCGCTGATTTCCCAGGCTGTTCTCGCCAAACTTGGGGTAGAGCTCCCACCCTCTCACTCTCTCCACCCTCACCCCTTGGAATCCTCTTATCCGCCCCTGGGGATGGTCTGGTCTTAGGGTGGAAAGTCCGAGTGTCTCTGGAAGAGGCCGTCAGGTTCTCTGTAGCCAAGTATTTCTCCACACGATCCACAAGACCATCGGCCGTCTCTGGGTCTCCATGGCTTACCCACTTTTGGATGGCAGTAGGAAGAGCTCTCAAAAACCGATCCATTACAACACGTTCCACAATCTTTGGTGCGGACAAAGTCTCTGGCTGTAGCCACTTTCTGCTCAGGTGAATGAGATCACACATTTGAGACCTGGGGGGTTTTCCAAGCTGGAAAGTCCAGTTATGCACACGCTGAGCCCGGACAGCCTGGGTGACACCCAGCCTTGCCAATATTTCAGCTTTTAGCATCACATAGTCTTTTGCTTGGTTAGGCTCTAGGTCATAGTAAGCTTTCTGCGATTCACCAGTTAACAGAGGAGCCACCAGTCCAGCCCACTGCTCCTCAGGCCACTTTTCTCTTTCAGCGGTCCTTTCAAATGTGGTCAAAAATACCTCTGGATCATCCTCTCCAGTCATTTTTGTCAATAAACGACTCACCCCAAAGGACGCGGTATTAGTGGGACGGCTTTCCTCACTGGTCTGCGGACGTTGCTGCATTACTGCTTCCATCTGTTGTTGTAGTCTCTGCTCTTGCTTCTGCAACAGGTCTATGAAGCGGGCCTCAGATTGCTGCTGGGCTTGTTGCTGAGCCTCCAGACTCTGTTGCAAAGTTGCGTTTGTCTGCTGCTGGGCTGCAAGGCTCTGTTGATGAGCTTGCTGCTGGGCTGCGAAGTTCTTTTGCAAACCTGCATTTGTCTGCTGTTGATTGGCATTTGCTAGAGCCAGCTGCTTCAGTATCTCCTCCATCCTGGCCACCTCAGGCGGAAGAAGCCTTTACCCACCTAAAAACCGCCTTCTCTTCGGCACCTGTTCTATCTCGACCAGACCCCACTAAACCGTTCTTCCTTGAAGTTGACGCCTCCTCGGTAGGAGCCGGAGCCGTTCTTCTTCAAAGAAATGCTAAAGGAGGAAACGTCACGTGTGGTCTTTTCTCTAAAACCTTCTCCCCTCCTGAAAAGAACTATTCCATAGGTGACCGTGAACTGTTGGCCATCAAGTTGGCATTAGAAGAGTGGAGACATCTCCTGGAAGGTTCTCTTCACCCCATCTCCATCTACACTGACCATAAGAATTTGTCCTACCTTCAGTCCGCTCAGCGCTTGAATCCTCGCCAGGCCAGGTGGTCATTGTTCTTTGCCCGGTCCAATTTTCAGATCCATTTTCGTCCCGCAGACAAGAATGTCAGGGCGGATGCCTTGTCCCGTTCCTCTGATGTCTCCGAAACCGGGAACCCCCCACAACACATCGTACCCCCTGAGTGCCTGATTTCCTCTGCTCCCGCTGCTCTGGTGCCAGTCCCTCCAGGAAAAACTTTCGTTCCTCCAGGCCTTCGTCTCCAGATACTTAGGTGGGGCCATTCCTCCCATCTAGCCGGCCATGCTGGGATCAAAAAATCCACAGGTGGCATTTGTGGTCTGTCTGTTGTCTAGGAAGGCCTTGGCCTGGGCCACGCCACTCTGGGACCGCAATGACCCTACTACGGCCACCGTTCAGTCCTTCTTTGCTGAGGTTCGTAGCGTTTTTGAGGAACCAGCCCGAGCATCATCCGCTGAAACCGCCCTGCTTAACCTGGTCCAAGGAAACTCCTCTGTGGGCGAATATGCCATACAGTTCCGCACACTGGCCTCAGAGCTAGCCTGGAATAATGAGGCTCTCTGCGCAACCTTCAAGAAAGGCTTATCCAGCCACATCAAGGACTCTCTGGCCGCACGAGACATACCCTCCACCCTGACAGAGCTTATCCACTTAGCTACCCGCATTGACATCCGCTACGTTGAAAGACGCCAAGAGCTTCGCCTGGAGAAAGATCTTGTTCGTACCAGGCGTTATCCGCGCCTGGCTCCTCTCTTCCTGAATCCTACGCATCCTGATACCATGCCTCCTGTCGAGGAGGCCATGCAACTCGGCCGATCTCGTCTGACCCTGCAAGAAAGGTCTCGCCGTAGGAATGAGAACTTATGCCTCTATTGTGCGAGCTCTGAACATTTCCTAAAGGACTGCCCCATTCGTCCTCCACGTCTGGGAAACGCTCGCACCTAGTGAGCGTAGGGGAGGCGTTACTAGGTGTGAATTCTTCCTCTCCACGTCTGACTATTCCTGTACGGATCTCTCCTTCTGCCGGCTCCCCCTTCTCTGCGGTGGCCTTCCTGGACTCCGGTTCTGCAGGAAACTTTATTGAAGCCTCCTTCATCAACAGGTTCAACATTCCTGTTATCCGTCTCATCAGACCCTTCTTCATTTCCTCCGTAAATGGAGAGAATCTGGATTGTACCGTGCGTTACCGCACCGAACCCCTGCTCATGTCCGTTGGGGTCCTTCACCAAGAAAAGATTGAATTCTTTGTTTTGCCGAACTGTACTTCTGACATCCTTCTTGGCCTACCCTGGCTCCAGCGTCATTCTCCTACCCTCGACTGGACCACGGGAGACATCAAATCCTGGGGCTATTCCTGCCACAAGCATTGTCTTAAGTCTATACTGTGAGGGGGTTAGCTCGGCAGCGGGTGTGTGTGACCCCCGAGATGGGCTCCCCACACAAAAACAGGCCCAGCAAACGGAGGTTGTGGGTTTCAAAATCAAAAAGGTGCGGTTTATTTTCTATTTACAGTGACAAAACACAGCAAAGCAAAAGAAACATAAACAAAATAAATCCTGGTCAACTTGACCTCTGACTAAACATACAGGTTTCCTAACTAACAACTGGGATCAGCCTAGTGCTGTCCTAGTCCCTAAGTCCCTGGTTTTAAATGTCCAAGCAAATAGCCACACAGGCTTGTCTCACCGCACAGGGGTTCACTCTCCCTAGACAGTCCACACAGGTCTGGTTCCAGGCATGAGCTAACATCTAATGAAGCTGGGAGTTCTTATAGAGGCCTAAATGAGCTGACAAGCTTCAGCTGGTCTCATCAACTCCCTGTCTCACGACGCCCAGCACTCTCCCTAGAGGTATGAGTCATTCATGAGCCCACTAGCCTCAGCTGGGCTTCATCAACTCCCTAGTTGTATAAGTCGGCGTAAAGCCTGAATCTGGGCGAAATATATCTACCCCCCTGGATGCAACCAGGTGACTTTACCTTCCTGCTGTCACATACCCCCCCTCTTGTTTTAACCTCGGGGTTGGAACACCAGCAATCAGGCATTCATGTACTCGAGACAAAGCATCCACATTCCCCATTTGAATGCCAGGGCGATGCTTTACTGTGAAGTTGAATTCCTGGAGGGCCAGGAACCACCTATTCACTCTTCTATTTGTTTCCTTGTTTTGAGCCATCCACTTTAACGGAGCGTGATCCGTAACCATGTCAAAGTGCCTACCTAGCAGGTAGTACCGAAGGGAATCTAGAGCCCACTTCACCGCTAAACACTCCTTTTCAACGGTGGCGTAATTTACCTCATGGGACTTCAACTTCCTGCTGAGGTAAATGACTGGGTGCTCTTCCCCGTTCCAGACCTGGGACAATACTGCTCCTAACCCCACATCTGACGCATCACTTTGTACGACAAAGTCTTTAGAGAAGTCGGGTGAGTACAACACTGGCTGGCTACATAAGGCTTGTTTCAAGAAATGGAATGCTGCCTCAGCCTCGGGGGTCCATTTAATCATGACCGACCCTTTCCCCTTCGTCAGGTTGGTTAGGGGCACAGCCTTAGAAGCAAAGTGGGGAATGAATCGCCGATAATACCCAGCGATTCCCAGAAAGGCTCGTACCTGCTTCTTGCTGTTGGGACGTGGCCAACTCTGGATGGCCTCGACTTTGTTGAGTTGGGGTTTTATTACTCCCCTCCCAATGGTGTACCCAAGATATTTGGCCTCCTCCTGCCCAATGGTACACTTCTTGGGGTTAGCCGTAAACCCCGCTTCCCGAACAGAGTCCAGGACTGCTTGCACTTTTGGCAGATGTGAGGCCCAATCTGTGCTATGGACAATTATGTCATCCAGGTAAGCCGCAGCATACTTCCGATGGGGCCTCAGCATCTGGTCCATTTTCCGCTGGAATGTGGCCGGCGCATTCTGTAACCCGAACGGCATTCTTTTATATTGGAACGCCCCGTCTGGGGTTACAAATGCGGTTTTCTCTTTGGCCGACTTGGCCAGGGGGATTTGCCAATACCCTTTTGTGAGGTCAAGAGTCGTCATGTATCGGGCTGTTCCCAGCCGGTCGATCAACTCATCTATACGTGGCATGGGGTAGGTGTCAAATTTTGTAACTTTGTTCAACTGACGAAAATCGTTACAAAATCGCCAGCTCCCATCCGGTTTAGGCACCAACACAATGGGACTAGACCAATCACTTTGGGACTCCTCTATCACCCCTAAGTTCAGCATTTTCTGTACTTCCTCCCGTATTGCCTCCCGTCGGGCCTCTGGGATCCGATAGGGTTTTAACTTCACCCTTTCACCGGGCGGGGTAATGATGTCATGCTCTACCCCAGATGTTTGTCCCGGCAGCTCAGAGAATACCTCCTTGTTGCGAAGCACAAACTCCTTAACCTCCTGTTGTTGGGGTTGTGACAAGGTGGCTGCTATTCCAACCTCAGGAATCACGCAACCAGTTTGAGCTGGTGACCAAGTGTCTGCGACTAGGGACTCTCTATCCCTCCAGGCTTTCAACAGATTAACGTGATAGATCTGTTCGGGCTTTCGCCTTCCTGGTTGTCTGACCTTGTAATTCACTTCGCTCACTTTTTCCATTATCTCGTAGGGGCCTTGCCATTTGGCAAGGAATTTACTTTCAACCGTAGGGACAAGTACCAGTATCCTATCCCCCGGGGAAAAGGTACGGGTCTTGGCTCCACGGTTGTACACTCTCTGCTGTGCTAACTGCGCTTGGACCAAATGTTCCTTCACGATGGGCATTACCTGTGCAATTCGGTCTTGCATCAGGGCGACATGCTCAATCACACTCCTGTGGGGAGAACTCTCACTTTCCCAAGTTTCCTTGGCAATATCCAACAGCCCTCTTGGGTGTCTCCCATACAGTAACTCAAAGGGGGAGAATCCCGTAGAGGATTGGGGCACCTCCCTAATAGCAAACATCAGATAAGGAAGTAGACAGTCCCAATCCTTTCCATCTCTATCCACCACTTTCTTCAACATTTGTTTTAGGGTTTTGTTGAACCTTTCAACCAGCCCATCGGTTTGGGGGTGATACACAGATGTACGTAATTGCGTCACTTTGAACAATTTACACAGCTCCTTCATAACCCGGGACATAAAGGGTGTACCTTGGTCCGTAAGCAGTTCTTTACAAATACCCACCCGGCTAAACACAAGAGATAGCTCTTTGGCTATGGTTTTGGCCGAGGTATTTCGGAGAGGGATCGCTTCTGGATAACGGGTGGCATAGTCCATTATAACTAATATGTACTGGTGCCCCCTAGCGGACTTGATTATAGGACCTACCAAATCCATGGCGATCCTCTCAAACGGGACCTCAATGATGGGTAGAGGGACCAGCGGGCTACGGAAATGTGGCATCGGGGCCGACCTCTGACACACAGGGCAGGAGGAACAATAATTTTCTATGTCCTTCATCACCCCCGGCCAATAGAATCTCTGTAATACCCTCTCTCGGGTTTTCTCTGTCCCCAGATGACCTCCAAGAATGTGCCCATGGGCCAACTCCAACACCAACTTCCTGTAAGGTTTGGGCACCACAAGCTGCTCAACGGTTTCTTCTGCCCTTTTTGCCACCCGATACAGTAGGTCCTTCTCTACGCTGAAGTATGGGTAAGTGCAGGTATTATCTGGGTTCACTAACTCGCCATTTTTTTCACTACGTTTTCCCGTGCCTTTATTAGGGCGGGGTCTTTCAACTGTTCTGTGGCAAAGTTTTCCCTGTGAACCTCAAGATCAGAAAACTCCACAGACGGTAGGTTTTCGTCTGAGGAGGTGGGCTCCTCTCCAGTTTCTTGAGTCTCCCCTGCCAATACTGATAAGGGAAATTCCGGAGAGTCCTCACCACTCTCAGGGGAGTTCTGGCTATCACATTCCTGGTACATAGGGGCACCAGTGGGGGGCTCAGGATCATCCCACAGTTCCCAGAACTTCGGAAAATCCCTTCCCACAATGGCGTCATGCGGTAACTGAGATACTAAGCCCACTGGATGAGAGAGGGTACCTTTGGGGGTCTCGAAACACACTGTAGTCACTGGATACTCTCGGGTGTCCCCATGCACACAAATAACAGCTACCTTGCTATTCCCAGAGACCTCTGTTTTAACTAACTCAGCCTTTATCAGGGTCACAAGGCTACCTGAATCCAACAATACCACAACATTTCTACCATTAACACACATTTTGCATAAATGTTTCTCAGTTCCTCGAATGGCAGTGCATGCGACTGTCGCACACAGCGACTGACGTCTGCCCGTCAGAAAGTCACACTGCATGGGTTCCTCCACAACCGGGCAATTGGCTGCAATATGTCCCGCTTGCCGGCAGCGGTAGCAAACGATCCTTCTTGCGGCCTCTTGAGCCGCTGATTTCCCAGGCTGTTCTCGCCAAACTTGGGGTAGAGCTCCCACCCTCTCACTCTCTCCACCCTCACCCCTTGGAATCCTCTTATCCGCCCCTGGGGATGGTCTGGTCTTAGGGTGGAAAGTCCGAGTGTCTCTGGAAGAGGCCGTCAGGTTCTCTGTAGCCAAGTATTTCTCCACACGATCCACAAGACCATCGGCCGTCTCTGGGTCTCCATGGCTTACCCACTTTTGGATGGCAGTAGGAAGAGCTCTCAAAAACCGATCCATTACAACACGTTCCACAATCTTTGGTGCGGACAAAGTCTCTGGCTGTAGCCACTTTCTGCTCAGGTGAATGAGATCACACATTTGAGACCTGGGGGGTTTTCCAAGCTGGAAAGTCCAGTTATGCACACGCTGAGCCCGGACAGCCTGGGTGACACCCAGCCTTGCCAATATTTCAGCTTTTAGCATCACATAGTCTTTTGCTTGGTTAGGCTCTAGGTCATAGTAAGCTTTCTGCGATTCACCAGTTAACAGAGGAGCCACCAGTCCAGCCCACTGCTCCTCAGGCCACTTTTCTCTTTCAGCGGTCCTTTCAAATGTGGTCAAAAATACCTCTGGATCATCCTCTCCAGTCATTTTTGTCAATAAACGACTCACCCCAAAGGACGCGGTATTAGTGGGACGGCTTTCCTCACTGGTCTGCGGACGTTGCTGCATTACTGCTTCCATCTGTTGTTGTAGTCTCTGCTCTTGCTTCTGCAACAGGTCTATGAAGCGGGCCTCAGATTGCTGCTGGGCTTGTTGCTGAGCCTCCAGACTCTGTTGCAAAGTTGCGTTTGTCTGCTGCTGGGCTGCAAGGCTCTGTTGATGAGCTTGCTGCTGGGCTGCGAAGTTCTTTTGCAAACCTGCATTTGTCTGCTGTTGATTGGCATTTGCTAGAGCCAGCTGCTTCAGTATCTCCTCCATGCTGGCTTAAAAAAAAAAAACTGCCACTGGTTCTCCACCAACTGTGAGGGGGTTAGCTCGGCAGCGGGTGTGTGTGACCCCCGAGATGGGCTCCCCACACAAAAACAGGCCCAGCAAACGGAGGTTGTGGGTTTCAAAATCAAAAAGGTGCGGTTTATTTTCTATTTACAGTGACAAAACACAGCAAAGCAAAAGAAACATAAACAAAATAAATCCTGGTCAACTTGACCTCTGACTAAACATACAGGTTTCCTAACTAACAACTGGGATCAGCCTAGTGCTGTCCTAGTCCCTAAGTCCCTGGTTTTAAATGTCCAAGCAAATAGCCACACAGGCTTGTCTCACCGCACAGGGGTTCACTCTCCCTAGACAGTCCACACAGGTCTGGTTCCAGGCATGAGCTAACATCTAATGAAGCTGGGAGTTCTTATAGAGGCCTAAATGAGCTGACAAGCTTCAGCTGGTCTCATCAACTCCCTGTCTCACGACGCCCAGCACTCTCCCTAGAGGTATGAGTCATTCATGAGCCCACTAGCCTCAGCTGGGCTTCATCAACTCCCTAGTTGTATAAGTCGGCGTAAAGCCTGAATCTGGGCGAAATATATCTACCCCCCTGGATGCAACCAGGTGACTTTACCTTCCTGCTGTCACAATACCTACCAGTCGAATTCCCGTTTCTACTCCTTTGCCTGGCCTTCCCAAGGCCTATCAGGACTTTTCCGATGTTTTTTGCAAAAAACAGGCGGAGGTCTTACCTCCACATAGACCCTACGACTGCCCCATTGACTTGCTCCCAGGTACTACACCACCCCGTGGCATAATTTACCCTCTCTCCTCTCCCGAAACCAAGGCCATGTCCGATTACATACAGGAGAACCTCAAGAGAGGGTTTATTAGGAAATCATCCTCCCCAGCCGGAGCGGGGTTCTTCTTCGTTACCAAGAAGGATGGTTCACTACGCCCTTGCATAGACTATCGTGGTCTTAATAAGATCACTGTTAAAAATCGCTACCCTCTGCCTCTCATCTCGGAGCACTTTGACCGTCTGCGCGGAGCAAAGGTTTTTTCAAAATTAGACCTCAGGGGCGCTTATAACCTGATCAGAATCCGTAAAGGAGATGAATGGAAATCCGCATTTAACACCAGAGACGGCCACTTTGAATATCTCGTCATGCCTTTTGGACTTTGCAACGCCCCTGCAGTCTTTCAGGATTTTGTCAATGAAATCTTTCGGGACATACTATATACCTGTGTGGTTGTCTATCTTGACGACATCCTAATTTTCTCTACCAACCTTGAGGAACATCGGCTCCATGTCCGTCAAGTACTCCAGCGCCTCCGTGTAAATCATCTTTACGCTAAATTTGAAAAATGCCTTTTTGAGTGTAGCAGCCTTCCTTTCCTAGGTTATCTGGTTTCAGGACAAGGTCTTCAAATGGATCCTGACAAGCTTTCCGCAGTCTTAGATTGGCCACGTCCCTCTGGACTCCGTGCTATCCAGCGCTTCCTTGGATTCACCAACTACTATCGCCAGTTCATACCCCACTTCTCCCCATCGTTGCACCGATAGTGGCGCTGACTAAGAAAAACGTGAATCCAAGGTCCTGGCCACCTCAGGCAGAAGAAGCCTTTACCCACCTAAAAACCGCCTTCTCTTCGGCACCTGTTCTATCTCGACCAGACCCCACTAAACCGTTCTTCCTTGAAGTTGACGCCTCCTCGGTAGGAGCCGGAGCCGTTCTTCTTCAAAGAAATGCTAAAGGAGGAAACGTCACGTGTGTTTTTTTCTCTAAAACCTTCTCCCCTCCTGAAAAGAACTATTCCATAGGTGACCGTGAACTGTTGGCCATCAAGTTGGCATTAGAAGAGTGGAGACATCTCCTGGAAGGTTCTCTTCACCCCATCTCCATCTACACTGACCATAAGAATTTGTCCTACCTTCAGTCCGCTCAGCGCTTGAATCCTCGCCAGGCCAGGTGGTCATTGTTCTTTGCCCGGTTCAATTTTCAGATCCATTTTCGTCCCGCAGACAAGAATGTCAGGGCGGATGCCTTGTCCCGTTCCTCTGATGTCTCCGAAACCGGGAACCCCCCACAACACATCGTACCCCCTGAGTGCCTGATTTCCTCTGCTCCCGCTGCTCTGGTGCCAGTCCCTCCAGGAAAAACTTTCGTTCCTCCAGGCCTTCGTCTCCAGATACTTAGGTGGGGCCATTCCTCCCATCTAGCCGGCCATGCTGGGATCAAAAAATCCTTACAATTGTTGGCCAGACACTATTGGTGGCCTACCCAGGAAAGAGATATGACTGACTTTGTACGAGCCTGCACTATCTGTGCACGTGACAAAACTCCACGCCTGAAGCCTGCAGGTCTTCTCCTTCCTCTACCGGTGCCTGAACTACCATGGTCCCACATTGCCATGGATTTCATCACGGACCTTCCGTTGTCTTATGGTAACACTGTCATCTGGGTGGTCGTTGACCGCTTTTCGAAAATGGCTCATTTTGTCCCTCTTCCTGGTCTGCCTACTGCACCTCAGTTGGCGAAGCACTTTTTTCTTCAAATTTTCCGTCTCCATGGCCTTCCCTCACATATCGTCTCGGATAGAGGCGTTCAATTTATCTCAAAATTTTGGAGAGCTCTCTGTACTCAACTTAAGATTAAATTGAATTTTTCTTCTGCTTATCACCCGCAATCCAATGGACAGGTGGAGAGAGTTAACCAGGTCCTTGGTGACTACTTACGACTAGTGATGAGCCGAACACCCCCGGGTTCGGTTCGCACCAGAACCCGCGAACGGACCGAAAGTTCGTACGAACATTAGAACCCTATTAAATACAATGGATGCGAACGTTCGAATTCTAAAGTGCTAATTATAACAACTATTATGCATGTTATTGTCCTAAAAAGAGTTTGGGAACCCGGGTTCTGCACCAGGGGACATGTATCAATGCAAAAAGAAGTTTTAAAAACGGTCGTTTTTCGGGAGCAGTCATTTTAATGATGCATAAAGTGAAAAAAAAAAGTCAAATATTCCTTTAAATATCGTACCTGGGGGGTGTCTAAAGTATGCCTGTGAAGTGCCACGTGTTTCCCGTGTTTAGAACTGTCCCTGCACAAAATGACACTTCTAAAGGAAAAAAAAGCCATTTAAAACTTCTTGCGGCTTTAATGTAATGTCTGGTCCCGGTAATATGGATGAAAATCTTTAAGAAAAATGGCATAGCTACCCCATGACCCCCCCCCCCCCCCTACCCCAGCCCATTACCAGCCCCTTTGGGTCTTGTATGGATATTAAGGGGAACCCCGCACATAAAATAAAAAAGGCCCTATATACTCTGAACAGCCGTATACAGGCGGTGCATACAAGACAGGGACTGTAGGTTTGTTCTTATGTAGAATGTGTTTGTAATTTTGAACAGGTACATTGTTGAACTGTAGCTCCAGCCCAAAAATCTATTTTTAAACTTTTTGGGAAACATAGGTAAGGGTTATCACCCCTGTAACATTTGTTTTGCTGTCTGTGCCCCTGTTCAGAACATTTCACCTCACTTTCCGTCCCAATGACAACTGTTTTTGAAATGTGGTGTTTTTCTTGAAACAAGGATTGCTGATAAAGCATCAGTACAGAGGAGACACCTTTCTCCCATATTTATTCTTACAGGAGAGAATTTTCCTTCCTAGGGGTAGATTTCCTCTCACTTCCTGTTGTCTTCTTTCGTTTGCAAGTAGGAGTCGTTTGTAAGTTGGATGTTTGAAAGTAGGGACCTGCCGTATATACTCTGCAGAAATAGGCCCCTTAGTTGTTGGTGTTGGCACAACACTGTAAGCACTCACAGTTACTCTTGGTTGGTGCTGGAACGCCCTGCTGTCAACTATTATATCAGGAATTTTAATTACATATAATTGTTGAACAGTGGTAGTAAAAATTGGGGCTTTGATGGTGGTGCTGGTGCCACAACACTGTAAGCCCTGACAGTTACTCTTGGTGGGTGCAGCAATGGGCCCTGCTGTGAATTATTAGATCAAGAATTGTAATTGCATGCCCCTGTTGAACAGGGGCTGAAAAATTGGGCTTTTCGTGGTGGTGGTGGTGGTGGTGGTGGTGTTGCCACAACACTGTAAGCCCTCAGAGTTACTCTTGGTGGGTGCAGGAATGGGCCCTGCTGTGAATTATTAGATCAAGAATTGTAATTACATGCCCCTTTTGAACAGTGGCTGAAAAATTGGGCCTTTCGTGGTGGTGGTGGTGGTGGCGTTGCCACAACACTGTAAGCCCTCAGACTTACTCTTGGTGGGTGCAGGAATGGGCCCTGCTGTGAATTATTACATCAAGAATTGTAATTGCATGCCCCTGTTGAACAGGGGCTGAAAAATTGGGCCTTAGGCACTGGTGGCACAACACTACAACCCCTCACAGATACTGTACTTGGAGCACAGCAATGAGCCCTGTTGCAAAGTATTGCTTCAAAAATTGTAATGACACGCCCCTGTTAAACAGGGGCTGAAAAATTGGGCCTTAGGCACTGGTGGCACAACACTACAACCCCTCACAGATACTGTACTTGGAGCACAGAAATGAGCCCTATGGCAAATTATTGCTAAAAAAATTGTAAGTACACGCCCCTGTAAAACAGGGGCTGAAAAATTGGGCCTTAGCCACTGGTGGCGGCACCCATAAACAAAAATGATCTTCCAAGCTATCATCATCAATCGTATCATTGAGGACTCGGAGGAGGAGGATAGCCAGTCAACATAACAGCACAGGCACTCAGCATCAGCATCAGTCTTGAAGGGACGTGACATGTTAAAATCAATTAGTCTGTTATATCAGCATCAGGTGTGTGGTAGCTGGTGGTGATCCAAGACTGGTTCATCTTGATGAAAGTCAGTCGATCAACCGAGTCGGTGGACAGGCGCACCCTGTGATCCGTGACAAATCCTCCAGCAGCACTGAATGTGCGTTCCGAAAGAACGCTGGATGCAGGACAGGCCAGTAGCTCAATTGCATACTGTGCAAGCTCTGGCCAGTGATCCATCCTCAAGACCCAGTAAGCCAGAGGATTTTCGGTGGGGAAGGTGTCCAAGTCTGACCTTGCCCCTAGATATTCCTGCACCATGTTTATCAGACGCTGGCGATGGTTGCTGGAACCAATCATACTTTGGGGCTGCGGACTAAAGAATTGTCTGAACGCATCGGTCAGACGGCCACCTTCCCCACCGCTCCTTCTTTGACTGGCCGAAGCCTCAGCAACTCGTTGTCCTGGACCAGGAGTTTGTAACCTCCCAGTCTCTGGGAACGCGTTGCACAGACCTTTCTGCAAGGCCTCCCGGAGTTGTCTCATCCTCTGCTCCCTCTGCGACGGTAACATAAGGTCCGCAACCTTACCCTTGTACCGTGGATCAAGGAGAGTGGCCAGCCAGTAATGGTCCCTCTCCTTGATCCGAAGAATACGAGGATCCTTCCGCAGACTTTGCAGGATCAGGGAGGCCATGCAGCGTAGGTTTGCTGAGGCATTCGCTCCGGAGTCCTCTGGGTCACTAAGGACGACATGATCCGCAGTCACCTCCTCCCAGCCACGTACAAGTCCACTGGTTTCTTGGGACTGTAAATCATCCCTAAAAGACTGCTGCTGATGATGCTGAGTGCCAGCCTCCACCTCCATGCTGACACAATCCTCCTCCTCCTCCTCCTCCTCCTCCTCTTCCTCTTCCTGTGCGATGGGTGGGACAGAAGGAACACTGTCTGGGTAAAGGGGGCCTTGAGAGGCAAGGAAGTCCTCCTCTTCCTGCCCCTGTTCTGCCTCAAGTGCCCTGTCCATTATTCCACGCAGCGTGTGCTCCAACAGGTGGACAAGAGGTACAGTGTCACTGATGCATGCACTGTCACTGCTCACCATCCTCGTGGCCTCCTCAAATGGTGCCAGGACAGTGCATGCATCCCTGATCATGCCCCACTGGCGTGGAGAAAAAAAACCAAGCTCCCCTGACCCTGTCCTGGTGCCGTAGTCGCACAGGTACTCATTGATGGCCCTCTGCTGCGTGTGCAGCCGCTGCAGCATGGCCAACGTTGAGTTCCACCTGGTGGGCATGTCACATATAAGGCGGTTCTTGGGCAGGTTCAACTCCTTTTGCAGCTCAGCCAGGCGAGCACTGGCATTATAAGATCTGCGGAAATGCACACAGACTTTCCTGGCCTGCCTCAGGACATCCTGTAAGCCCGGGTACCTGCCCAAGAACCGCTGCACCACCAGGTTAAGGACGTGAGCCACACAGGGCACATGGGTCAGTTGTCCCTGTCGGAGGGCGGAGAGGAGGTTGGTGCCATTGTCGCAAACCACCATTCCTGGCTTAAGCTGGCGTGGCGTCAACCACCTCTCGGCCTGGCCCTGCAGAGCAGACAGGACCTCTGCCCCAGTGTGGCTTCTGTCCCCCAAACACACCAGCGCAAGCACGGCATGGCATCTTTTTGCCTGCGTACTTGCGTAGCCCCGTGAACGGCTACGGAGCACCGCTGGTTCATAGGACAAACCACAGGAAGAGGCCATGGAGGAAGAAGAAGAGGAGGGGGTGGAGGAGAGAGGTGTGTCACAACCAGTAGTAGCATTTTGGAGGCGTGGCGGTGGGACAACCTCCAACACTACTGCACCTTGTCCTGCATCCTTCCCAGCTGCCAAAAGAGTGACCCAATGGGCCGTGAAAGAAAGGTAACGTCCCTGTCCATGCCTGCTGGACCATGAGTCAGCGGTAATATGCACCTTACCGCTGACCGCCCTGTCCAGCGAGGCCAAGACATTGCCTTCCACATGCCGGTAGAGAGCCGGAATAGCCTTCCCTGAGAAAAAGTGGCGTTTGGGAACCTGCCACTGAGGAACCGCACATTGCACAAACTCACGGAAGGGGGCCGAGTCTACCAACTGAAAAGGCAGCAGTTGAAGCGCTAGCAATTTAGCCAAGCTAGCATTCAACCGCTGGGCATGTGGATGGCTGGGAGTGAACTTCTTTCGACGGTCCAGCAGCTGGGGCAGGGAAATTTGCCTGCTAGAATCGGACGTCGGTGTACTGCTAGCAGAGTGGCCGCAAGTACTTGGCTGTGACACACCTAATTCTACACCTTCATTCCTCTCAGTGCATGTTTCAGAGAGGACTGAAGTTATAGTGGGGTTGGAAATCCCAGCTGATGCGGTGCAAGGAGAGGTCCGCTTTGTTCTTTGGTGTGGGTCTTTGAGGTAGGCTTGCCAACGAGCTGCATGGCAGGTCAACATATGTCTGGTCAGGCATGTGGTACCCAAGCGGCTGATGTTTTGGCCACGCGATATACGCTTGAGACATATGTTGCAAACAGCAGCTGTGCGATCTGATGCACTAGCCTCAAAAAAGGCCCACACCAAGGAACTTTTTGAATGACGGGCAGAGGCAGCGCCCTGCACAGGCGGAGCTCTGCGGTGTGATTCCGTCGGTGTACTGCCCTTACGCTGGCCACCAAAGGGCATCCTGTCTCGTTGGAGATGTGCCTCCTCCTCATCCTCCTCCTCCTCTCTCCTATTAGGCACCCACGTGGAGTCAGTGACCTCATCATCCCCTCCCTCCTCATCACTGGAGCCAATCTGGCAGTATGCTGCAGCTGCTGGAACATGACTGCCAGATTGGTGTCCTTCTTGAGCATCCCCTCTGTCTGCTCTCACCCTACTGCCTTCCTGTAGCTGGGTTTCATCATCAGACCCTTCGAAATGCTGGGCATCCTCCTGGAGCATGTACCCAACACTGTGCTCAAACAGTTCGGGGGACTCCTCAGGAGGAGGACATGGTGGGTCTAGGGAAGGAGTGACTGATGATGAGTCTGACATTGATACCAGGGAAGAGGACGCTTTGGCAGCTGCTTTGCCAGTACCCTGAGCCTGGGTGAGAGAGGATGAGGAGGAGGAGGAGGGCTTGGTCATCCACTCTACCAAGTCTTCGGCATGATGTGGCTCAACATGTCCAGCTGCGGAAAAGAAGGACAAGCGTGTCCCATGGCCATGTGCTGATGACAATGCACCGCGTCCACGACCAGCACTGTTGCCCCCAGACACAGAGCCTGCTTGCCCTCTTTTATTGCCTCCTGACTGTCTGCCTCTCCTTGTTTGCCTTCCAGACATTCTAATAGATGGCCTGCAGGGAGATGGGAAAAAAGCAATAAGGGCTACCTTCAGGTGTCCTTCTCTGTCCCTTGAAACAAGGACTTGCACAGTGAAAGAAACTGACACTCTCCCTACCTACAGTTTTCTGTCCCTAGAAAAAATGTTTTTTTTTAAGCACAATATAGCACAAGGAGAATTCACTCACTGTCCTTCCAGGTCCCTAGAAACAAGGACTTGCACAGTGAAAGAAACGGACACTCTCCCTACCTACAGTTTTCTGTCCCTAGAAAAAATGTTTTTTTTAAGCACAATATAGCACAAGGAGAATTCACTCACTGTCCTTCCAGGTCCCTAGAAACAAGGACTTGCACAGTGAAAGAAACTGACACTCTCCCTACCTACAGTTTTCTGTCCCTAGAAAAAATGTTTTTTTTAAGCACAATATAGCACAAGGAGAATTCACTCACTGTCCTTCCAGGTCCCTAGAAACAAGGACTTGCACAGTGAAAGAAACTGACACTCTCCCTACCTACAGTTTTCTGTCCCTAGAAAAAATGTTTTTTTTAAGCACAATATAGCACAAGGAGAATTCACTCACTGTCCTTCCAGGTCCCTAGAAACAAGGACTTGCACAGTGAAAGAAACTGACACTCTCCCTACCTACAGTTTTCTGTCCCTAGAAAAAATGTTTTTTTTAAGCACAATATAGCACAAGGAGAATTCACTCACTGTCCTTCCAGGTCCCTAGAAACAAGGACTTGCACAGTGAAAGAAACTGACACTCTCCCTACCTACAGTTTTCTGTCCCTAGAAAAAATGTTTTTTTTAAGCACAATATAGCACAAGGAGAATTCACTCACTGTCCTTCCAGGTCCCTAGAAACAAGGACTTGCACAGTGAAAGAAACTGACACTCTCCCTACCTACAGTTTTCTGTCCCTAGAAAAAATGTTTTTTTTAAGCACAATATAGCACAAGGAGAATTCACTCACTGTCCTTCCAGGTCCCTAGAAACAAGGACTTGCACAGTGAAAGAAACTGACACTCTCCCTACCTACAGTTTTCTGTCCCTAGAAAAAATGTTTTTTTTAAGCACAATATAGCACAAGGAGAATTCACTCACTGTCCTTCCAGGTCCCTAGAAACAAGGACTTGCACAGTGAAAGAAACTGACACTCTCCCTACCTACAGTTTTCTGTCCCTAGAAAAAATGTTTTTTTTAAGCACAATATAGCACAAGGAGAATTCACTCACTGTCCTTCCAGGTCCCTGGAAACAAGGACTTGCACAGTGAAAGAAACTGACACTCTCCCTACCTACAGTTTTCTGTCCCTAGAAAAAATGTTTTTTTTAAGCACACTATAGCACAAGGAGAATTCACTCACTGTCCTTCCAGGTCCCTGGAAACAAGGACTTGCACAGTGAAAGAAACTGACACTCTCCCTACCTACAGTTTTCTGTCCCTAGAAAAAATGTTTTTTTTAAGCACAATATAGCACAAGGAGAATTCACTCACTGTCCTTCCAGGTCCCTAGAAACAAGGACTTGCACAGTGAAAGAAACTGACACTCTCCCTACCTACAGTTTTCTGTCCCTAGAAAAAATGTTTTTTTTAAGCACAATATAGCACAAGGAGAATTCACTCACTGTCCTTCCAGGTCCCTGGAAACAAGGACTTGCACAGTGAAAGAAACTGACACTCTCCCTACCTACAGTTTTCTGTCCCTAGAAAAAATGTTTTTTTTAAGCACAATATAGCACAAGGAGAATTCACTCACTGTCCTTCCAGGTCCCTAGAAACAAGGACTTGCACAGTGAAAGAAACTGACACTCTCCCTACCTACAGTTTTCTGTCCCTAGAAAAAATGTTTTTTTTAAGCACAATATAGCACAAGGAGAATTCACTCACTGTCCTTCCAGGTCCCTAGAAACAAGGACTTGCACAGTGAAAGAAACTGACACTCTCCCTACCTACAGTTTTCTGTCCCTAGAAAAAATGTTTTTTTTAAGCACAATATAGCACAAGGAGAATTCACTCACTGTCCTTCCAGGTCTCTAGAAACAAGGACTTGCACAGTGAAAGAAACTGACACTCTCCCTACCTACAGTTTTCTGTCCCTAGAAAAAATGTTTTTTTTAAGCACAATATAGCACAAGGAGAATTCACTCACTGTCCTTCCAGGTCCCTAGAAACAAGGACTTGCACAGTGAAAGAAACTGACACTCTCCCTACCTACAGTTTTCTGTCCCTAGAAAAAATTTTTTTTTAAGCACACTATAGCACAAGGAGAATTCACTCACTGTCCTTCCCAGTCCCTAGAAACAAGGACTTGCACAGTGAAAGAAACTGACACTCTCCCTACCTACAGTTTTCTGTCCCTAGAAAAAATGTTTTTTTTAAGCACACTATAGCACAAGGAGAATTCACTCACTGTCCTTCCCAGTCCCTAGAAACAAGGACTTGCACAGTGAAAGAAACTGACACTCTCCCTACCTACAGTTTTCTGTCCCTAGAAAAAATGTTTTTTTTAAGCACAATATAGCACAAGGAGAATTCACTCACTGTCCTTCCAGGTCCCTGGAAACAAGGACTTGCACAGTGAAAGAAACTGACACTCTCCCTACCTACAGTTTTCTGTCCCTAGAAAAAATGTTTTTTTTAAGCACACTATAGCACAAGGAGAATTCACTCACTGTCCTTCCAGGTCCCTGGAAACAAGGACTTGCACAGTGAAAGAAACTGACACTCTCCCTACCTACAGTTTTCTGTCCCTAGAAAAAATGTTTTTTTTAAGCACAATATAGCACAAGGAGAATTCACTCACTGTCCTTCCAGGTCCCTAGAAACAAAGACTTGCACAGTGAAAGAAACTGACACTCTCCCTACCTACAGTTTTCTGTCCCTAGAAAAAATGTTTTTTTTAAGCACAATATAGCACAAGGAGAATTCACTCACTGTCCTTCCAGGTCCCTGGAAACAAGGACTTGCACAGTGAAAGAAACTGACACTCTCCCTACCTACAGTTTTCTGTCCCTAGAAAAAATGTTTTTTTTAAGCACAATATAGCACAAGGAGAATTCACTCACTGTCCTTCCAGGTCCCTAGAAACAAGGACTTGCACAGTGAAAGAAACTGACACTCTCCCTACCTACAGTTTTCTGTCCCTAGAAAAAATGTTTTTTTTAAGCACACTATAGCACAAGCACAAAACACACTGACACTCTCCCTACCTATCCTTCTCTTTCCCTAAACTAAAGGAATCCAGGTTAAGCAAGAAAGAAATAAAAGTCACTGTCCCTGCCTATGCTGCTCTATCCCTGCTCCGGAACACACTACACTAGGCCGCCGTGCTGGCGGCCTTTTATAGTGTGGGGCGTGTACTAAACACCCTCAGCAATAATTGGCCACAGGCATCCTGCCTGTGGCCAATCATTGCTCTCCTCGCTGCCGGCGCTGTGATTGGCCAAGCATGCGGGGTCACAGTGCATGCTTGGCCAATCACAGCGCCTGGATGACACTGCGATGGCGTAGTGCATTGTGGGCCGTTCGCGTCACTCGAATTTGGCGCGAACGGCCCAAATCGTTCGATCTTCGTCGAACGATCGAACAGCCGATGTTCGAGTCGAACGTATGTTCGACTCGAACACGAAGCTCATCCCTACTTACGACATTTTGTCTCCGCCCGTCAAGACGATTGGGTCGACCTATTGCCCTGGGCGGAATTCTCATACAATTTCAAGAACTCTGAATCGTCCTCCAAATCACCTTTCTTTGTGGTCTACGGCCGCCACCCTTTGCCCCCCCTCCCCATTCCCACTTCTTCTGGAGTTCCTGCCGTGGATGAATTAACCCGGGACTTTTCCTCTATCTGGAAAGAGACTCAAAACTCGCTATCTCTGGCCTCTGCCCGCATGAAGAGACATGCAGATAAAAAGAGAAGAATTCCCCCTGTCTATCTCCCTGGTGACAAAGTGTGGCTCTCCTCCAAATATGTTCGGTTTCGGGTACCTAGCTACAAGCTGGGCCCTCGTTACCTCGGACCTTATAAAGTCAAAAACCAAATCAATTCTGTCTCTTACAAACTCCATCTTCCTCCTTCTCTTCGCATCCCCAACTCTTTTCACGTGTCTCTCCTTAAACCCCTCATTCTTAACCGATTTTCCCCCAAGGTCACCGCTCCTGCTCCGGTCTCTGGTTCCTCCGATGTCTTTTCGGTGAAAGATATCCTCGCCTCCAAGGTCGTCCGAGGTAAAAAATTCTTTTTAGTTGATTGGGAGAACTGTGGTCCTGAAGAGAGATCCTGGGAGCCTGAGACCAACATTTTAGACAAAGAGCTCATCCGTAGTTTCTTGGGCTCCAAGAAAAGGGGGAGACCTAAGGGGGGGGGTACTGTAACGCCGAGTGCTCCGGGTGTCCCATCCAGCCCGGAGCACTCACGGCGTCGTCCCCTCTGCGGCGCTCCGGCCAGCCCCCCTGGCCGTTGGCGCTGCTCCGCTCTCCTCTCCACTTACCTTCCTCTTCCTGCTTCCTCCCTGCGCGCGCGGCCATGCTGTGTTCTAGGGCGCGCGCGCGCCGGTCTTCTAAAATTTAAAGGGCCAGTGCACCATTGATTGGTGCCCGGTCCAATTACGGTTCCACTACCCAAAACCTATTTAAACCCACTTCCCCTTCCTGTCCTTGCCGGATCTTGTTTTCCTAGTACCTTGCGGAAGTATTTTGAGTTTACCTTGCCTGTGTACCTGACCTTCTGCCTTTGTCTCTGACCACGAACCATTGCCGCCTGCCCTGACCTTTGCTACGTCTGACCTTGCCTCTGCCTAGTCCTTTTGTACCGCACCAGCCTCAGCCGCCAGAGAGGTGGAGTCGCTACTGGGGGACACGACCTGGTTGCTACCGCCGCAGCAAGTCCATCCTGCCTTGCGGCGGGCTCTGGTGAAAACCGGTAGCTGCATAGAACCGGTCCCTCGGTGTGATTCGTACCATCCCCTCTCTGGTACAGTGGATCCACCTCCTGCCTCCTCTATAGTCGCCTGCCCGGCCCGTGACAGCTACCTACAATTGAGACACTTTCTCCAACAACTTATCAAATCCTGCCCTACCAGATACACCCTGACTCATTTTGAGAGCCTATGTAGAGCCAGACCCACCCCCCCAGGCATGATATTGTTGATATACTCATCCATAATTTCTGCAAAAAAGCCTCCGTTGATGCCCTACCATCTTCAATGGGAAAAGGAATTGGGGAGACAGTTAGACCCAGAGGACTAGGAGACTATGACCAGAGCCCTTTCCAAGTGCTCGAGAAATGTCCTTATATTGGAGAATGCCTATAAAGTTCTATACAGGTGGTACTACACACCAGCTAGATTTGTCCGTTTGATTCCAACTTACTCTCCTCTCTGTTTTCTAGGATGCTCACAAGAAGTCTCTATGGCACATATTTGGTGGTCATGCCTGAGGGCATGCAGGTTATGGGTCAGGGTTTATACCCTTCTTCATAATTTATTTCATATAAACCTTAAAAGGGACCCCTACGAAGCCCTTCTTGGTAAACCAATTGTGGAATTGCTACGCCCAGAACGGCAGCTAGCTTAATATCTCTTTACTGCAACTAAATTAACGATTGCAAAAGCCTGGAAAACCCCTGCACTCAGTTTTGAAGCAGTTAAAAATCGTATGTCGAGCCTGCAGGCGGGGGGCTTATCAGAATCTGGGAGCCCCCTTTAACAGTAAGGGGGTCCCCCAGGTACCGCCTCTTCACTTGACCGACCCTAAAATTGTGAATAGTACAAAAACACTTTGTTTTCATCACTGATGATGAATAACACACTCTGACCAGTTGAAAGAAAAAAAACGTATTTCATTTTGGTATAATTTTTTTGGGGGAGGGAGATTGTCTTTTTTTTTAACACTTACCTGTTAGCTGAATGTGCCTGGCAGGGATCAGGGATGAGTAACTGGTTATTAGGATGCCAGCTGGAACCAGCTCTCTTAGGCTGCTTTCACACTGAGTTGCTTTGCAGGCACTATAACGCTAAAAATAGCGCCTGCAAAGCGCCTTGAAAGTGCCTCTCCTTTCACTCCAATGTGAAAGCCCGAGGGCTTTCACACTGGAGCGGTGCACTGGCAGGATGGTAAAAAAAAGTCCTGCTAGCCGCATCTTTGCAGCGCTGTAGGAGCGGTGTATTTACCGCTCCTAAAGCGCCCCTGCCCATTGAAATTAATGGCTGACCTCAGCAGAGGATTCTCGGCCCCTCCCACTTTTCTGTTAGATCGAGAGAGGAGAGAGGCGGCCACTCACGTGAGCACCAAGCAGCGCTGTAAAATAAGGTATTTAGCGGTGTATTTTTTACAAAACACATACACTGGGGCAAATAATTTATTAGAACAGAGGGGATTGTAGCACCAACACAAAGTGGCTTAGAAAACACTTTAAGGCTATTTTCTAATAGGATCCCTGTGAAATGCAACATAAAGAAGCTATTACACACATATTACAAACATCACAGGTATTATTTGTGACTTTTTGCACAAACTCAGAGATATTCACAAAGCTATTTTTTTTTTGTACATAGAGCTTTTGGTGTCCCTTGTATATTTCTTTGAGTAATAGTTCTACTTGAAACATCTCCTGTACTTTTCAACCGTGTAGGAGTTTCCTATCGGCTCAATGTTAATGTCACTGCTAGTTTTACTAAGAATTTTACTTAAAGTGGTACTAAAGGTTCACGTTTAAAAAAAAACAAAAAACAATTATGTCATACTTACCTCGATTGTGAAGTTTGTTTTGCACAGAGTGGCCCCGATCGTCCTCTCCTGGGGTCCCACGGCGGCTCTCGCATACACTCGGCCGCATCATTGGATTTGATTGACAGCAGTGGGAGCCAATGGCTGCACTGCTATCAATCTATCCAATGAAGAGCCGAGAAGCCGTGGAGAGAACGACACGGGATCGCGCCCACGGAAGTTCGGGGCTCAGGTAAGTAAAACGGGGGCTCGGGGGGGCCGGACAGTGCAAGGTGTTTTTTCACCTTAATGAATAGGATGCACTAAGGTGAAAAAACACGAGGCTTTACAACCCCTTTAAGTATTTGATGACCACAAAGTGGATTTATCTAATTTGTGGCTACTGAGGAAAATATTTGAAAAGTTCTTCTGCATGGAGTTCAGAAAAAAAAAGATGCTAATTGGGTGCTTATTGGCTCCAAGACCTATGACATCCACTTTTGTTGATTTACGCTTGATACAGTTGTAAAATTCAGGACAGTTTTATTAATACCATTATTTGCTATACAGCCTCCTATATACTATTTTTGATCACAACTGCTGATATGCTTAATTCCTCCTTAAGAAAAATTCTACACATCAAATTTGGTTTGGCTTGAAAAGCAGACAACCAATTTGTAAAACAGGACCTTAAAATAAATAGTTTGTGCTATTAAAACTCTATAATTATAGGTCCATTGCAATCATTCTACGAACTGTCACACACTTTCCCCTCAGTGACATTTAGTAGCTTACATGATGGTAATTTAATGGTGAGAAACCGGAGTCTGTGGGTAGTGTACATAATTGAGGTCATCTGGGATTAGTTCTCGGAGGTGTGACATGACAGAAAGCGCAGGAGATCTCGTAATGGGTGTCAAATTGTTGCAATGGGTACAATTTTTCAGGAGACATTTAAGAAACCGATTCTTTAAATTCTGGCTACATTGCTGACACCAACTGGAAGATGCCAGTGATCTGCAGCATCACCCTAAGCTGGATAGCTTTTGTCAAAGTAAATACGAGTACGATATCATTATTATGGTATTATGGGTTCATGGTACCCTTTATTGTATTTACAGATTTTTTTTTTCCTTTTCTGTTTTTACGTTTATCAAAGACAACCTGGTGTGAAAGCTAAATGGCATTGCCTCAAAATTTAACACAAATTATTATAAAATGTTAATAAGTATTATTACTGTATAATTAATTTATACAGTGTCATTGTTTATCATTGTACTGTGCAAAGTACTAGCTTTAATAAGGGAGAGTAGAAAAGGTAATATAATTAGTGTTGAGCGGACCCGAACTGTAAAGTTCGGGTCCGTACCGAATTTTGGCGTTTTCCCGACCCCGGACCCGGACCCGGATTTTGCGCTAAAGTCCGGGTTCGGGTTCGGATTCGGGAATTTAATGGCGCAGTTAGAAATGCTTCAGGGGCCAGCCAATCACCATTTGATTAGCTGGTGTGCCCTTAGAAGCCATCATAGCCATGCCTACTAATGGCATGGCTGTGATTGGTCAGTGCAACATGTGACCCAGCATGTGACCAGCTTCTATATAAGCAAGAGGCACACAGCACAGATCGTCACTCTGCTTTTAGACAGTGTAGGGAAAGGATCCTGGCTGCTGTTGCTGTGAGGGAGAGAATTATATGATAGGAGTTAGTCCTGATTCTGCAATCTACTGATAGAAAAGATAGAGAAACAGTGTAGTGTAGTGTAGGGGCAGGATCCTGTTTGTGCTTTCAGGGAGAGAGATTTAGATAGGAGTCCAGATTGAGAGATATAATAGCTCAGCGATCTGCATAGGTTTATCTGTTTGTGTTGCAAGCTCAGTGCACCAGCACTGCATTACGTTGAGTGATACACCTATTCCATACTGTGGCTGTATTGTGCTCTTGCTAAAAGACCCATTTCGGGCAGAAAAAAAAAAAGGCACTTTATTGTGCTTTTGCTAAAAAGACCCATTTTTGGGCCCCAAAAAAAAAAAAAGGCACTTTATTGTGCTGTTGCAAAAAAAAAAAAAGGCACTTTGTTGTGCGCAAAAAAGACCTATTTTTGGGCAAAAAAAATATTTTGCAGTGTATATCTCTAGTTGTGTGAAATAACCAATTTCTATATATTTTTCTTGTACTATGCTATACTAAAAAAAAAAAAAAAAACTTTTTTTTGAATAGCATTCTCTGCAGCTGTGCGATTCAGTGGTTATATACTGTTGGGGTTGTTGTGCTCTTGCAAAAAACGCCATTTAGGGCCACAGAAAATATTTTGCAGTGTGAAATACACATCTGGAGGTGTGTGAAAAAACAACATTATTTTTAAAAAGCATTCTCTGGCCTCTGCAGCTGTGCGATTCAGCGGTTATATACTGTTGGGGTTGTTGTGCTCTTGCAAAAAACGCCATTTAGGGCCACAGAAAATATTTTGCAGTGTGAAATACACATCTGGAGGTGTGTGAAAAAAACAATTTCTATATATTGTACAGTGCTATACTAAAAAAAACAACATTTTTTTTGAATAGCATTCTCTGCACTTCTATAGCTGTGCGATTCAGTGGTTAAATACTGTGGTTGTGTTGTGCTCTTCCAAAAAATGCCATTTAGGGCCACTGAAAATAAATTGCAGTGTGAAATACACATGTGGAGGTGTGTAAAATAAACAATTTCTATATATTGTACAGTGCTATACTAAAAAAAACAACATTTTTTTTGAATAGCATTCTCTGCACTTCTATAGCTGTGCGATTCAGTGGTTAAATACTGTGGTTGTGTTGTGCTCTTCCAAAAAACGCCATTTAGGGCCACAGAAAATATTTTGCAGTGTGAAATACACATCTAGAGGTGTGTGAAAAAACAACATTATTTTTAAAAAGCATTCTCTGGCCTCTGCAGCTGTGCGATTCAGCGGTTATATACTGTTGGGGTTGTTGTGCTCTTGCAAAAAATGCCATTTAGGGCCACAGAAAATATTTTGCAGTGTGAAATACACATCTAGAGGTGTGTGAAAAAACAACATTATTTTTAAAAAGCATTCTCTGGCCTCTGCAGCTGTGCGATTCAGCCGTTATATACTGTTGGGGTTGTTGTGCTCTTCCAAAAAACGCCATTTATGGCGACAGAAAAAAAATTGCAGTGTGAAATACACATGTGGAGGTGTGTAAAATAAACAATTTCTATATATTGTACAGTGCTATACTAAAAAAAACAAAAATTTTTTTGAATAGCATTCTCTGCACTTCTATAGCTGTGCGATTCAGTGGTTAAATACTGTGGTTGTGTTGTGCTCTTCCAAAAAACGCCATTTAGGGCCACAGAAAAAAAATTGCAGTGTGAAATACACATGTGGAGGTGTGTAAAATAAACAATTTCAATATATTGTACAGTGCTATACTAAAAAAAACAATTTTTTTTTTGAATAGCATTCTCTGCACTTCTATAGCTGTGCGATTCAGTGGTTAAATACTGTGGTTGTGTTGTGCTCTTCCAAAAAACGCCATTTAGGGCCACTGAAAATAAATTGCAGTGTGAAATACACATGTGGAGGTGTGTAAAATAAACAATTTCTATATATTGTACAGTGCTATACTAAAAAAAACAAAATTTTTTTTGAATAGCATTCTCTGCACTTCTATAGCTGTGCGATTCAGTGGTTAAATACTGTGGTTGTGTTGTGCTCTTCCAAAAAACGCCATTTAGGGCCACAGAAAATAAATTGCAGTGTGAAATACACATGTGGAGGTGTGTAAAATAAACAATTTCTATATATTGTACAGTGCTATACTAAAAAAAACAAAATTTTTTTTGAATAGCATTCTCTGCACTTCTATAGCTGTGCGATTCAGTGGTTAAATACTGTGGTTGTGTTGTGCTCTTCCAAAAAACGCCATTTAGGGCCACAGAAAAAAAATTGCAGTGTGAAATACACATGTGGAGGTGTGTAAAATAAACAATTTCTATATATTGTACAGTGCTATACTAAAAAAAACAAATTTTTTTTTGAATAGCATTCTCTGCACTTCTATAGCTGTGCGATTCAGTGGTTAAATACTGTGGTTTTGTTGTGCTCTTCCAAAAAACGCCATTTAGGGCCACTGAAAATAAATTGCAGTGTGAAATACACATGTGGAGGTGTGTAAAATAAACAATTTCTATATATTGTACAGTGCTATACTAAAAAAAACAACATTTTTTTTGAATAGCATTCTCTGCACTTCTATAGCTGTGCGATTCAGTGGTTAAATACTGTGGTTGTGTTGTGCTCTTCCAAAAAACGCCATTTAGGGCCACAGAAAATAAATTGCAGTGTGAAATACACATGTGGAGGTGTGTAAAATAAACAATTTCTATATATTGTACAGTGCTATACTAAAAAAAACAAAAATTTTTTTGAATAGCATTCTCTGCACTTCTATAGCTGTGCGATTCAGTGGTTAAATACTGTGGTTGTGTTGTGCTCTTCCAAAAAACGCCATTTAGGGCCACAGAAAAAAAATTGCAGTGTGAAATACACATGTGGAGGTGTGTAAAATAAACAATTTCTATATATTGTACAGTGATATACTAAAAAAAACAAATTTTTTTTTGAATAGCATTCTCTGCACTTCTATAGCTGTGCGATTCAGTGGTTAAATACTGTGGTTGTGTTGTGCTCTTCCAAAAAACGCCATTTAGGGCCACAGAAAATAAATTGCAGTGTGAAATACACATGTGGAGGTGTGTAAAATAAACAATTTCTATATATTGTACAGTGCTATACTAAAAAAAACAAAATTTTTTTGAATAGCATTCTCTGCACTTCTATAGCTGTGCGATTCAGTGGTTAAATACTGTGGTTGTGTTGTGCTCTTCCAAAAAACGCCATTTAGGGCCACAGAAAAAAAATTGCAGTGTGAAATACACATGTGGAGGTGTGTAAAATAAACAATTTCTATATATTGTACAGTGATATACTAAAAAAAACAAAATTTTTTTTGAATAGCATTCTCTGCACTTCTATAGCTGTGCGATTCAGTGGTTAAATACTGTGGTTGTGTTGTGCTCTTCCAAAAAACGCCATTTAGGGCCACAGAAAATAAATTGCAGTGTGAAATACACATGTGGAGGTGTGTAAAATAAACAATTTCTATATATTGTACAGTGCTATACTAAAAAAAACAAAATTTTTTTTGAATAGCATTCTCTGCACTTCTATAGCTGTGCGATTCAGTGGTTAAATACTGTGGTTGTGTTGTGCTCTTCCAAAAAACGCCATTTAGGGCCACAGAAAAAAAATTGCAGTGTGAAATACACATGTGGAGGTGTGTAAAATAAACAATTTCTATATATTGTACAGTGATATACTAAAAAAAACAAAAATTTTTTTGAATAGCATTCTCTGCACTTCTATAGCTGTGCGATTCAGTGGTTAAATACTGTGGTTGTGTTGTGCTCTTCCAAAAAACGCCATTTAGGGCCACAGAAAATAAATTGCAGTGTGAAATACACATGTGGAGGTGTGTAAAATAAACAATTTCTATATATTGTACAGTGCTATACTAAAAAAAACAATTTTTTTTTGAATAGCATTCTCTGCACTTCTATAGCTGTGCGATTCAGTGGTTAAATACTGTGGTTGTGTTGTGCTCTTCCAAAAAACGCCATTTAGGGCCACAGAAAATATTTTGCAGTGTGAAATACACATCTGGAGGTGTGTGAAATAAACAATTTCTATATATTTTCCTTGTACTGTGCTATGCTAAAAAAAACAACCTTTTTTTTTTAATAGCATTTTCTGTAGCTGTGCGATTCAGCGGTTACGTGCTGTGGGTGTGTTGTGGTCTGGCAAAAAACGCCATTTAGGGCCACAGAAAATATTTTGCAGTGTGAAATACACATCTGGAGGTGTGTGAAAAAACAACATTATTTTTGAATAGCATTCTCTGGCCTCTGCAGCTGTGCGATTCAGCGGTTATATACTGTTGGGGTTGTTGTGCTCTTCCAAAAAACGCCATTTAGGGCCACAGCAAAAAAATTGCAGTGTGAAATACACATGTGGAGGTGTGTAAAATAAACAATTTCTATATATTGTACAGTGCTATACTAAAAAAAACAAAATTTTTTTTGAATAGCATTCTCTGCACTTCTATAGCTGTGCGATTCAGTGGTTAAATACTGTGGTTGTGTTGTGCTCTTCCAAAAAACGCCATTTAGGGCCACAGAAAATATTTTGCAGTGTGAAATACACATCTGGAGGTGTGTGAAATAAACAATTTCTATATATTTTCCTTGTACTGTGCTATACTAAAAAAAACAACCTTTTTTTTTTTTGAATAGCATTTTCTGCAGTTCTGTAGCTGTGCGTTTCAGCCATTACGTACTGTGGGTGTGTTGTGGTCTTCCAAAAAACGCCATTTAGGGCAAGATCCTAAATTTGGAAAATATGAGGGGAAGGTCAAAGGGACGTGGTGGCCCCGGTCGTGGTGCTGCTGGTGGAGCTCCTGTTGCAGGGAGAGGACGTGGTGGATCTGTGCCAGCTACACGCACAAGTGAAACACCTTCCTCAGGTGCGAGTAGGCGACCGAGCCTGCGGCGGTATTTTGACGCGCCTAATGAGGCTGTACCAATGTTTAGGCCAGGACAAGTACAGGCGATAGTAGATTGGGTTGCTGACAGTGCCTCGGGTTCCTTCACATTGTCTCCCACCCACTCTTCTGATGAAAGATCAGAGTTGGCACCTGAAGCCCATGTCCATCAGTCTTTCACCTCACCCCCTTGCAAATCAGCCAAGCAGTCTGAGCCCCAAATCATGCAGCAGTCTCTTCTGCTTTTCGATGACTCTGTTAGCAGAGTTTCCCAGGGCCATCCACCTAGCCCTGCCCCAGAAGTGGAAGAGATTGAGTGCACCGATGCCCAACCACTTATGTTTCATGATGGGTACATGGGAGGACCATCGCAGCACGTCTCGGATGATGACGAAACACAGGTGCCAACTTCTGCTGCTTTCGCAATTGTGCAGACAGACATGGAGGGCAGGGGTGAAGACTGGGTGGAAGATGATGTGGAGGACGATGAGGTCCTCGACCCCACATGGAATCAACGTTATGCAGGTGACCAATGTAGTTCGGAGGAAGAGGCGGTGGTCGCACAGAGCCACCAGCACAGCAGAAGAGGGAGCAGGGTGCAAAAACGGAGCATTCGTCCCCTAGACAGTACATCTGCTACTGCCCAACGCAGCAAGGGACCGAGCACACCAAAGCCAGGTCCAAGGACTTCCCTAGCGTGGCAGTTCTTCACACAGTGTGTTGATGACAAGACACGAGTGGTTTGCACGCTGTGCAATCAGAGCCTGAAGCGAGGCATAAACGTTCTCAACCTGAGCACAAGCTGCATGACCAAGAAAGGTCTCTGGCTCCTCCTGCTTCCTCTTCTGCTGCAGTCTCGGCCTCTTCATCCACCTCTGTAGTGACAGTGGCACCTGTCACCCCGCAAACAGAGGATCTGCCAGCAACACTACCACCTGGGTCACCAACCATCTCCACAATGTCCCATGGAAGCGTTCAGCTCTCTATCTCCCAAACATTGGAGCGGAAGAGGAAGTACCCCCCTAGCCACCCGCGATCCCTGGCCCTGAATGCCAGCATTTCAAAATTCCTGGCCTTTGAAATGCTGTCATTCCGTCTGGTGGAGACGCAGAGTTTTAAAAGCCTGATGGCATTGGCTGTCCCGCAGTACGTCGTGCCCAGCCGCCACTACTTTTCCAGGCGAGCCATCCCTTCCCTGCACAACCAGGTGGGGGACAAAATCAGGTGTGCACTGCGCAACGCCATCTGTGGCAAGGTCCACCTTACTACGGATGCGTGGACCAGTAAGCACGGTCAGGGACGTTATATCTCCCTAACAGCACACTGGGTAAATGCAGTGGCGGCTGGGCCTGAGGCAGATAGCGGTTTGGCGCATGTCCTTCCACCACCGAGGATTGCAGGGCGCTTCAGTTTGCCTCCTGTTGCTAACTCCTCCTTCTCCGCTTCCTCATCCTCTACCGCCTCCTCATCCATTCAGCGTAACACCTTCACCACCAACTTCAGCACAGCCAGGGGTAAACGACAGCAGGCAGTTTTAAAACTTTCCTGTTTGGGGGAAAATCCCCACACCGCGCAGGAGTTGTGGAGGGACATGGAACAACAGACCGATGAGTGGTTGCTGTCAGTGAGCCTCAAGCCCGGCCTGGTGGTGTGCGATAATGGGCGAAATCTCGTAGCAGCTCTGGGTCTAGCCGGTTTGACGCACATCCCTTGCCTGGCGCATGTGCTGAACTTGGTGGTCCAGAGGTTCCTTAAAAATTACCCCAATATGCCAGAGCTGCTGCAGAAAGTGCGGGCTGTGTGTGCGCACTTTCGGCGTTCTCACCCTGCTGCTGCTCGCCTGTCAGCGCTGCAGCGTAACTTCGGCCTTCCCGCTCACCGCCTCATATGTGATGTGCCCACAAGGTGGAACTCCACCTTGCACATGCTGGCCAGACTGTGCGAGCAGCAGCAGGCAATAGTGGAGTTTCAGCTGCAGCAATCACGCGTGAGTCGCTCTGCGGAACAGCACCACTTCACCACCAATAACTGGGCCTCCATGCGAGACCTGTGTGCCTTGTTGCGCTGTTTCGAGTACTCCACCAACATGGCCAGTGCCAATGACGCCGTTCTCAGCGTTACTATCCCAGTTCTATGCCTCCTTGAAAAAACGCTTCGTGCGATGATGGAAGAGGATGTGGCACAGGAGGATGAGGAGGAGGAGGAGGAAGCGGGATCATTTCAAAGGCTTTCAGGGCAGTCTTTCACAAGTGGCTACGAGGGTGGGTTCCTGCACCAACAAACGCCAGGTACACAATTGTCCGGCAGAAAGGGCACAGTTCTGGAGGATGACGAGGTGGAGGAGGAGATGGAGGAGGAGGAGGAGGAGGAGGAGGAGCCATGTTCACAGCAGGGTGGCACTCAGACCAGCTCGTGGCCATTACTGGTGCGTGGCTGGGGGGATACAGAGGACACAGACGATACACCTCCCACAGAGGACAGCTTTTCTTTGCCTCTGGGCAGCCTGGCACACATGAGCGATTACATGCTGCAGTGTTTCCGCAACGACAGCCGAGTTGCCCACATTTTAACTGGTGCTGATTACTGGGTGGCCACCCTGCTGGATCCCCGTTACAAGGACAACGTACCGTCCTTAATTCCCTCACTGGAGCGGGATCGTAAGATGCGCGAGTACAAGCGCACGCTGGTAGACGCGCTGCTGGTGGCATTCCCACCTGACAGCGGGCGTACGGTGGAAGCACAAGGCGAAGGCAGAGGAGGAGGAAGAGGTCGCCAACGCAGCCGGGGCACCGGCAGCACCTCAGAAGGCAGGGTTAGCATGGCCGAAATGTGGAAAAGCTTTGTCAGCACGCCACAACAACCAGCACCACCAGCTGAGATGGAACGTCTTAGCAGGAGGCAGCATTTCACCAACATGGTTGAGCAGTATGTGTCCACAGGCCTACACGTACTGGATGACGGGTCTGCCCCCTTTAACTTCTGGGTCTCCAAATTGGGCACATGGCCTGAGCTTGCCGTTTATGCCTTGGAGGTGCTGGCCTGCCCTGCAGCCAGTGTATTATCTGAACGTGTATTTAGCACGGCAGGGGGCGTTATCACAGACAAGCGCAGCCGCCTGTCCAGAGCCAATGTGGACAAGCTCACGTTCATTAAAATGAACCAGGCATGGATCCCACAGGACTTGTCCGTACCTTGTGCAGAATAGACATGTATACCGGTGTTGTGACAAAAACTGTCCGGCCATCGGATTGTGCCCGGCCCGTACTGCGCAGGCGCAGCGCTTGCGCAGTACAGAGGACAAGGAGATTCAGAAAATCTCCGAAGATGAACGGCGCCTGCGCTGTGAGTGCAGGTTCAAGCCCCACCATCCAAGAGGACATACGGTAGCACATAGTAACAGGGCCCCTCACGGGCTCGCTTCGATCGCGGCCTTGCTTGGCTCGGCTTGAACCACGGATGGTGTGGCCTTCACCTGAACTCAACACGCAGGCGCCGTTAGTCTTGGGAGATTTTTGAAATCCCCTTGTCCTACATACTCAGCAAGCGCAGTACAGGGCGGACACTATTCGACAGGGGACAGAATTCGACACATCACCGGCCTTACCCAGCCATTGTTGTATTTTTGAACCAGTGTTGGCTACCTCGTCCTCCTCCACCGCCGCTTCCACCTACACAGCCACATCCACCGCCACCTCAACCTCCTACTCCATATGGACCTCGTCCTGCTAGGCCAAGATTAAAATTTTTATTTTATTTTTTTGTAGCGCACAGATCCTTTCCCCCTTACCTGCCTTTATGTTGTTGGCTCTTCGCAGGAGGGAGAAAGGCACACCGCACTACCAGCCCGTATCCTCCTATATAAAGAGGTTGAGCGGTGTACTTGACGGGCCGTGTCCACAGCCGGAGTCAAAACTCCTCCAGAGGATGATTCTCACCTCTACTGTAGGTAGAGGCAAGTCCTTTAATTGCCAGTAAAGTCAATGTCCACACCATCTGAAACTCCAACTCTTATTCTCTCATGGCAAAATAAACTGTACTCAGATAGAAAAGGTTAGAGCAAAGAAACAGGACAGCTTAAGGTGTGGAGGAGGTCCAGGCACAAACGTAGCACATTCACTTCACTGCTTAGGTTTCTCAAACAGTTTTTGGCGCACGGTCTCTGCCACAGACATTGAGGTTGGTCTCTGCCACAGACCGGGTGTACAAGGCCCCTGCCACGGGCCTGGAGAACTTTGGTCTCAGCCACAGACCAGGGTGTATAAGGCCCCTGCCACGGGCCGGTTGAATAAGGCCTCTGATACAGTCAAGGTGACCTTGAGCTTCTCCTTCTACGAACCTAGCCCATATCAAGGGGAAGACATCTCTCCAGGGAGTCAACAGACCATTCCTTCACCGTGACTCCCGCATCGGTCCATCAGAATGATCCTCCCTTCCCTGGAACAGGGTCCCCTACACGAGGCGGCTCTGGACTCCAGGCTTTACTCCCGCCCCTAGGCCTCCATACCCAGGGCAGCAAGAACTCCAGGATAGTACCTCACCCCGGGCTAAAGGTGCCCGAGATGGAACAGGAACACATGCACCCAGGCCGAAGGCACCTGGGCGCGGACCCCACTGGACATCAGCCCCCAGGCCAAAGGTCTGCCCCTTTTATATGCTCTCCCGGCATGCACAGCAGGTTCCCCGCCCCGCTGTACTACTGCCAAGAGGGGACACAAAAGGCGCCACCTGTAGGCCGCAGGGAACTGCACACCAATACTGTCCCCCGAGGACAAAATGGTTCATGAATCCTACAGAATTAGGGTATTTGAGCCTATTTACCACTCAAACACTTTCCTTAAATTTAGCACCCCGCTACATTTTTATTTCAAAGTATTTTATTTTCCCACTAGCTTATCCATTAAATTAAATAATTTATTCCATAAAGGGCGTATTCTGGGGCATTCCCACCATATGTGTGGCATCGTGCCATTGAGTTTCTGAGGTTCTTAATGACTTCCTGTACCTCTTCTGCTGAAAAGGGGGCCTCCAGCATATTTTTTTATTTTTTTATTTTTTTTATGTTCTTTTAAGTTATTTCCTATCCACATTTGTTTGCAGAGCACTTGCCATGTTCTTAACAACATTTTGCTGCCATTTGCAGCCCTTTAGCCCTTTCCATTACTTTTTTAGAGCCTTTTTAGTCGTCAGAAGCCCGGGTCCCCATTGACTTCAATGGGGTCCGGGTCCGGGTTCGGGCTAAAGTTCGGTCCCGAATCCGAACTTTTTTCCGAAGTTCGGCCGAACCCGCCGGACCCGAATATCCAGCTACCCGCTCAACTCTAAATATAATACATAAAATGTCCCAATTTTCCAATGGAGAGAGTCCAGAGAAGGGCAACTAAAAAAATATGGGTACTGGAGGACCTCAATTATGAGGAACGACTACATGCGCTAAATTTGTTCTCCCTGGAGAAGAGACGCTTCAGAGGAGATTTGATAGCGATATACAAATATCTCAATGGTGATTCCACGTAAGTATGAAACTTTTCAGTCCCAGGGAGTGTAAGAGGACATGGGGCCACAGGATGAGACTGGAAGAGAAGCGGTTTAACCTTAACCACTTAAGCCCATTTTGTTGCTAAAGGACCAGGTCCCTTTTTTGCGATTCGGCACTGTGTCGCTTTAACTGATAATTGCACGGTCGTGCGACGTGGCTCCCAAACAAAATTGACGTCCTTTTTTTCCCACAAATAGAGCTTTCTTTTGGTGGTATTTGATCACCTCTGTGGTTTTAATTTTTTGCGCTATAAACAAAAATAGAGCAACGATTTTGAAAAAAATTACATATTTTTTACTTTTTGCTATAATAAATATCCCCAAAAAATATATTAAAAAAAAAAAAAAAATTCCTCTGTTTAGGCCGATACGTATTCTTCTACATATTTTTGGTAAAAAAAATCTCAATAAGCGTTTATTGATTGGTTTGCGCAAAAGGTATAGCGTCTACAAAATACAGGGTAGTTTTATGGCATTTTTATTCATAATTATTTTTTTACTAGTAATGGCGGCGATTAGCAATTTTTAGCGTGACTGCGACATTATGGTGGACACATCGGACACTTTTGACACATTTTTGGGACAATTGTCATTTTTACAGCGATCAGTGCTATAAATATGCACTGATTACTGTGAAAATGACACTGGCAGTGAAGGGGTTAACCTCTAGGTGGTGCTGTAGGGGTTAAGTGTGCCCTAGTGAGTGATTCTTACTTAGGGGGCGTGGTTTGGCATGTGACATCACTGATCGTCGTTCTCTATGACAGGGAACAGACGATCACTGACAAGGTTTGTTTACACTTACCTCTCCCCGTTCTTCAGCTCTGTGACCCGATCGCGGGACACCGGCGGTGATCGGGTCCCGCGGGCGCGTTCATGGAGCTTCGGACCGGGTCGCGAGCGCGACCCACGGCTGGGATCTTAAAGGGGACGTACCTGTACGCCCTTGTGCCCAGCCGTGCCATTCTGTCGACGTATATCGTTGTGCGGCGGTCCTTATGTGGTTAAGCTGCGTAGGGTTTTTTCACTGTCAGGGCAGTAAGGATGTGGAGGCCTCTTCCACAATCGGTGGTGTCAGCAGGAAGTATGGATAGTTTTAAAAGACTCTTGGATGTGCATCTTAGCGAAATGGGAAATTATTTTTCTACACACATACACCCACACAGGTTGAACTGAATGGACTGTTGTCTTTATCCAACCTTACCAAATATGTAACTATGAGACACTGGCAAAACAAAAACACATTTTTAAATGAGAAAAAGGATTGGAACTTCTGCCATTTTTATTCTGTTTATGCCTTCCTGTTCTGGTTACAAATGCACCCACCATCAGAACCATCTTAGGGCCGGTTCACACTGCTGCGATGTCAGAGTTTGGATGTGATTTGCACCACACTGCAGTGCAAATCACATGTGATCTCTGTACGATGCGATTTCAGCCATACACGCACAGGACACTTTTTTTTTCCGCAGCAGAATCGGATCGCATGGGTGTTTACACCCATGCGATCCGATTCCTGTCCGAGTTTGCAGATCGCACTGCGATATGCAAACTGATTTGGGGTGTCATTAACTTTTAACTGACACTCCCAGCAGTTCGCATAGGGCAGTGTGAACTGCCGCCGGGAAACATGCTATGCGGGAACCCGCAGTGGATTCGCAGGGTTCCCGCTTCGCAGCAGTGTGAACTGGCCCTTAATGCATGGGAACTCCTGGTCACATTGGGGCCAGAACTAGGGGTAGGGGGCATGTGCACTGTGCTGTGCTGATCCTGTTACTCAATATCTCAGTCACTCAGGAATCCTGTGAGATATTGAAAGACACAGGATTGGCAGTGGCCAGCACAGTGTGCTGAATGAATAGATGGAATAGGCTGAGTCTGCCCCATCTCCCATTCTATCCCTGTTGTGTCCACCACCCTGATGTGCATACACAGCTGTGTATGTGCATGCTCCAAATTGGATCAATTACAGAGTGCATGAGGTAGCTGCATATCTTGCCTGGATGAGTCTGAGGGAGTAATTGGTGAGTGCAGGCACACTGAACATTTGTGCACGCCCACCCCCCCCCCCCTTAGGGTGACCACATTTCCAAACTACCATTCAGGGACACCCCCCCTTACCAAAAATCAGCTTGTGCTGTAACGAATCACAGCACAGTCATTAGACACAATAGTCAGGATTTATGATTTCTCCAATCACAAGCAGGGGGCAGGGATTGTGCTCCTCCAGGCATTCCCAGCCAGGACAAGTACTGTCAGTGAGTAAAGCGGTGATGGGGCAGCTTTTTTTGGGGCCATCAGATCGGGCGGGGGGAATGGCTGTGTCAGTTTCATTCAGGGACACTGTGCTGTCCTGGCATAAAGGTACCTGGGACAGACCTGCAAAATGCGGGACTGTCCCGGGCAATCCAGGACACGTGGTCACCCTACCCCCCCTGCCTTGACATTTGCAGGTGTCCCTCCCTCAGCTGTTTTGACTGACGCTCTTTTGAAAAGCAATCCACACTGATTACTTTTCAGTGGTATTTGACAGGCGGTGGGGAAGCAACCTATTTTACCTCCTAAATGCTGCACTACCCCACCACAACAATTTGTATTGCACACGTTTGCAGGGAGATTGCAGCGTGGACCCTTTTATTTGATCAAGTCATGTTCGGTGACTGGTAGTGCCCACCAAATGCAACAGGGGGGGCACAATTCTTACCACAGCCATAAAGCAAAGCCCCCAGCTTCTGCCTTGTCAACTAAGTGTCTATTCACACCAGCAGCTGAGTTATATTGTGCTGTGGGGTAACTGTGCCATGTAGATGCGTGGATTGCAGTGCATTGTACTCTTCTTTTTTAACAAAAAATCAACCTTTATTGAAATGTAACACATACATTTCATAAAGTGCGATTGGCAACTGCGTGAGATGAGACGGTGTAGTGCCTCACACTGCACTGAAAAACAGAACTGGATGCACTGCAACGTAGTGGTGTGAACTGGTCATACCAGAGCAGGGCCGTCGGAACAGGACAGGCAAACCAAGCAACAGCTTGGGGCCCCCAGCTGGCCTGGGGCCCCAGCAGAGCTGCCTCCCCTCCTGCGATTGGCGGCCCCCCTCCCGCGATTGGCGGCCCCCTCCTCCCGCGATTTGACGGCCCCCTCCTCCCGCGATTGGCGGCCCCCTCCTCCTGCGATTGGTGGCCCCCCACCCGCGATTGGCGGCCCCCTCCTCCCGCGATTGGCGTTCCCCCCGCAATTGACGGCCCCCCTCCCGCGATTGGCGGCCCCCCGCCACCCGCGATTGGCGGCCCCCCACCCGCGATTGGCGCCCCCCTACCCGCGATTGGCGGCGGCCCCCCCTCTCGCGATCAGCGTCGATGTCCCGCGTTAGCACCCCCCCTTCTGAATTAAAAAAAAAGTAAAAAAATCAGTAGCACCCCCCCCCGCTTGGGGGCCCCAAATTCTCAATCTGCTTGGGACCCCCAAATTCCTTCAAACGGCCCTGTACCAGAGACAATGCATTTTGCCATGTTATGCAGTGGGACTTCACCCATTGCATCTAGTGTGAATATACCTTAAAGGTGGAGCAGAAAAAACACCTTTTAATCACATAGGTTTTACCACACTAACCACACATGCGAAAGAGTCCAGAATGAGAAAAAAGCAGTGCTGCAAAGTCCTATGAAGTTTAGGTGACTTGGTCTATAATTGGTCCTATGATGATCAGGAAGATGTGATATTGCCACGTGAGGCGATAAAAGATAGTTTGTTCTGAAGGCTTAATAATGAATAATAGGCTAGTCTGTCCAATAGGAGTTCTTCATATAAAGCATGTGGCTGGTGGTCCCCATGTATTAAATCAATCTATATGAGTGTGAACTAAAGGGTGTAGCCTGTGCAAGAGGTAATAATAGTCACTTGTGTTTAAGGCTGGCAATAGATTAATCTTTTTCTTTTTTTTATCAGCCAGCGCGGGCTAAAAAAAAAAAAATGAATGGATTCCCCCATCCACATAAACAAAGTAGATAGAGGAATCCTCCCCACCTTGCTATAGTTTTCTGACAGCGGAGATACCTCTGCTGTTGGAATACACTTATCAGTGCTGCAGCCGATTGGCTGCATGCAATCTTTGAAAGAAAAATTTTCAACGTTCCCGTCTGAGGGAAGCCGATCATTAGATGAACTTCTCTCGAGTGGGAACCGCCATAGATGAATCAAATTTCAGCTGATCTCCGCTGAACCTGCTGATTTTCAAACTATCATGGGCCAGCTCAAGGTGGCAAAATTCTGCAAATTCTGATATGCAAAACGATGAAGGATTTCTGAGCAGTGCATAAATACTAAATATATATTTTTAATGTCAAGCCTCGTACACACGACCGGTTTTCTCATCAAGAAACTACAAGAAAACTGTTGGGTGAGTTTTCTTGCCGAGAAAACCGTTCGTTTGTATGGTTTCTCGTCGAGAAAACTCCTGGGAATCTCAACGAGAAAAATAGAGAACCTGCTCTCTATTTTCTCGTCAGGATTCTCGTTTTTCTCGTCTGGATTCTCGTCGGTCGTGTGTATGCTTTTCCGAGTCTTAAAAAATCGCACATGCTCAGAATCAAGTATAAGACGGGAGCGCTGCTTCTGGTAAAACTAGCGTTCATAATGGAGATAACACATTCGTCACGCTAAAACTAACTGAAAGCACGAAGACTGAAAAGCGCGAATCGTCTCTCCCCAAACGTTTACTAACACGCGGTAACACGAGATCAGCAAAAGCAGCCCAAAGGGTGGCGCCATTGGAATCGAACTTACCCTTTATACTGCCGTCGTACGTGTTGTACGTGACCGCACAGAACAACGACGAGATTTGGAATTGACAGTGTGTATGCAAGGAAAGCTTGACAAGAATCTCGTCAAGCTTGACAAGAATCTCGTTGAGAAAAACGACTGTTTTTTTTACGACGAGATTCTTGGTCGTGTGTACTAGGCTTAAGAAACGAAATAAGGGTGTATTCAAATATTTATTCAGAATAATTACATTTATCCAAGTAAAGGTTGCATACAATACAAAAGATAATTTATAGAAAAGTAACTGTACATTTTAAACAGTATTAGAAAAAGTACACATCATATTCATGGTGATAGCTAATAATTCTCCTTTCAAGGAATATGAGCTTGATGTGTGCGAGTGGAAAGCCAAAAAAAAAAAAAGAATGCCTTGTTGCAATGTGAGCACAATAATTAAAATCTGGAACATTTCCCAGACAAAACACTTACTGGAGGCCGACAGAGTTAACTGTTAAAGGAAATCTCTGTGGTATAAAGCTACAAGGGCATTTCAGGTCTCTCGTTATTTTGACTAATATTAGTAACTCCAATTACAAGAAAGAAAGTTTGAAAGTGCACACATTTATACTTTAAATGCTTGGGAGATGTCAACACAGTTGCTGTTGCTGTACAACTCATAATCAAACGATTGTCAAAGGGCTTCGATCACCTTACAGAGAATTATACCAGTTTATAAACATGCTTCTCTGGGTATGCAATGTAAGTGCCGATTCACACAGGGGCAACACGACTTACAGCGCGACTTGGCGAGGCGACTTGGACACGACTTCAGCGCGATTTGGAGCAACTTACAATGTGACTTGAAGTCGCCTCCAGGACAGGGGTCTTTGCCAGTGGCCAATCAGAGCTTATCAGCTGTTGTGACATCATTCTTGTTCCTGTTTTCTTCCTCGTTCCCTGTTCCCTGTTTTTCTGTGTCCAAAATGCTCTCTTTGCGTTATTTAATGTCAGCTGTCATAACAGCTGGTTTGGCAGTATTGATGGAAGAGGAAGAAAGGAAGCGAAGGATGAGGATGAGAAGAAGATGTCGCTACTGGATCCATCCAATCATTGCTAATAGAGCTAACAGAGGCCAGTTCTGGGCCATGTATGAGAATTTGCGTGGTTTTGATGACAAGTTTTTCAAATATACCCGGATGTCGTTCGCAAGGCAAGTACATATGCTATATGTGTATATACACATATGAATTAGCCTATTTTTCATTTATTTGTTTTTTACTACGGATCTTTTGCTAGACAGTCTTTATGAGCCCCATAGATTAGATATATATTTTGTAGCATTGTCCCTAGAGAATAAAATGGCGAATGTTGCTATTTAGCAGAATTGGTTGTTATCCACCTATACCGACTGTCCACTCTACTCAATGTTACTGGGGTGATGCGTGAACTAGCATGCATCACCCCGGCAGAACCCCCTAAATCTGAGGCCGCATATTTGCATTTGGTAGGCTAAGCGGTAATGTGTGTGTGTAGCTACCATTGGTTGTTATTTCTTATTTTCAATATAGTAAATTACCTTATTTTTCATTTTTTATTACAGTTTTGACTAATTGCTTGGTCTGGTTGACATCCATCTGGAGCGACAGAATACATCATATAGGAGGAGTATCTCACCTACTGAAAGACTAATTATTACACTAAGGTCAACCATTTTTTTTTATTGCACATTAGTAGCATATTTTCAACATTATAGTAAAGTCCAGCCTGACCTCATTTGTCTGGTCTTCTCCAACGGGTCAAATGAGTGCAGCTGCCTTTACTGATGGCAGTCCCAGCCTCTCAGCAAGCTGCTCTCCACACCTTCACAGATCAGCGCTCCAATGAGCAAGGAGGAGCAGAGCAGGAGAGCTGCTGACTGACAGTCAGCAGCTCTCAGCTCGTGGAGGGGAGGGGAGAGAAGCGAGCCATCGACGATGTTTGTTGACTCAGTTCTGTGTGAAGAAGCGGCAGTGGACAGATGTAGCATCGGTGCGATGCTGCATTCACCTAGGTGAGTATTTTTATGCAAAAAAACATATCGTGGAATAAAAATTACAAAATTTAGCACACAAACATAACAAAAATTTTGAAAAATCTAAACTTTTTAATATTTATAACAGTATATATAATTTTTTTTTAATATTTATAAAATTGTATACAAAAAATTTTAATATTCAAAACAGTATCAGCATAACAAAACAGGAAAACATCGACAATAGCCAAAAATGTATTTACAAAACTTACAATTGTTCATACGTTGGCTGATAAGTAGCAGACCTGGTGGAAGGCCTTGGGGAAGGTGTTGGTGGCAAATTAAAAGATTCTTGATAGAATCTTTGGTTCCCTGGTGCGCCAAGTGTAGAAGACGTACCGGTAATAGGGGACGGTGATGGATAGGGGATGGGTGGATTGCCTGGGTTTATGGCATTGCCATACTCGTCCGTGTATCGATGGAAGCAAGGGGGATAGTAGGGGGGGGTTCTGGGTGGCGGAGGGTTTGGAAAATCATAGTAGGGGCCTGATGGGGGTGATGGGCCTAAAATTGGTGAGGGGGCAGTGGCGGGCTGATTCAGCATGTTAGCCTCCATGAGGTCCATCGCTGCTTTTTTTACATAATTTTTACGCTCCTGGGGAATTTTTTGGAGCATTCCTGCCACCATAATGCCGAACCCATTTTCTTCTGACTCCAGGTCGTCACGTTTCTTATCCATTCTTTCCATTAGATTCACAAATCTATCCATATTTTTGGCATGCCTTCCCCCTATCGGTTTGCTCCTTCTTTGGATTTGCAAACGGATAGGCCCAGCTGGCTGCTCGACCTGTGGCTGCTTGACCTGGGAAGAAGGCTCTCCAACATTGGTCTCCTGAGTTTCTTCCATATCTTCCGCAGAATGATCCAAAGATTGAGACTGCGACCCTCCTGCTGCAGCGCATGCTGCCACTCCACCTGCCTCCTGTCCTTCTTCTCTTTCTTTCCAACTGGATTGGGTTCTGCATTAAACATATAATACAATTAGCACACCCTTCTTTATAGAACTATATAGTATCACTTTACAAATATGAAAGATGTTATCTCACTCTCTTAGTTCCATGAAAGGCCAGAGGAACTGCAGCTCTTCCGCGTGCACATAGGGTACCACCCTTTTCGAACCAGATCCACTTCTTGAGTCGTGGATTTTTCTTAGGTACCGCTTGAAGCAGTCCCTCAATCCTTTCCACTGAATTTGTAAACTTGACACTGCAAAACATAAACAGGAACATAATCAATTATGTATTTTGTCTTTCAGATACCTGGGAACCGGTCATTCTCTAGTAAGCCTACATTATGAGTTTATGGCGGGCAGGTCGACAATCAGCTACATCATCCAAGAATAAAAATGATAAAGCTGCGCAACGTTTGAATTAAACACCAAACTTGCATAAACATAAGGTGTGACCAAAAATAACTCCTATACAAAAATGTTTCAACCACCAATGATGGTGAATTGAATAAAATAACAAATCCCAACCAATAAAAAATCACAACCAATAAAATTGATTGATAACTAATCGAAAATGCTGAAAAATGCTGAAAAAAAAATGCTGAAAAAAAGTCATGGTTACAATCAGTGCCAAGAAGTCAATTCTTAAGAATGAGACGGAATTGTTCCAAGGTCTCTGATTATTTTCTCCAAGCAGACATTCTTAAAAAGAGATTGACAGATAAGGGCTATGATAACCATTATTTGGAAACAATGATAAAGGACGTTGAAAAGATAGAAAGATCAGCCTTATTGGATACAAACTCCAGAAGAAAAAAACGGGAGGGGCCTTTAATACCTCTGATCACTATGTATTCTACCCAACACTATCAGGTGAAAAAGATTTTAAAGAAACACTGGCATGTGTTGAGAAGTGATCAAATTTTAAATTCATTTCTTCCTGCTACTCCGCAGGTTATATTTAAGGGAGTCCCTTCATTGAGGAATAGAATAGCACCAAATGTGGTTGATCCACCTCCAAAAAAAGTTTTGTTCTTTCAAAACATTTCTGGTTACCACCAGTGTCGTAGGTGCCAAGTATGTGCAATAAATAAAATAAGATCGAAGAAAACATTGTCATTCAAGTCATCTAGTACCTCTAGGGAACATCAAATAGAGGCCTTTGTAACCTGCAGTTCCACAGGTATAGTTTACTTGTTGGAATGTCCTTGCGGGAAACAATATATAGGCAGGACTAAAAGATCTATGCAGATACGGTTGGGTGAGCACATCACAAACATTAAGAGTGGTTTTAAAGACCACTCTGTATCAAGACACTATGATGTGCATCACGACCGCAATCCAGCAGGTACCATCTTTTTGGTATAGCCCACACTGGAGGGGGGGTTCCCTAGTAAGAGAAATATCCAGGATGGAAATGTCCTGGATTTACAGGGTCCGTTGTTACACCCCATTCGGCTTGAACATTGATGTAGACGTGAACGCATTCATAGATAATGCATAAGTTTTTTATATTGATAGGTATAGCCCACACTGGAGGGGGGGTTCCCTAGTAAGAGAAATATCCAGGATGGAAATGTCCTGGATTTACAGGGTCCGTTGTTACACCCCATTCGACTTGAACATTGATGTAGACGTGAACGCATTCATAGATAATGCATACGTTTTTTATATTGTTGAGAATCTATATTTATGTGAACTAGATTTGATTTTCCAGAAGTCCATTGCATTGCTCATTTATAGTGAGAATTTGGTCAGCATATACAATTTTATGTAGGAATATTTTATATATGAAATATTTTTTATGTAAAATATGATTATATAATTATATAGTATATGAGATTTGTTTTCCCAATTGTCTGAATTTTGGTCATATTAATTCATTCAATATAAGAATAACAACTTTGATTTTAAATAAATCCCCAATTTCCTTGTTACCGGATAAGGGGATTGCATCTCCGTGCTGACAGCTATTGGCAGTGGGGAAATGTGGTCCCGCGGTTCTGGTATACTTTTTGCTCATTTAGTTTTAGTTTTATGTTATTTTAGATTTGTATTGGCTCAAGAGGGATATGCTAAAGGGCCACTAGATGGCTCTGCTAAACCCTTTTTGCTAATAACATTAAATTTTATGAATACTGTGACACGTATATTTTTATGGATAGGAATGGAGCGTGACTGTGTGAACATAGCGCACAGTTACGCTCTATGTCAGTTTTATAGTAGGTGGAATATAACCTTTTTTAAATACAGGTGATATCCAGGTTAAGATTTTCCTCTGCTGTGCGTGGCACCACCAGCCAGCTATGCACGGGAATATCATCCTGGATTTTCCTCTCCTAAATAGTTGGAGTATTTAAATAAGATACAACTCCTTTCCCCTTTTTATTTAGCACAGCCAGAATTTTGGAACCTGATAAATATAGGTAAGGGCATTGTTTGCCCTGATCCAGAATGGCGATGTACAAGGCGGGGACGCTGGAGGATCAGATCTGGGCGTTCCTATTGTATTCATGCATATATAATGCGGTGGGTCAGCACGTCGCCCGTGCTCCAGGACGACGTCAGTTGTGATGAAACGACGTAGGGAGGAGCGACGTGCTGACGTCACCGACATCCAAAACAAGTCCCGGAGCGAGAGGGCTTGTACAGCCGGCCGGCTTAATTTTACCACACGCCTTATATTTGTGATTTACATGTAAGTGCACTCTTTTATTCATTAAATAAGTTATATCGGATTTACGCTATGGTGGCTTTGTTTCCTTTTACATCCTGATCTATGGTGGTATTTGGAGAGAAGTGGCATGGAATCCAGAGGAGGGGAAGTAATCATCATTAAAGAGACCCTGGCAGGGAATTAGCCATCTGTTGATATTGATCTGTGCACAGATCCTTTGCTCTGGTAAGCGGCAGCGATTACTAGTGGTGGTGGAATCTCTGTCTATCGAATACCAGGCACTATTCCAAGGGTGTTTTTAGAGTTTGAAGTCACCAGTGGTGGAGTGAGAAGACCCCTGTTTGCTGTCCTTTGCTTACATGATCTTTATACTCTATTGATTGCAATAATTATCCACAGGACTGAACTTTCTTCTTCTCCCTTTTTTTTCAGCATTTTTCAGCATTTTCGATTAGTTATCAATCAATTTTATTGGTTGTGATTTTTTATTGGTTGGGATTTGTTATTTTATTCAATTCACCATCATTGGTGGTTGAAACATTTTTGTATAGGAGTTATTTTTGGTCACACCTTATGTTTATGCAAGTTTGGTGTTTAATTCAAACGTTGCGCAGCTTTATCATTTTTATTATTGTTTACTGTGTGTGTCTCACTTTTAAGTTGCAGCATTTGTAGGGATTTTTAGATTACATTCACGTTTTATTATGTGGAATTAGATCTACACATAGACAGCGCAGTATAAATTTTTTTTTTTTTTATGATTCACTATTAGATACACAATATTGCAGCAGTCTGGCACATAATAGTGTTTTTCACCCTAGGTTGATGTACGTCTCAGTTGTAGAGTGTATCAACAGTATTGGGTTTCACTTAATTTAATTTTTTATTTAAATCATTTTCACTGTTTGTTTATTATATTAAGTGAAGACCTAATGGATGTATTTGAGTATAGGGCATCCAAGGTGGTCAACACCGAGGGTGTATTTAAAACTTATATTGCAGAAAACAGCGATATGGGGGGTCTTTTTGTTCGCTTAAAAAACCTAATCATTTCTGAGATTCATACTCAGTGGGATGTAGCCTTTTTGGAGACATATATCAAATTGAATATGGTGCCAAGGAGTCTACGATGGGAGGTATGCCCACAAAAGGGAGAAGCGGATTTGGAGAGTTGGTTTAGATATTTCAATGAAGCTGGAGTCAATTTCTTACGCTTCTTGGTACAGAGAAAAAATAACAAACTCACCAGATTGGATACAGAAGTTAAATCCCTGAAAGAAAGTCTCTTACCGTATAAGGAAGGAGAGGAATATAAGGATAGATCAGCCAATCTTTTAAAAATTTTAGATAAAGAAGAAAAAGAGGAAGAAATACAATAGGGACTATGGGGACTATCCAACAAATAACGTTTTTGAATGGCAAAAAAAACTAGCCAATGAAGAACGGGATAAGCAGGAATCAAGGATGGAGGCCATAACCCAGGGGGATAATGAGTCTTCAGTACCGGTGGAACAAATTCAGCATTTGCCCACTAGGGAGGTATCGAACAAAACACCTAAGAAGTCTCATAATAAGTCTGGAAGGAAGGGAAGAAAGGTTTCCTATCAATCCCCATCTAGACCACAGGGGCCTATTAAAGGAGTCCAGTATAATAAAAATAACAATTGGAATCATCAATATGGACCAGGAAGAAATGGAGATAGAGGTCCATATAATCAACATAATAAACCCCAATATCAACCCTACAGGGAGGCCCCCAGACCAAGGAGGGGTTCAGAACAAACCTCCTATAACTATTATGGTCAAGATGGACCATCCCATCAGGGCTCACACCACGAGGAGTGGACTCGCCCAGAAAGGAACAGGGAAAATTGGGAGTATAATGAGGAAGGTGATTCCCGGAACCGTTTTTTTCCCTTAAGGGATAGGGATGGTCCGAATCAATCAGGTTATCAGGAATATGATCGTCGTAATGACGATCATTCTTGGACACCTAGAGATCATTCTAACGGTTCAGATGATAATTTTCAAGAACAACATCATTGGGGTTTTCCCAGACCCAATCAAGGGACAAAGAGGCCAATAGAAAACAAAGAGGAACTAGAGGGGGGAGGAGAGCACAATCTAAAAAAATCAAGGAAGTAATGGGAGAAGGCATATTTAACCTGAGTTCACAGATATTGTCATCTTCAGAGACTGCTCTGTTGAATAAAGGTCTTAAATATGCCCCCCCAAAAAAGCTCAATAAGTTTGAGACATACATGGACATACACAAATATGTAAGAAGAATAAATATTAAAAGACATTTTTCCAGTATGCCAGCTTATCAGGGAGGAAATATAGCCTCCAAATATCATGCTACAGGATTGTCTAATGCCTCTACGTTCAATCCTCCTGGAACTTTGGCTCCGTCTTTAAGAGTGTTCCGTGACGTGGTATTGAGGGATTTAGAATCTGTAAAAGTCACCAATATAAGAATAGAGAATAACCTCAAATCAGGTCTAGACTCTTTGTGTAATAACAAAGAGTTGGTTATCCGCCCCGCCGATAAGGGGGGTGGGATAGTGATTCTCGATCGGAGCAGTTACCTTCAGGAGTTATCCAGAATTGTTGATGATCGTGAGACATATGTGCCTCTGTTGGGTAACCCAATAGTTCAATATAGGAAAACTCTAGAAGTAATAATACAGAAAGGTGCCCATTTAGGTATTTTGAATGAAAAGGAGCAGCTATTCTTGATTCCAAAAGCTCCAAGGATACCCATTCTATATTGCCTACCGAAAATCCACAAAAGTTTGACTTGCCCCCCGGGTCGTCCGATCGTAAGTGGAATCGATTCGATCACGTCCCGGGTGGGCAAGTATGTGGATTATTTTTTACAGCCATTGGTACAGCAGGTGCCATCGTACCTTAGGGATACTCGACATGTGATCAACCTGTTGGCTGATCAGAAGTCGACCACTGATACATGGATGGTCACTGCGGATGTGACATCGCTGTATACAGTGATCCCTCATTCTTTGGGACTAATAGCTGTGAAATATTATTTGAATTTACTTTCTAAGATCCCACAAGAGCAACAATCTTTTGTTATGGAACTTTTGGAATATGCGGCCAATCATAACTATTTTTGGTTCAGTCAGAATTTTTATAAACAGAAAAGAGGTGTGGCCATGGGGGCGAAATATGCCCCCAGTTTAGCCAACTTGTTCATGGCCAAGTGGGAGGAGGACGTCATCTATAGGGATCGTAATCCTTGCCTTGCCTTTTGGGCAAGGTATATCGATGACGTCCTCCTCCTGTGGGAGGGAACTGCCACCCAGTTGGACGAATTTTTTGTAATGATCAACGACAATGATAGAGGCATTCATTTCGTTCATGAAGCCAGTCAGGAGAAAATACATTTCCTTGACCTTACGATAACTAAAGAGGGAAATGGCTTCAAAACAATCACGTATTTCAAGCAGACTGATCGAAATGCTTATATACCTGTGGACAGTTGCCATAAAAAGTCATGGTTACAATCAGTGCCAAGAAGTCAATTCTTAAGAATGAGACGGAATTGTTCCAAGGTCTCTGATTATTTTCTCCAAGCAGACATTCTTAAAAAGAGATTGACAGATAAGGGCTATGATAACCATTATTTGGAAACAATGATAAAGGACGTTGAAAAGATAGAAAGATCAGCCTTATTGGATACAAACTCCAGAAGAAAAAAACGGGAGGGGCCTTTAATACCTCTGATCACTACGTATTCTACCCAACACTATCAGGTGAAAAAGATTTTAAAGAAACACTGGCATGTGTTGAGAAGTGATCAAATTATAAATTCATTTCTTCCTGCTACTCCGCAGGTTATATTTAAGGGAGTCCCTTCATTGAGGAATAGAATAGCACCAAATGTGGTTGATCCACCTCCAAAAAAAGTTTTGTTCTTTCAAAACATTTCTGGTTACCACCAGTGTCGTAGGTGCCAAGTATGTGCAATAAATAAAATAAGATCGAAGAAAACATTGTCATTCAAGTCATCTAGTACCTCTAGGGAACATCAAATAGAGGCCTTTGTAACCTGCAGTTCCACAGGTATAGTTTACTTGTTGGAATGTCCTTGCGGGAAACAATATATAGGCAGGACTAAAAGATCTATGCAGGTACGGTTGGGTGAGCACATCACAAACATTAAGAGTGGTTTTAAAGACCACTCTGTATCAAGACACTATGATGTGCATCACGACCGCAATCCAGCAGGTACCATCTTTTTGGGCATTGATAGGTATAGCCCACACTGGAGGGGGGGTTCCCTAGTAAGAGAAATATCCAGGATGGAAATGTCCTGGATTTACAGGGTCCGTTGTTACACCCCATTCGGCTTGAACATTGATGTAGACGTGAACGCATTCATAGATAATGCATAAGTTTTTTATATTGTTGAGAATCTATATTTATGTGAACTAGATTTGATTTTCCAGAAGTCCATTGCATTGCTCATTTATAGTGAGAATTTGGTCAGCATATACAATTTTATGTAGGAATATTTTATATATGAAATATTTTTTATGTAAAATATGATTATATAATTATATAGTATATGAGATTTGTTTTCCCAATTGTCTGAATTTTGGTCATATTAATTCATTCAATATAAGAATAACAACTTTGATTTTAAATAAATCCCCAATTTCCTTGTTACCGGATAAGGGGATTGCATCTCCGTGCTGACATCTATTGGCAGTGGGGGAATGTGGTCCCGCGGTTCTGGTATACTTTTTGCTCATTTAGTTTTAGTTTTATGTTATTTTAGATTTGTATTGGCTCAAGAGGGATATGCTAAAGGGCCACTAGATGGCTCTGCTAAACCCTTTTTGCTAATAACATTAAATTTTATGAATACTGTGACACGTATATTTTTATGGATAGGAATGGAGCGTGACTGTGTGAACATAGCGCGCAGTTACGCTCTATGTCAGTTTTATAGTAGGTGGAATATAACCTTTTTTAAATACAGGTGATATCCAGGTTAAGATTTTCCTCTGCTGTGCGTGGCACCACCAGCCAGCTATGCACGGGAATATCATCCTGGATTTTCCTCTCCTAAATAGTTGGAGTATTTAAATAAGATACAACTCCTTTCCCCTTTTTATTTAGCACAGCCAGAATTTTGGAACCTGATAAATATAGGTAAGGACATTGTTTGCCCTGATCCAGAATGGCGATGTACAAGGCGGGGACGCTGGAGGATCAGATCTGGGCGTTCCTATTGTATTCATGCATATATAATGCGGTGGGTCAGCACGTCGCCCGTGCCCCAGGACGACGTCAGTTGTGACGAAACAACGTAGGGAGGAGCGACGTGCTGACGTCACCGACATCCAAAACAAGTCCCGGAGCGAGAGGGCTTGTACAGCCGGCCGGCTTAATTTTACCACACGCCTTATATTTGTGATTTACATGTAAGTGCACTCTTTTATTCATTAAATAAGTTATATCGGATTTACGCTATGGTGGCTTGGTTTCCTTTTACATCCTGATCTATGGTGGTATTTGGAGAGAAGTGGCGTGGAATCCAGAGGAGGGGAAGTAATCATCATTAAAGAGACCCTGACAGGGAATTAGCCATCTGTTGATATTGATCTGTGCACAGATCCTTTGCTCTGGTAAGCGGCAGCGATTACTAGTGGTGGTGGAATCTCTGTCTATCGAATACCAGGCACTATTCCAAGGGTGTTTTTAGAGTTTGAAGTCACCAGTGGTGGAGTGAGAAGACCCCTGTTTGCTGTCCTTTGCTTACACGATCTTTATACTCTATTGATTGCAATAATTATCCACAGGACTGAACTTTCTTCTTCTCCCTTTTTTTTCAGCTTTTTTTTTTTTCAGCATTTTTCAGCATTTTCGATTAGTTATCAATCAATTTTATTGGTTGTGATTTTTTATTGGTTGGGATTTGTTATTTTATTCAATTCACCATCATTGGTGGTTGAAACATTTTTGTATAGGAGTTATTTTTGGTCACACCTTATGTTTATGCAAGTTTGGTGTTTAATTCAAACGTTGCGCAGCTTTATCATTTTTATTATTGTTTACTGTGTGTGTCTCACTTTTAAGTTGCAGCATTTGTAGGGATTTTTAGATTACATTCACGTTTTATTATGTGGAATTAGATCTACACATAGACAGCGCAGTATAAAAAAATTTTTTTTACATCATCCAAGAAACCTGCCAAATTTTATAGGACGTGCTTACCACCATAGTTATGAAGAGGCCTACACAAGAGAATTGGCGGGATATTGCAAAACGATTTTGGAGTCAGTGGAATTTCCCCAATTGCATTGGTGCTATAGATGGGAAGCACGTGCGTGTCTAACACAGGGGTGCCCAACCAGTGGCCCGCGGGCCACATGTGGCCCACGGAGCCCTCTGATGTGGCCCGCGACCTCCTGCTCTGGGATGAAATAGAATAGAATACTGTTATTAAAGGTAAGTTTATTATTAAAATCACAGTGTATATATGGGCATATCTGTTCTGCAGTGGTTACTGGGCTGCTTTCACACTAATCTGCAGGTGCACCTGCGGGTTACCTGCAGTAAGCCATAGGCCCCTTTCACACGGTCAGTCCGACCCAATTGGACCCTCCATTCACCTCTTAGGAGTAGCAGATGTAAATGGACTGTGTCCGTTTACAAACGCCTACATCCAATTCAATCCGCCAAAAAAAAAGAGTAGAGTGGGCTCTATAGAGTAGAGTGGGCTGCAATCCACCCACTACGCTCATTGTGGCCCACCGGTTACCAAGTCACTTAAGTGGCCCTCGCTCTTCAAAAGGTTGGGCACCCCTGCTCTAACAGGAACCTGACTACTCCTAAGAAGGTTTTTAACTATCGTCTAACAAGGACAAGAAGGGTGGTTGAGTGTAGACATGTGCACTGCCAAAAAATGTTTTTATTTCGTTTTAGTTTTTTTAGTTTTTTTGCTTTTTTCGGAAATTCTGGAAATTCGAAAAATTAGTTTTTTTCGTTTTAGTTTTTTGCTTTTTTCGGAAATTTGGAAATTCGGGAAATTCAAAAAAATTTTTTTTTTCGTTTTCGTTTTTTTTTGCTTTTTTCGGAAATTCGGAATTCCGAATTTCCGAATTCCGAATTTTCGAATTCCGAATTTTCGAATTTCTGAATTTCCCCAAAAAACTAATAAAACGAAAACGAAAAAAATAAATTTTTCGAATTTCCGAAAAAAGCAAAAAAAAAAAACGAATTCCAGATTTTCGGAAATTTGGAAATTCTTAAAATTCGGAATTTGGAAATTCAACTTTCCAAATTTCCCATTTTCGAACTTTAGATTTTCGAATTTTAGATTTTCGAATTTTAGATTTTCGAATTTTGCAATTTCGAATTTTCGAATCTCAAATTTTTTGAAATTTCTAATTTTCTTATTTTCGAAATTCCGAATTTCGGAAATTCCGAATTTTGAAAATCCGAAATTCGGAAATTCCAAATTTCAGAAATTCGGAAATTCGAAATTTCGGAAATCCGAAAATTTGGAAATTGAAAAATTCCGAAAACCGAAAATTCGGAAATTCGGAAATTCTAAATTTCGGAAATCCGAAAATCCGACAATTCGGAAATGGAAAAATTCGGAAATTTGGAAATTTCGGAATTTACGAATTTCTCTAAATTCGTGAAAAACTAATTAGAAACTAAACAAATTGCACATGTCTAGTTGAGTGCAGTTTTGGAATTCCTGCCAATAAATGGCGTTTCTTACATACACTTATTGCATTAAACATTGAAAATGCAATTACTGCTGTCAAAGCAGCATGCGTGCTGCACATTTATGTCAGGGTACGTGACGGGTACTGTTTCAAGGATTCCCTTATGCATGACATGGAAAGTGCACACCTCAGTGCTACAAGGGGATCCAGTGACGGTGCCACTGTTCGCGAGCAATTTGCTTCGTACTTCCTTTCACCGGCTAGTGAACTACAATGACAAATGTACGCCATTTCCTAACTGCATTGCTAACTTCTTTAAATATATATTTTGATTCTGTTGCTTTTTCTGTAAAGTTTACTAGAGCCTGCAGGTATTGAGTTTCAAAATTTTTCATGCTATGTTATGTTATACTGTCGTTAATGTTTTAAATACATTTTTCGTTGGTAACATTTTGTGATGATTATTTTAGCTGTGGTTATATTGATCAATCATTATCTACATATAATTACAATAGAACTAGACATCAGTGATAGACTTCACCAGGGTTCTCCATACTCTTGCCCTCAAGTTGTTCTGGAACCAGTGCTTTTTTGCAGCAGGAATGTGGGGGAACACAGTTCCGGCACCTCTAGGACTGAGTGTATGGGGTGTTCTATTGTTGCTGGCAGGGGATCTATTGTTGTTGTCAGGGGATCTGATGTTGCTGGCAGGGGATCTATTGTTGCTGGCAGGGGATCTATTGTTGCTGGAAGGGTATATATTGTTGCTTTCAGGGGATCTATTGTTGCTGTCAAGGGATCAATTGTTGCTGGCAGGGATCTATTGTTGCTGTCATGGGATCTATTGTTTCTGCCAGGGGATATATTGTTGCTGTCATGGGATCTATTGTTGCTGTCATGGGTTCCATTGTTGCTGTCAGGGGATCTATTGTTGCTGTCAGTTGATCTATTGTTGCTGTCAGGGAATCTATTGTTGCTGGCAGGGGATCTATTTTTGCTGGAGTGGTCTACTGTTGCTGGCAGGGGATCTATTGTTGCTGTCAGGGGATATATTGTTTCTGGCAGGGGATCTATTGTTGCTGTCATGGGTTCTATTGTTGCTGGCAGGGGATCTATTGTTGCTGGCGGGGGATCTATTGTTGCTGTCAGTTGATCTATTGTTACTGTCAGGGGATCTATTGTTGCTGGCAGGGGATATATTGTTGCTGCAGGGGATCTATTGTTGCTGGCAGGGGATATATTGTTGCTGCATGGGGATCTATTGTTGCTGTCATGGGTTATATTGTTGCTGGCAGGGGATCTATTTTTGCTGGGGTGGTCTATTGTTGCTGGCAGGGGATCTATTGTTGCTGGCGGGGGGTTCTATTGTTGCTGTCAGTTGATCTATTGTTACTGTCAGGGGATCTATTGTTGCTGTCATGGGATATATTGTTGCTAGCAGGGGATCTATTGTTGCTGGCAGGGGATATATTGTTGCTGCATGGGGATCTATTGTTGCTGTCATGGGTTATATTGTTGCTGGCAGGGGATCTATTTTTGCTGGGGTGGTCTATTGTTGCTGGCAGCAGGGGATCTATTGTTGCTGGCTGCAGGGAATCTTTTCTTGTTAACAAGTTCTATACAAAAAGTTAGTACCACAAATCTCCAGAAGGGGTGGTCTTGGGAGGTGGGTAGGGGCTGGAACCAATGAATGGTGCTTTAGAGGTGGGTAGGGCTGGAGACAAGGGGCTACTTGAAAAGGGGGATTTCCTGCACCTATTCTCTGTGAAAAAAAGCCCTGTATGGAACTACTACCATAATGCCTAGTCAAGGATAACAGACATAAATAAAATAAAGGTTAAACTTACATTTGTCAGTGCGGTCGCTCTGCGACAATATCTCCCAATCCTCAAAGCACAGGTGACAGATATCCAGCCAGGCGTTGTCCCTCTTCAATTGGTCCTTATAGTTTGGATCTGTCTTATCGTACAGACATGTTCCCTGCCTGACAAAACTTATCAACGATTCATTGTCGACAAGCTCTCTTGTATTCAGTTCCCTGTTGGCTCTGGCAGACATTGTGCATACAGGTCCTTGTGCATACAAGTATACAGAGACAACGGCCTACAGGAAGTAGTCTGTGTGGGAAGGAGGGGTCTGCCAGTTTAGTGGGGAGTACCTGGGCAAATTCTTTTCTGCTTCCTGTAAAGTTGCTTCACTATGAACAGGGATCCGACTTGGAGGCGGATTCCATTGAAATCAATGGGTACAAGTCGCCTAGAAGTCGGATTGAAGTAGTACAGGAACCTTTTCTGAAGTCGGAGCGACTTCAGTAGTGTGCATTAAGACGGCTCTCCTTCACTTGCATGTAATTTGTCATGTCACGCGACTTGGGGCGACGCAAGCACTAAAAGGTTTGTTTATTCTGAAATCAACACTAATTCAAGTACCAATGTTTTACCAAATTTTCCATTCTAGAAAGGTAAGGTAGCCCCTGACATGAGATTTTTATACTGTAGTTATATTTGACAAGTTTAACCACTTGCCGACCGCCTCCTGTACGTTGGCAGAATGGCACGGACAGGCACATCAACGTACCTGTACGTCCCCTTTAAGTGCCTGTCCGTGTGGTCGCGACCCTGCCGCCATCCCCGTGAGTCGGACCGCGGGTCCCGCGGACTCGATCGCCACGGGGTTCCCCGCGATTGTCTCACGGAGGTATAGAGCGGGAGATGCTTGTATAAACAAGCACCTCCCGGCTCTGCCTAGTGACAATGACACGGATCTCGGCTCCATGTACTCGGAGCGGAGATCAGTGTCATGTGACACACAGCCCATCCCCCCTACAGTTAGAAACACTATGCAGGGAACACTTAACCCCTACAGCGCTACCTAGTGGTTAACCCCTTCACTGCCAGTGTCATTTTCACAGTAATCAGTGCATTTTTATAGCACTGATCACTGTGAAAATGACAATGGTCCCAAAAATGTGTCAAAAATGTCCGATGTGTCCGCCATAATGTCGCAGTCACGAAAAAAAAATCACTGATCGCCACCATTACTAGTAGAAAATTTTTTTTTATAAAAATGCCATAAAACTATCCCCTATTTTGTAAAAGCTATAAATTCTGTGCAAACCAATCAATAAACGCTGACTGCGATTTTTTTTACCAAAAATATTTTGAAGAATACGTATCGGCCTAAACTGAGGAAAAACATTTTTTTTAATATATTTTTTGGGGAAATTTATTATAGCAAAAAGTAAACAATATTGTTTTTTTTCAAAATTGTCGCTCTAAATTAAAACGCAGAGGTGATCAAATACCACCAAAAGAAAGCTCTATTTGTGGAAAAAAAAGGACGTCGATTTTGCTTGGGAGCCACGTCGCACAACCGCGCAATTGTCAGGTAAAGCGACGCAGTGCCGAATCGCAAAAAGTGGCCTGGTCTTTAACCAGCCAAAATGGTCCGGGGCTTAAGTGGTTAAAGACTAAGTAAAGGTAAAACTAAATAGAGAGGAATCAGCACAGGGGACATAACTTACAGTTAGTATGTGTCAGGGAAATAGCCAAGTTATTGGCATTCCTGCCAGTGTCCATCATGACTAACTCCCATGCGAATGCGCGCATGCAGATGCGCTGCAGCCACCCGTACACGCCGGACGGCCCGTACAGACGCACACAGGCGCGCACTCCCCGGCCTATTTAAACCTGTCACTAGCACACACAAGTTGCTGGATTATCATCAGCTTCCCGTGTCTCCTGTATCTTGTGTATCCTGAATCTCTGGCTTGACCCTTGGCTTACGTCTGGACCTGTGACCCTGCTTATCTCCTCTCATCTGACCCTGGCTTGGCTGACCATTCCATTATCTTCTGCTCCTGTGTATGACCCTGCTTGTTCCTGTAATCCTCTTGGACTGATTCCTGTGTATGACCCCTGGCCTGGCTACAGACTCTGTTCTTGGTTTACCTACTGTTCCACACCAGAACCCTTCCTTGCACGGCTACTGATTCCGCTTTTCCAGCGCACCCCAGCTACCTTCTGCCTGCATCTACCCAGTCAGCAGCAGTACCGGCAATCTGTGCACCTTTGAGCCCCGCACTCCCTGTCTCATCCCCAGGGGTGCGCTGCACTTAGCCGCAAGGGGCGCCCTCTCAGCAATCCGGCCTTACACCAGAGACTTGACAGTATGATGTGTTCCTTGTCCTGATTCTTCTGCTTTCAGTAGAAATCTTGTTGTGACCTACCCCTATCCCCACTCCCATAATCTTCTGATGTGGTGGAGGTTAATACAACTAGTGGGTATCAGAAGCTCTTATCAAGGGAGCTTTACTGTGCCCATCCCTTCCTGCCTAGAATTTATAGAATCTTTACGATAGCTTCTATGAATGGAACATGATCTCCTAATAGGGATGATTTATAGCTATCCCCTGTTAAGCGACTCTTCTCCAGGGTGACTAAGTTTAATTTTTGTAACTTTTTGTCTCCTTTATTAATTTCATTGCACTTCTGTGAACTTTCTCTATATCAAATGTGTTAGCAAAATCCAGAACTACATCTACTGGTCTTCCTCTATCTAAATTTCACACTAATTTCCCCATAGAATGATAATAGGCTGTCTGATAAGAACGGTCTTTAAAAAATCATATTGGATCTTACATATGATAAAATGTCTGCAGGCAAATTCTTGTATTCAATCCCTTACCGTTCCCACAAATACTTTAGATAATATTGATGTTAGGCTGACTGGTCTTTAGTTTCTTGATATGCATCTCAACCCTTTCCCGAATATTAGAACCACATTTGCATAAGGCAATCAGTTAGTACAATTTCAGTTAGTAGGATGTCCTTGCAAATAAGGAACAATGGTCTGGCTACAATATGGATAAGCACTCTGAGGACTCACTGTTGTAAGCCATCTGGTCTTGGTGATTTATTCACATTAGGTTTTTCTAGTCCGTCTTGAACCCAGATTTCTGTCTGCCATCAAGGTACATTCAGCACATTATTATTAGCATTACTGTTTCATTTATTAAAGTGGTTGTAAACCCAACCACACAACTTGCACCTACAGGTAAGCCTACATTAAGACTTACCTGTAGGCAGGGCCACCATCAGGGGGGTACAGGCAGTACACCTGTAAGGGGCCCGGATGGCAACCCCCCTTTTTTATGTATTTTTTATTTAAAAAAAATATATATATATTTTTTTTTGTAAGGGGCCCAGAGGTCCCCAGAGCCCGGAGGTCCCAGGGCCCCCGGATGGCAACCCCCCTTTTTTTATATATATAAAAATATTTTTTTTATAAATTTTTATAAAAAAATGTTTTTTTTTTGTAAGGGGCCCGGAGGTCCCCAGGGCCCCGGATGGTAACCCCCCTTTTTTATGTATTTTTCATGAAAAAAAATTGGATTTTATTTTTTTATAAATTATTATTTTATTTTTTTTGTAAGGGGCCCAGAGGTCCCCAGGGCCCCGAAGGCAACCCCCCTTTTCTTTTCTTTTTTTTTTCATCAGCACCCAAAGCCCCCCCGACCTCAACAATTCGTGGCGACAGCACCCCCCGCTTCTCAATTCGCGGCTGCCTCCCCTCCACTTCTCAATTTGCGGTGGCAGCACCCACCCCCGGTTCTCCTCTGCTCCAGGGGGCCAAGGGGCCTCAAAATTCCTGATGGAGGCCCTGCCTGTAGGTGCAAGAAATATCTCCTTAACCTACATGGTTAAGGAGATATTTTCAGAAAACCCTGCACCGATGTGTACGGCGCTTGCGCGCCGTACAAAATGGCGCAGGCGCACTGAGCGTTGCCGGTTTTCTCAATGAAGACTGCCGGTTTTTTCAATGGAGAAAGCCGGCCCCGCGCGCATGCGTGTGACGTCATCGCCGGCCAATCACAGCGCTGGAGCGGCGATAACAGGAAGACGGTCGGAGCGGACATGGCGGCGGTGGAGGGGGACAAGGAGCGCTTCGGAGGCTTCGATCTGAGGTAAGTGCCACATAATGAGCTAGTATGCATAGTAGCATACTAGCTCATTATATCTTTTTCTTGCAGGTGTCATTTTTTTTTTTTTTTTCGAACAGTGGTTTACAACCACTTTAACCCTGTCTTTTTTTCATTCTATAAACTGAAAGAAAAAATATGTATAATACATCTCTTTGCCGGTTGTAGCCAACTTCTCACAATCTTTTATAGGGACTATGTGTTCCATCCCTAATTTGAAGATTTTTTTATTTATTTTTTACTTACTGCAGATCTATGCTTTTCATAATCTATCTTAGCTCTCCTGATTGCGTGTCTACATCTTTTATTGCATTCTTCGTAGCTCTAAAATGGCAATGATGACACTTCCAACCTAAAATTCTTAAATGTTAAGACTGTTGCAATGTTAAATGTCATTGTTTGATATGACCTTATACACTCCCTCTTGTCCTCAATGTCCTTTGTTAAGAATATTTGGTCCCATTTAGTCTAATACAGTAAGGGGCACAGCTTTTTGAAATTAGCCTTTTTTTTAACCACTTAAGCCCCGGACCATTTTGTTGTTAAATGACCGGGCCACTTTTTGCGATTCGGCACTGTGTCGCTTTAACTGATAATTGCGTGGTCGTGTGACGTGGCTCCCAAACAAAATTGACGTCCTTTTTTTATCACAAATAAAGCTTTCTTTTGGTGGTATTTAATCACCTCTGCGGTTTTTATTTTTTGTGCTATAACCAAAAATAGAGCAACAATTTTGAAATAAATTACATATTTTTTACTTTTTGCTATAATAAATATCCCCAAAAAATATATAATTTTTTTTTTCCTCAGTTTAGGCCGTTACGTATTCTTCTACATATTTTTGGTAAACAAAATCGCAATACGCATTTATTGATGGGTTTGCACAAAAGTTATAGCGTCTACAAAATAGGGGATAGTTTTATGGCATTTTTATAATTATTTTTTTTTTACTAGTAATGGCAGCGATCAGCGATTTTTATCATGATTGCAACATTATGGCGGACACATCGGACACTTTTGACACATTTTTGGGACCATTGTCATTTTTACAGCGATCAGTGCTATAAAAATGCACTGATTACTGTGAAAATGACACTGGCAGTGAAGGGGTTAACCACTAGGTGGCGCTGTAGGGGTTAAGTGTGCCCTAGTGAGTGATTCTTACTGTAGGGGGGATGGGCTGTGTGTCACAAGACAGATATCACCGCTTCGGATTACAGGAAGCCGTGATCACTGTCATTGTCAGTAGGCAGAGCGGGGAGATGCTTGCTTACATTAGCATCTCCCCGTTCTTCCTCGCCGTGAGACAATCGTGCGATCGAGTCCGCGGGACCCCGCGGTCGGGCTCACGGAGCTTGCAGCGCGCACGCATCCACAATGCCGCGATCCTAAAGGGGACGTATATATACGTCTTTCTGCCTGTCCGTGCCATGCTGTTGACGTATATAGTCGTGCGCTGGTCGGCAAGCAGTTAATTTACAGTTCTTGCTACACCAACATTCTTCTCTTTCCTGTTACTTATGGCAAATGTAATTGCCCTATGTTTTTACGACTACAATCAGCTCTGTGTTTGAAATTATTAGAAAGAACAGAACATTTTTCTAGCTGGGGCTTGCAAAATTTGACCCATGAAATTGTCCTACAATATGTTAAAAAAACCACAAGCCTTAGTTGAGTATGCAGTTCCACATGCCCAGTCAATTTTAGGATAGTTAGTTATCTAGTTGAAGTCTCCCATGATAAAAATGCCCTGTTTCCCAACAATTTTAATCTGTGAAAGGAGCTGAATCACCGCCTCATCCAGTGGCGTCACTAGGGTTGGTGTCACCCGGTGCGAAAAAAAATGGTGTCACCCCCCAACAACTATAGTCCCCCCTCAGTACAGACCCCCCTCCACTAACTACAGACCCCACTCCCACAGTATAGATCCCTTCCCTCAGAACAAACCCGCTCCACTAAGTACAGACTCTCCGCCATCAATAATCAATATAGACCCGCCTCCCTCAGTATAAACCCCCACCTCAGTGCAGACCGCTCCATCAGTACAGACACCCCCACCTCAGTGCAGACCCCTTCAGTTACAGACACCCCCCCTCAGTTACAGACACCCCTCGTACAGACACCCCCTCAGTACAGACACCCCCCTCAGTACAGACACCCCCCCTCAGTACAGACACCCCCTCGTACAGACTCCCCCTCGTACAGACCACCCCTCAGTTACAGACACCCCCTCAGTTACAGACACACCCTCAGTTACAGACACACCCTCAGTTAAAGACACACCCTCAGTTAAAGACCCCCCCTCAGTTACAGACACCCCCCTCAGTTACAGACACCCCCCTCAGTACATACACCCCCCTCAGTACAGACACCCCCACCTCAGTACAGACCGCTCCATCAGTACAGACACCCCCACCTCAGTGCAGACCTCCTCAGTTACAGACACCCTGCTCAGTTACAGACACCCCCCACAGTACCAGACACCCCTCGTACAGACACCCCCTCAGTTACAGACACCCCCCTCAGTACAGACACCCCCCTCAGTACAGACACCCCCTTGGTACCAGACCCCCCTCAGTACAGACACCCCCTCAGTTACAGCCCCCCTGGTGCAAACTCCCCCTAGTGCAGACCCCATCAGTACAGACACCCCCACCTCAGTGCAGACCTCCTCAGTTACAGACACCCTGCTCAGTTACAGACACCCCCCACAGTACCAGACACTCCTCGTACAGACACCCCCTCAGTTACAGACACCCCCCTCAGTACAGACACCCCCCTCAGTACAGACACCCCCTTGGTACCAGACCCCCCTCAGTACAGACACCCCCTCAGTTACAGCCCCCCCTGGTGCAAACTCCCCCTAGTGCAGACCCCAGCAGTACAGACACCCCCTCCCCCCATCAGTAAAGATGCCCCCCTTACCTTACAGACCTCAGAACAGAGCGGCAGATACACACAGCGGTGTGTCTCTCGAGCGCGGGCTCCTCCTCCTCCTCTGTGGATGTAAACAGAGAGGAGACAGAGGGGGCGGCGGCTTCCTTCCGCTCCGCTGAGGGACACAGCCGCAGCGTGAGCCTAAGGCACAGGGCAGCGGGCAATGTCAGTGTGGTGCCGCTGCGCTACCCACGGGTGTCACCCCTCTGGTGGGTGTCACCCGGGTGCGGCCCGCCCCCCCCGCACCTGGCTAGCAACGCTAGTGCGTGTCGTCACATCATCACAGTGCAGTGTGATGATGTGACAGGCTGAGTCGCTCGCTGGCTCTGTAGGGTAGGGAGGAGGATTGGAATTTAGGAATAGGAAGAATAAGGAGCCGGAGGACACACACCAGGCGCGGCCGCGGCGCTGGAGGTGTTGTTCCAGGCTTCCAGCCCAGCGGGGTGAAATTAATCAATGAATGGGTCAGCTGTAAAAAAAAAAAAAAAAAATTAAAAAAAAATTAAAAAAAAAAAAAAAAAAAAAAAAGGGAGGGTGTCACCCCTCTAGCGGGTGTCACCCGGGGGCGGACCGCACCCCCCGCACCCCCCTAGCAACGCCTCTGGCCTCATCCTTTATGTTAGAAGGCCTATAGTATGCACCTACACTGTATTTACATTTTTTGTTTAATTTATATGTAGCACATATAGACATAAAGACTCTACACCTTCACAACTGTCACTCTTGGAAACCTCTTTACCCAGAAGTGTTGCCTTGTTTAAGCCAAGAGGACACTGCTGCACATGAGTTGTCTCAAAATCTATAAAAGTAAAACAATGCAGCGCTAAACCTAGGGGCTAAATCAAGTGAATATCTGTGAAAAATTAACATTCAAAGATGAGTACTAGAGTGTACTCCACCCAGATACTCAAACTAGTGGTAATAAAAAAACATGCAAAATACATGTAAACATGAGACGAAATAGTGCACCTAGCTCCATAGGCCACACAATAAAATGTCCCATACGTGAACAAACAAAACAAAACAAAGTCTGTATTAATCCGTGATGGACATGCTGAATCCACTGTAAAGTTTGGAAGTGATCACGTTGTAAATATGTTGTATTGAGAACACCAGGGATAGGTGTGAGGGTACGTTCCAACATCCACAGTACACAGGTAGGTAATGAATACTCTTACCGTGAATCAGATGTAAGTAGGCATGGACGGGAACGCCAAGGTAGATGCTCCAATATGGATATCACAAATCCCACCTCCAAACAGCATCAAAACTGCGATAATAGGATGATCATCCAAAAGATATAACTCTCTGCAGACTTTCCGTTGGGGATATCGCTTTAAAGCAGGATGTCATAAAAGGAAGAAATAGATAGCTCCATATGGTGTAAATAAAACCAGGATATGATGTAAAAAGGTATAGCCTTTAATGACATAACATCATAATATAAAACGGTACATGCAGCATTAATAGATGCAAATACAAAAAGTGACCTTGAGGTAAAAAATGGAAATGTTGTGTGATAGCAAGGGTGGCAGCAGACTAAAAACCCGACATGTTTCGAGCAATGGCCCTTCAACTGGAGTATTAGCCTGCTAACTTGCATCACGCTATTTAAATGCTGTGTCTACCACTGATTGGTGGTCTGTGACGCAAGACAGCTGGGATTTAGAATCAGCGTCTAAAAGCCACAGACCAATCACATAATACACAATCCTCCACCTATGAACAACCACATTATATGGGCCATGGCGAGGAGTGATGATGTGAATCTAATACCTATGTGTTCCCAAACCTATGATTCCTCTGAGCACCGGAAATACTAAAAGGGAAGGAGGGGGTGACATCATGGTAATATATGAGACCCAGCCCACATAGCTAATCCCCATGTGGCGCTATTATGTATGTTACTAAAAACATATATATGTAGGTTGCCATAAAACTAGATGGGCTCAACCTAAATATGTGTCCCCAAATTCCTTATAGCGTCATAAGGGCGTGTTGATCTACTCAATTGGCTAAACCAATGGGAATGCGGTGACTGACCCCGAATGACGTACGAGCATAGGGGATGGGCAAAATTCTGGTGTCCAATGATAGGCAAGTTTCCATCGTGGTGACGCTTAAAACGTCCTCCCACGTGAAAACTGAAAACTATAGAGACGTCAGAGTCATCCTTGAAGTCAATCACACACGCTGGAATGCACGCAATGCGCTCCAGGGGGTGGAGACATCTGACGTCACTAAATGTGGGAATGTTATATTTGATGGGCAGGTCCAGCCAGGATAACGCGGACTGGCAATACCTGCCCCATCACATGTAGAACCGCCCAGGGAAAGAAATAACCTGTCCAAAGGACGCACATATAACGAGCGACCATAGGGGATGGGCAGGATTCCAGTGTCCAATGATAAACTGGTTCCTAACGTGGTGACGCTTAAACGTTCTCCCACTTAGGAACTGTAAAGATGTCAAAGACGTCCTAGATGTCAATCACGTATGCCGGAATGCACGCTATGCGCTCCAGGAGGTGAAGACATATGACGTCACTAAATGTGGGGATGTTATGTTTGATGGGCAGGTCCGGCCACAATAACGCGGACTAGCAGTACCCGCCTCATCACATGTAGAACCACCCAGAAAAAAAGTATCCTATCCACGGTAACCACCCGGAACGCATCTAATGCGTTTCAAGAGGTAGATCTACCGGAAGATGAGCTACACTGGGAGGGGAAAAATCATGATGTAAATGAACCTACAATGGCCTGTACAAAACTGTGAACACTAGGATGATCAGGTCAGTAGATGGCTCGCCCCGTGGGGCAAAACATACTGTACAAATGTACCTTATATGTGATATTACAAATTAAAAAGCTGTTAATACACTATAACTTAACATGCTGTCCATCAATAAATTGACATGATTTAAAAAAAATAAAAAAATGGATACAGTAAAATAAAAACTGATGAAAACAATGAAGGACCATAGTTGAAAATATCTATAAACAATTAATACATACAGAGACACAAAAAGGAAAAGGGGTACCAAAAATAGTGATCCCATGAACACTAAGGGCCAGAAAATGGGTGGAACTAAATACATGCATATTATCAAACATAAGATTTCATGCCTTGGTGATAAATGCATTTATGTCCCAATCATATTCAAACCATATGGAAAAAAACAGCGGAGTTGGTAAATCCAAAACATTTCAAGTTTGGAAACCCCCCTGATACGCGACTCGCCTATCCAGTGGGGGGTAAATCAATCGATCACCTGGAATCGCGTACCAGAGGGGTCCTTATGATGGTGTAACAAATAATGCTTCGGAACACTGTGATTGGTCCGACCCTTCCTTATACTAGTAATGTGCTCATTCACTCTAATAGAGGAGGTTCTGATAGTTCTACCAACATATTGTTTTTGGCAGGGGCAAGTGATGAGGTAGACTACATAGCAGGTAGCACATGTAACAAACTCTTTCATGTGGTACACAATTGAAGTGGTGGTAGACTTAAAGTTGTCTGTTTTCCTGCCTTTCCAGACATTGTGTGCACATACTTTACATTTGCGACATGGGAAAAATCCTTTATAACTGGGAAAAAAACTAGGTTTCAATGGGGAATGATCCGCACTGGGAGCTAGCTGATTTCTGAGGGATCGTGCACCCCTATCGATAATACCGGCCCGTTCAGGGAGTACGGGACCTAGTAGGGGGTCGTTTCTAAGGACCTTCCAGTGCCTGTTAAAAATGGCTTTCAGTTGTTTGTGATGCACTGAAAACTGGGTTATAAATGACCATTTAAACTTGGCATCTGGAACTTTTTTAGGCCTTTCCATAATATTGTTCTATTGTTTATGCTAGCAGCTTTTCTTTCACAGGCAGCGCAATTTTTTCCTATATTTTTGAGTGTTTGTTTATTGACTTTATTATTGCAGCTACCTTTCTTTATTAATAACACTACTTTTTATTAGTAGATTGATTTACACTATGGACGTGTTTGAGTATAGGACTACATGGTCCCTCAATACAGATGGTGTTTTTACCCCCCTTAATGCCAATACGGAAATCAGTGGCCTTTTTATGCGATTGAAAAACCTGATGGTCACTGAGATCCATTTGGAGTGGGACATAGCGTTCCTTGAACAGTACTCTAAGGAATGCCTAGTCCCCAGGGGTTTACGCTGGGAAGTACACCCACAACAAGGTGAGGTTGATACCGACACCTGGTTTAGATACTTCAATGAGGCTGGCCTCAATCTACTTGCTTTTCTTATTGATAAAAAGAAAGGGAGATTGATGGCCATTGATCTTGAGATTAAGACTCTAATGCCCCATACACACGATCGTTTTTCATGCCGTTAAAAATGCCATTTTAAAAAATGGCCATTAAAAATGATCGTGTGTAGGCTCCAGAGCATTTTTAACGACGTGAAAAACGGCCATTAAAAATTCCGGACATGCTCTCTTTTTTCACGTCGTTTTTCATGTCGTTTTTTTTAACGACGTGAAAAACGATAGTGTGTATGCTTTCACGACGTGAAAAAAAACGCGCATGCTCAGAATCAAGTATAAGACGGGAGCGCTCGTTCTGGTAAAACTAGCGTTCGTAATGGAGATAGCACATTCATGACACAGTAACGGACTGAAAAGCGCGAATCGTCGCTCAACAAACTTTACTAACATGAAGGGTGGCGCCATTCGAACGGAACTTCCCCTTTATAGTGCCGTCGTACGTGTTGAACGTCACTGCGCTTTGCTTGATCGTTTTTTTTAATGATAGTGTGTACGCAAGGCAGGCTTGAGAGGAAACATGAAAAAAAACGAGGAGAAAAACGTCGGTTTAAAAAATGACATTAAAAACTATCGTGTGTACGGGGCATAAGAGATCTATTACTGCCTCATAAATCCACTTCTGAATATATATATCCCTTTCCTCTGGTCTAAAAAAACAGTTGGAGAAGGAGGAAAGAGATCAACGTTCCAAGAAACAGAAAAAATATACCAGAGATACTAATGATTATAAGAAAAATTTAGTCTTCAGCTGGCAAAAGAAAGATGCTATGTCTACCACAGAAAACATAGGTTTATCCCATATGGACACATCTGCCCCGGAGGTGACCGATGGTATTTCTAGATCAATATTACCCCTCGCTTTGGCTCCTCTGCCCACCAAAATGGATAATCCTAGAGGGCTTGGATCACTCCCAGTCCCCCATTCCACCATGGCATATCCCTCTAGGGAAGGTCACAGAGGGAGAGGAGGTAGAAGTAGAGGGAGGGGCTCTCAACAAGGTAAACCTGAGAGCCCAAGACTCCCTCACTATCCTACCCGAGACAGGTCTCCTCGAGACCAATGAGGTGATCTGGGGGGTCAGCGATCATCCTATCACTCAGTCCGGGACAGGTCCCCTTGGGACCAACGAGGGGATCATGGTGGTTATCACCAGGATTACTATCCTACATACCGTACTCCTATTAGAACCAGTAATCGGTACTCCCCTTTAAGGGATCCGAATACATATGATGGCTATAATAACTATCATCCATATATGGAAAGGGTTTTTGACCATTCTAACAGGTCCCCGTATACATATAATCGTTCCCATCCTGGCCCATGGGAGGAGGTTTTTCCCCGGGCCCTTGCAGGCCCCTTACGAGGTACAGAACCAAAAGAGGCTCCCGAGGGGGGAGGAGGTCTAGGAAGAAAAGGGAAGCTATAAAGTGTGATGGCATTTTTAACCTTAGTCAGGCAGTATTCACAGAAGATGAACTTAGGACCCTAGACAAAGGCCTTAAGTATGCACCATCTAAACAGCTAAACAAATTTGTGACATTTGTGGATGTGCATAAGTACATCCGCAAATTAAACATACAGAGAAACTTTATTTCAAATCCATCGAAACCCAGAGATCATAATCTGGAATCCGATGTTGTAATCCATTCAGGTCTATATAACCCTTCCCTGTTCAATCCCCCCCAGGCCACAGCACCGTCCATCAAGGTCTTTAGGGATCTGGTCCTGAAAGACCTGGAATCCCTTCCTAAAAAACATATGTATGACCATCCTGACATTAAAGTTGGCCTCAAGTCCCTGTGCGAACAGAAGGACCTGATTATCCGTCCCGCGGATAAGGGTGGGGAATTAGTCATTTTAGACAAAAAGGACTACCACACTGAGATGTGCCGTATATTGGATGATGTAAACACCTACACCCCACTATCTCAGGACCCCACCAGAAAACTTAAGAAGGCTCTGGTAGAATTAGTGGATGCAGGATTTGAGCAGGGGATTTTGGATAAGAAGGAAAAGGAATACTTAGTGCCGGTGGTTCCTCGTATCCTGGGATTTAAAGCAGTGGAACATTTTTTATCCTGTAGTAGTATGATACCAGAAGTACAACAGATTTACATCATGAAACTACTCAGGTTCGCTACACAGTGCAATTATTTCTGGTACCATGACCAATTTTTTCTCCAACGAAAGGGTGTAGCCATGGGGGCCAAGTTTGCCCCTAGCCTGGCGAACCGTTTCATGGCCAAATGGGAGGAGGATGTCGTCTATGCCCTCCAACGCCCAGAGTAGGTACTCTGGGCTAGGTATATAGACGACATCCTCCTCCTATGGAGAGGTGATGAGGAGTCTCTCCATGAGTTTATGGTCACCCTCAATGACAACAAGATGAACATCACTTTGACCTATGAAAATAGTTATAGCCAGATCCATTTTTTGGACCTGGAGATATCGTGGTGGATCATCGGTTGGTTACGAAGACTTTCTTCAAGCCAACCGACCGCAACGGATACATCCCCACTGATAGCTGTCATTACAGCTCGTGGCTTAAGTCAGTGCCCCACAGCCAGCTACTCCGTATTAGGAGGAATTGCACTAGTGTAACTGATTTCCAGCAACAGGCTGAGGTTCTTAAACTGAGATTCGTAAAGAAGGGATATGAATCATCTAATATTGATGGGGAGATCGATCACATCTCTAGGCTAGATCCTAATGCATTGATCTTGGAAAGGCCTAAAAAAGTTCCAGATGCCAAGTTTAAATGGTCATTTATAACCCAGTTTTCAGTGCATCACAAACAACTGAAAGCCATTTTTAACAGGCATTGGTGTTCCGCCAATCACAGACGTCTGCTGGGAAACTGAGGATGAGAGAACGTTTGTGATAGGCGGAGAGTGTCTGATGAGAATCGCCTATCACGGAAGGGACCAGGAAGAGACCGCGGGATTTGAACGATGGACGCCGCAGCCGCAAATTTTTTTTCAGGTACTATTTCCAATGTAAAATTTCGCTGACTCGAGTATAAGCCGAGGGGGGGACTTTCAGCCCAAAAAAAAGGGCTGAAAATCTCGGCATATACTCGAGTATATACGGTATATGGTACATTTGTACAGTATGTTTTGCCCCACGGGGCAAGCCATCTAGTGACCTGATCATCCTAGTGTTCACAGTTTTGTACAGGCCATTGTAGGTTAATTTACATCATGATTTTCCCCCTCCCAGTGTAGCTCATCTTTCGTTAGATCTACCTCTTGAAACGCATTAGATGCGTTCCGGGTGGTTACCGTGGATAGGATACTTATTTTCTGGGCGGTTCTACATGTGATGAAGCGGGTACTGCTAGTCCGCGTTATTGTGGCCGGACCTGCCCATCAAAAATAACATCCCTACATTTAGTGACGTCAGATGTCTTCACCTCCTGGAGTGCATAGCGTGCGTTCCGGCATACGTGATTGACATCTAGGACGTCTTTGACATCTCTACAGTTCCTACGTGGGAGGACGTTTTAAGCGTCACCACGATGGGAACTTGCCTATCATTGGACACCGGAATTTTGCCCATCCCCTATGCTCGTACGTCATTCGGGGTCAGTCGCCGCATTCCCATTGGTTTAGCCAATTGAGGAGATCGACACGCCCTTATGACGCTATAAGGAATTTGGGGACACATATTTAGGTTGAGCACATCTAGTTTTATGGCAACCTATAGGAACCGGTTTATCATTGGACACTGGAATCCTGCCCATCCCCCATGGTCGCGCATTATATGTGCATCCTTTGGACAGGTTATTTCTTTCCCTGGGCGGTTCTACATGTGATGGGGCGGGTATTGCCAGTCCGCGTTATCTTGGCTGGACCTGCCCATCAAATATAACATTCCCACATTTAGTGACGTCAGATGTCTCCACCCCCTGGAGCGCATTGCGTGCGTTCCAGCGTGTGTGATTGACTTCAAGGATGACTCTGACGTCTCTATAGTTTTCACGTGGGAGGACGTTTTAAGCGTCACCACGATGGGAACTTGCCTATCATTGGACACCGGAATTTTGCCCATCCCCTATGCTCGTACGTCATTCGGGGTCAGTCGCCGCATTCCCATTGGTTTAGCCAATTGAGGAGATCGACACGCCCTTATGACGCTATAAGGAATTTGGGGACACATATTTAGGTTGAGCACATCTAGTTTTATGGCAACCTACATATATATGTTTTTAGTAACATACATAATAGCGCCACATAGGGATTAGCTATGTGGGCTGGGTCTCTTATATATTACCATGATGTCACCCCCTCCTTCCCTTTTAGTATTTCCGGTGCTCAGAGGAATCATAGGTTTGGGGACACATAGGTATTAGATTCACATCGTCACTCCTCGCCATGGCCCATATAATGTGGTTGTTCATAGGTGGAGGATTGTGTATTATGTGATTGGTCTGTGGCTTTTAGACGCTGATTCTAAATCCCAGCTGTCTTGCGTCACAGACCACCAATCAGTGGTAGACACAGCATTTAAATAGCGTGATGCAAGTTAGCAGGCTAATACTCCAGTTGAAGGGCCATTGCTCGAAACATGTCGGGTTTTTAGTCTGCTGCCACTCTTGCTATCACGCAACATTTCCATTTTTTACCTCAAGGTCACTTTTTGTATTTGCATCTATTAATGCTGCATGTACCGTTTTATATTATGATGTTATGCCATTAAAGGCTATACCTTTTTACATCATATCCTGATTTTATTTACACCATATGGAGCTATCTATTTCTTCCTTTTATGACATCCTGCTTTAAAACGATATCCAGAACGGAAAGTCTGCAGAGAGTTATATCTTTTGGATGATCATCCTATTATCGCAGTTTTGATGCTGTTTGGAGGTAGGATTTGTGATATCCATATTGGAGCATCTACCTTGGCGTTCCCGTCTATGCCTACTTACATCTGATTCATGCTAAGAGTATTCATTACCTACCTGTGTACTGTGGATGTTGGAACGTACCCTCACACCTATCCCTGGTGTTCTCAATACAACATATTTACAACGTGAACACTTCCAAACTTTACAGTGGATTCAGCATGTCCATCACGAATTAATACAGACTTTGTTTTGTTTTGTTTGTTCACGTATGAGACATTTTATTGTGTAGCCTATGGAGCTAGGTGCATTATTTCGTCTCATGTTTACATGTATTTTGCATGTTTTATTTATTACCACTAGTTTGAGTATCTGGGTGGAGTACACTCTAGTACTCATCTTTGAATGTTCATTTTTCACAGATATTCACTTGATTTAGCCCCTAGGTTTAGCGCTGCATTGTTTTACTTTTATACTTTTTCACAATACAGGTCCTTCTCAAAAAATTAGCATATTGTGATAAAGTTCATTATTTTCTGTAATGTACTGATAAACATTAGACTTTCATATATTTTAGATTCATTACACACAACTGAAGTAGTTCAAGCCTTTTCTTGTTTTAATATTGATGATTTTGGCATACAGCTCATGAAAACCCCAAAATCCTATCTCAAAAAATTAGCATATTTCATCCGACCAATAAAAGAAAAGTGTTTTTAATACAAAAAAAGTCAACCTTCAAATAATTATGTTCAGTTATACACTCAATACTTGGTCGGGAATCCTTTTGCAGAAATGACTGCTTCAATGCGGCGTGGCATGGAGGCAACCAGCCTGTGGCACTGCTGAGGTGTTATGGAGGCCCAGGATGCTTCGATAGCGGCCTTAAGCTCATCCAGAGTGTTGGGTCTTGCGTCTCTCAACTTTCTCTTCCCAATATCCCACAGATTCTCTATGGGGTTCAGGTCAGGAGAGTTGGCAGGCCAATTGAGCACAGTAATACCATGGTCAGTAAACCATTTACCAGTGGTTTTGGCACTGTGAGCAGGTGCCAGGTCGTGCTGAAAAATGAAATCTTCATCTCCATAAAGCTTTTCAGCAGATGGAAGCCTGAAGTGCTCCAAAATCTCCTGATAGCTAGCTGCATTGACCCTGCCCTTGATAAAACCCAGTGGACCAACACCAGCAGCTGACATGGCACCCCAGACCATCACTGACTGTGGGTACTTGACACTGGACTTCAGGCATTTTGGCATTTCCCTCTCCCCAGTCTTCCTCCAGACTCTGGCACCTTGATTTCCGAATGACATGCAAAATTTGCTTTCATCCGAAAAAAGTACTTTGGACCACTGAGCAACAGTCCAGTGCTGCTTCTCTGTAGCCCAGGTCAAGCGCTTCTGCCGCTGTTTCTGGTTCAAAAGTGGCTTGACCTGGGGAATGCGGCACCTGTAGCCCATTTCCTGCACACGCCTGTTCACGGTGGCTCTGGATGTTTCTACTCCAGACTCAGTCCACTGCTTCCGCAGGTCCTCCAAAGTCTGGAATCGGTCCTTCTCCACAATCTTCTTCAGGGTCCGGTCACCTCTTCTCGTTGTGCAGCGTTTTCTGCCACACTTTTTCCTTCCCACAGACTTCCCACTGAGGTGCCTTGATACAGCACTCTGGGAACAGCCTATTCGTTCAGAAATTTCTTTCTGTGTCTTACCCTCTTGCTTGAGGGTGTCAATGATGGCCTTCTGGACAGCAGTCAGGTCGGCAGTCTTACCCATGATTGCGGTTTTGAGTAATGAACCAGGCTGGGAGTTTTTAAAAGCCTCAGGAATCTTTTGCAGGTGTTTAGAGTTAATTAGTTGATTCAGATGATTAGGTTAATAGCTCGTTTAGAGAACCTTTTCATGATATGCTAATTTTTTGAGATAGGAATTTTGGGTTGTCATGAGCTGTATGCCAAAATCATCAATATTAAAACAAGAAAAGGCTTGAACTACTTCAGTTGTGTGTAATGAATCTAAAATATATGAAAGTCTAATGTTTATCAGTACATTACAGAAAATAATGAACTTTATCACAATATGCTAATTTTTTGAGAAGGACCTGTATTGTTCTATTGTTTATGCTAGCAGCTTTTCTTTCAGAGGCAGCGCAATTTTTTCCTAAATATCTCAAAATCTATGCCTATAAGGATTTATTTGATAGCTTGAAGTTTTTGTTCATTGCTACATTGGAACCCTGAAGCACAAGCCAAGCCAAACGTTTTTGTTTTTTTAAGAAGGTAGCTTTATATGCCCCCTGACTTTGACTAAGGTATTGTAGCTGCAGGTAAAATTGGTCTGTAAGTCAGGGAGTCCACAGAGGTGCGTGATTTTGCCTCTATCTGTTAAAAAAAGGATTGTTTGAAAGAGAATATATTCCCAACTACTATTTACAGTTCTCATTTGTCTTCAAAATTGTAGTAGTTGATGAGATTTTAGGCAGCGCTTCTGGATATAATAAAATGTAAAACTGTATATTTATGTGAAATCAACCAAGCAATGTTACTGCCACTAAATATCACACATCACCCAAACTTTTGTAGACCAATAAATTTGCTTTGTTACATAAAAAAGAAGGTGTTACTCCTGTTGGTCTTAGAGTGAGCGATTGATTTTAAATTATTGTTTTATTCAGTATGCTGCCTGATTGTGAAGACCTTGTTTTGTTATCTACAAACATGATGTCTACGTCAAGAGCTTAATGTATATAGTGGATTAAATTTAATCTAAAAAATATGCTTCATCATATATGCCAACAGCTAACTATACCTTACATTACTAGATGTCTTACCAATGAATTACATAACCAAAGAAAAAAAGAGAATTCTAGGCAAAACATTATATAACATTATAACATTACAAACGTTTTGTTGACAAACTGCTCAAAATGTATCCCAATTTTTATTTCATTAAACCCTTCTCATTGGTACATAACTAAAAAGCCCATGTATATATTATGAATTTATGACCAAAATATAAAATGTAATGAGGGGACTTTTGAGGTGCCTAAAACAATGAGAAACTATACCATGTATAGTAAAAGTAACACATTTTTATTTAAAACATTTGTTAAAAACGATATAACAATCTTTGGTTTAAAATTGCGTGATCAGACCAAAACATTAAAGAAAGAATTATAACTACTGTACAAAAATGTGATTCTCGACATGTTTTCCTAGAATATATAGCTTCTTCAAGAGATTCGTCAGTTTGGTCTTTTGATAGATAGCTATTGATGCATATGTTATAGTCTATACTTTGAAATTTTTTAGATCCTTATATGGGTACCTTGGTTCTCTTATGACACACTGATATCCTCATAATTGGCGGTCCGCTGGCCCTGGTGTGTTTGCATACTGACCTGAAATTAGTTTTGGGATAAGAACAGTTATGCCGTGTACACACAATCGGTTTTACCGATGAAAACAGTCCGATGGACTTTTCTCATCGGACAAACCGATCGTGTATGGGCCCCATCGGTCTTTTTTCCATCGGTGAGAAAAAATAGAACATGTTTTAAATTTATCCGATAGGAAAAAAAATTATAGCAAATTCCGATCGTCTGTGTGGATCTCCATCGGACAAAAAACCCATGCATGCTCAGAATCAAGTCGACGCATGCTCAGAAGCATTGAGCTTCATTTTTCTCGGCTTGTCAGAGTGTCTTACATCACAGCGTTTGGGATGGTCGGATTTTTGACTGATAGTGTGTAGGCAAGACTGATGGAAGTCAGCTTCATCGGATTTCCGATGGAAAAATCCATAGGATCCAGATTAGAATCCATAGGAAATCCGATCGTGTGTACAGGGCTTTACAGTCGATCCTGTGCAATTGTATGTGTTTTCTTTTCTTTTTTCTTTTAAGATGTTTGATTGAGGACATTTAGTCCTTAGTTCTCACCATTATATTTTGTCTTATGTATTTCTTTACATATTGCACTGAATACGCTGTACACAGACAATTACGATTCTCCTGAAGAAGCTATATATTCTAGCTGAACACGTCAAGAATCATGTTTTTGTACAGTAGTTATTTTTCATTCTTTAATGTTTTGGTCTGATCACGCAATTTTAAACCAAAGATTGTTATATCTTTTTTAACAAATGTATTAAATAAAAATGTGTTACTTTTACTATACATGGTATCGTTTCTCATTGTTTTAGGCACCTTAAAAGTCCCCTCATTCCATTTTCCATTTTCTTCAATTAATTTTGGATGTGGTGCCTTGCTCCACCTATCCTTGGCTGATTCACTTTACTTTCTATATATTATGAACATCATAAGTGATAAAGATTATCAGACACAACGTATAAAGCTATTTATAAATCTGTGTTGATGCATTTTGCCCAAATTTCTGCTACTTCAGAACTAGGGATGAGCTTCGAGTTCGAGTCGAACCCATGTTCGACGCGAACATCGGCTGTTCGACTGTTCGTAGAATTCCGAACATTATGGGCCAAATTCGAGTGGCGCGTCACGGCCCATAATTCACTGCGGCATCGCAGTGCATTGCTGGCTGATGATTGGCCAAGCACGCACTATGACCCGCATGCTTGGCCAATCACAGCGCCGTAGGTACAGAGAGCCGTAATTGGTCAAAGCCAGGGTGGCTTTTGCCAATCATGGCTCAGAGGAGTAGGTACACGCCCCACACTATATCAGGCCGGCGGCTTGGCGGCCCAGTGTAGTGTGTTGGCGTTAGTTAAAGGAGAGAGACAGAGAGAGAGACAGTGTTATTTGATTTGAGTTAGATAGAGCAGGCAGGCGAGTCAGTTAGCCGCAGTTAAGCCCTGTACACACGATTGGTTTTACCGATGAAAACAGTTCGATGGACTTTTTTCATCGGACAAACCGATCGTGTATGGGCCCCATCGGTCTTTTTTCCATTGGTGATTAAAAATAGAACATGTTTTAAATTTACCTGATGGAAAAAAAAAACGATAGCAAATTCCGATCGTCTGTGTGGAATTTTTCTCGGCTCGACTGAATGTCTTACGTCACGGCGTTTGGGACGGTCGGATTTTCGACTGATCGTGTGTAGGCAAGACTGATGGAAGTCAGCGTCATCGGAAATCCGATGGAAAAATCCATCAGATTTTATTCCATCAGAAATCCGATTGTGTGTACAGGGCTGTACAGTGTGTAGAGGATATGTATGCATCCTAGGTGTTGTATATACTGTATATTTACACACTGTATTCAGTTTAGCTAGATCCATTCCTGTTATTCTCTATACTGACAGGCAGGCAGGTGATTGTGCTAGCTGCAGTGTTTCACTTAGTGTACTGTGTCCTCTGCACAGTGTGCACCAAAAGCTTACCTGAATACAATTGCTGGTGTTCTGATACAAATACAGGCAGGGAGCTGCAGTATTTTGCTTTAGTGTCCTTTGCACAGTGTGCACCAAAAGGTTACCTCAATACAATTTCTGGTGTTCTGATACAAATACAGGCAGGGAGCTGCAGTATTTTGCTTTAGTGTCCTTTGCACAGTGTGCACCTAAAGCTTACCTCAATACAATTGCTGGTGTTCTGATACAAATACAGGCAGGGAGCTGCAGTATTTTGCTTTAGTGTCCTTTGCACAGTGTGCACCTAAAGCTTACCTCAATACAATTGCTGGTGTTCTGATAAAAATACAGGCAGGGAGCTGCAGTATTTTGCTCTAGTGTCATTTGCACAGTGTGCACCTAAAGCTTTCCTCAATACAATTGCTGGTGTTCTCATACAAATACAGGCAGGGAGCTGCAGTATTTTGCTTTAGTGTCCTTTGCACAATGTGCACCTAAAGCTTACCTTAATGCCATTTCTGGTGTTCTGATACAAATACAAGCAGGGAGCTGCAGTATTTTGCTTTAGTGTCCTTTGCACAGTGTGCACCTAAAGCTTACCTCAATACAATTGCTGGTGTTCTCATACAAATACAGGCAGAAAGCTGCAGTATTTTGCTTTAGTGCCCTTTGCACAGTGTGTACATAAAGCTTACCTCAATACAATTTATGGTGTTCTGATACAAATACAGGCAGGGAGCTGCAGTATTTTGCTTTAGTGTCCTTTGCACAGTGTGCACCTAAAGCTTACCTCAATACAATTGCTGGTGTTCTCATACAAATACCACAGGGAGCTGAAAGTATTTTCAGTTAGTGTACTGTGTCCTCTGCACAGTGTGCACCTAAAACTAACTGAAGACAATTGCTGGTGTTCTCATACTAATACCACAGCAGGCAGTTGATTCTGCTAGCTACAGTATAATCAGTATAGATATATATATATATACATCCCACCTTTGTGCAGCTACATCTCACTGCAGGCCATTAGTATGTCTGGAAGGCAAACAAGGAGAGGCAGACAGTCACGAGCCAATAAAAGAGGGCAAGCAGGCTCTGTGTCTAGAGGCAACAGTGCTGGTCGTGGACACGGTGCATCCTCATCAGCACGTAGCCATGGGACACGCTTGTCCTTCTTTTCGGCAGCTGGCCATGTTGAGCCGCAACATGCCGAAGACTTGGTAGAGTGGATGACCAAGCCGTCCTCATCCCTAGCCCCACCATGTCCTCCTGATGAGTCCCCCGAACTGTTTGACCACAGTGTTGGGTACATGCTCCAGGATGATGCCCAGCGTTTTGAAGGCTCAGAAGATGGAACCCAGCTATAGGAAGGCAGTAACGTGAGCCCAGAGAAAGGGGGTGCCCAACAAGGACAGCAATCTGGCAGTCATGTTCCCCCAGCTATAGCATACTGCCAGATTTGCTCCAGTGATGAGGAGGGAGGGGATGATGAGGTCACTGACTCCACGTGGGTGCCTGATAGGAGAGAGGAGGAGGAGGAGGCACATCTCCAACGAGGCAGGATGCCCTCCAGGGGCCAGCTTAAGGGCAGCCAACCGACTGCATCACACCGAATTGTTCCGCATGTTCAGGGCGCTGCTGTCTCTGCGCATTATTCCAAAAGTTGTTTGGTGTAGGCCTTTTTTGAAACGTGTGCAGCAGATCGCACCATTGCAATTTGCAACATATGTCTGAAGCGTATCTCGCATGGCCAAAACATGAGCCGCTTGGGCACCATATGCTTGACCAGACATATGTCAACCTGCCATGCAGTCCGTTGGCAAGCATACAAAAAAGACCCACACAAAAAAACAAAGCGGACCTCTCCTTGCTCCTCATCAGCTGGGATATCCAATCCCACTATACCTTCAGTCCTATCTGAAACCTGCACTGAGAGGAATGAAGGTGTAGAATTAGGTGTATCACAGCTAAGTACTTGCGGGCAATCTGCTATCGGTACAAAAACATCAGATTGCACCAGGCAAACTTGAGCTGGTGTGCTTGGGGGACAGGAGCCACACTGGGGCAGAGATTCTGTCAGCTCTGCAGGGGCAGGCTCAGAGGTGGTTGAGGCCACGCCAGCTTAAGCCAGGAAAGGTGGTTTGCGACAATGGCACCAACCTCTTCTCCGTCCTCCGACAGGGACAACTGACCCATGTGCCCTGTTTGACTCACGTCCTTAACTTGGTGGTGCAGAGGTTCTTGGGCAGGTATCCGGGCTTACAGGAGGTCCTGAAGCAGTCCAGGAAACTCTGTGTGCATTTCCGCTGGTCATATAATGCCAGTGCTCGGCTGGCTGACCTGCAAAAGGAATACAACCTGCCCAAGACCTGCCTAATCTGTGAAATGCCCACCAGGTGGAACTCTACGTTGGCCATGCTGCAGCGGCTGCACACACAGCAGAGGGCCATCAATGAGTATCTGTTGCAATATGGCACCAGGACAGGGTCAAGGGAGCTTGGATTTTTTTCCCCACGCCAGTGGGCCATGATCAGGGATGCATGCACTGTCCTGGCACCATTTGAGGAGGCCACGAGGATGGTGAGCAGTGACAGTGCATGCATCAGTGACACTGTACCTCTTTTCCACCTGTTGGAGCACACACTGCGTGGAATAATAGACAGGACACTTGAGGCAGAACAGAGGGAGGAAGAGGAGAACTTCCTTACCTCTCAAGACCCCCTTTATCCAGACAGTGTTCTTGCTGGCCAGCCTATCACACAGGAAGAGGGTGAGGAGGAGGAGGAGGATTGTGTCAGCATGGAGGTGGAGCCTAGCACTCAGCATCAGAAGCAGTCTTCAAGGGATCAATTACAGTCCCAAGACACCCATGGACTTGTACGTGGCTGGGAGGAGGTGGTTGCGGATCATGTTATCCTGAGTGACCCAGAGGACTCCGGACCAAATGCCTCAGCAAACCTACGCTGCATGGCCTCCCTGATCCTGCAAAGCCTGCGGAAGGATCCTTGTATTGGTGCTATCAAGGAGAGGTATCAATACTGGCTGGCAACCCTCCTTGATCCATGTTACAAGGGTAAGGTTGCTGACCTTATCTTGCCATCGCAGAGGGAGCAGAGGATGAAGCATCTTCGGGAGGCCTTGCAGAAAGGTCTGTGCAACGCGTTCCCAGAGACTGGGAGGTTACAAATTCCTGGTCCTGGACAACATGTTGCTGAGGCTTCAGTCAGTCAAAGAAGGATCGGTGGAGAAGGTGGCCGTCTGACTGATGCGTTCAGACAATTGTTTAGTCCGCAGCCCCAAGGTATGATCGGTTCCAGCAACCATCGCCAGCGTCTGTTTTACATGGGGCAGAAATACCAAGGGGCAAGATCAGACTTGGACACCTTTCCCACCGAATATTCTCTGGGTTACTGGTTCTTGAGGATGGATCACTGGTCAGAGCTTGCACAGTATGCAATTGATATACTGGCCTGTCCTGTATCCAGCGTTCTTTCGGAACGCACATTCAGTGCTGCTGGAGGCTTTGTAACCAATCACAGGGTGCGCCTGTCCACCGACTCGGTCGATCGACTGACCTTCATAAAATGAATTAGTCTTGGATCACCACTAGCTACCAAGCACCTGATGCTGATGTAACAGAATAATTTTCTTTGAAATGTCAGATCCCTTCAAGACTGCCTATGCTGATGCAGAGTGACTATCATGTTATGCTGAGTGACTATCCTCTTCCTCCTCAATGATCATACTGATAGCATTTAAGAACATTTTTGTTTCTGGGCACCGCCACCAGTGGCTAAGGCCCAATTTTTTAGCCCCTGTTTAACAGGGGCGTGTAATTACAATTTTTAATGCAATACTTTGCAGCAGGGCTCATTCCTGCGCTCCAACTACAGTATCTGTGATGGGTTGCAGTGTTGTGGCACCAACACCAGTGCCTAAAGCCCTGTACACACGATCGGATTTCCTATGGATTCAAATTCGATGGATTTTTCCATCAGAATTCCGATGAAGCTGACTTTCATCAGTCTTGCCTACACACCATTAGTCAAAAATCCAGCCGTCCTAAACGCTGTGACGTAAAACACTCAGACGAGCCGAGGAAAATGAAGTTCAATGCTTCTGAGCATGCGTCGACTTGATTCTGAGCATGCGTGGGTTTTTTCTCTGATGGAGTTCCACACAGACGATCAGAATTTGCTATTGTTTTTTTTTCCATCCGATAAATTTAAAACATATGCTCTATTTTTTCTCACCGATGGAAAAAAGACCGATGGGGCCCATAGACGATCGGTTTGTCCGATGAAAAAAGTCCATGATGGGTTGCAGTGTTGTGGCACCAGCACCAGTGCCTAAGCACCTGATGCTGATGTAACCGAATAATTTTTTGGGAAATGTCAGATCCCTTCAAGACTGCCTATGCTGATGCTGAGTGATTATCCTGTTATGCTGAGTGACTATCCTCTTCCTCCTCAATAATCATGCTGATAGCTTGAAAGAACATTTTTGGTTCTGGGCACCGCCACCAGTGGCTAAGGCCCAATTTTTAAGCCCCTGTTTAACAGGGGCATGTATTTAAAATGTTGTATGCAATGCTTTGCAGCAGGGCTCATTGCTGTGCTCCAACTACAGTATCTGTGAGGGGTTGCAGTGTTGTGGCACCAGCACCAGTGCCTAAGGCCCAATTTTTCAGCCCCTGTTTAACTGGGGCGTGTAATTAAAATTTTTGATGCAATACTTTGCAGCAGGGCTCATTCCTGCGCTCCAACTAGAGTATCTGTGAGGGGTTGCAGTGTTGTGGCACCAGTGCCTAAGGCACAATTTTTCAGCTCCTGTTCAAAAGGGGCATGTAATCACAATTCTTGATCTAATAATTCACAGCAGGGCCCATTCCTGCACCCACCAAGAGTAACTTTGAGGGCTTACAGTGTTGTGGCAACACCACCACCACCAAAGGCCCAATTTTTCTGCCACTGTTCAACAGGGGCATGTAATTACAATTATTGATCTAATATTTCACAGCTGGGCCCATTTCTGCGCCCACCAAGAGTAACTGTGAGGACTTACAGTGTTGTGGCACCTGCACCACTACCAAAGGCCCAATTTTTCCTACCACTGTTCAACAATGGCATGTAATTACAATTCTTGATAAAATAGTTCACAGCAGGGCATTCCAGCGCCCACCAAGAGTAACTGTGAGGACCTACAGTGTTGTGGCAACACCAACACCTAAGGGACAAATTTCTGCAGCGTATATACGGCAGGCCCCTACTTTCAAACATCCAACTTACAAATGACTCCTACTTGCAAACGGAATGAAACGACGGGAAGTGAGAGGAAATCTACCCCTAGGAAGGGAAATTCTCTCCTGTAATGCCGCGTACACACGATCATTATTCACGGCGGTTAAAAAAACGCCGTGAATAATGTCATTAAAAATGAGGGAACGGCTTGTTCCTCACACACGGTCGTTTTTCACGTCGTTTTTTCTCTTGTCGAGAAAAACGACCGTCTGTGGGCTCCACGGCAGTGTTTCCCTATGGGAAACACTGCCGCGGGAAACATGTCGAAAAAAACGACGAGAAAAATTAGAACATGTTCTAATTTTTCTCGTCGTTTTTAATGCAGTTTTCTCGTCTAAAAAAACGGCAAAAAGCCCACAGACGATCATTTTTCTCGTCGAAAGGAAAAAAATCGTTTTTCTCGACGAGAAAAATGGCCGTGTGTATGCGGCATAAGAGTTAATATGGGGAAAAATGTGTCTTCTCTCCAATGATGCTTTATCACCAATCCTTGTTTCAATAAAAACCCCAAATTTTCTAAAAACATTTGTCATTGGGACGGAAAGTGAGGTGAAATGTTCTGAACAGGTGCACAGACAGCAAAACAAATGTTACAGGGGTGATAACCCTTCCCTATGTTTTCCAAAAAGCTTAAAACTGATTTTTTGGCTGGAGCTACACTTTAAAAATGTACCAGTTCAAAATTACAAACAGATTCTACGTAACAACAAACCTACAGTCCCTGTCTTGTTTGCACCGCCTGTATACTGCTGTTCAGAGTATATAGGGCCCGGGGGCCCCACGCCTTTCCTTTTTTAATTTGAGTGCGGGATTCCCCTTAATATCCATACAAGACCCAAAGAGGCTGGTAATGGGCTGGGGGGGGGGGGTTAACCATGCCATTTTTCTCATTGATTTTCATCCATATTGCCAGGACCAGACATTACATTAAAGCCGCAAGCAGTTTTAAATGACTTTTTTCCTTTAGAAATTTCATTTTGTGCAGGGACAGTTCTAAACACGGGAAACACGTGCCACTTCACAGGCATACTATAGACACCCCCCAGGTACAATATTTAAAGGAATATTTCACATTTTTTTTTCACTTCATGCATCATTAAAACCACTGCTCCCGAAAAAACTGCAGTTTTTAAAACTTTTATTTGCATTGATACATGTACCCTGGGGCAGGACCCGGGTCCCCAAACCCTTTTTAGAACAATAACTTACATATTAGGCTTCATAATTAGCACTTTTGATTTCAAACTTTCGAGTCCCATAGACTTTAATAGGGCTCTAAAGTTCGCGCAAACTTTCGGTCCGTTCGGCTCATCCCTATTCAAAACTAGGTTAATACTCTTGTGGTTATTTCAAAAGAGGCACAATTCAGTCTATAACAAATAATAAAGTTGTCATATAAATTCTATATAAAACAGTGATGGTGTTAGCGCTGTAATAAAGAAAGGAAGAGTGAAAAACAATGTGACTGATAACACACTGAGTCTTGATACTGAAAATGCCTCGTGAACAGTGCACTAATAAATCTTATGCATGACTATATAATAAATAGACAATGAAACAAGTGAAAAAGTTTTGTGAATGGATGGATGTATGCAGCCCACCCCATCCACTCACTCCTATTCCTAGCAAAGGAAATAAGTGACAATCCAAACGTGATGTGTCCAAATCACAAAAGTAAACATGTGTCCTGGAAGTGACTTCAGTAAAATATATAAAAAAAATTATATAAAAAATTCAAGGGAAATATGATCCAAATAAGTCCAAACAAGTGTAACATCCAATTGTGGAGTGGCTCCCACCACCAAGGTGAAATATTGTAGATTAACACACGTTGTGTAGTGCTCCAAACTTTATTGCTTCAGTGATACACCTCTGTGCCTATGAGCAGCTCACCTTATCACTATTTGCAAACAGCATAGACAGGTCACAGGGTGTTGTTTAAACTGGTATAGTTTGCCGAGCAGTAGTTCTTATTAAACAGTGGTAGTCTCTCTCCTGTTGTTGCAATCCTCTTAGATGTCACATGTAAACCATAAAAAGAAAACAATCATGGTGTAGCTCCGATCCTACACAGAGACAGATGCACATGCCGGGAATGCACTCACTTTTTAAAAAAGGGCTATGGGAGTATCTCCACGAGCGCTGAACTCGTCGTCCCTCTATGTGCGTGTGGCTTTGTGCGGGTCCAGATGCAACAATGGATCTTCAATGAGCACAGTGCTCGGTATTGTTTAAAGAAAAAGAAAGCCAGACATCGCATAATCCCGTTTACCGGATGATTTAATGAAACACACAATAGTAAAAACACTCACTTTTTGACAGGTAAAATAGCATAAGGTATCCTACGAACGCCTCGCTCGTCTACCTGCTCAGGTCCTGGTGTGCCAGCAAGCTCCAATCCCTACGCGTATAGTCACGTGTCACGTGACTTCATCAGGGGATACTATAGAGTGAACATGCTGGGTATATATAGTCTGCTAAATTGGACATTGGAAAATCGTATAGCCGCCATTTTGTTGTAGTCCGTTTGGTAAACAAATCAGCGCCATTTTCCCTAGGCTTCTCCAGGATGTCCTATAGTGTGCACTGTTAGGCTACGATGTGTGCTGCTTATTACCAGGCTTATCTACTAGCCTGTGGCCGCCATTTTGTTGGAGTACATATTATAGTTTACATTGTAAACAAGGCAGTGCCATTTTGCCTAGGCGGATTCTTTTTAGCCTGGGAAATAGCTATGTAGATTGCAGTTAATACACTGCAGTTTCACACATTGGCTTCGTAGGTCGGACATATTTTAGGGAATATGGTACCGGTATTAGCCGTTTACCATTGGCTAGGGAGACTGCAAAGCAGAAACAAAGGGGAGGGAAGGGGGAGTGGAAGATCTTGCTGTCGCCCGTCTAGCTGTCAGACATCGCTGGTCCTAGTCATGGGCTGGAAGACCCATGAAACAGGTTTGCAAAAGTGCACAGAGTGGCTGTAGGCAATTGCAGAGAACCAACAAGATGGAACACAGCCCATATTATACAAAACAAGAGAGGGAGTGAAATAAAAATAAAATAAAAATGTATATAAATACATATATAAATATATATATATATATATATACATATATAAAAAAATCAGGATAAATACATATAAAAGTACACATATATCCAATACACCAGGGATATGAAATTAGCGGACCTCCAGCTGTTGCAGAACTACAAGTCCCATGAGGCATAGCAAGACTCTGCCTCTAGGTGTCATGCTTGTGGCTGTCAGAGGCATGATGGGACTTGTAGTTTTGCAACAGCTGGAGGTCCGCTAATTGCATATCCCTGCAATACACCAATAAAAGGTTAAAAAATTCAAAAAGTTAGAAACCTGTCCCTCTGGGATAGGTTTAATTAAAATCTTGTGGAATATTGGCAATTTCAGCTGGTGTGCTATTGATGTATGGATCTTTTAAGGAAATACCGCACACCAAGATCCCAGCAGGAAGACCATGGCGACAGATCGTAATAAACGTTTACAAACATCAAATAGACAGGCAGAGGTGAGGAAGGGAGGGAGAGGGGGGTGGGACAAAGAGAAGGGGGGGGAGTAATGGGAAAGGGGAAAGAGTAGAAAGTTGAGAAAAAGAGGGGGGGAAGGTGAAGGGGGAAGAACAAGGGAAGAAGAAAGGAGAGAGGTGAGAGATGCCCGTCTATAAGGTGTATACAGAATATTAAATATTAGATATTGTGACAAGGAAATCTTGAGGGTGGAATTATGATGTACCATATAGGGTGTGGAAATAAAAGTTTAAAAATCGCTGAGGAAGCAGTTGAGGTCAAACTCTATATTGAGGCCCTTCGGGGTTAAAGTGTCCATACAGAAAATCCATTTGGATTCCACCTGGCTGAGGGCCCTAATTTTGTGGCCACCTCGCCAGGGCCTGATATATGGGGCAATCCCCCAGAATTTGAGCTGATTTGGATCTTTATTGTGTACTTCTAGAAAATGTCTAGACACACTATGCTTCGGGAACCCATTTAGGATGTTCTGGACATGTTCTTTAATCCTAATCCTAAGGAGCCTCTTAGTGCGGCCTACATATTGTAGGCCGCAACTGCATTCCATTACATACACTGCTCCCTCGGTGTTACACCCTACAAATTCCTTTATGTCATATTTAGTACCATTACTGGTTGATTGAAAGGAACTTTTCTTTTCGTTAGGCCGTTTAGTGCCCCTAGTGTCGCAGGACTTTTTATGGCAAAATGGGAGGAAGAAGCAGTGTTTGGTGACCGTCCAGAAGGCCTTGCTATCTATAGGCGTTACATTGATGATATTTTTATTGTTTGGAAAGATGATCGTAATAGCTTGATCCAGTTTTTTGAGAAATTGAACCAAAATTATATCAACATTGCTCTTACTTGGCAAATTGAAGAACAAACCATCCCATTTCTCGATTTGGAAATATCACTGGTAAATAATAAGTTTACTACCAGGACTTTTTTCAAAATCGTGGATAGAAATAGTTACCTACCCATCAACAGCTGCCATCATAAGAATTGGATATTTAACATCCCTAAAGGTCAATTAGTTAGACTAAGACGAAATTGCACCGAAATAGAAGATTTTCAGATACAAGCCAAAATTATTGGCGAGAGATTTATTCAAAAAGGCTATAAAGAACCGTTCATAAAGGAGAAAATAGATGAGGTAACCCACATATCGAGGAAAATCTTGCTAGGAGAAAAGAAGATAAAACCACAACGGGACCAAGTTCCCATGATACTGGATTATACCATCCAACACAAAAAAGTCAAAAAGATTGTCTCATGCCACTGGCATATTTTAAAATCTGATAGACGACTAAACGAAATATTACCAGCCAAACCTAAATTTATCTATAGAAGAGCCCCGACCCTCCGAGACCAGCTTGTAAAAAGTATCATCGATCCACCTAAAAAACAATTTACCTTTTTTACGGGCAAGGGCTTCTACCCTTGCAAAAGATGCTATGCCTGCAAACGCACTAAACGGCCTAACGAAAAGAAAAGTTCCTTTCAATCAACCAGTAATGGTACTAAATATGACATAAAGGAATTTGTAGGGTGTAACACCGAGGGAGCAGTGTATGTAATGGAATGCAGTTGCGGCCTACAATATGTAGGCCGCACTAAGAGGCTCCTTAGGATTAGTATTAAAGAACATGTCCAGAACATCCTAAATGGGTTCCCGAAGCATAGTGTGTCTAGACATTTTCTAGAAGTACACAATAAAGATCCAAATCACCTCAAATTCTGGGGGATTGCCCCATATATCAGGCCCTGGCGAGGTGGCCACAAAATTAGGGCCCTCAGCCAGGTTGAATCCAAATGGATTTTCTGTATGGACACTTTAACCCATCAGGGCCTCAATATAGAGTTCGACCTCAACTGCTTCCTCAGCGATTTTTAAACTTTTATTTTCACACCCTATACGGTACATCATAATTCCACCCTCAAGATTTCCTTGTCACAATATCTAATATTTAATATTTTGTATACACCTTATAGACGGGCATCTCTCACCTCTCTCCTTTCTTCTTCCCTTGTTCTTCCCCCTTCACCTCCCCCCCCTCTTTTTCCCAACTTTCTACTCTTCCCCCTTTCCCACTACTTCCCCCCTTCTCTTTGTCCCACCCCCCCCTCCCTCCCTTCCTCACCTCTGCCTGTCTATTTGATGTTTGTAAACGTTTATTACGATCTGTCGCCATGGTCTTCCTGCTGGGATCTTGGTGTGCGGTATTTCCTTAAAAGATCCCTACATCAATAGCACACCAGCTGAAATTGCCACATTCCATGAGATTTTAATTAAACCTATCCCAGAGGGACAGGTTTCTAACTTTTTGAATTTTTTAACCTTTTATTGGTGTATTGGATATATGTGTACTTTTATATGTATTTATCCTGATTTTTTTATATATGTATATATATATATATATATTTATATATGTATTTATATACATTTTTATTTTATTTTTATTTCACTCCCTCTCTTGTTTTGTATAATATGGGCTGTGTTCCATCTTGTTGGTTCTCTGCAATTGCCTACAGCCACTCTGTGCACTTTTGCAAACCTGTTTCATGGGTCTTCCAGCCCATGACTAGGACCAGCAATGGCTGACAGCTAGACGGGCGACAGCAAGATCTTCCACTCCCCCTTCCTTCCCCTTTGTTTCTGCTTTGCAGTCTCCCTAGCCAATGGTAAACGGCTAATACCGGTACCATAGTCCCTAAAATATGTCCGACCTACGAAGCCAATGTGTGAAACTGCAGTGTATTAACTGCAGTCTACATAGCTATTTCCCAGGCTAATAAGAATCAGCCTAGGCAAAATGGCACTGCCTTGTTTACAATGTGAACTATAATATGTACTCCAACAAAATAGCGGCCACAGGCTAGTAGATAAGCCTGGTAATAAGCAGCACACATCGTAGCCTAACAGTGCACACTATAGGACATCCCGGAGAAGCCTAGGGAAAATGGCGCTGATTTGTTTACCAAACGGACTACAACAAAATGGCGGCTATACGATTTTCCAATGTCCAATTTAGCAGACTATATATACCCAGCATGTTCACTCTATAGTATCCCCTGATGAAGTCACGTTACACGTGACGATACGCGTAGGGATTGGAGCTTGCTGGCACACCAGGACCTGAGCAGGTAGACGAGCGAGGCGTTCGTAGGATACCTTATGCCATTTTACCTGTCAAAAAGTGAGTGTTTTTACTATTGTGTGTTTCATTAAATCATCCGGTAAACGGGATTATGCGATGTCTGGCTTTCTTTTTCTTTAAACAATACCGAGCACTGTGCTCATTGAAGATCCATTGTTGCATCGGGACCCGCACAAAGCCACACGCACATAGAGGGACGACGAGTTCAGCGCTCGTGGAGATACTCCCATAGCCCTTTTTTAAAAAGTGAGTGCATTCCCGGCATGTGCATCTGTCTCTGTGTAGGATCGGAGCTACACCATGATTGTTTTCTTTTTATGGTTTACATGTGACATCTAAGAGGATTGCAGCAACAGGAGAGAGACTACCACTGTTTAATAAGAACTACTGCTCGGCAAACTATACCAGTTTAAACAACACCCTGTGACCTGTCTATGCTGTTTGTGAATAGCGATAAGGTGAGCTGCTTATAGGCACAGAGGTGTATCACTGAAGCAAAAAAGTTTGGAGCACTACACAACGTGTGTTGATCTACATTATTTCCCCTTGGTGGTGGGAGCCACTCCACAATTGGATGTTACACTTGTTTGGATTTATTTGGATCATATTTCCCTTGAATTTTTTATATAATTTTTTTTAAATATATTTTACTGAAGACACTTCCAGGACACATGTTTACTTTTGTGATTTGGACACATCACGTTTGGATTGTCACTTATTTCCTTTGCTAAGAATAAGAGTGAGTGGATGGGGTGGGCTGCATACATCCATTCATTCACAAAACTTTTTCACTTGTTTCATTGTCTATTTATTATATAGTCATGCATAAGATTTATTAGTGCACTGTTCACGAGGCATTTTCAGTATCAAGACTCAGTGTGTTATCAGTCACATTGTTTTTCACTCTTCCTTTCTTTATTACAGCGCTAACACCATCACTATTTTATATTTACCTTAGCTTCTCTGAATTGGATTCACAGGTGTTTGGCAGCAGTACCATTTCTCCTTTTCTAGTTTAATTAACCATATTAAGGACAGCGCGGGAATTCTCCATTTATTTCCATATAAATTTTATAACATAGTATACTGTATACGTGGACTTTTTGCTGATGTACCTGTGGTAGGGTTTTTATGAAATATTATTGTTGATCAATTGAATCGTTTGTCAATAAAATGTTTGTAATTTGTTTATATTGGTATGTCTCAGTGATACACTTAAGCCCCATACACACTATAGGATTTTCTGCTGATTTTTGTCTTCAGATTTACCAAAACCATGTAGTGCAAGGGCCTGCCTGATTGCATACAAATTGAAACTCTTAAGGTTTGTTCTCATATTATATGGTTTTGGTAAATCTGAAGACAAAAATCAGCAGAAAATCCTATAGTGTGTATGGAGCTTTAGGCTGCATTCACACTTAAGGATTTTATGAAAGTGTAAACATGAAAAACACCTGTCGCCCTTATGATGCCATTCATTGTTAATGGCACCCCAAAAGCAGCAAAAAAGATGCACATTTTTTGTGTGAAAAAAAAAGTGGCAAAACGAGCGGTTAAAATGTGAACAAAGCTCAACACTCAAAAATGTGCATAAGCTACTTTGCCATGTTTGTCGTGTATAGGGCAGTCCACTGGAATTAATAGGCTCACCAATGTGTGTGTGTGGCATTAGAACGTGAATGCACAAAACCACGGCACAATTTTACACGTGTTCCCAAAACTCCAAGTTTGAGTACAGCCTTAGGCCCCTTCCACACGAGGCGGACTCCGTCGCTACGGAGTCCGCCAGCTCCCGCCAGCTCAGCGGGAGGTCAGTCCGTTGATCTCTGCTGAGCCGGCGGATGATAGGTCCCTCTCTGCTCACTGAGCAGGTAGGGGCTTGTCGATCGCCTCTGTCTCCTATGGAGAGATCAGACTAAAACGGACTTCATGTCTGTTTTCATCAGATCTCACCTGATCAGATCCGCCATGGATGGATGGGGACGTATCGCCATCCGTCTGATTTTAACGGATTGGATCGGGTTGGATGTCAGCGGACATGTCTCCGCTGACATCCGACGCTCCATAGAGATGTATGGAGCGGCCGTTCAGGTCCAACGACAAAACTGACAGGGGCCTTAGAGTGCCCATATTTCATTTGATTATGTTTTCTGTTTAATTATCTGATGGTAGAAATATCAATTTATATGTGTTTAAAAAAAGTATTTCACTCCACTATTCTATTTACTATTTATATACCTTGCTAATGATTACACTTGGAAGATATTATTTATGTTTTACATACCATCTAAGAATGAATTTTATATTAAAGTACATTTTGCTGACAGGCACAGAAACCTGTGGTTAAGGAAATGCAGTAATCTGCTTAGGCTAATATGTTGTCAAGATTCCTTGTCACCTTCTGTTAAAAATTTACTTTTGTTGCTGAGTTAATGGATTCTGTTTGCCACAGCTATTTAAGTTTATGAAATGCCATGCCATATATTGAAAAAATTTGAGTTTTATGTATTTGTTTACTAATATGTTTGCTAAAACTAAGAATTCAGAGGCAAAATTGGCTCACATCCCTGAGATCAATATGTCTAAAATATGATCTGAAATAGAAACCATTGTCATCCTAGTGAATTTTTCGAAGTCCACAGGGTTGATTTACTAAAGACAAATAGGCTGTAGTGTTCGCTTTACCCAATCACCTAGAAGAAGAAAAAAACATTATAGCTTGCACATGATTGGATGATGGAAGTAAGCAGAGCTTCATCTCATTCACTAAGCTCTGGACAAATTCTCTTTAAAAGTGGACAGCCTAGTTGCCTTTAGTAAATCAACCCCATGTGTCATTGCAGTAAAATCAAGCTTGGAGGATGAACAGCAGGTAACTGATATGCAGTGGGTATAGAAAAGAATCAACTCCCTTTAAATTAAACACATTTTGTTGCTTTGTTGTCTTTTTGAAGACAGACACAGTTTTTGTTTTATCCAGCTGTATTTACTTAGCGCAACTTCTAACATCCAAGTAAAAGAATTTCATGTCAGATTTTTTTTTTTAATTCACTGAGTTGGAAAAAGGATCACCCCCTTGTGTCAGTGTTTTGTTCAGTGGTGGCCCATCCATATGGGAGCCGCCCCCCTAATCCATCCACCTGGCCTCTAATCTACATGCAGGGTACCAGACGCATTGATTCCAACGTTTTTTTTTTTTTTTTAGAAGCACATGATTAGAGCCTGAGGCTCTAATTGGCTTACAAAAAGGGAGGGCTCGGTCTCACAGAGCACGGCGCCTTGAGCCCACCCAGTTGTGTGACAATAGTGAAATAATATTTACTATTGTCTTCCTGATTGTCTTCCTGAGACCCGTAACCCGACTGGCCGAGAGGAGAAGTGATCCTATTGGTCGCCTAGGAGGAGGAGGGAGGAGATGCACAGCGGAAGCCGCCATGATGCTGAGGAGGAGGAGATGCAGGGGAAGCTGTCACCCGGAGGAAGCGCTGCACGTGACCTAAATGGGATAAGTGCAGGGCTGGTGACCGACCATTGGGGGTGCGGGTGCATTGTTTTTGCCCCCCCTCGAAAAATATGCCATCAGCCGCCAATGGTTTTGTTGAACCATCTTTTGCTTTAATTACAGCCTTTAGTCTGTTGAGATACTTTGCACATCTAGATTTTGCAATATTTGCCCACTCTTCTTTGCAGAACTGCTCAAGTTCAGTTAAATTTGATGGTGACCGTTTGTGGACTGCAGTCTTCAAGTCATTCCACAGATTTTCAATGGGGTTTAAGTCGGAGCTCTGACTAAGCCATGGAAGGACATTCACCTTTTTCTCCTTCAACCCCTGTGTAGTCATTTTTGCTGTGTGCTTTGGGTCATTGTCATTTTGGAAGGTAAACCTTCTGCCCGTTGACAACTTTCTGGCAGACTGCAGCAGATTTTCCTCTAGAATTTGACGGTATTTTGTCCCATCCTTTTTTCCTTCTATCCTGATAAGTGCCCCAGTTCCTGCTGCAGAAAGACACCCCCATAACATGATATTACCACCTCCATAATTTACTGCAGGGATGATGTTATTTGGGTGGTGAGCTGTATTGGATTTCGGCCAGACATATCGTTTGTTGTTGAGGCCAAATAATTCAATATTAGTGTCATCTGACCATAACGCCTTTTTCCATGTGGCCTTAGAATCTTCAAGGTGTGTTTTAGCAAAGCTCAGTCATGGCTGCATGTGGCCTTTCTTGAAGAGTGGCTTTTTTTGTTCAACCATCCCATACACGACACATTTGTGGAGAATTTGTGATATTGTTGTCACATGCACACAATGACTACTATTTGTCATAAATTCCTGCAACTGCTTCAGAGTTTCTGTAGGCCTCTTGGTAGCCTCTTAGACCAGTTTCCTCCTGGCTCTTTTATCAAGTTTAGAGCTACGTCTTGATCCAGGGAGGGTCTGTGTTGTACCAAATATCTTCCACTTGATAATAATAGACTTCACTGTGCTTCTAGGCAATGATAAAGCCTTTGGATTTTTTTTGTATCCATCTCCGGACTTGTGTCTGTCCACATCTTTATCCCAGCGATCCTGGTGACTGTGCCTTGCCGCCCATAGATGATTGTTTGCTTCAGTTTCACTACCAGGGACTGAAATGCTCCAGGAAAGCTCTTTTCATGCTGAGCTAATAAAAATGACCACAGCTGATCACAGTTTAAAGTTAAATGGCTTTGTGTGCCCTAGTGAAGGTGATTAGCTACACCTGATTGAGTTTACAATTCATTTTTAGAAGGGGGTGATCCATTTTCCAACTCAGTGATTCTGTTTTTTTGTTTATTTTTTATTTTTTTCTGACATGTTATAACTTTCACTTGGATGTTATAAGTTGCAAATACAGCTGGATAAAACAAAAACTGTGTCTGTCTTAATTTGAGGCTGCAAAGGGGGTGATTCTTTTTTTATACCTACTATAAATGCCAGCCCCTTCTCACGTGCAAAAATGATTTACAGGGGCTTTTATGTGTACTTATGGAAAAGATCTAATTGATGATTGTTTGGACTGTGCAGCAAAAATGTTTTTTTCAAATAATCAAAAGAAGATTTTTTTATTTTTTTTTCATTTACTTTAAGAATGATAGCACTTTGAAAACGTGTCTTCTCTTTTGCTTTGCTTCTGCAGCCTCTGTAAAAAAATAAAAATATTAGGATGGATTACCCATCCTGCTGAATACTGTTTTCAGATATGGTGGCATTCACCCACCTGCTTATGTGATAATGGCTAGAAGTTAACATTAGAGGTCATTGCTGAGGAAGATGGGATCTGTGTTTAGATGAGCACCCCATTACTTGTCTCACGAGCAGTTAATTGTAGGTTCTACACAAACAAGACGCCGTACCAACACAATGCTAGGAGTTTTGGCAGCACAAATACCCATTTGCATTGCCATTTTTCCCAGGATAATGCTCATTCAGATTGCAGATTAGTGCCGTCTTCTGTGCAGAGCCACTGGTAGATTCACGTGCATCCACCTCAGAGCTGTGTGCAGGCAGCTCATAGAAGCAGATGTGCACTTAGCCAGCATGGACACAATCGCATGTCAAAGTTTGAAATGCAGGCAGGAGTGGGCGCATGGATATGCTGTCTGAATGAGCCCATACAGGAGCAAGGTGTTACAGTACTTCCAGGGTCTGCATCTGTTCAACCTGGAGATTGGTCTTAGTGTGTATCGGCATGTGTCCCTGAAGCTGGGCATGCACACAGGTCCTGGAGAGTATTTTAATGCCTTCCCTTTTGGTGCAGTGTTTTCTTGCCAGCTATCTTGTGGATAAGATTGCTGTTGTTTCTGCTTACCATTTGCTGACCTAGATTGTCTGACCTTGCTTGTGTCTCCTGCTCCCTGTTACCAACCTGTTTGTGTTATTCTCTTGCATGCCACTTGCCTCAACCTCTGCCTAGACACTAAATACTCTCTTGGATGCCGCCTGATCAAACTCTTCCTGGAGACAGATTACTCTCTTGTCTGCCCCCTGCCTTGACCTCTACTTGGAATTTGACCTTCCATTATATTACACTCTGTCTCAACCCCATAGCCACCTTGTACAACCCTTTGTTGAGAAGAACTGAGGTCTGCGTCCTGGAGTTAGCTTGCAGCAAAGTAGCCAAGGGGCCACTAGGATCACAAGGCAAGAAACTGGAGACAGTTTTCAAATTAACAAACCTTGCAAGCAGATCTCCAAACTAAAGATCTCAGTACAAGAAGTTCAGAGAGGCTTCTTTCAAATCAAAGGTAATATCAAATCCCTGACCAGCACATCTTTCTCTGCAGTCAACTCTAGATCAGCTCCAGTCTCAACCCTGCTGCCAATGTCTGAGCCCAAGTTACCTCTTAATGATTGCTTCTCAGGAGACCGCGGTTCAGAGGCTTCCATAGATCTTGCCTACTTTACTTTGTTTTTCCAGCCAAGAACCTCCTCTGATAAATGACCCAAAGTTTGTACTGTAATCTCCTTTATTTAAGGGGAACTTAAGGGGTCTTTCAGCTTAAGGCACAAGGAGACAAGGCCCTGACCAGTGTCTCCGCTTTGTATGATGCATAGGCTAAACTTTATGATGACCCTTACTGAGCTTCTAGCACTGAATTTGCCCTTTCAAAACCGTGAAAAGGGCTGTTGAAGAATATATCTCAGACTTTTTTTCTTTTTTTTAAATACTCTTTATTACAAATTCTTGCGTTTTAATTTCACATTTATTTTATTCCAATATCTTAACATATATATTCCTATTATCATATCCATTCAGTCATACTCCTTCCATCCTTCTCGTCCTATCTTATGGTCACTAGTTACTTCCCCCCTTTATTCACTTTATGCTGTATTTCCAGGTCTTCCTATATCCGTTGTTGCCAGGTATGTCTGATGTATTAATATTTAATTTAATTATCCTATTATTCATTGCTGGGGATACTTTCAAGAGGGAAGAGCAAATTTCATCCCATTCCTGGTCACCAATCCCCAGAATAGCTATCTGCCATTTATCCCTTGCTCCCACCGGCTCTCTACTTATTTTATTCTGTAGTAGGTGTGAGTATAGTTTGGATATCAATCCCTTTGGGCCTTGCGATCTCAGGATTCCTATAAGGGGGTATTTTGAATATTTAATTTCCTTTCTCCCAAACTGTTCCCGCAATAGATGTCTAAGCTGCAGATACCTATAAAATTGTTTACTATGGAGATTATATTGTTTACACAGGTTCTCATATGGCACTATTATGTTGTTGTTGTTGTTGTAAATCTGCCCAATAGTTGTTATTTTTTTCTGTTTCCAGTATTTACTATCTTCGAATACCTCTAACTGCTCAAATGATGGATTATTCCACATGGCTGTTTCTGGGGGGAAATCCTTGAATCCTGTCAATTTTTTTGCCTCCTTCCAAACTGACCTTGCTAGAGGGGGATTTTTACTCCCACCCTCCAAAGCTCTGTTGTTTCTAGTCTGACAAGTAAGTCTCCTACTTGCATTTTCTTTAGAAAATACTCCTCCACTCTTGTTTCTTTCTCGTACATCACGGGACACAGAGCGACATAGTCATTACTAATGGGTTATATAGATACCGTCAGGTGCTGGCACTGGCAACTTCCAAAACCGGAAGTACCCTCCCCTATATAAGCCCCTCCCATCCGGGAGCACCTCAGTTTTTTGCCAGTGTCTAAGGTGTTGGCCAAGAAGAAACATGTGTTTTTCACTGAGCTTGCGTACAGGTTCTTTTGGGCCTCAGTAAGCTATTCCGGATCCGACCAAAAAAGCTTCATAGCTAAACGGTCGGTACCCGGGCCTTGCAGAGAAGAGCAAGGTTTTGCCTGTAATGCTTCTCTTAGGAGAGCTGGACCCTGGGATCCAGAGCTCTGGTCATACCCACGACCAAGATGTTTTCTGTGCAGGGTGCTATACAGGTCCAGGGGAGTGGAATCCTTGGGAACCCGGTCCCTGAAGGTTTGATTACAATGCCTGCCGTGATAGGTGAAGTTTGGGCTTTTGTGGACCAAACAAAGTCCTGCGGCGGGGAACAGGTAAGTGGGGGCCCCCAGGAACTTGGTTCTATTGGGGGACCCCCAAGCCTAATTTGTCTTTCTGTCTGTTACCTAATGGTATTCCCGCAAAATTCTGTGCATGCCTGTAACTACTAAAAAAATGTAATAATTTTTAATGGTGGTCAAGAAAAAAATAAATAATTTTTTTTTATATATATTTAATATATTAGACTGCGGTACCTGTGTTTGTCCACTAGAGGCCGCTGTGGAACGTTTCTTGTCATGTGGACTAGTTTCTTTTCATCAGAGCGAGTCCAGGCAGATGGTGAGTTCTCTTACGGGAAACTGCTTCCTCTGCCATGTTGCAATGCTCGTCCATCCCCCGGCCTGCGGCAAAGGGGCCCTGGCTCTTGTCCCTGGTTTCCGTTTTCGAAATTAGCGCCGAAGGCGCACGTGGCCGCGCGCGTGCGCGTGCACGCGCCTCTATATATAGAGGTGAGCCGGGAAAGGGGGCGGAGCCTGGGGGATGACGCTCTGTGCGCGCCGCAGCGCTTCTGCGCATGTGCGGGCGTCCCAGCATGTTAAAAACCACAATTTTGTGTGGTGAGCTGGCTATGAGGTACAGAGACAGAGCTGGCAACATTTAAAGAAGGCATACAGCAAGCGGTTGATACAGGCATCCCCTAGAAAGGCACATTAGTAGACACCAACTGTTTCTTATAGCAGCATTTATGCTAGACTATTGTCAGTAACTGGTGTATTTCGGCTGGAATACCTCAGCTTTGTGGCTTAGGAATATGCCGTCTAAAAACTCCGGGACTAGAAATTCCAGGAGGAATAGGGGGTCTCCATCAGGCTCTGAGGATCTTGGGCATGCTTTGGCTGCACCAGTCTCCCCTGAAGAATCAGAGGTTAGTGACCGTAGAGCACCCTCAGGAGTACCTGGTACTGTGGCTGTCCTCAGTTCACCTGCTCCTGTGTATGTAACAGAGGAGGTTTTTTCCTCAGCTCTGGGAGGGCTGGAAGAGAGATTGTCAGCATTGATCGCGGCTTCCCTGTCACAGGAGAAAAGCGCCCGATCTCTGTCTCCTCCCTCAGAGTGCCTGTTAACAGAGCAACAGTCCCATACAGGGATCGACCTACCTGAAGGGGATCAGGATGAGGTCGATTCGGTTGTAGAGGAATCAACAGTGGAAGAGCCGTTCTCAGCATCACATGCTGAAAGGTTATGGGTTCAGTCCCTGACTAATATGGTCCGATCAGCATTTAAAATGCCACTTGCGGAGCCATCATCCACTTCTGTCTCCTCGTTGGGGTCGCTAAAAGCTCCCCAGACTGTTTGTTCCTTTCCGATCCATCCTTTACTGGAAGGGCTCATTTACCAGGATTGGCAGCATCCTGACAAAATATTTACTCCTCCCAAGAGATTTCAAGTGGTCTATCCCATGGAGGATAAGTTCATCAGAAAATGGAGGGTCCCTACAGTGGACGCAGCCATCTCTTGTGTGAATAAATCACTGACATGTCCGGTGGATAATGTCCAAATGTTCAAGGACCCAATAGATAAAAAATTGGAGTCCTTATTAAAATCTGCTTTTTCTACAGCAGGATTGGTGACACAACCAGCAGTGGCAGCTATTGGGGTCTGCCAAGCAGTGAAGGATCAGTTGAAACAGGTCTTAAGAGACTTGCCAGATCAGCAGGCTCTTGCCCTAGCTGATCTACCTAGAGCCTTATGCTTTGCGGTGGACGCTATAAAGGATTCAATCCATCAGGCCTCCCGCCTTACGCTGTCTGTAGTACATATGCGCAGGCTTCTATGGCTCAAAAACTGGTCTGCTGAAGCTCCCTGTAAAAAATTGCTGGTCAGCTTCCCATTTCATGGTGAACGCTTATTCGGGGAAGACCTGGACAAATATATCCAGAGAATTTCCAGCGGTAAAAGTACACTTTTGCCGGTTAAAAATAGAGTTAGAGGTCCCTCTTTTAAGAGGCCTGCTTCTCCAGTCCCTAGGACATCGGCTGTGAAACAGTTCCGACGGCCTCCTCGGTCAAATCCCGGAGGTAAAAATCAGGGACAATTGCAGGGTAACAAGAAGCCCTGGAGCAGGAGAGGTACAAAACCTCCCCCAAAGTCAAATGCATGAAGGGTTGCCCCCACCCAATCGGGTGGGGGGAAGACTTCAGTTGTTCACAGAGACCTGGCGGGACACGATCCGAGACAGATGGGTGCTCTCCGCAGTAGATCTGGGATACAAATTGGAGTTAAAAAACTCCCCTCCTTCCCGCTTTATAAGGTCAAACGTGCCAAGGGATCCCCAGAAGAGAGGATCCCTCCTGTTGGCACTAGAACAATTATTGCTCCAAGCAGTAATTATAGAGGTTCCCCTGGAAGAATGGGGGTTCGGGTTTTACTCAAACCTCTTTACAGTCCCGAAGCCAAACGGGGACGTGAGGCCCATATTAAATCTAAAAGGGCTAAACAAATTCCTACATATCAGGACTTTCCGGATGGAGTCGATCCGGTCGGTAGCCACTGCCCTACAAGGGGAGGAATGGTTAGCCTCGATCGACATCAAAGATGCTTATTTGCACATTCCCATCTTTCCAGCCCACCAAAAATTTCTACGCTTTGCGGTAGAAGGGCGCCATTTTCAGTTCAGAGCCTTACCCTTCGGTCTGGCCACAGCACCAAGAGTGTTCACAAAAATTCTGGCCCCATTATTGGCCAATCTAAGAACACGAGGTGTAACGATAATGGCATATCTAGACGACTTGTTGCTGATAGACCACTCAGTGGAAAAACTAGAAGTGGTTGTTCACGAGACAATCAAGTATCTGGAATATCACGGTTGGATTATCAACCGAGACAAGTCAGCCCTAAAACCAGTCAAAAGTCTGGAATACTTGGGGCTAGGGCTGGATTCAGACCAGAGAAAAATTTTCTTGCCTCAAGAAAAGGGGTCGTCTTTGAGAGATTTGATCCACTTAGTGGGTTCAAAAAGACAGCCATCCATACGCCTGTGCATGAGGCTGCTGGGAAAAATGGTGGCATCATTCGAAGCAGTACCCTACGGTCAATTCCATTCAAGGAAGTTGCAAAGGGCCATACTGTCAGCCTGGAACAAAAAAGTTCAGGCTCTGGACTTACCAATGTCCTTGTCCCCTTCCGTTCGCAAGAGCCTCCGCTGGTGGTTGGTTCCCCAGAATCTGGAAAGAGGGAAATCCTTCAGTCCGATTTCCTGGAAGGTGGTCGCTACAGATGCCAGCCTTATAGGCTGGGGAGCAGTGCTGGAGCAATGGTCTCTCCAGGGCAGATGGTCGGATGCGGAAAAGGCCCTGCCCATCAATCTCTTAGAGATACGAGCAGCCCGGTATGCCCTAGTAGCATGGACATCCAAACTCCAAGGGTCCCCTGTCAGAATTCAATCAGACAATGCCACAGCAGTGGCATATATCAATCGTCAGGGGGGCACCAGGAGTCGTGCAGCCCAAAGGGAAGTAAATTACATCCTGAGATGGGCAGAAAGATATGTCCCAGCCATATCTGCGGTATTCATTCCAGGAGTGGAGAATTGGAAGGCGGACTTTCTAAGTCGCCAACAATTATGCCCAGGGGAATGGTCCCTTCATCCCGAGGTTTTCCGGACAATATGTCAGCGGTGGGAACACCGGATGTAGATCTGCTAGCATCCAGATTCAACACAAAAGTGGACAGGTTTGTCTCTTGGACAAGGGATCCCCTAGCTTGCGGCTCGGATGCCCTAGTGTTCCCTTGGGATCAGTTCAAGCTGATATATGCATTCCCACCGCCACAATTGTTACCTCGATTACTCCGCAGAATCAGGGTAGAAAAGAAACCAGTGATTCTGGTGGCTCCAGCGTGGCCCCGAAGAGCATGGTACGCGGAGATTGTAAAAATGTCTGTGGGGAGTCCTTGGACCCTCCCACATCGTCCGGACCTGCTTTCGCAAGGACCGATATACCACCCTTCCTTACCAGCCCTAGGTTTGACGGCCTGGCTATTGAAGCCCACATTCTAAAAAAGAGAGGGCTCTCTAATGCTGTGGTATCTACCATGATCAATGCCAGGAAGCCGGTATCCAGGCAGATCTACTATAGAATCTGGAAGGCGTACATCGCCTGGTGTGAGGCCAAGAAATGGCATCCACGTAAATACGTAATAGGTAGGATTCTGGACTTCCTACAATGGGCTGTAGATAGGAAGCTTGCCTTGAGTACTATCAAGGGTCAGATTTCGGCCTTGTCAATATTTTTTTCAAAGGCCCTTGGCTTCGCATTCACTAGTCAAAGCCTTTATACAAGGAGTGATGCGTATTAGTCCTCCGGTTAATATTCCCATATGTCCATGGGATCTAAACTTGGTTCTGTCGGTTTTACAGAAACAACCATTTGAACCATTACAGCATATTTCCTTGGTGCTTCTCACCAGGAAATTGATTTTTCTAGTAGCCATTTGTTCGGCTAAAAGAGTGTCGGAATTAGCAGCTATGTCCTGTAAAGAGCCATATCTGGTTATCCATAAGGACAGAGTAGTATTACATCCTCAGCCAGCCTTTCTTCCTAAGGTGGTATCGAGGTTTCATTTGAACCAAGATGTGGTTCTTCCTTCTTTTTTCCCCAGACCTACTTCGGTAGAGGAAAAGTTATTGCATTCTTTGGATGTAGTAAGAGCAGTTAAAGCTTATCTAAAAGCCACTGCTCAGATTCGCAGAACGGATACTTTGTTTATTCTGCCGGAAGGCCCCAGAAAGGGTCAGGCAGCGTCAAAATCTACTTTAGCCAGGTGGATTCGACAGGTCATAATACAAGCCTATGGCTTGAGAAGGAGACCGCCTCCGTTCAAAGTTAGAGCTCACTCCACGAGAGCAGTTGGAACTTCATGGGCAGTGCATCACCAGGCCTCCCTGGCTCAAATCTGTAAGGCCGCAACATGGTCTTCAGTTCACACGTTTACTAGGTTCTACCAGGTGGACGTTAGAAGTCAGGAGGATGTCGCCTTTGGGTGCAGTGTGTTGCAGGCCGCAAAAGATCCTCATGTCTGATAGCGCTCAGCTTATATATGGTGTATCCCCCCCCTCATTTGGCATTGCTTTAGGACATCCCATTAGTAATGACTATGTCGCTCTGTGTCCCGTGATGTACGAGAAAGAAAATAGGATTTTTATAACAGCTTACCTGTAAAATCCTTTTCTTGGAGTACATCACGGGACACAGAGCTCCCGCCCCTCTTTGGGGACACTTATTGCTTTGCTACAAAACTGAGGTGCTCCCGGATGGGAGGGGCTTATATAGGGGAGGGTACTTCCGGTTTTGGAAGTTGCCAGTGCCAGCACCTGACGGTATCTATATAACCCATTAGTAATGACTATGTCGCTCTGTGTCCCGTGATGTACTCCAAGAAAAGGATTTTACAGGTAAGCTGTTATAAAAATCCTATTTTCTTGTTCCTGCATTACCCAGCTTTTTAAATGTTTTAATTGCCCCGCTAGGTAGTATAAATATAAATCTGGTATTGCCAATCCAGCTGCTTTTTTTGATCTTTGTAGCGTTTTAAATTTTAATTTACATCTCCCATGGGCCCAGATAAACCTGGTCAGCTGGGAGTTTAACTTTTTAAATATATATTTTGGGATCTTTACCTCTGCATGCTCCATAATGTATAGACACTTCGGCAATATGATAGATTTAATCAACTGTATTCTACCTGCCATCAATAACGGTAGTTTTTCCCATATTCCCAATGTATTCTTTACATATTCTACCAGAGGGTTTATATTTGCTTTCAGGGCCTCCTCTGGGTCTAGGGCGATGTTTATTCCAAGATATCTCAGACTTTAAATAAAAAGATGCCTCACTCAAATGCGCTTCCACCTCTGTCTTTCAAACAATTGAAGGATGAGTTAGTTGTAGTCAATATTCCCAATTCTTTGTGGTTTATTTACTAAAAGCAAATAGGCTGTTCACTTTTCAAGGGAATTTGTCCCAGAGCTTAGTGAATGAGTTGCATATCTGATGATTTCCATCACCCAATCATGTGGAAGCAAAAATGCTGTTTTTTTCCCCCTTGCATTTGGTATTGGGTATTCTTTGCAAAGTGAAACTTCACAAGATTCACTAAGCTCTAGATAAGCATAATAAATCAATAATGTATTGCTATTGTAATAATTTTTTAGCATATTTTTTTAGCATATTAATTAAAAAAGTAATTGCGGTTACCTGCAATCTGAATCTAGCTTTTAGTGTTGCGGGGTGATAGGCTTGCTACCCACATAGAATGCTGCCTCAGAGAATGCAAGTTGGAGAAGATGGAGGTCTTCCATTATACTTGGGTCCCTGCCAATTCGCTAGGTATGGCAGCAGCAGCTTCAATATCTTTCTCTTGCTAAAAACCTCAAGATGTACCAGAACCTATGCCACTTGGCCCTCCCTTTTCTTCAGAAGAATGACAGTGTCATTACCAATTAGGGATGAGCTTGACCATTCGGCGAACATCGAACGATTTGGGCCGTTCGCACCAAATTCGAGTGAGGCGAACGGCCCACAATACAGTGCGCCATCGCAGTGCAATCCCGGCGCTGTGATTGGCCAAGCATGCACTGTGACCGCGCATGCTTGGCCAATCACAGTGCCGGCAGCTAGAAGAGCCATAATTGGCCAAGGCAGGTTGCCTGTGGCCAATTATAGCTCAGGGGGTTTAGCACATGCCCCAGACTATAAAAGGCCGCCAGCGCGGCGGCCTTGTGTAGTGTGTTCCGGCGCAGGGAAAAAGAAGGATAGGCAGGGACAGTGTGATATTCTTTGTGCTATTCTTGTGTGCAGGGAGAGAGAAGGATAGGCAGGGGACAGTGTCAGTGTCATATTCTTTGCTAAACCTTGTGTGCAGGGAGAGAGAAGGATAGGCAGGGAGAGTGTCAGTGTCATATTCTTTGCTAAACCTTGTGTGCAGGGAGAGAGAAGGATAGGCAGGGGACAGTGTCAGTGTCATTGTTGCTAAGCCTCCTGCACATTATACACCTGAAGTTAGCCCGTATTGCTGTGTTTTCCTGGTGTGTTACACCAACAGGCATTTGCAGCACTTACAGCGGGCGGAGTGTGCCTCCTGCACATTATACACCTGAAGTTAGCCCGTATTGCTGTGTTTTCCTGGTGTGTTACACCAACAGGCATTTGCAGCACTTACAGCGGGCGGAGTGTGCCTCCTGCACATTATACACCTGAAGTTAGCCCGTATTGCTGTGTTTTCCTGTTGTGTTACACCAACAGGCATTTGCAGCACTTACAGCGGGCGGAGTGTGCCTCCTGCACATTATACACCTGAAGTTAGCCTGTATTGCTGTGTTTTCCTGGTGTGTTACACCAACAGGCATTTGCAGCACTTACAGCGGGAGGAGTGTGCCTCCTGATCATATTACACCTGAAGTTAGCCCGTATTGCTGTGTTTTCCTGGTGTGTTACACCAACAGGCATTTGCAGCACTTACAGTGGGCGGAGTGTGCCTCCTGCACATTATACACCTGAAGTTAGCCCGTATTTCTGTGTTTTCCTGTTGTGTTACACCAACAGGCATTTGCAGCACTTACAGCGGGCGGAGTGTGCCTCCTGCACATTATACACCTGAAGTTAGCCTGTATTGCTGTGTTTTCCTGGTGTGTTACACCAACAGGCATTTGCAGCACTTACAGCGGGAGGAGTGTGCCTCCTGATCATATTACACCTGAAGTTAGCCCGTATTGCTGTGTTTTCCTGGTGTGTTACACCAACAGGCATTTGCAGCACTTACAGCGGGCGGAGTGTGCCTCCTGCACATTATACACCTGAAGTTAGCCTGTATTGCTGTGTTTTCCTGGTGTGTTACACCAACAGGCATTTGCAGCACTTACAGCGGGCGGAGTGTGCCTCCTGATCATATTACACCTGAAGTTAGCCCGTATTGCTGTGTTTTCCTGGTGTGTTACACCAACAGGCATTTGCAGCACTTACAGCGGGCGGAGTGTGCCTCCTGCACATTATACACCTGAAGTTAGCCCGTATTGCTGTGTTTTCCTGTTGTGTTACACCAACAGGCATTTGCAGCACTTACAGCGGGCGGAGTGTGCCTCCTGCACATTATACACCTGAAGTTAGCCTGTATTGCTGTGTTTTCCTGGTGTGTTACACCAACAGGCATTTGCAGCACTTACAGCGGGAGGAGTGTGCCTCCTGATCATATTACACCTGAAGTTAGCCCGTATTGCTGTGTTTTCCTGGTGTGTTACACCAACAGGCATTTGCAGCACTTACAGCGGGCGGAGTGTGCCTCCTGCACATTATACACCTGAAGTTAGCCCGTATTGCTGTGTTTTCCTGTTGTGTTACACCAACAGGCATTTGCAGCACTTACAGCGGGCGGAGTGTGCCTCCTGCACATTATACACCTGAAGTTAGCCTGTATTGCTGTGTTTTCCTGGTGTGTTACACCAACAGGCATTTGCAGCACTTACAGCGGTAGGAGTGTGCCTCCTGATCATATTACACCTGAAGTTAGCCCGTATTGCTGTGTTTTCCTGGTGTGTTACACCAACAGGCATTTGCAGCACTTACAGCGGGCGGAGTGTGCCTCCTGCACATTATACACCTGAAGTTAGCCTGTATTGCTGTGTTTTCCTGGTGTGTTACACCAACAGGCATTTGCAGCACTTACAGCGGGCGGAGTGTGCCTCCTGATCATATTACACCTGAAGTTAGCCCGTATTGCTGTGTTTTCCTGGTGTGTTACACCAACAGGCATTTGCAGCACTTACAGCGGGCGGAGTGTGCCTCCTGCACATTATACACCTGAAGTTAGCCCGTATTGCTGTGTTTTCCTGGTGTGTTACACCTACAGGCATTTGCAGCACTTACAGCGGGCGGAGTGTGCCTCCTGCACATTATACACCTGAAGTTAGCCTGTATTGCTGTGTTTTCCTGGTGTGTTACACCAACAGGCATTTGCAGCACTTACAGCGGGCAGAGTGTGCCTCCTGATCATATTACACCTAAAGTTATCCCGTATTGCTGTGTTTTCCTAGTGTGTTACACCAACAGGCATTTGCAGCACTTACAGCGGGCAGAGTGTGCCTCCTGCACATTATACACCTGAAGTTAGCCCGTATTGCTGTGTTTTCCTGGTGTGTTACACCAACAGGCATTTGCAGCACTTACAGCAGGCGTAGTGTGATTCCTGCAAAATATACTCCTGAAGCTAGGCCTTATTGCTGGTTTTCCCATCTCCCTGCAGGCCATTAGAATGTCTGGAAGGCAAACAAGGAGAGGCAGACAGTCAGGAGCCAATAAAAGAGGGCAAGAGTCAACAGTGCTGGCTGTGGACGCGGTGCATCGCCATCAGCACGTGGCCATGGGACACGCTTGTCCTTCTTTTCGGCAGCTGGACGCGTTGAGCCGCATCATGCCGAAGACTTGGTAGAGTGGATGACCAAGCCCTCCTCATCCTCCTCATCCTCCTCATCCTCTCTCACCCAGGCTCAGGGTACTGGCAAAGCAGCTGCCAAAGCGTCCTCTTCCCTGGTATCAATGTCATCATGAGTCACTCCTTCCCTAGACCAACCATGTCCTCCTGAGGAGTCCCCCGAACTGTTTGAGCACAGTGTTGGGTACATGCTCCAGGAGGATGCCCAGTGTTTTGAAGGGTCTGATGATGATACCCAGCTAGAGGAAGGCAGTAGCGTGAGAGCAGAGAGAGGGGATGCTCAAGAAGGACACCAATCTGGCAGTCATGTTCCAGCAGCTGCAGCATACTGCCAGATTGGCTCCAGTGATGAGGAGGGAGGGGATGATGAGGTCACTGACTCCACGTGGGTGCCTAATAGGAGAGAGGAGGAGGAGGATGAGGAGGAGGCACATCTCCAACGAGGCTGGATGCCCTCGGGGGGGCAGCGTAAGGGCAGCACACTGACGGAATCACACCGCAGAGCTCCGCCTGTGCAGGGCACTGCCTCTGCCCGTTATTCAAAAAGTTCTTTGGTGTGGGCCTTTTTTGAGTCGAGTGCATCAGATCGCACAGCTGCTGTTTGCAACATATGTCTCAAGCGTATATCGCGTGGCCAAAACATCACCCGCTTGGGTACCACATGCTTGACCAGACATATGTTGATCTGCCATGCAGCTCGTTGGCAAGCCTACCTTAAAGACCCACACCAAAGAACAAAGCGGACCTCTCCTTGCACCGCATCAGCTGGGATCTCCAACCCCACTATACCTTCAGTCCTCTCTGAAACCTGCACTGAGAGGAATGAAGGTGTAGAATTAGGTGTGTCACAGCCAAGTACTTGCGGACACTCTGCTAGCAGTACACCGACGTCTGATTCTAGCAGGCAAATTTCCCTGCCCCAGCTGCTGGACCGTCGAAAGAAGTTCACTCCCAGCCATCCACATGCCCAGCGGTTGAATGCTAGCTTGGCTAAATTGCTAGCTCTTCAACTGCTGCCTTTTCAGTTGGTAGACTCGGCCCCCTTCCGTGAGTTTGTGCAATGTGTGGTTCCTCAGTGGCAGGTTCCCAAACGCCACTTTTTCTCACGGAAGGCGATTCCGGCTCTCTACCAGCATGTGGAAGGCAATGTCTTGACCTCGCTGGACAGGGCGGTCAGCGGTAAGGTGCATATTACCGCTGACTCATGGTCCAGCAGGCATGGACAGGGACGTTACCTTTCTTTCACGGCCCATTGGGTCACTATTTTGGCAGCTGGGAAGGATGCAGGACAAGGTGCAGTAGTGTTGGAGGTTGTTCCGCCGCCACACCTCCAAAATGCTACTACTGGTTGTGACACACCTCTCTCCTCCACCCCCTCCTCTTCTTCTTCCTCCATGGCCTCTTCCTGTGCTTTGTCCTCGGAACCAGCGGTGCTCCGTAGGCATTCAAGGGGCTACGCAAGTATGCAGGCAAAAAGATGCCATGCCGTGCTTGCGCTGGTGTGTTTGGGGGACAGGAGCCACACTGGGGCAGAGGTTCTGTCTGCTCTGCAGGGGCAGGCCGAGAGGTGGTTGACGCCACGCCAGCTTAAGCCAGGAATGGTGGTTTGCGACAATGGCACCAACCTCCTCTCCGCCCTCCGACAGGGACAACTGACCCATGTGCCCTGTGTGGCTCACGTCCTTAACCTGGTGGTGCAGCGGTTCTTGGGCAGGTACCCGGGCTTACAGGATGTCCTGAGGCAGGCCAGGAAAGTCTGTGTGCATTTCCGCAGATCTTATAATGCCAGTGCTCGCCTGGCTGAGCTGCAAAAGGAGTTGAACCTGCCCAAGAACCGCCTTATATGTGACATGCCCACCAGGTGGAACTCAACGTTGGCCATGCTGCAGCGGATGCACACGCAGCAGAGGGCCATCAATGAGTACCTGTGCGACTACGGCACCAGGACAGGGTCAGGGGAGCTCAGTTTTTTTTCACCACGCCAGTGGGGCATGATCAGGGATGCATGCACTGTCCTGGCACCATTTGAGGAGGCCACGAGGATGGTGAGCAGTGACAGTGCATGCATCAGTGACACTGTACCTCTTGTCCACCTGTTGGAACATACGCTGCGTGGAATAATGGACAGGGCACTTGAGGCAGAACAGAGGCAGGAAGAGGAGGACTTCCTTGCCTCTCAAGGCCCCCTTTACCCAGACAGTGTTCCTTCTGTCCCACCCATCGCACAGGAAGAGGAGGAGGAGGAGGATTGTGTCAGCATGGAGGTGGAGCCTGGCACTCAGCATCAGCAGCAGCAGTCTTTTAGGGATGATTTACAGTCCCAAGAAACCAGTGGACTTGTACGTGGCTGGGAGGAGGTGGCTGCGGATCATGTCGTCCTTAGTGGCCCAGAGGACTCCGGACCGAATGCCTCAGCTAACCTACGCTGCATGGCCTCCCTGATCCTGCAAAGTCTGCGGAAGGATCCTCGTATTCTTGAGATCAAGGAGAGGGACCATTACTGGCTGGCTACTCTCCTTGATCCACGGTACAAGGGTAAGGTTGCGGACCTTATCTTACCGTCGCAGAGGGAGCAGAGGATGAGACAACTCCGGGAGGCCTTGCAGAAAGGTCTGTGCAACGCGTTCCCAGAGACTGGGAGGATACAAACTCCTGGTCCTGGACAACGAGTTGCTGAGGCTTCGGTCAGTCAAAGAAGGAGCGGTGGGGAAGGTGGCCGTCTGACCGATGCGTTCAGACAATTCTTTAGTCCGCAGCCCCAAGGTATGATTGGTTCCAGCAACCATCGCCAGCGTCTGATATACATGGTGCAGGAATACCTAGGGGCAAGGTCAGACTTGGACACCTTCCCCACCGAAAATCCTCTGGCTTACTGGGTCTTGAGGATGGATCACTGGCCAGAGCTTGCACAGTATGCAATTGAGCTACTGGCCTGTCTTGCATCCAGCGTTCTTTCAGAACGCACATTCAGTGCTGCTGGAGGATTTGTCACGATCACAGGGTGCGCCTGTCCACCGACTCGGTTGATCGACTGACCTTCATAAAGATGAACCAGTCTTGGATCACCACCAGCTACCAAACACCTGAAGCTGATATAACAGACTAATTTATTTTCAAATGTCACATCCCTTCAAGACTGATGCTGATGCTGAGAGACTGTCCTGTTATGTTGACTGACTATCCTCCTCCTCCTCCTCAATGATCCGATTGATGATGATAGCTTGGAAGAACATTTTTGTTTCTGGGTGCCGCCACCAGTGGCTAAGGCCCAATTTTTCAGCCCCTGTTTAACAGGGGCATGTAATTAAAATGTTTTATGCAATGCTTTGCAGCAGGGCTCATTCCTGCACTACAACCAGAGTATCTGGGAGAGGTTGCAGTGTCGTGGCACCAGCACCAGTGGCTAAGGCCCAATTTTTCAGCCCCTGTTTAACATGGGCGTGTTATTACAATTTTTTATGCAATGCTTTGCAGCAGGGCTCATTCCTGCACTTCAACTAGAGTATCTGGGAGAGGTTGCAGTGTCGTGGCACCAGCACCAGTGCCTAAGGCTTAATTTTTCAGCCCCTGTTTAACAGGTGCGTGTAATTACAATTTTTAATGCAATACTTTGCAACAGGGCTCATTGCTGTGCTCCAAGTACAGTATCTGTGAGGGGTTGCAGTGTTGTGGCACCAGTGCTAAGGCCCAATTTTTCTGCCCCTGTTTAACAGAGGCATGTAATTACAATTCTTGATCTAATAATTCACAGCAGGGCCCATTCCTGCGCCCACCAAGAGTAACTGTGAGGCCTTACAGTGTTGTGTCAACACCACCACCACCACCACCAAAGGCCCAATTTTTCAGCCCCTGTTCAACAGGGGCATGCAATTACAATTCTTGATCTAATAATTCACAGCAGGGCCCATTCATGCGCCCACCAAGAGTAACTGTGAGGGCTCACAGTGTTGTGGCAACACCATCATGTAAGGGGCAAATTTCAGCTGAGTATATACGGCAGGCCCCTACTTTCAAACATCCTCCTTGCAAACGGAAGGATACAACAGGAAGTGAGAGGAAATCTACCCCTAGGAAGGCAAATTCTCTCCTGTAAGAGTTAATATGGGAAAAAAAGTGTCTCCTCTCCACTGATACTTTATCACCAATTATTGTTTCAATAAAAAACCCAAATTTTCAAAAAACATTTGTCATTAGGACGGAAAGTGAGGTGAACTGTTCTGAACAGGTGCACACTGCACAGACAGCAAAACAAATGTTACAGGGGTGATAACCCTTCCCTATGTTTTCCAAAAAGCTTAAAAATAGATTTTTTGGCTGGAGCTACACTTAAACAATGTACCTGTTCAAAATTACAAACAGATTCTACATAAGAACAAACCTACAGTCCCTGTCTTGTATGCACCGCCTGTATACAGCTGTTCAGAGTATATAGGGCCTTTTTTATTTTGTGTGCGGGGTTCCCCTTAATATTCATACAAGACCCAAAGGGGGGTAATGGGCTGGGGTAGGGGGGGGGGGGGGGGTGATGGGGTAGCTATGCCATTTTTCTTAAAGATTTTCATCCATATTACCGGGACCAGACATTACATTAAAGCCGCAAGCAGTTTTAAATGGCTTTTTTTCCTTTAGAAATGTAATTTTGTGCAGGGACAGTTCTAAACACGGGAAACACGTGGCACTTCACAGGTATACTTTAGACACCCCCCAGGTACGATATTTAAAGGAATATTTGACTTTTTTTTTACTTTATGCATCATTAAAATTACTGCTCGGACATTTTTAAAACTTATTTTTGCATTGATACATGTCCCCTGGTGCAGAACCCGGGTTCCCAAACCCTTTTTAGGACAATAACATGCATAATAGTCGTTATAATTAGCACTTTAGATTTCGAATGTTCGCATCCATTGTATTTAATAGGGTTCTAAAGTTCGTGCAAACTTTCGGTCCGTTCGCGGGTTCTGGTGCGAACCGAACCCGGGGGTGTTCGGCTCATCACTATTACCAATCTAACCTCTGCCATTACTGCAGTGCACCGAGCCAATTTCTCCATTACTATCCAGTTAAACTATCTGGTAAGAAAGATTCCTCTGTCCTTCAGCCCTATGTCCTGTAGGCTTCCTCGACTCACATATTATTACCTTTACCTCTGCAGGGTCCCCTAAAAAACTACAGAGGTACTCACCATTGTAGATTCTGGGAAAGTACCTGTTTTTGAATGCTTCCCTACCTCAACAGCTTTGAATTTCTCTCCACACCAAGGTTCCATCTCTGCCTATCCGGTTGGCTGACAGGTCAGCCATCAGATCAGGACCAGTCACTCTTTTCCACTTCTCACCAAAATTTCCCTGGCTTATCATAATATCTAAGCAGCGATATGATCACTTCACTATTTCCTGTTATTTTGATCATTTCCTGGTTACAAGCCCATAACCCAAATATCAGCTGGTCCTTGGGAGATATCTTCTCGAACAACTGTGGCCAGTTCTGCCTGGTTAGTCCCAGAAGCCTTCTTTGGATTGATATGAAAAGGGAGCCTCCCCCTCATAATCCCTGATTACCTACATGTCTTTGATAAGAAAGGGTTAGGTATTCTTCCAACACCTCACATCCATGACTGCCCAATTGAGCTTCTACCCATTTCATTTGGCCAGAATATTCTGAACTTGAGCTGGTCAACTTCAAGGGGGGTTCTCCTCAGTTCTAAAATTGTCAGCCCCCACTGACAAGAAAGGTATTCAACGTTTTCTGGGATTCAATAATTTATCCTGTAAATTCATATTACTGTCAGGGCTGGGCTCAGTCCTTCCTTCTTTTCCACAGTGACTCACCTGATGATGGTATCCTGTTCATCAGTCCTGCTGGTTACTTACTTACTGTTCAGTTCAGTTCCTCTCTGCCTTTGCCTTGGTCAACACATCCAGAGACTCTTTTCTGTGTACCTGTTGAAGACTTGCTTGGCTGACGTCCCTTCTGGTTCCTGATCCTGCTTGCTGTTCCACTACGCTGATTACCTGATTTCCTGGCCTGTCCTGAAGTACGCTGATCTCTGGCTCCCTGACGTCCTGGCTTGTCTGACTATCCGTTCCAGTTACGGAACTCTAGCTATGATTTGACTACGTTGCTCTGTTTACCTTTTACTATTAATATTATTATTAAACAAGTGCGATTTTAACTGCACTTCTGTCTCGGTCTGATTCATGGTTTCTGACAATTACTTATTAGTTTGCACATCTTCTTGCCATGTTGAACGATGCCTTTGCCTTTGATAAGCTGAAAACTTTGTTTACTTCAATACAAATTATAAAGCATGCAGACCCATCTTTTCTTTTTGTTCTGGAGGTAGTCTTATTGGAAACAACCGTAGGCACAATCGTATATCAATGATCAAGCTAAAAAGTACTTTTTCCCCATAAAAGATGAGTTTGTTCAAGAAGTATTATGACATTGATGAGAAGGAATTATTGGCAATTAAAGCAGCTTTGGAAGACTGGTTTTATGTGTTGGGAGTATCCTAGCCTTTTCTCATTTTTACCAATCATAGGAGCCTAAATTACCTGAGAACAGCCAAGTGCCTTAGACTACGCCAGGCCAAGGGGTTCTTTTCTTCTCTGGTATCAATTTTTATTTGACTTACCAAACTGGGTTCAAGAACATTTGTCGCACATCAGCTTTGCAGATGATCTGGTTGTAGACAGGGTGCAGCGTGATGTGTCGGCAAGCAGAGATCACACAGAGGCCAAGATGAAAGTGAACAATGTATTAAGAGTCCCAACAATGAACAACTAGGCCCGGTGTGTAGGTGGATCTGCTCTTACCTTACCTTACATTATATCACACCCTGTCAACACAGCATAGCCATCCTATTCCTGCAACCCCTTGGAGGGCCACAACCTTGTTTCAGCTTGAAGCAAAGGGGGGGCACTAAGGTCGCCAACACATCACCAGGGGCCACTAGGGTCACTAGCCCACCACCCCTTGCAGGGTGCTAACATAAAGACCTCGTTGTCACTTAGACACACTGAAAGTGATTTTATTATTTAAGTTACACAAAGCTAAATAATATGTCTAAGACGTCTCAGTTAAAAGCCAGATGAGCTCTGATGAAGCTGGATCTGCTACCTAAACATGAAAACATCTAGCATCAGATGGGGAGGTGTAGTTGCAGGGCAGGTTAGCATGTGTTGAGGAAAGCACTGACATAATATAGTGTATCATCAGACTAACTGGCCTGATGATACAGGAGAGCATTGTCCAAAATAGTTTTCTGATATTAATGCTTTTAATTGCTTGTGTTTATGGGTACAACCACATTGTTTCTATTAAAACATATCTAAACCCAGAAGTGGAAATTTAATGTATTGCAACACACCAGTCGTTAGATGTGGTGGCTGCATTTATTTTATTTTTTCAGTTTTTTTAGCTTTATTTTCACCTGGTAATCTTAGCACAGTTCTTCTATCATTGTATCTATGAGGGGAATCATGGACTGGACTTAAAACGTATCTTCCTTTGTTAATTTCCATTACATGGTGGATTGATGGGACTAAAAGTTTACCCAATAAACATTTAGTTTTCTAGATAATCAATTTGTATTGTGTTTTAATATGTTATCGAAAAACAACATCTGACAATCATTATATGATGTATATCTGGATAACAATTACTGGCATTGACAGGAGGTACAGTCAAATGATCAGGGACATGGTCAGTGTGAGCACTCTTCCCATTATATAGTCTTGGGTGCCCTGAGCCAGGTCGTCTAAACCATAAGCAGATCAATGTCAATAATAAACTCAATATTATAATGAGATAAATACAAGAATAAAACAAATGTATATGAACAGGTTTACAAAAAGGGAACAAGTGTCATGTGCAGGTACCATTGGAAGTCATATGGCCTAGAACTAAAGGCCATATAAAAGGAACAAAAATGGTGTGGGTAAGCACTACTCTACTACTGATAACTAGTAAATAGTAATATAATGGTGCCAGGAGATGCCTTAATTTACACCCAATTCATACATCTCAAGTGTCTGTAATTTCACAGGTGTAGTACATCCATCCTGCCTCTATGTCCCTAAATTGTTCAAGTTTATTTTTAAAAGTGTGAATCCAGTATTCAGCTTCCATTATATTGTCTACCTCCCTCTTCCAATCCAAGAATGACGGACAAGCAGCTTGTTTCCAAAATGTCAGAATCAAGCTTTTAGTTGCGTTTAAGTATGGAGTCACACTGGTTTTTTTTTAAGATTTAAAAGACAAGGGTATATCATGAAAGAGGTAGTGTAGAGCCATGCTTCTAATTGGTTTAATGGTGGTCTTCTGAATCCAAGGGTAAATGGAATCCCCAAAGCTCCTAATTTTTGGAGATGACCACCATACTGTATATATGGAGAAAGGTACCCTTTTGATTACAACCTCTCCAGCACCTCAAAACTGCCCCTGAAAAAACTTGCACGAAACGTTAAGGAGTTTTTTACCATCTACCTAAAAACTTGCAGCAAAACTCCTGAACTTTTGAGTACACAGCTGAAGCATGTAAGAGTCTTATAATTTTTGGAGATGAGGAGTCGTGAATTCAATATCAAGCTCCCTCTCCTACTCTCTGATAAAGTAGTAGACCAGTGTGGACTGTGACACGAGTAACAGCTTATACATATGAGGAAGAAAGTGTCTCTTATCCTGAACTTTCATGCAAAGGAGAGCATTCGGAAACCACTGGCAGCTTAGGGGTAACTTTGTGAATAAAATAGTTGTTGGTATCCTCATGTAAAATGGGGAAGGCCCTTAGGGAATGTCTCAGTCTCCAGGGCCAATAACTGTACAGTAAGAGCAAATGTGGCACATTTAGTGTCTCCATCCATCCCCCAGGTCCAAAAAAAGTGTAGGTCCTTGCCTGGTTCAAACCAAGGGAAGCCCCCTAATGGAGTCAGAGGAGTCATTGGGGCCAAGTTACCATTATTGTTCAGACAGTCAGATTCATTCGTGTGAATGGGGATGCCTAGGAAGAAAGCCCTCTATGCCCCGCCAGAATTCAAGAGGGTCCTGCTACAGTTCTGCCCCATAGCCTTTTCTAGTGGCACCCATCGTTTTTCAGTTGAATTATGGTGCAATTCACTATGTAGACCGGTGCCATCACCTTGTAATATAGAGCTATGTTGGGTAGGCTCAGGTCACCATCTAACTTTTGTTTGCATAGTACTGTGTAGGCTAGTCTGGGATTTTTCCTGTTCCAGACAAATGTTGAGAGGTGTCTTCTCAGTCATCCAAAGATGACATGAGGGAGATCTATGGTAACAGTATATAGTAAATAAATGATATGCGGGAGAAAGTAAATTTTGATTACATTTATCCTGTCATGTCTGGAGGTCTCTACCCTCTCTATCAAGGAGGGACCGATAATTAAGGTTGTACAGGCATTTGAAGTCTGGTGAGATGTGGATCCCTAAGTACAGGAGTGACTCAATTCGTCAGACAAATGGGAAGGATTGGCGTAACTGTGAATTCAAGACCCCTGTTACATTAATTTATATTCAAATTAAACAGTTGCCCAAATCTATGCAGTTCCGACATTAGGACTGGGACAGTGGTGGTCGGCTGAGAAACATATAATAACACATCATCAGTGTAGGCCAGACTTTCTCGACCTTTTCAACATTGAGGAACCCTTGAAATAACCTTTCGGTCTCAGGGAACCGCTGTTAAAAATGGCTATATTTACAACTCATGATACATTGGTTTAATGGTCAATCTAAGAGTGCTCCTTACATCTGTTATCTTGGGGAAGAATTTCCCCCTAAGGATAGCTAAAAAGATCATTGGTGCCACTGGGAACTTATCTCAGAGGCAAAAATTGGTCATTGCTCAAGGAACCCCTAGCAACCATTGGAGGAACCCTAGGGTTCCACGGAAGCCTAGTTGAGAAACCCTGGTGTAGGCAGACGTTTCTGCTCTCTTGAGCCTATTTGGATACCATTGATGTCCCCGTTGCTTCTGACCTTTCGTAGGAAAGGATCCAAGACTAATGCGAGAAGCAAGGGCACACTTGTCAGGTTTTTTTTACAATATAAAAAGGCTTAGACAATGTACCAAAATATGGTTATTTATCCTTTCTTTTAAGCTCACTGGAAGTGACAAGGACTCTGAATGTCTGGCAAAATCAACAAGTATTTTCTGTACTTGGTCAAAAGTTTGTAATCTGAAAAATTAGAAACAAATGCAACTACCAGATCTATGGACTGGTAGGCTACATTATAATAAATATTTGTTTTTTAGGTTACGATATATTTTAATTTAATACATCATGTTCCAAATTATTATGCAAATTCTATTTCAGTGTCACAAAGATTAAATATTTTGTTTTTCAGTTTAACTCATGGATGGCATTGTGTCTCAGGTAGGGATGAGCTTGGTGTTCGAGTCGAACATACGTTCGACTCGAACATCGGCTGTTCGATCGTTCGACGAAGATCGAACGATTTGGGCCGTTCGCGCCAAATTCGAGTGACGCGAACGGCCCACAATGCACTACGCCATCGCAGTGTCATCCAGGCGCTGTGATTGGCCAAGCATGCACTGTGACCCCGCATGCTTGGCCAATCACAGCGCCGGCAGCGAGGAGAGCAATGATTGGCCACAGGCAGGATGCCTGTGGCCAATTATTGCTGAGGGTGTTTAGTACACGCCCCACACTATAAAAGGCCGCCAGCACGGCGGCCTAGTGTAGTGTGTTCCGGAGCAGGGAAAGAGAAGCATAGGCAGGGACAGTGACATTTATTTTTTCTTGCTTAACCTGGATTCCTTTAGTTTAGGGAAAGAGAAGGATAGGTAGGGAGAGTGTCAGTGTGTTTTACTGTACGAATCCTTGTTTCTAGGGACAGGGAAGGACAGTGAGGGAAATTCTCCTTGTGCTATAGTGTGCTTTAAAAAAACATTTTTTCTAGGGACAGAAAACTATAGGTAGGGAGAGTGTCAGTGTGTTTTACTGTGCGAATCCTTGTTTCTAGGGACAGGGAAGGACAGTGAGGGAAATTCTCCTTGTGCTATAGTGTGCTTTAAAAAAACATTTTTTCTAGGGACAGAAAACTATAGGTAGGGAGAGTGTCAGTGTGTTTTACTGTACGAATCCTTGTTTCTAGGGACAGGGAAGGACAGTGAGGGAAATTCTCCTTGTGCTATAGTGTGCTTTAAAAAAACATTTTTTCTAGGGACAGAAAACTATAGGTAGGGAGAGTGTCAGTGTGTTTTACTGTGCGAATCCTTGTTTCTAGGGACAGGGAAGGACAGTGAGGGAAATTCTCCTTGAGCTATAGTGTGCTTTAAAAAAACATTTTTTCTAGGGACAGAAAACTATAGGTAGGGAGAGTGTCAGTGTGTTTTACTGTGCGAATCCTTGTTTCTAGGGACAGGGAAGGACAGTGAGGGAAATTCTCCTTGTGCTATAGTGTGCTTTAAAAAAACATTTTTTCTAGGGACAGAAAACTATAGGTAGGGAGAGTGTCAGTGTGTTTTACTGTACGAATCCTTGTTTCTAGGGACAGGGAAGGACAGTGAGGGAAATTCTCCTTGTGCTATAGTGTGCTTTAAAAAAACATTTTTTCTAGGGACAGAAAACTATAGGTAGGGAGAGTGTCAGTGTGTTTTACTGTACGAATCCTTGTTTCTAGGGACAGGGAAGGACAGTGAGGGAAATTCTCCTTGTGCTATAGTGTGCTTTAAAAAAACATTTTTTCTAGGGACAGAAAACTATAGGTAGGGAGAGTGTCAGTGTGTTTTACTGTACGAATCCTTGTTTCTAGGGACAGGGAAGGACAGTGAGGGAAATTCTCCTTGTGCTATAGTGTGCTTTAAAAAAACATTTTTTCTAGGGACAGAAAACTATAGGTAGGGAGAGTGTCAGTGTGTTTTACTGTACGAATCCTTGTTTCTAGGGACAGGGAAGGACAGTGAGGGAAATTCTCCTTGTGCTATAGTGTGCTTTAAAAAAACATTTTTTCTAGGGACAGAAAACTATAGGTAGGGAGAGTGTCAGTGTGTTTTACTGTGCGAATCCTTGTTTCTAGGGACAGGGAAGGACAGTGAGGGAAATTCTCCTTGTGCTATAGTGTGCTTTAAAAAAACATTTTTTCTAGGGACAGAAAACTATAGGTAGGGAGAGTGTCAGTGTGTTTTACTGTGCGAATCCTTGTTTCTAGGGACAGGGAAGGACAGTGAGGGAAATTCTCCTTGTGCTATAGTGTGCTTTAAAAAAACATTTTTTCTAGGGACAGAAAACTATAGGTAGGGAGAGTGTCAGTGTGTTTTACTGTACGAATCCTTGTTTCTAGGGACAGGGAAGGACAGTGAGGGAAATTCTCCTTGTGCTATAGTGTGCTTTAAAAAAACATTTTTTCTAGGGACAGAAAACTATAGGTAGGGAGAGTGTCAGAGTGTTTTACTGTGCGAATCCTTGTTTCTAGGGACAGGGAAGGACAGTGAGGGAAATTCTCCTTGTGCTATAGTGTGCTTTAAAAAAACATTTTTTCTAGGGACAGGAAACTATAGGTAGGGAGAGTGTCAGTGTGTTTTACTGTACGAATCCTTGTTTCTAGGGACAGGGAAGGACAGTGAGGGAAATTCTCCTTGTGCTATAGTGTGCTTTAAAAAAACATTTTTTCTAGGGACAGAAAACTATAGGTAGGGAGAGTGTCAGTGTGTTTTACTGTACGAATCCTTGTTTCTAGGGACAGGGAAGGACAGTGAGGGAAATTCTCCTTGTGCTATAGTGTGCTTTAAAAAAACATTTTTTCTAGGGACAGAAAACTATAGGTAGGGAGAGTGTCAGTGTGTTTTACTGTACGAATCCTTGTTTCTAGGGACAGGGAAGGACAGTGAGGGAAATTCTCCTTGTGCTATAGTGTGCTTTAAAAAAACATTTTTTCTAGGGACAGAAAACTATAGGTCGGGAGAGTGTCAGTGTGTTTTACTGTACGAATCCTTGTTTCTAGGGACAGGGAAGGACAGTGAGGGAAATTCTCCTTGTGCTATAGTGTGCTTTAAAAAAACATTTTTTCTAGGGACAGAAAACTATAGGTAGGGAGAGTGTCAGTGTGTTTTACTGTACGAATCCTTGTTTCTAGGGACAGGGAAGGACAGTGAGGGAAATTCTCCTTGTGCTATAGTGTGCTTTAAAAAAACATTTTTTCTAGGGACAGAAAACTATAGGTAGGGAGATTGTCAGTGTGTTTTACTGTACGAATCCTTGTTTCTAGGGACAGGGAAGGACAGTGAGGGAAATTCTCCTTGTGCTATAGTGTGCTTTAAAAAAAATAATTTTCTAGGGACAGAAAACTATAGGTAGGGAGAGTGTCAGTGTGTTTTACTGTGCAAATCCTTGTTTCTAGGGACAGGGAAGGACAGTGAGGGAAATTCTCCTTGTGCTATAGTGTGCTTTAAAAAAACATTTTTTCTAGGGACAGAAAACTATAGGTAGGGAGAGTGTCAGTGTGTTTTACTGTGCGAATCCTTGTTTCTAGGGACAGGGAAGGACAGTGAGGGAAATTCTCCTTGTGCTATAGTGTGCTTTAAAAAAACATTTTTTCTAGGGACAGAAAACTATAGGTAGGGAGAGTGTCAGTGTGTTTTACTGTGCGAATCCTTGTTTCTAGGGACAGGGAAGGACAGTGAGGGAAATTCTCCTTGTGCTATAGTGTGCTTTAAAAAAACATTTTTTCTAGGGACAGAAAACTATAGGTAGGGAGAGTGTCAGTGTGTTTTACTGTACGAATCCTTGTTTCTAGGGACAGGGAAGGACAGTGAGGGAAATTCTCCTTGTGCTATAGTGTGCTTTAAAAAAACATTTTTTCTAGGGACAGAAAACTATAGGTAGGGAGAGTGTCAGTGTGTTTTACTGTACGAATCCCTGTTTCTAGGGACAGGGAAGGACAGTGAGGGAAATTCTCCTTGTGCTATAGTGTGCTTTAAAAAAACATTTTTTCTAGGGACAGAAAACTATAGGTAGGGAGAGTGTCAGTGTGTTTTACTGTACGAATCCTTGTTTCTAGGGACAGGGAAGGACAGTAGTGAGGGAAATTCTCCTTGTGCTATAGTGTGCTTTAAAAAAACATTTTTTCTAGGGACAGAAAACTATAGGTAGGGAGAGTGTCAGTGTGTTTTACTGTACGAATCCTTGTTTCTAGGGACAGGGAAGGACAGTGAGGGAAATTCTCCTTGTGCTATAGTGTGCTTTAAAAAAACATTTTTTCTAGGGACAGAAAACTATAGGTAGGGAGAGTGTCAGTGTGTTTTACTGTGCGAATCCTTGTTTCTAGGGACAGGGAAGGACAGTGAGGGAAATTCTCCTTGTGCTATAGTGTGCTTTAAAAAAACATTTTTTCTAGGGACAGAAAACTATAGGTAGGGAGAGTGTCAATGTGTTTTACTGTACGAATCCTTGTTTCTAGGGACAGGGAAGGACAGTGAGGGAAATTCTCCTTGTGCTATAGTGTGCTTTAAAAAAACATTTTTTCTAGGGACAGAAAACTATAGGTAGGGAGAGTGTCAGTGTGTTTTACTGTACGAATCCTTGTTTCTAGGGACAGGGAAGGACAGTGAGGGAAATTCTCCTTGTGCTATAGTGTGCTTTAAAAAAACTTTTTTTCTAGGGACAGAAAACTATAGGTAGGGAGAGTGTCAGTGTGTTTTACTGTGCGAATCCTTGTTTCTAGGGACAGGGAAGGACAGTGAGGGAAATTCTCCTTGTGCTATAGTGTGCTTTAAAAAAACATTTTTTCTAGGGACAGAAAACTATAGGTAGGGAGAGTGTCAGTGTGTTTTACTGTACGAATCCTTGTTTCTAGGGACAGGGAAGGACAGTGAGGGAAATTCTCCTTGTGCTATAGTGTGCTTTAAAAAAACATTTTTTCTAGGGACAGAAAACTATAGGTAGGGAGAGTGTCAGTGTGTTTTACTGTGCGAATCCTTGTTTCTAGGGACAGGGAAGGACAGTGAGGGAAATTCTCCTTGTGCTATAGTGTGCTTTAAAAAAACATTTTTTCTAGGGACAGAAAACTATAGGTAGGGAGAGTGTCAGTGTGTTTTACTGTACGAATCCTTGTTTCTAGGGACAGGGAAGGACAGTGAGGGAAATTCTCCTTGTGCTATAGTGTGCTTTAAAAAAACATTTTTTCTAGGGACAGAAAACTATAGGTAGGGAGAGTGTCAGTGTGTTTTACTGTACGAATCCTTGTTTCTAGGGACAGGGAAGGACAGTGAGGGAAATTCTCCTTGTGCTATAGTGTGCTTTAAAAAAACATTTTTTCTAGGGACAGAAAACTATAGGTAGGGAGAGTGTCAGTGTGTTTTACTGTGCGAATCCTTGTTTCTAGGGACAGGGAAGGACAGTGAGGGAAATTCTCCTTGTGCTATAGTGTGCTTTAAAAAAACATTTTTTCTAGGGACAGAAAACTATAGGTAGGGAGAGTGTCAGTGTGTTTTACTGTACGAATCCTTGTTTCTAGGGACAGGGAAGGACAGTGAGGGAAATTCTCCTTGTGCTATAGTGTGCTTTAAAAAAACATTTTTTCTAGGGACAGAAAACTATAGGTAGGGAGAGTGTCAGTGTGTTTTACTGTACGAATCCTTGTTTCTAGGGACAGGGAAGGACAGTGAGGGAAATTCTCCTTGTGCTATAGTGTGCTTTAAAAAAACATTTTTTTCTAGGGACAGAAAACTATAGGTAGGGAGAGTGTCAGTGTGTTTTACTGTACGAATCCTTGTTTCTAGGGACAGGGAAGGACAGTGAGGGAAATTCTCCTTGTGCTATAGTGTGCTTTAAAAAAACATTTTTTCTAGGGACAGAAAACTATAGGTAGGGAGAGTGTCAGTGTGTTTTACTGTGCGAATCCTTGTTTCTAGGGACAGGGAAGGACAGTGAGGGAAATTCTCCTTGTGCTATAGTGTGCTTTAAAAAAACATTTTTTCTAGGGACAGAAAACTATAGGTAGGGAGAGTGTCAGTGTGTTTTACTGTACGAATCCTTGTTTCTAGGGACAGGGAAGGACAGTGAGGGAAATTCTCCTTGTGCTATAGTGTGCTTTAAAAAAACATTTTTTCTAGGGACAGAAAACTATAGGTAGGGAGAGTGTCAGTGTGTTTTACTGTACGAATCCTTGTTTCTAGGGACAGGGAAGGACAGTGAGGGAAATTCTCCTTGTGCTATAGTGTGCTTTAAAAAAACATTTTTTCTAGGGACAGAAAACTATAGGTAGGGAGAGTGTCAGTGTGTTTTACTGTGCGAATCCTTGTTTCTAGGGACAGGGAAGGACAGTGAGGGAAATTCTCCTTGTGCTATAGTGTGCTTTAAAAAAACATTTTTTCTAGGGACAGAAAACTATAGGTAGGGAGAGTGTCAGTGTGTTTTACTGTACGAATCCTTGTTTCTAGGGACAGGGAAGGACAGTGAGGGAAATTCTCCTTGTGCTATAGTGTGCTTTAAAAAAACATTTTTTTCTAGGGACAGAAAACTATAGGTAGGGAGAGTGTCAGTGTGTTTTACTGTACGAATCCTTGTTTCTAGGGACAGGGAAGGACAGTGAGGGAAATTCTCCTTGTGCTATAGTGTGCTTTAAAAAAACATTTTTTCTAGGGACAGAAAACTATAGGTAGGGAGAGTGTCAGTGTGTTTTACTGTACGAATCCTTGTTTCTAGGGACAGGGAAGGACAGTGAAGGAAATTCTCCTTGTGCTATAGTGTGCTTTAAAAAAACATTTTTTCTAGGGACAGAAAACTATAGGTAGGGAGAGTGTCAGTGTGTTTTACTGTACGAATCCTTGTTTCTAGGGACAGGGAAGGACAGTGAGGGAAATTCTCCTTGTGCTATAGTGTGCTTTAAAAAAACATTTTTTCTAGGGACAGAAAACTATAGGTAGGGAGAGTGTCAGTGTGTTTTACTGTGCGAATACTTGTTTCTAGGGACAGGGAAGGACAGTGAGGGAAATTCTCCTTGTGCTATAGTGTGCTTTAAAAAAACATTTTTTCTAGGGACAGAAAACTATAGGTAGGGAGAGTGTCAGTGTGTTTTACTGTACGAATCCTTGTTTCTAGGGACAGGGAAGGACAGTGAGGGAAATTCTCCTTGTGCTATAGTGTGCTTTAAAAAAACATTTTTTCTAGGGACAGAAAACTATAGGTAGGGAGAGTGTCAGTGTGTTTTACTGTACGAATCCTTGTTTCTAGGGACATGGAAGGACAGTGAGGGAAATTCTCCTTGTGCTATAGTGTGCTTTAAAAAAACATTTTTTCTAGGGACAGAAAACTATAGGTAGGGAGAGTGTCAGTGTGTTTTACTGTGCGAATCCTTGTTTCTAGGGACAGGGAAGGACAGTGAGGGAAATTCTCCTTGTGCTATAGTCTGCTTTAAAAAAACATTTTTTCTAGGGACAGAAAACTATAGGTAGGGAGAGTGTCAGTGTGTTTTACTGTACGAATCCTTGTTTCTAGGGACAGGGAAGGACAGTGAGGGAAATTCTCCTTGTGCTATAGTGTGCTTTAAAAAAACATTTTTTCTAGGGACAGAAAACTATAGGTAGGGAGAGTGTCAGTGTGTTTTACTGTGCGAATCCTTGTTTCTAGGGACAGGGAAGGACAGTGAGGGAAATTCTCCTTGTGCTATAGTGTGCTTTAAAAAAACATTTTTTCTAGGGACAGAAAACTATAGGTAGGGAGAGTGTCAGTGTGTTTTACTGTACGAATCCTTGTTTCTAGGGACAGGGAAGGACAGTGAGGGAAATTCTCCTTGTGCTATAGTGTGCTTTAAAAAAACATTTTTTCTAGGGACAGAAAACTATAGGTAGGGAGAGTGTCAGTGTGTTTTACTGTGCAAATCCTTGTTTCTAGGGACAGGGAAGGACAGTGAGGGAAATTCTCCTTGTGCTATAGTGTGCTTTAAAAAAACATTTTTTCTAGGGACAGAAAACTATAGGTAGGGAGAGTGTCAGTGTGTTTTACTGTGCGAATCCTTGTTTCTAGGGACAGGGAAGGACAGTGAGGGAAATTCTCCTTGTGCTATAGTGTGCTTTAAAAAAACATTTTTTCTAGGGACAGAAAACTATAGGTAGGGAGAGTGTCAGTGTGTTTTACTGTACGAATCCTTGTTTCTAGGGACAGGGAAGGACAGTGAGGGAAATTCTCCTTGTGCTATAGTGTGCTTTAAAAAAACATTTTTTCTAGGGACAGAAAACTATAGGTAGGGAGAGTGTCAGTGTGTTTTACTGTACGAATCCTTGTTTCTAGGGACAGGGAAGGACAGTGAGGGAAATTCTCCTTGTGCTATAGTGTGCTTTAAAAAAACATTTTTTCTAGGGACAGAAAACTATAGGTAGGGAGAGTGTCAGTGTGTTTTACTGTACGAATCCTTGTTTCTAGGGACAGGGAAGGACAGTGAGGGAAATTCTCCTTGTGCTATAGTGTGCTTTAATAAAACATTTTTTCTAGGGACAGAAAACTATAGGTAGGGAGAGTGTCAGTGTGTTTTACTGTGCGAATCCTTGTTTCTAGGGACAGGGAAGGACAGTGAGGGAAATTCTCCTTGTGCTATAGTGTGCTTTAAAAAAACATTTTTTCTAGGGACAGAAAACTATAGGTAGGGAGAGTGTCAGTGTGTTTTACTGTACGAATCCTTGTTTCTAGGGACAGGGAAGGACAGTGAGGGAAATTCTCCTTGTGCTATAGTGTGCTTTAAAAAAACATTTTTTCTAGGGACAGAAAACTATAGGTAGGGAGAGTGTCAGTGTGTTTTACTGTACGAATCCTTGTTTCTAGGGACAGGGAAGGACAGTGAGGGAAATTCTCCTTGTGCTATAGTGTGCTTTAAAAAAACATTTTTTCTAGGGACAGAAAACTATAGGTAGGGAGAGTGTCAGTGTGTTTTACTGTGCGAATCCTTGTTTCTAGGGACAGGGAAGGACAGTGAGGGAAATTCTCCTAGTGCTATAGTGTGCTTTAAAAAAACATTTTTTCTAGGGACAGAAAACTATAGGTAGGGAGAGTGTCAGTGTGTTTTACTGTACGAATCCTTGTTTCTAGGGACAGGGAAGGACAGTGAGGGAAATTCTCCTTGTGCTATAGTGTGCTTTAAAAAAACATTTTTTCTAGGGACAGAAAACTATAGGTAGGGAGAGTGTCAGTGTGTTTTACTGTACGAATCCTTGTTTCTAGGGACAGGGAAGGACAGTGAGGGAAATTCTCCTTGTGCTATAGTGTGCTTTAAAAAAACATTTTTTCTAGGGACAGAAAACTATAGGTAGGGAGAGTGTCAGTGTGTTTTACTGTGCGAATCCTTGTTTCTAGGGACAGGGAAGGACAGTGAGGGAAATTCTCCTTGTGCTATAGTGTGCTTTAAAAAAACATTTTTTCTAGGGACAGAAAACTATAGGTAGGGAGAGTGTCAGTGTGTTTTACTGTACGAATCCTTGTTTCTAGGGACAGGGAAGGACAGTGAGGGAAATTCTCCTTGTGCTATAGTGTGCTTTAAAAAAACATTTTTTCTAGGGACAGAAAACTATAGGTAGGGAGAGTGTCAGTGTGTTTTACTGTACGAGTCCTTGTTTCTAGGGACAGGGAAGGACAGTGAGGGAAATTCTCCTTGTGCTATAGTGTGCTTTAAAAAAACATTTTTTCTAGGGACAGAAAACTATAGGTAGGGAGAGTGTCAGTGTGTTTTACTGTACGAATCCTTGTTTCTAGGGACAGGGAAGGACAGTGAGGGAAATTCTCCTTGTGCTATAGTGTGCTTTAGAAAAACATTTTTTCTAGGGACAGAAAACTATAGGTAGGGAGAGTGTCAGTGTGTTTTACTGTACGAATCCTTGTTTCTAGGGACAGGGAAGGACAGTGAGGGAAATTCTCCTTGTGCTATAGTGTGCTTTAAAAAAACATTTTTTCTAGGGACAGAAAACTATAGGTAGGGAGAGTGTCAGTGTGTTTTACTGTACGAATCCTTGTTTCTAGGGACAGGGAAGGACAGTGAGGGAAATTCTCCTTGTGCTATAGTGTGCTTTAAAAAAACATTTTTTCTAGGGACAGAAAACTATAGGTAGGGAGAGTGTCAGTGTGTTTTACTGTGCGAATCCTTGTTTCTAGGGACAGGGAAGGACAGTGAGGGAAATTCTCCTTGTGCTATAGTGTGCTTTAAAAAAACATTTTTTCTAGGGACAGAAAACTATAGGTAGGGAGAGTGTCAGTGTGTTTTACTGTACGAATCCTTGTTTCTAGGGACAGGGAAGGACAGTGAGGGAAATTCTCCTTGTGCTATAGTGTGCTTTAAAAAAACATTTTTTCTAGGGACAGAAAACTATAGGTAGGGAGAGTGTCAGTGTGTTTTACTGTACGAATCCTTGTTTCTAGGGACATGGAAGGACAGTGAGGGAAATTCTCCTTGTGCTATAGTGTGCTTTAAAAAAACATTTTTTCTAGGGACAGAAAACTATAGGTAGGGAGAGTGTCAGTGTGTTTTACTGTGCGAATCCTTGTTTCTAGGGACAGGGAAGGACAGTGAGGGAAATTCTCCTTGTGCTATAGTGTGCTTTAAAAAAACATTTTTTCTAGGGACAGAAAACTATGGGTAGGGAGAGTGTCAGTGTGTTTTACTGTACGAATCCTTGTTTCTAGGGACAGGGAAGGACAGTGAGGGAAATTCTCCTTGTGCTATAGTGTGCTTTAAAAAAACATTTTTTCTAGGGACAGAAAACTATAGGTAGGGAGAGTGTCAGTGTGTTTTACTGTGCGAATCCTTGTTTCTAGGGACAGGGAAGGACAGTGAGGGAAATTCTCCTTGTGCTATAGTGTGCTTTAAAAAAACATTTTTTCTAGGGACAGAAAACTATAGGTAGGGAGAGTGTCAGTGTGTTTTACTGTACGAATCCTTGTTTCTAGGGACAGGGAAGGACAGTGAGGGAAATTCTCCTTGTGCTATAGTGTGCTTTAAAAAAAAAAATTTCTAGGGACAGAAAACTATAGGTAGGGAGAGTGTCAGTGTGTTTTACTGTACGAATCCTTGTTTCTAGGGACAGGGAAGGACAGTGAGGGAAATTCTCCTTGTGCTATAGTGTGCTTTAAAAAAACATTTTTCTAGGGACAGAAAACTATAGGTAGGGAGAGTGTCAGTGTGTTTTACTGTACGAATCCTTGTTTCTAGGGACAGGGAAGGACAGTGAGGGAAATTCTCCTTGTGCTATAGTGTGCTTTAAAAAAACATTTTTTCTAGGGACAGAAAACTATAGGTAGGGAGAGTGTCAGTGTGTTTTACTGTGCGAATCCTTGTTTCTAGGGACAGGGAAGGACAGTGAGGGAAATTCTCCTTGTGCTATAGTGTGCTTTAAAAAAACATTTTTTCTAGGGACAGAAAACTATAGGTAGGGAGAGTGTCAGTGTGTTTTACTGTACGAATCCTTGTTTCTAGGGACAGGGAAGGACAGTGAGGGAAATTCTCCTTGTGCTATAGTGTGCTTTAAAAAAACATTTTTTCTAGGGACAGAAAACTATAGGTAGGGAGAGTGTCAGTGTGTTTTACTGTACGAATCCTTGTTTCTAGGGACAGGGAAGGACAGTGAGGGAAATTCTCCTTGTGCTATAGTGTGCTTTAAAAAAACATTTTTTCTAGGGACAGAAAACTATAGGTAGGGAGAGTGTCAGTGTGTTTTACTGTACGAATCCTTGTTTCTAGGGACAGGGAAGGACAGTGAGGGAAATTCTCCTTGTGCTATAGTGTGCTTTAAAAAAACATTTTTTCTAGGGACAGAAAACTATAGGTAGGGAGAGTGTCAGTGTGTTTTACTGTGCGAATCCTTGTTTCTAGGGACAGGGAAGGACAGTGAGGGAAATTCTCCTTGTGCTATAGTGTGCTTTAAAAAAACATTTTTTCTAGGGACAGAAAACTATAGGTAGGGAGAGTGTCAGTGTGTTTTACTGTACGAATCCTTGTTTCTAGGGACAGGGAAGGACAGTGAGGGAAATTCTCCTTGTGCTATAGTGTGCTTTAAAAAAAAATTTTTCTAGGGACAGAAAACTATAGGTAGGGAGAGTGTCAGTGTGTTTTACTGTACGAATCCTTGTTTCTAGGGACAGGGAAGGACAGTGAGGGAAATTCTCCTTGTGCTATAGTGTGCTTTAAAAAAACATTTTTTCTAGGGACAGAAAACTATAGGTAGGGAGAGTGTCAGTGTGTTTTACTGTGCGAATCCTTGTTTCTAGGGACAGGGAAGGACAGTGAGGGAAATTCTCCTTGTGCTATAGTGTGCTTTAAAAAAACATTTTTTCTAGGGACAGAAAACTATAGGTAGGGAGAGTGTCAGTGTGTTTTACTGTACGAATCCTTGTTTCTAGGGACAGGGAAGGACAGTGAGGGAAATTCTCCTTGTGCTATAGTGTGCTTTAAAAAAACATTTTTTCTAGGGACAGAAAACTATAGGTAGGGAGAGTGTCAGTGTGTTTTACTGTACGAATCCTTGTTTCTAGGGACAGGGAAGGACAGTGAGGGAAATTCTCCTTGTGCTATAGTGTGCTTTAAAAAAACATTTTTTCTAGGGACAGAAAACTATAGGTAGGGAGAGTGTCAGTGTGTTTTACTGTACGAATCCTTGTTTCTAGGGACAGGGAAGGACAGTGAGGGAAATTCTCCTTGTGCTATAGTGTGCTTTAAAAAAACATTTTTTCTAGGGACAGAAAACTATAGGTAGGGAGAGTGTCAGTGTGTTTTACTGTGCGAATCCTTGTTTCTAGGGACAGGGAAGGACAGTGAGGGAAATTCTCCTTGTGCTATAGTGTGCTTTAAAAAAACATTTTTTCTAGGGACAGAAAACTATAGGTAGGGAGAGTGTCAGTGTGTTTTACTGTACGAATCCTTGTTTCTAGGGACAGGGAAGGACAGTGAGGGAAATTCTCCTTGTGCTATAGTGTGCTTTAAAACAACATTTTTTCTAGGGACAGAAAACTATAGGTAGGGAGAGTGTCAGTGTGTTTTACTGTACGAATCCTTGTTTCTAGGGACAGGGAAGGACAGTGAGGGAAATTCTCCTTGTGCTATAGTGTGCTTTAAAAAAACATTTTTTCTAGGGACAGAAAACTATAGGTAGGGAGAGTGTCAGTGTGTTTTACTGTACGAATCCTTGTTTCTAGGGACAGGGAAGGACAGTGAGGGAAATTCTCCTTGTGCTATAGTGTGCTAAAGCATTCCTCATCAACCATCTTTGAAATCCTTGTTTTTTGGACAGTCAGGGAAATTGTTGTGCTATTCTGTGCAAAAGCAATCATCCTCAACCATATTTAGAAATCCTTAAGTAAAGGGACAGAGAAGGACACCTGAAGGTAGCCCTTATTGCTTTTTTCCCATCTCCCTGCAGGCCATCTATTGGAATGTCTGGAAGGCAAACAAGGAGAGGCAGACAGTCAGGAGGCAATAAAAGAGGGCAAGCAGGCTCTGTGTCTGGGGACAACAGTGCTGGTCATGGACGCGGTGCATTGTCATCAGCACATGGCCATGGGACACGCTTGTCCTTCTTTTCGGCAGCTGGACATGTTGAGCCACATCATGCCGAAGACTTGGTAGAGTGGATGACCAAGCCCTCCTCCTCCTCCTCATCCTCTCTCACCCAGGCTCAGGGTACTGGCAAAGCAGCTGCCAAAGCGTCCTCTTCCCTGGTATCAATGTCAGACTCATCATCAGTCACTCCTTCCCTAGACCCACCATGTCCTCCTCCTGAGGAGTCCCCCGAACTGTTTGAGCACAGTGTTGGGTACATGCTCCAGGAGGATGCCCAGCGTTTCGAAGGGTCTGATGATGAAACCCAGCTACAGGAAGGCAGTAGCGTGAGAGCAGACAGAGGGGATGCTCAAGAAGGACACCAATCTGGCAGTCATGTTCCAGCAGCTGCAGCATACTGCCAGATTGGCTCCAGTGATGAGGAGGGAGGGGATGATGAGGTCACTGACTCCACGTGGGTGCCTAATAGGAGAGAGGAGGAGGAGGAGGATGAGGAGGAGGCACATCTCCAACGAGGCAGGATGCCCTTTGGTGGCCAGCGTAAGGGCAGTACACCGACGGAATCACACCGCAGAGCTCCGCCTGTGCAGGGCGCTGCCTCTGCCCGTCATTCAAAAAGTTCTTTGGTGTGGGCCTTTTTTGAGGCTAGTGCATCAGATCGCACAGCTGCTGTTTGCAACATATGTCTCAAGCGTATATCGCGTGGCCAAAACATCAGCCGCTTGGGTACCACATGCCTGACCAGACATATGTTGACCTGCCATGCAGCTCGTTGGCAAGCCTACCTCAAAGACCCACACCAAAGAACAAAGCGGACCTCTCCTTGCACCGCATCAGCTGGGATCTCCAACCCCACTATAACTTCAGTCCTCTCTGAAACATGCACTGAGAGGAATGAAGGTGTAGAATTAGGTGTGTCACAGCCAAGTACTTGCGGCCACTCTGCTAGCAGTACACCGACGTCCGATTCTAGCAGGCAAATTTCCCTGCCCCAGCTGCTGGACCGTCGAAAGAAGTTCACTCCCAGCCATCCACATGCCCAGCGGTTGAATGCTAGCTTGGCTAAATTGCTAGCGCTTCATCTGCTGCCTTTTCAGTTGGTAGACTCGGCCCCCTTCCGTGAGTTTGTGCAATGTGCGGTTCCTCAGTGGCAGGTTCCCAAACGCCACTTTTTCTCACGGAAGGCTATTCCGGCTCTCTACCGGCATGTGGAAGGCAATGTCTTGGCCTCGCTGGACAGGGCGGTCAGCGGTAAGGTGCATATTACCGCTGACTCATGGTCCAGCAGGCATGGACAGGGACATTACCTTTCTTTCACGGCCCATTGGGTCACTCTTTTGGCAGCTGGGAAGGATGCAGGACAAGGTGCAGTAGTGTTGGAGGTTGTTCCACCGCCACGCCTCCAAAATGCTACTACTGGTTGTGACACACCTCTCTCCTCCACCCCCTCCTCTTCTTCTTCCTCCATGGCCTCTTCCTGTGGTTTGTCCTCTGAACCAGCGGTGCTCCGTAGCCGTTCAAGGGGCTACGCAAGTACGCAGGCAAAAAGATGCCATGCCGTGCTTGCGCTGGTGTGTTTGGGGGACAGAAGCCACACTGGGGCAGAGGTCCTGTCTGCTCTGCAGGGCCAGGCCGAGAGGTGGTTGACGCCACGCCAGCTTAAGCCAGGAATGGTGGTTTGCGACAATGGCACCAACCTCCTCTCCGCCCTCCGACAGGGACAATTGACCCATGTGCCCTGTGTGGCTCACGTCCTTAACCTGGTGGTGCAGGTACCCGGGCTTACAGGATGTCCTGAGGCAGGCCAGGAAAGTCTGTGTGCATTTCCGCAGATCTTATAATGCCAGTGCTCGCCTGGCTGAGCTGCAAAAGGAGTTGAACCTGCCCAAGAACCGCCTTATATGTGACATGCCCACCAGGTGGAACTCAATGTTGGCCATGCTGCAGCGGCTGCACACGCAGCAGAGGGCCATCAATGAGTACCTGTGCGACTACGGCACCAGGACAGGGTCAGGGGAGCTTGGTTTTTTTTCTCCACGCCAGTGGGGCATGATCAGGGATGCATGCACTGTCCTGGCACCATTTGAGGAGGCCACGAGGATGGTGAGCAGTGACAGTGCATGCATCAGTGACACTGTACCTCTTGTCCACCTGTTGGAGCACACGCTGCATGGAATAATGGACAGGGCACTTGAGGCAGAACAGAGGCAGGAAGAGGAGGACTTCCTTGCCTCTCAAGGCCCCCTTTACGCAGACAGTGTTCCTTCTGTCCCACCCATCGCACAGGAAGAGGAGGAGGAGGAGGAGGAGGAGGAGCATTGTGTCAGCATGGAGGTGGAGGCTGGCACTCAGCATCATCAGCAGCAGTCTTTTAGGGATGATTTACAGTCCCAAGAAACCAGTGGACTTGTACGTGGCTGGGAGGAGGTGGCTGCGGATCATGTCGTCCTTAGTGACCCAGAGGACTCCGGAGCGAATGCCTCAGCAAACCTACGCTGCATGGCCTCCCTGATCCTGCAAAGTCTGCGGAAGGATCCTCGTATTCTTCGGATCAAGGAGAGGGACCATTACTGGCTGGCCACTCTCCTTGATCCACGGTACAAGGGTAAGGTTGCGGACCTTATGTTACCGTCGCAGAGGGAGCAGAGGATGAGACAACTCCGGGAGGCCTTGCAGAAAGGTCTGTGCAACGCGTTCCCAGAGACTGGGAGGTTACAAACTCCTGGTCCTGGACAACGAGTTGCTGAGGCTTCGGCCAGTCAAAGAAGGAGCGGTGGGGAAGGTGGCCGTCTGACCGATGCGTTCAGACAATTCTTTAGTCCGCAGCCCCAAAGTATGATCGGTTCCAGCAACAATCGCCAGCGTCTGATAAACATGGTGCAGGAATATCTAGGGGCAAGGTCAGACTTGGACACCTTCCCCACCGAAAATCCTCTGGCTTACTGGGTCTTGAGGATGGATCACTGGGCAGAGCTTGCACAGTATGCAATTGAGCTACTGGCCTGTCCTGCATCCAGCGTTCTTTCGGAATGCACATTCAGTGCTGCTGGAGGATTTGTCACGGATCACAGGGTGCGCCTGTCCACCGACTCGGTTGATCGACTGACTTTCATCAAGATGAACCAGTCTTGGATCACCACCAGCTACCACACACCTGATGCTGATATAACAGACTAATTGATTTTAACATGTCACATCCCTTCAAGACTGATGCTGATGCTGAGTGTCTGTGCTGTTATGTTGACTGGCTATCCTCCTCCTCCGAGTCCTCAATGATACGATTGATGATGATAGCTTGGAAGATCATTTTTGTTTATGGGTGCCGCCACCAGTGGCTAAGGCCCAATTTTTCAGCTCCTGTTTTACAGGGGCGTGTAATTACAATTTTTTTAGCAATAATTTGCCATAGGGCTCATTGCTGTGCTCCAAGTACAGTATCTGTGAGGGGTTGGAGTGTTGTGGCACCAGTGCCTAAGGCCCAATTTTTCAGCCCCTGTTTAACAGGGGCGTGTCATTACAATTTTTGAAGCAATACTTTGCAACAGGGCTCATTGCTGTGCTCCAAGTACAGTATCTGTGAGGGGTTGTAGTGTTGTGCCACCAGTGCCTAAGGCCCAATTTTTCAGCCCCTGTTCAACAGGGGCATGTAATTACAATTCTTGATCTAATAATTCACAGCAGGGCCCATTGCTGCACCCACCAAGAGTAACTCTGAGGGCTTACAGTGTTGTGGCAACGCCACCACCACCACCACCACGAAAGGCCCAATTTTTCAGCCCCTGTTCAAAAGGGGCATGTAATTACAATTCTTGATCTAATAATTCACAGCAGGGCTCATTCCTGCACCCACCAAGAGTAACTCTGAGGGCTTACAGTGTTGTGGCAACGCCACCACCACCACCACCACGAAAGGCCCAATTTTTCAGCCCCTGTTCAACAGGGGCATGCAATTACAATTCTTGATCTAATAATTCACAGCAGGGCCCATTGCTGCACCCACCAAGAGTAACTGTCAGGGCTTACAGTGTTGTGGCACCAGCACCACCATCAAAGGCCCAATTTTTACTACCACTGTTCAACAATTATATGTAATTACAATTCCTGATATAATAGTTGACAGCAGGGCGTTCCAGCACCAACCAAGAGTAACTGTGAGTGCTTACAGTGTTGTGCCAACACCAACAACTAAGGGGCCTATTTCTGCAGAGTATATACGGCAGGTCCCTACTTTCAAACATCCAACTTACAAACGACTCCTACTTGCAAACGCAAGAAGACAACAGGAAGTGAGAGGAAATCTACCCATTGGAAGGAAAATTCTCTCCTGTAAGAATTAATATGGGAGAAAGGTGTCTCCTCTGTACTGATGCTTTATCAGCAATCCTTGTTTCAAGAAAAACACCACATTTCAAAAACAGTTGTCATTGGGACGGAAAGTGAGGTGAAATGTTCTGAACAGGGGCACAGACAGCAAAACAAATGTTACAGGGGTGATAACCCTTACCTATGTTTTCCAAAAAGTTTAAAAATAGATTTTTGGGCTGGAGCTACACTTAAACAATGTACCTGTTCAAAATTTACAAACAGATTCTACATAAGAACAAACCTACAGTCCCTGTCTTGTATGCACCGCCTGTATACGGCTGTTCAGAGTATATAGGGCCTTTTTTATTTTATGTGCGGGGTTCCCCTTAATATCCATACAAGACCCAAAGGGGCTGGTAATGGGCTGGGGTAGGGGGGGGGGTCATGGGGTAGCTATGCCATTTTTCTTAAAGATTTTCATCCATATTACCGGGACCAGACATTACATTAAAGCCGCAAGCAGTTTTAAATGGCTTTTTTTTTCCTTTAGAAGTGTCATTTTGTGCAGGGACAGTTCTAAACACGGGAAACACGTGGCACTTCACAGGCATACTTTAGACACCCCCCAGGTACGATATTTAAAGGAATATTTGACTTTTTTTTTTTCACTTTATGCATCATTAAAATGACTGCTCCCGAAAAACGACCGTTTTTAAAACTTCTTTTTGCATTGATACATGTCCCCTGGTGCACAACCCGGGTTCCCAAACCCTTTTTAGGACAATAACATGCATAATAGTTGTTATAATTAGCACTTTAGAATTCGAACGTTCGCATCCATTGTATTTAATAGGGTTCTAATGTTCGTACGAACTTTCGGTCCGTTCGCGGGTTCTGGTGCGAACCGAACCCGGGGGTGTTCGGCTCATCACTAGTCTCAGGGCTCTTTTGATCACTGAAAACAATCTTGGATACCTGTGATAATTAGATTGCCAGGTGAGCCCAATTAAAGAAAAAACTACTAAAGGAGGGTGTTGCACATTATTAAGCAGAGCACCATTTTCAAGCAATAGGGGGAAGAAAAGGGATCTCTCTGCTCCCGAAAAGAGTGAAAAGTTCAATGCCTTGGACAAGGTATGAAAACATTAGATATTTCACGAAAACTTAAGCGTGATCATTGCACTATTAAGAGATTTGTGGCTGATTCAGAGCACAGACGGGTTTCGTGCAGATAAAGGCACATTGAGGAAGATTTCTGCCAGATCCATGCATCGGATCAAGAAAGCAGCTGCTAAAACACCATTACATAGCAGCAAACAGATATTTGAAGCTGCTGGTGCCTCTGGAGTCCCATAGACATCAAGGTGTAGAGTCCTCCAGAGTTTTGCAACTGTGCATAAACCTTCCATTCGGCCACCACTAACCAATGCTCACAAGCAGAAACGGTTGCATTGGGCAGAAAAATACATGAAGACTAGTTTTCAAACAGTCCTGTTCACTGATGAGTGCCGTGCAACCCTGGATGGTCCAGATGGATGGAGTAGTGGATGGTTGGTGGACGGCCACCCTGTTCCAACAAGGCTGCGACATCAGCAAGGCGGTGGTGGAGTCATGTTTTGGGCCGGAATCATGGGAAAAGAGCTAGTCCGCCCCTTTAGGGTCCCTGAAGGTGTAAAGATGACCTCTGCAAAGTATGTGGAGTTCCTGACTGACCACTTCCTTCCCTGGTACAGAAGGAAGAACTATGCTTTCCGTAATAAAATCATCTTCATGCATGACAATGCACCATCTCATGCTGCAAAGAATACCTCTGCATCAATGGCTGCTATGGGGATAAAAGGAGAGAAAGTCATGGTGTGGCCTCCATCCTCCCCTGACCTCAATCCTATTGAGAACCTTTGGAGCATCCTCAAGCAAAAGATCTATGAGGGTGGGAGGCAGTTTACATCCAAACAGCAGCTTTGAGAGGCTATTCTGACATCTTGCAAACAAATTCAAGCAGAAATTGTCCAAAAACTCACAAGTTCAATGGATGCAAGACTTGTGAAGCTGCTTTCAAATAAGGGGTCCTATGTTAAAATGTAACGTGACCTGTTAAAATGTTTAAAAAGTTAAAATGTTGTTCAAAGTTTGATTGAAATAGCTTTTGATTTCAGTAAATATGATGTAAACACAACAAATGACAATTTTTAGTTCTTTACAACCTATAAAGTGTTTTGAAACTTACTGTGCATAATAATTTGGAATAATGCATTGTAGGTTTTTTATTTTGAAAAAAAAAAACTGTTGTCATTAGGAGGTTTGTTCAATAAAATTTGAATTGTACTCTTAATAGTTGATAACGTGAGAATTATGCTGACTGTTGTTTACATCAATTATTTAGGTAAATGAGAAAAATGTCATTGGCATATTAATTTGGAACAGGGTGTATATTTTTTAAAATTGATACGCTATGTCAATGTTTTAATTTTCAAGTGAAAGCTGGTCCTGTCTGACTCCTTCTGAGTTTTAGGGCAATGAAGCTAAATTTATTCAATCTCTAAGAAAGCAATGTCAGTAACTAGCGTGAAGTTTTGAAATAAGACAGTGCCAGCTTCCAACTGAGGATTCTCAATCAAATATATTGGTTTATGGCAGATTCACTTTAAACAGGTTTCAAGGGCCATCATAAGATTATGATTTGGATAATTATTCCTCCAACAAGTCTTCTATCAAAGACAAAGCTTGCAAACACTCTAGTAATACATATTTAAACCTACAGAATAGAATTAATGATTTAGTAAACAAAACAGATTTTAAAAAATTCTGTCTAGAATTAGATAAGAATGAGAACAAGGCAGTGTGTTGCTAATTTACCATATATTATACATTATTCTCTAAACAGCTGTTAGTATCATGAATCCAAAACACTGGTTTATGTGCTTTAAATTGCGCAAACATCATGTTGACTTTACTAATTGGTCCCCTTGAGAGTATATTTAGTATATGTGGCACTGAACAGCACAAGCAAATGAAGAGGCACGTGTGCCTCAACACTAGTGATGAGCCGAACACCCCCGGGTTCGGTTCGCACCAGAACCCGCGAACGGACCGAACGTTCGTACGAACATTAGAACCCTATTAAATACAATGGATGCGAACGTTCGAATTCTAAAGTGCTAATTATAACGACTATTATGCATGTTATTGTCCAAAAAAGGGTTTGGGAACCCGGGTTCTGCACCAGGGGACATGTATCAATGCAAAAAGAAGTTTTAAAAACGGTCGTTTTTCGGGAGAAGTCATTTTAATGATGCATAAAGTGAAAAAAAAAAGTCAAATATTCCTTTAAATATCGTACCTGGGGGGTGTCTAAAGTATGCCTGTGAAGTGCCACGTGTTTCCCGTGTTTAGAACTGTCCCTGCACAAAATGACACTTCTAAAGGAAAAAAAAGCCATTTAAAACTGCTTGCGGCTTTAATGTAATGTCTGGTCCCGGTAATATGGATGAAAATCTTTAAGAAAAATGGCATAGCTACCCCATGACCCCCCCCCCCCCACCCCAGCCCATTACCAGCCCCTTTGGGTCTTGTATGGATATTAAGGGGAACACCGCACACAAAATAAAAAAGGCCCTATATACTCTGAACAGCCGTATACAGGCGGTGCATACAAGACAGGGACTGTAGGTTTGTTCTTATGTAGAATGTGTTTGTAATTTTGAACAGGTACATTGTTTAAGTGTAGCTCCAGCCCAAAAATCTATTTTTAAACTTTTTGGAAAACATAGGTAAGGGTTATCACCCCTGTAACATTTGTTTTGCTGTCTGTGCCCCTGTTCAGAACATTTCACCTCACTTTCCGTCCCAATGACAACTGTTTTTGAAATGTGGTGTTTTTCTTGAAACAAGGATTGGTGATAAAGCATCAGTACAGAGGAGACACCTTTCTCCCATATTAATTCTTACAGGAGAGAATTTTCCTTCCTAGGGGTAGATTTCCTCTCACTTCCTGTTGTCTTCTTGCGTTTGCAAGTAGGAGTCGTTTGTAAGTTGGATGTTTGAAAGTAGGGACCTGCCGTATATACTCTGCAGAAATAGGCCCCTTAGTTGTTGGTGTTGGCACAACACTGTAAGCACTCACAGTTACTCTTGGTTGGTGCTGGAACGCCCTGCTGTCAACTATTATATCAGGAATTGTAATTACATATAATTGTTGAACAGTGGTAGTAAAAATTGGGCCTTTGATGGTGGTGCTGGTGCCACAACACTGTAAGCCCTGACAGTTACTCTTGGTGGGTGCAGCAATGGGCCCTGCTGTGAATTATTAGATCAAGAATTGTAATTGCATGCCCCTGTTGAACAGGGGCTGAAAAATTGGGCCTTTCGTGGTGGTGGTGGTGGTGGTGGTGTTGCCACAACACTGTAAGCCCTCAGAGTTACTCTTGGTGGGTGCAGGAATGGGCCCTGCTGTGAATTATTAGATCAAGAATTGTAATTACATGCCCCTTTTGAACAGGGGCTGAAAAATTGGGCCTTTCGTGGTGGTGGTGGTGGTGGTGGTGGTGGCGTTGCCACAACACTGTAAGCCCTCAGAGTTACTCTTGGTGGGTGCAGCAATGGGCCCTGCTGTGAATTATTAGATCAAGAATTGTAATTACATGCCCCTGTTGAACCAGGGGCTGAAAAATTGGGCCTTAGGCACTGGTGGCACAACACTGCAACCCCTCACAGATACTGGACTTGGAGCACAGCAATGAGCCCTGTTGCAAAGTATTGCTTCAAAAATTGTAATTACACGCCCCTGTTAAACAGGGGCTGAAAAATTGGGCCTTAGCCACTGGTGGCGGCACCCATAAACAAAAATGATCTTCCAAGCTATCATCATCAATCGTATCATTGAGGACTCGGAGGAGGAGGATAGCCAGTCAACATAACAGCACAGGCACTCAGCATCAGCATCAGTCTTGAAGGGATGTGACATGTTAAAATCAATTAGTCTGTTATATCAGCATCAGGTGTGTGGTAGCTGGTGGTGATCCAAGACTGGTTCATCTTGATGAAAGTCAGTCGATCAACCGAGTCGGTGGACAGGCGCACCCTGTGATCCGTGACAAATCCTCCAGCAGCACTGAATGTGCGTTCCGAAAGAACGCTGGATGCAGGACAGGCCAGTAGCTCAATTGCATACTGTGCAAGCTCTGGCCAGTGATCCATCCTCAAGACCCAGTAAGCCAGAGGATTTTCGGTGGGGAAGGTGTCCAAGTCTGACCTTGCCCCTAGATATTCCTGCACCATGTTTATCAGACGCTGGCGATGGTTGCTGGAACCGATCATACTTTGGGGCTGCGGACTAAAGAATTGTCTGAACGCATCGGTCAGACGGCCACCTTCCCCACCGCTCCTTCTTTGACTGGCCGAAGCCTCAGCAACTCGTTGTCCAGGACCAGGAGTTTGTAACCTCCCAGTCTCTGGGAACGCGTTGCACAGACCTTTCTGCAAGGCCTCCCGGAGTTGTCTCATCCTCTGCTCCCTCTGCGACGGTAACATAAGGTCCGCAACCTTACCCTTGTACCGTGGATCAAGGAGAGTGGCCAGCCAGTAATGGTCCCTCTCCTTGATCCGAAGAATACGAGGATCCTTCCGCAGACTTTGCAGGATCAGGGAGGCCATGCAGCGTAGGTTAGCTGAGGCATTCGGTCCGGAGTCCTCTGGGTCACTAAGGACGACATGATCCGCAGCCACCTCCTCCCAGCCACGTACAAGTCCACTGGTTTCTTGGGACTGTAAATCATCCCTAAAAGACTGCTGCTGATGATGCTGAGTGCCAGCCTCCACCTCCATGCTGACACAATCCTCCTCCTCCTCCTCCTCCTCCTCCTCTTCCTGTGCGATGGGTGGGACAGAAGGAACACTGTCTGGGTAAAGGGGGCCTTGAGAGGCAAGGAAGTCCTCCTCTTCCTGCCTCTGTCCTGCCTCAAGTGCCCTGTCCATTATTCCATGCAGCGTGTGCTCCAACAGGTGGACAAGAGGTACAGTGTCACTGATGCATGCACTGTCACTGCTCACCATCCTCGTGGCCTCCTCAAATCGTGCCAGGACAGTGCATGCATCCCTGATCATGCCCCACTGGCGTGGAGAAAAAAAACCAAGCTCCCCTGACCCTGTCCTGGTGCCGTAGTCGCACAGGTACTCATTGATGGCCCTCTGCTGCGTGTGCAGCCGCTGCAGCATGGCCAACGTTGAGTTCCACCTGGTGGGCATGTCACATATAAGGCGGTTCTTGGGCAGGTTCAACTCCTTTTGCAGCTCAGCCAGGCGAGCACTGGCATTATAAGATCTGCGGAAATGCACACAGACTTTCCTGGCCTGCCTCAGGACATCCTGTAAGCCCGGGTACCTGCCCAAGAACCGCTGCACCACCAGGTTAAGGACGTGAGCCACACAGGGCACATGGGTCAGTTGTCCCTGTCGGAGGGCGGAGAGGAGGTTGGTGCCATTGTCGCAAACCACCATTCCTGGCTTAAGCTGGCGTGGCGTCAACCACCTCTCGGCCTGGCCCTGCAGAGCAGACAGGACCTCTGCCCCAGTGTGGCTTCTGTCCCCCAAACACACCAGCGCAAGCACGGCATGGCATCTTTTTGCCTGCGTACTTGCGTAGCCCCTTGAACGGCTACGGAGCACCGCTGGTTCAGAGGACAAAGCACAGGAAGAGGCCATGGAGGAAGAAGAAGAGGAGGGGGTGGAGGAGAGAGGTGTGTCACAACCAGTAGTAGCATTTTGGAGGCGTGGCGGTGGAACAACCTCCAACACTACTGCACCTTGTCCTGCATCCTTCCCAGCTGCCAAAAGAGTGACCCAATGGGCCGTGAAAGAAAGGTAACGTCCCTGTCCATGCCTGCTGGACCATGAGTCAGCGGTAATATGCACCTTACCGCTGACCGCCCTGTCCAGCGAGGCCAAGACATTGCCTTCCACATGCCGGTAGAGAGCCGGAATAGCCTTCCGTGAGAAAAAGTGGCGTTTGGGAACCTGCCACTGAGGAACCGCACATTGCACAAACTCACGGAAGGGGGCCGAGTATACCAACTGAAAAGGCAGCAGTTGAAGCGCTAGCAATTTAGCCAAGCTAGCATTCAACCGCTGGGCATGTGGATAGCTGGGAGTGAACTTCTTTCGACGGTCCAGCAGCTGGGGCAGGGAAATTTGCCTGCTAGAATCGGACGTCGGTGTACTGCTAGCAGAGTGGCCGCAAGTACTTGGCTGTGACACACCTAATTCTACACCTTCATTCCTCTCAGTGCATGTTTCAGAGAGGACTGAAGTTATAGTGGGGTTGGAGATCCCAGCTGATGCGGTGCAAGGAGTGGTCCGCTTTGTTCTTTGGTGTGGGTCTTTGAGGTAGGCTTGCCAACGAGCTGCATGGCAGGTCAACATATGTCTGGTCAGGCATGTGGTACCCAAGCGGCTGATGTTTTGGCCACGCGATATACGCTTGAGACATATGTTGCAAACAGCAGCTGTGCGATCTGATGCACTAGCCTCAAAAAAGGCCCACACCAAAGAACTTTTTGAATGACGGGCAGAGGCAGCGCCCTGCACAGGCGGAGCTCTGCGGTGTGATTCCGTCGGTGTACTGCCCTTACGCTGGCCACCAAAGGGCATCCTGCCTCGTTGGAGATGTGCCTCCTCCTCATCCTCCTCCTCCTCCTCTCTCCTATTAGGCACCCACGTGGAGTCAGTGACCTCATCATCCCCTCCCTCCTCATCACTGGAGCCAATCTGGCAGTATGCTGCAGCTGCTGGAACATGACTGCCAGATTGGTGTCCTTCTTGATCATCCCCTCTGTCTGCTCTCACGCTACTGCCTTCCTGTAGCTGGGTTTCATCATCAGACCCTTCGAAACGCTGGGCATCCTCCTGGAGCATGTACCCAACATTGTGCTCAAACAGTTCGGGGGACTCCTCAGGAGGAGGACATGGTGGGTCTAGGGAAGGAGTGACTGATGATGAGTCTGACATTGATACCAGGGAAGAGGACGCTTTGGCAGCTGCTTTGCCAGTACCCTGAGCCTGGGTGAGAGAGGATGAGGAGGAGGAGGAGGGCTTGGTCATCCACTCTACCAAGTCTTCGGCATGATGTGGCTCAACATGTCCAGCTGCCGAAAAGAAGGACAAGCGTGTCCCATGGCCATGTGCTGATGACAATGCACCGCGTCCATGACCAGCACTGTTGCCCCCAGACACAGAGCCTGCTTGCCCTCTTTTATTGCCTCCTGACTGTCTGCCTCTCCTTGTTTGCCTTCCAGACATTCTAATGGATGGCCTGCAGGGAGATGGGAAAAAAGCAATAAGGGCTACCTTCAGGTGTCCTTCTCTGTCCCTTTACTTAAGGATTTCTAAATATGGTTGAGGATGATTGCTTTCGCACAGAATAGCACAATGACAATTTCCCTGACTGTCCAAAAAACAAGGATTTCAAAGATGGTTGATGAGGAATGCTTTAGCACAGTATAGCACAAGGAGAATTTCCCTCACTGTCCTTCCCTGTCCCTACAAACAAGGATTAGCACAGTAAAACACACTGACACTCTCCCTACCTATAGTTTTCTGTCCCTATAAAAAATGTTTTTTTAAAGATGGTTGATGATCAATGCTTTAGCACAGTATAGCACAAGGAGAATTTCCCTCACTGTCCTTCCCTGTCCCTACAAACAAGGATTAGCACAGTAAAACACACTGACACTCTCCCTACCTATAGTTTTCTGTCCCTATAAAAAATGTTTTTTTAAAGATGGTTGATGATCAATGCTTTAGCACAGTATAGCACAAGGAGAATTTCCCTCACTGTCCTTCCCTGTCCCTACAAACAAGGATTAGCACAGTAAAACACACTGACACTCTCCCTACCTATAGTTTTCTGTCCCTAGAAAAAATGTTTTTTTAAAGATGGTTGATGATCAATGCTTTAGCACAGTATAGCACAAGGAGAATTTCCCTCACTGTCCTTCCCTGTCCCTACAAATAAGGATTAGCACAGTAAAACACACTGACACTCTCCCTACCTATAGTTTTCTGTCCCTAGAAAAAATGTTTTTTTAAAGATGGTTGATGATCAATGCTTTAGCACAGTATAGCACAAGGAGAATTTCCCTCACTGTCCTTCCCTGTCCCTACAAACAAGGATTTGCACAGTAAAACACACTGACACTCTCCCTACCTATAGTTTTCTGTCCCTATAAAAAATGTTTTTTTAAAGATGGTTGATGATCAATGCTTTAGCACAGTATAGCACAAGGAGAATTTCCCTCACTGTCCTTCCCTGTCCCTACAAACAAGGATTAGCACAGTAAAACACACTGACACTCTCCCTACCTATAGTTTTCTGTCCCTATAAAAAATGTTTTTTTAAAGATGGTTGATGATCAATGCTTTAGCACAGTATAGCACAAGGAGAATTTCCCTCACTGTCCTTCCCTGTCCCTACAAACAAGGATTAGCACAGTAAAACACACTGACACTCTCCCTACCTATAGTTTTCTGTCCCTATAAAAAATGTTTTTTTAAAGATGGTTGATGATCAATGCTTTAGCACAGTATAGCACAAGGAGAATTTCCCTCACTGTCCTTCCCTGTCCCTACAAACAAGGATTAGCACAGTAAAACACACTGACACTCTCCCTACCTATAGTTTTCTGTCCCTATAAAAAATGTTTTTTTAAAGATGGTTGATGATCAATGCTTTAGCACAGTATAGCACAAGGAGAATTTCCCTCACTGTCCTTCCCTGTCCCTACAAACAAGGATTAGCACAGTAAAACACACTGACACTCTCCCTACCTATAGTTTTCTGTCCCTAGAAAAAATGTTTTTTTAAAGATGGTTGATGATCAATGCTTTAGCACAGTATAGCACAAGGAGAATTTCCCTCACTGTCCTTCCCTGTCCCTACAAACAAGGATTAGCACAGTAAAACACACTGACACTCTCCCTACCTATAGTTTTCTGTCCCTATAAAAAATGTTTTTTTAAAGATGGTTGATGATCAATGCTTTAGCACAGTATAGCACAAGGAGAATTTCCCTCACTGTCCTTCCCTGTCCCTACAAACAAGGATTAGCACAGTAAAACACACTGACACTCTCCCTACCTATCCTTCTCTTTCCCTAAACTAAAGGAATCCAGGTTAAGCAAGAAAAAAAAATGTCACTGTCCCTGCCTATGCTTCTCTTTCCCTGCTCCGGAACACACTACACTAGGCCGCCGTGCTGGCGGCCTTTTATAGTGTGGGGCGTGTACTAAACACCCTCAGCATCCTGCCTGTGGCCAATCATTGCTCTCCTCGCTGCCGGCGCTGTGATTGGCCAAGCATGCGGGGTCACAGTGCATGCTTGGCCAATCACAGCGCCTGGATGACACTGCGATGGCGTAGTGCATTGTGGGCCGTTCGCGTCACTCGAATTAGGCGCGAACAGCCCAAATCGTTCGATCTTCGTCGAACGATCGAACAGCCGATGTTCGAGTCGAACGTATGTTCGACTCGAACACCGAGCTCATCCCTACTCAACACATAGCACTACTAATTTCTTGCATAATGTCTTTAGTCTATATACATAATTCTGTGCCGAGACATAGTGACTACATTTTTTCTTGCAATGGCTTTTATGGACCTATACACCTAAAAGGACAGTTCATGAAAATGAAAACCATCACTGATATCATACAATGTATATAAATGTGCAGAGTTTACATCAAAGATTGTTCATAAGTCTGGTGAGCACTGTCTATCTTATAAACAGTATATTGTTCTATGGGATAATGAAAATAATTAACAGTGTTTATGTAAACGTCACCACCATCAGTACTACTATTATCTATTTATTTAAAAGGCTATTCTCCTTTTGCCAGGAGAAAAACTGACCGGGTCAGTTGTAATATTGTAAGGATTCTATCAAACTTCATTGTATAATTTTGCCAGTTGCTGATGTGTTTACACTGACACATATTATACTGTATACTGTAGTTACTGTACATACTGTAAAAGTAAAGCTAAAAACGGTTGATGTCCATTAGGTTAAAGCCCTGACAGTTTTGGTTTAGAACATGGGAAAACAACTCCCTGTCCCCTTACTAGAGCAACTGGTGCCAATTTTGCCACACAAGAGGAAAATTTCTTTCCTCGGTGTAGTATTTATTAACTGTGTAGAAGTAAAAACTGTGAGAAGCACAAATTGTCACATTTACATATCTCATCCTAATTTTCCCCAGAATTCCCAAGTCAGTACCAAAAACATTCAGATCTAATATAATGTCTATACTAGACAGCCATTTAAGCTGACAAATTTGACATAACACAGCTCAGTTTGGAGTGTTTAAAAGACTTCTAATGAGGTCCTGTCATAAATGGCAAAGTCATAAACAGTCTTGAAAGCATTTGAGGAATACACATTTGTGACACTGGGGATAGAGTACTATATTGACCTATAGCTGAATTTTCATACATCCAAAATTTGGAACTTGCATTCAAATTCTATACATTCTACTATAATCAAGCCACCTTTCGAAATAGTGGCTGCAGTTATGTATAAAAGAGTTACTCATCAATTTGACACCAAATATGCCTAATTTACAAGGTCCAGAAGGCTAATAAGACACATTACATCTCCTAAAGAAATAAACATCAAATCTTTATCATATTTTGAATTTAACAATTATAATATCACTCTGCTTAATAATATGTACGTTTTCTGATTGTAAAACCTTGTCATATTGAAATATAAATGTACCCAGGAATGCTGGCAATTAAGCAGCATTAAACTCAGAACAAAAGTGTGATATATATTGCTGCTTACCAATCCTTAGATGTTATAGTTGCAGTAGTTTTATTTATTTAAGCTTTTTTTCCCCTGTGATCTCATTTAGTGATCCAGCCAGTAGCTTCTTGTCTAGGGCATCTGCATTCTGGATAAAGTAGTAAAGCAGGCACCTCTGGAGAGCAGCATTATAATTCTGGGAAGTGGGTAGTGTTAGACTAGCAGATTTAGAAGCGCTTGACTAACAAATTTAAGCTGAACGCCAGCTAACACTTTATAAGCAGTTACAGCAAACATTTTTTTTTCTTTTTGGGATAAAGACTTTACATAAGAGCTGATGATTGTAAGCACCCTGTCAATGTTAAATTGTTTGTCTCCGCCCTCTAACTGCTTCTTTGTCTGGACACCTTGGTCTGCTAAAGTATGTAGATAAATAACAGATTTTTTGGTTGGATTACCAGGTGAAAATAAAGGAGAAAAGCCTAAAACAGCAAGCAAATGCAGCCAACACATCTAAGAATTGGTATTCTGCAATTTAGTCAATTATAGTTTTTGCATTTAATACTGCTTTAAGGATGTGTCTAATGGGCATACCTGGGAACTTTCCATCCTTTTACATAGACTCTAAAGCCTCGTACACACGGCCGAGATTCTCGTCGGAAAAAACATGTAGTTTTTTTTCGACGAGATTCTTGAACAAGAAACTTGTCCCGGCCGAGTGTACACACGCTTGATTCAAAGAACCCGCGGTTCTTTGAATGGAGCGTACGCGGTGACGTCATCGACTACGACGAGCATGCGCTCATCACATTCGATGCCGTCGCCGCCATCTTGGTATACCCTACCTATGCCTAGGAAGCTACCGCGCATGCGTCGAATTCATTTTGAACATGCGCGGGCTTCCGGGAGGACAGGTAAGTGTACACACACTCACTTTTCTCGTCGAGAAACATGCCGACGAGAATCTCGACGAGAAAATAGAGAGCAGGATCTCTATTTTCTCGTTGAGATTCTTGTCGCTTTTCTTGACGAGAAACCATACACACGAACGAATTTCTCGGCAAAAAATCTCTGCCAGCAAGTTTCTTGCTGGTTTTTGCCGAGAAACTCGTTCGTGTGTACGAGGCTTAACTTAAGCCCTGTACACACGATCGGTTTTACCGATGAAAACAGTCCGATGGACTTTTTTCATTGGACAAACCGATCATGTATGGGCCCCATCTGTCTTTTTTCCATCGGTGAGAAAAAATAGAACATGTTTTAAATTTATCCGATGGAAAAAAAAACGATAGCAAATTCCGATCGTCTGTGTGGAACTCCATCGGAGAAAAAACCCACGCATGCTCAGACTGAATTAGGAGACAGGAGCGCTCGTTCTGGTAAAACTAGCGTTCGTAATGGAGAGAGCACATTTGTCATTCTGCAAATTATTGCCTTGTTTAATGCAGCGCATTGTTTTCTTCTTTCTAATGCTAGAATGAAGACGTTTTTGTTGCTGCTGATATTTATACAGAGTTCTGACAAACTTACCGGTATTTCTTTATTGTTTCTTGTGATCTCATGAATATTCTTATTTTTTTTTAAAGCCAGATCTCCATAATAATGTTTTTTTTTTAACCACTTGCTTACTGGGCACATATACCCCCTTCCTGCCCAGGTGAAATTTCAGCTTTTGGCATTGTCACGCTTTGAATGACAATTGCGCGGTCGTGTGACGTGGATCCCAAACAAAATTGATGTCCTTTTTTGTTCCCACAAATAGAGCTTTCTTTTGGTGGTATTTGATCACCTCTGCGGTTTTTATTTTTTGCACTATAAACAAAAAAAGAGCGACAATTTTGAAAAAAACACAATATTTTTTGATTTTTGCTATAATAAATATCCCAATTTTTTTAAAAAAAACTATTTTTTTTCTCAGTTTAGGCCTATACGTATTCTTCTAAATATTTTTGGTAAAAAAAGAATCGCAATAAGCGTATAGTAATTGGTTTGCGCAAAAGTTATAGCGGCCACAAAATAGGGAATAGAATTCTGAAATTTTTTCTTCTTATTTTTTTTTTTACTAGTAATGGCGGTTATCTTCGATTTTTGTCAGGACTGCGATATTATGGCGGACACATCGGACACTTTTGACACATTTTTGGGACCATTCACATTTATACAACGAACAGTGCTATAAATATGCACTGATTACTGTATAAATGTGACTGGCAGTGAAGGGGTTAACACTAGGGGGCGAGGAAGGGGTTAAATGTGTGCCCTGGGAGTGATTCTTACTGTGGGGGGAGGGGACTGACTGGGGGAGGTGACCGATCTGTGTCCCTATGTACAAGGGACACAGCATCGGTCTCCTCTCCCTGACAGGACGTGGATCTCTGTGTTTACACACAGAGATCCACATCCTTGTCTATGTAACGGCTGATCGCGGGTACCTGGCGGACTTCGCGGCCGCCAGGCACGCGTACCAGCATCTCAGTGACGCGCCGGGCACGCGCGCGCCAGTGGTCGGAGGAGCCAAGGCCATATAAAGACAGCCTCCCGGAATTGTAGAGCCACCTTGTGGCCGTATATAGTCGTACGGTGGGCGTGAAGTGGTTAATCAAGATCTACCGTATATACTCGAGTATAAGCTGACCCGAATATAAGCCGAGGCACCTAATTTTACCACAAAAAACTGGGAAAACGTATTGACTCGAGTATAAGCCTAGGGTGACCATCTGCATGCCTCACTTTGCCTCACTGTGCCCATGCCTCACTATGCCTCACTGTGTCCATGACTAGACTGATGTTTAACATAGGAGTCTATGGAAGGGGTGCCTGGCTTTGAAAAATCGGTGCTCCCCGACTGTAAGTCCCCCCAGCAACACACTTTGCACACTTGTAGAGGAGGAATGGAGCTACATGTGTGCCAAGTTTCGGATCCACGGGACCTACTACCGGCCAGTACCGGGTCCCCAAAGTCACTGGAGAAATGACCGTTTAACATGGGAGTCTATGGAAGGGGTGCCCAGCTTTGAAAAATCGGTTCTCCCCGGCCATAGGTCCCCCGGACAACAAACTTTGCACACTTGTAGATGAAGAGTGGGGCTACATGTGTGCCAAGTTTTGGGTCCAGGGAACCTAAGACCGGCCGGTACCCGGTCCCCAAAAATCCAGGAGATCAGGCGCAAAAAGGTGACTTGAGTATAAGCCGAGGGGGCATTTTCAGCACAAAAAATGTGCTGAAAAACTCGGCTTATACTCGAGTATATATGGTACTTTTTATTTTTTTTATTTAATTTTTTTCTTGTGACCTACATTTTTTTTGCTGGTCAAGTTATCACAACAACATTATTATCTTTATTATTTTTAACCCTCAAGGAGGTTGGTGTCCCTTGTTAATTACACATTGTATTTATGAAATGTTATGGCTACTCACAATAAAAACACATACATACACATTTAACTTAAATCAAAGATCCATTTATTCTGGGTAAACAAAATAAACAGGAAGGGCAACAATTGAGAAATTATTTGCATTTATGCAGACTTTGGACCCCAAAGGCAGACATGACTTGTATGGAAAATAAAATTAATAATATGAGGAAATCAGGAGCAGCAGCCGAAGACATACATGTCCCCAAGCTGTGGTACTCCAACAAACTGCATCTTCTGGCAGAGCAGCTTGAAGCCAGGGAATCACCTTCTGGTCTTCCTTGTAGCCTTCCTTGCACTGCTCCCTGCAGTGTTCCCTCCACGCTTCCCTGCAGCGTTCCTTCCACGGCTCACTCCATGCCCCCTTGCCGGCTGTGGCTCTAGTGGTGGGAATGTGGCAGCAGGAGGAGGAGGAGAAGGATGGGCTAGATCACACAGATGTGTGGCTTCTGTCAGCTGGCCCCTTCACGCCCTGTGAAGGACACTTGAAATCAGCTCCTGAGAGCCTCACCCCTGCCTCCTTCTGGCTGCCACATTCCGGAGCCTCGTCCTCCTGGCTGAGCCCATTCTGTGTATAAAAAAGGGACATAGTTTTAGTTTTTGGTTCATCAATCACACACAATTTTCAGCTCATGACTGTTGCAATTTGAATGTTAATAAATATAAAAAACTCTCATTCTGACCCCAGCATTTTTAATTACTGTCCCAATCATTTTTGGCCACTACTGTATTTTTTTTGGGGGGGGGGATTCTTTCATTTGTGAATAATAACCTCTAGTTCACACGAATAATTCTAGGCCAATAAATATGTTGTAAAATACTATACTTGGCTAAAGATGCGCAGATCCGGCTCTTCAAGCTCAGGTTGCTCCTCTTCCCCCTCTGCAGGGGTGGAGGGAAGTGTGGAAGGAACGCTGGAGGGAAGGGTGGAAGGAACGCTGGAGGGAACGCTGAAGGGAAGGGTGGAAGGAAGGCTGGAAACTGATTCCCTGGCTTCTATCTAAATTCATTATAAAACGGTAGACATATATAGAATCAAAAACAATATAATCTCCCCACTTAAATTAATTAGTGCTGTGTACAAAGATCAACCAGTGTGTACAAAAAAATATATACAAATTAATTTGTGAACAACAAAAATTGACTATCATATAAATCAATACAAACAATGTAAAAATTCAATTGAAACTTATTGCAAATAAAGTCCAAACCAATGAACCCCCAAACAAGGGTTAATAAATGCAAATAAATGTCCCACAAGAAAAAGTGTTGTATAAACACCAAATAAATCCACTTCAAACAACGTATTGTGAAAAATCCAATGTGACTCTTGAGAAAAATGAAGATCCACCTTCACCAATAATAATATTGACACCCGATAGTGCACATTAAGTAAGGTAAGCTGCCATCCTAACTTAATGTGCACTATCGGGTGTCAATATTATTATTGGTGAAGGTGGATCTTCATTTTTCTCAAGAGTCACATTGGATTTTTCACAATACGTTGTTTGAAGTGGATTTATTTGGTGTTTATACAACACTTTTTCTTGTGGGACATTTATTTGCATTTATTAACCCTTGTTTGGGGGTTCATTGGTTTGGACTTTATTTGCAATAAGTTTCAATTGAATTTTTACATTGTTTGTATTGATTTATATGATAGTCAATTTTTGTTGTTCACAAATTAATTTGTATATATTTTTTTGTACACACTGGTTGATCTTTGTACACAGCACTAATTAATTTAAGTGGGGAGATTATATTGTTTTTGATTCTATATATGTCTTCCGTTTTATAATGAATTTAGATTTACTCCTACATATTAGCGCCCTCCTCTCTCACTATTTTCACTATTGATCTCAGTATTTCACTGTAATTTGAGGTGCAGCTTATATATAGCAAATATTTAGTATATTAATTGGCGCAGGCTCCATTTAAACCTGGCTTCTATCTGGTCGTCTATCTGGTCGTCTAGAAAACGAAGATGTTTGTAGTACCACAGCTTGGGCTCAGGTACTTGGTCTGCTGCTGCTCCTGATCTCTTTGCAGCGCGGACCTCTTTGTACTGCTTTTTGTAGGCATTCCTCATGTTGTTAATTTTATTGTTAATCATCGTATAGTCTGCCTCTGGGATCCAGGTATTCATATATGCACCAAATTTTTCAATTGTTGCCCTTCGTACCACACTGTTGTGGTATAAACAATTTTTGACCTCCCACAAGTTTGTCATTTTGCGGTATTTATCTATGAAAGCCATCATAATATCAGGTTCCCTTAATTTATGCTTATTTTCTGTAAGATAAAACACAAGACAAAAACACTAGGTCAGCTTAAATTGTCCTAATCTAATCCCAATATAGGCCTTTATAATCATGAATCAGTATAGGCCACTGATGCCCTAAGTTTCATTTTTACCTTTGTTTGAGTCGTTCGGCACTTCCGGACGTCCTTACTCCGCACACACAACGAAGTTACTACATTTATATACCCTGCGCATGCGTGAAACTCTGCCCGCGTTGCCAGCCCATGATGGTCTTTTTCGGATTTTCCCCACACCTTCTCGTTTGGCGCACAGTGGGAGACGATGACATGGTGGTGACACAGGTGCGTGTTATACTAAGTACCGACGAGGAAAGCCCAGAGGCGGGAACGTCCCGATCCAGGAGTAATAAAAGATACAAGGCGACTAATATGTAATTTGCTGAGATGGCAGAGATGGTGGACATCCTGTGGAGGAAAGATTAAGATGGGAAGCATGGGCCATACGACACCCCTAATCTCAGGAAGTCAAAAACAATGGACAAATTGGCGAGGAGTCTGTACCATAAATTTGGGTTCAGGAGATCCAAGGAGCAGCTCCGTAAAAGGTGGTCTGACCTGAAGCTGAGGGAGGCGGAGCAGTATAGGAAGATAAAAAAAAATGCTGGTAAAAAGTAAGTCGTTTTCCTGTGTTATTACTAATTTTATTATTATTCTTGCATGTTTTGCTCCATGTGCTTGGATTGACTGGTTTCACATTGTAAAATGTCAACTTTCATGTTAGTGGCCAAAGTTTTTAATCGTTCGTAGTAAACAGCGATCGTCAAAAATAACATGTTTTGCGCAGATACAGGTAAACCATATGTGGTCATGCCTATTTGTATTAAAACAACGTTTATAAACATTTTTGTCTAGATGATGTGTTTGTAAGTAGAATGTGAAATGCAAACTTGATTCACGGGGTAAAGGAGAGGACACTCAGCAGCTGGTTACACATCTGGACTCAGGAGCACTATAGTGTGGGCCACAAAACAAGTTTTTCACAGATCATTTTTTTTGGTTTATTTTGTAAGAAAAAAATCCTATATTGTCTGGCATAGCGATGGCCCCCCTACCCGTGAAGTACTCAACGTATTTATCACGTACTTCACGCGGGCTTTGGGGGGCCAAGCCAGTACGGCCAGTGTCCAGGCCTGTCATTGATGGAGTGTCTGAAAGACCGGCCTCAGGCCCAACATTTGATAGATAACTTGAAGAATGCGTGCGCAAAAAGTTGTGCAGTGTTCAGCAGCTGAAGACAATATGGTTTAGTTTGTATTCCGCCATGTGGATGGCTGTCAGAAACAGGCGGAACCGGCTGGCCATTATCCCGAAGGCATTCTCAAAAACCCTCCAGGCTCTGGCCAGCCGGTAATTAAAAACCCTCCTCTCCGGGGTGAGGGTCCTCTGGGGAAACGGCTGCATCAGGTGTGGTCCCAGTCCAAAAGTCTCATCAGCAAGAAAGACAAATGGAAGTCCCTCCACATTATCTGCATCAGGTGGCAGTGCCAGGCCACCAGTCTGCAGACGGTGGGCAAACTCCGTCTGTGCGAAGACTCCGCCATCAGACATCCGGCCATTCTTCCCCACGTCCACATATAAAAACTCATAGTGTGCCGACACCACCGCCATCAACACGATACTATTAAACCCCTTGTAGTTATAATAGTACGACCCCGAACCGGTGGGCAAACTGGGATGCCACATTCTGCCATTCCTGTGGTGATGAAGGAAACTGTGTAGTCAAACAAGAAAAAATTGTTAGTACTTTTGCACATAACATTGCGAGCAGATTACACAAATACATTCTTGGCCAGCGTCAGTATAACATTTATTTGAAGGAGTATTTAAAGACAAAAATAGAAGGCCCCACCCCATCTCCATACCCCAATCTTAGGTTCATTGATTTTGGGAATTCCCCAGTTATGCTAATGGAGATACTAAGATGCTCCAGGACACTTACAAAATGCCCCTTAACCACTTAAGCCCCGGACCATTTTGGGCCATTAGGACCAAGCCTGTTTTTGGGATTCGGCACTGCGCTGCTTTAACTGTAAATTGTGCGGACATGCAATGTTGTACCCAAATGAAATTTGCGTCCTTTTCTTCCCACAAATAGAGCTTTCTTTTAATGGTATTTGATTGCCTCTGTGATTTTTATTTTTTGCGATATAAACAGAAAAAGACCGAAAATTTTGAAAAAAAATGATATTTTCTACTTTTTGTTATAAGAAAAATCGTATAAACTCAATTTTAGTCATACATTTAGGCCAAAATGTATTCAGCCACATGTCTTTAGTAAAAAAAATGTCAATAAGCGTATATTTATTGGTTTGCGCAAAAGTTATAGCGTTTACAAACTAGGGTACATTTTCTGAAATTTACACAGCTTTAAATTTATGACTGCCTATCTCATTTCTTGAGGTGCTAAAATGGCAGGGCAGTACAAAACCCCCCCAAATGACCCCATTTTGGAAAGTAGACACCCCAAGGAAATTGCTGAGAGGCATGTTGAGCCCATTGAATATTTTTTTTTTTCGTCCCAAGTGATTGAATAATGACAAAAAAAAAAAAAAAAATTACAAAAAGTTGTCACTAAATGATATATTGCTCACACATGCCATGGTTATATGTGGAATTGCACCCCAAAATACATTCTGCTGCTTCTCCTGAGTACGGGGATACCACATGTGTGGGACTTTTTAGGAGCCTAGCCACGTACGGGACCCCGGAAACCAAGCACCGCCTTCAGGATTTCTAAGGGCGCAAATTTTTGATTTCACTCCTCACTACCTATCACAGTTTCGAAGGCCATAAAATGCCAAAATAGCACAAACCCCCCCCAAATGACCCCATTTTGGAAAGTAGACACCCCAAGCTATTTACTGAGAGGCATGTTCAGTCCATGGAATATTTTATATTTTGCCACAAGTTGCGGGAATATGACAAACTTTTTTTTTTTTCACAAAGTTGTCACTAAATGATATATTGCTCACACATGCCATGGGCATATGTGAAATTACACCCCAAAATACATTCTGCTGCTTCTCCTGAGTACGGGGATACCACATGTGTGGGACTTTTTGGGAGCCTAGCCGCGTACGGGACCCCAAAAACCAAGCACCGCCTTCAAGGTTTCTAAGGGCATAAATTTTTGATTTCACTCCTCACTACCTATCACAGTTTTGAAGGCCATAAAATGCCAAGATGGCACAAAACCCCCCCAAATGACCCCATTTTGGAAAGTAGACACCCCAAGCTATTTGCTGAGAGGCATGTTGACCCCATTGAATATTTTTTTTTTTTGTCCCAAATGATTGAATAATGACAAAAAGAAAAAAAAAAAATGTACAAAAAGTTGTCACTAAATGATATATTGCTCACACATGCCATGGTTATATGTGGAATTGCACCCCAAAATACATTCTGCTGCTTTTCCTGAGTACGGGGATACCACATGTGTGGGACTTTTTGGGAGCCTAGCCGCGTACAGGGCCCCAAAAACCAAGCACCGCCTTCAGGATTTCTAAGGGCGTAAATTTTTGATTTCACTCCTCACTACCTATCACAGTTTTGAAGGCCATAAAATGCCAAAATAGCACAAAACCCCCCCAAATTACCCCATTTTGGAAAGTAGACACCCCAAGCTATTTGCTGAGAGGCATGTTGAGTCCATGGAATATTTTATATTTTGCCACAGGTTGCGGGAATATGACAAACTGTTTTTTTTTTGCACAAAGTTGTCACTAAATGATATATTGCTCACACATGCCATGGGCATATGTGAAATTACACCCCAAAATACATTCTGCTGCTTCTCCTGAGTACGGGGATACCACATGTGTGGGACTTTTTGGGAGCCTAGCCGCGTACGGGACCCCAAAAACCAAGCACCGCCTTCAAGGTTTCTAAGGGCATAAATTTTTGATTTCGCTCCTCACTACCTATCACAGTTTTGAAGGCCATAAAATGCCAAGATGGCACAAACCCCCCCCAAATGACCCCATTTTGGAAAGTAGACACCCCAAGCTATTTGCTGAGAGGCATGTTGAGCCCATTGAATATTTTTTTTTTTGTCCCAAATGATTGAATAATGACAAAAAGAAAAGAAAAATGTACAAAAAGTTGTCACTAAATGATATATTGCTCACACATGCCATGGTTATATGTGAAATTACACCCCAAAATACATTCTGCTGCTTCTCCTGAGTACGGGGATACCACATGTGTGGGACTTTTTGGGAGCCTAGCCGCGTACGGGACCCCAAAAACCAAGCACCCGCCTTCAAGGTTTCTAAGGGCATAAATTTTTGATTTCACTCCTCACTACCTATCACAGTTTTGAAGGCCATAAAATGTCAAAATAGCCCAAAACCCCCACAAATGACCCCATTTTGGAAAGTAGACACCCCAAGCTATTTGCTGAGAGGCATGGTGAGTATTTTACAGCTCTCATTTGTTTTTGAAAATTAAGAAAGACATTTTTTTTTCTTTTTTTTTTTCTTTTTTTACATTTTCAAAACTTTGTGACAAAAAGCGAGATCTGCAAAATACTCAACATACCTCTCAGCAAATAGCTTGGGGTGTCTACTTTCCAAAATGGGGTCATTTGGGGGGGTTTTGTGCCATCTGGACATTCCATGGCCTCCGAAACTGTGATAGGCAGTGAGGAGTGAAATCAAAAATTTACACCCATAGAAATCCTGAAGGCGGTGCTTGGTTTTTGGGGTCCCGTACGCGACTAGGCTCCCAAAAAGTCCCACACATGTGGTATCCCCGTACTCAGGAGAAGCAACAGAATGTATTTTGGGGTGTAATTCCACATATGCCCATGGCATGTTTGAGCAATATATAATTTAGTGACAACTTTTTGTACATTTTTTTTTTTTGGTCATTATTCAATCACTTGGGACAAAAAAAAAAAATATTCAATGGGCTCAACATGCCTCTCAGCAAATAGCTTGAGGTGTCTACTTTACAAAATGGGGTCATTTGGGGGGGTTTTGAACTGTCCTGGCATTTTATGCACAACATTAGGAAGCTTATGTCACACATCATCCACTCTTCTAACCACTTGAAGACAAAGCCCTTTCTGACACTTTTTGTTTACATGAAAGAACATTTTTTTTTGCAAGAAAATTATGTTGAACCCCCAAACATTATATATTTTTTTAAAGCAAAGGCCCTACAGATTAAAATAGTGGGTGTTGCATTTTTTTTTTCCACACAGTATTTGCGCAGCGATTTTTCAAACGCATTTTTTGGGGGAAAAACACACTTTTTTTATTTTTAATGCACTAAAAAACACTATATTGCCCAAATGTTTGATGAAATAAAAAAGATGATCATAGGCCGAGTACATGGATACCAAACACGACATGCTTTAAAATTGCGCACAAACGCGCAGCGGCGACAAAACTACATTCATTTTTAAAAGCATTTAAAAGCCTTTACAGGTTACCACATTATATTTACAGAGGAGGTCTACTGCTAAAATGACTGCCCTCGATCTGACCTTCGCGGTGATACCTCACATGCATGATGCAATTGCTGTTTACATATGACGCTAGACCGACGCGTGCGTTCGCCTTTGCGCAATAGCAGGGGGGGACAGCGGTGCTTTTTTTTTTTTTTTTTTTTTTTTTTATTATTTATTTGGCTTTTTTATTTTATTTTTAAACTGTGCCTTCCATATTTTATTTTTTTACCATTTTTATCATTATCTCAGGGAATGTAAATATCCCCTATGATAGCAATAGGTAGTGACAGGTACTCTTTTTTTGAAAAAAATTGGGGGGTTAGACCCTAGATCTTTCCTCTGCCCTCAAAGCATCTGACCACACCAAGATCGGTGTGATAAAATGCTTTCCCAATTTCCCAATGGCGCTTTTTATATCCGGGGGGGGGACATTCCCTCCCACTGCTTGTAAAAGCAGTCTAGAGGCTAATTATCTGCTAGAATTGCTTTTACATGAAAGCCGGCTGCTGGCTGAAAAGAATGATACCAAGATGATACCTAAACCCGCAGGCATCATTCTGGTATAAACATTCAAAGTCCAGCAACATACCAGTACGTTGCTGGTCCTTGTTGGACATGTATTGTAATCTTTTTTTTCATACAGCCTATTGGCTGAACGAAAAAAAGAGATTGATTGGTGGGTATGCCCACCATTAGAATACCTCCCTTCATCCACCCACTTCTAATGATGGGCATATATGCCGAAGCATGGGGGCATCCTCCCGCAAAAAAGTTATGCCGCGTACACACGGTCAAGCCTTCGTCGGAATTTCGACCGTATGTACGCGGCATAAAAGGTTATGCCGCGTACACACGGTCGGACTTTTCCACGGATAAGCCTCCGTTGGAATTTTGACCGTATATACGCGGCATTAGGAGCAAAATCGCTCCTCCGCCCCTGCTGCCCCCATGCTTCGGCATATATGCTCTTTTTTTTAACTGTGGTGGTGAAATCACCTCCTACAGCGTTGGAGTCACGGCTTTATGTATCGTGGGAGCAAACGCTGTTGCTGTCAAGATAAATAGATCCGCGCTGCAACTGAATGGCGTACCTGCTAAGCAAATGGTGGTTAACATTAAAACAAAGTAACATTACAGTACAACAGTAAGACCTTACCATGCCATACCTGCAAAGCAAATACCAAAACAAAACCTAGTAAAAAATAAAAAAATGTTTTAACGCAACCTGTGCCTAAAATATATATATGCCGAAGCATGGGGGCATCCTCCCGCAAAAAAGTTATGCCGCGTACACACGGTCGGAATTTCGACCGTATGTACGCGGCATTAGGAGCAAAATCGCTCCTCCGCCCCTGCTGCCCCCATGCTTCGGCATATATGCTCTTTTTTTTAACTGTGGTGGTGAAATCACCTCCTACAGCGTTGGAGTCACGGCTTTATGTATCGTGGGAGCAAACGCTGTTGCTGTCAAGATAAATAGATCCGCGCTGCAACTGAATGACGTACCTGCTAAGCAAATGGTGGTTAACATTAAAACAAAGTAACATTACAGTACAACAGTAAGACCTTACCATGCCATACCTGCAAAGCAAATACCAAAACAAAACCTAGTAAAAAATAAAAAAATGTTTTAACGCAACCTGTGCCTAAAATATATATATGCCGAAGCATGGGGGCATCCTCCCGCAAAAAAGTTATGCCGCGTACACACGGTCGGAATTTCGACCGTATGTACGCGGCATTAGGAGCAAAATCGCTCCTCCGCCCCTGCTGCCCCCATGCTTCGGCATATATGCTCTTTTTTTTAACTGTGGTGGTGAAATCACCTCCTACAGCACTGGAGTCACGGCTTTATGTATCGTGGGAGCAAACGCTGTTGCTGTCAAGATAAATAATTCCGCGCTGCAGTTGAATGGCGCACCTGAAAACAAAAAATTACATACCTGAAAAGCAAGCATGATAAAACATTGCAGAATAGAATACAGTAAAAAAAGAGCAGAACAATAGAGAGAAAATAGAGAGAGAGAGAACAATAAAACGACAACTATTTTTGGTTTTTTTATTTTATATTTTTTTTGTGTTTTGTTTTTTACGTTTTTTTTTTCTTTTTTACACTTTTTTTTGTAACTTTACAACTGTAATGGTTCGGGTCTCTCAAAATGTAATGGCATCTTGGGAGACCCTGTGTAAGTGTGTCCTAGTCTGTGAAATGCTGTACCCTACGCTAAAACTTCACTTTTGAGTGGTAGCGTTCAAAACATTCACCTTGGCAAAGACCAGGCTTGTCAGGACAGAGTGGACAAAAACTACGGGTGTCACGCCTAAATCCGCGCTTGCTACAGACACGACATCTTTTTTGGGGGTGGCTTTGGGTAGGGGTACTCGGGAGGACATACGAATAATGCCTCTCATGCAGCCGGCTTACTGCATTTGGTTGGGGATGGTGAGGTGCAGAACCGCCTGGATACAGGAGTTCTGTGACTATCTCATTCTGGAATTTTAGAAGAGATAACGTCCCGCCTGAAGCTCTGTATAGCACATGAGCGTTCAGCAAAGCCAATTGGAATAATGATAGAGACACTTTTTTGTACCAGCGTCTCGCCTTACGGTCAATTAGATACGGCGCCATCAACTGGTCGTTGAGGTCCACCCCTCCCATATTTTGGTTATATTCGTGGACACAGAGGGGTTTCTCCACAACACCAGTCGCCGTACGAATTTGGACTGTCGTGTCTGCATGAAGGGAGGTAAGAAGGAAAACATTCTTATTGTCCCTCCACTTCATAGCGAGCAAGTTATTACACTTCAAGCAGGCTCTCTCCCCCAGCCTAAGACGGGCATCTACAAGCCGCTGGGGAAAGCCCCGGCGATTAGGTCGCACGGTGCCACATGCTCCAATCTTATGATCAAACAAGTGACTAAACAGTGGCACGCTCGTGTAATAATTGTCCACATACAAGTGGTACCCCTTTCCGAATAAGGGTGACACCAAGTTCCACACTATCTTGCCAGCTTTCATATGTAATCCGGGCAGTTGACCGACTCAATCTGACTGTCTTTTCCCTCATAAACCGTAAAGTTCACTACATAGCCTGTTGCCCTGTCACAGAACTTGTAGAGCTTGACCCCGTATCTGGCACGCTTGCTGGGAAGGTACTGCTTGAAAGACAAGCGGCCAGAAAATTTAATCAGGGACTCATCAACGCAGACAACTTGATCGGGAGTAAACAAGGCTGCAAAACGTTCGTTGAAGTGGTTTATGAGGGGCCGAATTTTATAGAGCCGGTCGTATTCAGGGTCCCCACGTGGACGACAAAGTTCATTGTCGTTGAAGTGCATGAACCGCAAAATCTGCTCGTATCGTGCCCTGGACATGGAGGCAGAGAACACGGGCATGTGGTCAATTGGGTGCGTGGACCAATAAGCACGCAATGACGGAAATTTATGTGTGCCCATGTTGAGGGAAAGGCCCAGAAAGGTCTTAAATTCGGAAACCGTAATTGGTTTCCAATTTCTGGCAATTTTAGGCAACTGGGGGTTAGCGGCGATAAATTGACCAGCATATAAATTACTCTGGTCCACAATAGATCTATAGAGATCTTCCGTGAAAAACAGCGAATAAAAATCGATTGGCATAAAATCAGCTGTTTCCACCTGAATACCGGGTTGGGCAGTGAATGGGGGAAGTACGGGTTCTGCAGAAGTGGTGGGGACCCAATCAGGATAGGCGAATTCTGCAGGAAGGGCAGTATGGGCACGACGGGCCTGCCTTTGTCTTCTTGGTGGCAGCGGGACACTACTTGTGCTTGCCACCTCGCCAGCTTGAACTGCACTTATGGGACTCGCCACGTCACCAAGTGTTACTGCAGTGCTGGATGTACGTCCAGGCTGTACTAGGCCGCTGGTGCTTGCCAGTTCACCAGAAGGAATAGCGGCGCTAGTACTACTCTGCTCCATGATACGAGAGACCTGCGGTTCTTGCTCCTCAACAACCTCAGAAGATCGGGATCGGGTACGCCTGACCTTAGCAGGGACCTCAACTTCGTCGTCAGAGCTATCTGACGTGGGGCCGCTGACGTCACTGTCTTCTACGGGAAGATATTCTGAGCCTGAATCTGACAGATACGTGACCTCCTCTTCACTATCTGTCATGCTCAGAATCTCGTAGGCCTCTTTACTAGTGTACCTTCGACTTGCCATTTTGGGCTCTAAATTTAGGGGTACACTAGTAAGATTCACAGGAAAAAAAGCACCTGACTGTCGTCAGCAAATATATCAAACGCTACAAAAAAACTGTTAGCGATCGCAGGGATCAGGCCTGTCTCTGCGAACGCTGCAGTTATGTGTGTTGTGTTTGGTAAGTGACAGTGATCGATCGATACTGCACTTGGGTGGGCTGGGCTGGGCTGGGCGGAGGGGCTAAACGCAGGTACTAGCAGGTATCTGGGCTGATCCCGCTAACACTGCGTTTTTGGGAACCCTAAACCGCTGGGGATGCTAGTATAGATCTGATCAGATACTATACCACTAAGGGGGGTGTATGCTTTGCGCGTGGGTGTTAGCGTTACTGGCACTAACCTAACACTGCCTGGGGCGACGCAGACCCTCTCTGGCGCTAAAACCTAATTGATCTCACCCGCCGGGCGATCAGGGGGGTTAAACCTTTATTGGGTTATATACGGCGGGTGCCCTGATGCTATAAAAAGCAAACTAATCAACCAGCGTCACCCGTAACCTTTATATGGTGATCACTGGTGAAAGGGTTAACTAGGGGCAATCAGGGGGTTAAAACCTTTATTAGGTTAAATATGGGGGTACCTGACACCAATAAAAACCTGCGGCGAACCTAAAAAAAAAATAACTGCCTATCTAAAACACCAGCGACACGAATACAGCGATCGGAAAAACAATCGCTTAGTGACGCTGAAGTTAGGGGGTGAAAGGGTTACCTGGGGGGTGATCAAGGGGTTAAACCTTTATTAGGGGGGGTTAGGGGGCTACCCTGGACCTAAAGGGGCCTAATCCTAACTGCCTTGCAACTTTTTACAATCACAGATGACACTAAATGCAGTGATCAGTAAAATAAATGATCACTGCAATCAGTGACACTGTGATTGGGGGCTTTGGGGTGACCTGGGGGGTGATCTGGGGGTGACTGGGGGGTGATTTGTGTGCCTATGTGTACCTACGTGTCAGTGGACTGTTGGAGCACTAACCTCTGTCTTCACTCCTCGGCGCCGGGAACGAAAAGACCGCGGCGAGGGAGATGACATCACTTCCTCCAGCCTGTGTTTACATCACATGGCGGAGGAAGCAATTTCATTGGCCGGGAGCGATCGCGAGGGGGGGGCGGAATCGAGCGGCCGCCCCCTCATGCCTGATCGCTCCCGAACACTTAACGGCCGCTCACTGCAGTGAAGGGGGGTCCGGATGGACCCCCCAACTGCACAAAGGCGATCACGTAGATCTACGTGATTCTGCCTGTCCGTGCCATTCTGCCGACGTAAATCGGCGGTGGGCGGTCGTTAAGTGGTTAAGGAGAAAAATCTGTTGCTGGAGCTAGAGCACTCATTTTATGATCAAAACTACTAAGGATACTGAGAGAGTCACTATTTGAGGTCTAGTAAGTCTTGAAAACATAATATTGGACTTCTCTGCAAGTGATGCAAACTAAACCGGTGACTAGGCAGACTTCACTTAAGCATTCTTTATTTTTTAAATATTTTTTTTTAATTGTTCCTTGTGTTTGTTTTGTAATATATTTTCTGCAAATAATTTTTCTTAGACCTTTTTCTGGAGGAGAGGATATGAGAAATGACCCTACTTAAGCAAGACATTGCACTAAACCTGCAGGTTAATAAGAGAACCAGAACCTTGGATAAGTGGAAGCGTGGGTTTGATAATAAAGTTGGCAGTGCCTCCACCAGGGACAAAGGGGATTCCCTTCCTGGGAAATCAAACAATAATCTAAACAAAATAATTGGGAGCAGAAGAACTACTGCAATCAGCATATAACATTAACCATAGCTACTGTATATAGAGATGCACACCAGTATGGGACATTTTTCTTTTTTCATGAATAACAATATTTAAAAATTGTTATACTGATTCTCTGAATGCTCTAGCTAGATTTAAATGAAGAACTTAAAAAAGAAACAATCATACTCAAAGACCACTGATCACTCAGTTGTCGGGTCTGCTCTGAGCACAGAGCGGTCGCTGTCAGTCACCGCTCTGTGCTCTGCCGCTCCAGCACTTACTGGAGTGCCAGACAGTTGTGGACGTGGGAGCAGCTAGCGCAGGGCCTGAAAGTCTGAGTCAGCTGTCAAGTCAAGAATCTGGGTGGATCCCTACAATAAAGGGCAATAAAAACTGAACATGCCCAATTTTCTAATCTTTGTAAAGATATTTTGCTACCCACTTCTGAGCCCTCTCAAAAACTCCTATGCTTTTTTTTACAGTTTGGTGCCCAAAACAGATACCATATTCTGAATATGAACTTACAAATTGATTTATACAAATGCAATGCAATATTATCATGGGGCAATGGGGCAGACTCGATGCACTGTTTTTTTGTTGTTTTTTTTACTGTCGTCACTCTTCTATGTTTCTGTGTTTTTTGGACCATTTTAGCAGATCATAACTACAGGCTGAAATATAACATGATTTTTTTTAAATGATGGGTTATTAATTGGCTTATGTATATGTTTTGTTGCATATAATTTTTAACAAAACTAGAGTTTTCATTTAAGTTCTAAGAATTTAACATCTTTAAAGTGATTGCAACCCCTCACTGTCTAATGCAACTCATTCCGTTTAAAATAGAAATCAAAGTCAAAACATTTGTGTATAGATATATAAAAAAAAAGACTTTTTTCACATTGTTCTCAGCCACATAAGAGCAAGGGGAGGAGGAACAGCAGCACACTGAGCTTCCCAGTGAAAGGCTGTGCAGGGGGGGGGGGGGGGGTGTGAGGACAAGTCTGATCATTGGAGGAGAGCAGACTGAGTTCCCAGTATAGCTTGAGAAATGACGATGATGTGGCCCCCTGCTTAGTGTGGTTAGTATTTAATAGGACACAAGACAAAAATTCCCCTTGGGTTTGGACTTCGAAGGCACTTAAACTCAAGTAACAGTAGTAAAGTAGAAAATTATTTTATTCATAACACATGATTAAAAATAGTAACATGCAGGGATGGACTGGCCATAGGGACTACCGGGAGTTTCCCGGTGGGCCGATGGCTCAGTGGGCCTTTTAAAAAAATAAAAATAAAAATTAAAATTAAAATTAAAATTGCAAAAAAAAAAATTTTTTTTTTTTTTTGTGGCCCGTTTTTTTATGCAGTTCGGCGGCAGCGGGAGCGTGGCAGCAAACAGCGGCGGGGATTCGGGGAAGGTGGCCATCGGGGAGGGCAGTTGGTAGTACAATTCCGAGGGAGAAGAGCTCCACCGCCTCCCTGACCACCGAAGAGGCGGACAGTAGCGAGCGCGGCCACCCCGGCGCTCCCAGAACCTCGATTTCTCCACCTCCTCTCTGCTCCAGGAACCATGTGGCCTGGGCCAGGGGGCAGGCTGACTGGGAGCCCGGAGGAAGAGAACATGCGCCGCTGTAAGGAGCAGAGCAACGTGAGCACCCCCCGGATCAAGAGGGAGACTCGGCGCTGCCGCTGATGGCCATCAGGTACCTGGCATCCTCCACAAACATGCCAGAACACTGAGACAGCGGTAGAGGTGAGCAGAGGAGGGACTGCAGAAAGGGACAGTGCTATGTGGTCTGTCTCAGTCCCCCCCCCCCCTCTGTCTCTCTGCCCCCTCTGTCTCTCAGTCCCCCCCTCTGTCTCTCAGTCCCCCCTCTTTCAGCCCCCCCACTATCTCTCAGACCCCCCCTCCTCTGTCTCTCAGACCCCCCCCTCTGTCTCTCAGCTCTCCTCCTCTGTCTCTCAGCTCTCCTCCTCTGTCTCTCAGCTCTCCTCCTCTGTCTCTCAGCTCTCCTCCTCTGTCTCTCAGCTCTCCCCCTCTGTCTCTCAGCTCTCCCCCTCTGTCTCTCAGCTCTCCCCCTCTGTCTCTCAGCTCTCCCCCTCTGTCTCTCAGCTCTCCCCCTCTGTCTCTCAGCTCTTCCTCTGTCTCTCAGCTCCCCTCTCTGTCTCTCAGACCCCCCTGTCTCTTAGACCCCCTTTGTCTCTCAGTTCCTGTGTCTCTCAGTCCCCCCTCTTTTAGCCCCTCCTCTGTCTCTCAGCTCCCTTCTATCTCTTAGACCCCCCTCTATCTCTCAGCTCTCCTTCTCTGTCTCTCAGCTCTCCCCCTCTGTCTCTCAGCTCTCCCCCTCTGTCTCTCAGCTCTCCTCCTCTGTCTCTCAGCTCTCCCCCTCTGTCTCTCAGCTCTCCCCCTCTGTCTCTCAGCTCCCCCCCTCTGTCTCTCAGTTCCCCCCCTCTGTCTCTCAGCTCCCCCCCTCTGTCTGTCTCTCAGACCCCTCCACTGTCTCTCAGACCCCTCCACTGTCTCTCAGACCCCCCTCTGTCTCTCAGACCCCCCCTCTGTCTCTCAGCTCCCCCTGTCTCTCAGTTCCCCCCCCCCTGTCTCTCAGCTCCCCCCCTGTCTCTCAGCTCCCCCTGTCTCTCAGCTCCCCCTCTGTCTCTTAGACCCCCCTCTGTCTCTCAGTTCCCGTGTCTCTCAGTCCCCCCCTCTTTTATCCCCTGCACTCTCTCTCAGCTCCCCTCTGTCTCTCAGCTTCCCCCTCTGTCTCTCAGCTTCCCCCTCTGTCTCTCAGCTTCCCCCTCTGTCTCTCAGCTCCCCTCCTCTGTCTCTCAGCTCCCCTCCTCTGTCTCTCAGCTCCCCTCCTCTGTCTCTCAGCTCCCCTCCTCTGTCTCTCAGCTCCCCTCCTCTGTCTCTCAGACCCCCCTCTGTCTCTCAGTCCCCCCCTCTGTCTCTCAGTTCCCATGTCTCTCAGTTCCCCCCTCTTTTATCCCCCCCTCTGTTTCTCAGACCCCCCTCTGTTTCTCAGACCCCTCCTCTGTCTCTCAGACCCCTCCTCTGTCTCTCAGACCCCTCCTCTGTCTCTCAGACCCCTCCTCTGTCTCTCAGCTCCCTCCACTGTCTCTCAGACCCCTCCTCTGTCTCTCCGCTCTCCTCCACTGTCTCTCCGCTCTCCTCCACTGTCTCTCCGCTCCCCTCCACTGTCTCTCAGCTCCCCTCCACTGTCTCTCAGCTCCCCTCCACTGTCTCTCAGCTTCCCCCTCTGTCTCTCAGCTTCCCCCTCTGTCTCTCAGCTTCCCCCTCTGTCTCTCAGCTTCCCCCTCTGTCTCTTAGACCCCTCCTCTGTCTCTCAGACCCCTCCTCTGTCTCTCAGACCCCTCCTTTGTCTCTCAGCCATTCATTTCAATGGGCAGGAGCGGTGTGTACACCTCTCCTCCACCGCCCCAAAGATGCTGCTTGGAGGACTTTCACACTGGGACTGCAGCGGAGGCATTTTTCAGGCGCTATTTTTAGCCCAAAAGCGCCTGAAAAATGCCTCAGTGTGTAAGGGGTCCTACACTCACCCCCTCTCTTTTACACTCACCCCCTCTCTTTTACACTCACCCCCTCTCTTTTACACTCTCTCCCTCTCTCTTACACTCACCCCCCCCTCTCACCCACCCCCTCTCATCCCCTTTCCCTCAACCCTCCCTCTCTCTCTCTCTCATTCCCCTCTCGCTCACCCTCTCATGATATACAATAATGGATGTAGGGGCCGTTTAGTGGGCGTGATTTTTTAGGGGGGTGGGGGGCAGCATTTTATTGAATTAAAGTGGGCCGGTCTGGATGAAGTCCAGGGCCAAATTTTGGTCCCAGTCCAGCCCTGGTAACATGGAATGCACATATGTTACTATTTTTAATCATGTGTTATGAATAAAATATTTTTCTACTTTACTACTGTTATATGAGTTTAAGTGCCTTCAAAGTCCAAACCCAAGGGGATTTTTTGTCTTATGTTCCCAGTTTCAGGATGTGGCACTATATGAAGTAATCACTGATAACTTCCAAGTATTTAATAGGAAAGCAGACGGACTGTCAGGAACATCAGGAATTTCTTAGGCCCCTTTCACACTGGGGCGGGAGGTGCGTCGGCGGTAAAGCGCCGCTATTTTTAGCGACGCTTTACTGACAATTCTGCGGTGCTATTCGGTCACTAGCGGTACGGTTTTCCCCCCCGCTAGCGGCCGAAAAAGGGTTAAAAACCACTGCAAAGCGCCTCTGCAGAGGAGGCGCTTTGCCGGCGGTATAGCTGCGGTACCCCATTGCTTTCAAAGGGCAGGAGCTGTGGAGGAGCGGTAAACAGACCACTCCTTCACCGCTCCAAAGATGCGGCTAGCAGGACTTTTTTTACCGTCCTGCTAGCGCACCGCCCCAGTGTGAAAGCCCTCGGGCTTTTACACTGGAGAAACAGCAGCCGCTGTTTCAGGTCGGTTTGCAGGCGCTATTTTTAGCGCAATAGCGCCTGCAAACCGCCCCAGTGTGAAAGGGGTCTTACAAAGGAAGCAATATAAAGGGAATAGGATACTTTTTCATACAAGTACATAGTCTAGCCAAAACCTTTCAGGAATATGAAATGTTAGGTTTACACATACTATAAGTATGAACGGAACTACTGTATATTTCTAAAAGCTTTTTACCTAAATAAATTTGGAATTCGTGTTCATTAATCCTTTAACTGCTTCTAGTCTAAAGTCCTTCTAAAAATAGCAGGAGACAAAATAAAATGTCCTGGTATTTAATCTATTATGTTTTTCTATTTTTTTTGTTAGTTCAGTGACATTACATTTATACCGATTACAGTATTTTAGCTCTTGATGGCCATAGTTAAATAAAAGGTCAGATGTATCTCAATACATCATCTGAGTTTCAAGTTTTCTTTTTCTTCAGCTGGTCCCTAGCAGAGCCCTAGGTAATGTTTAAGATCTAATATCTCTTAGAATCTATCTTCTGTTTGGAAAGGTCAGATCGCTCCAAGCAATGGCAACAACCATTAAGCAAACAAGGCCCAACTTTGTATATTTATTTGCATATTGGAGTTTCCAGTGCCATCCAAAGCTGCCATGGAAAAATACTGTCCCTTGGCGTTATTTTTGCACTGTCATAAGCATTTAAGTCTTTACGATATTCTTGATATTTAACAATACGTAGCGCATGTTTAGCAGAAAGCTATACGAACATTGATGTCAACTCCATTAATCATCTGTAAAAAAAAATGTTAAGGCCAGCATGTCAGGCAAGGATTACTTGTGCCTTGTTCTATAAAATCTATTCAAACAACTGACCGATTAGGTCAGCTTGTCCTCCTGCCTTGGGATTTCTAAGAGAGGTTGGCACTTACAACTCTAATCCTTAAAATACTGCAGGCTGTGTGTAGATATATGATTGGAGACTATGGGCAGCAGCGATGTAGAGTTTAGCTTGCAGCTGTCACTATAACAGGTTCACAGAGAAAAAAAATCAATATAAAAATACATGTTCTGCAAAGAAAACATGTCCATCATAAAGGAAACATTTCCCAGCAGTTTAAAGGTGCCTGACATCCCCATAATTGAATATCACCAATTTCTTTGCAAGCGATATCACCAGGTAAAGCGTGCATGACTTATTTGTCTGTAGAGAGAGAGTGAGCCATTTTAATCGGTAACACTTCTCTGTGCTGTACATCCCAGGATACTTCAAGATACATGTCTCTGCAAGGAAAAAAATGAAAATAATCACTGCTAGGCAATGAGCTGTAATAAACATGCAAAAAAAAAAGCTTAAAGTAAGACTGTGCTTTGATTATGCCCCCCATCCCATATGTTTATACTTGCTTGATCTTTGTTCCCCTATTGCACCATTCACCTATGGGAGTGCCCCGAAGAAGGCCTGTCCAAGCCTTAAACTCTTTTGCTGCTAGATCAGTTTTTTGCCTTTTTTTTTTTTTTGCACACGTTAAATGCACATTTTAGGTATGAAGATTAGTTAAATAATCCCTAAATATTACAGTATATGCAGTATTTTCTGAAAGCAATAAAATGTGGTAGGTCCAATGTTTTATTTCACACATTATTAGCCCAGGTTCACACTGGGCTGCGGGAGTGAAGCCGTGCGAGTTCAGCTGAACTTGCACGATTTCACTCTCACTGGCAGTCCCTGGCCGAAATCGTAAAAAGTAGTACAGAAACTACTTTTTGAAATCGGTGCAGCGCCACAGATGCGGCGTCGCACCGATTAGGACGGTGCCATTGCCGGCAATTTGCGGCAAATATTGGTGTTTTGACATGCGATTTGACATGCCAAATCGCATGTCAAAACGCACCAGTGTGAACCAGGGCTTAGTACAAGGATTTATCAAATGCCTACTTTTAGTAACCAGTTGACTGAAGTTAATTTTAGTAAATACAAGCAAAATGTATTAGCAATTTTTGTTAAAATATTAAAGATAAGGTTGTATTGAAAAAATAGACACCCAACATGTCAAGCCTTAAAATTGCATGTATATGTGAAAAAGAAACACATTTGATACCCCGAATTATCCAAAGGCATTGCTTTAAAATGCACTTACAGGTCATCAGTTTAGAGTCGATTGGGAATAATGGTCCTAGAAATATTGCTTTACAAGAATTTGGCGTTTGAAATGCCGGTAAACTACAGTCCTGAACGCGATTTTTCTGCTTTAAAAAAAAATGCCTCTAAACTCAACTGCCTCTAAATTACTATAAATGACTAAATATACACGTACACATAAGATAACATAGAGGAGAGTTCAGGGGCTGCTGAAAAAAATGCCCAACTTCTCTTAAACTTCAGTTTAGCAGCTGTAGTGTACATGAGGCCTAAAGGCTCCAATGCACTCCACTGAAGTTTATTGAGCACAAATTATGCTTCATTAGCTCCTGGAGAATGTCAACTCTGGACCAGGAAGTGATGTAACACACATCGCTTCCTGGTTCATTCACCAGAGGGAGGATCAGCGAATAAATGATTGCTGTTCGACCCAGTGTAACCCACCATGCCTAGCTTGCAAGTGGGACAGCAGAGCCTGGAATACATGGCAGAAGCGGTCAATAGTGGGTTTCGGTGCCTTTGGAAGCGATCAGGCAGGATAAAACTGACAGTCAGCTTGTAAACAACACACTTTTCTGGTGGCTGCAGCAGCCTGGGAGATTTTGTAAAAGCAGCTGCTGCTACTGGCATAAGCCATATATACTGTATTTATTGGCGTATAACACTCACTTTTTTACCCTGAAAATAGAGCGTAAACTGTGCCTGCGTGTTATACGCAGGGGGCTGTGGAAAGTTTTTTTCCTGAAACTTCCCTCTTAAAGTTAGGGTGCGTGTTATACGCCTGTGCGTGTTATACACCGATAACTACAGTAAGTCATATATCAGTGGCAGCAAAAGGGTTAGAGCAAATTTCCACTTTTGCAGCCAAATTGGGATAATACCCACATTATATTTTCTACATCTTCCTATTGACATTGAATAATTTGGAGAGGGTTTTGGAGTAATGTTTAACCTAATAAATAAATAACCCTGTCTGTATTGTGCTTACAGCTTTTCACTATCGGTTTTAAACTAAATTTGAGCGCTGTCTGTCCTAACAGAGGATTCAAAATTTAGAAAGCAACTTCCAGCATTGTATGTTAAAGCGGTTGTAGCCCTTAAAAAAAAATATTAATAACATTCCTGTTCCTTTAAAGCATGAATAACAGCACAGTGCTTATTCTGTGTAATTTGCCCCTTCTATAATCTAAAATACCTGGTTGATCCTGCCTGCTGCTGTCCTCCCTTCTGTAAACTGACCAGATTTATCATGGTTGCTGATCCCTAAAACTGTGGTCAGTTTATGTGCCTGCTGTCTCTTCTCTCTCCCCCTCCCTCCCTGCCCGTCAGCTAGTGTCAGTGCCAATCTGCTCATAGCCCCTCCCCTCCTGCTGCTATAATACTAAACACTGCAAAAATAACTTTGTTTTATTCCTAGAATCTCATGTGTTATATTAAGTTATGTCCCCAGTGTGTGTTTTTAATAAAAAATTTGCAGTTTCATACCTTATTTCAGAGAGCCGCTCGGCGCTTACGTGACTGCCCGCCACTCTCCTCTTCTCCTTCTCCTCTTTTCATCCTCCTCATTGCTGACATCAGGGTATTCTCAGCCCCTCCTGCTGTAGCTCTCAGATTGTGGGAGAAGAGCAGCAGCCGTTACATGAGCGCCGAGCGGCACTCTGAAATAAGGTATGAAGATGCATATTTTTATAAAGCACATACACTGGGGCACATAACTTGATCAAGGTGGGATTCTAAGAATAAAACCAAGTGGCTTTACAACCACTTTAATGATGGAGAGTTAAGTGAGTCCCCAGTCCGTGGGTACATAAATAATGTAAAGATATCGAGAAGCTCTTGCAATCTGCCACAAAGCTATAATTTTTTAGGTATGCTGTGTGAACAGGAACATATAACATGGTGGAGTTTTCTCAAATTTGACTGCAAAAGTGGAAATATGCTTTAAAGTGGTTCTAAAGCAGGGGTCTCAAACTCAAATTACCTGAGGGCCACAGGATGAGTTTTCATATCCCAAGGGGGCCGCATGCAAATTTTCAAACTTCAAAAAGAACATTAAACTAGCATATATAGAGGTAGTTACTGCTTGCTACCAGTCACTGCTTACTGCTAGATGCTTGGCAGTCTTTGCTCTGCAGCGTCTAACAGGACCCACAGTTCTGTAGCCAGCTCCCAGCAGGACCCACAGCTTGTGGGTCCTGCTGGGAGCTGGCTGTGGACCTGTGGGTACTGCTGGGAGCTGGCTGTGGACCTGTGGGTACTGCTGGGAGCTGGCTGTGGACCTGTGGGTACTGTTGGCCACTGACCTATGGGATCCCACAGGTCAGCGTCCAGCAGGACCCCACAGGTCAGCATCCAGCAGGACCCCACAGGTCAGCGACCAGCAGGACCCACAGGTTCGCAGCCAGCTCCTAGCAGTACCCACAGGTCCACAGCCAGCTCCCAGCAGTACCCACAGGTCCACAGCCAGCTCCCAGCAGTACCCACAGGTACCCACAGCTCCTATCGGGATCCGCCTGTGGATCCTGCTGGCCATGGCCTATGGGTCCTGCTGGCTGCTGGCCTGTAGGCCATGGCCAGAAGGACCCGCAGGTCCCATAGGCCATGGCCAGAGGCCATCGTGACCTCACAGGTCAGCGGCTAGCAGGACCCCACAAGTCAGCAGACAGCAGGACCCACAGTTCTGCAGCCAGCTCCCAGCAGGACCTACAGCTTGTGGGTCTTGCTGGGACCTGTGGGTCCTTCTGGCCTGTATACCATAGCCAGCAGGAACCGCAGGTCAGCAGGACCCATAGGCCATGGCCAGAGGCCAGCAGGATGCCACAGGTCAGCGGCCAGCAGGACGCCACAGGTCAGCTGCCAGCAGGACCCCACAGGTCAGCAGCCAGCAGGACCCCACAGGTCAGCAGCCAGCAGGACCCCACAGGTCAGCAGCCAGCAGGACCCCACAGGTCAGCAGCCAGCAGGACCCCACAGATCAATGGCCAGCAGGACCCCACAGGTCAGCGGCCAGCAGGACCCCACGGGTCAGAGGCCAGCTCCTAGCAGGATCCACAGGCCATGAGCACTTGGGCAGCTCCCAGTGTTGAGGGCTATTTTGAGGTTCCTGGATGTGCATTGGGGCAGGGTAAATGAGGTGTATGGGGGATAGATGGGATGATCATGTGAAGGTCAGCTGGGGGTGTCAGGGTCTCTCACTGTGACCTCGGCGATGGGCCGATGGCAGCTGCCAGCTCAGGCTCAGCAGGACAGGTCCTCCTCCCTGCACGCCGAGCCAATGAGTCAGACTCAGCCACGACGGTGTCCAAGAAGATCCCACTGGGAGTTGTAGTTTGGCTGTAGTCAGTGGCGTCACTAGGGTTGGTGTCACCTGGTGTGGTAAAACATGGTGTCACCCCCCCCCCCGTCTAGGCTGCACAGCACCATGCAGACAGTGCACGGTCATGGGGTGCACCCCATACCAGCCCCTGTAAATGATAGTATAGGGTGGTATAGTGGCAGGTTAGGGTAGTATAGGGTGGTATAGTGGCAGGTTGGGGTGGTATAGGGCAGGTTATGGTGGTATAGGGCAGGTTGGGGTGGTTTAAGGCAAGTTAGGGTGGCATAGGGCAGGTTGGGGTGGTATGGGGAAAGTTAGGGTGGCATAGGGCAGGTTGGGGTGGCACAGGGCAGGCTAGGGGGGTACAGGGCAGGCTAGGGTGGTAAAGGGCAGGCTAGGGTGACACAGGGTAGGCTGGGGTGGCACAGGGCAGGTTGGGGTGGTACAGGGTAGGTTGGGGTGGCACAGGGCAGGCTGGGGTGGCACATGGCAGATTGGGGTGGTACAGGGTAGGTTGGGATGGTACAGGGCAGGCTGAGGTGGCACAGGGTAGATTGGGGTGGCACAGGGTAGGTTGGGGTGGTACAGGGCAGGTTGGGGTGGTACAGGGCAGGCTGGGGTGGCACAGGATAGGTTGGGGTGGCACAGGGTAGGTTGAGGTGGTACTGGGAAGGTTGGGGTGGCACAGGGCAGGTTGGGGTGGTAGAGAGCATCTTAGAACTCTATGTAGTGACAGTGTGCAGAGTAACTTACATAGCATGCCTCATGCCTGCAGATGAAGACCCGGGCGGGTGGGCGGGGCTGCTGTGTCTGTCCTTGCCTCTATCTGCTTCAGCTGCAGCATCAATGGGGATAACAGCTGCTCGTGTCATCAGAAGCAGCCAATGAAATCTGCAGATACAACACAGTAGCCTACTGGGTGGGAGGTTCAGCCACTCACTGCACAGCAGCGTGTTGGGGGAGGGCGGCACAGCCACTCATAGCACGGCAGCCAATTGAGTGGGAGACTCCGCAACTGATAGCGCCACAGCCTATTGGATGGGAGGCTCGGCCACTCACAGCACGACAGCCTAATGGATGGGCGGCTCAGCTGCTCCCAGCGCAGCAGCCTATTGGGTGGGAGGATCAGCTTCTCACAGTGCAGCTTCCTATTGGTTGAGAGGATTGAGTCTGTGGGAGGAGTGGAGAAGGCAGCCACATCCCCAGCCCCTCCCGCATCCCTATAGCAATGCCAATGGCTGTAGTTAGGCTGGCGGCGCTCGCTGCTCTCCAGACTCCACCCGCCGGGTGCAGGGAGCTTGAGCGCACAGCCGTAGACTACAATTACCAGAAGCAACAGCGGCGGACGTGACGTGATGTCACAGACGTCAGCTAGCCCGACTTCCTCCGAGTAAACCAGGAAGAGAAAAAAAAAATCGTAAGCAGGCGGCCATTGCTTACCAGTAAATGTATCAATATCAATCAGACCTGCGGGCCAATTGTAACCGCTCCGCGGGCCGGTACTTTGAGACCCCTGTTCTAAAGGTTCAACGTTTTTTACCTTCATGCATAAGAATCTAGAACTATAAACCTGAATAGTTATAGTTGTGTGTTACCTCTCAGGCTTTACTTCTTTACTTGATTTTTTAATAATTATATGTATTTTCTTCCTGTCGCAGTAGAACATTGCATGCCTCTTCTGTAATAAAGAGCCTGCCTGCTTGCTGTTAGTAACAGCGGGACTTTAGTTCCACTTGAAGGGCTCATTTTTCTTCAACTTTAACACACATTATTGTGCCTACCATCATGCAGCAACATGCTTTTTGATATGATTTGATGCTTCTATGATGCTTTTTTGAAGCTTTATTGAAGCTTGGCAAATGTCCTGTGTATTGTATGTTGATTTTCTATTTGCTTTAAAGGGGCTTAGTAGAACTACGGCTCAGTAGTACCCCCAACTCAGTAATACCCCCAGCTCATTAGCACCCATGTTCAGCAGATCCCTGGATCAGTAGTACCCCCAGCTCTTCTGATCCCCTGCTCAATAGTAACCTCCAGCTCTGCTTATCCCCCACTCATAAGTAAGCCCCAGGTTTGCTGAACCCCCACTTAGTAATAACCCCAAGCTCTGCTGATTTGCTGATCCTCCTCTCTCTCCAGTCCATGTTCACCTCCCGTTACATGCTGCACACCACGTGACACAGCGGCGGCCGGTGGAATTTTTTTTGGGGGGTGACAAACTGTTTTCAAACAAACCAGTCGGTCGGTCAGACAGTCAGTAGCACTTAGGCTTCCCCTGCTCAGCAGTGGCTTCCTCTGCTCTGCGGCCTCCCATTCTGCTGTTCTCCTGCAGCCTCTCGTTCTCCGGGTCATCCTGGCCGCGGCCGCTTCCTTTCCCTCCCTCCTTCTCGGCCAATCGGGAGCCTGCTGTTTTCGGCCAATCAGAACACGGGTCTCACACCCGCTTCTGATTGGCCAGATTGAGCATCAGTGTTTCAACAATGAATATTCATTCGCTGTTGTAACACACCTGGGTGGGATCGGAGTGCATCCTCTGCGACCCGAGCCCACCCGATTTTGAAGCCAATAAGAGCCTCTGGCTCAAATCAAGTGCTTCAAAAAAAAAACGATGTAATTTATGCACCCGGTGCCCTGAGAGTGGCTTGACGCAGCGGCCAAGAAAAGATTTATGCTATGCATGAATCTATCCATTGCATATAGGGGGTTGAGTGGAGAGAGGGGGAAAATCCAGGTGCCCCTAATGGATGGGCCGCCACTGGTGTGACATCTGCTACTTTCTTCCACCCTGGTCCCCCAGCTCTGCTGATTCTCCGCCACTCAGTCCTTTCTCTCTATATTACTCCCATGCTTCTCACCATGTGTGATATCTACTAGTTTCTCAAGCTTGGATCCCCAGCTCTGCTGATCCCTCGCTGCTCAGTCCAATCTTTCCAGTCCCCACTCACCTTCCGCTATAGTGTTCCCACGTTGTGCACCACATGTGCCATCTGCTAGTTGCTCCATGCCACACACCAGATGACATCTGCACCAGATACTCCCAGAATATATACACAACTGGAAGTGACTACTGATGATTCTGGTTCGCTTGTTGGTTTCCCAGTGCATCCTGAGATATCTCATATCTCCAATACCTCCAAAACAAAGCAAATCTAACTGAATAAAATCCTCTCAAATACTGCAGTTGCTGTGAGCAAGCATTGGGACAGACTATGGAGACTTTGGATATGCTTTAACAAAAGCAACATGGGGTATAATATTTGAAGCAAAGCAAATGCAACAGTATGAACAAGACTGTAAGCTAACCATTTTATTTAGTGAGAGGTGCTTTGATTGGCATTCAGAGTGCTTTACAAAAGTGTGTCAAATGCCACATTTTGAAGCAAGTGCAAATGAGCCCTTAAAGTTAAAGTGCTACTAAACACACAACAGTAAAATCAGTCTGTATATGTAGTAAAGCATGCTTGTTATACCCACTGTGGAACCTAAGGGGATAATCCTCTGAATTGTGTAAAAAGGCTGTTTGATCCTATATGCAAAGATCCTCCCTTTCTTGCATTGCCCCCAAAACATTTCCAGATAAGACAGAGTTAGTTGAGTCAGGCTGCACATGCTCAGTTTGGTGTATGTTGCTAGAGAGTGTTTTTGTTCTTGGGACAGTGCATGTGATCAGCACAGGGCCAATCAGCACTGTCTAGACAGAGGGTCCTGCATCCTGATAGGACAGCCAGTGCAGTATGAAAAATCCTCCTTAAAGCTTTAACCAGGCACTAATAGAAGTCACAAGACTGCTATATACTGGTGACAAGAAAAGGTATTTAGCGGTTTATATTTACTAAAATGCATTTCCATGTTCTGTGTACTGTGGGAGACCAGAAATAGTGAATGCAGGGTTCTGGGTTTAGTAACACTTTAACCGCTTAACGACCACCCACTGTATATATACGTCGGCAGAATGGCACGGACAGGCATAATCACGTACCTGTACATGGCCCTTTAAATGTCTGCCGTGTGGTCGGGTGCGCGCCGCCGGCAGTTCGCTCGCGACCCTGCCGCCTTCCCCATGGGTCGAACCGCGGGTCCCGCGGACTCGATCGCCGCTGGGATCCCCGCGATCATCTCACGGAGGTATAGAGTGGGGAGATGCTTGTGTAAACAAGCATCTCCCCGCTCTGACTAGTGACAATGACACTGATCTCGGCTCCGTGTACTCGGAGCGAAAATCAGTGTCATGTGATACAGAGCCCAACCCCCCCTCAGTAAGAAACACTATGCAGGGAACACTTAACCCCTACAGCGCCACCTAGTGGTTAACCCCTTCACTGCCAGTGTCATTTTCACAGTAACCAGTGCATTTTTATAGCACTGATCGCTGTGAAAGAGACAATGGTCCCAAAAATGTGTCAAAAATGTCCGATGTCTCTGCCATAATGTCGCAGTCACGAAAAAAATCACTGATCGCCGGTATTACTAGCAAAAAATGTTTTTTTTTATAAAAATGCCATAAAACTATCCCCTATTTCGTAAACACTATAACTTTTGCGCAAACCAATCAATAAACGCCGATTGTTTTTTTGTTTTTTTTTACCAAAAATATGTAGAAGAATACGTATCGGCCTAAACTGAGGAAAAAAAATGTTTTTTATATATTTTTTGGGGATATTTATTATAGCAAAAAGTAAAAAATATTGAATTTTTTTCAAAATTCTTGCACTCTTTTTGTTTATAGCACAAAAAATAAAAACCGCAGAGGTGATCAAATACCACCAAAAGAAAGCTCTATTTGTGAGAAAAAAAAGTACGTCAATTTTGTTTAAGAGCCACGTCGCACGACCGCGCAGTTGTCAGTTAAAAACGACGCAGTGCCGAATCACAAAAAGGGGCCTGGTCTTTAACCAGCCAAAATGGTCTGGGGCTTAAGTGGTTAAGGATAGTTGAGAGGACAGGGACTTTATGGAAAACTGTTACATTACATTAGCCAACATTTTATTTTAATGTTTTCATTTTGAATATTGTAGGGGTAGGTTTCATTAGGCAGAGTTCCTTTATCTCCTGTCATGTAGACTCAACTGGAAATTAGAGGATATATTTAAAAAGTAAGGCAAAATCTCTTTTCGAAACAGTGGACAATTTGCCTCTATTCCTGCTCTGGAGCAATTCATAATTTTGGATTTAACCTCCCTTTCAATTCTGGTGACATTGGTGATCGAAACAATAAAAGAGAGTCAAGCCCTGTGCACACGGCCGAGAATCTCGTCAGGAAAAATAAACTTCGTTTTTCCTGACGAGATTCTTGACAAGAATCTTGTCCCGGCCGAGTGTACACACGTACCTTTCAAAAGAACCGCCGTTCTTTTGAATGGCACGAACGTGGTGACGTCATCGACTATGACGAGCGTGCGCTCGTCACATTCAATGCCGTCGCCGCCATCTTGCTACACCCTACCTATGCCTAGGAAGCTACCGCGCATGCATCAAAGTCATTTTGAGCATGCGCGGGTTTCCACGGCGACAGGTAAGTGTACACACACTCGGGTTTCTCGTCGGGAAACAGGCCGACGAGAATCCCGACGAGAAAAAAAAAAGCAGGTCTTCTTTTTTTCTCGTCGAGATTCTGGTCAGTTTTCCTGACGAGAAACCTGAAAGCCTCATACACAGGGCCGGTTTTCTTGGCAAGAAAGCTCTGCAAGCAGTTTTCTTGTCGGTTCTTGCCGAGAAAACCGGCCGTGTGTACGAGGCTTAAATCTCCCAAATAGGGACACAGCCAGCAATAAAAGCCAGTCAGAAGTTCTGACCCCTCAGCACTCCGTCAAAATCAATTTTTTTTTTATTTAATTATACTTTAAAATGACTTGCCAGGCTCCAAAGCCCAAAACTAATGTCCTAGGGTTTTACACCTTAATACAGTAACAGCAGAGTTCATATTTGATGCATAACCTATGTAGGTTTACTGATATATTTGTGATTGGCTGCAGTTCTCTATTAAAACTTCTAAAAAACCAGCACTCTGATTTTAAAACAAGATACAGTAAATGTCCATTGCTTTTATAGAACCCGTTGTATTTCCAAGGTTGTTAAGATACAAAAGCTCTTTGTCTTCTATAGCTGAATAGAAAACTTTCACAAAGTGCAAAATTTGAATGTAACTGTACTTGTGTTCTTAAAATAAATACGTTATGTAATAATCACACTAAAAGATACAATGCACGCATCAAAGCACCTCAGATATATAAACATATGGCATCATTCTGTTTTACATTATGTATCATTGTGAGAAAAGATTTATTTTCTATTTTGATTTTCTCTGTGTAAATTGGATTGTGACTTTTAATACAAACTGGTTATCATTCAAAAGACTAGATTTGTTGAAAGGATAGCAAATGCCATTGTTTGTTAATATAATATACTGATTTTATCACATCATTCTCAATCTCCCTCATTTTAAGTCTACCTGACATTAAATTGGTCGTTTCCATAGATACGGCACACGCAATTCTTTTCATTTGACCTCCAGTTCAATCCATGCAGCTATAGCTAGAATTCTGACAGATGCCTTCTCTGCAACCAAAATGTGCCATCATTAACCATTTACAAGCACGAAGAAAAAACTTTTCTTTATATCTTTTATTAAAATAACAGGGCGAAATGTATCACCTCCTAGTATTATCAGTACAACATATGAGGCAAGTAAGAGACACAAGGCAGTGGGAAGTTCAATAAAAAAAAGGGTAGTAGACAGTTAGGTTCCCCTCTTCCAAGTGAACAGTACATTTTGACCTCATACATTTTCATCCCAACACATTAGAAAATTTAAATGAAAAACTCCAGTTAAATATTTGTTTTAAACAAAAAAAATGCACCTTCTTATGTATTAAAAAAAAAGTTAAAAAAATAAATCTTATTTTCCATTTTTTCTTCTTTCTCTCACTCTGAGCCCTTCACTGCATTAAAATAACCCATTCAAGGGTTCAAATTTGAGGGGCTCAGTATCCCCACATCTTCACTGTCGAGCTTCCAGCCCCACTATGAGCGAATAACTAGTAACTAATGTACAATATTCTGTAATATTCCCAGTCTCCAGTTCATACATTGTCTTTTTATTTTCGTTTTATCGCAGGGACAGGGATTCCATTTGTTAAGATTGCCCATCTGCACTAGGGTCTTGTGGGACTTAGGGGTCCATGTATAATAGATGTGGATCATCACTGCTTTCAGACAGTTAGAACCTTCTCCACCTCCTGCCTGACGAGCCCTGAGACCTGCAAATTGCTTATCCTCTTTCCTCTTGACACCATTTAAATGGGAGTGAAGGGGGTGATTGCTGGCTGGCTTGTGGCTGCATCTTATGAACCATGAGACATTTCAGGCAATCACAAAGGCTATTTTTCATATCTATCTATCTATCTATCTACAGTGAAAAAAGTGATTGCACAGTGGTTGAATAGGGTCCCAAAGCTCAATGGAGAATTACATGGGGTGCAGGAGGGCATTTTGGAGGACCCCCAGTCACAGACACACGATAGGCATTTTAAAGATATCTGCTCCAAGTTCATAACATTATCTTGGCACCTGGCAGCAAGAAGTCTGCCAACTCCAATGTCCTTTGCGGCTCTGAGAGCCATGTGCTCGAATGCTAAGAGTCACAATAGAAACACTGTAGCACCATGGCATGCTTTGCATGATACTTTTTCTTTAGTCCCCTAAAATCTGTCACTACCATAAAAGGACCAGTTGATTGTGTATGGCCCCAAGCAAAAGGTTCTTCCCTGCTGCAACTTTAGGTGGGGGGGTCTAAAGATATGCAGGCAACTTGCCTGCTTAAGACTGTATGAAAAAGTAAATGTTTTCCTAAGCAATCTTGTTTATCAGTGTATATGTCCTTTTTCTACTATTAGAATCTCTTAGAACAGGAATTTAAAAGCTGTCATTGCTGAAATATTACAATTACAAAATATGCAGGACAAAAGGGTTTTTTGGAACACCTGACTGCCATCAAAGTCAAAAGGAAGTGGGGTGGCCTAGTGCATTACAGCATTGCCTACTGTAGAAGAACTATTTTTTTACAAGTAAACATTTAAATAAACATACACATACGGCAGAATCCGATTTGCTCAGCAGGGGATCTGTTTGCTGATCCCCTGCTGATCAGAGCAGGACAGGCTGATGACAGGTTTGTGTCTGTTCAATTTATGCAGAGCAGGCACAGCCCACTCTGCTCTATGGGCAGTCCCATGTAAAGAGACCAGCTATCCATTTACCTTCTGATCCGATCCGCCTAGATGGAGAGGAACAGATCCCCTTCCATTTTTTTTTGTGGATCAGAGGTTGGCAGGTGTAAACAGACACAGGTCCTTTTATATCCATCCGTCCATAGAGATACATGGACCATCTGATCAGGTCTGCCTGAGTAGACTGATCGGATCACCCTTGTGAAGGGGTCTAAAATTTTATTTTTACCATAATGCATTCTATGCATAGGGGCAAAAACCCTTTTTGGTACAGCTCTCCCCCCAGCCTCCCCTAAATACTTACCTAAACTGATCTCTGTCCAGAACTGTACATGAGAGCAGCGGTGCTGCTATCTCTCTCCCTCCTCACTGGATTCAAAAAATCCAGTGACGAGAGGAGGGGCAGGACTGCACTATGTGTATCAACAAATGCACTGTGCAGCCCAGGGTCGAGCCCCCCCTGCAAGCAGCTCATTGGTTTCTAAGCAAGGGTCACATAAGAGGCCTGCCCCGGAGTGGGTTCTTTTGGATATTTTAGACACTTTGAAGAGGGTCCCTTACTTAAACATATGGTACCTTTACTTTACCTTTACCTTTAACAGATGACTGCATTCTATTTAACTTGATGTTGATAAACACCACTACGGTTACTGATGTATTTAGGAGTGACATGCAGAGCCTATGCCCTCTCCACCTGTCCAGAGTATTACCACTACCTTACTCCCAGTAATGGCATGGAGCCCTGCACCTAGTTCAAGTCGAATTTCAAACATTCTGGCTGTTCGCGCCAAATTTGAGTGGTGCGTCACGGCCCATAATTCACTGCGGCATCGCAGTGCATTGCTGGCTGATGATTGGCCAAGCATGCACTATGACCCGCATGCTTTGGCCAATCACAGCGCAGAAAAAACGGAGAGCCATAATTGGCCAAAGCCAGGGTGGCTTTGGCCAATTATGTCTCAGGGGGTTTAGCACACGCCCCACACTATATAAGGCCGCCGGCTTGGCGGCCTTGTGTAGTGTGTTGCGGCATTGGTTAAAAGAAAGAGAGAGAGAAAGAGACAGTGTAATTTGATTTGAGTTAGATAGAGCAGGCAGGCGAGTCAGTTAGCTGCAGTTACAGTGTGTAGAGGATATATATGCATCCTAGGTGTTGTATATATATTTACACACTGTATTCAGTTTAGCTAGATCCGTTCCTGTTATTCTCTATACTGACAGGCAGGCAGGTGATTGTGCTAGCTGCAGTATTTTCACTTAGTGTACTGTGTCCTTTGCACAGCGTTCACCTAAAGGTACCTCAATACAATTGGTGGTGTTCTCATACTAATACCACAGGCACGGAGCTGCATTAATTTCATTTAGTTTACTGTGTCCTTTGCACAGCATGCACCTAAAGGTACCTGAATACAATTGGTGGTGTTCTCATACTAATACCACAGGCAGGGAGCTGCAAGTATTTTCACTTAGTGTACTGTGTCCTTTGCACAGCGTTCACCTAAAGGTACCTCAATACAATTGGTGGTGTTCTCATACCAATACCACAGGCAGGGAGCTGCAAGTATTTTCACTTAGTGTACTGTGTCATTTGCACAGCGTTCACCTAAAGGTACCTCAATACAATTGGTGGTGTTCTCATACCAATACCACAGGCAGGGAGCTGCAAGTATTTTCACTTAGTGTACTGTGTCCTTTGCACAGCGTGCACCTAAAGGTACCTGAATACAATTGGTGGTGTTCTTATACTAATACCACAGGCAGGGAGCTGCAGTATTTTCAGTTAGTGGTCCATATTGCCGGGACCACACATTACATTAAAGCCGCAAGCAGTTTTAAATGACTTTTTTTCCTTTAGAAATGTCATTTTGTGCAGGGACAATTCTAAACACGGGAAACACGTGCCACTTCACAGGCATACTATAGACACCCCCAGGTAGGATATTTAAAGTAATTCTTCACTTTTTTTTTTTCACTTTAATCATCATTAAAATCACTGCTCCCGAAAAAACTTCAGTTTTTAAAACTTTTTTTTGCATTGATACATGTCCCCTGGGGCAGGACCCAGGTCCCCAAACCCTTTTTAGGACAAAAACTTGCATATTAGCCTTTATAATTAGTACTTTTGATTTCAAACGTTTGAGTCCCATAGACTTTAATGGGGTTCTAAAGTTTGCGCAAACTTTCGGTCCGTTCGCAGGTTCTGGTGCGAACCGAACCGGGGGGGTGTTCGGCTCATCCCTACTGTACATGTTAAAACTATGCATTTCTTAAGAGATTTTAAAGAACATTAATACAAAAAAAAACTTTAAAAAAAATGTATTTGTGTCAGCACCCTAAAATTCACAGCTTTGTTCAAGTTGGTATATATGATTTGGGGGATGTCTGTGCCATTTCTCATTATGCTTCATATCTCTGAACCCAGTAACATCATGTAAAGAGAGTTTACATATAGCTGAACAGGAGAAGGATTATCTAAACTGAGAGTGCACAACTAATAATCTCAGTTTAAATAGAATATCTATCTTTGTAGATAGAAAAAATCCTTGGACCTGGCATTGAGGGGAAGTGAGGGATAGGGGTTACAGCTACAGTATACCAGTAAGTAATTCTCTTGTGTTATACATTTCTGCCTAAGCTACCAAACACTATAAACAACAGACTTTTTACATCAATACTGAAAACTGTATTATACTATGATACTGAAAACATGTTAAAAACAGTCCAAATCTCCACCTGCTGGTTGGAAAAAATACTGCATAATATTCATATGCATATGCATATCTAGCTAAAAAAAACGAACTAATTTCTACCTTACAATTTTTCAAGCAAGCGTTACTGTGAATACAAAAGTTTGAACATGTCCAAGTTATATATTTTTTATAAGAGTTATAAGGATCTTTTTTTTTTCCTTTATGTTTTATACGATATTTAATTAAAATAAGAATTCAGTGTTGTATTGAGTCTGTGTCTTGTGACCTGTGAGGCATGAAACATTATGCTTGCACAAACACAAACCTTGTTTACCTCATTGTTCCTTGATTTATTAGTTGCGTGTAACTGGTTCATTTAGTATAAATTAATAGCAATCTATCTCTTACAACTGTTAGCCTGTGACAAATTGCTGTAGTGTCTGAATGCAAGTGAGCATGGATCTTATGTGTATCAAAATAGGCCTTCCATAACCGCAGCTTGACCTTATATTAAGTTAATTCAGGTATGACATCCTTTTCTAATCAGTCTGTAACTGAACAAGCTCTGGTTTGGGGAAGGAAAATAAATCTAAAATAAAAGTCAAGAAAAACTGGCAAAATGTATTTTAAAATTTTACAAATCTATATTTGTAAAAAAAATAAAAAATAAAATAAACACACACATATGTACTGTATATACATATAGAACCAATTCCTGCAATCTTAGAGCATTACCTGCTTAGTTACAATTATATTCCAATATAGAAGCAGAACTTTATAAAACAGTTTCAAAGCTGAATTCCAGGCTAAACAAATATTGTCTAAATACAAGAGCCATGTCTATTCTTGCTTAAATCTTGGTGTCCTTTGTGTATTTCTTTAGTATTTGTGAAGTAATCCAGCATGAAACAGCACCTGCAATTTGTCTCCATGCAGGAGCTTCCTGTAATGAAGACTAGGCACTGCTGCTCTCTCTCTTTGTAGGTGGTGACTGGTCTTGTACCCGCCCCCTGTAGTTTTCTGCAAACAGCTTGTAATAGGTTCAGCAGCTGGGTTCCACCCAGCTCTCTGTACAAGCTATGTACAGCCCAGTGATGATGTCAAAACATTTACAAGGTCATATCGGGGTCTGCAAAGGTAGTGGATTTATATACTATGTGGCTGTTAAGGAATATATTTGAATCATGTTTCTGTGCCCAGAGCAAATATATTCAAGTTCCATAAGCATTACATGTATAATAATCCAAAAAAATAAAAAAATTGTTCCAGTAGGTTTTGATTAATATTTTACAAACAAAAGTATGCAAAAGGACAAGTTGTATGTCACAGTAATAGAGTCAACAATTAACATGATGCATTCTTTATGCATTCTGCAATTATGTATTGTTGAAGTTTGATGAATGATATTAACAAGATTAATACCTGTATGGTCATACGATTATCATATTATAGTAGAGAAGATATCCTTACATTTTATCAAGGGAAAGAAGAGTAGGGAGGGAGGGTAGAAAAAGGAGGAGAGGGGGAGGGTATGGATATTAAAGAGTGAGGTAGTGAAGGGTGGGGGAGTGTAAGAAATCAATTAAAGAAGGAATACATGAAACACTAAGTAGAAATATGGCAACAAAGGGTAAACAACCAGAATAAAATGGTCCAGTCAATTGAAAGAGACGGACATAAGATGTACATTCGTTACCAAACATTATTTGTGAAGTTTGGGTGGGATGCCCAAACCGACCAGAGAGAAATTAATTTCTGGTAGATGAAATTAGTCGAGGTCATTATTTTTTTACACTTTATATTGCTGGTCGATGTCCCTAAGTGTATCCGTTATGCTGGGTTGTGTATTAGAGTCCCATAGCCAAGTGATATTCAATTTTCCAGCTATGAGTAGGTGGATTATAACAATTCTAGGTCTTAGGGGCAGTTTGTCAATGTCTAAAACATGCTAGGGTGGGGTCAGGGGATATATGGGCCTGTCCCAAGGGAGGAGATTAGTGAGAAGACCCAATTTCAATACGAAAGTATAGATCTACATCACCAGAAGATATAGTAGAGCAAGCCCATTTCTTCGCACATGCGTCAACTTCTAGGTGACTTGTATGGGAAAAATTTGAATAGTTTGTATGGAGTTAGATACCATTGACTAAGTATTTTTTTGATAAAATACCCAATGGTTGGAGCAATGTGAGGCTTTATACATGGAGGAAATCACATTTTTCCAAGAGGATTTAGAGAACAAAATATTTAGTTCAATCTCCCATTTTAGCATTGTAGACATTTTATAGAGGCTGTGATTATCATTCATAAAGTTATAAAATAATGCAATGCCTCGCAGATGTCTGGTTATGTGTGAAAGTAGACGATGTTTGCGCAAAAAGTGATCAATACGCAAATAAGAGAAATAGTCAAACGGCTGAAAGGTGGTAGTCCTCAAGCAAGGAGTCAAATGATATGAGAGTTTTTGTTGTGAGTACGTCACTGTGATACCTCTAGATTTCCATCGGTGGAGGTTTAGGTCAGGAATAAACTGAGACAAAAAATCTATAGGGGTTGGGATTTCTTGATGTGGAATATTTTGTGGCTTAGGGATGAAGTTTCGACCCAGATCTTTATGGGATTGCTAGTGGCAGGTATTCAGTTTTAGTGTTCAGGAGTCATTAAACATATTTTTCATCTTGGCTAGTGTAATGATCTAAACCTATGTTCTTACTGCATTGCTACACTACTGAAAATTGAAATCAGGCTTACAGTGAGGTTTCTCCTTCAGTAAGCCAATAGGAGGGGGAAGTGTATCGATAGGCTTTTTTAGATAGGAGAAAGTTCAGGGTGAATTCAACAAAAGGTTACCAGTGCATCAGATATGAGGTTTTAATACAAAGAAGCCTTGATAAACGAAAGCTCCAAAGTGTGTTGTCACTATCCTTTTGCTATTGAGTCACATGATATGGTTGTGTATTTGGCACGCTGATGTAAGATGGACTTTAAAGAGAACCCATCACCAACTAGCATTCACAATAATCTTGCTCTCCATTCTTAAATTGTTTTAAAAATGTAACTTTATCTCACTTGGGCTACATAATCTTTATTTACTTTCTTCCTCCCTGTCAGAGTAGAAATGTCAGGCTGAATGTCAGCCTTTAAGGCCACCTTATTCCTTGGCTCAACTTAGTGGCAAATAAATAAAGTGCCATTGCAATTACACAAAAAACAATTGCAGCCTGGACAGAGTGGCAGTTATCAGTTCTAAGCTCACACTGGAGACAGTAAAACCTCTGTGGGGTTATACAGACTGACACTGGGCTGACATTTCTATCAGTAGAAGAGAACACAGTGAATAACTGCAAACACATCTATACCTGAGAGGTAATGCTCCAATATTAAAACAACTTTACAGATGCTTAAAAACGAATTTATAAGAAGTTCTAGTAAGGGAATTAGTTAACAGAGAAGCTCTTTCTCATCATTATGCAGATATAAGCTTGACATTCACTTTTATAGTGTCCATATACATACCTTTACAGGGGTCACCTAACCAGTGAAGCTTACCATCGGTATCTAATTTCCCTATCACAAAAATACAAGCAGACACACTTAAGAGCCAATATAGGCAAAAGACAATTAGGGTTCATTCACACATGAGTTATTATCCTTACATGTGGAGGAATGTTGTAAAGAAAGACAAAAAAACATGTTTGACCCATTTTCTATGTAATCTCTAATTGTGACTGTATGCGATTATTTCCTGAACAGTACTATGAGTCATTTTCCAAACATACATTTTTTTTTGTGCTATAAAATGTGTTAGTATGACTTTCATACAAAACAGTCAGGCAAAACTGAGTATACCACACACTGTATATACATGTTATATATAGGAGCTTTGTGTCCAGATACATTTGTACCATTCCTTAACCACTTCAGCCCCGGACCATTTGGCTGGCCAAAGACCAGACCACTTTTTGCGATTCGGCACTGCGTCGCTTTAACTGAAAATTGCGCTGTCGTGCGAAGTGGCTCCCAAACAAAATTTACGTCCTTTTTTCCCCCCGATTTTTATCGTGACTGTACTGTGACATTATGGCGGACACATCGGACACATTTGGCGCTATTTTTGGACCATTCACATTTATTCAGCGATCAGTGCTAAAAAAAATGCATTGATTACTGTGTAAATGTGACTGGCAGTGAAGGGGTTAATCAGTATGTCCTAGGAATGTGTTCTAACTGTAAAGGGGATGGGCTATGTGTGTCACGACACTGATCACCGCTCGCACAGGGAGCTGTGATCAGTGTCCTCTCACTAGGAAGAATGAGGAAATGCTTGTTTACGTCAGCATTTCCCCGTTCTTCCTCTCCGTGAGACGATCACGGGACTCCCGGTGGACATCAAGTCCGCGGGACCCGCGGTCAGACTCGTTGTCGGCAAGTGGTTAATATTATCCTAAATTAGGGCCACAATACTTTGCAAAGTGTAACACTAGTCTAAAAGAGTCCTGTGCCAATAGAAATGAATACGTGGCCATTGCTGATTCTGAAAGCTAGTGGTCTGTCAACTTGATCAAGTGACTTTAAAGATGAACTTTGGGGAAAAAAATACCCTTGAAGTGGGTCCCCAACTTCACTGCAAGGGTAGGTTCTCCTTTTTGTCTAAGGAATGATGAATAAGGGAATAAGGTGATATACTTACCTTATTCCCCACTTTTCTGGCAGCCAGCACTCTTCTCCACTGTCCAACATTCCGGAGAGTGGATGGGCCTCTGCTTCCTCCTGTACAATGCAGAACTTGGTTCTGCATTGTAAGAGATGACCTCAGAGAGCTGTGAGCTGTCATGCAGCAAAGGGAAAAGGCTTTGGAAGGATTAGTCAAAGAAGAGAGGGCCTGCGGAAGTAAGGAATAAAGTAAGTATATCATTATTCATCATCATCTCCCTATTCATCATTCCCTGTGTAAAACAAGCTGTTAACCCTTACAAAGGTGGAGGGCCCACTGCAAGGGTTATTTTTTTCCCCCCCGGAGTTCAGCTTTATTACATTCTAAAACAATGGGGCTGATTTACTATAGAAATACAAATTGTTCACTTTGGAAAGCGTGTGTTCACTTAGCTGTGTCCACTTGAATCATCCAATTATATTTTTGTGACCGTATAATGTGACCGTAAAACTGTAATGTGTAATGTGTAATTTTGAATGATTTCATTTTTAACTATGTATTAAATATGTAAGTTTTATGCTTAGAATTGTTCTTCTTCTGTTTTGAAAAGGCAGGTGATCCATTGAGACCCATAAATGCCATACCCATGCCTCCATCCCTGGTACATTGAAAATGAAAAGAGAAAATGGGCTGTGGGACTTTAAATGAGGCATGGATGGGCGTAGGAAAAAGTCTAGGATATCAAGAATGAGTAGACATCACTGTCCCGTTGGGGAATAGTCTGTAGCCATATATACATGCTGCATAGTCAGTCTAAAGAATGGAGATCAAGGCATGGATATAAATATAAAAATGTATTGTATCATGGTAAAAGTACACATGGATCATGCAAACAAAGGCATAGTATAAATAGGGGTTATCACAAAAACATGATCAAAATTCACTGTTGAGACATGGCTGAAGCAATACATTTTTATATTTATATCCATGCCTTGATCTCCATTCTTTAGACTGACTATGCAGCATGTATATATGGCTACAGACTATTCCCCAACGGGACAGTGATGTCTACTCATTCTTGATATCCTAGACTTTTTCCTACGCCCATCCATGCCTCATTTAAAGTCCCACAGCCCATTTTCTCTTTTCATTTTCAATGTACCAGGGATGGAGGCATGGGTATGGCATTTATGGGTCTCAATGGATCACCTGCCTTTTCTTGACAAATTACCGGGTGGAAGACACCCATTCCCCTTTGGTGACCTATTGAGCCCTATTTCCTTTTCTTATTTGCTCAGTGATTAATTCTCTGAGACTACTTATATGTTGGCATCCTTTTTACCCAACTTTGACCATTGATATCCTTCCCCAGACTTCATTTGACAACAGGCCATTATTGTTTATCCCCCTGTTTTGATTACAACAGTCCTAATTGTGATTTTCAATGATGTATCCATCCCCATGGCTCACCCAACCCAAGCATTGGTGGGTCCCTGTTCTTTGGTCTCTTCCGCCCGGGGTTGCGATGCGCCCAGTTCCCCCTCCCCACCTGCCTTCCTTGGCGGGGGGCGGGGCATTATCCTTGGCGCATCGGCATCATGTCAGTATGTTGCACGCACGGCACCCATTGGGACGCCTGCGTTTTCATCATAGTTTTTTCCATCTCGCATGACCCAGGGGGATGGGAGGGACCCCTCCGAGATCATTTGCATCTCGGGCGTGGCTCTTTCCATCCCCACACCTGGCTCATGCGTCACATGATGCTGGCGGAGATACGCCCCTTACTGTGGACATTTATCCGGTAGCCACCTGGGGAGCTTCACTTCACAGACATCCATCTGATGAGAGGTTCCAGTTTCTCTCTTTCTCTACACTTCAAGGTAATTTCCAATCCTTATTTCAGGATTCACATAGTATTCTTTACATATATACTCTTTTTACCTGCTTTTCTACATTTTGCCTTGCACTTTGCTCACACTGCTTCAAACACACATTTAATTTCATCGCTATTTAGCATTTTTGGGGATCTGGTTTGGCTTTTTTTCAAACCAGATTTATTTACACCAACACTCAGTTGATTTGCCAACTTTGGCTGTTAACCCTTTCAGTCATGTTATATCATTAACCCCCTTTTTTGTTCAATTTCTCCCAGCACCCATTACACATTATTCCAATTAGGCATCCACCAGCACATCATTTACATATTCACTCCCCTCTTCCTTTGCTCCCTTTTTGTTTTTTGTTTTTCCTTCCCCTCCCTTCCCCCAATCACATTCTAATTTTGGTTCTCAAACCATTCAACCTTCTTTTTCACTCATTGCTCATTTTCATTTCTCCATCCCTTCACCAGCATTCTGCCCTTGCACCCTGTCTGTGCCTCTCCGTCAGTTTGGTGCTGTGCCGTGGCTGTCCGGGTTTCTCCTTGATGGATGTCCCATGCCATCTTCTCTTTGACTCTCCTCTTCATCGAGTGGCCGTTGAAGTGTTTATTGGGGGGCCTTCCCCGCCTCAGCCCCGGGTGAGACACTGTATCCAGGACCACCACTCTACGCCATATTTCAAATGCTTGGGACAACCCCATTCCGGGTTTTGCCATTGGTAACGTATCAGACTACCTTATTCTGTTTCAAATATGACATAATTTTTTCAAGACTTTATTTGATCTGTCTATCCATCTCCCCTTGTAGTCAAATGACATGCACCCCACTCCTGATGACTGGCTTTAAACGCCAAGAAACGCGTCGAGTCCATTCTCAGGGATGCCAAGTAAAGCCTGCCCAACTACGAATCTACAAAGTGTATTCTTGACATTTCAATTGGATAATTAATTTCACTGTTTCTGTATGTCCATTTAACTGTCACTACTTGCTCCAGCCATGTCTCAACAATGAATTGCGATTATGTCTATGTGATAACTTCTATTTACATTATGCCTTTGTTTGCATGATCTATGTGTACTTTTACCATGATACAGATCTCCATTCATTAGACTGACTATGCAGCATGTATACCTGGCTACAGACCACTCCCCAACGGGACAGTGATGTTTACCAATTTTTGATATCTTAGACCCTTTTCCCCATGCCCATCCATGAGTCCATGCTCTGGAATGTCAAGTAAAGCTTGCCCAACTATGAATCTATTAAGTGTATTCTTGACTTTTTAACCGGATAATCATTTTCACTGGTTCTGTATGTCCATTTAACTGTCATTACTTGCTTCAGCCATGTCTCAACAGTGAATTTTGATCATGTTTTTGTGATAACCCCTATTTATACTATGCCTTTGTTTGCATGATCCATGTGTACTTTTACCATGATACAATACATTTTTATATTTATATCCATGCCTTGATCTCCATTCTTTAGACTGACTATGCAGCATGTATATATGGCTACAGACTATTCCCCAACGGGACAGTGATGTCTACTCATTCTTGATATCCTAGACTTTTTCCTACGCCCATCCATGCCTCATTTAAAGTCCCACAGCCCATTTTCTCTTTTCATTTTCAATGTAACAGGGATGGAGGCATGGGTATGGCATTTATGGGTCTCAATGGATCACCTGCCTTTTCTTGACAAATTACCGGGTGGAAGACACCCATTCCCCTTTGGTGACCTATTGAGCCCTATTTCCTTTTCTTATTTGCTCAGTGATTAATTCTCTGAGACTACTTATATGTTGGCATCCTTTTTACCCAACTTTGACCATTGATATCCTTCCCCAGACTTCATTTGACAACAGGCCATTATTGTTTATCCCCCTGTTTTGATTACAACAGTCCTAATCGTGATTTTCAATGATGTATCCATCCCCATGGCTCACCCAACCCAAGCATTGGTGGGTCCCTGTTCTTTGGTCTCTTCCGCCCGGGGTTGCGATGCGCCCAGTTCCCCCTCCCCACCTGCCTTCCTTGGCGGGGGGCGGGGCATTATCCTTGGCGCATCGGCATCATGTCAGTATGTTGCACGCACGGCACCCATTGGGACGCCTGCGTTTTCATCATAGTTTTTTCCATCTCGCATGACCCAGGGGGATGGGAGGGACCCCTCCGAGATCATTTGCATCTCGGGCGTGGCTCTTTCCATCCCCACACCTGGCTCATGCGTCACATGATGCTGGCGGAGATACGCCCCTTACTGTGGACATTTATCCGGTAGCCACCTGGGGAGCTTCACTTCACAGACATCCATCTGATGAGAGGTTCCAGTTTCTCTCTTTCTCTACACTTCAAGGTAATTTCCAATCCTTATTTCAGGATTCACATAGTATTCTTTACATATATACTCTTTTTACCTGCTTTTCTACATTTTGCCTTGCACTTTGCTCACACTGCTTCAAACACACATTTAATTTCATCGCTATTTAGCATTTTTGGGGATCTGGTTTGGCTTTTTTTCAAACCAGATTTATTTACACCAACACTCAGTTGATTTGCCAACTTTGGCTGTTAACCCTTTCAGTCATGTTATATCATTAACCCCCTTTTTTGTTCAATTTCTCCCAGCACCCATTACACATTATTCCAATTAGGCATCCACCAGCACATCATTTACATATTCACTCCCCTCTTCCTTTGCTCCCTTTTTGTTTTTTGTTTTTCCTTCCCCTCCCTTCCCCCAATCACATTCTAATTTTGGTTCTCAAACCATTCAACCTTCTTTTTCACTCATTGCTCATTTTCATTTCTCCATCCCTTCACCAGCATTCTGCCCTTGCACCCTGTCTGTGCCTCTCCGTCAGTTTGGTGCTGTGCCGTGGCTGTCCGGGTTTCTCCTTGATGGATGTCCCATGCCATCTTCTCTTTGACTCTCCTCTTCATCGAGTGGCCGTTGAAGTGTTTATTGGGGGGCCTTCCCCGCCTCAGCCCCAGGTGAGACACTGTATCCAGGACCACCACTCTACGCCATATTTCAAATGCTTGGGACAACCCCATTCCGGGTTTTGCCATTGGTAACGTATCAGACTACCTTATTCTGTTTCAAATATGACATAATTTTTTCAAGACTTTATTTGATCTGTCTATCCATCTCCCCTTGTAGTCAAATGACATGCACCCCACTCCTGATGACTGGCTTTAAACGCCAAGAAACGCGTCGAGTCCATGCTCAGGGATGCCAAGTAAAGCCTGCCCAACTACGAATCTACAAAGTGTATTCTTGACATTTCAATTGGATAATTAATTTCACTGTTTCTGTATGTCCATTTAACTGTCACTACTTGCTCCAGCCATGTCTCAACAATGAATTGCGATTATGTCTATGTGATAACTTCTATTTACATTATGCCTTTGTTTGCATGATCTATGTGTACTTTTACCATGATACAGATCTCCATTCATTAGACTGACTATGCAGCATGTATACCTGGCTACAGACCACTCCCCAACGGGACAGTGATGTTTACCAATTTTTGATATCTTAGACCCTTTTCCCCATGCCCATCCATGAGTCCATGCTCTGGAATGTCAAGTAAAGCTTGCCCAACTATGAATCTATTAAGTGTATTCTTGACTTTTTAACCGGATAATCATTTTCACTGGTTCTGTATGTCCATTTAACTGTCATTACTTGCTTCAGCCATGTCTCAACAGTGAATTTTGATCATGTTTTTGTGATAACCCCTATTTATACTATGCCTTTGTTTGCATGATCCATGTGTACTTTTACCATGATACAATACATTTTTATATTTATATCCATGCCTTGATCTCCATTCTTTAGACTGACTATGCAGCATGTATATATGGCTACAGACTATTCCCCAACGGGACAGTGATGTCTACTCATTCTTGATATCCTAGACTTTTTCCTACGCCCATCCATGCCTCATTTAAAGTCCCACAGCCCATTTTCTCTTTTCATCTTCTTCTGTTTTGTGGCACCGCTATAATCCCATCAAAGACCTGTTGTTTTGCATATATTACTCCAGGGATGAGGTGCCTGATATAGCGCTGTCACCTGACCGCAACACCACAAATATTCTTGAATCAACCTATCATTTACAAGCGAAAAGGTTTTTTTTTTTTTTATTTCCTTTGCATATGATAGGATATTCAAAGTGAGTGCTAATGTTGCTAAGATAATATACTCTATTCCTTTAGTAAATCAACCAAAATTACTTTAATGAGTATACAGAATGTATACAGTATACAGACTGTGCTGCCTGCGTGAGTATCATAATGCTGATAATCATGACCTGCTATGCTGTATGTTAACCTAAGTGAGACACAGTGAGGATTCTATTTTCTGTTCTCCACTTACCGTGTGCAGTGCATATGCAGTCACGCGTCGCTGTCCTCCAGGTTCTTGCTCCCTCTCATCCACGGAGCCGCCTGTCTCCTCGCCTGAGTCTCGGCAGTCGGCACCTGATCACGGGAGGCGGGAGCTAAGCGGAGCCTCGTAGTATCACTCCGCCAGGGAAGGCAGTGGGCAGAGGCAGCTGGGACAAATTAACTAGCAGAGCAATGTGTGGGGCGGCCTTATGTACATGCGCCCGAAAAAGGAAAAATAGTCCGAACGCTGCGCTCATCTCCTGGGCCCCTCTGTAAACCAGATGGGGCCCGAGAAAATGTAATTACAACCCCCCCTCTCTAAGAAAGTAGTAGCGGGGGTATGGTTTCGAAATTTTAACATGCATAAATTAACTGTAAAGTTGCCCGGGCCCCCTTGTGGAGCTGATGGTGGCCGGGCCAGGTACAACAGGTCTGGCTGTACTGCCCTATCAGCGGCCCTGAGTGGTGGGTTGGGTTATGTCCACGTATATCTATAAATAGTGGGGCTACCAAAAAGAGCAAGGGGAGTCCAGCAAATGTCTATATCGGAAGATCACCAGCCCCAAAAACATTCAAAATTAGAAAAGAAATATGGGAAGTATAGGTCGTTAAAGGGTGGACTACCGGTATTTACATATAATTGGGGAAACAAACACCAAACAACATATAAAAAATACCATACATTTTTATTTAAAAAAAATTGTATAGCATTAAAAGCACATAAAGATTTCAATACAAAAACAAACTAACTTCATATAAAAAGTTACTGCCAAGTGTACTGATTCCATAACATGTTTCGCGGTTGAACACCGCTTCTTTAAATTAACGTGTTTACTTGAGATGTCCAATTAAAGTGTTACTAAACCCACAACAGTAAAATCAGTCTGTATAGGCAGAATATCACGCTTGTATGCATAGATCCTTCCCTCCTGCACTGTCGATCTGGGCAAGGCCAGCTAACACACAGGCAGGGTACATAGCCGGCTGAGCTTTATACACTACGCTTTTTCGATTTTTGTGATCACCTATATACATGCACCTTATATGATGCCTGTACGTTTTTATACCTGTTTTATTTTAATACTTTTTTAAGTCTTTTTGATTCATCTGCACTATGTGGAGGCCTTCTTTGTTTTTCCCTATGGTTGATGCCGGTTTTTGGATATAAAGAACATTTCCTTGTCTGGATCCTCTTCGCTACAGCTTATACCTGGTACCATCACTGGATCCCTTGACGTGAATGCAGGTGTATAGCATTTCCATGGCAGGAGTTCGAGCTGGAGAGTGTGCCCTGGAGGATCGTTCCTTGCCTTGTCGACCCACCGCCGCTGGCGTGTGTGTCCACGATTCAGGGTAAGAGTACCCATTCCCCTTCCCCTGGTGTTGGATACACATCCCTCCCTGGGTGCTGTGTGAGATATCCACCTCACATGCTACGGCTTTGTCATCTCTCCTACAAGATTTACAGCATCCCAATCTTACACCTAGGAATACTGAATGCTCCTATGAACTTATATATGTTTATTATAATTAATGTGGAGCAGTTCTTTGGTCAAACAGACACTTTATGTATACTGTCACATGAACTATATATGTTCTTTTTGCCTTTGGTGTTCTGCTCTGCATAGAGTATAAGTGTATTTGCAGGAGTATATTCAGCTGTTCGCATTCAAGCACTGAGCACCTGTACTATGTCTATTCACTTTTTTGATGCAAATATTATTTATGTTTCATTATTGAACGTTATATATATTAACCCTTGAGGGATCTCCGGGGTTTTTGTACTTTCATAGCGCTGCATTTTTTGTTTTTTATTTCTCTTTGCACAATATGTTTTATTGTTGATGCTGAAAAAAGGGGAAAAAACTGTGCTAAGACCCAAATCAAAATAAAATAAAATGAATTAAAAAAAAGCGGCTGACACTCAAACAAAGTCTGGCATGAATAATAAAACATTTAGTGTAGCGCTACTAGTGAGGAATGTAAGAGAGTACTACTGAGTATACTCAAACCAACACAAAGTGAATAATTGGTGAATGAACATCGAGTGAATATAAACTAGTGTGTAAAACACCACTTATACAGTAGAAATGAAGTCCAATCAAGCCTGTGAACTTCAAAATATAATGTGAAATATGAGTCCACATAAACAGAAGAGGTAAAATGGACTTCTTCCCATTAGGATGACACCAAACAAGAGGAAAACAAGTTGCCTGTTAAATCTTCAAAAATAGATGTATAAGGTACTCTTACCAGATGGGATGGACACACATGTCGTACGACAGTGGGCCATGCGAGCTTGTGATCCTAGATAGTCTGAATCAGTGCTGAGTGGATCCTTGTGATCATAGATGGTCTTGATCCGTGCTGAAAGGAGAGGATGGTCCGGTGGGTCAAGGTGTAGGGTCTCCACTTCTCCACTGACAAACACTGCAGAGGCAGCAAGGTCAGAATGGTTGTGCACCAGGGTGACTCCTCATAGACTCCAACGGAAAAAAATATAGAAAGATGCTCCAAATGGTGCAGGTTAACCACGTAGGTTTATTGAAAATATGTCATACATCAAATGACAAAAGGTAAAAGTGATCACAGGTATAAAAACAGGTTAAAAAAAAGCAATGTAAGGTGCAGTAAATTCCTGACGCGTTTCGACACAAAGAGCATGTTGCCGCAGTTAAAGACCCTTTGTGTCGAAATGCGTCGGGCGAGCACTTACTGCACCCCACATTGCTTTTTTTACATGTTTTTATACCTGTGATCACTTTTACCTTTTGTCATTTGATGTATGACATATTTTCGAAAAACCTACGTGGTTGACCTGCACCATTTGGAGCATCTTGCTATATTTTTTTCCGTTGGAGTCTGTCACATCTCCTCACACAGGAATATCTCACATCGCCACTCCAGGACTCCTTTGCTCCAGCATGTCCCTCTGGTGCGGCGCTGTGTGTCTGTGTGAGTGCAGCGGAGGGGCAGGGCTCGGTGGAGATAGGAGCATTATGAGGTGCAGCGTAGGTTAGCTGACCTCCCGGCTGGCAGGGACACCATGGAGCAGCTGGAAGGCAGCGCTGGTGGAGACACCATAGCAATACTACTGAGGAGAGCCCGGATGTGATGGTCAAAGAAGTGCAGAGGTAAGGAGGAGGGTGGATCCTCCCCATCTACATCGAGCTGTATTTGGGGGATAGGATGAATATGTGGACAGCCACACTCCAAAAAAAACGTTAAGGTAGCCTTTATTTAAAAATTGCAAAGCACTACAAGTCACAGCAGACAAAAAGGGGGTACAACTGACATGTTTCGCACTGGGAACTAGTGCTTAGTCATAGCTGAATCCAAATGAAAAAACACTGCAAATATATATATCTAAGTTCAAATCTCACATGACTCACAGCTACGTATGGTGGTTCTCCGGCAATCAATGTTAATCGACGACCGGTGATCTTAACCATCGGCAGGTGTGTGTGTGTGGTCAGCCCAATAAAAAATATACAACAACCTTAAGACAAGGAAAACATAACATTTATAATACAATATAATATGTGCACATACCAGTGTGTGAAGTGTATTATGTGGAGTAGTGATAATGAACAGTAAAAGTGAAAACAAAATAAGATATAATAGAGTGAAATGAAAAAAAGGAAAAAAAATGGAATAAAGACAAAGTTAAAGCCAAAAACAGACATAGCTAGATTAAAACTAGGAAACAAAAATTGTCAATGACCATATTCGACATGAGGATAAAATATGTAACAGAGAAGTGGATATAAATATGAAGACAAAAGCAGAGGCAAGAAAGAAAAAAAAAATGTGTGTGAAAAAACGCAGAATACTAATGTAAAGGAATAAAGACGTGGGTGAAGCGACTCTGAGCAAAAGGATGACAAGGGAACAGGGAAAAGAAACAGAAAAGAGAAACAAAATATCTATTATTTCTCCATATATTAATTATGTTTCAGTGTGTGTTATTATTAATGAAATTTTGTTCTATTAAATGTTCGATGCCCGGTTGTGTTTATCACATTACCTGAGTTGTTCATTTACATCCAATTATTACTATGTATCTCTGTATTTACTATCATATGCATTTGCCAATTGTATGCTCTCGTTACTTATTGCCTATAGTGTATATTTTTTAAGATTGATAATATCCTCATTTTTATTTGTATTTGTAATCATTTTTTGTAATATTTTTTTTTTTTTTTATCCTTTGTCTTTTATGTATATATATATATATATATATATATATATATATATATATATATATATATATATATTTTTATAACATTTATCTTTAATAACCGTTTTCATTTTTTTCTATTTTTCATTTCTTTTTGTTTGATTAAATTATATCCCTCTATATAATATGGAGGGATATTAAAATTAAGAGATAGGGTCCTTTCACACGGGGCGGATCCGTGCAGATCCGCCCCGTGAAGCTCCGCTTGCTCAGCGGGGATCGCTCCGTTGATCCCCGCTGAGCCGACGGATGACTGGGCGGTCCCCGCACACTGTGCAGGGACCGCCCTGTCAGAGCGCCGCTCTCCCCTATGGGGAATCGGATGACGACGGACCGTAGAGTCCGTCGTCATCCGATCCGCTCCGCCGACGGAAGGAAAAATAGGGTTTTCCTCCGTCACACTTTGGCGGAGCGGAGCGGATGTCAGCGGACATGTCTCCGCTGACATCCGTGCTTCCTTAGGGGTACATGGAGGATCCGTTTTAGGTCCGCCTAAAAAACTGACAGGCGGACCTGAACGGACCTCCGTGTGAAAGAGCCCTAAGTGAGAGTGCCGGTGAAGCAGTAAAAAAATAACAATGAAACTAATAATACAATGTGGTGTGCGAAAGGAACTTGTCCCAATGATGTGGTAAGAATAAATGAGCCTATTAGGGGATAGTTTGCGAGCTGATGCATGTGAAAATAAATAAGTGAAAAACCGAAGGAAAACATCCGTGTATGTCCATGCACAAATCGCACAACTCCCAAATCGGCTCAAGATCGTGTGTTTTTCTCGCAATCAGGTGGTAATACTGATGAGGAGTAAATATAAATGTATAGTAACAAATGTGATCCAGAAAGATGTGAACAAAAAGTGGATATCGTTTCTATATCTCATATGCACATGAAAATGTGTGTGGTATGAAAGGAAAGTGAAAAAAAAACAGTTGTAACAGTGTGAAACCTGTGCATATGTGTATATGTCTAACTATGGTTACCGAATAGAAAATAAAAGCAAAATGATGATGACAATGTCATATTAAAGTATAAAAAAGTAAACTTATTCATCATTACTCATAGTGCTTGCATACATACTCGTAAAAATGGTTGTAGACACATTAAGAGAGACATAAAAACCCGTTCACTCCGTAGGGTGACGGTGAGTGTTAAAACTAAATGATGGTTATAAATGATGCTAAATATAGATCCCAATAAAAGTGAACCTGCAGGATCGTTTCTCGATGTACCTATAGAAATAGATAATCCCTGAAAGGGAAGAGAAAGATAATCAGGAAAATATGTATGCATATAACCAAAAAAAAAGTTTAATATTTGGGTGTAGGGCCCTCAAAAGACTGTATATTGTTAATAATCAATGAGACAGCTACAATAGGTCACACCGGGTATGTCCATGTTGCCATAAAAGATTGGTGTATGCGTCCAGATGTCCGTACATATCTTAAGTAGGGATGAGCTTCGTGTTCGAGTCGAACATACGTTCGACTCGAACATCGGCTGTTCGATCGTTCGACGAAGATCGAACGATTTGGGCCGTTCGCGCCAAATTCGAGTGACGCGAACAGCCCACAATGCACTACGCCATCGCAGTGTCATCCAGGCGCTGTGATTGGCCAAGCATGCACTGTGACCCCGCATGCTTGGCCAATCACAGCGCCGGCAGCGAGGAGAGCAATGATTGGCCACAGGCAGGATGCCTGTGGCCAATTATTGCTGAGGGTGTTTAGTACACGCCCCACACTATAAAAGGCCGCCAGCACGGCGGCCTAGTGTAGTGTGTTCCGGAGCAGGGAAAGACAAGCATAGGCAGGGACAGTGACATTTATTTCTTTCTTGCTTAACCTGGATTCCTTTAGTTTAGGGAAAGAGAAGGATAGGTAGGGAGAGTGTCAGTGTGTTTTACTGTGCGAGTCCTTGTTTCTAGGGACAAAGAAGGAAAGTGAGGGGAATTCTCCTTGTGCTATAGTGTGCTTTAAAAAAACATTTTTTCTAGGGACAGAAAACTCTAGGTAGGGAGAGTGTCAGTTTCTTTCACTGTGCGAGTCCTTGTTTCTAGGGACAAAGAAGGAAAGTGAGGGGAATTCTCCTTGTGCTATAGTGTGCTTTAAAAAAACATTTTTTCTAGGGACAGAAAACTCTAGGTAGGGAGAGTGTCAGTTTCTTTCACTGTGCGAGTCCTTGTTTCTAGGGACAAAGAAGGAAAGTGAGGGGAATTCTCCTTGTGCTATAGTGTGCTTTAAAAAAACATTTTTTCTAGGGACAGAAAACTCTAGGTAGGGAGAGTGTCAGTTTCTTTCACTGTGCGAGTCCTTGTTTCTAGGGACAAAGAAGGAAAGTGAGGGGAATTCTCCTTGTGCTATAGTGTGCTTTAAAAAAACATTTTTTCTAGGGACAGAAAACTCTAGGTAGGGAGAGTGTCAGTTTCTTTCACTGTGCGAGTCCTTGTTTCTAGGGACAAAGAAGGAAAGTGAGGGGAATTCTCCTTGTGCTATAGTGTGCTTTAAAAAAAACATTTTTTCTAGGGACAGAAAACTCTAGGTAGGGAGAGTGTCAGTTTCTTTCACTGTGCGAGTCCTTGTTTCTAGGGACAAAGAAGGAAAGTGAGGGGAATTCTCCTTGTGCTATAGTGTGCTTTAAAAAAACATTTTTTCTAGGGACAGAAAACTCTAGGTAGGGAGAGTGTCAGTTTCTTTCACTGTGCGAGTCCTTGTTTCTAGGGACAAAGAAGGAAAGTGAGGGGAATTCTCCTTGTGCTATAGTGTGCTTTAAAAAAACATTTTTTCTAGGGACAGAAAACTCTAGGTAGGGAGAGTGTCAGTTTCTTTCACTGTGCGAGTCCTTGTTTCTAGGGACAAAGAAGGAAAGTGAGGGGAATTCTCCTTGTGCTATAGTGTGCTTTAAAAAAACATTTTTTCTAGGGACAGAAAACTCTAGGTAGGGAGAGTGTCAGTTTCTTTCACTGTGCGAGTCCTTGTTTCTAGGGACAAAGAAGGAAAGTGAGGGGAATTCTCCTTGTGCTATAGTGTGCTTTAAAAAAACATTTTTTCTAGGGACAGAAAACTCTAGGTAGGGAGAGTGTCAGTTTCTTTCACTGTGCGAGTCCTTGTTTCTAGGGACAAAGAAGGAAAGTGAGGGGAATTCTCCTTGTGCTATAGTGTGCTTTAAAAAAAAAAATTTCTAGGGACAGAAAACTCTAGGTAGGGAGAGTGTCAGTTTCTTTCACTGTGCGAGTCCTTGTTTCTAGGGACAAAGAAGGAAAGTGAGGGGAATTCTCCATGTGCTATAGTGTGCTTTAAAAAAACATTTTTTCTAGGGACAGAAAACTCTAGGTAGGGAGAGTGTCAGTTTCTTTCACTGTGCGAGTCCTTGTTTCTAGGGACAAAGAAGGAAAGTGAGGGGAATTCTCCTTGTGCTATAGTGTGCTTTAAAAAAAAAAAATTTCTAGGGACAGAAAACTCTAGGTAGGGAGAGTGTCAGTTTCTTTCACTGTGCGAGTCCTTGTTTCTAGGGACAAAGAAGGAAAGTGAGGGGAATTCTCCTTGTGCTATAGTGTGCTTTAAAAAAAACATTTTTTCTAGGGACAGAAAACTCTAGGTAGGGAGAGTGTCAGTTTCTTTCACTGTGCGAGTCCTTGTTTCTAGGGACAAAGAAGGAAAGTGAGGGGAATTCTCCTTGTGCTATAGTGTGCTTTAAAAAAACATTTTTTCTAGGGACAGAAAACTCTAGGTAGGGAGAGTGTCAGTTTCTTTCACTGTGCGAGTCCTTGTTTCTAGGGACAAAGAAGGAAAGTGAGGGGAATTCTCCTTGTGCTATAGTGTGCTTTAAAAAAAAAATGTTTCTAGGGACAGAAAACTCTAGGTAGGGAGAGTGTCAGTTTCTTTCACTGTGCGAGTCCTTGTTTCTAGGGACAAAGAAGGAAAGTGAGGGGAATTCTCCTTGTGCTATAGTGTGCTTTAAAAAAACATTTTTTCTAGGGACAGAAAACTCTAGGTAGGGAGAGTGTCAGTTTCTTTCACTGTGCGAGTCCTTGTTTCTAGGGACAAAGAAGGAAAGTGAGGGGAATTCTCCTTGTGCTATAGTGTGCTTTAAAAAAACATTTTTTCTAGGGACAGAAAACTCTAGGTAGGGAGAGTGTCAGTTTCTTTCACTGTGCGAGTCCTTGTTTCTAGGGACAAAGAAGGAAAGTGAGGGGAATTCTCCTTGTGCTATAGTGTGCTTTAAAAAAACATTTTTTCTAGGGACAGAAAACTCTAGGTAGGGAGAGTGTCAGTTTCTTTCACTGTGCGAGTCCTTGTTTCTAGGGACAAAGAAGGAAAGTGAGGGGAATTCTCCTTGTGCTATAGTGTGCTTTAAAAAAACATTTTTTCTAGGGACAGAAAACTCTAGGTAGGGAGAGTGTCAGTTTCTTTCACTGTGCGAGTCCTTGTTTCTAGGGACAAAGAAGGAAAGTGAGGGGAATTCTCCTTGTGCTATAGTGTGCTTTAAAAAAACATTTTTTCTAGGGACAGAAAACTCTAGGTAGGGAGAGTGTCAGTTTCTTTCACTGTGCGAGTCCTTGTTTCTAGGGACAAAGAAGGAAAGTGAGGGGAATTCTCCTTGTGCTATAGTGTGCTTTAAAAAAACATTTTTTCTAGGGACAGAAAACTCTAGGTAGGGAGAGTGTCAGTTTCTTTCACTGTGCGAGTCCTTGTTTCTAGGGACAAAGAAGGAAAGTGAGGGGAATTCTCCTTGTGCTATAGTGTGCTTTAAAAAAACATTTTTTCTAGGGACAGAAAACTCTAGGTAGGGAGAGTGTCAGTTTCTTTCACTGTGCGAGTCCTTGTTTTTAGGGACAAAGAAGGAAAGTGAGGGGAATTCTCCTTGTGCTATAGTGTGCTTTAAAAAAAAAAATTTTCTAGGGACAGAAAACTCTAGGTAGGGAGAGTGTCAGTTTCTTTCACTGTGCGAGTCCTTGTTTCTAGGGACAAAGAAGGAAAGTGAGGGGAATTCTCCTTGTGCTATAGTGTGCTTTAAAAAAACATTTTTTCTAGGGACAGAAAACTCTAGGTAGGGAGAGTGTCAGTTTCTTTCACTGTGCGAGTCCTTGTTTCTAGGGACAAAGAAGGAAAGTGAGGGGAATTCTCCTTGTGCTATAGTGTGCTTTAAAAAAAAAAAAATTCTAGGGACAGAAAACTCTAGGTAGGGAGAGTGTCAGTTTCTTTCACTGTGCGAATCCTTGTTTCTAGGGACAAAGAAGGAAAGTGAGGGGAATTCTCCTTGTGCTATAGTGTGCTTTAAAAAAACATTTTTTCTAGGGACAGAAAACTCTAGGTAGGGAGAGTGTCAGTTTCTTTCACTGTGCGAGTCCTTGTTTCTAGGGACAAAGAAGGAAAGTGAGGGGAATTCTCCTTGTGCTATAGTGTGCTAAAGCATTCCTCATCAACCATCTTTGAAATCCTTGTTTTTTGGACAGTCAGGGAAATTGTCGTTGTGCTATTCTGTGCAAAAGCAATCATCCTCAACCATATTTAGAAATCCTTAAGTAAAGGGACAGAGAAGGACACCTGAAGGTAGCCCTTATTGCTTTTTTCCCATCTCCCTGCAGGCCATCTATTAGAATGTCTGGAAGGCAAACAAGGAGAGGCAGACAGTCAGGAGGCAATAAAAGAGGGCAAGCAGGCTCTGTGTCTGGGGGCAACAGTGCTGGTCGTGGACGCGGTGCATTGTCATCAGCACATGGCCATGGGACACGCTTGTCCTTCTTTTCGGCAGCTGGACATGTTGAGCCACATCATGCCGAAGACTTGGTAGAGTGGATGACCAAGCCCTCCTCCTCCTCCTCCTCATCCTCTCTCACCCAGGCTCAGGGTACTGGCAAAGCAGCTGCCAAAGCGTCCTCTTCCCTGGTATCAATGTCAGACTCATCATCAGTCACTCCTTCCCTAGACCCACCATGTCCTCCTCCTGAGGAGTCCCCCGAACTGTTTGAGCACAGTGTTGGGTACATGCTCCAGGAGGATGCCCAGCGTTTCGAAGGGTCTGATGATGAAACCCAGCTACAGGAAGGCAGTAGCGTGAGAGCAGACAGAGGGGATGCTCAAGAAGGACACCAATCTGGCAGTCATGTTCCAGCAGCTGCAGCATACTGCCAGATTGGCTCCAGTGATGAGGAGGGAGGGGATGATGAGGTCACTGACTCCACGTGGGTGCCTAATAGGAGAGAGGAGGAGGAGGAGGATGAGGAGGAGGCACATCTCCAACGAGGCAGGATGCCCTTTGGTGGCCAGCGTAAGGGCAGTACACCGACGGAATCACACCGCAGAGCTCCGCCTGTGCAGGGCGCTGCCTCTGCCCGTCATTCAAAAAGTTCCTTGGTGTGGGCCTTTTTTGAGGCTAGTGCATCAGATCGCACAGCTGCTGTTTGCAACATATGTCTCAAGCGTATATCGCGTGGCCAAAACATCAGCCGCTTGGGTACCACATGCCTGACCAGACATATGTTGACCTGCCATGCAGCTCGTTGGCAAGCCTACCTCAAAGACCCACACCAAAGAACAAAGCGGACCTCTCCTTGCACCGCATCAGCTGGGATCTCCAACCCCACTATAACTTCAGTCCTCTCTGAAACATGCACTGAGAGGAATGAAGGTGTAGAATTAGGTGTGTCACAGCCAAGTACTTGCGGCCACTCTGCTAGCAGTACACCGACGTCCGATTCTAGCAGGCAAATTTCCCTGCCCCAGCTGCTGGACCGTCGAAAGAAGTTCACTCCCAGCCATCCACATGCCCAGCGGTTGAATGCTAGCTTGGCTAAATTGCTAGCGCTTCAACTGCTGCCTTTTCAGTTGGTAGACTCGGCCCCCTTCCGTGAGTTTGTGCAATGTGCGGTTCCTCAGTGGCAGGTTCCCAAACGCCACTTTTTCTCACGGAAGGCTATTCCGGCTCTCTACCGGCATGTGGAAGGCAATGTCTTGGCCTCGCTGGACAGGGCGGTCAGCGGTAAGGTGCATATTACCGCTGACTCATGGTCCAGCAGGCATGGACAGGGACGTTACCTTTCTTTCACGGCCCATTGGGTCACTCTTTTGGCAGCTGGGAAGGATGCAGGACAAGGTGCAGTAGTGTTGGAGGTTGTTCCACCGCCACGCCTTCAAAATGCTACTACTGGTTGTGACACACCTCTCTCCTCCACCCCCTCCTCTTCTTCTTCCTCCATGGCCTCTTCCTGTGGTTTGTCCTATGAACCAGCGGTGCTCCGTAGCCGTTCACGGGGCTACGCAAGTACGCAGGCAAAAAGATGCCATGCCGTGCTTGCGCTGGTGTGTTTGGGGGACAGAAGCCACACTGGGGCAGAGGTCCTGTCTGCTCTGCAGGGCCAGGCCGAGAGGTGGTTGACGCCACGCCAGCTTAAGCCAGGAATGGTGGTTTGCGACAATGGCACCAACCTCCTCTCCGCCCTCCGACAGGGACAACTGACCCATGTGCCCTGTGTGGCTCACGTCCTTAACCTGGTGGTGCAGCGGTTCTTGGGCAGGTACCCGGGCTTACAGGATGTCCTGAGGCAGGCCAGGAAAGTCTGTGTGCATTTCCGCAGATCTTATAATGCCAGTGCTCGCCTGGCTGAGCTGCAAAAGGAGTTGAACCTGCCCAAGAACCGCCTTATATGTGACATGCCCACCAGGTGGAACTCAACGTTGGCCATGCTGCAGCGGCTGCACACGCAGCAGAGGGCCATCAATGAGTACCTGTGCGACTACGGCACCAGGACAGGGTCAGGGGAGCTTGGTTTTTTTTCTCCACGCCAGTGGGGCATGATCAGGGATGCATGCACTGTCCTGGCACCATTTGAGGAGGCCACGAGGATGGTGAGCAGTGACAGTGCATGCATCAGTGACACTGTACCTCTTGTCCACCTGTTGGAGCACACGCTGCGTGGAATAATGGACAGGGCACTTGAGGCAGAACAGAGGCAGGAAGAGGAGGACTTCCTTGCCTCTCAAGGCCCCCTTTACCCAGACAGTGTTCCTTCTGTCCCACCCATCGCACAGGAAGAGGAGGAGGAGGAGGAGGAGGAGGAGGATTGTGTCAGCATGGAGGTGGAGGCTGGCACTCAGCATCATCAGCAGCAGTCTTTTAGGGATGATTTACAGTCCCAAGAAACCAGTGGACTTGTACGTGGCTGGGAGGAGGTGGCTGCGGATCATGTCGTCCTTAGTGACCCAGAGGACTCCGGAGCGAATGCCTCAGCAAACCTACGCTGCATGGCCTCCCTGATCCTGCAAAGTCTGCGGAAGGATCCTCGTATTCTTCGGATCAAGGAGAGGGACCATTACTGGCTGGCCACTCTCCTTGATCCACGGTACAAGGGTAAGGTTGCGGACCTTATGTTACCGTCGCAGAGGGAGCAGAGGATGAGACAACTCCGGGAGGCCTTGCAGAAAGGTCTGTGCAACGCGTTCCCAGAGACTGGGAGGTTACAAACTCCTGGTCCTGGACAACGAGTTGCTGAGGCTTCGGCCAGTCAAAGAAGGAGCGGTGGGGAAGGTGGCCGTCTGACCGATGCGTTCAGACAATTCTTTAGTCCGCAGCCCCAAAGTATGATCGGTTCCAGCAACCATCGCCAGCGTCTGATAAACATGATGCAGGAATATCTAGGGGCAAGGTCAGACTTGGACACCTTCCCCACCGAAAATCCTCTGGCTTACTGGGTCTTGAGGATGGATCACTGGCCAGAGCTTGCACAGTATGCAATTGAGCTACTGGCCTGTCCTGCATCCAGCGTTCTTTCGGAACGCACATTCAGTGCTGCTGGAGGATTTGTCACGGATCACAGGGTGCGCCTGTCCACCGACTCGGTTGATCGACTGACTTTCATCAAGATGAACCAGTCTTGGATCACCACCAGCTACCACACACACCTGATGCTGATATAACAGACTAATTGATTTTAACATGTCACATCCCTTCAAGACTGATGCTGATGCTGAGTGCCTGTGCTGTTATGTTGACTGGCTATCCTCCTCCTCCGAGTCCTCAATGATACGATTGATGATGATAGCTTGGAAGATCATTTTTGTTTATGGGTGCCGCCACCAGTGGCTAAGGCTCAATTTTTCAGCCCCTGTTTAACAGGGGCGTGTAATTACAATTTTTTTAGCAATAATTTGCCATAGGGCTCATTGCTGTGCTCCAAGTACAGTATCTGTGAGGGGTTGGAGTGTTGTGGCACCAGTGCCTAAGGCCCAATTTTTCAGCCCCTGTTTAAAAGGGGCGTGTCATTACAATTTTTGAAGCAATACTTTGCAACAGGGCTCATTGCTGTGCTACAAGTACAGTATCTGTGAGGGGTTGTAGTGTTGTGCCACCAGTGCCTAAGGCCCAATTTTTCAGCCCCTGTTTAACAGGGGCGTGTCATTACAATTTTTGAAGCAATACTTTGCAACAGGGCTCATTGCTGTGCTCCAAGTACAGTATCTGTGAGGGGTTGTAGTGTTGTGCCACCAGTGCCTAAGGCCCAATTTTTCAGCCCCTGTTTAACAGGGGCGTGTCATTACAATTTTTGAAGCAATACTTTGCAACAGGGCTCATTGCTGTGCTCCAAGTACAGTATCTGTGAGGGGTTGTAGTGTTGTGCCACCAGTGCCTAAGGCCCAATTTTTCAGCCCCTGTTCAACAGGGGCATGCAATTACAATTCTTGATCTAATAATTCACAGCAGGGCCCATTGCTGCACCCACCAAGAGTAACTGTCAGGGCTTACAGTGTTGTGGCACCAGCACCACCATCAAAGGCCCAATTTTTACTACCACTGTTCAACAATTATATGTAATTAAAATTCCTGATATAATAGTTGACAGCAGGGCGTTCCAGCACCAACCAAGAGTAACTGTGAGTGCTTACAGTGTTGTGCCAACACCAACAACTAAGGGGCCTATTTCTGCAGAGTATATACGGCAGGTCCCTACTTTCAAACATCCAACTTACAAACGACTCCTACTTGCAAACGCAAGAAGACAACAGGAAGTGAGAGGAAATCTACCACTAGGAAGGAAAATTCTCTCCTGTAAGAATAAATATGGGAGAAAGGTGTCTCCTCTGTACTGATGCTTTATCAGCAATCCTTGTTTCAAGAAAAACACCACATTTCAAAAACAGTTGTCATTGGGACGGAAAGTGAGGTGAAATGTTCTGAACAGGGGCACAGACAGCAAAACAAATGTTACAGGGGTGATAACCCTTACCTATGTTTTCCAAAAAGTTTAAAAATAGATTTTTGGGCTGGAGCTACACTTCAACAATGTACCTGTTCAAAATTACAAACAGATTCTACATAAGAACAAACCTACAGTCCCTGTCTTGTATGCACCACCTGTATACGGCTGTTCAGAGTATATAGGGCCTTTTTTATTTTATGTGCGGGGTTCCCCTTAATATCCATACAAGACCCAAAGGGGCTGGTAATGGGCTGGGGTAGGGGGGGGGTCATGGGGTAGCTATGCCATTTTTCTTAAAGATTTTCATCCATATTACCGGGACCAGACATTACATTAAAGCCGCAAGCAGTTTTAAATGGCTTTTTTTTCCTTTAGAAGTGTCATTTTGTGCAGGGACAGTTCTAAACACGGGAAACACGTGGCACTTCACAGGCATACTTTAGACACCCCCCAGGTACGATATTTAAAGGAATATTTGACTTTTTTTTTCACTTTATGCATCATTAAAATGACTGCTCCCGAAAAACGACCGTTTTTAAAACTTCTTTTTGCATTGATACATGTCCCCTGGTGCACAACCCGGGTTCCCAAACCCTTTTTAGGACAATAACATGCATAATAGTTGTTATAATTAGCACTTTAGAATTCGAACGTTCGCATCCATTGTATTTAATAGGGTTCTAATGTTCGTACGAACTTTCGGTCCGTTCGCGGGTTCTGGTGCGAACCGAACCCGGGGGTGTTCGGCTCATCACTAATCTTAAGGTGGACAGGTCCAGTGTGAAGTTAATACAGCTAATTAAGCGTTAAAACCATATTGTTAGAAGGACATACCATGATGTTGTTGTGTATGTTCAGGGGACATGTGTGTAAATGCCTGGATAATGCTTAAACAAAAAAAGCCATAAAAGGAAATTTCAAAGATGGCAAAGAAAGGAAAGGTAAGGAAACAGGGATGGTAAAAAAAAGGGCTCAACGATAGAAAATTGTGTTAGAAAGAGGTAAGATTCGGCAAGAGTGTGTAGAGAAGCGATGGAAAGGGTAATTTAACATAAAGAGCTATGTAAAAGCGGACGGAAAAGTTCAGTTATAAAAGTGGGAAACATCCCATTCAAAGTTTAACCCTTTGGGTATTCTAGTGTGAAGGGAAAATATCCAAAATACTTCTTGTCTGCATAGCTGCTTAAAGTTATTACCCCCCCTAATAGGAGTGAAAATTTTCTCAATCCCCTGAATGGACAAGCTGGAGACATCCTTATGATGTACTGTGTTCCAATGAGTAGCAACATTGGTATTGTGTTTTTTTTTCGATGTCATATAAATAATCACACAGTCTGTCCTTCAATCTCCTAATGGTACAACCTACATACTGTATTTGGCAAATATCGCAATTAATAACATACACTATGAATTTGGTGTTACAATTAATAAACTGTTTTATTTCAAAGATTTTTTCCGTAGTGTATGAATGTACGTGTTGGCCCATGTTAATATGGCGACAATATCTACAGCCCTTTATACCACATTTAAAAGTGCCTGAGAATTGGAGCCAGTTGTTATTAGCTGATTTGCTCAAGAATAGGCTGGGTAAGAGTGAACTGCCTAATGTGGGGGCTCTGCGGGAAACTGATTTACCGTATTTATCGGCATATAACACGCACAGGCGTATAACACGCACCCTAACTTTAAGAGGGAAGTTTCAGGAAAAAACTTTCCACAGCCCCCTGCGTATAACACGCAGGCACAGTTTACCCTCTATTTTCAGGGTAAAAAAGTTAGTGTTATACGCCAATAAATACAGTAATTCCTTTTTCTAGGATTTCTTGATATATTGTGTCATTATATAAGATGGAAAGATATTTATTGATCGTGTGTTTAATTTTGTCAAACTCCAGGCTATAGGGTGTGGAGAAAATAGGGATGTTACTGAGATTCCTAGATCGCTCTTCAGCAGAACTCTTGTTGCTGTTCTGTAGCAAAGTTTCTCTGGGAACGTTACTGGCTTTCTTTAAGGCTCTGTTGATGATTTTATCAAGATAGCCTCTCTCCTTGAACCTGCATGACATTGAATTGGCTTCCCTTACAAAATCATCTGGGGCACTACAGAGGCGTTTAAGCCTCAAAAACTGGCCATAAGGTACACCACTGATGGTGTGTTTGGGGTGTGCTGAGTCAGCCCTGAGCAGGGCATTTCCAGCTGTACTTTTTCTATGAAGCCCAGTGATAATTTTGCCATTGATTCCTGAAAGTTTGATATCCAGGAATTCAATGGTAGTTGTTTGAAGATTGCCCGTGAATTTTAAATTCAGAATGTTGTCATTTAAGTGGGAAAGCCAATCTTCTAGGTTGACTGTATTATCAGAAACAATAAACAATAAATCATCAATGTAGCGACAGTAAAAGGAGGTATCGAGATGACGGGGACTACTATGTCCAAAGATGCGGGACCACTCCCACCAACCCAAAAAAAGGTTGGCAAAGGAGGGGGAGAACTTGGCTCCCATCGAGGCCCCGAATCTCTGGAGGTTGTAGCCCCCGTCAAACATAAAAAAATTATGTGTCAACAAGTACTCTAGAGCCTGTAATAGAAATTCTTGAAAGACTGGGGAGAATTTATCTGATTCTTTTAGAAAGCTAGCAACTGCTTGTAGTCCCAGATGGTGTGGGATGCATGAGTATAAGTTGGTAACGTCACAACTGATCCATCTGTGTTTGTCAGTCCATGCAAACCCATCTAACTTAATCAATAGTTCTTTGGTATCCCGTAAGTAGCCGGGAAGGTTTACCACTAAGGATTGCAGTTGTCCATCAACCCATTCGCCCAAGCGCTCGTTGAGAGAACCAATACCAGCCACTATTGGTCTCCCAATGAGGGGGTCAAGGCCCTTATGAACTTTGGGTAAATGATGGAAGACCGGCATGATAGGGCTAGTGGGGATGAACATGTCTTTCTCTTTGTTGGAAAAAATTCCTGCCTGAACTGCCCGATCCAATAGGGTGTTAAGTTCTCTAGAAAAGGGGATGGTGGAATCTGTTTTTAACGACTGGTATGTGTTGATGTCAGACAATTGGCGCAATGCCTCATTTTTATACACAATAGAGTCCAGAACTACCACTGTACCTCCTTTATCTGCGTTCATTATTGTTATGGTCTTATCAGATTCTAGCATTTTTAAAGCGGTTGTATAGTCAAAAATGTGACTTTACATTTATTTATGCATTGTATTATTTTAAATCATTTGCTCTTAGTTTTTTTTTTTTACCGGTGTCATTCTGAGGTTATCGATGCAATAAGTAGTGCGGGCGTGTACCCCGCATGCGCCAGGTCCCCGTCCATTCCGGCAAGCAGAGCCTCTGCCGGATAAATTCTTTGTTTATGTCGGGGCTGCGTCATTTCCTGATGTAGACGTCAGCCCCGACATCCCGCGATGGTTCGAACCACATCCAAGAGCATAATGGTTATCACGTGACCCACACGTCACAGATGACCAGAGAGACAGAAGGCGTGCTAGTTAAAACTGAGGGACGGAAGCAGCACTACGCAGAGGAACAACTGGAGGAGATTACAATCGTCAACAAGAAGTTTAATGTCCTTACTACGCACCCGCGGGATTACACAGGCAAGAAGAAACTGTGGGCGGAAATAGAACATGAACTAATTGTGGAAGACCACAAGTGAGATGGAGCGGACTTACCACGAGAATTAATCTTAAAACGATCACCAGTTACACAGTAAGTAAAATAATGTAGATAAAACAATAGCGCTCAATCGATGTACAACTTTCTTTTTCGTACATCACGGGACACAGAGCGACTTAGTCATTACTAATGGGTTATATAGATACCTTCAGGTGCTGGCACTGGCAACTTCCAAAACCGGAAGTACCCTCCCCTATATAAGCCCCTCCCATCCGGGAGCACCTCAGTTTTTTGCCAGTGTCTAAGGTGTTGGCCAAAGAGTAACATGTGTTTTCACTGGGCTTGCGTACAGGTTCTTTTACGGGCCTTAGTAAGCTGTTCCGGATCCGACCAAAAAAGCTTCATAGCTAAACGGTCGGTACCCGGGCCTTGCAACAGAAGAGCAAGGTTTTGCCTGTAATGCCTCTCTTAGGAGGGCTGGACCCTGGGATCCAGAGCTCTGGTCATACCCACGACCAAGATGTTGTCTGTGCAGGGTGCTATACAGGTCCAGGGGAGTGGAATCCTTGGGAACCCGGTCCCTGAAGGTTTAATTACAATGCCTGCCGTGATAGGTGAAGTTTGGGCTTCTGTGGACCAAACAAAGTCCTGCGGCGGGGAACAGGTAAGTGGGGGCCCCCAGGAACTTGGTTCTATTGGGGGACCCCCAAGCCTAATTTGTCTTTCTGTCTGTTACCTAACGGTATTCCCGCTAATATCTGTGTATGCCTGTAACTACTGGAAAATGTAAAATTTTAATAGTAGTCAAGAAAAAAAAAAAAAAAGGAGACCGCGGTACCTGTGTTAAACCACTAGAGGCCGCTGTGGTCCATTTTTCTTGTCATGTGGATCTTTGGTTTTTTCAAGTCAAAAGATCGAGGCAGTTGGTAAGTTTCTCTGTGGGAATCCACTTCCTCTGCCCTGTTGCTGCGCTCATCCACCGCACAGGCCCTCCGGCAAAAAGGGCCCTGGCTCCTAGTCCCTGCTTGTTTTCAAAAAAGGCGCCAAAGGCGCACGGGCGCGCGCGGGCGCGTGCACGCGCCTCCTATGAAAGGAAAGGGGTGGGGAGGGTGGATGACGCTCGATGCGCGCCGCGGCGCTTCTGCGCATGTGCAGGCGTCCCAGCATGGATAAAAGACACAGTACAAGTGTCAGCGGGATGCAAGCAGAGCTAGCAACAAAACGGTGGCACACAGAGGCGGTTGATGCAGGCATCCCCATAGAAAGACACTTTAGTGGACACCAGCTGGTATATAGCAGCAACTGTGTTAGACTATTACCAGCAAAATTGGTGTATGACGACGGGAATACCTCAGCTTTGTGCTTAAAGGATATGTCATCCAGACGCTCTGGAAATAAGTCTTCCAAGAAGCGAAAGGGGTCTCCATCAGGCTCTGAGGATTTTGGGCATGCTTGTACTGCACCAATCTCCCCTGAAATTTCAGAGGTCAGTAGCCGTAGGAACCCCGCAGGAGTACCTGGTGCTGCGGCTGTCCCCAGTCCACCTGCTCCTGTATATATAACAGAGGAGGTTTTTTCCTCAACTCTGGGAGGATTGGAAGAGAGATTAACAGCATTGATCGCTGCTTCCCTGTCACAGGGAAAGCGCGTCCGATCTCTGTCTCCTCCTTCAGAGTGCCTGTTAGTGGAGGAACAGCCCCACACAGAGATCGACCTACCTGAAGGGGATCAGGATGAGGTTGATTCGGTTATAGAGGAATCAACAGTGGAAGAACCTTTCTCAGCATCTCAGGCTGAAAGATTATGGGTTCAGTCTCTGACTAACATGGTCCGATCAGCATTTAAAATGCCTCTTGCGGAGCCATCAACCACTACTGTCTCCTCGCTGGGGTCGCTGAAAGCTCCCCAGACTGTCTGTTCCTTCCCAATTCACCCTTTATTGGAAGGGCTTATTTACCAGGATTGGGAGCATCCTGATAAAATATTTACTCCTCCCAAGAGATTTCCGGTGATCTATCCCATGGAGGATAAGTTCATAAGAAAAAATGGAGGGTCCCTACAGTGGACGCAGCCATCTCTTGTGTGAATAAATCACTGACATGTCCAGTAGATAATGTTCCAATGTTCAAAGACCCAATAGATAAAAAATTGGAGTCTTTACTAAAATCTGCTTTTTCTACAGCAAGCATGGTGACACAACCTGCAGTAGCAGCGATTGGGGTCTGCCAAGCAGTGAAGGATCAGTTGAAACAAGTCTTAAGGGACTTACCAGATCAGCAGGCTCTTGCCCTAGCTGACCTACCTAGAGCCTTGTGTTTTGCGGTGGACGCCATAAAGGATACAATCCAACAGGCCTCCCGCTTTACGCTGTCTGTAGTACATATGCGTAGGCTTCTATGGCTCAAAAACTGGTCTGCTGAAGCTTCCCATTTCATGGAGAACGCTTATTCGGTGAAGATCTGGACAAGTATATCCAGAAAATTTCTGCCGGTAAAAGTACACTCTTGCCGGTTAAGAACAAGGGTAGAAGTCCTTCTTTTAAGAGGCCTACTTCTCCAGTCCCTGGCACGTCGGCTGTGAAACAGTTCCGACGGCCTCCGCGGTCAAATCCAGCAGGCAGAAATCAGGGACAATCACAGGGTAACAAGAAACCCTGGGTCAAGAGAAGTACAAAACCTCCCCCCAAGTCATGAGGGGTGCCCCCACTCAATCGGGTGGGGGGAAGACTTCAGTTGTTCACAGAGACCTGGCGGGACACCATCAGAGACAGATGGGTGATCTCCGCAGTAAGTCTGGGATACAGGCTGGAGTTAAAAGACATTCCTCCTGCCCATTTTATGAGGTCAAACGTGCCAAGCGATCCCCAGAAGAGAGGATCCCTCCTTCTGGCACTAGAACAACTATTGCTCCAAGGTGTAATCATGAAGGTTCCCTTGGAAGAAAGCGGGTTCGGGTTTTACTCGAACCTTTTCACAGTCCCCAAACCAAATGGGGACGTGAGGCCCATATTAAATCTAAAAGGGCTAAACAAGTTCCTACATATCAGGACTTTTCGGATGGAGTCGATCCGATCGGTGGCCACCGCCCTACAAGGGCAGGAATGGTTAGCCTAGATCGACATAAGGGATACTTATCTGCATATTCCCATCTTTCCGGCCCACCAGAAATTTCTACGCTTTGCAGTAGAAGGGCGCCATTTTCAGTTCAGAGCCTTACCTTTCGGTCTGGCCACAGCACCACGAGTGTTCACAAAAATTCTGGCCCCACTATTGGCCAATCTAAGAACACAAGGTGTAACGATAATGGCATATCTAGACGACTTTTTGCTGATAGACCACTCAGTGGAAAAACTAGAAGTGGTCGTTCACAAGACAATCAAGTATCTGGAATCTCACGGTTGGATTATCAACCGAGACAAGTCAGCCCTAAAACCAGTCAAAAGTCTGGAATACTTGGGGCTAAGACTGGATTCAAATCAGAGAAAGATTTTCTTACCTCCAGAGAAGGTGTCGTCTTTGAAAGATTTGACCCACTTAGTGGGTACAAAAAGAAAACCATCCATACGCCTGTGCATGAGGCTGCTGGGAAAAATGGTGGCTTCATTCGAAGCAGTACCCTACGGTCAATTCCATTCAAGGAACTTGCAGAGGGCCATACTGTCAGCCTGGAACAAAAAAGTTCAGGCTTTAGACTTACCAATGTCCCTGTCCCCTTCCGTTCGCAAGAGCCTCCATTGGTGGTTGGTGCCCCAGAATCTGGAAAAAGGGAAACCCTTCAGTCCGGTTTCTTGGAAGGTGGTCACTACAGATGCCAGCCTCATAGGCTGGGGGGCAGTACTGGAGCAATTGTCTCTCCAGGGCAAGTGGTCAGAAGCAGAGAAGGCCCTGCCCATCAATCTCTTAGAGATACGAGCAGCCCGGTATGCCCTAGTAGCATGGATATCCAAACTCCAAGGGTCCCCTGTCAGAATTCAATCAGACAATGCCACAGCAGTGGCATATATCAATCACCAGGGTTTCACCAGGAGTCGTGCAGCCCAGAGGGAAGCGAATTGCATCCTGGAATGGGCAGAAAGATATGTCCCAGCCATATCCGCGGTTTTCATCCCAAGAGTGGAAAATTGGAGAGCGGACTTTTTAAGTCGCCAGCAATTATGCCCGGGGGAATGGTCTCTTCACCCCGAGGTTTTCCAGGCAATATGCCAGCGGTGGGGAACACCGGATGTAGATCTGCTAGCATCCAGATTCAACGCAAAGGTGGACAGATTTGTGTCTCGCACACGGGATCCCCTAGCTTGCGGCTCGGATGCCCTAGTGTTCCCTTGGGATCAGTTCAAGCTGATATATGCATTCCCACCGCCACAATTGTTACCGCGATTAATCCGCAGAATCCGGGTAGAAAAGAAACCGGTGATTCTGGTGGCTCCAGCGTGGCCCCGAAGGGCATGGTACGCGGAGATTGTAAAAATGTCAGTGGGGAGTCCTTGGACCCTCCCACATCGTCCGGACCTGCTGTCGCAGGGACCGATATACCACCCTTCCTTACCAGCCCTAGGTTTGACGGCCTGGCTATTGGAGCCCACATTCTAGAAAAGAGAGGTCTCTCTAATCCTGTGGTATCTACCTTGATCAATGCCAGGAAGCCGGTATCCAGGCAGATCTATTATAGGATCTGGAAGGCGTACATCGCGTGGTGTGAGGCCAAGAAATGGCATCCACGTAAGTACGTAATAGGTAGGAGTCTGGACTTCCTACAGTGGGCTGTGGATAGGAAGCTTGCCTTGAGTACTATCAAGGGTCAGATTTTGGCCTTGTCAATATTTTTTCAAAGGCCCTTGGCTTCGCATTCACTAGTCAAAGCTTTCATACAAGGAGTGATGCGTATTAGCCCTCCGGTTAGTATTCCCATATGTCCATGGGACTTAAACCTGGTTCTGTCGGTTCTACAGAAACAACCATTTGAACCATTGCAGCACATTTCCTTGGTTCTTCTCACCAGGAAATTGATTTTCTTAGTAGCCATTTGTTCGGCTAAAAGAGTATCGGAATTAGCCGCATTGTCCTGTAAGGAGCCATATCTGGTTGTCCATAAGGACAGAGTAGTATTACGTCCTCATCCAGCCTTTCTTCCTAAGGTGGTATCGAGGTTTCATTTGAACCAAGATGTGGTTCTTCCTTCCTTTTTCCCCAAACCTAGTTCGGTAGAGGAAAAGTTATTGCATTTTTTGGATGTAGTAAGAGCAGTTAAAGCTTATCTAAAAGCCACTGCTCAGATTCGTAGAACGGATACTTTGTTTGTTCTGCCGGAAGGCCCCAGAAAGGGTCAGGCAGCATCAAAATCTACTTTAGCCAAGTAGATTCGACAGGTCATAATACAAGCCTATGGCTTGAGAAGGAGACCGCCTCCGTTCAAAGTTAGGGCGCACTCCACAAGAGCAGTTGGAACTTCATGGGCAGTGCATCACCAGGCCTCCCTGGCTCAAGTCTGTAAGGCCGCAACATGGTCTTCAGTACACACGTTTACTAGATTCTACCAGGTAGACGTTAGAAGTCAGGAGGATGTCGCCTTTGGGCACAGTGTGTTGCAGGCCGCAAAAGATCCTCATGCCTGATGGCGCCCAGCTTATGTATAGTGTATCCCTCCCCACATTTGGCATTGCTTTGGGACGTCCCATTAGTAATGACTAAGTCGCTTTGTGTCCCGTGATGTACGAAAAAGAAAAAGGGATTTTTATAACAGCTTACCTGTAAAATCCTTTTCTTGGAGTACATCACGGGACACAGAGCTCCCACCCCTCTTTTTGGGACACTTATTGCTTTGCTACAAAACTGAGGTGCTCCCGGATGGGAGGGGCTTATATAGGGGAGGGTACTTCCGGTTTTGGAAGTTGCCAGTGCCAGCACCTGAAGGTATCTATATAACCCATTAGTAATGACTAAGTCGCTCTGTGTCCAGTGATGTACTCCAAGAAAAGGATTTTACAGGTAAGCTGTTATAAAAATCCCTTTATTTGTTCTTTAAAAACATATAATTTGTTAACATAGGACCGGAGGGTATACAACCGCTTTAAGGCAGCTTGTTCGGCATTAGATAAGTTATTGGGTACCTGTCTCTTGTGACAATCTCGGGCCAGGTGAGTCAAATCTCTCTCCACCATTTTTTGGAAGAGATCCAAATCCCTGCCCTGCGACCCAATTGGATAAAAATCAGATTTCAGTTTGAAAGATATATTGCTAGAAGAATGTATAGGGTCGTCGGGGCATGGATTGGACTCAGTGGCAAGATCAATCAAGTCCTGTAAAGCGCAAACTTCCTTAAATAGTACGGGAGAAGAAATAGACTCACCATTGCCCAGGTCATCAAGAGGGGTATTTTCTATATCAGATGGTGTGGTGTGGTAGTGTCTTTTCAAGGTGAGTCCCCGAGAAAACTTGTTGACATCAAGTAAAGTTCCAAAGAGATTAAAATGTTTATTAGGGCAGAAATTGGGGCCCTTAGAAAGTAAAGAGTTCTCTTCATGACTTAGGACTCTGCTTGAAATATTCAAAACATTGGTCTTTATCGTTTCAGTTTTCCTCGTAAGCTGTAGTGGGATTTCTTTGGTGTTGTGGAGACGTTTTCCTCCTCTTTTGGTCTTCTTATGGGTCCTGTTTTCTTCTTTGTTTTTTGTCTGATCCATGAGGGTGTCCTCGGTTGCGTGTGTCATTATTGGGAACTCGTGCCAAGCTTGTAGTAGCTTGTTCAGGTGAAGAGTCTGAGCCTGTTATTGCTAGAGTGTCATCAGCAAACTCGCTTTCTGGGTCAGAAAAACTGACCTTTTTGGCACGGTTTCTATATGGACGACCAGATTGAAATGTAGGTCTCCTCCATATGTACACATTGTCACTCTCATAGTCAGCATGGTCACGATGCATCTTGCCTTTTTTCGTTTCAATAACAGATTTTTCTAATTTGTCTAATTTTCTGTTGAAGCGTCCATCCAGTTCTGAGAATTCAGTGTGGGTCTGGAGAGTGGTCAGGACTTTTTGTATGGACGTCATCTCTCCTTGCAATTTTTCCACTTGTTTCCGATTTGATCTAATCAAGATGTCCATTAATTTTAGTGAGCAAGTGCTGAGAGTATCCGTCCATTCTTTTTTAAGATCGTTGTCAAAAAGATCTGAAGATGGAAAAAAATTTATCCGTAGACCTCGAGGAATTTGAGACAGTGAAATATATTCTGAGAGAAAATGAGCGTCCCAATAAGATTTGATTTCTTTTGCCATCAGTTGTTCAAGCTTTCTGAACATTCTTATTAATGACACATGGTTGTCTTCTTTAGCTGGTGATGTCTGTGCTTGAGAACTCAGTCTCAGTGGATTTTCTGAGGGCGGTTTGAGGGTCCTACTAAACCCCGGTCCTGCTGTAAGTGATGTAGGCATGCTGTTATCCATAAATAGGGATGAGCTCGGTGTTCGAGTCAAACATACGTTCGACTCGAACATCGGCTGTTCGATCGTTCGACGAAGATCGAACGATTTGGGCCGTTCGCGCCTAATTCGAGTGACGCGAACGGCCCACAATGCACTACGCCATCGCAGTGTCATCCAGGCGCTGTGATTGGCCAAGCATGCACTGTGACCCCGCATGCTTGGCCAATCACAGCGCCGGCAGCGAGGAGAGCAATGATTGGCCACAGGCAGGATGCCTGTGGCCAATTATTGCTGAGGGGGTTTAGTACACGCCCCACACTATAAAAGGCCGCCAGCACGGCGGCCTAGTGTAGTGTGTTCCGGAGCAGGGAAAGAGAAGCATAGGCAGGGACAGTGACATTTATTTTTTCTTGCTTAACCTGGATTCCTTTAGTTTAGGGAAAGAGAAGGATAGGTAGGGAGAGTGTCAGTGTGTTTTACTGTACGAATCCTTGTTTCTAGGGACAGGGAAGGACAGTGAGGGAAATTCTCCTTGTGCTATAGTGTGCTTTAAAAAAACATTTTTTCTAGGGACAGAAAACTATAGGTAGGGAGAGTGTCAGTGTGTTTTACTGTACGAATCCTTGTTTCTAGGGACAGGGAAGGACAGTGAGGGAAATTCTCCTTGTGCTATAGTGTGCTTTAAAAAAACATTTTTTCTAGGGACAGAAAACTATAGGTAGGGAGAGTGTCAGTGTGTTTTACTGTACGAATACTTGTTTCTAGGGACAGGGAAGGACAGTGAGGGAAATTCTCCTTGTGCTATAGTGTGCTTTAAAAAAACATTTTTTCTAGGGACAGAAAACTATAGGTAGGGAGAGTGTCAGTGTATTTTACTGTACGAATCCTTGTTTCTAGGGACAGGGAAGGACAGTGAGGGAAATTCTCCTTGTGCTATAGTGTGCTTTAAAAAAACATTTTTTCTAGGGACAGAAAACTATAGGTAGGGAGAGTGTCAGTGTGTTTTACTGTACGAATCCTTGTTTCTAGGGACAGGGAAGGACAGTGAGGGAAATTCTCCTTGTGCTATAGTGTGCTTTAAAAAAACATTTTTTCTAGGGACAGAAAACTATAGGTAGGGAGAGTGTCAGTGTGTTTTACTGTACGAATCCTTGTTTCTAGGGACAGGGAAGGACAGTGAGGGAAATTCTCCTTGTGCTATAGTGTGCTTTAAAAAAACATTTTTTCTAGGGACAGAAAACTATAGGTAGGGAGAGTATCAGTGTGTTTTACTGTACGAATCCTTGTTTCTAGGGACAGGGAAGGACAGTGAGGGAAATTCTCCTTGTGCTATAGTGTGCTTTAAAAAAACATTTTTTCTAGGGACAGAAAACTATAGGTAGGGAGAGTGTCAGTGTGTTTTACTGTACGAATCCTTGTTTCTAGGGACAGGGAAGGACAGTGAGGGAAATTCTCCTTGTGCTATAGTGTGCTTTAAAAAAACATTTTTTCTAGGGACAGAAAACTATAGGTAGGGAGAGTGTCAGTGTGTTTTACTGTACGAATCCTTGTTTCTAGGGACAGGGAAGGACAGTGAGGGAAATTCTCCTTGTGCTATAGTGTGCTTTAAAAAAACATTTTTTCTAGGGACAGAAAACTATAGGTAGGGAGAGTGTCAGTGTGTTTTACTGTACGAATCCTTGTTTCTAGGGACAGGGAAGGACAGTGAGGGAAATTCTCCTTGTGCTATAGTGTGCTTTAAAAAAACATTTTTTCTAGGTACAGAAAACTATAGGTAGTGTGAGGGGGTTAGCTCGGCAGCGGGTGTGTGTGACCCCCGGGATGGGCTCCCCACACAAAAACAGGCCCAGCAAACGGAGGTTGTGGTTTTCAAAATCAAAAAGGTGCGGTTTATTTTCTATTTACAGTGACAAAACACAGCAAAGCAAAAGAAACATAAATAAAATAAATCCTGGTCAACTTGACCTCTGACTAAACATACAGGTTTCCTAACTAACAACTGGGATCAGCCTAGTGCTGTCCTAGTCCCTAAGTCCCTGGTTTTAAATGTCCAAGCAAATAGCCACACAGGCTTTGTCTCACCGCACAGGGGTTCACTCTCCCTAGACAGTCCACACAGGTCTGGGTCCAGGCATGAGCAAACACCTAATGAATCTGGGAGTTCTTATAGAGGCCTAAATGAGCTGACAAGCTTCAGCTGGTCTCATCAACTCCCTGTCTGCACGACGCCCCACACTCTCCCTAGAGGTATGAGTCATCCATGAGCCCACTAGCCTCAGCTGGGCTTATACAACTCTCCACCTAGTTGTATAAGTCGGCGTAAAGCCTGAATCTGGGCGAAATATATCTACCCCCCTGGATGCAACCAGGTGACTTTACCTTCCTGCTGTCACATACCCCCCCCTCTTGTTTTAACCTTGGGGTTGGAACACCAGCAATCAGGCATTCATGTACTCGAGACAAAGCATCCACATTCCCCATTTGAACGCCAGGGCGATGCTTTACTGTGAAGTTGAATTCCTGGAGGGCCAGGAACCACCTATTCACTCTTCTATTTGTTTCCTTGTTTTGAGCCATCCACTTTAACGGAGCGTGATCCGTAACCATGTCAAAGTGCCTACCTAGCAGGTAGTACCGAAGGGAATCTAGAGCCCACTTCACCGCTAAACACTCCTTTTCAACGGTGGCGTAATTTACCTCATGGGACTTCAACTTCCTGCTGAGGTAAATGACTGGGTGCTCTTCCCCGTTCCAGACCTGGGACAATACTGCTCCTAACCCCACATCTGACGCATCACTTTGTACGACAAAGTCTTTAGAGAAGTCGGGTGAGTACAACACTGGCTGGCTACATAAGGCTTGTTTCAAGAATTGGAATGCTGCCTCAGCCTCGGGGGTCCATTTAATCATGACCGACCCTTTCCCCTTCGTCAGGTTGGTTAGGGGCACAGCCTTAGAAGCAAAGTGGGGAATGAATCGCCGATAATACCCAGCGATTCCCAGAAAGGCTCGTACCTGCTTCTTGCTGTTGGGACGTGGCCAACTCTGGATGGCCTCGACTTTGTTGAGTTGGGGTTTTATTACTCCCCTCCCAATGGTGTACCCAAGATATTTGGCCTCCTCCTGCCCAATGGTACACTTCTTGGGGTTAGCCGTAAACCCCGCTTCCCGAACAGAGTCCAGGACTGCTTGCACTTTTGGCAGATGTGAGGCCCAATCTGTGCTATGGACAATTACGTCATCCAGGTAAGCCGCAGCATACTTCCGATGGGGCCTCAGCATCTGGTCCATTTTCCGCTGGAATGTGGCCGGCGCATTCTGTAACCCGAACGGCATTCTTTTATATTGGAACGCCCCGTCTGGGGTTACAAATGCGGTTTTCTCTTTGGCCGACTTGGCCAGGGGGATTTGCCAATACCCTTTTGTGAGGTCAAGAGTCGTCATGTATCGGGCTGTTCCCAGCCGGTCGATCAACTCATCTATACGTGGCATGGGGTAGGTGTCAAATTTTGTAACTTTGTTCAACTGACGAAAATCGTTACAAAATCGCCAGCTCCCATCCGGTTTAGGCACCAACACAATGGGACTAGACCAATCACTTTGGGACTCCTCTATCACCCCTAAGTTCAGCATTTTCTGTACTTCCTCCCATATTGCCTCCCGTCGGGCCTCTGGGATCCGATAGGGTTTTAACTTCACCCTTTCACCGGGCGGGGTAATGATGTCATGCTCTACCCCAGATGTTTGTCCCGGCAGCTCAGAGAATACCTCCTTGTTGCGAAGCACAAACTCCTTAACCTCCTGTTGTTGGGGTTGTGACAAGGTGGCTGCTATTCCAACCTCAGGAATCACGCAACCAGTTTGAGCTGGTGACCAAGTGTCTGCGACTAGGGACTCTCTATCCCTCCAGGCTTTCAACAGATTAACGTGATAGATCTGTTCGGGCTTTCGCCTTCCTGGTTGTCTGACCTTGTAATTCACTTCGCTCACTTTTTCCATTATCTCATAGGGGCCTTGCCATTTGGCAAGGAATTTACTTTCAACCGTAGGGACAAGTACCAGTATCCTATCCCCCGGGGAAAAGGTACGGGTCTTGGCTCCACGGTTGTACACTCTCTGCTGTGCTAACTGCGCTTGGGCCAAATGTTCCTTCATGATGGGCATTACCTGTGCAATTCGGTCTTGCATCAGGGCGACATGCTCAATCACACTCCTGTGGGGAGAACTCTCACTTTCCCAAGTTTCCTTGGCAATATCCAACAGCCCTCTTGGGTGTCTCCCATACAGTAACTCAAAGGGGGAGAATCCCATAGAGGATTGGGGCACCTCCCTAATAGCAAACATCAGATAAGGAAGTAGACAGTCCCAATCCTTTCCATCTCTATCCACCACTTTCTTCAACATTTGTTGTAGGGTTTTGTTGAATCTTTCAACCAGCCCATCGGTTTGGGGGTGATACACAGATGTACGTAATTGCGTCACTTTGAACAATTTACACAGCTCCTTCATAACCCGGGACATAAAGGGTGTACCTTGGTCCGTAAGCAGTTCTTTACAAATACCCACCCGGCTAAACACAAGAGATAGCTCTTTGGCTATGGTTTTGGCCGAGGTATTTCGGAGAAGGATCGCTTCTGGATAACGGGTGGCATAGTCCATTATAACTAATATGTACTGGTGCCCCCTAGCGGACTTGATTATAGGCCCTACCAAATCCATGGCGATCCTCTCAAACGGGACCTCAATGATGGGTAGAGGGACCAGCGGGCTACGGAAATGTGGCATCGGGGCCGACCTCTGACACACAGGGCAGGAGGAACAATAATTTTCTATGTCCTTCATCACCCCCGGCCAATAGAATCTCTGTAATACCCTCTCTCGGGTTTTCTCTGTCCCCAGATGACCTCCAAGAATGTGCCCATGGGCCAACTCCAACACCAACTTCCTGTAAGGTTTGGGCACCACAAGCTGCTCAACGGTTTCTTCTGCCCTTTTTGCCACCCGATACAGTAGGTCCTTCTCTACGCTGAAGTATGGGTAAGTGCAGGTATTATCTGGGTTCACTAACTCGCCATCTATTTTCACTACGTTTTCCCGTGCCTTTATTAGGGCGGGGTCTTTCAACTGTTCTGTGGCAAAGTTTTCCCTGTGAACCTCAAGATCAGAAAACTCCACAGACGGTAGGTTTTCGTCTGAGGAGGTGGACTCCTCTCCAGTTTCTTGAGTCTCCCCTGCCAATACTGATAAGGGAAATTCCGGAGAGTCCTCACCACTCTCAGGGGAGTTCTGGCTATCACATTCCTGGTACATAGGGGCACCAGTGGGGGGCTCAGGATCATCCCACAGTTCCCAGAACTTCGGAAAATCCCTTCCCACAATGGCGTCATGCGGTAACTGAGATACTAAGCCCACTGGATGAGAGAGGGTACCTTTGGGGGTCTCGAAACACACTGTAGTCACTGGATACTCTCGGGTGTCCCCATGCACACAAATAACAGCTACCTTGCTATTCCCAAAGACCTCTGTTTTAACTAACTCAGCCTTTATCAGGGTCACAAGGCTACCTGAATCCAGCAATACCACAACATTTCTACCATTAACACACATTTTGCATAAATGTTTCTCAGTTCCTCGAATGGCAGTGCATGCGACTGTCGCACACAGCGACTGACGTCTGCCCGTCAGAAAGTCACACTGCATGGGTTCCTCCACAACCGGGCAATTGGCTGCAATATGTCCCGCTTGCCGGCAGCGGTAGCAAACGATCCTTCTTGCCGCCTCTTGAGCCGCTGATTTCCCAGGCTGTTCTCGCCAAACTTGGGGTAGAGCTCCCACCCTCTCACTCTCTCCACCCTCACCCCTTGGAATCCTCTTATCCGCCCCTGGGGATGGTCTGGTCTTAGGGTGGAAAGTCCGAGTGTCTCTGGAAGAGGCCGTCAGGTTCTCTGTAGCCAAGTATTTCTCCACACGATCCACAAGACCATCGGCCGTCTCTGGGTCTCCATGGCTTACCCACTTTTGGATGGCAGTAGGAAGAGCTCTCAAAAACCGATCCATTACAACACGTTCCACAATCTTTGGTGCGGACAAAGTCTCTGGCTGTAGCCACTTTCTGCTCAGGTGAATGAGATCATACATTTGAGACCTGGGGGGTTTTCCAAGCTGGAAAGTCCAGTTATGCACACGCTGAGCCCGGACAGCCTGGGTGACACCCAGCCTTGCCAAAATTTCAGCTTTTAGCATCACATAGTCTTTTGCTTGGTTAGGCTCTAGGTCATAGTAAGCTTTCTGCGATTCACCAGTTAACAGAGGAGCCACCAGTCCAGCCCACTGCTCCTCAGGCCACTTTTCTCTTTCAGCGGTCCTTTCAAATGTGGTCAAAAATACCTCTGGATCATCCTCTCCAGTCATTTTTGTCAATAAACGACTCACCCCAAAGGACGCGGTATTAGTGGGACGGCTTTCCTCACTGGTCTGCGGACGTTGCTGCATTACTGCTTCCATCTGTTGTTGTAGTCTCTGCTCTTGCTTCTGCAACAGGTCTATGAAGCGGGCCTCAGATTGCTGCTGGGCTTGTTGCTGAGCCTCCAGACTCTGTTGCAAAGTTGCGTTTGTCTGCTGCTGGGCTGCAAGGCTCTGTTGATGAGCTTGCTGCTGGGCTGCGAAGTTCTGTTGTTGAGCTGCAAGGCTCTGTTGATGAGCTGCAAGGCTCTTTTGCAAACCTGCATTTGTCTGCTGTTGATTGGCATTTGCTAGAGCCAGCTGCTTCAGTATCTCCTCCATGCTGGCTTAAAAAAAAACTGCCACTGGTTCTCCACCAACTGTGAGGGGGTTAGCTCGGCAGCGGGTGTGTGTGACCCCCGGGATGGGCTCCCCACACAAAAACAGGCCCAGCAAACGGAGGTTGTGGTTTTCAAAATCAAAAAGGTGCGGTTTATTTTCTATTTACAGTGACAAAACACAGCAAAGCAAAAGAAACATAAATAAAATAAATCCTGGTCAACTTGACCTCTGACTAAACATACAGGTTTCCTAACTAACAACTGGGATCAGCCTAGTGCTGTCCTAGTCCCTAAGTCCCTGGTTTTAAATGTCCAAGCAAATAGCCACACAGGCTTTGTCTCACCGCACAGGGGTTCACTCTCCCTAGACAGTCCACACAGGTCTGGGTCCAGGCATGAGCAAACACCTAATGAATCTGGGAGTTCTTATAGAGGCCTAAATGAGCTGACAAGCTTCAGCTGGTCTCATCAACTCCCTGTCTGCACGACGCCCCACACTCTCCCTAGAGGTATGAGTCATCCATGAGCCCACTAGCCTCAGCTGGGCTTATACAACTCTCCATCTAGTTGTATAAGTCGGCGTAAAGCCTGAATCTGGGCGAAATATATATACCCCCCTGGATGCAACCAGGTGACTTTACCTTCCTGCTGTCACAGTAGGGAGAGTGTCAGTGTGTTTTACTGTACGAATCCTTGTTTCTAGGGACAGGGAAGGACAGTGAGGGAAATTCTCCTTGTGCTATAGTGTGCTTTAAAAAAACATTTTTTCTAGGGACAGAAAACTATAGGTAGGGAGAGTGTCAGTGTGTTTTACTGTACGAATCCTTGTTTCTAGGGACAGGGAAGGACAGTGAGGGAAATTCTCCTTGTGCTATAGTGTGCTTTAAAAAAACATTTTTTCTAGGGACAGAAAACTATAGGTAGGGAGAGTGTCAGTGTGTTTTACTGTACGAATCCTTGTTTCTAGGGACAGGGAAGGACAGTGAGGGAAATTCTCCTTGTGCTATAGTGTGCTAAAGCATTCCTCATCAACCATCTTTGAAATCCTTGTTTTTTGGACAGTCAGGGAAATTGTCGTTGTGCTATTCTGTGCAAAAGCAATCATCCTCAACCATATTTAGAAATCCTTAAGTAAAGGGACAGAGAAGGACACCTGAAGGTAGCCCTTATTGCTTTTTTCCCATCTCCCTGCAGGCCATCTATTAGAATGTCTGGAAGGCAAACAAGGAGAGGCAGACAGTCAGGAGGCAATAAAAGAGGGCAAGCAGGCTCTGTGTCTGGGGACAACAGTGCTGGTCGTGGACGCGGTGCATTGTCATCAGCACATGGCCATGGGACACGCTTGTCCTTCTTTTCGGCAGCTGGACATGTTGAGCCACATCATGCCGAAGACTTGGTAGAGTGGATGACCAAGCCCTCCTCCTCCTCCTCATCCTCTCTCACCCAGGCTCAGGGTACTGGCAAAGCAGCTGCCAAAGCGTCCTCTTCCCTGGTATCAATGTCAAACTCATCATCAGTCACTCCTTCCCTAGACCCACCATGTCCTCCTCCTGAGGAGTCCCCCGAACTGTTTGAGCACAGTGTTGGGTACATGCTCCAGGAGGATGCCCAGCGTTTCGAAGGGTCTGATGATGAAACCCAGCTACAGGAAGGCAGTAGCGTGAGAGCAGACAGAGGGGATGCTCAAGAAGGACACCAATCTGGCAGTCATGTTCCAGCAGCTGCAGCATACTGCCAGATTGGCTCCAGTGATGAGGAGGGAGGGGATGATGAGGTCACTGACTCCATGTGGGTGCCTAATAGGAGAGAGGAGGAGGAGGAGGATGAGGAGGAGGCACATCTCCAACGAGGCAGGATGCCCTTTGGTGGCCAGCGTAAGGGCAGTACACCGACGGAATCACACCGCAGAGCTCCGCCTGTGCAGGGCGCTGCCTCTGCCCGTCATTCAAAAAGTTCTTTGGTGTGGGCCTTTTTTGAGGCTAGTGCATCAGATCGCACAGCTGCTGTTTGCAACATATGTCTCAAGCGTATATCGCGTGGCCAAAACATCAGCCGCTTGGGTACCACATGCCTGACCAGACATATGTTGACCTGCCATGCAGCTCGTTGGCAAGCCTACCTCAAAGACCCACACCAAAGAACAAAGCGGACCTCTCCTTGCACCGCATCAGCTGGGATCTCCAACCCCACTATAACTTCAGTCCTCTCTGAAACATGCACTGAGAGGAATGAAGGTGTAGAATTAGGTGTGTCACAGCCAAGTACTTGCGGCCACTCTGCTAGCAGTACAACGACGTCCGATTCTAGCAGGCAAATTTCCCTGCCCCAGCTGCTGGACCGTCGAAAGAAGTTCACTCCCAGCCATCCACATGCCCAGCGGTTGAATGCTAGCTTGGCTAAATTGCTAGCGCTTCAACTGCTGCCTTTTCAGTTGGTAGACTCGGCCCCCTTCCGTGAGTTTGTGCAATGTGCGGTTCCTCAGTGGCAGGTTCCCAAACGCCACTTTTTCTCACGGAAGGCTATTCCGGCTCTCTACCGGCATGTGGAAGGCAATGTCTTGGCCTCGCTGGACAGGGCGGTCAGCGGTAAGGTGCATATTACCGCTGACTCATGGTCCAGCAGGCATGGACAGGGACGTTACCTTTCTTTCACGGCCCATTGGGTCACTCTTTTGGCAGCTGGGAAGGATGCAGGACAAGGTGCAGTAGTGTTGGAGGTTGTTCCACCGCCACGCCTCCAAAATGCTACTACTGGTTGTGACACACCTCTCTCCTCCACCCCCTCCTCTTCTTCTTCCTCCTTGGCCTCTTCCTGTGGTTTGTCCTCTGAACCAGCGGTGCTCCGTAGCCGTTCAAGGGGCTACGCAAGTACGCAGGCAAAAAGATGCCATGCCGTGCTTGCGCTGGTGTGTTTGGGGGACAGAAGCCACACTGGGGCAGAGGTCCTGTCTGCTCTGCAGGGCCAGGCCGAGAGGTGGTTGACGCCACGCCAGCTTAAGCCAGGAATGGTGGTTTGCGACAATGGCACCAACCTCCTCTCCGCCCTCCGACAGGGACAATTGACCCATGTGCCCTGTGTGGCTCACGTCCTTAACCTGGTGGTGCAGCGGTTCTTGGGCAGGTACCCGGGCTTACAGGATGTCCTGAGGCAGGCCAGGAAAGTCTGTGTGCATTTCCGCAGATCTTATAATGCCAGTGCTCGCCTGGCTGAGCTGCAAAAGGAGTTGAACCTGCCCAAGAACCGCCTTATATGTGACAGGCCCCCCAGGTGGAACTCAACGTTGGCCATGCTGCAGCGGCTGCACACGCAGCAGAGGGCCATCAATGAGTACCTGTGCGACTACGGCACCAGGACAGGGTCAGGGGAGCTTGTTTTTTTTTCTCCACGCCAGTGGGGCATGATCAGGGATGCATGCACTGTCCTGGCACCATTTGAGGAGGCCACGAGGATGGTGAGCAGTGACAGTGCATGCATCAGTGACACTGTACCTCTTGTCCACCTGTTGGAGCACACGCTGCGTGGAATAATGGACAGGGCACTTGAGGCAGAACAGAGGCAGGAAGAGGAGGACTTCCTTGCCTCTCAAGGCCCGCTTTACCCAGACAGTGTTCCTTCTGTCCCACCCATCGCACAGGAAGAGGAGGAGGAGGAGGAGGATTGTGTCAGCATGGAGGTGGAGGCTGGCACTCAGCATCATCAGCAGCAGTCTTTTAGGGATGATTTACAGTCCCAAGAAACCAGTGGACTTGTACGTGGCTGGGAGGAGGTGGCTGCGGATCATGTCGTCCTTAGTGACCCAGAGGACTCCGGAGCGAATGGGGAAGGTGGCCGTCTGACCGATGCGTTCAGACAATTCTTTAGTCCGCAGCCCCAAAGTATGATCGGTTCCAGCAACCATCGCCAGCGTCTGATAAACATGGTGCAGGAATATCTAGGGGCAAGGTCAGACTTGGACACCTTCCCCACCGAAAATCCTCTGGCTTACTGGGTCTTGAGGATGGATCACTGGGCAGAGCTTGCACAGTATGCAATTGAGCTACTGGCCTGTCCTGCATCCAGCGTTCTTTCGGAACGCACATTCAGTGCTGCTGGAGGATTTGTCACGGATCACAGGGTGCGCCTGTCCACCGACTCGGTTGATCGACTGACTTTCATCAAGATGAACCAGTCTTGGATCACCACCAGCTACCACACACCTGATGCTGATATAACAGACTAATTGATTTTAACATGTCACATCCCTTCAAGACTGATGCTGATGCTGAGTGTCTGTGCTGTTATGTTGACTGGCTATCCTCCTCCTCCGAGTCCTCAATGATACGATTGATGATGATAGCTTGGAAGATCATTTTTGTTTATGGGTGCCGCCACCAGTGCCTAAGGCCCAATTTTTCAGCCCCTGTTTAACAGGGGCGTGTCATTACAATTTTTGAAGCAATACTTTGCAACAGGGCTCATTGCTGTGCTCCAAGTACAGTATCTGTGAGGGGTTGTAGTGTTGTGCCACCAGTGCCTAAGGCCCAATTTTTCAGCCCCTGTTCAACAGGGGCATGTAATTACAATTCTTGATCTAATAATTCACAGCAGGGCCCATTGCTGCACCCACCAAGAGTAACTCTGAGGGCTTACAGTGTTGTGGCAACGCCACCACCACCACCACCACCACCACGAAAGGCCCAATTTTTCAGCCCCTGTTCAACAGGGGCATGTAATTACAATTCTTGATCTAATAATTCACAGCAGGGCCCATTGCTGCACCCACCAAGAGTAACTCTGAGGGCTTACAGTGTTGTGGCAACGCCACCACCACCACCACCACGAAAGGCCCAATTTTTCAGCCCCTGTTCAAAAGGGGCATGTAATTACAATTCTTGATCTAATAATTCACAGCAGGGCCCATTCCTGCACCCACCAAGAGTAACTCTGAGGGCTTACAGTGTTGTGGCAACACCACCACCACCACCACGAAAGGCCCAATTTTTCAGCCCCTGTTCAACAGGGGCATGCAATTACAATTCTTGATCTAATAATTCACAGCAGGGCCCATTGCTGCACCCACCAAGAGTAACTGTCAGGGCTTACAGTGTTGTGGCACCAGCACCACCATCAAAGGCCCAATTTTTACTACCACTGTTCAACAATTATATGTAATTAAAATTCCTGATATAATAGTTGACAGCAGGGCGTTCCAGCACCAACCAAGAGTAACTGTGAGTGCTTACAGTGTTGTGCCAACACCAACAACTAAGGGGCCTATTTCTGCAGAGTATATACGGCAGGTCCCTACTTTCAAACATCCAACTTACAAACGACTCCTACTTGCAAACGCAAGAAGACAACAGGAAGTGAGAGGAAATCTACCCCTTGGAAGGAAAATTCTCTCCTGTAAGAATTAATATGGGAGAAAGGTGTCTCCTCTGTACTGATGCTTTATCAGCAATCCTTGTTTCAAGAAAAACACCACATTTCAAAAACAGTTGTCATTGGGACGGAAAGTGAGGTGAAATGTTCTGAACAGGGGCACAGACAGCAAAACAAATGTTACAGGGGTGATAACCCTTACCTATGTTTTCCAAAAAGTTTAAAAATAGATTTTTGGGCTGGAGCTACACTTAAACAATGTACCTGTTCAAAATTACAAACAGATTCTACATAAGAACAAACCTACAGTCCCTGTCTTGTATGCACCGCCTGTATACGGCTGTTCAGAGTATATAGGGCCTTTTTTATTTTATGTGCGGGGTTCCCCTTAATATCCATACAAGACCCAAAGGGGCTGGTAATGGGCTGGGGTGGGGGGGGTCATGGGGTAGCTATGCCATTTTTCTTAAAGATTTTCATCCATATTACCGGGACCAGACATTACATTAAAGCCGCAAGCAGTTTTAAATGGCTTTTTTTTCCTTTAGAAGTGTCATTTTGTGCAGGGACAGTTCTAAACACGGGAAACACGTGGCACTTCACAGGCATACTTTAGACACCCCCCAGGTACGATATTTAAAGGAATATTTGACTTTTTTTTTTTCACTTTATGCATCATTAAAATGACTGCTCCCGAAAAACGACCGTTTTTAAAACTTCTTTTTGCATTGATACATGTCCCCTGGTGCACAACCCGGGTTCCCAAACCCTTTTTAGGACAATAACATGCATAATAGTTGTTATAATTAGCACTTTAGAATTCGAACGTTTGCATCCATTGTATTTAATAGGGTTCTAATGTTCGTACGAACTTTCGGTCCGTTCGCGGGTTCTGGTGCGAACCGAACCCGGGGGTGTTCGGCTCATCACTATCCATAAATAGGCTGGTGATCCGAGTGATAGTAACAATAGGAGACAAGCCAAAAAAAGTACCTCTGAGCTGGTGATCAGTGGATGCAAAAAACCAAAACAGCAAGAGCAGGGATGAGCTTTGAGTTCGAGTCGAACTCATGTTCGACTCGAACATTGCCTGTTCGCCCGTTCGCCGAACAGCGAACAAATAGGGGTGTTCGCGGCAAATTCGAAAAATCTATGGGAGAAATCTAAAGTGCTAATTATAAAGGCTAATATGCAAGTTATTGTCCTAAAAAGTGTTTGGGGACCGGGGTCCTGCCCCAGGGGACATGTATCAATGCAAAAAGAAGTTTTAAAAACGGCCGTTTTTTCGGGAGCAGTGATTTTAATAATGCTTAAAATGAAAAAATAAAAGTGAAATATTCCTTTAAATTTCGTACCTGGGGGGTGTGTATGATATGCATGTGAAGTGGCGCATGTTTCCCGTGCTTAGAACTGTCCCTGCAAAAAATGTCATTTTTGAAAGAAAAAAATGCTTTTAAAACTGACTCGTGGCTATTAATGAATTGTCGGCTCCCGGCAATACATACAAAAGTCATTGATAAAAAAAAAAAAAAAAAGCGTGGGTGTTCCCCAGAATTCAATTACCAGGCCCTTCAGGTCTGGAATGGATATTAAGGGGAACCCCGCCGCAAATTAAAAAAAAATTGACGTGGGGTTCCCCCAAATATCCATTCCAGGCCCTTCAGATCTGGCATGGATTTTAAGGGGAACTCCACCCCAAATTTTAAAAAAAAATGGCGTGGAGTGCCCCTAAAAATCCATACCAGACCCCTTATCCGAGCACGCAACCTGGCCGGCCGCAGGAGAAAAGGGGGGGACGAGAGAGCGGCCCCCCCTCCCTCCTGAACCGTACCAGGCCACATGCCCTCAACATGGGGAGGATGTCCCCATGTTGATGGGGACAAGGGCCTCATCCCCACAACCCTTGCCCGGTGGTTGTGGGGGTCTGCGGGCGGGGGGCTTATCGGAATCTGGAAGACCCCTTTAACAAAGGGGACCCCCAGATCCCGGCCCCCCCTATGTGAATTGGTAAGGGGTACGTTGTACCTCTACCATTTCACGAAGAAAGCGTAAATTTTTTTTAAAAAAACACACAAACACCTTGAAAAAGTCCTTTATTAAAAAAAAAAAAAAAAAAAGCGGTGAAATCCAGTGTCCCGCGGCGATCCCGATGTCCAGCGCTGTCCTTCATTGGTTGTGCCTGAGCGGACCTGATGGGGAACTCCCTCTCAGTATTTTAAATGTATAGACCCGCCCCTTCTAAAGTTCCCCATCAGGTCCGCTCCCTCGGTATGTCGGACCCGCCTACGTCATTGGCTTGAGCGGGGAACTTCCTTCACTATGTAATTTAAATTTACATAGTGAAGGAAGTTCCCCGCTCAAGCCAATGACGTAGGCGGGTCTGACATACCGAGGGGGCGGACCTGATGGGGGACTGCTATCACTTTGGTAATACATGTATAGACCCGCCCCTTCTCATGTTCCGCATCTGGTCCGCTGAGCGGACCTGATGGGGAACTTTAGAAGGGGCGGGTCTATACATTTAAAATACTGAGAGGGAGTTCCCCATCAGGTCCGCTCAGGCACAACCAATGAAGGACAGCGCTGGACATCGGGATCGCCGCGGGACACTGGATTTCACCGCTTTTTTTTTTTTTTTTTTAATAAAGGACTTTTTCAAGGTGTTTGTGTGTTTTTTTAAACATTTTTTTACGCTTTCTTCGTGAAATGGTAGGGGTACAATGTATCCCTTACCAATTCACATAGGGGGGGCGGGATCTGGGGGTCCCCTTTGTTAAAGGGGTCTTCCAGATTCCGATAAGCCCCCCGCAGACCCCCACAACCACCGGGCAAGGGTTGTGGGGATGAGGCCCTTGTCCCCATCAACATGGGGACATCCTCCCCATGTTGAGGGCATGTGGCTTGGTACGGTTCAGGAGGGAGGGGGGCCGCTCTCTCGTCCCCCCCTTTTCCCCTGCGGCTGGCCAGGTTGCGTGCTCGGATAAGGGGTCTGGTATGGATTTTTAGGGGGACTCCACGCCATTTTTTTAAAAAATTTGGGGTGGAGTTCCCCTTAAAATCCATGCCAGATCTGAAGGGCCTGGAATGGATATTTGGGGGAACCCCACGTCAATTTTTTTTTTTAATTTGCGGCGGGGTTCCCCTTAATATCCATTCCAGACCTGAAGGGCCTGGTAATTGAATTCTGGGGAACACCCACGCTTTTTTTTTTTTTTTTATCAATGACTTTTGTATGTATTGCCGGGAGCCGACAATTCATTAATAGCCGCGAGTCAGTTTTAAATGCAATTTTTTCTTTCAAAAATGACATTTTTTGCAGGGACAGTTCTAAGCACGGGAAACATGCGCCACTTCACATGCATATCATACACACCCCCCAGGTACGAAATTTAACGGAATATTTCACTTTTATTTTTTCATTTTAAGCATTATTAAAATCACTGCTCCCGAAAAAACGGCCGTTTTTAAAACTTCTTTTTGCATTGATACATGTCCCCTGGGGCAGGACCCCGGTCTCCAAACACTTTTTAGGACAATAACTTGCATATTAGCCTTTATAATTAACACTTTAGATTTCGAACGTTCGAGTCCATTGTATTTAATAGGGTTCTAAAGTTTACACGAACATTTTGTCTGTTCGCAGGTTCTGGTGCGAACCGAACAGGGGGGTGTTCGGCTCATCCCTGAGCAAGAGCAAGAGAGATACCGCTCCAGGTGGGTGCAATCCGGCAATCAATGTCTTCTCGGATACCAAGGGTGCAGGCAATGCATGTAGCAAGAAATAGGATGAATATGTGGACAGCCGCACTCCAAAAAACACGTTAAGGTAGCCTTTATTTAAAAATTGCAAAACACTACAAGTCACAGCAGACAAAAAGGGGGTACAACTGACATGTTTCGCACTGGGAACTAGTGCTTAGTCATAGCTGAATCCAAATGAAAAAACACTGCAAATATATATATCTAAGTTCAAATCTCACATGACTCACAGCTACGTATGGTGGTTCTCCGGCAATCAATGTTAATCGACGACCGGTGATCTAATACTACTGAGGAGAGCCCGGATGTGATGGTCAATGAAGCGCAGAGGTAAGGAGGAGGGTGGATCCTCCCCATCTACATCGAACTGTATTTGGGGGATTGGGGGTAGTGCAGGAAATAGGAGGCAGGTAGGTCAGTGTATATGTCAGGTAGGTGGGTCAGTGTATGTGTCAGGTAGGTAGGTCAGTGTATGTGTCAGGTAGGAGAGTCAGTGTATGTGTCAGGTAGGTAGGTCAGTGTATGTGTCAGGTAGGTAGGTCCGTGTATGTGTCAGGTAGGTGGGTCAGTGTATGTGTCAGGTAGGCAGGTCAGTGTATGTGTCAGATAGGTGATTCAGTGTATGTGTCAGGTAGGTAGGTCAGTGTATGTGTCAGGTAGGTAGGTCAGTGTATGTGTCAGGTAGGTAGATCAGTGTATGTGTCAGGTAGGTGGGTCAGTGTATGTGTCAGGTAGGTGGGTCAGTATATGTGTCAGGTAGGTGAGTCAGTGTATGTGTCAGGTAGATCAGTGTAATGGTCAGCTAGGTCACATGTTACAAGGGCAGGGCAAAGGGGGGTGGGGTCAAAGGTGGAGCCAGGGGGGCGGCAAAATTAGGTTTAGCCTAGGGTGTCAAAAATTCTTGCACCAGCCCTGACCCTGGCCACTTGGTGCTGCCCATGCAAGCCTCAGCCCCATTAGTTCCTATAAGAAAGCTGTACTCATAGGGGGATATAGGGGGATATTTACTAAAACTGGAGTATGCAAAATCTGGTGCAGCTATAACTAGAAACCAATCAGCTTCCAGATTTTATTGTCAAAGCTTAATTGAACAAGCTGAAGCACTTCTGGGGGTTGGGGAAATTAAAATATAAAATAATATTTTTTAAGTACAGTATCACAGGTCACAATATTAGTGGACTGGAAGTGAGCTACACTTTAAAAACTATTCCCTCACTATAGATACTTTACTTCAACATTTCTCATGTTGCAAATTCTCCTAAAATATCTATGAACATTATTAAAAAGCTTTTTGTTTAAACTAACTTTACTATGTTTATTTTGTGTACTTTATAATGTAAAGTGGTCCTTTAACTGTTTGGAAATTCTCCATGATTAAAGAGGAAATATGGATATGATAGAAAAGGGTTTATTCCGCCACTTGGCAGAAAAGCCAAGAAACCATTTCACTGTAGGCTTCCTTAAAATACTTTGATAATGATACCATTACAATTATCTAAATATTTCATTTACAAACAGCAGCCAAAAAAGTCCAAAAAACAGGGCAGGATTTTTCTAAGATGCCCGATAACTAGACGTTGAAGGCTAATTAAACTCAAGTGTGAAAAAGCAGCTCTAAATGCTATGTACCATATCATGCTGCCTGCAGTTGGAATAAACACAAGTGCTGACCCAGGAATTCCCCAATCTGAAGTTTATGCAGCAGGAAATTAATGCAAAGTGAAGGCAATCCTTGGCTCCAGCTCCAGCAAAACTGAACACTTGTCAGAAGTGCTGTGGGATAGCTGGTGGAATTTGCATTTTTTGTGTGAAATATGAAATATTTATGAATAAAAATTAAAATATTGTATCAAATTAATATTGCATTAACATGAATATTTAAAAAAAGATCATGCCAGATACTCAAAGCTAGCTACCTTTTGGGATTGAGGATATGAAACCAATTATACAAATTAGTCATGAAATGAGAACTAAGCCATTGCCACTAATGAATAAAAAATGTATTTTGTATTGTTTACTGGTACATGTCCGAAGTAAATATTTTGTATATTTGTATACTAGCATTTTTCTAAAAAGTATAGCTGTGTTTTCTACACAAAAAATAAATAAAAACACAGCTGACTACAGATCAAGCAGACATTAGCTCCCTGTGCCTCCTATGCATAGCCCTAGCTGAATCTACTGCTGCAGATAAGAGGGCGACGTCTGGCTTGGACTAGGCCAAAAAAAGTAATAGTCACTTTGTGGCTGAACCTGACCAATTGACAGAAGCTTGTGGACTCATCTGGGTTTATAGACAGGGACAGCAGCACATGGAGGCTGTAAACATAGAACACGGGTTAGTACAAGGATACCATTGCTGGGATTTAGAGACAATCATTTATTGTTTTATAGGCAGACAATATTTTCCTGATCTTATAGGCAAAGAATTTATGCTCTATAGGCAACCAAAATCTTCCTGATCTATAACCAGCCTTTTTATACAAGGTACTTATTGGTAGACATGTGCAGAACGAAAAAAAAAAAATTGTTTAGTTTCATTTTGATTTGTTATTTACATAAATTTATTTAGTTAAATTCATTTAACCCATTTAATTCATTTTCGGAATACGTTTCATTTATACAATTCAAATCGATTAGAATTTTTGGAATTCTAGTCAATTCGAATAGTTCAAATTAATTTTGAATAGTTTTCAGATTTGAAAAGTTTTCAAATTCAAATAGTTTTCAAATAGTTTTCCAATTTTCAAAGAGAATAAAAATAGAATAGAAAATAAAGGAATGGAATAGAAAAAAAATAGAATAGAAAATAATATAACAGAAAAGAAAAGCATATAATATAATAGAGTAAAACGAAATAAAATAGAATAGTAAATAATAGAATGGAAAATAATAGAATAGAATAAAATAGAAAGAATATAACCATCTTCTGAAATTTGAATAGAATTGAATAGAATAGAAAAGAATATAATTCAAAAAAGAATAGAATAGAATAGAAATTTGAATATAAATAGAATAGAAAAGAATAGATTAGAATAGAAAATAACAGAATAGTATAGAAAAAAACAACAGAATAGAATAGAAAGCATATAACCATCTTCCTATTCTAATCTATTCTTTTCCATTCTATTCAAAACAAATTGATTCAATTTGAATTTTGGTAAATGGTTATATTCTTTCTATACTATTCTATTGTTTTTCTGTTTCTTTATTCTATTCAATTATTTTCTATTCTATTATTTTCTATTCTATTCTTTTCTATTTTATTCTATCCTATTCTATCTATTTCTATTCTATTCTTTTCTATTTAAATTCAAATTTATTCTATTTGAAATTTAGAATTTTGGACGGTAGTATATTCTTTCTATTCTATTCTATTGTTTTTTATACTATTCTGTTATTTTCTATTCTATTCTAATCTATTATTTTCTATTCTATTCAAATTCAAATTGATTCTATTCTATCTATTTTATTCTATTGTTTTTCTAATGCTATTATTTTCTATTCTATTATAGTCAATTTTTTTTTCTATTCTATTTTTTGTTCTTTTCTTTTCTTATGTATTCGAATTCAAATTTATTTTATTTGAAATTTGAATTTCAAAAGATGGTTATATTATTTTTTATTTTATCCAATTATTTGTTTTCTATTCTATTCTATTAATTTCTAATCTATTCTATTCTTTTATTTTCTATTTTGTTCTGTTTTACACTATTATATTCTATTCTTTTATTTTTCCGTTATTTCGGATTCGTTGAAATTCGGTACTATTGTAATTCGGAAATTTGAATACATACGAATTTTTGAAAAACGTAAATTTGTCCGAATTTCAATTCAGAACAAAATGAACTGCAGATGTCTACTTATTGGACATGATGATATAATAATGTGTCAGGAAGGGTGAACTGAACCTGTGCTTACTGCAAACATCCAATTATATACGGAAATAAATCTTATTATTTTAATTTCCTCTGCACATAATTGGGTGTTTATGTTGTGACCTTGTCTCTAGTTAAATTCTGTGTCTGCTTGAAACAGCTAGTCGGCCTTAGTTTCTTCTTCTTTTTTTTTGTGTTTTTCAAAAGTTCCAAAGCTCAGTTTATGGTTTGCTTCTTGCAACTACTGTTGAGCAAGCTCCAGTACTCTGAGAGAAGGCTCAATCAGACGGTATGCATCCAACTTGAAGCTGCATGCATGCATAAAAGATGATGTTACATCGAGTAAATAGATACCAAACATGCCATGCCTTAAAGTGGAGCTCCACCGTAAAAAAAATATTAAAAGCCAGCAGCTACAAATACTGCAGCTGCTGACTTTTAATATTAGGACACTTACCTGTCCTGGAGTCCAGCGACGTCGGCAGCAGAAGACGAGCAATCGCTCGTCTCTCGGCTGCCCCCACCGCCATCATGGGTGAGGGATCGGGAAGTGAAGCGTTGCGGCTTCACTTCCCGGTTCCCTACTGCGCATGCGCGAGCAGCACTGCGCGTCTTTCACTGGTCCCCGCTGTGTTCTGGGAGCCGTGTGTTTCCCAGAACACAACGGGGGGACCGGGAAGTGACGCACTACCCGCAGTCTACCCGCAGTGTGTATTCCCGGAAGTGGGTGCAAATACCTGTCTTAGACAGGTATATGCACCCCCCTCCCCCCTGAAAGGTGCCAATTGTGGCACCGGAGGGGGGAGGAATCCGATGAGCGGAAGTTCCACTTTAGGGTGGAGCTCCGATTTAAAATTGCACACGCCCGTGCAACAGCGTCAAACGACATCTCTTTTTCATCCATAGGCGATGCTTTAAAAGCATTTAGCGGTTACCACTTTAGATTTACAGAGGAGGTCTAGTGCTAGAATTAATGCCCATGATCAGACGTAAGGGGTATGTCGCAGGTTGTTAAGTGAATATACAGAATCTCTGTGTATATATAATTTTATAGAAGTGACTGCAGTGTCACCACCACCTTCAACACTAGCCCTGACTCAGGGACAATTTTTTCTTCACCACTGTTAGCCCCATATATGTGCACTAATTTTAGACCTTTAAATTTGCTGCAGTGTACCACAAATATTGGTGCTATTTAACTGCATGCCACAATGCAAACATTTAGACGTGTGCCATTATATATTGCCCCTGTCCCCTTCTCCTCTCAATGGAGGGAAAGGGTTGGTGGGAGTGATAGACGGTGGGAGTGCAGTTTCCATCTTTGCCCTAGGCACTGAATGACTCTGCCCCGGAACTGCTTGGGAGTGTTCTTTTTTTCCCTGGGTTCCTGTGCAGTGGAATGTGTGCTAAGTTCTTTTCTTGTTGGGCTTCTGCTCGAAGAGAGATGTGATCATGTGCCTATGTTGTCTGGGTTTCTATTAGACTTGTGCACAATGGAAAAATTTGTTTAGTTTCGGTTCGTTTCTTGTGCACAATGGAAAAAATGTGTTTAGTTTCGGTTTGTTTCTTTTCGGTCCTGTTGATTCGTAATCGTTCTTAATTTTGCTAGACGGGATTTTTCGTGTTCGGACTAATTCGTTTTTTCGGTAGAGTACATTGTTTTTCGTTGATTCTGGACACAACTCCTACTTTCGTAACTTTTTTTGGGTTCGTTGATTCGTACTTTTCCGTGTCTCTCTCACAACGACGCTGCCTATTATGCCTAATGTGTTTCGAATGGATTTGTACTTTTCTAAATACATAGCGGTTATTTGTAACGATTCGAAATCTCGTATTTTACTTCCGTTTTTTACATGCGGCTATAGCCTCCGCCCCTGTACACCATTTTGAGAGAGAGTTCAGCACGGTGAGGGAGAAGCAGAGAGCAGAGCAGAGTGTTATTGTGCTTCGAATGGATTCGTACATTAGTAACTTTTTTCATAACGAATTATGCCGAAGACATTGGGGCATTCGCTATTTGCGATATAATTTTTTTTCGGATTCGGTTTTATTCGTAATTGCTTTGTTCGCAAATTTGAATGCTTTCGAATGTCCGAAAGTTGCTAAATTCGGACAAATTCGATTCGTTACTAAACTAATTGCACAAGCCTAGTTTCTAGCTAGATCAGTTCTGCTTTGAAACTCTCCCTGATTGGCACCGTGGCCCTTGAAGCTAAAGGAATTTTTTTTTTTGATTCACTACAATCAAGGACCTGGGACTTCCCACTAAAAGGTACTGGCACTGGACTGGTTGACAAAGAGAAGCAGACTAGAACCTTCTTAATCTGCAAGTGCATGTAGGATAGTCAGGTAGATACATGAACCTTGATAGGAAGTTTCTACACTGTTTTAAAGCACACAAGTTATGTTAAGGTTACGGCTGTTTTGGGTTTTCTGTTTCCTCACCCTATATCCTACTGAGTACCTCACCAAAAAAATAAATGCTAAAATCAACTAAAATGACTGGCACCCATTTTCTTGTAACCCATTACATGCCAAGGAGCCACACCTGAGAGTGAAGAAAAAGTTCCCAAGCACAAATTTGTTTAGTGCTGAGCAGGGCTGAACCTGAAAACAAAGTTTGCTCTCATGATGCAATGCTTTCCCTACTACATTCATGCTCACATAAATTATGCAGGTTCTGCATACAAAAATTCCAGTGAACAACAAACAGAAACTATACAGCACATGTTGCTAAGATGGGCAGATATCAAACTCAAAATCTTAGACAGGTAGACATCTGCCTTCTAGGACCAGTAGCAGTTTTCTGCACAACTCATCTGATGTGCAAAGGTGGAGAGTGCACAGGTAATACTTTAGGTAGAACCCCATGCAGACATTTTCTAGAGATGACACATTTCTGTACACTGTAACAGGTGTATCAGGAGTACACTTTAACACCCACCTAGCAAAGTCCTTCACTGGTCTCTCTTTTCCTGATAGTCAGAGGTGATGCTGGGTTCTCTATGGCCCCCAAAATATACTAATTTTGTTCCTAATGCCCCGTACACACGATCAGAAATTCCGACAAGAAAAGTCTGATGTGAGCTTTTGGTCGGAAATTCAGACCGTGTGTATGCTCCATCGGACTTTTGCTGTCGGAATTTCCGCCAACAAAAGATTGAGAGCAGGTTCTCTATTTTTATGATGGAAAAAGTTCCTATCCGAAATCTGTTCGTCTGTATGCAATTCCCACACACAAAAAAACACGCATGCTAAGAATCAAGCAGAAGAGCCGAACTGCCTATTGAACTTCATTGATCTCGGCTCGTCGTACGTCTTGTACGTCACTGCGTTCTTGACGGTCGGAATTTCCGACAAGATTTGTGTGACCGTGTGTAAGCAACACAAGTTTGAGCCAACATTTAGTCGGAAAAAAAACACGGTTATCTGGTCGGAATTTCCGATCGTGTGTACGCGGCATTAAACTTGTAAGTAGGGATGAGCCAAATGAACTTGGATTTGGTTTGAAGTAAGTTCAGGCGCTGAATCTGAATCCTGTTGAAGTCAATAGAAGCTGTCTTACTTGTCTTACTTAAAGGGGTTGTAAAGTCAGAAGTTTTTTTATCTTAATGCATTCTATGCATTTAGATAAAAAATCTTCTGTGTGCAGATGCCGCCCTCAGCCCCTCTAATACTTACCTGAGCCCCATCTCTCTCCAGCAATGTCCACGAGTTCCTTGGCCGTCTGGGACTCTCCTCCAGATTGGCTGAGACACAGCAGCTGCGCCATTGGCTCCCACTGCTGTCAATCAAAGTCAGTTAGCCATTTAGGAGAGAGGGGGCAGGACCAAATCGGGGCTCTGTGTCTGAATGAACACAGGGAGCTGTGACTCGGCTCGGGTGCCCCCATAGCAAGCTGCTTGCTGTGGGGGCACTCGACAGGAGGAAGGGGCCAGGAGAGCCGAAGAGGGACCCGAGAAGAGCAGGATCCGGGCTGCTCTGTGAAAAACCAATTGCACAGAACAGGTAAGTATAACATGTTTGTTATTTTTAGAGAAAAAAACGAGACTTTACAATCACTTTAACTGTAAAAATCAAGTCGACCTGCCAGGCAGGACTGTCCTGTGTGGTAGAGCTTTGTAAATCTCAGGACTGGGTGGACAAACATACAAATCATTATAAGGGTATATAGCTGTTTGCCTGGAATTTAGGTTTAACAGTTTATGAAAAAGTATGTATAATTTGTTCCCAAGATCTTGGATGGCACATCTCAGTACCAAAATTGTTTTTTAAAATAGGCTCTAAGAATCAATATGCCAGATGATAGTGCAAATACATTTTGTGAAAAGGCATTTGTTTGCAATTTGGAAAATCACAGCCACATGAAAAATTCCATAAACCTGATTCCTGCATCTGTACAAACTACCAATAAAAGTACAAAGAGAATGAGCAGACTTTTCTGATGGTCTCCTAAGTAGGTGCAGTTGGACCGTTGCTTTAATTGGAACATCTAATTACAGCAGTTAGCTAAACCCATTAACAGGAGCTACTTACGCAGACCACTGAGCACAGGTGCAGCTAACAATGCTAACATAAAACAAATCAACATATTCAAAATTGCTTCCTGACAATTGTCACTACCAGGAACATCCTTCCTTTAAAAAGATTATATAAAAAAATTACTCATTTTGTTCCCAAAATGGCATTTAGAGGGCTGGATATGGAAATAGTGTCATTTAAAGATGACAATCTCTACTTTGTTCATCAAAGCCCTTCTAAAGATCAGCCACCATGTTAATTTATGTCAATATTTTAATTTGCTTTTTCATTTTGTTTCATCAGTAAATATAGTGCTACATTAATTACTGCTCAGTGCCATACTGATTGCTGTTTGAAGCTGAAGATCATTTCATATATATTCATGAAGCAGAAATACATATCTCATGCTGACGACGATTCCCAACATTTGATAATGGGGATTCATCACAAATGCATAAAACCTACCCTGGACATTATTCACAACCGCAGTGTTTTTTTCCATAATCATCATTTAATCTTATGTGTTTACGATACTACTGGTATGAAGCTCATATACATAAAGCGCTATTAAACCCAAAAATAAACAAGTCTGTTATTTTTCAGCTTCCTTTATCACACCAATCTTTCCATCAAAAGTGTCAGTAAAGCCGGCCATAGATGGTTCGAATCTCGACTGTTTCAGCAGGGACCAGTTGAGACTCAATTCAAGTATGGGCAGGCTGATTATATCCCAAGTTGATCCAGTGATTGACTTGGGTACAACCAACATGTCAAATTTCTAACATGCCCTTAGTGCCCTTAGTGCCAGCAGCTATAGCCGCTACCAATAATCACTGTGTTCTGTAAAACACAATAGCTCCGCGAGAGGGATTTCCCCATCAATAGCGAGAGGGATTTCCCCATCAACACAGTCAATAGTGAATAGAATTAAGTGACTTTCTTTCCTGCAACCCATTGAATGATATTTTAGGTCTGGTTTATTTATTTATTTTTATAGCTAATAAAATCCAAAATTGTTGTTGCTAAAGTTAAGAGAGAGATATTTTATTTATTTTTAAGGAAATTCCCTAACTATCTTTAAGATGTCAGGAAGGAACTTATGATTCTAATGTGTTGTAACATAAGGAGGGTGGGGGATTTGTCTTCAATGGATCCAAACTGCAAAAGGTTGAACTCGATGGACTTCAGTTGTTCTTCCATATAATTATGAAGTGTTGTAGTGTATGGATAAAGTATAAGAATCTTCTACAGACAAAAAACAGAATGTAATTTTATACATGTACCCCCTAAACATGATATTAGACTGACGTTCCCATCAGGGCTTTTGTTCTTCAGAGAACAGATGCTGGAACTCCCCCCTTCTGAGTCCCCCTTGTCTCTGCCCCCTACCCTCCTCTGAGCACCGACCCTTGGTTCCCATACCTACCCACCTCCCAGTACCGTCCCTTTTAGAGAATACAGAACCAAGTATCATTTTGTGGTGCTAAAAAACTTGTACGGCATTTGTTATTGGTAACAGCAAAAGCAGTCAAATAGATCCCCTGCAGCCAGCAACAATAGACTCCATCCCAGCAATGATAGACCCCACCCCAGCAACAATAGATCTCCCACACAACAATAGACACCCCCAGCAACAATGAACCCCACTCCAGCAAAAGTAGGTCCCTCCAGCAACAATAGTCCCCACTCCATCAACAATAGATCCCCACAAAAACAATAGACCTCACCCCAGCAACAATTGACCCCACCCAGCAACAATAGTTCCCCTACGCACCAATAGACCCCCCCCCCACACAGCAAAAACAGACCATCCACAACAAAATACCACCCCCAGAAACAAAAGATCCACCCCATCAATATTAGACCCTCCCCCCAGCAGCAACAGAAGATCTCCCAGCAGCCAGCATTAAATGACCTTCCAGCATCCAGCAACAATAGACCTCTCCATCAACAGTACATCCCTGCCAGCAACATTAGGTCCCCCACCAACAACAATAGACCCATAAAACAAAAACAGATGCCCACCAGTGACAATAGATCCCTCAGCAGCTAGCAACAATAGACCCTGCAGCACACCCCACACCCCTTGCTAGTACATACTTTCAGTGCAGGAGGTGCTGGAACTGCTTTCCCCACGTTCCTGCTTAAAAAAAACCTTGGTTCCCATACTCAAATATTGTTTCAGTAGGTTAGTAATCACACACATACTGTACAATTAGACTATGTTCCAGGTCAACTGACAATTTGCCTAGTTCATCATTTCCAGCTAATTTATAACTATGTTGATCTAGAAGAAGATGTAACAATTTTCGCTAATTCTGCAAAAAGCCTTTCTTTTCACAAAATGCAAATCCCATCGATTCGTTTTACATTTCATGATGCATACAAATGACCCAAATGTTTATTTAGAAATTATAAATATATTTACAAAACTGACATTCACGCTTTTGCTTCATGAGGAGTAATTCAGCTGCATTTTCTTCCAACATTAGATTAAAAGACAGAGGCTCTAATAATTGGATAAAGCCATTGTTCAGAATCAGGCAATTCACAGTTCAATAAACAACTTGTCACAATTACTGGTTGAGAACAGAATTGGATGCCAGCACAAATATTTAGCATTTAGATAACAGAATAAATTGGTCCCTTAGGTAAATAAATTGGGCAGTATTGTAGAATGCTTCATCAGGACAAAATCAAACCAAAAGGATCTGGTGGATTTTTGTGAATATTAGTTTGCCTAAATTCTGACCTGTATTTATTTTGCTGATTCATACAATGAATCACGGAAACAATTCAAAGACTTTGACCAATATTACACAAGTCTAAATTAAGCCAGTGTAAACTTTCAAATAGCAAAGCCTCGACCGCCAACCAATGTTTTAGCATTAGACTATCTAAATAAGAGGATTTTAATTCGCACCTGGAAGGACTCAATATGAACAGAAGGTCAAGACCACATGTATTACCTGGGCCTAGGATTCAAGAAACTCAGGGACTGCTCTGCAGGCAAACACAAGTAAACACCAGCACCACAAAAAGCCTCCACTTCACACATTTTAGAGCACTCCATCTTAACTTCAATACGAATTAGACATGTGCATGACGAAAAAATCTGTTTTGCTTCATTTCGTTTTGATTAGTTTATCTAGTTATTTAGTTTAGTTCAATTCGGTTGATTCGTTCAATTCGTATTCAGAATTTTCGAATTTTCTTTGAAATTACCAATTTTTTCTATTCGAAATGTTCAAATCCATAAATTTTCGAATCGGTTGAAACAAAAATGTTGTATTGTTTTCGATTTGAATGCAGCAAAGTTAACAAACAAAAGATAAATCTTCATCAAGTGATTACTCTTTAAATCACCTTTGGCTTAACAAAAACTATATTATTTTGAAATGGCACTCCAATAACACACACAGTCTTTGATTTCAATGTAAAATTCGATTCGAATTTCAGTCCGAATTTCCTAAATTCGGACGAATTTTGTTACATTATTCGGAGCATTCGGTAAAATTTGTTCATATTGTAATTCGGGTATTCAGATATATCCGAATCTCTGAATAATGAAAGATTTGTCCGAATATTAATTCTGAATGAAATGAACCGCACATGTCTAATACGAATTACATGACTGTAACTTGAGAAACCAATAAGGGCCTATTCCCACTATGGGGGAGATTTACCAAAACTGGTGCACACATAATTTGGTGAAGCTGTGTATAGTAACCAATAGGCTTATAGATTGTATTGTCAAAGCTTAATTGAACAAGCTGAAGTTAGAAGCTGATTGGATACTGTGTACAGCTGCTCCAGATTCTGTGTGCACCAGTTTTAGTAAATTTCCCCATATGTGTTGCAAAAGCACATGAGGTAATACTCTACATTGCAGCAGCCTATTCATCTTGAATGGGCTTGAAGCACACCTTAAAGCCTAATGCCCTGTACACACGGTCGGTTTTTCCGATGAAAAAAGTCAGATGGACTTTTTTCATTGGAAAAAACGATCGTGTGTACAGGGCATTAGGCTTTAAGGCATTAGGCTTTCAAACTGATCGTGTGTGGGCCCCCATCGGACTTTTTTCCATCAGTGTTAAAAAATAGAACATGTTTTAAATTTTTCCGATGGAAAAAAAACAATAGGAAATTCTGATTGTCTGTGTGGAACTCCAACGGAGAAAAAATCCACGCATGCTCAGAATCAAGTCCACGCATGCTCAGAAGCATTGAACTTAATTTTTCTCGGCTCGTCGAGTGTTTTACGTCACTGCGTTTTGGACGGTCGGAATTTTGTCTGATGGTGTGTAGGTAAGACTGATGAAAGTCAGCTTCATCGGAATTCCGACAGAAAATTCCATCGGATTTTATTCCATCGGAAATCCGATCGTGTGTACAGGGCATAAGTGCAGCCAAAATCACAGACAAATCAGCATAAGACATAATTTACAGTTAGTAGAATCTGTCCTCCTCTGTCCTTCCCCACCCTACCCCCACTCCCATAATCTTCTGGTGCAGTGGGAGTTGATAGAACTAAAGGGCTGTCACAGTCTCTCATCAAGAGAGCCTGCATATGCTCGCCCTTTCCGCCCAGATTCACCATTTAAAGACATCGTACTGCAGCTTCTATGAATGGAACAGGATCTATGAATGGAGGGGGAAACCTATTAATCATCCAGCCGTCCTCTAATCTTAGATCCTGTTCCATTCACGGAAGCTGTAGTACAGCTTCTATAAAAGAAGGCTCAAAAAATGGAGTGCCTACATTGTGCTTTTGCTCAAGATGTCCAACCAATATAAAGAAAAGATAGACCCCTAATCAAATAAAAATCACTGCTTTAATTTATTCATAATGTTCAATAAAAAATATATCCATACATATCCATTTGTGCATTACAAGGCTTACATGTGGTAAAGCTGGCTGGAAACCACTGTCAAATGATGGGTTATTCACAGAGCCAGTCACAGGGGAGGTATTACTCATGTATTATTATTGTCAGTACTCTAGTGGAGTGGAGATGGCTCCGGAAGCCACCGGTTTGTGGAAGACGAAGCAGCTCTGGGACACAGGACCTACTACCTTTGTGCCCAGTCTTTTGGATTTTTTAGTACAGCTTCTATGAATCTCTTGATGAGAGTCTGAGACAGCCCCTTAGTTGTATTATACCCCTTCACACAAGAAGATTACGATGGCAAAGGGTGGTGGACGGGACAGAAGAAGATTTTCACTAACAAAAGACAGCACAGGGGGTTATATCCTATTGATTGTTAGTTATGTCCCTTGTGCTGATTTTCTGTTTTTTGATTGTGACTGTGCTTAGGCTTTAGCACACAGAAAATGGGCATGACTTTTTTTTTAATGTAGTACACCACAACACCCATATACTCAGTGTGTTGGGGATCCCAGTCAAAATTAATGGAATTGCTCTGCTCTGCATCATGGTTTGTGTTTTACAGCAATGTGTGGAAAACTGGAAGTTCTGCAACATGTTACCCTAACCCAAAAGTATGAATGAGACCTAATTGATTCAGCCCACTATCATCTATTTAAAACCAAAATTTCAGTTCTAAATTTAAGGACCCGTTAGATCACTACTTCAACATTATAATGAGAAAAGCAGCACCCCAGCTTCCCTTTGCACATGCCAGAGTCTCTCAAATATATCACCATAGATTAAACTCCTGTTGCAAGGGATGCCTGTAATTTGACTTAAGGGCTCTTACGAATTTCTGGCAAAAGCATTCAGCTGGTCACATAATCAGGGTTGCAGGAACCGTGGGAGAAACAGAGTTGCCAACGTTGCAAGAACAAGAAATTTGATTTTCTTTGGTGCAGTTCTATAACATCATAGATTATTGCAGGTTACAAAGGTATTTTTCAACTAATATTAAATTACAAAAAATAATATGTACTACTAATAATAAATTACAAAAAAATAATGTATTTATATACAGAACTAACACAATTAGAGTCTCCCTTTAGCTCAAAGCTTTAAGGATATTGTAATGTTAAAACTAATTATAGGACTCAGCTAGCTCAACTAAAATGCATATTTCAAGTGCATTGTCTTAGTGCATTTCAATATGATCCCCTGTGTAGCTCTAGTTTAAGATAGCAGCTCTGGAAACAGCTGGCAAAGGCATTAATATTAATCTAAATGTGCAGGTACGAGTCTTGAATTAATTTATCTTTTACAAATGCATGTGGTTACTCAGAAGTTTGTAAGAACATACTAAGGCCTCATTTTCATGAATGTCAAGTTCGTATCTGATTTTCTAAGTAAATCAATGCCCGAAATGTAACTAACTTTGCAATGAACCTTATGATGTGTCCACTTGCAGTGCAGTGAGATATAGTATCCACTATCCAGCAAAACTGCTATATTCAGTTTTTATGGCACTGTGTATTCAACAGTAGGGATGGGCCCGGTGCTCGATTCGAACCCATGTTCGAATCGAGCATCGGGCGTTCGCTCGCTCGTCGAGCCCAGAACTATTTGGGCCGTTCGCATCACATTCGTGTGATGCGAGCGGCCCCGCAATGCATTGCGGCCGGCGCGGCCGGCGCAGTGCATTGCTGGCTGATGATTGGCCAAGCATGCACTGTGACCCCGCATGCTTGGCCAATCACAGCGCCCGAAACTCGGAGAGCAATAATTGGCTACAGGCAGGACGCCTGTAGCCAATTACAGCTCAGGGGCTTTAGTACACGCCCCACCATTTAAAAGGCCGCCACGCCATCGGCCCCGGTCACATGAGTTCCGGCTTTAGGAGAGATTAGTCTGCTGATTCAGTCTTTGCTTGATACTGAAAGATTTGCTCTTCTTTGCTAAACCATTGGCTATTTCTTTGCTAAACCATTGCTACCTAAGTCATTGATCGTTCATTGCTGCTGATTGCACAGTTAGTGTGTTATTAGCTGCTGCTGGGGATTAGTCTGGTGCGTGCTTACTGTTAGTACAGTATTGCAGTAGTACCAACCGCAGTGCTGTTAGCACAGCATTGCACCCCAACAGCACCCATAGGACTTCTAGTGTGTTAGTGGCAGCAAACAGAGCTCCTATATTTTCTTCTCAGCAGCACCCATAGGACTTCTAGTGTGTTAGTGGCATCACACAGAGCTCCTATATTTTCTTCTCAGCAGCACCCATAGGACTTCTAGTGTGTTAGTGGCAGCAAACAGAGCTCCTATATTTTCTTCTCAGCAGCACCCATAGGACTTCTAGTGTGTTAGTGGCAGCAAACAGAGCTCCTATATTTTCTTCTCAGCAGCACCCATAGGACTTCTAGTGTGTTAGTGGCAGCAAACAGAGCTCCTATATTTTCTTCTCAGCAGCACCCATAGGACTTCTAGTGTGTTAGTGGCAGCAAACAGAGCTCCTATATTTTCTTCTCAGCAGCACCCATAGGACTTCTAGTGTGTTAGTGGCAGCAAACAGAGCTCCTATATTTTCTTCTCAGCAGCACCCATAGGACTTCTAGTGTGTTAGTGGCAGCAAACAGAGCTCCTATATTTTCTTCTCAGCAGCACCCATAGGACTTCTAGTGTGTTAGTGGCAGCAAACAGAGCTCCTATATTTTCTTCTCAGCAGCACCCATAGGACTTCTAGTGTGTTAGTGGCAGCAAACAGAGCTCCTATATTTTCTTCTCAGCAGCACCCATAGGACTTCTAGTGTGTTAGTGGCAGCAAACAGAGCTCCTATATTTTCTTCTCAGCAGCACCCATAGGACTTCTAGTGTGTTAGTGGCAGCAAACAGAGCTCCTATATTTTCTTCTCAGCAGCACCCATAGGACTTCTAGTGTGTTAGTGGCAGCAAACAGAGCTCCTATATTTTCTTCTCAGCAGCACCCATAGGACTTCTAGTGTGTTAGTGGCAGCAAACAGAGCTCCTATATTTTCTTCTCAGCAGCACCCATAGGACTTCTAGTGTGTTAGTGGCAGCAAACAGAGCTCCTATATTTTCTTCTCAGCAGCACCCATAGGACTTCTAGTGTGTTAGTGGCAGCAAACAGAGCTCCTATATTTTCTTCTCAGCAGCACCCATAGGACTTCTAGTGTGTTAGTGGCAGCAAACAGAGCTCCTATATTTTCTTCTCAGCAGCACCCATAGGACTTCTAGTGTGTTAGTGGCAGCAAACAGAGCTCCTATATTTTCTTCTCAGCAGCACCCATAGGACTTCTAGTGTGTTAGTGGCAGCAAACAGAGCTCCTATATTTTCTTCTCAGCAGCACCCATAGGACTTCTAGTGTGTTAGTGGCAGCAAACAGAGCTCCTATATTTTCTTCTCAGCAGCACCCATAGGACTTCTAGTGTGTTAGTGGCAGCAAACAGAGCTCCTATATTTTCTTCTCAGCAGCACCCATAGGAATTCTAGTGTGTTAGTGGCATCACACAGAGCTCCTATATTTTCTTCTCAGCAGCACCCATAGGACTTCTAGTGTGTTAGTGGCAGCAAACAGAGCTCCTATATTTTCTTCTCAGCAGCACCCATAGGACTTCTAGTGTGTTAGTGGCAGCAAACAGAGCTCCTATATTTTCTTCTCAGCAGCACCCATAGGACTTCTAGTGTGTTAGTGGCAGCAAACAGAGCTCCTATATTTTCTTCTCAGCAGCACCCATAGGAATTCTAGTGTGTTAGTGGCATCACACAGAGCTCCTATATTTTCTTCTCAGCAGCACCCATAGGACTTCTAGTGTGTTAGTGGCAGCAAACAGAGCTCCTATATTTTCTTCTCAGCAGCACCCATAGGACTTCTAGTGTGTTAGTGGCAGCAAACAGAGCTCCTATATTTTCTTCTCAGCAGCACCCATAGGACTTCTAGTGTGTTAGTGGCATCACACAGAGCTCCTATATTTTCTTCTCAGCAGCACCCATAGGACTTCTAGTGTGTTAGTGGCAGCAAACAGAGCTCCTATATTTTCTTCTCAGCAGCACCCATAGGACTTCTAGTGTGTTAGTGGCAGCAAACAGAGCTCCTATATTTTCTTCTCAGCAGCACCCATAGGACTTCTAGTGTGTTAGTGGCAGCAAACAGAGCTCCTATATTTTCTTCTCAGCAGCACCCATAGGACTTCTAGTGTGTTAGTGGCAGCAAACAGAGCTCCTATATTTTCTTCTCAGCAGCACCCATAGGACTTCTAGTGTGTTAGTGGCAGCAAACAGAGCTCCTATATTTTCTTCTCAGCAGCACCCATAGGAATTCTAGTGTGTTAGTGGCATCACACAGAGCTCCTATATTTTCTTCTCAGCAGCACCCATAGGACTTCTAGTGTGTTAGTGGCAGCAAACAGAGCTCCTATATTTTCTTCTCAGCAGCACCCATAGGACTTCTAGTGTGTTAGTGGCAGCAAACAGAGCTCCTATATTTTCTTCTCAGCAGCACCCATAGGAATTCTAGTGTGTTAGTGGCATCACACAGAGCTCCTATATTTTCTTCTCAGCAGCACCCATAGGACTTCTAGTGTGTTAGTGGCAGCAAACAGAGCTCCTATATTTTCTTCTCAGCAGCACCCATAGGAATTCTAGTGTGTTAGTGGCATCACACAGAGCTCCTATATTTTCTTCTCAGCAGCACCCATAGGACTTCTAGTGTGTTAGTGGCAGCAAACAGAGCTCCTATATTTTCTTCTCAGCAGCACCCATAGGAATTCTAGTGTGTTAGTGGCATCACACAGAGCTCCTATATTTTCTTCTCAGCAGCACCCATAGGACTTCTAGTGTGTTAGTGGCAGCAAACAGAGCTCCTATATTTTCTTCTCAGCAGCACCCATAGGAATTCTAGTGTGTTAGTGGCATCACACAGAGCTCCTATATTTTCTTCTCAGCAGCACCCATAGGACTTCTAGTGTGTTAGTGGCAGCAAACAGAGCTCCTATATTTTCTTCTCAGCAGCACCCATAGGACTTCTAGTGTGTTAGTGGCAGCAAACAGAGCTCCTATATTTTCTTCTCAGCAGCACCCATAGGACTTCTAGTGTGTTAGTGGCATCACACAGCTCCTATATTTTCTTCTCAGCAGCACCCATAGGACTTCTAGTGTGTTAGTGGCAGCAAACAGAGCTCCTATATTTTCTTCTCAGCAGCACCCATAGGACTTCTAGTGTGTTAGTGGCAGCAAACAGAGCTCCTATATTTTCTTCTCAGCAGCACCCATAGGACTTCTAGTGTGTTAGTGGCAGCAAACAGAGCTCCTATATTTTCTTCTCAGCAGCACCCATAGGACTTCTAGTGTGTTAGTGGCAGCAAACAGAGCTCCTATATTTTCTTCTCAGCAGCACCCATAGGACTTCTAGTGTGTTAGTGGCAGCAAACAGAGCTCCTATATTTTCTTCTCAGCAGCACCCATAGGACTTCTAGTGTGTTAGTGGCAGCAAACAGAGCTCCTATATTTTCTTCTCAGCAGCACCCATAGGACTTCTAGTGTGTTAGTGGCAGCAAACAGAGCTCCTATATTTTCTTCTCAGCAGCACCCATAGGACTTCTAGTGTGTTAGTGGCAGCAAACAGAGCTCCTATATTTTCTTCTCAGCAGCACCCATAGGACTTCTAGTGTGTTAGTGGCAGCAAACAGAGCTCCTATATTTTCTTCTCAGCAGCACCCATAGGACTTCTAGTGTGTTAGTGGCAGCAAACAGAGCTCCTATATTTTCTTGTCAGCAGCACACATAGTACCTATAGTGTGTTAGTGTCAGCACCCATAGGACCTACAGTGTGTTGTGAGCACACATAGGAGTTCTATTTTTTATACTATATACACTACCGACTACAATGGCTGGAAGACCGCCAAGGAGAGGCAGAGCGTGCCGAGGCAAGAACACAGGGCAGGCAGGCTCTGTTTCTAGAGACAACAGTGCTGGCCGTGGACGTGGTCGTGCATCGTCATCAGCACGTGGCCATGGGACACGCTTGTCTTTGTTTTCGGCAGCTGGACATGTGGAGCCGCATCATGCCGAAGGCTTGGTAGAATGGATGACCAAGCCCTCCTCATCCTCCTCATCCTCTCTCACCCAGGCTCAGGGTACTGGCAGAGCAGCTGCCAACGCGTACTCAATGGCATCATCAGCCACCCCTTCCCTAGACCCACCATGTCCTCCTGAGGAGTCCCCCGAACTGTTTGAGCACAGTGTTGGGTACATGCTCCAGGAGGATGCCCAACGATTCGAAGGCTCGGATGATGATACCCAGCTTGAGGAAGTCAGTAGTGTGCGCGCAGAGAAAGGGGATGCTGAAGGACAGCAATCTGGCAGTAGTGTTCCACCAGCTGAAGCTTACTGCCAGGTTTGCTCTAGTGGTGAAGAGGGAGGGGATGATGAGGTCACTGACTCCACGTGGGTGCCTGAAGGGAGAGAGGAGGAGGAGGAGGAGGATGCAGCGTCACATGTCCAACGAGGCAGGATGCCCCCTGGAGGCCAGCTAGAGGCCAGCACAGCAACTGTACCACACCGCAGAGCTCCGCCTGTGCAGGGCGCTGCCTCTGCACGTTATCACAAAAGTTCTTTGGTGTGGGCCTTTTTTGAGACGAGTGCATCAGATCGCACCACTGCTATTTGCAATATTTGTCTCAAGCGTATCTCGCGTGGCCAAAACATCAGCCGCTTGGGCACCACAAGCATGAGCAGACATATGTCGACCTGCCATGCAGCTCGTTGGCAAGCACACATAAAAGACCCACACCAAAGAACAAAGCGGACCTCTCCTTGCTCCTCATCAGCTGGGATCTCCATCCCCACTATATCTTCAGTCCTCTCTGAAAGCTGCTCTGAGAGGACTGAAGGTGTAGAATTAGGTGTGTCACAACCAAGTACTTGCAGTACACCGACGTCCGATTGTAGCAGGCAAATTTCCCTGCCCCAGCTGCTGGACCGTCGAAAGAAGTATACTCCCAGCCATCCACATGCCCAGCGGTTGAATGCTAGCTTGGCTAAATTGCTAGCACTTCAACTGCTGCCTTTTCAGTTGATAGACTCGGCCCCCTTCCGTGAGTTTGTTCAATGTGCGGTTCCTCAGTGGCAGGTTCCCAAACGCCACTTTTTCTCACGGAAGGCAATTCCGTCTCTCTACTGGCATGTGGAAGGCAATGTCCATGCCTCGCTGGACAGGGCGGTCAGCGGTAAGGTGCATATTACCGCTGACTCATGGTCCAGCAGGCATGGACAGGGACGTTATCTTTCTTTCACGGCCCATTGGGTCACTCTATTGGCAGCTGGGAGGGATGCAGGACAAGGTGCAGTAGTGTTGGAGGTTGTTCCGCCACCACGCCTCCAAAATGCTACTACTGGTTGTGACACACCTCTCTCCTCCACCCCCTCCTCTTCTTCTTCCTCCATGTCCTCTTCGAGTGCTCTGTCCTCGGAACCAGCGGTGCTCCGTAGGCGTACAAGGGGCTACGCGAGTACGCAGGCAAAAAGATGCCATGCCGTGCTTGCGCTGGTGTGTTTGGGGGACAGGAGCCACACTGGGCCAGAGGTTCTGGCAGCTCTGCAGGGGCAGGCCGAGAGGTGGTTGACGCCACGCCAGCTTAAGCCAGGAATGGTCGTTTCTGATAATGGCACCAACCTCCTCTCCGCCCTGCGACAGGGGCAGCTCACCCATGTGCCCTGTATGGCTCACGTCCTCAACCTGGTGGTGCAGCGGTTCTTGGGCAGGTTCCCAGGCTTACAGGATGTCCTGAGGCAGGCCAGGAAAGTCTGTGTGCATTTCCGCCGATCTTATAATGCCAGTGCTCGGCTGACTGAGCTGCAAAAGGAGCTGAACCTGCCCAAGAACCGCCTAATATGTGACATGCCCACCAGGTGGAACTCAACGTTGGCCATGCTGCAGCGACTGCACACGCAGCAGAGGGCCATCAATGAGTACCTTTGCGACTACGGCACCAGGACAGGGTCAGGGGAGCTTGGCTTTTTTTCCCCACGCCAGTGGAGCATGATCAGGGATGCATGCACTGTCCTCTCACCATTTGAGGAGGCCACGAGGATGGTGAGCAGTGACAGTGCATGCATCAGTGACACTGTACCTCTTGTCCACCTGTTGGAGCATACGCTGCGTGGGATAATGGACAGGGCACTTGAGGCAGAACAGAGGCAGGAAGAGGAGGACTTCCTTGTCTCTCAAGGCCCCCTTTATCCAGACAATGTTCCTTCTGTCCCACCCATCACACAGGAAGAGGAGGAGGAGGAGGAGGAGGATTGTGTGAGCATGGAGGTGGAGCCTGGCACTCAGCATCAGCAGCAGCAGTCTTTTAGGGATGATGTACAGTCCCAACAAACCAGTGGACTTGTACGTGGCTGGGAGGAGGTGGCTGGCGATCATGTCATCCTCAGTGACCCAGAAGACTCCGGACCGAATGCCTCAGCTAACCTACGCTGCATGGCCTCCCTGATCCTGCAAAGCCTGCGGAAGGATCCTCGTGTTCTTCGGATCAAGGAGAGTGACCATTACTGGCTGGCCACTCTCCTTGATCCACGGTACAAGGGTAAGGTTGCGGACCTTATCTTGCCGTCGCAGAGGGAGCAGAGGATGAGACATCTCAGGGAGGCCTTGCAGAAAGGTCTGTGCAACGCGTTCCCAGAAACTGGGAGGTTACAAACTCCTGGTCCTGGACGACGAGTTGCTGAGGCTTCGGTCAGTAGCAGAAGGAGCGGTGGGGAAGGTGGACGTCTGACCGATGCGTTCAGACAATTTTTTAGTCCGCAGCCCCAAGGTATGATCGGTTCCAGCAACCATCGCCAGCGTCTGATATACATGGTGCAGGAATACCTAGGGGCAAGGTCAGACTTGGACACCTTTCCCACCGAAAATCCTCTGGCTTACTGGGTCCTGAGGATGGATCACTGGCCAGAGCTTGCACAGTATGCAATTGAGCTACTGGCCTGTCCTGCATCCAGCGTTCTTTCCGAACGCACATTCAGTGCTGCTGGAGGATTTGTCACCGATCATAGGGTGCGCCTGTCCACCGACTCGGTTGATCGACTGACCTTCATAAAAATGAATCAGTCTTGGATCACCACCAGCTACCAGACACCTGAAGCGGATATAACGGAATAATTTATAATGTCACATCCCTTCAAGACTGCCTATGCTGATGCTGAGTGACTGTCCTGTTATGTTCACTGACTATCCTCTTCCTCCTCCTCAATGATCCATGCCACCACACCAGTGCCTAAGGCACAATTTTTCAGCCCCTGTATAACAGGGGCGTGTAATTACAATTTTTTAAAAAGATGCTTCGCAACAGGTGTGACTGCTGTGCTCAGAGTACAGTATCTGTGAGGGGTTGCAGTGTTGTGGCACCAGCACCAGTGCCTAAGGCACAATTTTTCAGCCCCTGTTGGGGCGTGTAATTACAATTTTTAGGCAATGCTTTGCAACAGGTCTCATTGCTGTGCTCAGAGTACAGTATCTGTGAGGGGTTGCAGTGTTGTGGCACCAGCACCAGTGCCTAAGGCACAATTTTTCAGCCCCTGTATAACAGGGGCGTGTAATTACAATTTTTTAAAAAGATGCTTCGCAACAGGTGTGACTGCTGTGCTCCAAGTACAGTATCTGTGAGGGGTTGCAGTGTTGTGGCACCAGCACCAATGCCTAAGGCACAATTTTTCAGCCCCTGTTTAACAGGGGCGTGTAATTACAAATCTTGATCTAATAGTTCACAGCAGGGCCCATTCCTGCGCCCACCAAGAGTAACTATGAGGGCCTACAGTCTTGTGGCAACACCGTCCACCACCACCACCACCACCAAAGGCCCAATTTTTCTGCCCTGTTCAACAGGTGCATGCTATTACAAATCTTGATCTAATAACTCACAGCAGGGCCCATTCCTGCACCCACCAAGAGTAACTGTGAGGGCTTACAGTCTTGTGGCAACACCGTCCACCACCACCACCACCACCACCAAAGGCCCAATTTTTCTGCCCGGTTCAACAGGTGCATGCAAGTACAAATCTTGATCTATTAACTCACAGCAGGGCCCATTCCTGTGCCCACCAGTCTTGTGGCTACACCAATATCTAATAGGGCAAATTTCTGCAGAGTATATACGGCAGGCCCCTACTTTCAAACATCCAACTTACAAACGACTCCTACTTGCAAACGGCAAGAGAAAACAGGAAGTGAGAGGAAATCTACCCCTAGGAAGGAAAATTCTATCCTGTTAGATTTAATTTGGGAAAAAGGTATCTCCTCTCTACTGATGCTTTATCACCAATCCTTGTTTCAATTAAAACCCCACTTTTCCAAAAACATTTGTCATTGGGACGGAAAGTGAGGTGACATGTTCTGAACAGATGTGCAAAGACAGCAAATGTTACAGGGGTGATAACCCCTCCCTATGTTCTCCAAAAAGCTTAAAAATTGATTTTTTTGGGATGTAGCTACACTTCATAATGTACCTGTTCAGATTCTACTTAAGAACAAACCTACAGTCCATGTCTTGTTTGCACCACCTGAACTGCTGTTCAGAGTATATAGGGTTGTAGGTATAGGGTTTTATTTTGGGTGCGGGGTCCCCCTTAGTATCCATACAAGACCCAAAGGGGCTGGGGTGGGGGGGGTAGCCATGCCATTTTTCTCAAGGATTTTCAGCCATATGGCGGCCAGGACAAGACATGACATTAAAGCCGCAAGTGGTTTTAAATGGCTTCTTTTTTTCCTTTACAAATGTCATTTTGTGCAAGGACAGTTCTAAACACGGGAAACACATGCCACTTCACAGGCATACTTTAGACACCCCCCAGGTACCGTATTTAAAGGAAAAATTCACTTTTTTTTTTTTCACTTTATGCATCATTAAAATGACTGCTCCCGAAAAAACTTTAGTTTTTAAAATTTCTTTTTGCATTGATATATGTCCCCTGGGGCAGGACCCGGGTCCCCAAACCTGTTTTATAACATTAACATGCATATTGGCCGTTGTAATTAGCAATTTTGATTTCGAACGTTCGCGTCCATTATAACGAATAGGGTTCGAAAATTCGCGCGAACTTTCGGTCCGTTCGAAGGTTCTGGTGCGAACCGAACCCGGGGGTGTTCGGCTCATCCCTATTCAACAGACACACAAAAATGTCTTAATGAGAGCTAGCACTGGTTAAAGCGGAGTTCCACCCAAATTTGGAACTTCCGCTTAATCCACTCCTTGCCCCCTTACATGCCACATTTGGCATGTAATTTTTTTGGGGGGGGAGTGGGGGCTTCAGTAGGAGTGGGACTTCCTGTCCCACTTTCTCCTTCCGCCCTGGGGCCGCCTAGGCGATTTGTCATATCGCCTTTTGGCGGCCCCTCCCTGTAGGCGATCACCTGGGACGTGACAGGTCCCAGGCGATCACCTGTCCACTCAGAGAGCGCTGCGCCGTTCGCGCATGCGCAGTGAGTGCCCGACCGTGAAGCCGGAAGCTGTCGCGGCCAGGTGCCCACACTATGAATGTAGGCGCCAGCGGAGAAGGGGGGAGGGGAGCGGAGCTCCGGGCGGTGCGTCGCTGGACAGTGGAACAGGTAAGTGTATGTTTATTAAAAGCCAGAAGCTACACTTTTTGTAGCTGCTGACTTTTAATAAACATAAGAAAAGGCTGGAACTCCCCGTTAATAAAAGTTTGAAAGGTACTGCAAAGGCTTTTTTGTGTTTTTAAGTAAACACATCAACTTAAATAGTTGCATAAATATGTGTTAATGTAAAAGTATTTCTATATTAAAACTGGAGTTACATATGCACTGTACATGTGAGCAGCAGCCATATTTGTACTTTATATATGGTATGCAGCCTCGGTGTTCCATTATACAGTACTACATTATAACTGTGCTTTGCTGATCCTTCTCACAGTACAAATTTATGATTGTACTCAATGAAAACAAAGCCCATCCTGTCTGGCTGATATCTTATCTCTGTTAAGGGACAGACAGGTTTAAGGCACCTACCACTGAAAGCTTCTGCCAATGGCCTTAATACAAGTCTCTATAACTGTTAAGCTGGCCATAGATATATCAAAATTTGGCCAGCAGGCACCAGCCAAATTTCAATCCATCTATCACTGATCCTATTAGAGAGCAGTTGATCTGTTACTGCTTACGAATGGCCTCCTGGAAAACTTTAGTTCCATTAGTGCTGCAGCCAATAGCCTGCAGCACTGGACAGTGTATTCTGACAGTGGAGGAGTCCAGCTGACTCCTCCGATGTCAGAACACAATGACACAGTGGGGAGGATTTCCACATCCACCTTGAATATGTGGATGGGGGAATCGGTTTAATTTTATTCGCTCAGCCGCTGGATGAAGGAAAAACTGAGCCATGCATGGTCAGCTTTAAGCCGGCCATACAAATGTTGGATTTTTATTTTTCGTTTAGTCAGGCAAAATGAACACATTCTAACAGATTCCTCTATCCACTTTATATGACACAGATGGATGAATCTCCCAATGTATCTATTGTATACAGCTGGAACCAGTGACTACCAGAATACCTGAACAGCAACTACACCTGACTGCATGCAGGCATTGTTCATCTGACAGCTCTCTAATCAGCTCCTTCAATTTTTTAATCAAATGATTTTGGGTGGGAGAGTGGTGACAGGGCCACCTACAGAGCGAATTTCAGTCAGTTAACCTGGAAATGGCCTAGCGTGTGGTCAGTTTTACATATAAACAGGGAAAAGGGGAGCACTCACAATGCCACATCCGTAATAGTGTTAGAGAAACAAGAGCAGCCAAAGGTCTGACTTTTTAGGCAACAACACAGTGAATAAACAAAAATCAATTTATTGATAGGACCAAAAACAGACAGTTGCTACAATAATAAAAGAGTTAAAAACTGTATACAAGATGGAATGTACAGATGCAGTCCCTTGTGCGTCTACGCGTTTCGCTACGAGGTTTCTTCAGGACGAACAGAGATAGCAAGAAAGAATACAGATCTCACTTGGGAAAAAACGGGGTCCAATATGTATTGTCCCACAGTCAGTATTTATACAGGTGTAAGAAAATCCACAAGGATAAAAAGACCATAAAAGTCTAGTGCGCACATACAATGGGCATTGTAGATGCTTCCTATATAGGGAGGTGGCCATAGGGTACGGGAGCCATAGACCAAAGGGAGAGAATCATCACCTTGATGGTCATATTTCAAAAGTAAAGTAATTGGTGATGTATGGGGGCATGTACACTTAGGATAGAACAAGGCTAACAAATATATGCAGCCAAATGAGTCTATCCCCAATACGGGACCAGCCAAACACTGACGATAATCCAACAGATCTGCCAAACAGTGGTAGCCGCGAGATAGGTGAATAAATGCCCCCAGGAGACAGCTATACATTGTATAGCTGGGGGCATTTAAAGTTGCCCTCATAGTCTTCTTAACTCCTCCCCTGCTCATATTGCCAGTCATCATACCCTCTCCAGTCCTCTCCTGCCGATACTGCTCTCTATTATACCAACTGCATTTCTCTATTACACATACTGCCCTTTCCATCATACACTCTGCACATCCTCCCCCTACACATACTGCCTGCCACCATATACTTTGCACATCTCCCCTACACATACTGCCTGCCATCAAGCCCTCCACATTCCTCCACTGACTCTTATATCCACTCTTATAACACCCGCATCCCTCCCCTGCATTAACTTCCGTTTGTAATATTGCCTCAAAACAAATAGAGGGGTAAAGCTCCCAAGTGGGAGACACAGCAATAAAAAAAAAAACGAATCCTTCCTTACTTTATCCAAAATTAGAAAAATAAATTTTAACCACTTGGGATCCCGGCCATTGTAAAATGACGGCCTCAAGGTGGCTCTACAATGCTGGGAGGCCGTCATATGATGTCCTCGGGCCTCCCGGCCGCTAGAGGGCATACCCGCCGCGTCATTCAGGCCGCGATGTCCGCCAGTTGCCCGCGATCGGCAGTTACAGAGCCAGGGACGTGGATCTCTGTCTATAAACACAGAGATCCACGTCCTGTCAGGAAGAGGAGACTGATGGTGTGTCCCTTATACATAGGGACACAGCTCGGTCACCTCCCCCAGTCAGTCCCCTCCCCCCACAGTAAGAATCACCTAGCAGGGCACACATTTAACCCCTTGATCGCCACCTAGTGTTAACCCCTTCCCTGCCAGTCACATTTATACAGTAATCAGTGCATATTTATAGCACTATTCGCTGTATAAATGTGAATGGTCCCAAAAATGTGTCAAAAGTGTCCGATGTGTCCGCCGTAATATCGCAGTCCTGACAAAAATAATAAAAAAAATGTCATGATTCTATCCTCTATTTTGTAGACGCTATAACTTTTACGCAAACCAATCACTATACGCTTTTTGCGATTTTTCTTTACCAAAAATATGTAAAAGAATACATATTGGCCTAAATTGAGAAAAAAAATTGTTTAAAAAAAAAAAAATTGGGATATTTATTATAGCAAAAAGTAAAAAATATTGTGTTTTTTTCAAAAATTTATTTTTTTGTTTATAGCGCAAAAAATAAAAACCGCAGAGATGATCAAATACCACCAAAAGAAAGCTCTATTTGTGGGAAAAAAAGGACGTCAATTTTGTTTGGGAGCCACATCGCACGATCGCGCAATTGTCATTCAAAACGTGACAGTACTGAAAGCTGAAATTTCGCCTGGGCAGGAAGGGGGTATATGTGCCCAGTAATGCAAATTATTTAAAAAAATTATTTCAAGAATATCTTGCCATGGATAGATATAGTACCTTCCAGATACTAATTGCTACATACAGTTGCAAAAAAAGTATGTGAACCCTTTTGGAATGATGTGGATTTCTGCACAAATTGGTCATAAAATGTGATCTGATCTTCATCTAAGTCACAACAATAGACAATCACAGTCTGCTTAAACTAATAACACACAAATAAATGTTACCATGTTTTTATTGAACACACCATGTAAACATTCACAGTGCAGGTGGAAAAAGTATGTGAACCCTTGGATTTAATAACTGGGTGAACCTCCTTTGGCAGCAATAACTTCAACCAAACGTTTCCTGTAGTTGCAGATCAGACGTGCACAACGGTCGGGAGTAATTCTTGACCATTCCTCTTTACAGAACTGTTTCAGTTTAGCAATATTCTTGGGATGTCTGGTGTGAATCGCTTTCTTGAGGTCATGCCACAGCATCTCAATCGGATTGAGGTCAGGACTCTGACTGGGCCACTCCAGAAGGCGTATTTTCTTCTGTTTAAGCCATTCTGTTGTTGATTTAATTCTATGCTTTGGGTCCTGTTGCAACACCCATCTTCTGTTGAGCTTCAGCTGGTGGACAGATGGCCTTAAGTTCTTCTGCAAAATGTCTTGATAAACTTGGGAATTCATTTTTCCTTCGATGATAGCAATCCGTCCAGGCCCTGACGCAGCAAAGCAGCCCCAAACCATGATGCCCCCACCACCATACTTCAAAGTTGGGATGAGGTTTTGATGTTGGTGTGCTGTGCCTCTTTTTCTCCTCACTTAGTGTTATGTGTTTCTTCCACACAACTCAACTTTGGTTTCATCTGTCCACAGAATATTTTGCCAGTACTGCTTTGGAACATCCAGGTGCTCTTGTGCAAACTGTAAACGTGCAGCAATGTTTTTTTTTGGACAGCAGTGGCTTCCTCTGTGGTATCCTTCCATGAAATCCATTCTTGTTTAGTGTTTTACATATCGTAGATTCGCTAACAGGGATGTTAGCATATGCCAGAGACTTTTGTAAGTCTTTAGCTGACACTCTAGGATTCTTCTTCACCTCATTAAGCAGTCTGCGCTGTGCTCTTGCAGTCATCTTTACAGGATGCCCACTCCTAGGGAGAGTAGCAGCAATGCTGAACTTTCCCCATTTATAGACAATTTGTCTTACCTTGGACTGATGAACAGCAAGGCTTTTTGAGATACTTTTATAACCCTTTCCAGCTTTATGCAAGTCAACAATTCTTAATCGTAGGTCTTCTGAGAGCTCTTTTGTGCGAGGCATCATTCACATCAGGCAATACTTCTTGTGAAAAGCAAACCCAGAACTGGTGTGTGTTTTTTATAGGGCAGGGCAGCTGTAACCAACACCTCCAATCTCATCTCATTGATTGGACTACAGTTGGCTGACACCTCATTTCAATTAGCTCTTGGAGATCTCATTAGTCTAGGGGTTCACATACTTTTTTCCACCTGCACTGTGAATGTTTACATGGTGTGTTCAATAAAAACATGGTAACATTTAATTCTTTGTGTGTTATTAGTTTAAGCAGACTGTGATTGTCTATTGTTGTGACTTAGATGAAGATCAGATCACATTTTATGACCAATTTGTGCAGAAATCCATATCATTCCAAAAGGGTTCACATACTTTTTTTGCAACTGTAGATTATAATATTTTATATGTTCCATTTTCTACTCCAATAAATGTTGTCTCTAAAGAAAGATTTAAGCTTTTTTCTCCTTTCATCAGCACCATATATTCCTGATTGCAGCCCTGGTGTTTATTCAATAGAAATCATGTTATTTTGTCTTTTCTCAGCTCCTGGAGTCATTATATCTCTCTACAGGATTCAGCACCAAATTGGATAAATAATTGCACAGGACCCTGTTACACTCGTTCGACTCTACCAAACATCTTGTTATATTTCACAAAAACGCTGCTATACTTTCCTATCGTATGCCAACTGCCAAGTAAGTCCTTTTTACTGTTCATCATTAACCCTCTACTCATCAGTGATACACATTGATATCTGGTGTAATTTGTGTTTTATTACACACTGTCTTATTTGATATGAGTCATATAATATCCATTGCTGGGGTTTAATACAGTGATGGGTAAGCTATAGACAGACATATATTTCATCTGTTTTGATGAAAGACTAGAGATCTGCACATCCTCTTTGTGTTTGTACCTGACATGACTTCATTTATGTCCTTAGGATACCCAGGGAATGGATAGTTTCCTTTTATAAAGATATACAAAGATGTGACATGATTGTATTCCAATCCAGCCTTTTTTGACTGGAACAAGTTATCATGGCTACGGGTCCTTTGTCTATGGGATCTTTGTATTTTCTGTGATTAGAGAAGACAATCTTCAGCAGATCAAACCCTAACTGGGTTACATTGTGTTTTTTTCTAAGGCCCTTTGCATCCACAGTTGCTAACCGCCAGTAAATTTACTGACAGTTTGTGAAAAAAAAAATTTTTTTTACAACTGCCAGTAAATACCAGGGGCTGATAATTTCATGCTGTGTTGACTATTTAAGTGTAAAGCAAGCAAATGACTTTATTATAGGTATGGTCATGGTTTCCATATTATGTTTATACAGTTTAAATATTCACTGTGTTAGTTTTCAATAGGAGTTCTGTAATTTCTCAGGTTGTCAGTAAAAAAAAGTGCTTTGCCAGTAAATTTCCCATGATTTGTCAGTAAAAAATGCTGCTGGAGATTGGCAACCCTGTTTGCATCGTAAACAATTACCATGTTGTTGTTGGGTTTTCTTTTGGTTTTCTTAAATTTTTTCACATCTCATTGCTGTTGATCTCTCCAAAATATTTTGGACATTTCTTGTTTGCCTCCACCTATTCTTGTGTCTAGAGCAGCTTCCTGATAATCATATTAGTGACTGCGCCAGGTGTGACATCAGAACACCAGCCATCACAAAAAAACATACTTTTATTCTGCCTTAATTACATCAATTCACAAAATTGATAAGTTGAAAAGTTTAAAACCTCCAGCCAAATCATTTTTTTCCCATATATGATTAAGGCAAGTTACAGCCAAAATGCAAATTGATGTAATAAAGGAAAAATAAAGGATTATAATTTGTCAGTGCTGGTTCTGATCAGTTCTGATGTCAGTGAAGTTTCAATATGGGAAGTACTGCTGTGCACTACACTACACAGTGATAGTAAGTAATAAGAGTCCAGGTAAAGTAGTTCAAACATTGTTTTGACTGTGTAATGTTAGTTCCGCCCGCTGCTGTTGGCTTCCTTGCAATTGTTTGCAATTTCCAGCTGTCAAAAATGACATCCAGGAGCTGCTGTGTAAGCACAGCAGCTATTAAAACTTCTGCTGTCAAAAACAGACCTTCTGACACAGCATTTATAAACACTGTTCAGACACAAGATAGAGAAATACAAAAGTCAATTGTTACTTTTACATTTACTCTTTTAAGTTCATTTGAAGTTCAATGGTGCATGCTTCAGTCTTCATATGACCCCAATTAAAGCGACACTATATTACCAAATGTATTGGGATGCCTGCCTTTACATGCACATGAACTTTAATGGCATCCCAGTCTTAGTCCATAGGGTTCAATACCTTTGTAGCTATAACAGCTTCAACTTTTCTGGAAAGGCTGTCCACAAGGTTAAGGAGTGTGTCTATGGGAATGTTTGACCATTCTTCCAGAAGTGCATTTGTGAGGTAAAGCACTGATGTGGACAAGAAGGCCTGGCTCACAGTCTCCACTCTAATTCATCCCAAAGGTGTTCTATTGGGCTAAGGTCAGAACTCTGTGCAGGCCAATCAAGTTCCTCCACCCCAAACTTGCTCATCCATGTCTTTTTGGAACTTGACAGTAAAGTTCATGTGCATGTACAGGCAAGTATGTACAGGAAAGTGCTTGGAGCTGTGACAAGCACTGGTTATTAATCAGCTACCTCTTTACTAGCTATTGTGACAGCAGGAAGGTAAAGTCACCTGGTTGCATCCAGGGGGGTAGATATATTTCGCCCAGATTCAGGCTTTACGCCGATTTGTACAACTAGGTGGAGAGTTGTATAAGGCTAGTGTGCTCATGGATGACTCATACCTCTAGGGAGAGGGCTGGGCGTCGTGCAGACAGGGAGTTGATGAGACCAGCTGAACCTTGTCAGCTCATTTAGGCCTCTATAAGAAACTCCCAGATTCATTAGATGTTAGCTCATGCCTGGAACCAGACCTGTGTGGACTGTCTAGGGAGAGTGAACCCCTGTGCGGTGAGGCAAAGCCTGTGTGGCTATTTGTTTGGACTTTTACTAAACCAGGGACTTAGGGACTAGGACAGCACTAGGCTGATCCCAGTTGTTAGTTTAGGAAACCTGCATGTTTAGTCAGAGGTCAAACTGACCAGGATTTATTTTGTTTGTTTCTTTTTTGGCTTTGCTGTGTTTTTGTCACTGTACATAGAGAAATAAACCGCACCTTTTGATTTTGAAAACCACAACCTCCGTCTGCTGGCCCTGTTTTTGTGTGGGGAGCCCAACCAGGGGGTCACACACACCCGCTACCGAGTTAACCCCCTCACAGTTGGTGGAGAACCAGTGGCAGTTTTTTTTAAGCCAGCATGGAGGAGATACTGAAACAGCTGGCTCTAGCAAATGCCAATCAACAGCAGACAAATGCAGGTTTGCAAAGGAGCCTTGCAGCCCAGCAGCAAGCTCATCAACAAGCCCAGCAGCAATCTGAGGCCCGCTTCATAGACCTGTTACAGAAGCAAGAGCAGAGACTACAACAAATGGAAGCAGTAATGCAGCAACGTCCGCAGACCAGTGAGGAAAGCCGTCCCACTAATACCGCGTCCTTTGGGGTGAGTCGTTTATTGACAAAAATGACTGGAGAGGATGATCCAGAGGTATTTTTGACCACATTTGAAAGGACTGCTGAAAGAGAAAAGTGGCCTGAGGAGCAGTGGGCTGGACTGGTGGCTCCTCTGTTAACTGGTGAATCGCAGAAGGCTTACTATGACCTAGAGCCTGACCAAGCAAAAGACTATGTGATGCTAAAAGCTGAAATATTGGCAAGGCTGGGTGTCACCCTGGCTGTCCGGGCTCAGCGTGTGCATAACTGGACTTTCCAGCTTGGAAAACCCCCCAGGTCTCAAATGTATGATCTCATTCACCTGAGCAGGAAGTGGCTACAGCCAGAGACTTTGTCCGCACCGGAGATTGTGGAACGTGTTGTGATGGATCGTTTCTTGAGAGCTCTTCCTACCGCCATTCAAAAGTGGGTAAGCCACGGAGACCCAGAAACGGCCGGTAAACTTGTGGATCGTGTAGAGAGATACTTGGCTACAGAGAATCTGACGGCCTCTTCCAGAGACTCTCGGACTTTCCACCCTAAGACCAGACCATCCCCAGGGGCGGATAAGAGGATTCCAAGGGGTGAGGGTGGAGAGAGTGAGAGGGTGGGAGCTCTACCCCAAGTTTGGCGAGAACAGCCTGGGAAATCAGCGGCTCAAGAGGCCGCAAGAAGGATCGTTTGCTACCGCTGCCGGCAAGCGGGACATATTGCAGCCAATTGCCCGGTTGTGGAGGAACCCATGCAGTGTGACTTTCTGACGGGCAGACGTCAGTCGCTGTGTGCGACAGTCGCATGCACTGCCATTCGAGGAACTGAGAAACATTTATGCAAAATGTGTGTTAATGGTAGAAATGTTGTGGTATTGTTGGATTCAGGTAGCCTCGTGACCCTGATAAAGGCTGAGTTAGTTAAAACAGAGGTCTCTGGGAATAGCAAGGTAGCTGTTATTTGTGTGCATGGGGACACCCGAGAGTATCCAGTGACTACAGTGTGTTTCGAGACCCCCAAAGGTACCCTCTCTCATCCAGTGGGCTTAGTATCTCAGTTACCGCATGACGCCATTGTGGGAAGGGATTTTCCGAAGTTCTGGGAACTGTGGGATGATCCTGAGCCCCCCACTGGTGCCCCTATGTACCAGGAATGTGATAGCCAGAACTCCTCTGAGAGTGGTGAGGACTCTCCAGAATTTCCCTTGTCAGTATTGGCAGGGGAGACTCAAGAAACTGGAGAGGAGCCCACCTCCTCAGACGAAAACCTACCGTCTGTGGAGTTTTCTGATCTGGAGGTTCACAGGGAAAATTTTGCCACAGAACAGTTAAAAGACCCCGCCCTAATAAAGGCACGGGAAAACGTAGTGGAAATAGATGGCGAGTTAGTGAACCCAGATAATACCTGCACTTACCCATACTTCAGCGTAGAGAAGGACCTACTGTATCGGGTGGCAAAAAGGGCAGAAGAAACCGTTGAGCAGCTGGTGGTGCCCAAACCTTACAGGAAGTTGGTGTTGGAGTTGGCCCATGGGCACATTCTTGGAGGTCATCTGGGGACAGAGAAAACCCGAGAGAGGGTATTACAGAGATTCTATTGGCCTGGGGTGATGAAGGACATAGAAAATTATTGTTCCTCCTGCCCTGTGTGTCAGAGGTCGGCCCCGATGCCACATTTCCGTAGCCCGCTGGTCCCTCTACCCATCATTGAGGTCCCGTTTGAGAGAATCGCAATGGATTTGGTAGGTCCTATAATCAAGTCCGCTAGGGGGCACCAGTACATATTGGTTATAATGGACTATGCCACCCGTTATCCAGAAGCGATCCCTCTCAGAAATACCTCGGCCAAAACCATAGCCAAAGAGCTATCTCTTGTTTTTAGCCGGGTGGGTATTTGTAAAGAACTGCTTACGGACCAAGGTACACCCTTTATGTCCCGGGTTATGAAAGAGCTGTGTAAATTGTTCAAAGTGACGCAATTGCGTACATCTGTGTATCACCCCCAAACCGATGGGCTGGTTGAAAGATTCAACAAAACCCTAAAACAAATGTTGAAGAAAGTGGTGGATAGAGATGGAAAGGATTGGGACTGTCTACTTCCTTATTTGATGTTTGCTATTAGGGAGGTGCCCCAATCCTCTACGGGATTCTCCCCCTTTGAGTTACTGTATGGGAGACACCCAAGAGGGCTGTTGGATATTGCCAAGGAAACTTGGGAAAGTGAGAGTTCTCCCCACAGGAGTGTGATTGAGCATGTCGCCGTGATGCAAGATCGAATTGCACAGGTAATGCCCATCGTGAAGGAACATTTGGCCCAAGCGCAGTTGGCACAGCAGAGAGTGTACAACCGTGGAGCAAAGACCCGTACCTTTTCCCCGGGGGATAGGATATTGGTACTTGTCCCTACGGTTGAAAGTAAATTCCTTGCCAAATGGCAAGGCCCCTACGAGATAATGGAAAAAGTGAGCGAAGTGAATTACAAGGTCAGACAACCAGGAAGGCGAAAGCCCGAACAGATATATCACGTTAATCTGTTGAAAGCCTGGAGGGATAGAGAGTCCCTAGTCGCAGAAACTTGGTCACCAGCTCAAACTGGTTGCGTGATTCCGGAGGTTGGAATAGCAGCCACCTTGTCACAACCCCAACAACAGGAGGTTAAGGAGTTTGTGCTTCGCAACAAGGAGGTGTTCTCTGAGCTGCCGGGACAAACCTCTGGGGTAGAGCATGATATTATTACCCCGCCCGGTGAAAGGGTGAAGTTAAAACCCTATCGGATCCCAGAGGCCCGACGGGAGGCAATACGGGAGGAAGTACAGAAAATGCTGAACTTAGGGGTGATAGAGGAGTCCCAAAGTGATTGGTCTAGTCCCATTGTGTTGGTGCCTAAACCGGATGGGAGCTGGCGATTTTGTAACGATTTTCGTCAGTTGAACAAAGTTACAAAATTTGACACCTACCCCATGCCACGTATAGATGAGTTGATCGACCGGCTGGGAACAGCCCGATACATGACGACTCTTGACCTCACAAAAGGGTATTGGCAAATTCCCCTGGCCAAGTCGGCCAAAGAGAAAACCGCATTTGTAACCCCAGACGGGGCGTTCCAATATAAGAGAATGCCGTTCGGGTTACAGAATGCGCCGGCCACATTCCAGCGGAAAATGGACCAGATGCTGAGGCCCCATCGGAAGTATGCTGCGGCTTACCTGGATGACGTAATTGTCCATAGCACAGATTGGGCCTCACATCTGCCAAAAGTGCAAGCAGTCCTGGACTCTGTTCGGGAAGCGGGGTTTACGGCTAACCCCAAGAAGTGTACCATTGGGCAGGAGGAGGCCAAATATCTTGGGTACACCATTGGCAGGGGAGTAATAAAACCCCAACTCAACAAAGTCGAGGCCATCCAGAGTTGGCCACGTCCCAACAGCAAGAAGCAGGTACGAGCCTTTCTGGGAATCGCGGGTTATTATCGGCGCTTCATTCCCCACTTTGCTTCTAAGGCTGTGCCCCTAACCAACCTGACGAAAGGGAAAGGGTCGGTCATGATTAAATGGACCCCCGAGGCTGAGGCAGCATTCCAATTCTTGAAACAAGCCTTATGTAGCCAGCCAGTGTTGTACTCACCCGACTTCTCTAAAGACTTTGTCGTACAAAGTGATGCGTCAGATGTGGGGTTAGGAGCAGTATTGTCCCAGGTCTGGAACGGGGAAGAGCACCCAGTCATTTACCTCAGCAGGAAGTTGAAGTCCCATGAGGTAAATTACGCCACGGTTGAAAAGGAGTGTTTAGCGGTGAAGTGGGCTCTAGATTCCCTTCGGTACTATCTGCTAGGTAGGCACTTTGACATGGTTACGGATCACGCTCCGTTAAAGTGGATGGCTCAAAACAAGGAAACAAATAGAAGAGTGAATAGGTGGTTCCTGGCCCTCCAGGAATTCAACTTCACAGTAAAGCATCGCCCTGGCGTTCAAATGGGGAATGTGGATGCTTTGTCTCGAGTACATGAATGCCTGATTGCTGGTGTTCCAACCCCGAGGTTAAAACAAGAGGGGGGGGTATGTGACAGCAGGAAGGTAAAGTCACCTGGTTGCATCCAGGGGGGTAGATATATTTCGCCCAGATTCAGGCTTTACGCCGATTTGTACAACTAGGTGGAGAGTTGTATAAGGCTAGTGTGCTCATGGATGACTCATACCTCTAGGGAGAGGGCTGGGCGTCGTGCAGACAGGGAGTTGATGAGACCAGCTGAACCTTGTCAGCTCATTTAGGCCTCTATAAGAAACTCCCAGATTCATTAGATGTTAGCTCATGCCTGGAACCAGACCTGTGTGGACTGTCTAGGGAGAGTGAACCCCTGTGCGGTGAGGCAAAGCCTGTGTGGCTATTTGTTTGGACTTTTACTAAACCAGGGACTTAGGGACTAGGACAGCACTAGGCTGATCCCAGTTGTTAGTTTAGGAAACCTGCATGTTTAGTCAGAGGTCAAACTGACCAGGATTTATTTTGTTTGTTTCTTTTTTGGCTTTGCTGTGTTTTTGTCACTGTACATAGAGAAATAAACCGCACCTTTTGATTTTGAAAACCACAACCTCCGTCTGCTGGCCCTGTTTTTGTGTGGGGAGCCCAACCAGGGGGTCACACACACCCGCTACCGAGTTAACCCCCTCACACTATGTATTTGGACGCCTGTGGGGGGGGGGAGGGTGCCTGCCTGACCTTGTAGTTAGGCTTACAAGGCACATAGGAACACGGGACAAAAGGAACATGGGAAATCTCCACAGCGAATCTACAGAAAGCAAAAAAAAAAATCTGACAGGGATTCTAACCATATACTTCTCAATTGAAAACAAAGAGAAAACTGAACATTTCCTATCAAATACGTACCATAATTTTATTTTCCTGATAGACTCCATGGCAACAACTTGTGGGTTAGCCCCGCCTCCATAACTACCCTAGGACACCTCTCCCATAAATCTTTGCTCCGGACTATAGGCCATATTCCATAGCTAGCCTACTCCATTGGGAGGGGACTCCTGCTGCCATGGAGTCGATAAGGAAAGGAAAATTATGGTATGTATTTGATAGGAAATTTTCTGTTTTCCTGACAGACTCCATGGCAGCAATGTGTGGCAAATAACTTGCCATTCACACCCGGGTGGGGAAATGCTGAGCAAAGAAAACAAATTTATTTAACACCGTCCACCGGCAAACCAAAATTGACAGATGATAAGGCAGCTGGTTCAACACAGTAGTGAGATACAAAAGTGTTGATAGAAGACCAGGAAACCGCCTTACAGATCACTTCGGGAGCGACGTGGCACGAAGCTGCCCAAGATATCGAGATACTCTGGGTTGAATGTGCTGTCACTGCCTCTGGAGGAGCCAAGCCCTTTGCTTTATAAACCCATTGAATGGTCTGAACAATCCATGCAGCAATGGATCTAATTGAGGCCCGCATTCCCCTGTTTTTCCCGTGGATAAGGATAAAAAAAAAATCTGGCCCCCGGATCAAGTCCTTTTGGGTGGATATTAAGTCCCAAATAAAAGAGATCTTAGGCTTGGATATCCCCCTAATTCCGGTTCATTTCCTCCTCCATGTCCCTCAGATCCCGATTAGCAGATATAAGAAGAGCGCATTACCTCATCTTCTAAATGCAGCCAGGCGTTTAATCCCAATCCATTGGAAGCAACTTCGAATTCCAACAAAGGAGGAATGGATTGACAGAGTGAATGATATTAGAGAAGCTGAACATTGGATAGCGACCTGTAGGGATACCCTAGACCGCTTCAACACCATATGGGCACCTTGGACGGCCAATGTGACTGACCCAGGGCATGTATCCTCTAGCCTAGACTTAGCACTGTTAGATTTGGCTGAACCGGCCCTTAGATCCCAGGTGGAGAGAGGAGATCAAACGCCCTGAGACAGAGGTGGCTTGGCCTCAGACGCGGCTCGCTCGGTGCAGACTTCGCCTTAAAATCACAGGTATGCTCCGACCCCACCTCGCCTTTCCGTTTCTATCTCTCCACTACCCTTTCCTTTTTTTTCTCTCTCTCTCTCTCTTTTCTAGCTTCCTCCCAAATATTTGCTACCTTGTGGCTACATGGTTTGGAATGTTGTTTAATTGTTTTGCTACCTGGACTTTTGGTCATAATATTTATCTGCTTTGAGGGGAGCCTCCCTATATGGGTCGGCGTCCTTTTCCCCTCCTGCCACCAAATGTTTATCATGGGAGCACTCGTGTTGGGCGGTGCGCCAGGGGAGGTGTGATGGAGGCTGAATTAGCCCCCCTCTACTGGCGCTGCTGCCGGCGAGTCGCCTTATACCCTTTAGAAGGTGTTGACTACTGATCTATGTGTCATATCAAGTCTAAGATGGCTCATAAGTGCCTACCATGTAGTACAGCTAACTTGCAACCTGTTTTGATGTTTTCTTTGTCGTTTATTTGCTCTTTTTCTTAAATAAACAAAGATTATACAAAAAATAGAAAAAAAGGAAAATCTGATTGCAGAAAAGGAGCCGTGACTTCCAGATATTGGTTCATGGTATGCCCCACATCAAGGGAATGGACATCTTGATCTTTTGTTGATCTAAAGGTAGGGAGCACAATTTCCTGATCTTCGTGGAAAATTGTGGTCACCTTAGGATTTGACCCCAGCCTAGGGATTAACACTGCTCTGTCCGGAAAGAAAGTTAGAAAAGGCTCCTTCGAACCCAGGTTTCTGATTTCAGACACTCTTTTTGCTGAAGTAACAGCCACCAGGAAGGTGGTCTTGAGAGTAAGTTCCTTCACTGAGAGTTGTTTACCAGGATCTGATTTGAGCTGGGAAAGGAAATCCAGAACAAGAGGTAGGTCCCACTTGGAGAGGAAACCATGGCCTGTTGGACCAGAAGGGAATTATCGCTATCACCCCCACCTTCTCTGTTCTGAGTCTCCGGAGAAACTGGAGTATCACAGGCACAGACGGGAAGGCATAAGCCTTGCGGAACCTCCACTGATCCATGAGGGCATCTATTCCATAGGCCTGAGGGTCTCGGAACCTTGAGTAGTACTTGGCCAATTTGTTGTTGCATGGGGATGCAAATAAGTCGACACTCCCAGGGACAAGAGCCACTCGAACACTTCTTTGTGGAGAGACCACTCGTTGTTGTTCATCTGAACACGAGAAAGGAAGTCTGCCTGAACATTTTGGGTCCCGGATATGTAGATTGCTGAAATGTTGGACAAATTCCTCTGAGCCCAGCTCATGATTGGCTCCACTTCCCATAACAGGGATCAGCTGCGGGTTCCACCCTGCCATCTTATGTAGGCCACCACAGTTGTATTGTCCAACCTGAGCATCACCGAGGATCTCCTTGTCAAATGATGAAACGCAAGAAGCGCCTGAAATGCGGCCCATAGTTCCAGGATGTTGGACACAATCCCAATAGAAGGGGAGTTCCATCTGCCCTGTGCTACTGCCGATAGGCAGCGATGTTGCTAGCATCTGAAGTTATCGTGACCCATGTGATGGGGACATTCGAGTGGCGATTGCGAAGATTTTCCCCCTGGAGCCAAGTGGATCCAGTAAGGTGGATGCGCTGTCTCTTGTTGTCCGAGCTCCATTGTTGGAGGAACCCTTTCTGGAAGGGTTGTGTCCGTCACTGTGCCCACTTCACCATGGGAATTGTGGACGCCATAACCTTCAGGTACTGGAGAGCAGAAAAATGAGACGAAACATGGGCTGAGCGGATTCTGTCTCGGATCACTACAATCTTCTCCTCGGGCAGTGAGATGGTGCCTTTCACCGTGTTGAAGTGGGCTATGAGAAATACGAGGACTGTGAGGGTTCCAGGTGACTCTTCTCTAGATTCAGGAGCCACTCAAACTCTTGAAGGGTTGAGATAACCAGGCTTCTGTGTTCTAGAAGTTGACCTTTGTCTTGAGCCAGGAGAAGGAGTTCGTCTAGGTAGTGATGAAGACAAACCCTCTTGACTCGGAGCAGAGCCACAACAGCTAACAAGACTTTGGAGAAGACACGAGGTGATATTGTTGTAAGTGCTGCCGGGCCTACTGCAAAACAAAGGAATTGTTGAAAATTCGCTGCCACCGGAACGTGGACATAGGCGTCTTTTAGGTCGATCGACACTAACCAATCTCCTGGTTGGACTGACTGCTGGATTGTGTATAAAGACTCCATTTTGAATTTCTTTCTTTGCTGATGAAGCGGTTTGAGATGGGTCAAATCTATAACCGGTCTCCACGTGCCAATCTTTTTCTGTACCATGAACAGAGGAGAATACATGCCCTCGCCTTGGTCACCATCTGGAACAGGAATAGCTGCGCCTTGCTCCAATAAAGACTTTACGTAGGCTAATTGGATCTGCCTTTTTTCTTCTGAATGTGGAAGGGATGTAGGAATGAATCTGAGCCTGGGGGTGCTGCAGAAGACCCAGGTGTGACCTGAGTAGACCGTTCTGACGGTCCAGAAGTCCTGGATACCGAAAGTGGAGAAGGCAAGCCCCCACCTGCCTGAGCGGGCCCAATCTCAAAAATACTTTTTGGATTCCCGGTTGGTGGAGGAACCGCCCTTTGTGGGTTTCTTGAAGGAAGACCGTATGTCTCTCCAAGATCTTGCAAACTCCCGGCCAGGCCTGTAACTACGTACCTCTCTGGCCTGCTCTGTATTCTGTTTCCTCGGAAAAGCCACTCTTTGGTTCTGTAAGTGCCGATCCTGAGGGAGGAACCCCGACTTACCACCCCTGGCCCTGGATATGATGCTGTCTAGCGTGTTGCTGAAGAGAGAGGTACCTTCCAATTGAATTTGGCACCAAACCTGCTTAGAGGCTTGGTCAGCCAACCATGGTCCGAGCCACAAGGCACGTCGAGCTGTAACCGCTGACATCATAACCTGAGCCACCAGGCGGACGAGATCAATGGAAGCCTCCCCCAGAAAGGCGGGTGCCAGTCTAAGTTCTTGGACAGGTGAGCTTCTGGCAACCTCACTGGAGATGCCTCTGAGAGTTTCATCAACGCTGTCCGACCAGGATTCCATGGCTTTAGATACTGCTGCTAAGGCTAGGACCGGATTGCAGGCCATACCCGTTAGGTAGACCCGCTTCAGATCGGAATCAATCCTCCTTTCCAAGGGATCTTTAAAGGAGATTGTGTCTTCGAGAGGATGGGTCACATATCTAACCAACCTCATCAGCGCTGCGTCCACCAAAGGAGCCGATTCAAGATGCTTAACCTTTTCTTCCCTGAAGGGGTACAGTTTTAGAATTTTTTGATTGCATGGAACTTTTCTTGTCCATTTTGCCCCACTCATCAGAGATGATGTCGCCCAATTCAGTGAGAAAGAGAAAAAATTGATGCTCCTTATTGAGCTGCTTGAAGAATTTCCTCTGCCGCGGAGGAGAAGTTACAGGATCTTCCCAATTCAAGGCTTCCCTCACTGCTTTCACCAAAGAGGTAACCAGGGCATACTCAAAGCTTATTCCGGGATCCTCAAACTTCCGACTCGCTATCTCAGGGAGGAGCGGATGAGCGGCTTGGTTGGGAAGATTCCTATGTATCGTGGGCCTGCCCTTCTCCCGTTGGAGAGTGCAGTGGCTCCGGTTCACGAGGCTGACGAGACTCCCTCTCCTGCAGGGATCCTCTCAAGACCCGCTTGACTAATGATACAAGGTGCTGGTCTGCACCCTCTCTCTCATCTGCTGCTTTTGAAAAACAGTGGTCACAGAGGGACTTGCCAGCAGGAACCCGGGCCCTACATCCCCAACATGATTTCTCCATCTCCTTGCTGGGGCGGTATGAGGGGGTGAGGAGGATCTTTACTGTGGTGCCTGGAACCAGAGGGAAATCCGTGGTGCCTGGGTCTGGAGGAGGAGTGCCGGCGGTGTGATTTTGTAGAACTACTTCTTCTGCGGGAACCGTGCTGTTGATTAGACCTAGAAGGGCTGTGGAGAGAAAGAAGAGAGAAGACGAAAGAGAGAAACAAAGAAAAAAATACATTAAGCCTGACGCACTTGAACCCACTCTCCTTCCCCCCAGCAGGCAAATGCAGGGATAGTCCCCAGATGCATACCTGCTACAAGAGGACTGGCCAGTGAAGGATCCATAGTGTCTTAATCAGGTCACTGCAAGGAGAGAACAGGTCAGCTGGAGACAGAGAACCATCCATTCCCCACAGAACCGACCCCTTACCTGGGGAAGCCGTTCCAGAGACCTGGGGAAGTCGCCGCATATACCCACGATCATTCCAGAGGTTCTGCAGGCTTCCCCGGCTCCCCCAGAGATTTAAAAGTGGTGCCGCGTGACGTCACCCCGGGCGCAAGGTATGAGACGCTCGCACGCATGCGCGAAATCAGGTTGTTCCAGGTCCGCGCTTTCGCAGAGTGTACGCTGGGACCCAGAAGAGGGAGAGAGAGCGGCAGCTGGAATACAGCAGGAACCAGCCGCCATGCTCAGAGAGAAAATGACACCAGGGGGAAAAAACAAAAAACAAAGGCAAACAGAAGCACAGAACATACAATATATAAAAACAAACACTGCTGCCATGTATAGTGTGGTATTAGCTCATCACTCCACCGTGCGATCGCCTTGGCCGAGGGGACCACCCACACACGAACAGGAATCTTGTGGCAGATAATGGCCGCCTGCTGACAGCTAGGCAATATGGCCAGTGGCCAGGCTTCCAGCTCTTCTGCGCTACTCTGCTCATATACTCCATACCCTGCTTAACAATCAAGACTTATCGGAGGGAAGTCGTCTTCAGGTAGGAGAACCATCGACTTGGTCCTACGGAGGAGGACAAAAAAGGAACAGGACCTATAGTCCGGAGCAAAGATTTATGGGACAGGTGTCCTATAGGGTAGTTATGGAGGCGGGGCTAACCCACACGTTGCTGACATAAAGTCTGTCAGGAATTTATTTTATTTCTAGCTGTATGGGCACAGTCAGTGTGTAACATTTTCTTATAACTTAAGAGGATTTGCAATGGTTTGGTTTCTTTCTTTCACTTCCATTTTACATAGATATAGCCACTTAAAATATCCTTAAAAAGGTTTAAAACAAGACAAATCAGAGTGAAGACTATTTAGAATGTGTACTTTTTCACTCTCCATTAGAGTTGCTACATTGAAAATTCAGTTATCTGTTACTCAAAGGATCTATAGCTGTGTGTCTTTCTAATGGTGTCATTGCTTTTTTCTCCTCTTCTGAAACAATTTATTTTTAATATCTTGGCTCAAGAGAATATTTGCAGAAATCTTTAACAATAGTTTTAGTGCATTTGTTCCATTTTAAGTGGGATGCATTCTGTTTTCCTGAAAGTAAAATAATTGGAGAAGTAAACACTGCATTAAATTACTTCTTTGGTTATTGCAAGCATTTGTTTCATTGTCTTACATATCTACATAATTGCTTCTGCACAGGTATTTGTTTTTTTTTATTTCCTTGTTTCTTTTTTTATCAACTCAACTTTGCATTCTAGAACTAACACATGCAAAATTGTGAACCAATGGCTTACTTTACTTATGTGCAATCAGTTTAATTTAGAAATATGGAGAGTTTTTTATCCGATAGAGTTCCCCACAGATGATAGTAATTTAGTAATCGGTTTTTTAACCATCGGATACATTTAAAACATGTTCTAGTTTTAAACACCAATGGAAAAAAGACCGATGGGGCCCATACACGATCGGTTTGTCCGATGAAAAAAGTCCATCGGACTGTTTTCATCGGTAAAACCTATCGTGTGTGCGCAGCTTTATAAACAACACCAGACATTTGTAAAAACCTCCACTCAGCCTCACGTTTTTGTAAATATTTTATTATATCTTTTCATGTGACAACACTGAAGAAATTATACTTTATGTGGTCTTTTATTAAACTCTCCAGTATCTTCCCAACTATAGAAGTTAAACTAACCGGTCTATAGTTATTTGGTAAAGACTTTGTTCCCTTTTTAAATATAGGCACCACGTTTGCCCTGCGCCAATCCAGTGGTAATATCCCGTCACTAATGAGTCCCTAAAAATTTGATACAATGGCTTTGAAATTACAGAGCTCAATTCTTTTAGGATCCGTGGGTGGATGCCATCAGGTCCAGGTGCTTTATCCACCTTTATTCTGTCTAAATATTTCTGGACCATATCACTTTTGAGCCATTGTGGATCATTTGGGGCTGTGTCAATACCACCCCCATTATGGACATGAGCTCCCCCATGCTCCTTTGTATACACAGAGCCGAAGAAAGTATTTAAAAATTAGCCTTCTCTTTGTCCCCAGTCACCCATGCTCAGACCTGAATTTTAATATATTTGAAGAATTTTTTGGGGTTTGTCCTACTATCTTTTGCAATCTGTCGTTCAAATTTTTGCATCCTTGATTTCCTTTTTACATATTCTGATATATTCTTTGTAACATTTAAATGACACTAGTGTTCCTTCATTTTTATATTTTTTAAAAGCTCTTTTCTTATTGTTTATAGCTTTTTTAACTTTGACTGTGAGCCACATAGGTTTTATTTTTAGCCGTTTAAACTTATTGCCCATGGGAATATACTTTGCAGTGAGGTCCCAAACAGACTTTTTGAAGAATTCCCATTTCTGTTCTGTGTTTATCGATGCCAATATTCCCTTCCAGTCTAAGTCCTGGAGAGCAGCCCTCATCCTTGGAAAATTTTCTCTCTTGAAGTTAAGTGTTTTTATCTTTCCCGTATGTATTTCTTGCTTACAGCTAACATCAAATGAAATCATGTTATGATCACTGCTACCCAGGTGTTCCTTTATCTGAACATTAGTAATAAGCTCTGCATGGTTTGAGATTACCATGTCCAACGGATCATCCTTTCTAGTTGGGGCCTCAATAAACTGGACCATAAAATTGTCCTGTTATAGGTTTATACATTTTTGTCCTTTAACTGTCCCATCAGTGCCATTACTCCAGTCAATTTATGGGTAGTTAAAGTCCCCCATTATTATCATGTCCCAGCCCTTGCAGCCCTTTCCATCTGTGCAAGGAGCTGAGTCTCCACCTCCTTGTTAACATTGGGTGGTCTTTAACTAACTCCAATGATTAACTTTGAACTACGCACATCTATATGCAGTTTCCCCCATAATGCTTCAGACTCATCACACTCTCCAACAACCAGGTCCTCTTTCACACTTGCTTTGAGATCAAGTGTCTGTGGGGCATCCTCAAATGGAAGGTGGAGCAGGGCAAGGTCTCTAACATCCACCAGCTCCGTGATGTCGTCATGGAGGAGTGAAAGAGGACTCCAGTGGCAACCTGTGAAGCTCTGGTGAACTCCATGCCCAAGAGGGTTAAGGCAGTGCTGGAAAATAATGGTGGCCACACAAAATATTGACACTTTGGGCCCAATTTGGACATTTTCATTTAGGGGTGTACTCACTTTTGTTGCCAGCGGTTTAGAAATGAATGGCTGTGTGTTGAGTTATTTTGAGGGGACAGCAAATTTACACTGTCATACAAGCTGCACACTCACTACTTTACATTGTAGCAAAGTGTCATTTGTTCAGTGTTGTCACATGAAAAAATATAATAAAATATTTACAAAAATGTGAGGGGTGTACTCTTTTGTGAGATACTGTATATACAGTATAAATACAAGGCTCAAAATTTCAAGTCCTGAGCTACTAGCAATGCCTCAAGGGTTACTCGCCACCAGTTGCCCCACCCAACCACTACCATGCCCCGCCCCTAAACACGCCCTCATAAATTATCTCATGAAATGACACTTATGCATTAAATGTTTTATGCAGAATTAAGTTCTAAAAATAAATATTAACAACAACTTTATCTGTGCCCATCAGTGCAGCCTACCTGTGCCCATCAATGCAACCTCACCTGTGTCCACCAATGCAGCCTGCCCGTTTCCACCAATACAGCCTGCCCATGTCCACCATTGCAGCCTGTTAGTGTCCGCCAATGCAGCCTGCCCGTGTCCACCAATGCAGCCTTCCCGTGTCCACCAATGCAGCCTCGCTCCTGTCCACCAATGCAGCCTCGCCCGTGTCCACCACTTGGTGCTGCCTGTGTACTTGGTGCTGCCTGTGTCCTTCATGCTGCCTATCTGACAGCTGACGTGTGCGGACGTGAGTCTCAGGAGCTCCTGCTATCCAGGAGCAAGTACTCGCTCTCCCCCCAAGCAAGCCGGGCCACTACCGCCCCTCTACCCGGGCCTCCCCCCAGATCAGCTCCCAAGTTCCCCAGTCCATCTCTCGCCGCCCGCAGCCACCGTCTTTACCTGCCGCCTTCCGGGTGCCCCATCTAGGCCGCTAGACCCGCAGGAAAGACCACGGCTGCGGCCTAGCATCACCCACCCGTAGGAGCATCTTTTTTCACCCAATCATCTCCCCAGCGGGACCCGCCAGTCTCACTCACCTGAGCTCCTGATCAGCAGCCATCTGGCACCCGCATGCCGCAACTTTGAGCCGCCTGAGTCCTCAGGAAAGTCTGCGGCGCGGGCCTGGCTCCGGGCTGCGGAGGCCATCTTGGTACACCCAGCCCCTGCAACTGTACCTGTTCCCTACTCCCTCAAGCTTTCTGGCCAAGGCGGCCATCTTGGTACACCCAGCCCCTGGAACCTGTACCTGCTCCTGTCACCCCTCAACTTTAGGCCGGACCCACACCAGTGGACTTGCCTGGTACTGCCCAGCTGCCCCCACCCCCCAGGTGTTCACCCACAAGCAACAGCCTGAAGGACGAACCAGGGTTACAGCCTGGTATGTAGCGGCCATCTTGCTACCCCCAAGTGGTCACCTCCAGCCCCCCGACATCCTCCTGCCACCCCTCCCCTCCTCATCCACACCATCATCATCTGAACATCCACATCGGCTTCCCATTCTCAGTAACCGGACAACCAGATAAGCACATTGGGCATACCATATCAGGAAGTTGATACAGGGTTCGCCGATCGCCTCTCAGGGGGGTCAGGAAGGAATTTTTTCCCGGCGGGAGCAAATTGGCACAGGCTCAGCAGGGTTTTTCGCCTTCCTCTGCATCAACTGGGGGAGGCAGATTGGGGTCCCACCATTTTTCATCCCATCACCATCAGTAGTTTTTCCACCATGTTCAACATTAAATATTCAGCGGACTCCCTGCGGAGCCTAATGAATACCGCCGCAAGACTACCAACCTCCATCCAAAAAATACTGAGGAAAGAACGCCTGCTAAGAATCAATCGACAATCGATCGCCAAAAACAAGATAGCATCACACCAGATCTGCAGTCAAGCACAGACAAGAAATCCACGACTTCATCACCCAAAACGACATTGACTGCCTCTTTATCACGGAAAGCTGGCAAAGACCTGACTGTAACACCATCCTAACAGAATTGGTGCCGGAGAACTACTGCATCCTAACCGAGCATAGAATAGGACAAAGAGGAGGATGCCTAGCAGTGATCTTCAAATCCCACCTTTCTCTCATCAAACCAAACCTACAGAACTCCTTGCCATTCATGGAGACACTCACTTTGCAACTTCAAACTACACCAGAGGAAACCATCCACATACTGCTATGCTACAGACCACCAGGTCCAAAGACAAATCTCCTTACACCCTTCACAGAATTCATCTCGACATACACCTTAAAAACCAAAAACTTTTTGTTACTCTGGGATTTCAACCTCTGGGCTAACTCCACCCAGGACCCCATCACCACCTCCTGCATCCACCAACTGGAAGATCTAGGTCTGCAACAACTGATAAAAGCCCCCACGCATGGGTCGGGTCACATTCTTGACCTCATCTTCAAGCAAAACATGGACGTCAACTCGCTGGACAACATGCCGTTACCATGGACCGATCACCGCGCTATCAAATTTAAAATCACCACCAACGCCATCCCTCAAAAACCGAAACAATCAAAAACGACACACTGGACAAGATCTCAGAAGAAACTACACTCTGAACTCTTTAAAACCACACTAGCAAAAAACATAGGAATGCTAAATCAAAACCAATCAACGGAACAAACACTCAACTCCTTAAACAAAGCATTACTACGAACAGCAGACACAGTCGCTCCGAGACGCAGAGCACTCATCCGCAAAAACAATTTGGCTGGTTTAATGACACACTTACCCTATTGAAGCAAGAACGCAGAAGAGCGGAAGGAGCCTGGATAAGAAACCCAACAATGGAAAACCACACAATCTACAGAGCAATCACAAATAAATACCACAAAGCGATCTTCAAAGCAAAAAAAAAAAACATTTCTCAAACACCATCTCAAAAGCCATAAACCGGCCTCGCAAACTTTTCAAATTAGTCGTGCAGACTATGAACCCCACCTATTTAGAGCCCCCAAGAAACGAAACTCAAGAATTCTGCAATGAATTATCGGATTTTTTTATCGACAAAATCGAAAACATTCGAGAAATAATTCAACAGAAAAAAACAACCAACTCAGCCTAAGCAAGAAGAGGAAATCAATACAAATATTTTAAAATCGATTAAATTTTCGTTAGTCCCGATCACCATCGACACCACCAAAAACATCATCAAAAGTCTGCAAGACGGCACATCACCAAACAACATAATTTCTACAAAACTCCTGAAGGAATGTACCGACATCTTGGCACCCACTAGGCTTGTGCAATTCGTTTCGTAACGAATCGAAATTCGTCCGAATTTAGCAACTTTCAGGCATTCGGAAGCATTCGAATTTCCGAACAAAGCAATTACGAATAAAACCGAATCCGAAATAAATTATACCGCAAAATAGCGAATGCCCGAATGTCTTCGGCATAATTCGTTATGAAAAAAGTTACAAATGTACGAATCCATACGAAGCACAATAACACTCACTCTGCTTTGCTCTCTGCTTCTCCCTCACCGTGCTGAACTCCCTCTCAAAATGGTGTACAGGGGCGGAGGCTATAGCCGCATGTAAAAAACGAAAGTAAAATACGAGATTTCGAATCGTTACAAATAACCGCTATGTATTTAGAAAAGTACAAATCCATTCGAAGCACATTAGGCATAATAGGCAGCGTCGTTGTGAGAGAGACACGGAAAATTACGAATCAACGAACCCAAAAAAAGGTACGAAAGTAGGAGTTGTGTCCAGAATCAACGAAAAACAATGTACCCTACCGAAAGTATGAATTATAAATCAACGCTTGCGAAAATACGAATTAGTCCGGACACGAAAATCCCGTCTAGCAAAGTTACGAATGATTACGAATCAACAGGACCGAAAAGAAACGAACCAAAACTAAATGAATTTTTCCGTTGTGCACAAGAAACGAACCGAAACTAAACAAATTTTTCCGTTGTGCACAAGTCTAGCACCCACCATAACACATCTCGTAAATCAATCGTTCAAAGAAGGTATTGTTCTGATCTCCCTCAAGCAAGGCACAGTCAAACCCCTCTTAAAGAAACCCAACCTCAACCCAAAAGACCCAAACCACTGCAGACCGGTAACAAGTCTCAACACCATCTCAAAGATCATGGAGAAAGCAGTAGTTCAACAACTACAACTCCACTTGGACTCCCACAAACTTTTGGATCTACTACAATCAGGCTTCCGCCCAGGCCATGGCACAGAAACAGCCCTTCTGAAAATATGGGATGACGCCCTCGAAGCAGCAGATGACGGAGAATCATGTCTTCTGGTGCTGCTGGATCTCAGTGCAGCATTCCACACAGTAGACCACAAAACTTTACTCATCCGCCTTAAAGAAGTAGCAGGAGTCGCAGACCCTGACCTACCCTGGTTCGCATCCTTTCTAGAAAATCGTTCCCAGACAGTGAAACTAGGAGCCTTCACTTCTGAAACTCACGCAATTTCTTGCGGAGTCCCTCAAGGATCACCACTGTCACTGGTGCTCTTCAATAACTACCTCCGCCCACTCCTCAAAATCATCAGCAAACAGGACTTGTGCTACCACTCATACGCTGACGACACCCAACTCTACTTTCGTATCACCGGGAAAGAAGACCAATATCGCGGACTGGAAAAATGCCTCACATTGATCGATGATTGGATGACTGAGAGTTCCCTAAAACTGAATGGATCCAAAACAGAACTTCTTCTTCTCCACGCAAACCGAAAGACAAAAACCAAGACTTCTTGGACACCACCCACCATTCTTGGACAGACCATTACCCCGAGCACCAAAGTCAAAAGTCTCGGAGTCATCTTTGACGCAGAAATGTCGATGGATGCACAAATAGGATCAGTAGTCAGCGGATCGCATCATCTCCTCCGCCTGCTGCGTAGACTCATCCCCTTCATTCCGGAAGAGGACATAGCAGTAGTAGTTGGAGCAATCATCATCTCATGACTCGACTACGCAAACTCCCTCTACATAGGACTACCTAAATATCAGATTTCGCGCCTACAAATCGTCCAGAACACGGCAGCCAGACTGGTAACAGGGAAAAAACCTTGGGAATCCATCACCCCTTCACTGAGGACCCTGCATTGGCTAAGCGTAAAGGATCGGGTCACATTCAAGACCCTCTGCTTCACCCATAAGTGCACACAAGGAAACGCTCCTCAATATTCATGCGAGAAGATAAAACACTACACACCAAATCGCATTCTCCGATCAACCAACCAAAACCTCCTCCATATCCCCAAGTCCCGCTACAAATCGAAGGGAGAACGAAGATTTGCCGTCCAAGGACCACGGCTATGGAACGCCCTACCCACGGACATCCGCATGGAAGAAAATCAACTAAAAGACATAAACTGTAAGCCATAATCATCACAATTATGACAAATCACGGCTTGAACTATCTTGCTTTGCATGTAATGAGTCTATCTCATATATTAGTTTCACCTTTTAAGTTGCATTAGTGAAATAAATGAACTTTTGATATTTGATATTCAAATTTTTTGAGTTTCACCTATAGTGTATATTCACTGGATAACTGATAATGTATTGCAAAGAAAACATTGGTCTACTGTCCCCTGCTGGCTCTAAGACCAAGAACTGAGTGATCTTATGACCACTGATCTTTAGTTCTCAATCAGTTTTGAGTAGAGAACAGTTACTCCCAGTCACTGCTCTCTCCTCTGCCCTTCCAGCATTCACTGGAGCACTGGACTGGGGAGGGGGGTGGAGCCGCTGACTTTGGTTCTCAGCTGTGCGCTGAGAGGCTGAGCAGCTAGCAGTTTCTTAAGCCTGCTGGCAGTTGATTCTGGTTCAAAGAAGAGCACTCCTGTTACTCACAAGAGAAGTATGGCCAAACAAGCTTTGGACAAACTTCTCTTTTAACCACAAGTGTCCATGGTCACGGGGTTCATCATGGATCGCAGTAAAGAGCCTCATCCATGCCTCATCTGTGCCTCATTCATGCCCATCTGTGCCTCATTCATGCCATATGTTCCTCAATTATGCCCATCTGTGCCTTATACATGCCTCATCTGTGCCTCATACTTTCTCATCTGTGCCTCATCCATGCCTCATCTATGCCACATCTGTGCCACATCAATTCCTCATCCATGCTCATTCGTGCCACATCAGTTCTCATCCGTGCCTCATCCATGCCACATCCATGCCTCATCCGTGCCACATCTGGCCTCATCCGTGCCTCATTCCTTAGTCATTCATGCCACATCCATGCATCATCTGTGCTTATCCATGCCACATCAATGCTCAACCGTGCCACATCAGTGCTCATCCATGCCACATCAGTGCCATTACAGTGCTTATCAGTGCCTTACAATGCCTCACAAAAGTGTAATAGCTAGTCAGGAATTTAAATTTGTTATTTTATGTCCCTGGAGCACCTGACGGTTCCCCCTGAATGTTGGCCAGGCTGTGTAAACATCTAACTTGTGTGGTATCACCATACTCAGGAGGAGTAGCAGAATGTATTTTGGGGTGTAATTTTTGCTATGTACATGCTGTGTGTTATAAAGATCTTATAAATTAACAACTGTGTAAAAAAAAAAATGCATTTTCCTTTTCTTTCCTCACTTTCCAAAAGCATGTGGGGAAAAAATGACACGTTCAAAAGACTCATAATGCCTCAAAGAATTTCTGGGTGTTTGCTTTCCAAAATGGAGTCATTTTGTGGGAATTTTCATTGTCCTGGTGCTCCAGGGCCTTCAAAATTGTGATAGGTTGTCAGGAAATGATATGTGTAATTTATGCTCCTAGACGGCTGGAGGTGCTACTTGCATGTTGGGCCTCTGTATGTCGCCAGGCTGTGTAAAGGTCTCACGCATGTGGTATTGCCATACTCAGGGGGAGTAGCAGAATGTATTTTGGGGTGTAGTTGCAAGTATGCCTATACAGTGTGTGAGAAATAACTTGGTAATATGACAATTTTGTGAAAAAAAATCAGATTTTTGCAAACAATTGTGGGAAAAAATTACTAATTCAAAAAACTCACCATGCCTCTTACTAAATACATTGGAATGTTTACTTTCCAAAAATGGGTCATTTTAGGGCTATTTATACTTTCCTGGCTTGTTAGTGTCTCAAGAAATTAGCCATCTGTACATCATGTGGGATCAATTTTCAACAATTGCCAACACAGCTTGTAGAATCAATAACTTTCACAAAGACCAAATAATATTTACTTATTTGGGTTATCTTACCAAAGACATGTAGCAGTATAACTTTTGGCAAAAATGTATAAAGAAAAATGCATTCTGTTACAAAAATGTGGGTATTTTTAAACCCAGTGGCGATTAAATACCACCAAAAGAAAGCTCTATTTGTGTGAAAAAAGGACAAAAATGTCATATGGGTGCCATTTTGAATGACATTTTCATTCAAAGTCTGAAAGTGCTGAAAGCTTAAAATTGGCCTGGTTAGGAAGGGAGTTTAAGTGCCCAGTGAGCAAGTGGTTAAAGAAATTGAGGTAGGTTTAATTTAGAGTGTTAAGGGAGGTTAGTATATTGAAGCAGACTGATATGCTACTATGTATTTATTTTAATTTTTTTGAAGCACACACCATGCAGAAGCGTAAATGTAGGGTAATGCTTTCTGTTTTTAATTTAATTTATTTTTCACAATTAAGTTTTCACATATAGAAATCTTTTTATTTAAACATTTCATGTTGTTCCACTTGTGATTAGGGGGTGATGTATGCGCTATTTATTTAGTATGTGCTATACATATATCTTTTATGACCATGGGCATATCAATTTAAGGGCTCATTTTGAGCTTCAGCTGGATACTATTAAACATACTTGGACTGGATCCACGATTGGCGGGTTTGATTTTTAAATGTTGGTATGTATAATACGTTTAGGGATTTACAGTCTTACCTTTATGGTAGTTTTGTGATTGTACATGATATTTGTAGTTTAGACATTTATTATACTTATATGAAGACATTTTTCCAAGAACAATTGAGGTTGTAGTAGTTTGCTAAGCAGTCCTTGTCCCGCACACCTAAGGCTTCATGTACACGGGACATTTTTACAACCTCTCCTTTAACTTGACAGATAGTAACCCATGTTTAAATCATCAGTTTTGCTGCGTTTACATGCCACGTTTAGCAGCGTTTTGCCGCGTTTTGCCTTGTTTGCATTTAAAAGTATTTAGAAAAAAAATTAAGGAGAGACCTTTTTTCTAAAAATAATCCTAAATTGTTGTATTGCTATGGATATTTTTGGGTGATTTTATAGCATAGATATTTCATTGTTAGATTTTAAGACCATTTGCTGATTTAGAAGCTAAGCCTCCCCTAATGATATGCAAATGGACCAGTCAGACTAGTCTATGAGCTCAGCAGCGGAAGTTCTTAACGGGATATGATGTACAGGAAGTATGGGGGAGGGGATTAGGACTTTTGAAACAGGCATGTGTTCAGACAAAGGAGAGAGTTGTACTTAAAGACAAAGAAGCAAGAGCTGTTCTGGAGACTTTGGGGGAAACTGAAATTTTGAGTTGGACTCTGACTAAAGAACCATGAAGAAGATTCCATCTTGATTCCATCTCCAATTTGAGTAGCTGTTTAGTATACTTATTGCTTACATATTGTACATTCTTATTTGCTAGGAAGATAGTCAGATTGTGTGTCTTGTAGACATATTTTGTTATACTTAAAAATTGGAAAGATTCCCCACAGGGTTTTTTAGCAGCAAAAAAAGTAAATGAGTACTTGTTTGTAAAAAACAAGTTCTTTGATTACAATAAAGTTTTACATAGATTTATCAAAAAGTTAAAATATGAGCTCTGTTTTTTGTACATACAGTGAGATAACTAGAATTGATGGACAAAATATACATGAACAAATGATACATTTGTAAATCATGTTGATACCATGGGATGTATGCGAATACCCCAATGCTTTTCGACCCTTGTAGTTGTGGTCTTCTTCAGGGAGGTTTTATTCTCTTTTTTCTCTAGGAATACATCAAAAATAAAATTTCAACACATTTGCATTGCATAATCTTCTACCATGATGGCGTATTTAGTATTCTATTAACATTTGAGGATTATATATGTCAATGTATTCAAAAAGGTATATTTACCCCACAAAGGGAAGGAGCCTCACATCACCAGAGACTTATAAAACAATTATATTCATATGATCCAGGACCTTCGTGTGTTTCCTCCGCTCCCCCCCAGGACCGAATCCTGGTCTGCAGGACTTACAAGTGGTCACCTCCTATGGGCCACTGTGGGGGGCAGGTGTAGGCGGAGGCACCTGCAATTTATAATTATGAATAATCATTTGTTCATGTATATTTTGTCCATCAATTCTAATTATCTTACTGTATGTACAAAAACCAGAGCTCATATTTTAACTTTTTGACAAATCTATGTAAAACTTTATTGTAATAAAATGACTTGTTTTTTTACAAACAAATACTCATTTACTCTTTTTGCTGCTAAAAAACCCCCGTGGGGAATCTTTCCAATTTTTACTTACCATTATTGGGGTGTGCAGCGTTTTCTTGACTCTCACATATGTGTTTTTCCACGATATATTTTGTTATACTTTGCATGCTACGAATTGGCTTTTACTGCAAGAACCTTTAATAGACACCAAGCAAAACAATTGTCCTCGTTCTACCTCCAGGATTTATCAGTCATTGATCAAATGCAGAAAAATGCTGCTAACCATTAGATAACTTCAGTAAATTCTTACTATGAGTTGCCAGCTTAAGAACAATCATTTGGAACATATGTTTTGCCAGTTCTTCACAAGATTTGCAGTTTTTCTAGTTAAAGTGGCTTGATAAATCTAAAAAAATATTTCCTGTAGTTCTGCCCTTATACACATTACTGTTCCTCACTGCAGGTGTTCTGAAAGATGTCTAATACATTAAGAGCAGTATAATTTACACAGTTTGGTTTACACTTAACATTTTAATGATGTGAAAAGGCAGGTGTACCGTTATCTATTTCCATAAAAGCAGCTGGAATATTAAAAATATACAATAATAAATATTGCATAAGGGATAATCAGCAATGGCAAATGAAAAATACTTTCTTTTTTACATCAGAGTTAAAAATTTTAAAGCTTAAACCAAAACCATTTAAAGTAGATGTAAACCCTAACTGAATAAAATGTAGTTTGCTAAAGCACCGTATATCATAAAAAAATTGCTATTTTACTTGTTCCATCTTTTTTTTACATAATTGGCATGTAGGGCTGCATGGCATTTCTTAGGATGGGTTTCCTGATGGTGAGAACAGTGGACCATGTCTGTGTTCAAACAGTCACTTGTAGTCTTCTTCTGAAGTTCGCATGACAGGTTACAATGCAGGAGCACCATTTGGACATAAGGACAGATTGTTGTCACCCTTAAATAGGAAGGGTACAAACGAGGACCTTCATGGCACAATGTGGCGCTACATATTAATTTAGTGAAAGTTTCCGATTTAAAAAGTTAAAAAATGACTTTTGAAATGACTAAACATGTCATTTTGACTCATGTTACACTTCTACTTTAACAAACAGCTTGACATTTCTAGACACAAGAGAAACAAACTAGCATGCATTTCTATGCTACTATTGATTATGAACACCCAGCTGCCAAGTTCCTCAATCTCTGCTCTTGCAATCCTTATTGTTTTGATGACTCCGATTCCTGAATTTCTATATTTCTCATGTTTATTGTGCATCATCACATAAGTCACAGGTGAATGCAATGTTTCAGAACTACAATGGATTTTCATCAAGGCAAATGTGACCGAAAGCAAGCCTAAACACAATCACATTTTATTTTATTTTACACTTGTTTTATATTATGTAGCAGTATGCACATTTTGTGGTGCACCTTATAGAAAATCAGCATTATTTGCATAGCAAACGTATACCACATTATACATGTGGAACATTTCTGTATAACCAGCTACATAGGTTCATGATATGTGCATGAATCTGTATGCGTGCATAACAGTTTATTTTTTCTGATATTCATTTTCTTTAGTAAATCAGCACAGAATTGCAAAGGTGGATCATAATAACCATGATCATGGATTCTAATTATGGTGAAGAACAATACTGCTGTGGCCTCAAACTGAGGCTGACAATCTTAATGAGCAGAATACTTGCTTATTTCTGAGTTACACTTGCTTCAGAGATATTAAACAGAAGGGTAACTACTGGGTAGCTACACTTTTTAACTCTCAATATATTAAATAAAATGTATAAAATTAAAGTGGTTGTAAAGGTAGAACGTTTTTTACCCCAGATCTCGATCCAGCGATTGTGCATGAGAGCAGCAGCTCATTTTGCTTTTTCCCTTCTCACAGGACAAAGAGGTAACAGCAGGAGCCATTGGCTCCTGCAGCAATCAATCAAATCCTGTGACGAGGAAGTGGGGGTGGAGCCAAGCCAAACTGTCTGTGTCGATGGACAGAGGCAGCGCAGCTCAGGATCAAGCCCGCAGGTGTGATACAATAAGAAGCGGCTTCTATGGTGGCACACCAAGAAGAGAAGCCAGGAGCGCTGTTAGGGGGCCCAAGAATTGGAGGCTCAGTGCTGCTCTGTGCAAAACCATTGCATAGCTCCCAACTGTCCCTGATTTGGAGCAATGTCCCTCTGTCCCTCTTTCCTTTTCTTTTGTCCCTCAATTTGGTCTGATCTATATACTGTAGATGTATATAAAATGCACTTTTTATCTATCAAAAAGTGTTTTCCAGCGCTAAACCTTTCATCTGATTTGTAAATTGCTGCATTTGTAAATTCCAAAAGCCAATATAAAGAAATAGTAGTGGTAAAAAAGCACTTGTGGGTTTAACCAATCTTGTTTTTTTTGTACAATTCTCCTTTAAGGGGGCGTGACAAGGGGTGTGTCCTATGCCTGCATACTTTTGCTGATAGGTGTCTCTCACCAAAAAGTTGAGAGGTATGCCATTGCACAGAGTAAGTAAGTATAACATGTTTATTATTTTAAAAAAAAAGTTAGGTTTACAATCACTTAGGGTAATTTTTCTAACTAAGACAAACTTATGCCGCGTATACACGATTGTTTTTAATGTCATTGAAAAAAACGGCATTTTTTTCGACGTGATATTTCGTGTTTCCTCTCAAGCCTGCCTTGCCTACACACTATCGTGGGAAAAAATGTTTGAGTAAAGCGCGGTGACGTACAACACGTACGACGGCACTATAAAGGGGAATTTCCATTCGGATGGCGCCACCCTTCATGTTAGTAAAGTTTGTTGAGAGACGATTCGCGCTTTTCAGCCTCGTGCTTTTCAGTCCGTTACAGCGTGACGAATGTGCTATCTCCATTATGAACGCTAGTTTTACCAGAACGAGCGCTCCCGTCTCATACTTGATTCTGAGCATGCACATTTTTTTTCACGTCGTTAAAGCCCACACACGGCCATTTTTCATGACGAGAAGAACGACAATGTAAAAGACGACGTGAAAAATTAGAGCATGTTCCTGTTTTTCTCGTCGGGAAATATGCTGGAAAGCCCACACACAATCATTTTTAATCACCATTTTAATTTTTTTTATTTTTCTCGTCATTAAAAATGATCGTGTGTACGCGGCATAAGTATCAACAAAACTAAAACATTACTATTCAGTTTGCAGCAGGTTTCATGGCTTAAATGTTCCAGTGCAACACACAAAGAAATTATCCAAACATACTTTTCATATCATTTTTTTATCTGGCCAACATTCTGGATGTATACAGATTAAAAGGGGTCTGCATGTGTGGGAACTCAATAGGGAATATTTTTCTTGCTGGTTTTCAATGAAAAAATCAAATATATAAAACTCCACAGAACAATATTGTGAATTGTGATGACACAAATAAAATCTTAAGGGCAAATCAGGGAAATTGTTGTTGTCTGAGCAGGTTTAAAAAGTTCACCCATCTCTATACTTGATATAAATTACTGTGCTGTGTGTACCAACTCAACCTGGATTTATGTGCTTCTAGTAAATATAGGGTTTATCTAGAAATTACTATACTGGAAGATTATCAAAGCCCAGAGGAGTCCATTTATCAAACATTGTCCAGGAAAGTTTAATAAAGATAAAAAAAATCTTCCTATCATCTTAAAGAAAGCTAGTGTAATTATACGGGGTCCAGAGAACATAAGACTGAGTGATTCTACATACCTAGTAAAGGAAAGTAGCACAGCAGGGTTAGAATAGCAAAGCTCTGTGCCCAGGAGGAGAGGGAGATGATAAGGATGGTAGAGTGTGGAGATCACTGATTAGTCTCACAACCTCTGTATGATAAGACTGGTGTCTTATTGCCTGCTGTGTAATCTCCAGAGCAATATTTTAGATATCTAAGAGGACAGAACCTCTGCTCACACGGATAAAGAAGACCTTCACAATAGTTAAATTGTATTTTACTCTAGACTTTATAAGAGGATACATAAATTGGCCAAAGATTTCAAATGTTTATGAATGATTTTGAATATGCCTTTCTAATAGCATTGCAATAGTACTAGTGGTATCCACTGAAACTAAGATAACATGTAGTGCTTCATGGATATAGACACATACTTCTTTGCTGTGATAGGCTAGTATATTACAAACACATTCAAAGACCTACTAACTGGCAAAGGTAGCAGCAGAGTTGCTTAGTGGTTAGCACTTCTGTTTTGAAGCACGGGAGTCCTTGGTTCAAATTCTGCTCAGGGCTAGTGATAAGCCAAATGTACCTGGGTTCTGTTTAGGGTATGCTTGATGAACTTTACTGAAGTTTGAATGCCGAATCTATACCCCGTTGAAATAAATGGAAGGCGAGTCTTAGGTATTTAATGGACATTATCTAAGTCAGCCTTTTTCAGCCAGGGTGCCTTCAGGTTTCTTTAGGGGTGCCTTGGCAAAATGCCTAAAAATTGCCCAAAAACGTTATATAAGCTGGCAGCTGGAAGGTTGTAATAGTGCACAATGAAAACTATCCACTCGCCAACAACCAATTACATCATCGGTTAATTAGGAACATATCAGGCGCCTGCACAACATCCTTTTTTTCCCCTCCCTGACACTCTCCATCAACACTGTGGTCACATTAGCTGAGTGAGGGGGAGAAACTGAGGGAGAAGAGAAACATTGGAATACTATTCGGTACCAGTGTGCAAAGGTGTATTTGTTTGGAAGAATGAATCACCTCTAACGTTGGGTGTACTACATATGTGGACGTGTTGTGTTAAACCAGTCTTTCTCAACTTCTTCAACACAGAGGAATCCTTAAAATAACTTTCCGGTCTCAGACAACACCTGCTTAAAATGACTATATCTACTAGACTTGTGCACAACGGAAAAATTTGTTCCGTTTCGGTTCGTTTCTTTCCGGTCCTGTTGATTCGTAATCATTCGTAATTTTGCTAGACGGGATATTTCGTGTTCGGACTCATTCGTATTTTTGCAAGCGACATTTTTCGTTGAATTTTTTGTTGCTTTATAATTCGTACTTTCGGTAGAGTACGTTGTTTTTCGTTGATTCTGGACACAACTCCTACTTTCGTAACTTTTTTTGGGTTCGTTGATTCGTAATTTTCCGTGTCTCTCTCACAACGACGCTGCCTATTATGCCTAATGTGCTTCGAATGGATTTGTACTTTTCTAAATACATAGCGGTTATTTGTAACGATTCGAAATCTCGTATTTTACTTTCGTTTTTTACATGCGGCTATAGGCTCCGCCCCTGTACACCATTTTGAGAGGGTTCAGCACGGTGAGGGAGAAGCAGAGAGCAGAGCAGAGTGAGTGTTATTGTGCTTCGAATGGATTTGAAATCTCGTATTTTACTTTCGTTTTTTCATGCGGCTATAGCCTCCGCCCCTGTACACCATTTTGAGAGGGAGTTCAGCATGGTGAGGGAGAAGCAGAGAGCAGAGTGAGTGTTATTGTGCTTCGAATGGATTCGTACATTCGTAACTTTTTTCATAACGAATTATGCCGAAGACCTTCGGGCATTCGCTATTTTGCGGTATAATTTATTTCGGATTCGGTTTTATTCGTAATTGCTCTGTTCGGAAATTCGAATGCTTCCGAATGTCCGAAAGTTGCTAAATTCGGACGAATTTTGATTCGTTACGAAACGAATTGCACAAGCCTAATATCTACAACTCATGATCCATTAGTGTGATGGTCAGTGGGAAGAGTACTCCTTACACTTGTGGTCATTGGAAAGAATTACACCCTTACAGATAGCTTAAACCAGGGATATGCAATTAGTGGACCTCCAGCTGTTGCAAAACTACAAGTCCCATCTCCCATCATGCCTCTGCCTCTGGGTGTCATGCTTGCTGCTGTCAGAGTCTCGCTATGCCTCATGGGACTTGTAGTTTGGCAACAGCTGGAGGTCCGCTAATTGCATATCCCTGGCTTAAACGATCAATGGTGTCAGTGGGAACTTATCTAAAAGGCAGAAATTGCTTATTGTTCCAGGAGCCCCTATTGCCTCTGGAGGAACCCTGGTTGACAAACCTTGTGTTTAAACTATTAGTTTAATGTTTTACATTTTAGAATGTGTGTCCTCGAGATTGTGCAGATATTTAAAGGTGAACTGAAGAAGGGTTGAGAAACATTGATCTAAGCAAATAGGTAAGCAGTTTTTAAACAGGGTGTGGGGCTGGGTCCTGCACCAGAGGACATGCCCCAATGCGATTTTCTTTTCAATTTAACTTAGCGGCAAGCACTACTTTTAACCCTTGTCTATTAAAGCATGTTTTTAAACACCCTGTATTCAAGGGATTAAAACAAGCTCACAGTTTCTACTGCAGCCATGAACTTCATATTGATTTTTACAGTCAGTGATCAGCTTTCAGGTAAAAGTGATTTAGGTGGCTCTTGAACCGCTTACTCACTATTATGGAGCATTAAATGTGCCGCCAACATTGCCCTCTGTGGTTCATAGGCTCTTCTGTTTCTCGCAAACATTGAGAACAGGAGGAGCTCAGGGAACATCCATTCCCTAATCCCCACCCTAAAAATTAACAAGGAAGTGAAGTGTACTAAGTCCCATTTGTGTTCACAGTTGTCTTTCCCTGGCTCTTGTAACAAGCATAATCTGTGTTTGACTAGCTGCAGTAGAGAGCAGGAGAGACAGTGGAAGTCTAAGGCAGGCCATACACAGTGCAGGCCATTTCTTTCCTGCCACCACAACATAATTGCATGTACAATCTGCCAGGCTGGTTGTACCCAAGTTGATGGTTCTTTGGCTGGAAAAAGTAGGCCAGTCACCTGCCCATGCTATCACACAGGCTTGTTAGCCTCGTTGTGACAGCAATAAAGATAAATGAAAAAAAAAGTTTAACATTTTAAAAAAGTATAGGTAAAAAAAAAAAATTTGCGCCACTTATGTGAGGTATCACTGTGAACATCGAAATGAGAGCAGGGATTCTAGGGCTATAATTAATGGTTAACTCTAAAGTGATAACATGTAAAGGCTTTGATCTCTGGTTCACACTGATGTTATTTCTAATGCGAGAAAGATCGTATTGAATCGCATAACAAGCGTGATAACATCAGTTTCTATGTTGCCCATTCACATACATGCATTGAAACTGCGGTCAGACTTTGAAAAGTGTCTTTTTCAAGTTTGGTGCAATGCAGTACGGTTTTGTGGTCCATAGACTTCAATGAACACACATCAAAATTGCATCTGCATGCTTTTTTGAAAAACGTTACAAAACAATTTGTGCTGGTTGTTAGGAGCCGGCATCCGCCAGTGTCCTAACAACCAGTGACTCATCCCTGCTGTCAGCAGCAGGGATGGGTCATCGGTTGTTAAGAAGCCGTCATTTGCCGGCTTTCTAACAATGATAAGTCATCCCTGCTGTCAGTGGGGCATTAAAAAAAAAATACATACCAGACCCTTATCCGAGCATGATTCCTGGCAGGCCAGGAAAGAGGGAGGGCAAGCAAGCGCTACCCCCCCCCTGAACCATACCAGGCCACATGCCCTCAACTCATCACCATGTTCATGAGGACAAGGGCCCCATAACCCTGGCCCAGTGGTTGTAGGGGTGCTGGGGGTAGCTCATCGGAATCTGGAAGCCCCCTTTAAGAAAGGGACCCCAGATCCAAGACACCCCATATATGAGAATACCCCTACTCATGTATGGGATACCCCTACTTATTCACCAAAAACTTGTTCATGTAAAGGATACTCCTACTCATTCACCAAAAAAAATCTAAATTAACTCCTGCATGCCTAATGGTAAAACAAATGTTAATGCCTAAACACAATTTTGCAACTTTGACACGTGTTAGTAAAACCATACATATAATTGCAACTACTTTGTGCATCCAGGTGGATTATACCTTGTTTTTTTCAGGACAAATTGGACGTTTATGTGGCTGGTAAATGGTAATGGTTATCGCCTGATTTTTTTTTTATTATCAAAGAAAAATAGGCCCAAAATAGTAGCTGTATATTTTTTGCTACTACCATAACCTACCACCAAAGAACAACCCAAAATAGATTTTTCTGTTTCTGTTGATCGCAGCAATACCACATATGTTTATGCTAGTTGTTGTTTGTACCCATAGTACAGCCCAGAAACAAATGTGTGCACTTCGCTTTTTTTATCCTACCTAAAATAAACTGACACTACTGATACTAATTAAAAAAAAAATAATAATTAATTTATTTATTTTTTAAATCCTGCCCACAAAATACTGACCATGACCTTTTTACACACTTTTTGTTTATTTCTTAGTTACAATGTATCTCTCCCTGCATTCAGAAAGAGAAAAAAAAATGGGGTGGGTTGTAAAGTAACTGATCACTGTGATAGCCAGAGGCTATCACAGCAATCAGATGACCCAGAGCCTGGAGTTATGGGTCCCAATCATTAGAATGGGACCCAAGGCTCCCAGTGAGAGCCTGGTCTCTGTGCTGGGAATGCGCTGTGCGATGTGCTCCCAGTACAAAGTCAGATATGCATATATGTGGCCCCACAGAACAAAAGTCCAATTCAGTGAGGCCACATATATGCATACTGTTAGCGGAAAGGGGTTACATAAAAACACAACATTGTTTTTGACAAGTCCTTTATTAAAAAACTTAAATAAGACTGCTTTCACAGCTGGAGGAGCGGACACCGAAGCCGCCGCGGCTGGGGGCCCCCGTACTCCAGGAGAGGGCACCGCGGATAAGTGCCGGACCACCCACTGGGGGGGATGGTTCTGTTCCATTCCCACTGCACCGTCGGGGGGGTTGTTGTTTGTTTGTCGACCCCCCCAAAAGAAGATCCCACCAGCCGCCACTGCACTAGATGCCCAAGGTTTTAATGCTGCACAATTAAAACTGTAACCTTTTGTAAAAAAAGTTCAAGTTTGATCCAACAGCTGTTTTTTTAACAATTTATGGGCAATTTGGGGCATTTTTGGAATTTTTCCAAGGCGCCATGAGGAACCCAAAAGGCACCCCAGGGTTGCCTTAAATTTTAAGCTCCTTGAGGGGAGGGACTAATGTGAAATGTACCATATATAAAGCTCTGTTATCATATACCCTTGAATCACATACAGTATCTAACTCATAGCACCACATCCCTTGAATCATCACTAAACCATAAAAGAAACTAATAATTGGACTTTAACCACTTGAGACCCGCGTTATAGACGAAAGACGTCTGCAGCGGGGCTCTCAAGTGCCGGATGGATGTCCCTGGATGTCCTGCTGTATTCATTCCCCCTGCGCACCACTGAGGGCGTGCGGCGGGGAACAGCTGTGCCCGCCGTGTCACGTGATGCCGATGCGCGTGCCTGGCAGCCGCGATGTCCGCCAGGTACGCGTGATCGCCTGTTACAGAGGCAGGACGTGGATCTCTGTGTGTAAACACAGAGATCCACGTCCTGTCAGGGAGAGAGGAGACCGATGCTGTGTCCCTTACATAGGGACACAGATCGGTCACCTCCCCCCAGTCAGTCCCCTCCCCCACACAGTAAGAATCACTTCCAGGGAACATATTTAACCCCTTGATCGCCCCCTTGTGTTAACCCCTTCCCTGCCAGTCACATTTATACAGTAATCAATGCATATTTATAGCACTGTTCGCTGTATAAATGTGAATGGTCCCAAAATAGTGTCAAAAGTGTCCGATATGTTCGCCGCAATATCGCAGGCCTGACAAAAATTGGAGATAACCGCCATCACTAGTAAAAAAAAAATATATAATAAAAATTTCATAAATCTATCCCCTTTTTTGTAGGCGCTATAACTTTTGCACAAACCAATCACTATACGCTTATTGCAATTTTTTTTTACCAAAAATATATAGAAGAATACGTATCAGTCTAAACTGAAAAAAATATAGTTTTTTTAAAAAAAAATGGGATATTATTATAGCAAAAAGTAAAAATATTGTGTTTTTTTACAAAATTTTCTGTCTTTTTTTGTTTATAGCGCAAAAATTAAAAACCACAGAGGTGATCAAATACCCCCAAAAAAAGCTCTATTTGTGGGAATTTTTTTTTATAAAAATATCATTTGGGTAACGTGTTGTATGACCGCGCAATTGTCATTCAAAATGCGTCAGCGCTGAAAGCTGAAAATTGGTCTGGGTACGAAGGGGGTTTAAGTGCCCAGTAAGCAAGTGGTTAAGGGTGCATAACCCCAACAATAAGCTTGCTAAAAAAAAAAGAAAGATCTTTACAAAATAATTTCAGTACAAAACTGTTAAAAAAAATGGATAGACAGAAAAAAAAAAAAAAAGATAATGGTGTGGTAGTTCATTTGTACATCAAAAAGTGTATATCATGCACTTCAAGTTCTTCAAGATCCCACAGGTTGTTATAACTTTGTGGTTTATGCAATGCAACCAACACATATACAGGGAGTAACTCATGTAAAGCCTTGCATTACTTGTCAGTGCTATATAAATGCCTGTAATAAATAAGATACCCAAAGATGCTTTATTTTGGCACATTAAGTCAACAACAGAGGTTTCCACAGGGTACTAACAACAATTCTAGATAAAACCTGATGACCTCAGGGGACTGATGCAAAAAGAATACATTAGGCTTCTTTTCTCCCTTCTTATTAAAGGAATGAATACAAGGTTCTCAGCAGCTCATATACAAGCTCATGGTGGATATTTACATGAGCTTCGGGGGACTTTCAGTCAAATTGTTTCTCCTGTTCACCTAGCATCTGTGAGCTTTTGAATCTTTAGAATTATCTGACTATATATTATATTAGAGGATACAGTATGAGTCCCATTTATTAGGAAACCGTATACATTTTCAATTGTACATGTATACATATGTTTTAAGGTACACTTCCTCTTTTAAATTGCATTACTTCTCACTAGGGATTAACTAGATGAAGTAGCTTTGCTATGATTTTCAGTCATAATTGGCTGTACCTGGTTTTACTAGCTCAAAAGTGTGAGTAATTTTTTTATTAGCAACTTCCCCGCAAATTTAATACAGGTTTGTCCTTTTTCAGGTATGCGCCCATAATGTAACAAGACCAATGCTGGTGTGGCTAACAATATTTACCGCTTCCTGTGATTTCTCCATGTACTTTTGAAAGTTCATCTCCCTCTCTTGGTTCCGTTCTGCTAGAATGTGAGAAAAAGGGGATAAGACTGTTTTAAGGCTCCCCTTTTCCTTATGGGATTCTTGGCAGGAGCAGTTTCAAGGTCCCCCCTTTTGAATATAGGCGGGAAGGCTCAGGATAGGTCAGTTAGATTGTTGCTGGGGTAAAATTCCTGAGATTAGGATAGGTCAGCTAGGTCAGTCAGGCAGGAAAGTTAGGGATTGGTGCAGCTGGCCAGTTACTGGGGAAAAAAATCAGGGTCCCCTGGGAGCAGGATTGGTCAATTGGGGTCATATGACCCCATGGAACCTTCTGGAAGCTTAGGGAGTCCCTATTTAAAGGGCTAGACCAGGAGGTCCGGGGCCAGTCGTTCTGAAGAGGATCAACAGCGGAACTTCCCACCCCCCCCCCCTTCCCTTTGTCGCGGTTACACTATGTGGTAAGGTCATCTATGAAAATATTGCAAAGAAGGACAATTTGTTTGGGGAATTTTTAAAGGATGATTCCTTTCAGCTCGAGTCGTAGTGGCTGAGCTGGATTTTATTTCATATATGTGATTTGAGTTATTTATTTATACTGTTTTATGAATATATATTTTAAATTAAACCAATAGTATAAGCCGCGGACAAATTTTATCCAAAATAAAATAAAAATAATAATATATATATATAAGAGATATATGTTTGTTTTTTGTTTTATTTAAATAAAATTATTTTATGAAAATAATTTTGGTGTTTGTAATTTTGGTATGTCCAGGCATCCTGCCTAAAATCCCATAATAGTCAAGTGTTTGTGCTCAAAGGAAAAAAAAACAAGGTGGGTCTCTTGTGGACACATTCACAGAGAACATTGACAAATTAACCACTTCAGCCCCAGAAGATTTTACCCCCTTCCTGACCAGGTACATTTTGTGATATGGCACTGAATTTCTTTAATGCTGTACCCAAACAAAACCTATGCCCTTTTTTTCCCACAAATAGAGCTTTCTTTTGGTGGTATTTGATTACCTCTGCGTTTTTGCGCTATAAACAGAAAAAGACAAAAAAAAATGGAGAAAAAACATAATTTTTCCACTTTCAGCTATAAAACACATCCAATAAAAAAATTAAAAAAATCAAATTTCTTCATCAATTTAGGGCAATATGTATTCTGCTATATATTTTTGGTAAAAAGAATCCCAATAAGCGTATATTTATTAGTTTGCGCAAAAGTTATGGCGTCTACAAACTATGGGATATTTTTATGGCCTTTTTATTTATTTTTTATTTGTATTAGTAATGGTGTCAATTAGCGATTTTTAGCGGGACTTACGGCGGACAAATCTGACACTAAGTGACACTTTTTGGGGACCAGTGACACCAATACAGTGATCAGTGCTAAAAAAAATGCACTGTCACTGTATAAATGACACTGGCAGGGAAGGGGTTAACATCAGAGGCAATCAAAGGGTTAAGTGTGCTCCTAGGGAGTGCTTTCTAACTGTGGGGGGAATGCTGACACTGAAGGAAAAGAGTGATCTGTGTTTCTACTTGTTTTTAAAAAAATCCTGACTCGGTTTGCGAGTGTTGTCTCGCAAAACGAGCAGGATTCAAGCCACAGCGGGGTGCGGTACCACATTTGGCCTAAGGTGGGGGGCGCCGGAGATACTCCGTTCCCGAGCCTTTCCAAGGTTTTCCGAGTTCAGCTGAGCTGTCCGCAAGCCTTTCCAAGTATTTCCGAGGCTCTCCGGCGCCCCCCACCTCTGGCCACATGCGGTATTGCATGCCATAGAAGTCAATGCAGAACAAATTATTTTCGTTTCCATTGACTTCTATGGGGAAACTCGCTTTGATATGCGAGTACTTTGGATTACGAGCATTCTCCTGGAATGGATTATGCTCATAATCCAAGGTTCCACTGTATAGCTCTACAGAACAGACAGTGCACAGTCCACATGGGCTTATCTGCTGCTTAACTGCAGACAGGAAACAGGATTTATTTTTATAAAGAAAAAGCATTAACTATAGATGCAGCCACAAACTTATAAACAATGTCATCCACTGGCTTTAGAATATACATTTAGTTTTACAAAAATACATAAACAATGTATTCCAACAACAAAAATAATTTGCCTTTTAAATTCCCCACCTACTTCTATCTAATCTATAGTTTATATTATTAAAAAAAATTGCTAAAAGCCTGATTTCTTACAAAAAATGATGGTCACGTGACATATTGTATCCCTATTCTTCTTTCTTTTGGTTTGTAGTGTGGGAGGATCCTTCTTGCAGTGATCATGTCACTTCCTCATAGACACTAATGCCGCGTACACACGACCGTTTTTCATGACGAGAAAAATTAAATTTTTTAATTTGGTCATTAAAAACGATCGTGTGTGGGCTCCAGAGCATTTTTCACGACGTGAAAAATGGGCATTAAAAATTTGGAACATGCTCTAATTTTTCTTGTCGTTTTTCTCGTCATGAAAAACGGCCGTGTGTAGGCTTTAATGACGTGAAAAAAACCGCGCATGCTTAGAAGCAAGTGATGAGACGGGAGCGCTCGTTCTGGTAAAACTAGCGTTCATAATGGAGATGGCACATTCGTCACGCTGTAACGGACTGAAGAGCACGAGGCTGAAAAGCGCGAATCGTCTCTCACCAAACTTTACTAACATGAGGATCCCCAAAAGCAGCCCAAAGGGTGGCGCCATCCGAATGGAACTTCCCCTTTATAGTGCCGTCGTACGCGTTGTACGTCACCGCGCTTTACTCTAGCATTTTTTTCCACGATAGTGTGTATGCAAGGCAGGCTTGAGAAGAATCACGTCGAGAAAAACGTTGTTTTTTTCAATGACATTAAAAACGGTCGTGTGTACGCGGCATAAGGCCTAAGTGTGAATGAATTACAAGGTCCAATGAGGCCCATCACAGGTTCTTGTAATCATAAACGGAAAGTGTCATGATGTCACAACAGGACTGCAGCTAGCGATAACCAGTCTCCAGAAAAGGCATCGTCGAGGGTCAGTACATTTAGATAAATGATTCGCGGTCTTAGGGAATTTAACAAAAAAAAAGAAGCGAGTGGGTGGGAAATCTGTTATTTTTTGGTTAGAGTTCTGCTTTATTATTTTGTCTTATGAATCATAAATTGTAACTATACTACCAAATGTATTTTGCGAATATAAAAGCCATGTTTGCCATCTCCCATGTTGTGGACAAACGCTCAATCCATAGAAACCTGCTTGCGGCAAGAAAATAAAGTTTGGAAAGGTAGTCCTACATGTATTCTTGTTATGAATCTTAACACCGATGGCGAGATACAGCTTAAAATTGGTTTTAGTGCAAGGTATTGCACACAGCTCGATGCTGTTTTTCTCAGAAGGCATTTGGAAACCTAAACTGTATTTTTAGATATGGTGAACGGTGTCAGAAATCAGTTACTCTTATCAACCGACAGCATAAATTATCCTCTTCTATGTGTCCCCGCTGCCTGCTCCATGCGCTTCTCTATTCCAGAACAACATTTTAAATGCCGAGAAGCACATACTGACATCTTTTAAATTCAGCAAATAACTAATCCCACTGCAACTTGGAAAGCACATAAAGATCCATCAAAATACTACTGACAGACAAGGTATATATTTTTCTGTCTATTATTCTCCATGTTACTGGAATGCAACTGAATCGCCACATCAACTTTTTATTTTGTTGTTTTTCTTCGCTGGAATAACTAAGTGCATGTGTTAGTCAATCCCCAAGTCATTTAAATATGGGAAAATATTTTCACGGGTGTTCATAGATATTGATTGCAGGCATACAGTAAACAACCATAGTGTCATGCTCCATATTCTGACATGTTTATAAATCATACAGAAAAAAAAAGGTGCGAGTTGAAGTGATCCAATTTGCTGAGTTCAGATCTACTCTTTCTCAAGATCTGTAATCATTGAATTTGTGAGTTTACATATTTAAACTGACTGTCAATGCTTGATTGACAGTAACACGCCTGCATTTCCTATATCAGCAGTCAGGTTTGCTTGAAAACATAATCATGAAGCCATGCTCCTAATCTTACCCACTGCCCTGACCCCAACTTTTTTTCTACTGTAGACCTTAACTTTATTCTAACCTTTGCCCTACCTAAAGCTATTATCCACTAGCCACACTAAACTTTAACTTCAAATCTCAACCCCCGGGTATTTTTTTTCTCATAATGAATCTCCAGGCAGGTTTAAAAAAAAAAAAACAGCTCAGATTGCGTCAATTGCATCCAGGACCAATCATCTTTTCCTAATAGTGGTTATTCGCTGGATGTCTGGACATGTAAACAGTTCATCAAAAAAAAATAGGTTAATAAAATGCCCTAAGGGCAAAGGCAGGATACATAAGATAACGCACTGACTCACCAATCATATCCGCTTCTTAAGGAGCTGGATATGAATATTTTATCCATTGAAAATAATATTCATATCTAGCTCCTGAAGAAGCGGATTCCTTTGGAATCATTAACGCGAAACATGTTGAGCACTGCATACTATGTAACTATATCTATATGATTTCCCATTGTGTCACAATGGTATGAACTGTTGACTGTCACAACTATTTATCTATGAATGTGTAGATGGTAAAAACTTTTTTCTTTAATACTTTTGTAATAAAAAAAACCTTTTTATATTTATACCTTGAACTGTCTATCAGTTTTTCATATGGTGCCGATATAGTCCATTGAAGCCTCCTTTTCTCCCCATACGACATATGGTGTGGGTGCAACTACCCAGAAATAGCAAACTACAAAAAAAAACAACAGCTGTGAAGAACAGACGGTATAAAGCCTCATACACACGATCAGATTTTCTGCGGACAAAGCGTAGGACTTTTGTCTGAAAGGCGTTGGTCAGGAACTTGTACTGCATAAAAACAGCAACGAATTGTCGGCCAACAAACACGAAACTACGTGTTTTTTCAGCTCTTTAGCGCCACAGTTTGGGCAACTTCTGCTAATGTTGTGTTATGGTGAGCATTGCTTCTGAGCATGCGTGTTTGTACTTTGGAGTTTTATCGGATGGACTTGTGTACACACGATCGGACAACACACATTTGTTGGCAGACAATTTTAAAGCATGCTATCCCACATTTGTTAAAATGGAAGAAATTCTGGACAGCCACACTCCAAAAAAGTTTTTGCCTTTTATTCAAAAATGGACATCAAAAATACATGCCACAGCAGAACAGAACGGACAGAAGAACTGACGCGTTTCACACTAACAAACAGTGCTTAGTCGTAGCTTTAGTTGAGCTATGACTAAGCACTGTTTGTTAGTGTAAAATGCGTCAGCTCTTCTGTCTGTTCTGTTCTGCTGTGGCATGTATTTTTGAATAAAAGGCAAAAACTTTTTGGAGTGCGGCTGTCCAGAATTTCTTCCCATTGTTACATGCATTGCCAGCACCTGGGGCTTCTAATCTAGAGGAAAGGCTTTTACTTTTGCTTGAACTTCCTGGAGCGGTGATATCCCTTTCTCTATCCCACATTTGTTGGCGTAAAATCCGACAACAATTGTCCGATGGAGCGTACAAGCCTGTCACCACACAATTCCCGTCATTTAATCCGATCGTGTGTATGAGGCTTAAAGCAGGTAATGGACAAATGGAAAATTCCACATATAAAGTATAAACCAACACCTTCCAAAAGATGGATTGACACTGTGTCAATCACTTTAATTATTAAAATAAAAATAATTAAACCAATCCGGTTAAATTAACATGCCTATTAGTTCTAAGGGAACTATGAAAACCAACTGAAAAAATTTTATTAAATGAATTCTTAAAGGTGGTTTTGATAAAAAGTATGGAAAGCAAAAGTTCTTTAGAGTAGATATGCAGCAGGCAAATTATTAAGTCTACTGTCCTGTACACACGACCAGTTTTCCCGTCTGAAAAACTGCGATGAGAGCTTTTGGCCGGGAATTCCGACCATGTGTATGCTCCCTCGCAGTTTTTCTGACAGGAAAACCGCCGGAAAAAAAAAGAGAGCAGGATCTCTTTTTTCCCGTCAGGGAAAAATCCTAGCAGGAAAACCGTTCGTCTGTATGCTTTTCCGACGGGAAAAAAACGCGCATGCTCGGAAAAAAATCGACGCATGCTCAGAAGCATGGAACTTAATTTTCTCTGCTCGTCGTAGTCTTTTACGTCACTGCGTTCTTGGCAGTCAAAAGTTCACCGGACTTTTGTGTGACTGTGTGCATGCAAGGCAGGATAATAGAAAAAGGGAACAGCACTCACAATGCCACATCTGTAGATTTGAGAGGGGAACATGGAGGGTTACTCGGGAGGGGTAACCAATGGTCGGACTTTAAAGGCAAGAAAACAATAGAGATAGCAAAAAGTATACTTTAATTAGAGAAAAAATATATATATTACAAATTGATTAACACAGTGTTCAAGAATTAAAACCATACAAGATGATACAGAGTATAGATTCGGTCCCTTGTGCGTCTACGTGTTTCGCCGTGAGGCTTCTTCAGGATGAACAAAAATAACAAGAACAGAGAACAAGTCTCACTATCTTGAAATGGACAGGATCAGTTATATAAATATCCAAATATCGGAGAATCTATATAGACGAGGGAAATTCCATAGGAAGTATAGTGGAAATATCATGTGTGTCTGGGATTCTGCTCATAGGTCAGATAAGCATAGGCAAACACTCCTTGTGTGGGAGAGGTCCAATATAGGAAATGCCATAGACTAGGCACTGTTAAACATATAGTTCATAATTTGATAAGTCTAAAAGGTGTCACTTAGTGGGGGCAGGCATCCAAGGTATGAAGCTTATAAGACCAGACACCCAGACAGCACGCAGCACACATTACACATCCAACGATCCTTATCTTCTTTTTCTGGATCTATAAACGAGCCGGGCACCTGTGATCGCTCCTGACAGAACGAGAACGGGAATCTGTGTGTGTAAACACACAAATCCCGGTTCTGTCAGGGGAGTAGAGACAGATCGTGTGTTCCTACTAAGTAGGAACAACGATATGTCTCCTCCCCCAATCACTCCTACCCCCCCACAGTTAGAAACACACATAGGGAACACAGTTAACCCCTTGATCGCCCCCTAGTGTTAACCCATTCCCTGCCAATGACATTTATACAGTAATCAGTGGCTATTTGTAGCTCTGATCGCTGTATAAATGTCAATGGTCCCAAAAAAGTGTCTGATCTGTCTGCCCCAATGCCGCAGTCCCGATAAAAATTGCAGAATGCCGCCATTAATAGTAAAAAAAATTATAATAATACAAATTACACAAATCTTTCCCCTATATTGTAGACGCTATAACTTTTGCGAAAACTAATCAATACAAGCTTATTGCGATTTTTTTTACCAAAAATATGTAGAAGAATATATATCGGCCTAAACAAATTTGTTTTTTACATTTTTGGGGGGATATTTATTATAACAAAAAGTACAAAATATTGTGTATTTCTCAAAATCATCGCTCTTTTTTATTTATAGCGCAAAAAATAAAAACCGCAGAGGTGATCAAATACCACCAAAATAAAGCTCAATTTGTGAGGAAAAAAAGGACATCAGCTTTGTTTAGGTACAGCGTTGCACGACCACAGAATTGTGAGTTAAAGCGACGCAGTGCCGTATCGCAAAAAATGGCCTGGTCAGGAAGGGAGAAAATCCTCCTGGGGCTGAAGTGGTTAAAGATTGACTGAGCTGGGTGGAAAATTGTCGACTGAACACTAACTGCATCCTATTAGATGCAGTTACCTATGAGGTGTTCAGGAAGTCGCTGGTGCTGCGGCTGTCTAAATACAATAGCCGACAGTGCATATTCTTCCATTCATGCTGTTTATTCTAGATGGGGTAATTGATTGTTAGAGAAATCAAACAATGTATGGCTAGCCTTACGCTGATCGTGGGTAGTCTGGAATGAGTTATAGGAATGAGTGAACTGATCTGCAAGAGTCAAAGTTTATGGCAGATCATGCTGCTTCCCTTCATCCAATCTGAACCATTTACATTTCCACAATTCCTCCAAATCAGGAACCCTTTCCTGCAAAAGCCAACCAGCAGGGATGAAATGGATGAGCATTCTCCCTTGTAAAATAAAAAAAAGAACACAAGAACTAGCTTCCTCTCTATATGCTGGGGACAGGAGTGGAAGTAACCAATTAATAATCAATGCAGGACAGCGGAAGACTGTATCTACTGTTAAGGACAGGATAATGGTAGAGACCTGCAGTGGCACATTTTAAATACTACATACTTCTGGGTTGTGGGTCATACCATGAATGTGTGAGTCATATGAAGCCCATTAAACATCATTGTCTTTCTGTATAATATTACACCACTCTGTTAAAGGTATTGCCAAAACGCAAAAAGAAACATGTTTTACACTTTTTTCAAAAAACCTTTTGACCTTTTCTATTCTGAGAAATAAATCTGGAAAGTTGTCTTTCTTTTTCTCTATTCAAAAGAGAAGACTCATTGCAAAATCACAGAGTCCTTACAACCTATTAAATAATTTTTGTGTATGATAATAAGCACTTCAATTGATCAGAATTGTTCATTATCATTCTGTGTTGATGCACACTAACTTATAATGTGGCAAGCAAGTGTATTTGCACTTTTGTAGTCAAATTTGAGAATAAAATTAATAGATTTCTTCCTACCCAAAACCAGAATGTATGTTCTATTCTGCCTCTGATCCAAATTCAAAGTGATGTGAATGCATGCATGCAAAAAGGATCACACTGGGACACACTGGTCAGTATGAGCTCTCTCTCATCAACAGGCCTTTATTCAGGGTTACAGCCCCTTATATAAACAAAGTGACATAAGCAAACGTCATCACATGTGTGAGTATATCATTGGTTCATCTGTATATGGTCCTTTTCCTGTCGACATCTGTTTTGACCACGAGGCTTCACATTCCAGAGTTCAGCAGCCATCTTTTAGTAGACGATGGGAGGGGCAGAAGGGAGGGGGTAAAAGAGTGAAGAGTGGATAAAACATCTGTTTGTCATTTTTAAGTAAGGAAACTTACTGCTGGCTGGTTATTAGATTACTAAGATATATATATATATATATATATATATATATATATATATATATTGTGACAGCAGGAAGGTAAAGTCACCTGGTTGCATCCAGGGGGGTAGATATATTTCGCCCAGATTCAGGCTTTACGCCGACTTATACAACTAGGTGGAGAGTTGTATAAGGCTAGTGGGCTCATGGATGACTCATACCTCTAGGGAGAGGGCTGGGCGTCGTGCAGACAGGGAGTTGATGAGACCAGCTGAAGCTTGTCAGCTCATTTAGGCCTCTATAAGAACTCCCAGCTTCATTAGATGTTAGCTCATGCCTGGAACCAGACCTGTGTGGACTGTCTAGGGAGAGTGAACCCCTGTGCGGTGAGACAAAGCCTGTGTGGCTATTTGCTTGGACATTTAAAACCAGGGACTTAGGGACTAGGACAGCACTAGGCTGATCCCAGTTGTTAGTTAGGAAACCTGTATGTTTAGTCAGAGGTCAACTTGACCAGGATTTATTTTGGTTATGTTTCTTTTGCTTTGCTGTGTTTTGTCACTGTAAATAGAAAATAAACCGCACCTTTTTGATTTTGAAAACCACAACCTCCGTTTGCTGGGCCTGTTTTGTGTGGGGAGCCCATCCCGGGGGTCACACACACCCGCTGCCGAGCTAACCCCCTCACAGTTGGTGGAGAATGCGGGCAGTTTTTTTTAAGCCAGCATGGAGGAGATACTGAAACAGCTGGCTCTAGCAAATGCCAATCAACAGCAGACAAATGCAGGTTTGCAAAGGAGCCTTGCAGCCCAGCAGCAAGCTCATCAACAGAGCCTTGCAGCCCAGCAGCAAGCTCACCAACAGAGTCTGGAAGCTCAGCAACAAGCCCAGCAGCAATCTGAGGCCCGCTTCATAGACCTGTTACAGAAGCAAGAGCAGAGACTACAACAAATGGAAGCAGTAATGCAGCAACGTCCGCAGACCAGTGAGGAAAGCCGTCCCACTAATACCGCGTCCTTTGGGGTGAGTCGTTTATTGACAAAAATGACTGGAGAGGATGATCCAGAGGTATTTTTGACCACATTTGAAAGGACCGCTGAAAGAGAAAAGTGGCCTGAGGAGCAGTGGGCTGGACTGGTGGCTCCTCTGTTAACTGGTGAATCGCAGAAAGCTTACTATGACCTAGAGCCTAACCAAGCAAAAGACTATGTGATGCTAAAAGCTGAAATTTTGGCAAGGCTGGGTGTCACCCAGGCTGTCCGGGCTCAGCGTGTGCATAACTGGACTTTCCAGCTTGGAAAACCCCCCAGGTCTCAAATGTATGATCTCATTCACCTGAGCAGAAAGTGGCTACAGCCAGAGACTTTGTCCGCACCAAAGATTGTGGAACGTGTTGTAATGGATCGGTTTTTGAGAGCTCTTCCTACTGCCATCCAAAAGTGGGTAAGCCATGGAGACCCAGAGACGGCCGATGGTCTTGTGGATCGTGTGGAGAAATACTTGGCTACAGAGAACCTGACGGCCTCTTCCAGAGACACTCGGACTTTCCACCCTAAGACCAGACCATCCCCAGGGGCGGATAAGAGGATTCCAAGGGGTGAGGGTGGAGAGAGTGAGAGGGTGGGAGCTCTACCCCAAGTTTGGCGAGAACAGCCTGGGAAATCAGCGGCTCAAGAGGCGGCAAGAAGGATCGTTTGCTATCGCTGCCGGCAAGCGGGACATATTGCAGCCAATTGCCCGGTTGTGGAGGAACCCATGCAGTGTGACTTTCTGACGGGCAGACGTCAGTCGCTGTGTGCGACAGTCGCATGCACTGCCATTCGAGGAACTGAGAAACATTTATGCAAAATGTGTGTTAATGGTAGAAATGTTGTGGTATTGCTGGATTCAGGTAGCCTTGTGACCCTGATAAAGGCTGAGTTAGTTAAAACAGAGGTCTCTGGGAATAGCAAGGTAGCTGTTATTTGTGTGCATGGGGACACCCGAGAGTATCCAGTGACTACAGTGTGTTTCGAGACCCCCAAAGGTACCCTCTCTCATCCAGTGGGCTTAGTATCTCAGTTACCGCATGACGCCATTGTGGGAAGGGATTTTACGAAGTTCTGGGAACTGTGGGATGATCCTGAGCCCCTCACTGGTGCCCCTATGTACCAGGAATGTGATAGCCAGAACTCCCCTGAGAGTGGTGAGGACTCTCCGGAATTTCCCTTATCAGTATTGGCAGGGGAGACTCAAGAAACTGGAGAGGAGCCCACCTCCTCAGACGAAAACCTACCGTCTGTGGAGTTTTCTGATCTTGAGGTTCACAGGGAAAACTTTGCCACAGAACAGTTGAAAGACCCCGCCCTAATAAAGGCACGGGAAAACGTAGTGAAAATAGATGGCGAGTTAGTGAACCCAGATAATACCTGCACTTACCCATACTTCAGCGTAGAGAAGGACCTACTGTATCGGGTGGCAAAAAGGGCAGAAGAAACCGTTGAGCAGCTTGTGGTGCCCAAACCTTACAGGAAGTTGGTGTTGGAGTTGGCCCATGGGCACATTCTTGGAGGTCATCTGGGGACAGAGAAAACCCGAGAGAGGGTATTACAGAGATTCTATTGGCCGGGGGTGATGAAGGACGTAGAAAATTATTGTTCCTCCTGCCCTGTGTGTCAGAGGTTGGCCCCGATGCCACATTTCCGTAGCCCGCTGGTCCCTCTACCCATCATTGAGGTCCCGTTTGAGAGGATCGCCATGGATTTGGTAGGTCCTATAATCAAGTCCGCTAGGGGGCACCAGTACATATTAGTTATAATGGACTATGCCACCCGTTATCCAGAAGCGATCCCTCTCCGAAATACCTCGGCCAAAACCATAGCCAAAGAGCTATCTCTTGTTTTTAGCCGGGTGGGTATTTGTAAAGAACTGCTTACGGACCAAGGTACACCCTTTATGTCCCGGGTTATGAAAGAGCTGTGTAAATTGTTCAAAGTGACGCAATTGCGTACGTCTGTGTATCACCCCCAAACCGATGGGCTGGTTGAAAGATTCAACAAAACCCTAAAACAAATGTTGAAGAAAGTGGTGGATAGAGATGGAAAGGATTGGGACTGTTTACTTCCTTATTTGATGTTTGCTATTAGGGAGGTGCCCCAATCCTCTACGGGATTCTCCCCCTTTGAGTTACTGTATGGGAGACACCCAAGAGGGCTGTTGGATATTGCCAAGGAAACTTGGGAAAGTGAGAGTTCTCCCCACAGGAGTGTGATTGAGCATGTCGCCCTGATGCAAGATCGAATTGCACAGGTAATGCCCATCGTGAAGGAACATTTGGCCCAAGCGCAGTTGGCACAGCAGAGAGTGTACAACCGTGGAGCCAAGACCCGTACCTTTTCCCCGGGGGATAGGATATTGGTACTTGTCCCTACGGTTGAAAGTAAATTCCTTGCCAAATGGCAAGGCCCCTACGAGATCATGGAAAAAGTGAGCGAAGTGAATTACAAGGTCAGACAACCAGGAAGGCGAAAGCCCGAACAGATCTATCACGTTAATCTGTTGAAAGCCTGGAGGGATAGAGAGTCCCTAGTCGCAGACACTTGGTCACCAGCTCAAACTGGTTGCGTGATTCCTGAGGTTGGAATAGCAGCCACCTTGTCACAACCCCAACAACAGGAGGTTAAGGAGTTTGTGCTTCGCAACAAGGAGGTATTCTCTGAGCTGCCGGGACAAACATCTGGGGTAGAGCATGACATCATTACCCCGCCCGGTGAAAGGGTGAAGTTAAAACCCTATCGGATCCCAGAGGCTCGACGGGAGGCAATACGGGAGGAAGTACAGAAAATGCTGAACTTAGGGGTGATAGAGGAGTCCCAAAGTGATTGGTCTAGTCCCATCGTGTTGGTGCCTAAACCGGATGGGAGCTGGCGATTTTGTAACGATTTTCGTCAGTTGAACAAAGTTACAAAATTTGACACCTACCCCATGCCACGTATAGATGAGTTGATCGACCGGCTGGGAACAGCCCGATACATGACGACTCTTGACCTCACAAAAGGGTATTGGCAAATCCCCCTGGCCAAGTCGGCCAAAGAGAAAACCGCATTTGTAACCCCAGACGGGGCGTTCCAATATAAAAGAATGCCGTTCGGGTTACAGAATGCGCCGGCCACATTCCAGCGGAAAATGGACCAGATGCTGAGGCCCCATCGGAAGTATGCTGCGGCTTACCTGGATGACGTAATTGTCCATAGCACAGATTGGGCCTCACATCTGCCAAAAGTGCAAGCAGTCCTGGACTCTGTTCGGGAAGCGGGGTTTACGGCTAACCCCAAGAAGTGTACCATTGGGCAGGAGGAGGCCAAATATCTTGGGTACACCATTGGGAGGGGAGTAATAAAACCCCAACTCAACAAAGTCGAGGCCATCCAGAGTTGGCCACGTCCCAACAGCAAGAAGCAGGTACGAGCCTTTCTGGGAATCGCTGGGTATTATCGGCGATTCATTCCCCACTTTGCTTCTAAGGCTGTGCCCCTAACCAACCTGACGAAGGGGAAAGGGTCGGTCATGATTAAATGGACCCCCGAGGCTGAGGCAGCATTCCAATTCTTGAAACAAGCCTTATGTAGCCAGCCAGTGTTGTACTCACCCGACTTCTCTAAAGACTTTGTCGTACAAAGTGATGCGTCAGATGTGGGGTTAGGAGCAGTATTGTCCCAGGTCTGGAACGGGGAAGAGCACCCAGTCATTTACCTCAGCAGGAAGTTGAAGTCCCATGAGGTAAATTACGCCACCGTTGAAAAGGAGTGTTTAGCGGTGAAGTGGGCTCTAGATTCCCTTCGGTACTACCTGCTAGGTAGGCACTTTGACATGGTTACGGATCACGCTCCGTTAAAGTGGATGGCTCAAAACAAGGAAACAAATAGAAGAGTGAATAGGTGGTTCCTGGCCCTCCAGGAATTCAACTTCACAGTAAAGCATCGCCCTGGCGTTCAAATGGGGAATGTGGATGCTTTGTCTCGAGTACATGAATGCCTGATTGCTGGTGTTCCAACCCCGAGGTTAAAACAAGAGGGGGGGTATGTGACAGCAGGAAGGTAAAGTCACCTGGTTGCATCCAGGGGGGTAGATATATTTCGCCCAGATTCAGGCTTTACGCCGACTTATACAACTAGGTGGAGAGTTGTATAAGGCTAGTGGGCTCATGGATGACTCATACCTCTAGGGAGAGGGCTGGGCGTCGTGCAGACAGGGAGTTGATGAGACCAGCTGAAGCTTGTCAGCTCATTTAGGCCTCTATAAGAACTCCCAGCTTTATTAGATGTTAGCTCATGCCTGGAACCAGACCTGTGTGGACTGTCTAGGGAGAGTGAACCCCTGTGCGGTGAGACAAAGCCTGTGTGGCTATTTGCTTGGACATTTAAAACCAGGGACTTAGGGACTAGGACAGCACTAGGCTGATCCCAGTTGTTAGTTAGGAAACCTGTATGTTTAGTCAGAGGTCAACTTGACCAGGATTTATTTTGGTTATGTTTCTTTTGCTTTGCTGTGTTTTGTCACTGTAAATAGAAAATAAACCGCACCTTTTTGATTTTGAAAACCACAACCTCCGTTTGCTGGGCCTGTTTTGTGTGGGGAGCCCATCCCGGGGGTCACACACACCCGCTGCCGAGCTAACCCCCTCACAATATATATATATATATATATATATATATATTTAGCAATTTTGCAATTTTGACATGTGTTAATAAAACCGTACATATCATCACAACTACTTTGTGCATCCAGGTGGATTATAACTTGTTTTTTAGGACTTTCATTCGATGGTAAATGGTTATGGATATCTCATGACTTTTTTTTTTATTATCAAAGAAAAACTGGCCCAAAATAGTAAAAAAATAAAAGTTTTTAATTTAGCTGTATAACTTTGTTTTTAATTTAGCTATATATTTCTTATTATTACCATAACCTACCACCAAAGGACAGTACAGCCCAAAACAATAGTGCTGATTTTGCTTTTTTTATCCTACCTAAAACGCACTGACACTAACTGACACTGATACTAAAAAAAGAAAAAAATTCACAGAGGAAAAAAAAACGGGCTTCACATTGACTGATCAATCGGAGGCTATCACAGCGATCAGGTGACTGGGAATCAGGAGTTCTGAGTCCTGATCACTAGCACGAGGCCTGGGGCTCTCCGTGAGTGCTGCAGCATGCTCCTAACACAAAGGGAGATACTCAAATATGCACCCCCACGGAAAAAAACCCAGTCCAGTGGGGCCGCATATTTGCATACAGTCGGCATGAAGGAGTTAAAAAAAACTGTATACAATGAGGCATGATGCCAACCCCTCTGAGAAGAAGACTTGGGGTTTACATATACTATACTCACTTGTAATTTATGCTTCATTTAGACCACATCCTACTTCAGAGAAAGTGAAAAATCCTAGAAAAGCAAAATATACAGTGCCTTGAAAAAGTATTCATACCCCTTGAGAGTTTTCACATTTTGTCATGTTACAACCAAAAACTTAAATGTATTTTATTGGGATTTTATGTGATAGACCAATACAGAGTGGCACATAATTGTGAAGTGGAAGGAAAATTATAAATGGTTTTATTTATTTTTTACAAATAAATATGTGAAAAGTGTGGCGTGCATTTGTATTCAGCCCCCTTTACTCTAATACCCCTAACTAAAGTCTAGTGGAACCAATTGCTTTCAGATGTCACCTAATTAGTAAATAGAGTCCACCTGTGTGCAATTTAATCTCAGTATAAATACAGCTGTACTGTAAAGCCCTCAGAGGTTTGTTAGAGAACTTTAGTAAACAAACAGCATCATGGAGGCCAAGGAAAACACCAGACAGGTCAGGGATAAAGTTGTGGAGAAGTTTAAAGCAGGGTTAGGTCATAAAAAAATATCCCAAATGTTGAACATCTCACGGAGCACTGTTCAATCCATCATTCGAAAATAGAAAGAGTATGGCACAACTGCAAACCTACCAAGACATGGCCATCCACCTAAACTGACAGGCCAGGCAAGGAGAGCATTAATCAGAGAAGCAGCCAAGGGGCCCATGGTAACTCTGAAGGAGCTGCAGAGATCTACAGCTCAGGTGGGAGAATCTGTCTACCGGACAACTATTAGTCGTGCACTCCACAAATCTGGCCTTTATGGAAGAGTGGCAAGAAGAATGCCATTGTTGAAAGAAAGCCATAAGAAGTCCAGTTTGCAGTTTGCGAGAAGCCATGTGGGGGACACAGCAAACATGTGGAAGAAGGTGCTCTGGTCAGATAAAAAAACAAAATTTAACGTTTTGGCCTAAAAGCAAAATGCTATGTGTGGCAGAAAACTAATGACCTGTACACACGATCCGAAAATCGTACGAAAACGGTCGTCCGAGGAAGAATCGTACTATTTTCAGATCGTGTGTACACTACTTTCGAGAGCCGATCATGACAGTTCATCTGATATTATTCAATCAGACAAGCGCGAACATTTTCCTCGTAGGATACCAGATCGTACGATTTTCATATAGTCAGTATAGTTGTCGTCTGAAAATACAATACAAATACATTACAACACATGACATCACTTCCGATTTTGTTTTCTGTCGTATGGGAATTTTCACGACTTTAGTAACCTATTCAATTTCTACTTGCGACTATTAAGCAAAAAAAGTTGTACGATCTGTCGTACGATATTCGGATCGTGTGTACGGGCCATAACACTGCACATCACCCTTAAACATGGTGGTGGCAGCATCATGTTGTGGGGATGCTTTTCTTCAGCAGGGATGGGGTAGCTGGTCAGAGGTAATGAGAAGATGGATGGAGCCGAATACAAGAACACATCTTAGAAGAAAACCTATTAGAGTCTGCAAAAGACTTGAGACTGGTGCAGAGGTTCACCTTCCAGTAGGACAATGACCCTAAACATACAGCCAGAGATACAATGGAATGGTTAAGATCAAAGCATATTCATGTGTTAGAATGGCCCTGTCAAAGTCCAGACCTAAATCCAATTGAGAATCTGTGGCAAGACTTGAAAATTGCTGTTCACAGACATTCTCCATCCAATCTGATAGAGCTTGAGCTATTTTGCAAAGAAGAATGGGCAAAAATGTCACTCTCTAGATGTGCAAAGCTAGTAGCGACATGCCCAAAAAGACTTGTAGCTGTAATTGCAGCGAAAGGTGATTCTACAAAGTATTGACTGAATACAAATGCAAACCACACTTTTCACATATTTATTTGTAAAATAAATTGAAAACTATTTATAATTTTCCTTCCAGTTCACAATTATGTGCCACTTGGTGTTGGTCTCTCACAAAAAATCCCAATAACATAAATTTACGTTTTTGGTTGTAACATGACAAAATTTGGAAAATTTCAAGGGGTATAAATACTTTTTCAAGGCACTGTATGTGCTGCCATCACATATTATTTATACCACACAAAAGTAAACAAAAATATTCTATAATATTTATAACAATTCAGATAAGGCGTATATTCCACTTGGTTTCACTTACCTGAGTGGTGCGTTAATGAGGATCTTCCATATGATCACAAAAAAAAACACTGGACTTGCTGATGGTGAAAACAGTTCACCATGTCTGCGAATGTGTCAACACAGCTCCTAACATTCTCCACAAGAAGCGCATGTGACCGGGTGAGAATCCAAGAGAACAATGGGGAGACAGAGGCAAACAGTTGTCACCCTGTAACAGCAAGTGCCTGAGAAAGGTCCTTAAAGGGGTTGTAAAGGTTTGTGTTTTTTCACCTTAATGCATCCTATGCATTAAGGTGAAAAAACACCTGGCAATGACGGCCCCCCAGCTCCCCCGTTTTACTTACCTGATCCCGTTCATCTGCTGTGCGCGTCCCCGGCGTCCTCTTCTCTACAGAGTCTGGCCGTTGATTGGCTAGATTGGATAGATTGATAGCAGCGCAGCCATTGGCTCACGCTGCTGTTAATCACATCCAATGAGGTGGCGCACAGGGGGGCGGGGCCGAGTGATACAATCGGCGGCTATATCTGCCAGCTGTATCACAGCGTACCCGAAAGCTAACTATTTAGGAAAGAGCTTCCCATGAAGGGTGTTAGCTCTTGCTGGGAGGAGCTGAGACAGCCGCAGAGGGACCCCAGAAGACGAGGATCGGGGCCACTCTGTGCAAAACGAACTGCACAGTGGAGGTAAGTATAACATGTTTGTTATTTAAAAAAAAAAAGAAACAAACCTTTACAACCACTTTAATTGATTGCAGAAACACTAGGTTATATTTTATTAACGTTGCTGATTTAAAAGATTGAACATTACTTTTGAAATCACATTAACAATCACATTAAATTTACATCTATTTTAACCCTTAATACTTATTATTATTATTATTATTATTATACCATAACACTTAACCAAATATAGCTCTAAGGGTCCATTCATACATATTCGTTTTAACGTTTTATCACATTTCAACACTTGTTCACAGGCTAGCCACTGTTTTCAACTGAGCAAGATCACATGCATGCATTGCACCAACGCAGACTGTGAATTCTTTTTTTTTTGCATGACCCATAGAATAAATTTACTGTGCGTTTTCATGTACTGTCTACATTTAACAATGCAAATTGAATACACACCCAAATACATAGGTGAGGAACATGCTTAACCGCTTGCTGACCAACCGCCATCATTATACTGCGGCAGGTTGGCTCTCCTGGGCAAATCGCCGTAGGTGTACGTCAGCAACTTTAAGAGCGATAGGGGGCGCAGGCGCTGCGCGTGTCTGCCGGCCACCCGCAGGCGCTCCATAGAGAGCCAGAACGGGGATCTGTGTGTGTAAACACACAGATCCCCATTCTGACAGGGGAGTAGAGAGAGATCTGCTGTTCCTAGTGATCAGGAACAGCGACCTCTCTTCTCCTCCAGTCAGTACACTGCCCCCACAGTTAGAAACACCTCCCTGGGGAACACTTAACCCCTTGATCGCCCCCTAGTGTTAACCCCTTGCCTGCCAGTGACATATACAGTATAAATATATTTATACAACATCGCATGACCGCGCAATTGTCAGTGAAAGCGACGCAGTGCCGTATCACAAAAAATGACCTGGTCATTAAGGGGGAAAATCCTTCCGGTCCTTAAATGGTTAAACCATTAAACCAAACCCTAACATGCTAACATAAATGTACCTGCTAAACCCTACATTATAACTTCCATTAACCTAACCCCTAAAACTAGCTTAACCCTATAGTATCAGCACTGATGGGAACCTGTCTGGTGCCTACATCTCAGAACTCAAAGGAACTAATTTCTATTCATCTATCTTGTTGATCAATCATTTTGAGAACCTTAGAACAGGACAACAATCATCTAATTTCTATAAGTACCCTTACATTTTATTAGTGAAGGGATATTCTTTTATTTGGTGTTAGAATAAAATAATATAAAGGTAAAAACAGTTCTTATATTGATATCCTTGGTAATAATATTAAATTCTACTGATGTTTTTATTTTGAAGGGTTTGCAAAGTGTTCTTTTGTCAGCTGTAGAAGAAAGTATATAAATAATACAACAAACTTCTAGGAAAGTCAATAAATAGCAATAAATGGAAGGAAGCTCAAAAGATATGACACTTCACCTGGATTTAAAAGAAAAATAAATGTCTAACAGGGTGAATCGCCAAAATACAATTCTAGTGATTTTAACAAAAAAAAAAGAAAAAAGAAGGAAATCCCTTGTTCCCTAATATTGAATAAAGTGACTTTGTCATTAGTCTGTGCCAATTTATAGTCAACACATTTAAATATTTGATGGAATTTTCAATGCATGTTGGAATATTGCATAGTTGTGCAGGGAATGTTATTTAAGGTAAGGTTATTTATTGTTATTTAAGTTTTTTTTTTGGGCTCCTGGATTATAGACACTCTGTTATCCAAAAAACGAATGCTGTAGTTATAGTATAAAGTGTAGGCACTCAGAGCAGCGGTCTCCAAACTTTTAAAACAAATGGCCAGTTTACTGCCTCTCAGACTTTAGGGGGACCAGACTTTGATCATTGGAAGCAGAAAATGGTGTCAGTGGGAGGAATAGTGCCACATCTTTGGTGTCAGTGGGAAGAATAGTGCCTGATTGTTGGTATCAGTGGGAGGAATCATTGGTGTCAGTAGGAGGAATTTCCCCTCGTTATTAATGCCAGTGGGAGGAATAGTCCCTCATCATTGGTGTCATTGGGAAGACTAGTCCCTCATTGTTGGTGTCCAGTGGGAGTGGGAATAGTGGCCCAAGAGCCAGATAAAAGCAAACAAAAGGCTGCAGTCGGCCCGGCAGTTTGGAGACCACTGACCTAGTGGATTAGAGGTGCTCATACCTACAGCTTCTCATACCCTACTGTCACAGCTACAAAATCAAAGGCTGCCCACGCCTCCATGACTCCTGCACACTCCTGTTGGCCAGTGATGCTGTCCATCATCAGGGACTTGGCAAAGAGCTCCAACTTTTAAATGGCAAAACTTTAAATAATTATAAATGGCATTCCAACTTACTTAGACAGCACACTGTAATACACTTGTGTTGTTGCAAACCATAATGCACAGATATAAACAGTTTGTAAGGTGTATTTCACTGCATTGTAAAAAAATGCTTCTTATTACCAGAAAAAAATATGGAGGCTTCCCCTGATGATCTCACTAGTTGCCTTGTTGTTCTTGAATTCGCTAGGTTGAGACATGGACCCAGAATACATATACATATCATAAAAGTAAGAACTACCAATTTGAATTCTGACTTAAGCCTCATGCACACGATCGGACGTCCATCGGACAAATCCGTGGATTTTTGTCCGAAGGGCGTTGTCTGTGAACTTGTTCTGCATACAGACGGCAGAACACTACGTGTTTTTTAAGCTCTTTTCTTTAGCGCCACCCTTTGGGCAACTTCTGCTAATGTTGTCTGATGGTTAGCATTGGTTCTGGGCATGAGTGTTTGTACTTTGGGTTTTAGTCCGACGGATGTGTGTACACACGATCGGATAATCCGACGGAACACATTTGTTGTCGTACAATTTGAGAGCATGCACAGCCAACATTTGTTGTCGGAGCATACAAGCGGTCGGATTATCCGACAAAACACGTCCATCGGACAATTGTTGTCGGAATATCCGATCGTGTGTACGGGCCTTTAGAATGTACAGAAGCCATCAGATCATCTTGACAGCCAGAGAATTCGTATTTTCAGAAGAAAAGGTTGGCCATGGCAACCTTTATACTTCCTCCATACAGGCTTTGAAGCTCTAATTAAGTCTTGTATGTGTAACTTCATTCACATCTGAATCCTCTAGAAAACTAAGCCTACAAACTACTGTGCATCAGACAAAAAGCTCCTTACAGGTACTGCTTGAAGCAAATAAATAAATTCAACCTTTGGCACAGGCAGCTACTTAAACATAAGATCAACAGCTTCAGATATAAATAGTGTTACCCACAGACAGGGGAAACACAGACTGGGGACAGAATATTGCAAAGGCAAAATTCATATCAGTCAGCTGGCATGTATATTCAGTAAATCATATCTGATAACAGCTAACGACTTGTAATATTTCAAGATCCCCTGCTCTCTTTTGTCTCTGAGCCGAAAATATATTTTATGTAATAAAATACTATTTGACTTAAAAAAAAAAAAACTATGATTAACACATTAAAAACCATTAAGTGTATAATTATGAGGATCGTTTTACATTTAGACACCATTTTTTAAACCCAGAAATAATACCTCCTGAAACTTTAATTATCGAAAAAAGAAAAAGACATGTTATCTTCTCTGACAAAGATTAAAATCAATTTAATTGCTTCTCGGTTTCTCGACGTGATTCTTGCTGTGAGTCAAACAACCAAAAAGAAGAATTAATACTGCAGCTGTTAATCAAGTGACATGCAAACATGAAGCCCAATTGATGAAAAGGAGAGGGGGGTACATTGAATGCCTTTATTTGTGTATGTGTTGGGTTTGGATGTGTGTGCATTCAAATATAACTGTGCTTAATTTCTGCAGTCTGAGAAACGGTAAGTTGGAGTATAGCCTGAAGAAACAAGACTTTTCATTGTCAAGTATCTAGTAAAATTCTCTTGTCAAATTGGAGACTCGTTCCAAATTAAATCTGCCCTAAGGTGCCTGATTCTGCAATCTATGGTGTGAAATTATGAAGCAGAACAAAAAAAAAACACCACCCAGGCAAGATTGATGTTTTCCCTGTGCACTCGGCATAACAATATATTTCTCCAGCGCAGACACCAGCAGCATCTAGAGGTCAAAATTCAACTAGATCACTAAAATTAGAAATTGTATTAAAGAAGAAGAGCCAGCTAGAATAAATCATACCTACTTTATCAGATAATGGGAGAGATGCATGTTGCATTTACCATGTACGTTCACCTGCTTTATCACTGTTTGTTTTAAAAAAACAAAAAAAACAAGGGATTGTGAGCCAATGGCAACCCTCAGGATTTATGGGGACACAGAAAGAAATTTCTCCATTGACTTATTGATTAGTCACTGATGTAGTCAGGGTGTTTTTTTCTATGTGTCAGAAGCAATAATTTAGGACTAGCTGTTGCTTTGTCTGGTATATGGGGCTTGTCTCATTATGTGATAAATGAGCTTGAGTTTTCTTTTGGTACAGAATTATTGGCTTCACGTGCTATCACATTTTTAATATAAACAAAATAAATTAATCTGAATTTTAGTAAGATGGTTTGTATTATTAAGAATGCATTGTCTATCAGGGGTAGTTTACCCTCATTTTATTGTAAAAGGCACCAGTCAGGGGCCTGATAAAAAAGGGATACCTGCTGGCTACAAAAAAGCCTTGTGACTGCTCTCAGGCGCTCCTGCAAATTCATCTACTTTGGCTCGCCAGCAATTGCTCTTCCAAAAGAACTATATATTATGTCCAGTTCCACTGTTACATTTCCCATTGTTTTATATTGTACATGGAATCAGTGAAGTTTTCAAAGCTTTAACATATTTGCATGCTTCATTGACTGTAGCATAGTAAAAAAAAAATGTCTGGTTCCCATATCACTTTTTTAGAATATTGCCAATTTTCAAAGAATTTTAAATCTAAATTTTTACATATATTAGATGGGGGCTGCCATCTGAGCCTCTTTTAGAGAAATAGGCTTCTTTTACATTTTACACTACTTTGGACTTTAAAATTACTGTGATGGGGTCTCACTTTTTTAGAAGTCACTATTGTAACCTGAACTGTAGAAAGGGGTTATATCCTGAAGCCTCGTACACACGGCCGAGATTCTCGTCGGAAAAAACATGTCGTTTTTTTCGACGAGATTCTTGGACAAGAAACTTGTCCCGGCCGAGTGTACACACGCTCGATTCAAAGAACCCGCGGTTCTTTGAATGGAGCGTACGCGGTGACGTCATCGACTACGACGAGCATGCGCTCGTCACATTTGATGCCGTCGCCGCCATCTTGGTATACCCTACCTATGCCTAGGAAGCTACCGCGCATGCGTCGAATTCATTTCGAACATGTGCGGGCTTCCGGGAGGACAGGTAAGTGTACACACACTCACTTTTCTCGTCGAGAAACATGCCGACGAGAATCTCGACGAGAAAATAGGGAGCAGGTTCTCTATTTTCTCGTCGAGATTACTTGTCGGTTTTCTTGACGAGAAACCATACACACAAACGAGTTTCTCGGCAAGACATCTCTGCCAGCAAGTTTCTTGCTGGTTCTTGCCGAGAAACTCGGTCGTGTGTACGAGGCCTGAGTCTACTTTGTCTCTGTTGAAATATCTTTGGTAGAATTGGCCCTCCTGGGTTGTGGCATATGGGTTTGGAGGGTTGAGATTAGCTTGAAATAGCTGTGGTGAGTTCTAGCATAACACACAGTGGGGTTAACTTACTAAAGCATTGTGATTCCGCTGCAAGATGATTCCAGGAATTTATCAAAGAGCACACTTCCCGGATAAGGGCCGCAGTTGAGCGCAGATATCCACAGCACTGAGTAGTGTGTAGTGGACCATAGTGCAGACAACATAAAAATCATTATCCAGAGACAATGGAATACAATTTTCATTCTTATATGAATAGCTACCAGAAATGCATGCAAAAGATGTGTGAAATATATGTTCTTTTTTTTATCTTTATTTTCACATTTGCAAAAAGAAAGAGAGAATAATACAAACATTCCCAGAGAAATCAACAGAATGGTTTACAAAGGGATATCAGCAGGATTCTACAAACAATATGGGAAAGGATATACCATCAGTCTAGTAACGAGAAAGATGTGGAAAGTGCAAAGGGGATTGTAGGGGTAGAGGGGTGGGGAAAGGAGGGGGGGTGAAGGAGGGGTACAGAAAGGCTGGAGGATAACCAACAAAAAAATGAAGGTATAACCAAAGAGAGGAAGGGAAGGAACAACACAATCCATGAACATAGTGTATTCAAGTAATTTCCCCGTCAACAAGGTCAACAAGTATCTGTATGAATCGTAAAGGACAAAGCGCATCTAGACAAATCTCCCTAATTACAGCATCAATTGGTATATACAAGTCAGAGGAAAGAAAATCAAACCATAAGGCCCAATAAGCATTTTGTATACGTATTTGCGCAAACTCCTTGGCCTCCATAATATCATGTACCCTCTGTAGCCACTCCTTGACTTTGGGAATTCTTAGGGATTTCCAGTGAATTGGAATAAGGCATTTGCCAGCATGAGGCACCAAGGGGCATTTATAGGACCACACCTACTTCTTTGTGTCGTAAAATAGCATAGGGAGAGGGTCATCTGCAATCTGGTGGTGTGTGTCACTTGGTTGATTAAATTACGGACCTCAACCCAAGAGTGGAGAAGAGGACAGTCCCACCACAAGTGTAGAAAGGTGCCCTTCTAGCCACAACCCCTCCAGCAGAGGGCAGATACCATCTGTAAAATATGGAACCCTATACTACCTTGCCAGGAATTTATAACAAGATTCTTGGACTTCGGAGGAAGTATGGGCTAGTGTCGTTAGGCTTCTACCCAACTCCTTCTCCCATTCTCTGATGTAGAAGGGGGTCATAATAGTCAGTTTCTCTAATAAAAACCTTTTACAGTTTGGAGAGCAAATGGGTTGAGTCATCTCTATCTAGGCACATAGCCTCGAACCTAGAAAGGAAGTCACTGTGTCGCAACTTGCAAGCCATCTCTCAGTGTTTTGAAAAAGTTTTAAGCTGCATATGTTTCCAGCCATCCTTCCTGAGACCCTCCCCAACACCTAAAAAAAGACCAAATCCTCCCGTGGGTAAACCAAGGATGACCTCTGAAATATATGTTCTAAGACAAAGCTCACCTCATATCCAAGCAGACACAATCAACACATATCCAGAATGGACATCCATTGTTACTACCTGGCATTTTTATTTATTTTTTCAATTTTCTTTTATGCACTCACATATAAATGAACTTTTCACCATCATACACAGTGCATCTTCACTTTCATCTTGTTCCATGTTCACCTTTATTATTCTTCCACTTGTACCTTTTTGTTTTACACACATTCCCTTACATTTTACATTTTACATTTTACATTTTACAAACCAGTAGCTACACACCCCGAAGGTAATGTACTCACCAGATACTAGATGGTAATGCGCCTGTCAGCTCCTCTCCAGATCTTCCGTCAGCTCCCTTCAGGAAATCCTATGGCTGCAGAGTGACAGGGATGGGGTACCAGGCGGTAAGAACTTGAATATGGTGTATCTACCTCTTGCAATGTTCTGTACAGCAGAGTTTAGGCTAAGCTGCTCTGGTATTCCACTTCATATGCAGCAAATGTTATCTCTCCAACCACTGACCACCATGAGCTCAGGGAGCTGACGGAAGATCTGGAGAGGAGCTGACAGGCGCATTACCATCTAGTATCTGGTGAGTACATTACCTTCGGGGAGTGTGTCTACTATGACAATGATGGAAGTATGAACTAAATCACACGATACTGACCAGCTGGGAAATTTAAGTGTTTGATAAGGAGGTTATCATTTTCCCTATGAGAGACACTATCAATTGTGGAAGACTACCGTTTACTTTCTCATTTGGCATTTTGATCCTTGAAGATATTGGCTTCAACCTGTTTGATATTAGCAGCTTGTGGACGTTGGTGTTCTGGAGAACTATTAACTCTCTTGGTTTAGTTAGTACTTCACCGCATGGTGATGGTGAAGATTTTTAAGCTTTGAAGCTAACAAACTGCAGGATATATTTATATATCAATGGTGGAATTTTACATTTCACGCAAGCGCTGTTAATGTTTTATCTATTGGAACATACCTCTTATATCTGTTACTTTTATTATAACGACAGCTAATTTGCAGGTCATTTATATATTTGTCTTTGAGCGCTAGGATCAGATACACCTCAATGACCATTCTGATATATTTATAAACCACAAATAAATAGATGATAAACAAATGTTAAAAGCTGCAACCAAAAAATGTGCTCTGACACTGTGATAAAGTGAAAAATGTGTGTAGTTGGGCTAAAATCAACCTACTATTTATAAAAATAGATCATAAAAATGTAAACAGTGAAAATAAAATTGTGTGATAAAATCCAATAATCACAAACAAATTCAATAATTCAAGATGTGTGAACAGTTCAAATTCAGGAAAAATATATAGAGGAAATGTCCATAGGGTGTGGATGGGCTTGCCTAAAAAATATGCAGTCTCTGCAAATGATTCCCTGCTGTTAGTATGCCATCCTAATTCACAGACATGCAGGTGAAGGTTTCAGGTGTTTTTCACATGGATTCCTTTTTCACTAATGCTCCGTGCAGCATAACTCTCAAAAGGAACCAGAAACAGTAAACCATAGCACAATATGCTGTTGTTATATTGTAATTTGCAATAAGTGCCAAATAACTCACATTTGATCAATAGGACAAGCGCATTTTACGATCAGATACACTCTAGAGCTCTCTCAGTGTCCTGGGTTCGTCACGCAGGTTTCCGTTGCATCAGAGGGGGCGGGGTCACCCGCACATCACTGGGTAAGCCCGGGTTTCCCCTTGTGTCAGAGGGGGATGGGGTCACGTGACGGGTGGCCCCATCCTCAGCTACATAAGACCTGTCAGGCTGCGGCGACGATATTCCCAGGGTGTCTTCGGTGGAGACAGGATGCGCTGCGCTGGACATCTCATTGCTGGAGCCTGGACCTAGATGGAGAGAAGATCATCCACCGCTGGACCCCAGAGAGGAGAGCATCCATCGCAGCATACCAACAGCGTTGGAGTGGAGACCGAGAGTGGATTACCACCGCTGGAATCTTTTTTTTTTAATAAAGGACTTATCCCAACGGTGTCTGTGTGTATTTTTACAATTCTTTACACTTTCTTTGTGAAATGGTAGGAGTACAATGTACCCCTTACCAGTTCACATAGGGGGGGCCGGGACCAGGGGGTTCCCTTTGTTAAAGGGGTCTTCCAGATTCCGATAAGCCCCCGCCCGCAGACCCCCACAACCACCGGGCAAGGGTTGTGGGGATGAGGCCCTTGTCCCCATCAACATGGGGACATGGTGCTTTGAGGGGTCACAGACTCCCAAAGCATCCTCCCCATGTTGAGGGCATGTGGCCTGGTACGGTTCAGGAGGGGGGGCTCTCTCTCGCCCCCCCCCCCTCTTTTCCTGCAGCCTGCCAGGTTGCGTGCTCGGATAAAGGGTCTGGTATGGATTTTTGGGGGGAACTCCACGCCATTTTTTTTACATTTGGGGTGGAGTTCCCCTTAAAATCCATACCAGACCTGAAGGGTCTGGTATGGATATTTGGGGGGAACCCCACATCATTGTTTTTTTTTATTTGATGCAGGGTTCCCCTTAATATCCATACCAGACCTGAAGGGCCTGGTAATTGAATTCGGGGGGATCCCCACGCATTTTTTTTTTTTTATCAATGACTTTTCTCTGTATTGCCGGGAGCCGACAATTCATTATAGCCGCGAGTACTTTTAAATTACTTTTTTTCCTTCAGAAATTACACTTTGTGCAGGGACAGTTCTAAGCACAGGAAACACACCCCTAGGTACGAAATTTAAAGGAATATTTCACTTTTATTGTTTCACATTAAGCATTATTAAAATCTCTGCTTCCGAAAAAACAGCTATTTTTAAAACTTTTTTTTGCATTGATACATGTCCCCTGGGGCACAACACGGGTCCCCAAACACTTTACAATGAAAATAACTTGCATATAAGCCTTTAAAATGAGCACTTTATATTTTTCATGTTCGAGTCCCATAGACTTTAACCGTGTTCAGATGTTCAAACAAATTTATTGCCTGTTCGCATGTTCTGATGCGAACCGGCTCATCCCTAGTGTTGGGTACACGCTCCAGGAGGATGCCCAGCGTTTTGAAGGCTCCGATGATGGTACCCAGCTAGAGAAAGGCAGTAACGTGAGGCCAGAGAGAGGGGGTGCCCAAGAAGGACAGCAATCTGGCAGTCATGTTCCCCCAGCTGCAGCATACTGCCAGGTTTGTGTCACGGTCTGGAGTCAGGCTCAGAGGCCAGTAGCTATAGCAGCAGAGCGGGTATTCACACAGGTCACCCTGGCTGATGACACAGGTTCACCTGAGGTGCGGGGTCTAAGCACTGACCGGTATTCACCAGGGCTCCTAAAGGTGGAGATGGGATTCGCTGCGTGTCAGTGCCAGGTCGCGGTCCTCAGGTTAGCCCCACCAGGAGGTGAGCAAACCGGGGTCCGGAAGCAGATAATACAGGTAGGGATCAAGCAGAAGCATAGTCGGGGACGAGCCAAAAGTCGGTAACAGATAGTTGCAGGTTGGGATTCAGCAGAAGCGTAGTCGGGGACGAGCCAAAAGTCGGTAGTGAGTGGTAGCAAAGATGCGGTCGGCAGCAGTAGACAGGAGCAAGATATTGGCTGGTGAAGACACAATATTCTGGCAACCAGGAAGTGCAGGGACATGGCTTAAATCAGGAAGTTCATGGGAGGAGCAAAGGGTTCAAGGTTCAAGGCAAACAAGATTCAAGACAAGAAAGAGCATTCAGTGAATTGTCTAATGAACTATCCAAGGAGCTGTCCAGCAATCCAGGTGGCTCAGCAAGCAGAGTCACCACCAGACACACCAGAGGTCCCAGGTTCAAGCCCTGGTCCTAAAAGTACTCCCCTCCTCCCCTGGACGTCTTAAGGCCAGGTTTCTGGGGAAACCTCTGGTGGAATTCCCTTGTTAATCTAGGGGCATGAACATTCTTTTCAGGGTCCCAAGAATTTTCTACTGGCCCATATCCTTCCCATTGAACCAAATATTGCAATTTGTTCCTAGAGATCCTGGAGTCAAGAATTTTTCCCACCACATATTCTTCTTCACCCTGTACCTCAACAGGTGGAGGAGGAGGATGAATTCGTCCAGAAAAAGTATTTTCATGAAACTGCTTGAGTAGCGATATATGAAAAACAGGGTGAATCTTCATATTGTCAAGAAGTTTTAGGCAAAAAGTGACCGGGTTGATTTGAGCAGAAATCTCAAAAGGTCCCATAAACTTTTAACCCAACTTAGCACATGGAACCTGAACCTTTAAATTTTTGGTAGATAACCAAATTTTGTCACCTACGTGAAAGGTGGGAATAGACCTACGGTGTCTGTCAGCGGCCTTCTTGTAATATTCCTGCGCCTCCTTCAATGTATCAGTCAATCTCTCCTGGATCTCAGGTAATGAAGTTAGTCTGTTGGTAACAGCAGGAATTTAAGTTGAGATAGGGAGATCAGGATTAAAAACTGGATGATACCCGGTGTTTAAGAAAAATGGGCTTTGGGAAGTGGAGCTATGTTTAGAGTTATTATAAGCAAACTCTGCCGTAGGAAGGTAGTCCACCCAGTCATCCTGGAGATAACTCACAAAACATCGAAGGTATTGCTCCAGACCATTAGACTGTGGATGAAAAGCTGAGGACAGATTAATTGTTACACCCAAAGCTGAGCAAAAACTTCTCCAAAATTTTAAGGTAAACTGTACCCCTCTGTCAGACACCACATCATCAGGAATTCCATGAAGTTTAAAAACTTCTCTAACCATTACCTCAGCAGTAGGTTCGGCGGAGGGTACCCCCTTAACTGGAATAAAATGAGCCATCTTAGTGAGACGGTCAACCTTTTGAAAGAGGAAGGTCGACCACAAAGTCCATAGAAATTGACCCCCATGGCCTAGTGGGAACAGGCAGTGGTAGAAGTAACCCCAGAAGAGAAGATCGGGGTGTCTTATTGCGAGCACAGGTTAGACAAGAAGCCACATATCTCTTTACATCTTTCTTGTACCCAGGCCACCAAAAGGAACGTGATAAGAGTTCTTCTGTCTTAGAAACCCCAAAATGACCAGCAAGTTTAGAGTCGAGTACCAACCTGAGGGCTTCTACCCGAACTGATTCAGGTACATAGAGGCAATGCGCTTGAGTCCAAAAACCATTGTTGTACTTGAGGTTTATGTCTTTAGGAGGGTTATTAAGAAGCGGGTCATTCTCATACCCCTCCTTGAGGAGATTAAGAAATGTCCTTGAACTTGTGGCCCCTAGAAAGTTCTTTTGAGACAGGATTGTACATTCAGAGTTGCTTTCCTGGAGAGGCCCAGGCAACATCCGTGATAGGGCATTAGCCTTACTATTCCTTGACCCAGGGCGGTATGAGATAACAAAATTGAACCTGGAGAAGAAAAGGGTCCAACGTGCTTGTCTAGATGACAACCTTTTAGCAAACCTAATAAATTCTAAATTTCTATGATCGGTGAGAACGGTTACAGGGTGCTTAGCCTCTTCCAGCAGATGCCTCTACTCAGAAAATGCTTCCTTAATTGCGAGCAGTTCCTTGTTTCCAATGTCATAATTCTTCTCGGCTGGAGACATCATTCGAGAGAAATAAGCGCAAGGATGAAGCTGCATTTTTTCTCCAATTCGCTGAGAAAGGATAGCTCCCACAGCAGAATTTGAAGCATCAACTTCTAGGATGAAAGGTAGTTCTGGATCTGGATGTACCAGTATTGGTGCAGAAGTGAAGAGAGTTTTCAGTTTACTAAAGGCAGTCTGTGCCTCAGGTGACCACAAAAAGGGCATCCCTTTCTTTGTCAGCTGTGTAATTGGAGCAATTACCTTGGAGAAATTCCTTATAAATCTTCTGTAAAAGTTGGCAAATCCAACAAATCGCTGTATCTCCTTAACATTCCTAGGGACAGGCCAATCCACCACTGCTTTGATCTTATCAGGATCCATGCTTACCCCTTCAGAAGAGATTATGTATCCCAAGAACTGGATCTGAGTTTGTTCAAACTAGCATTTCTCTAGTTTGATGTAAAGTTGATTCCGCCTTAGTCTCTCGAAAACAATACAGACATGTATAACGGCACCCCAAATATCAAAGGGGGTAAAGCCGTTTAAGATATCTTCCCTGTCCTGGACACAAATTCACTGTCGATCCTCCACAGCCAGACGACCCCTTCCCATAGGAATCAATCCTTCTGAAAGAACGAGACGCACTCTGTATCTTTCCAAGGATAGACTGACTTTATTAAGAAAAACATTGTACTTTTTATACACATGCAATATTGCATTAACCTAAAATGAACAATGGTCCAGCTCCACCCACAACATAACCAGACCCAATACACATAATTTTGACACCTGTTAGGAGACAACAGGTTCTAATCCCCTTTTAGTTTAAATGACTAAATGACTTGTTAGGCTAGCTTTTGTCTCCCAATCAAAAGACTTTACACAATAGAACGACCTTCAATACACATCTCACAATGAAAGGATATGTAGCCTGTCTGTCTGAGTACAATCCACACAAGTATAGAATTAATTATCCCTATTCACACTAAAAGGGTCTTCAGACGCCCTTTTAGATTCATTTACATCACAACTGGCAGGTAACACATCTCTCAATTAACCTGTTGAGTTCAGAATAAAATAATCAGTACATATTGTGGACTAATATTACTATTTCAATTTCAAGCAATCCAAGCCATATTCTTAATGTCCATGGTTTCCTGGCTCACCCTGCGTCCAAAGTGACCCCCCTGTCACACATCTCCCCTTTTGGCAGGAGACTAACACAGGAGGTGACCCCAGACGGGTTGACTCTGAAGTTAGTCCATAGGTACATTCTTCTAATGCCGGTATCCACACAGTACCCCCAATAAATTGCTCCAAACAGAGCATTACTTACCTAGCCAACCTCTGCCTTTCTCAGAGAACATACCCGCCGCTGGGGAGAAGACAGGGTGACTGGGCTCAGTCCGTCATGCTGTTGGGGATCTGGGCCGACTGCCCAGCATCCCTGGGGTATACAAGTGGAGACTGAAGTCCCATCCACTTGTGGTAGGTGAAAATCCCCCAGTGCTTGCAAAGCAAGGCTGACATCCTCCTGTCTCAGTGTCACACCATTTTCTGGGGTTGGGTCAGTGAAGACCGAAGTCCCATCCAGTACCACAGGAACTCCCTCTTCTGTTAGTTGAGAGCAGAGGCCCGCGGCACTCTGCTCTGTTGCCAGCTCTTCTGCTGGGTTGCTGTTAGTGGAGACCGTAGTCCCATCCACTGATATCAGCTCAAGTTGCAGTTGTGTGCAGAGGCCAGTAGCATTCTGCCCTGCTGCCAGTGATTCAGCTGGGGGTAAAAGCTTTACCACCTCAGCTTGTTGCTGGAGAGAGGGGCCAACTGCCCTGGCTCCCTGAAACTCCACAGTTGTTTCCGGTGCTGGGCAGAGGTTGCTATCACTCTGCCCTGTTGCCAGCACTTCTGCTGGGGACTCCACACCATCTGCTCTGGCTAACTGTTGGGGAGGGGAAAGGGCTGCTTCTCCTCCCTGCATCTCTGAAATCCCCTGGGAAAGAGGAACCATCACCTTCTCACCTCGGGCCTCCAAAACTGCCACGGGTGTAGAGCAGGGGTCTGCAGTACTCTGTCCTGCTGCCAGTACTTGGGCAGGCGATGCATAATCCCTAACATCCTCTGAACAGTCCCTTAAGTCCATACCTTCTGTAATCTGTGGCTGGGGAGATGAGCCAACTGCCCTAGCTCCCTGGAACTCCATATCATCCACTTCGGCTTTAGGGATAGAAATCTCCAGATTTTCCACTGCCGATTCTTCAGCCAGGCTAGCTCCCTGGAACTCCACATCATCCACTTCGGCTTTAGGGATGGCAATCTTCAGATTTTATTGGGTATTTGCAGCGCTTGCAGAAAGGTATGTGAGCAAAGGAAATGTGTCACAAATGCTTATAGCACAAACATCTATAAGTGAATGGCTTATATGACATATCATCAATTATGGTATAAAACAATAGTGAACAAACTTAAAGTTCATTAAATAGCAGTTATATCACTCCTGGAGAACTGAGTGTTTCCACACCAGAAATCAGTTGTTGGTTCCTAGATGAAAATTCCCTTCTAATGGCCCCGCTCATCAGATAGGGAAATAATAAGAGATCTCACCAACTAAAGTCCAGGCAGACTTCATCTCATGTAGATAGGCTCCATAGTACCAGCAGCAAAGGCATTTAAGTGACCATATGGAAAGAAAGGGAAAAATTCATGTGAAATACCGCTAGTAAACAGACAGCATGGCGCTGCTCACAAAGAGACTCACAGGACTGCAGTGATAAACGAGCGTCAGTGTTGTTTCCCGGGTACACAGCGTGCGTTCCACCGAAACCGGAAGTAGCGTCACTGGTTCTGAATTGGCCGGAAATTACGTCAACGCGTTTCGCCCCTCCTCCAGGGCATCATCAAGGACATGAATTTTTCCCTTGATATAACTGCTATTTAATGAACTTTAAGTTTGTTCACTATTGTTTTATACCATAATTGATGATATGTCATATAAGCCATTCACTTATAGATGTTTGTGCTATAAGCATTTGTGACACATTTCCTTTGCTCACATACCTTTCTGCAAGCGCTGCAAATACCCAATATTTTTTCCTTTTTGAGGTGATAGACCTCTTGTTGCAGCAGCTGCGGAACCATTAATTTATTTATTAATTATCACTGCACAGTCTGTCAGCGCGGGTTTTAATTTTTAAACATAATCTTCAGATTTTCCACTGTCGATTCTTCAGCCAGGATTTCATAGTTGTGAACTGGTATTTCCTGATAGTCCCAGGCAAAGGTAGCCCCGCCCTGCTGCTGAGCAGATTCTAGCAGCTGTCTGTAGGCGATCTCCGATTGCCGTATTTCCGCCATTCTCTGCTCATGTTGCCGCCCTAGTTCTCTCTTTTGTCGCTCTAGTTCTCTCTTTTGTCGCTCTCGTTCTCTCTCTTGTCGCTCTAGTTCTCTCTTTTGTCGCTGTAGTTTTTTCTCTTGTCGCTCATCCTGCAGCTGGATGCCTCTAATGGCTTCCTGTATGGCGGTCTCTGATGGGTTAGCACCATATAATGCCAACCGCTCTCGAACTCGTTGCTGAAACAAATCTTCAATTGACCGGGGTCTTGCATCACCATCCCTCTGGTCCATCTCGGCTCTCAAGTAGGTCTTTCAGCGTGGCTTTCTGCAGGCTGCATAGCTGGTCATTCACTGTGGTGGTTTGGAGTGTCCCAGGAACTGGAGGGAAAATCCTGCTGCTGCCAACCAATGTAACGGCACCCCAAATATCAAAGGGGGTAAAGCCATTTAAGATATCTTCCCTGTCCTGGACACAAATTCACTGTCGATCCTCCACAGCCAGACAACCCCTTCCCATAGGAATCAATCCTTCTGAAAGAACGAGACGCACTCTGTATCTTTCCAAGGACTGACTTTATTAAGAAAAACATTGTACTTTTTATACACATCCAATACTGCATTAACCTAAAATGAACAATGGTCCAGCTCCACCCACAACATAACCAGACCCAATACACATTATTTTGACACCTGTTAGGAGACAACAGGTTCTAATCCCCTTTTAGTTTAAATGACTAAATGACTTGTTAGGCTAGCTTTTGTCTCCCAATCAAAAGACTTTACACAATAGAAACCTAACGACCTTCAATACACATCTCACAATGAAAGGATTTGTAGCCTGTCTGTCTGAGTACAATCCACACAAGTATAGAATTAATTATCCCTATTCACACTAAAAGGGTCTTCAGATGCCCTTTTAGATTCATTTACATCACAACTGGCAGGTAACACATCTCTCAATTAACCTGTTGAGTTCAGAATAAAATAATCAGTACATATTGTGGACTAATATTACTATTTCAATTTCAAGCAATTCAAGCCATATTCTTAATGTCCATGGTTTCCTGGCTCACCCTGTGTCCAAAGTGACCCCCCTGTCACAACATGCTTGTGGTGTTCTTCCAAAGTATCAGAGAAAATGAGAATATCTTCCAAATATGCTATTACAAACTGATCAAGGAAATCTCGAAAAACATCATTAATAAAATGTTGAAAAGTTGCAGGAGCATTGCAGAGCCCAAAGGGCATGACCAAAGACTCAAAATGACCATATCTGGTTCTGAAAGCAGTTTTCCATTCATCTCCGGGACGAATGCGGACAAGGTTGTATGCCCCCCGTAAATCTAATTTAGTAAAGAGCTTGGCGGAGCGGAGTCTCTCAAGCATTTCTGGAATCAGTGGGAGTGAATAGCGATTCTTAATTGTGATCCTATTTAAATCTCTGTAGTCAATACACGGATGCAGGGTGGAGTCCTTTTCACCACGAAGAATAAGGCTGCCCCAGTAGAAGAGGTTGAGTGTCTGATAAAACCCTTCTCTAGATTCTCATTAATCCACTCCCTGAGCACCTTCAGTTCAGGTTCTGATAAAGAATAAAGGCACCCAAATGGTATTTCTGCCCCTGGAAGCAATTCAATGGGACAATCATTAGAGCAATGAGGAGGCAGCTGATGTGCGTTCTTTTTATCCCAAACGTCCAGAAACTCAAGATATTGTGGAGGTAGCTTGTCGTATGGCTTGGTAGTTACCAAAACTGCTTGTAAATCTTGGGTTGGTGGAGGGCTTATTTGATAAGATTCTTTGCAATGTATTTTGCAATGGTCAGATGTAAAGCTTAAAGAACGTGTTTCCCAGTTGATGGAGGGATTATGGATAGAGAACCAAGGGATCCCCAGGATAATAGGGAACTTGGGTGATGTGATCAGCTCAAAGCTGATAGTCTCCTGATGGTTAATCTCGATTAGGAGTTTAAGCGGGATGGTCTCGTGGGTAACTGGACCTGAAGACAAAGGTGAGCCATCCACAGTTTCCATATCAATAGGGGCAAGCTTATTTCTTATTTGAAGGTTATTACTTTGGGCAAATTCGATGTCCATGAATTTTCCCCCGGCCCCTGAGTCCAGCATAGCAGCGCAAGATATTTCATTGCTTTCCACAATAAGCCTTATTGGGATGACAAAGTGAGTTGATAAAGAATTAACTTTATTTGCTTCCTGAATCAAAGGAGAGACGGACTGAGAAATTGAGTTTATTTGTTCAGATACTGTAACATCCGTTGCTGCAATTGTTATTTTAAATGTATTGGGACAATTAACTGCATAATGTCCAGAGTCTCCACAATAAAGACACAAGTTCTCTGAACGTCGTCTTTTTTTTTTTTCTCCTGAGTGGTAATAGATCTTTTAATAGCAACCACCTGCATAGGTTCAGGAGTGTCACAATCAGGAAAAACTCTTGGACCCTTAGGAGGATACTGAGTAGTAGAAAAACGCATGCCACCATTACTGCCTAGGATTCCCAGTCTCTCCTTTCTCCTTTCAGTAAGTCTCTGATCAATTCAAATATATAATTTAATAAAAGAGTCCTTGACGGAACTGACTTTTTTGTGCTGCTGGATTCCAATTGGTATCTGAGATCCAACGTCGGAATTCAGTTGTGTACTCTGCAACAGAGCGTCTACCCTGCCGCAAATTGTGCAATTTTGCCTAAGAAATAGCGCAGTGGTTAGGATCATCGAAAACTTGGTTCATCGCAGCCACAAAAGAATCTAAATCATCCAGGACGACATCATCTTTCTCCACATAAGGGGAGGCCCAGGCTAAAGCTTCCTCAGTCAGGAGGTTGATAATAAACAGCACCTTTTTCCTGTCAGAAGTAAATGCAGCAGGTTGCATCTGAAAGTATATACGACATTGATTAAGGAACCCTCTATAATGGCGGCGGTCTCCGTTGAACTTAAGTGGTAGGGGCATTCGTGCATTAGTATCTACAGCAGCAGTATCTTGGGCACGAAAATCCCGCAATTGTTTATTCAGATCAAGGATTTCCTCTTGTAGTGCTTTTACTTCAATCTGTAACTCAGAAATTTTCTCCTGGTAGTGTGAGGGGGTTAGCTCGGCAGCGGGTGTGTGACCCCCGGGATGGGCTCCCCACACAAAAACAGGCCCAGCAAACGGAGGTTGTGGTTTTCAAAATCAAAAAGGTGCGGTTTATTTTCTATTTACAGTGACAAAACACAGCAAAGCAAAAGAAACATAAATAAAATAAATCCTGGTCAACTTGACCTCTGACTAAACATACAGGTTTCCTAACTAACAACTGGGATCAGCCTAGTGCTGTCCTAGTCCCTAAGTCCCTGGTTTTAAATGTCCAAGCAAATAGCCACACAGGCTTTGTCTCACCGCACAGGGGTTCACTCTCCCTAGACAGTCCACACAGGTCTGGTTCCAGGCATGAGCTAACACCTAATGAATCTGGGAGTTCTTATAGAGGCCTAAATGAGCTGACAAGCTTCAGCTGGTCTCATCAACTCCCTGTCTGCACGACGCCCCACACTCTCCCTAGAGGTATGAGTCATCCATGAGCCCACTAGCCTCAGCTGGGCTTATACAACTCTCCACCTAGTTGTATAAGTCGGCGTAAAGCCTGAATCTGTGCGAAATATATCTACCCCCCTGGATGCAACCAGGTGACTTTACCTTCCTGCTGTCACATACCCCCCCCTCTTGTTTTAACCTCGGGGTTGGAACACCAGCAATCAGGCATTCATGTACTCGAGACAAAGCATCCACATTCCCCATTTGAACGCCAGGGCGATGCTTTACTGTGAAGTTGAATTCCTGGAGGGCCAGGAACCACCTATTCACTCTTCTATTTGTTTCCTTGTTTTGAGCCATCCACTTTAACGGAGCGTGATCCGTAACCATGTCAAAGTGCCTACCTAGCAGGTAGTACCGAAGGGAATCTAGAGCCCACTTCACCGCTAAACACTCCTTTTCAACGGTGGCGTAATTTACCTCATGGGACTTCAACTTCCTGCTGAGGTAAATGACTGGGTGCTCTTCCCCGTTCCAGACCTGGGACAATACTGCTCCTAACCCCACATCTGACACATCACTTTGTACGACAAAGTCTTTAGAGAAGTCGGGTGAGTACAACACTGGCTGGCTACATAAGGCTTGTTTCAAGAATTGGAATGCTGCCTCAGCCTCGGGGGTCCATTTAATCATGACCGACCCTTTCCCCTTCGTCAGGTTGGTTAGGGGCACAGCCTTAGAAGCAAAGTGGGGAATGAATCGCCGATAATACCCAGCGATTCCCAGAAAGGCTCGTACCTGCTTCTTGCTGTTGGGACGTGGCCAACTCTGGATGGCCTCGACTTTGTTGAGTTGGGGTTTTATTACTCCCCTCCCAATGGTGTACTCAAGATATTTGGCCTCCTCCTGCCCAATGGTACACTTCTTGGGGTTAGCCGTAAACCCAGCTTCCCGAACAGAGTCCAGGACTGCTTGCACTTTTGGCAGATGTGAGGCCCAATCTGTGCTATGGACAATTACGTCATCCAGGTAAGCCGCAGCATACTTCCGATGGGGCCTCAGCATCTGGTCCATTTTCCGCTGGAATGTGGCCGGCGCATTCTGTAACCCGAACGGCATTCTTTTATATTGGAACGCCCCGTCTGGGGTTAAAAATGCGGTTTTCTCTTTGGCCGACTTGGCCAGGGGGATTTGCCAATACCCTTTTGTGAGGTCAAGAGTCGTCATGTATCGGGCTGTTCCCAGCCGGTCGATCAACTCATCTATACGTGGCATGGGGTAGGTGTCAAATTTTGTAACTTTGTTCAACTGACGAAAATCGTTACAAAATCGCCAGCTCCCATCCGGTTTAGGCACCAACACAATGGGACTAGACCAATCACTTTGGGACTCCTCTATCACCCCTAAGTTCAGCATTTTCTGTACTTCCTCCCATATTGCCTCCCGTCGGGCCTCTGGGATCCGATAGGGTTTTAACTTCACCCTTTCACCGGGCGGGGTAATGATGTCATGCTCTACCCCAGATGTTTGTCCCGGCAGCTCAGAGAATACCTCCTTGTTGCGAAGCACAAACTCCTTAACCTCCTGTTGTTGGGGTTGTGACAAGGTGGCTGCTATTCCAACCTCAGGAATCACGCAACCAGTTTGAGCTGGTGACCAAGTGTCTGTGACTAGGGACTCTCTATCCCTCCAGGCTTTCAACAGATTAACGTGATAGATCTGTTCGGGCTTTCGCCTTCCTGGTTGTCTGACCTTGTAATTCACTTCGCTCACTTTTTCCATGATCTCATAGGGGCCTTGCCATTTGGCAAGGAATTTACTTTCAACCGTAGGGACAAGTACCAGTATCCTATCCCCCGGGGAAAAGGTACGGGTCTTGGCTCCACGGTTGTACACTCTCTGCTGTGCTAACTGCGCTTGGGCCAAATGTTCCTTCACGATGGGCATTACCTGTGCAATTCGGTCTTGCATCAGGGCGACATGCTCAATCACACTCCTGTGGGGAGAACTCTCACTTTCCCAAGTTTCCTTGGCAATATCCAACAGCCCTCTTGGGTGTCTCCCATACAGTAACTCAAAGGGGGAGAATCCCGTAGAGGATTGGGGCACCTCCCTAATAGCAAACATCAGATAAGGAAGTAGACAGTCCCAATCCTTTCCATCTCTATCCACCACTTTCTTCAACATTTGTTTTAGGGTTTTGTTGAATCTTTCAACCAGCCCATCGGTTTGGGGGTGATACACAGATGTACGTAATTGCGTCACTTTGAACAATTTACACAGCTCCTTCATAACCCGGGACATAAAGGGTGTACCTTGGTCCGTAAGCAGTTCTTTACAAATACCCACCCGGCTAAACACAAGAGATAGCTCTTTGGCTATGGTTTTGGCCGAGGTATTTCGGAGAGGGATCGCTTCTGGATAACGGGTGGCATAGTCCATTATAACTAATATGTACTGGTGCCCCCTAGCGGACTTGATTATAGGCCCTACCAAATCCATGGCGATCCTCTCAAACGGGACCTCAATGATGGGTAGAGGGACCAGCCGGCTACGGAAATGTGGCATCGGGGCCGACCTCTGACACACAGGGCAGGAGGAACAATAATTTTCTATGTCCTTCATCACCCCCGGCCAATAGAATCTCTGTAATACCCTCTCTCGGGTTTTCTCTGTCCCCAGATGACCTCCAAGAATGTGCCCATGGGCCAACTCCAACACCAACTTCCTGTAAGGTTTGGGCACCACAAGCTGCTCAACGGTTTCTTCTGCCCTTTTTGCCACCCGATACAGTAGGTCCTTCTCTACGCTGAAGTATGGGTAAGTGCAGGTATTATCTGGGTTCACTAACTCGCCATCTATTTTCACTACGTTTTCCCGTGCCTTTATTAGGGCGGGGTCTTTCAACTGTTCTGTGGCAAAGTTTTCCCTGTGAACCTCAAGATCAGAAAACTCCACAGACGGTAGGTTTTCGTCTGAGGAGGTGGGCTCCTCTCCAGTTTCTTGAGTCTCCCCTGCCAATACTGATAAGGGAAATTCCGGAGAGTCCTCACCACTCTCAGGGGAGTTCTGGCTATCACATTCCTGGTACATAGGGGCACCAGTGGGGGGCTCAGGATCATCCCACAGTTCCCAGAACTTCGGAAAATCCCTTCCCACAATGGCGTCATGCAGTAACTGAGATACTAAGCCCACTGGATGAGAGAGGGTACCTTTGGGGGTCTCGAAACACACTGTAGTCACTGGATACTCTCGGGTGTCCCCATGCACACATATAACAGCTACCTTGCTATTCCCAAAGACCTCTGTTTTAACTAACTCAGCCTTTATCAGGGTCACAAGGCTACCTGAATCCAGCAATACCACAACATTTCTACCATTAACACACATTTTGCATAAATGTTTCTCAGTTCCTCGAATGGCAGTGCATGCGACTGTCGCACACAGCGACTGACGTCTGCCCGTCAGAAAGTCACACTGCATGGGTTCCTCCACAACCGGGCAATTGGCTGCAATATGTCCCGCTTGCCGGCAGCGGTAGCAAACGATCCTTCTTGCCGCCTCTTGAGCCGCTGATTTCCCAGGCTGTTCTCGCCAAACTTGGGTTAGAGCTCCCACCCTCTCACTCTCTCCACCCTCACCCCTTGGAATCCTCTTATCCGCCCCTGGGGATGGTCTGGTCTTAGGGTGGAAAGTCCGAGTGTCTCTGGAAGAGGCCGTCAGGTTCTCTGTAGCCAAGTATTTCTCCACACGATCCACAAGACCATCGGCCGTCTCTGGGTCTCCATGGCTTACCCACTTTTGGATGGCAGTAGGAAGAGCTCTCAAAAACCAATCCATTACAACACGTTCCACAATCTTTGGTGCGGACAAAGTCTCTGGCTGTAGCCACTTTCTGCTCAGGTGAATGAGATCATACATTTGAGACCTGGGGGGTTTTCCAAGCTGGAAAGTCCAGTTATGCACACGCTGAGCCCGGACAGCCTGGGTGACACCCAGCCTTGCCAAAATTTCAGCTTTTAGCATCACATAGTCTTTTGCTTGGTTAGGCTCTAGGTCATAGTAAGCTTTCTGCGATTCACCAGTTAACAGAGGAGCCACCAGTCCAGCCCACTGCTCCTCAGGCCACTTTTCTCTTTCAGCGGTCCTTTCAAATGTGGTCAAAAATACCTCTGGATCATCCTCTCCAGTCATTTTTGTCAATAAACGACTCACCCCAAAGGACGCGGTATTAGTGGGACGGCTTTCCTCACTGGTCTGCGGACGTTGCTGCATTACTGCTTCCATTTGTTGTAGTCTCTGCTCTTGCTTCTGTAACAGGTCTATGAAGCGGGCCTCAGATTGCTGCTGGGCTTGTTGCTGAGCTTCCAGACTCTGTTGGTGAGCTTGCTGCTGGGCTGCAAGGCTCTGTTGATGAGCTTGCTGCTGGGCTGCAAGGCTCCTTTGCAAACCTGCATTTGTCTGCTGTTGATTGGCATTTGCTAGAGCCAGCTGTTTCAGTATCTCCTCCATGCTGGCTTAAAAAAACTGCCACTGGTTCTCCACCAACTGTGAGGGGGTTAGCTCGGCAGCGGGTGTGTGACCCCCGGGATGGGCTCCCCACACAAAAACAGGCCCAGCAAACGGAGGTTGTGGTTTTCAAAATCAAAAAGGTGCGGTTTATTTTCTATTTACAGTGACAAAACACAGCAAAGCAAAAGAAACATAAATAAAATAAATCCTGGTCAACTTGACCTCTGACTAAACATACAGGTTTCCTAACTAACAACTGGGATCAGCCTAGTGCTGTCCTAGTCCCTAAGTCCCTGGTTTTAAATGTCCAAGCAAATAGCCACACAGGCTTTGTCTCACCGCACAGGGGTTCACTCTCCCTAGACAGTCCACACAGGTCTGGTTCCAGGCATGAGCTAACACCTAATGAATCTGGGAGTTCTTATAGAGGCCTAAATGAGCTGACAAGCTTCAGCTGGTCTCATCAACTCCCTGTCTGCACGACGCCCCACACTCTCCCTAGAGGTATGAGTCATCCATGAGCCCACTAGCCTCAGCTGGGCTTATACAACTCTCCACCTAGTTGTATAAGTCGGCGTAAAGCCTGAATCTGGGCGAAATATATCTACCCCCCTGGATGCAACCAGGTGACTTTACCTTCCTGCTGTCACAGTAGTTAACACCAAATGTCTGCAACTCAGCGATTTGCACCCTGAGAGGAGCTACAGCAGCTGCTACAATGGCCTACATGTTTTGGGCCAGAATATTCTGTCGTGGTCTGGAGTCAGGCTCAGAGACCAGTAGCTATAGCAGCAGAGCAGGTATTCACACAGGTCACCCTGGCTGATGACACGGGTTCACCTGAGGTGCGGGGTATAAGCACTGACCGGTATTCACCAGGGCTCCTAAAGGTGGAGATGGGATTTGCTGCGTGTCAGTGCCAGGTCACGGTCCTCAAGTTGGCCCCACCAGGAGGTGAGCAAGCCGGGGTCCGGAAGCAGATAATACAGGTAGGGATCAAGCAGAAGCGTAGTCGGGGACGAGCCAAAAGTCGGTAACAGATAGGAATAGGAATTTTCTAATGAAGCAAGCAGAGTCACCACCAGACACACCAGAGGTCCCAGGTTCAAGCCCACGTGGGTGCCTGATAGGAGAGAGGAGGAAGAGGCACATCTCCAATGAGGCAGGATGCCCTCCAGGGGCCAGCTTAAGGGCAGCACACCGACTGCATCACACTGCAGAGCTCCACATGTGCAGGGCGCTGCTGTCTCTGCGCATTATTTCAAAAGTTCTTTGGTGTGGGCCTTTTTTGAGACGAGTACATGAGATCGCACTGCTGCTATTTGCAACATATGTCTCAAGCGTATCTCGTGTGGCCAAAACATCACCCGCTTGGGCACCACATGCTTGACCAGCCATATGTCTACCTGCCATGCAGTTCGTTGGCAAGCATACCAAAAAGACCCACACCAAAGAACAAAGCGGACCTCTCCTTGCTCCTCATCAGCTGGGATCTCCAACCCCACTATACCTTCAGTCCTCTCTGAAATCTGCACTGAGAGGAATGAAGGTGTAGAATTAGGTGTGTCACAGCCAAGTACTTGCGGGCACTCTGCTAGCAGTACACCGACGTCCGATTTGAGCAGGCAAATTTCCCTGGACCAGCTGCTGGACTGTCGAAAGAAGTTCACTCCCAGCCATCCACATGCCCAGCGGTTGAATGCTAGCTTGACTAAATTGCTAGCACTTCAACTGCTGCCTTTTCAGTTGGTAGACTCGGCCCCCTTCCGTGAGTTTGTGCAATGTGCGGTTCCTCAGTGGCAGGTTCCCAAACGCCACTTTTTCTCACGGAAGGCGATTCCGGCTCTCTACCGGCATGTGGAAAGCAATGTCCATGCCTCGCTGGACAGGGCGGTCAGCGGTAAGGTGCATATTACCGCTGACTCATAGTCCAGCAGGCATGGACAGGGACGATACCTTTCTTTCACGGCCCATTGGGTCACTCTTTTGGCAGCTGGGAAGGATGCAGGACAAGGTGCAGTAGCGTTTAAGGTTGTTCCGCCGCCACGCCTCCAAAATGCTACTACTGGTTGTGACACACCTCTCTCCTCCACCCTCTCCTCTTCTTCTTCCTCCATGGCCTCTTCCTGTGCTTTGTCCTTGGAACCAGCGGTGCTCCATAGGCGTTCAAGGGGCTACGCAAGTACGCAGGCAAAAAGATGCCCTGCCGTGCTTGCGCTGGTGTGTTTGGGGGACAGGAGCCACACTGGGGCAGAGGTTCTGTCAGCTCTGCAGGGGCAGGCCGAGAGGTGGTTGACGCCACGCCAGCTTAAGCCAGGAATGGTGGTTTGCGACAATGGCACCAACCTCCTCTCCGCCCTCCGACAGGGACAACTGACCCATGTGCCCTGTGTGGCTCACGTCCTTAACCTGGTGGTGCAGCGGTTCTTGGGCAGGTACCCGGGCTTACAGGATGTCCTGAGGCAGGCCAGGAAAGTCTGTGTGCATTTCCGCAGATCATATAATGCCAGTGGTCGGCTGGCTGAGCTGCAAAAGGAGTTGAACCTGCCCAAGAACCGCCTTATATGTGACATGCCCACCAGGTGGAACTCAACGTTGGCCATGCTGCAGCGGCTGCACACGCAGCAGAGGGCCATCAATGAGTACCTGTGCGACTACGGCACCAGAACAGGGTCAGGGGAGCTCGCGTTTTTTTCACCACGCCAGTGGGGCATGATCAGGGATGCATGCACTGTCCTGGCACCATTTGAGGAGGCCACGAGGATGGTGAGCAGTGACAGTGCATGCATCAGTGACACTGTACCTCTTGTCCACCTGTTGGAGCATACGCTGTGTGGAATAATGGACAGGGCACTTGAGGCAGAACAGAGGCAGGAAGAGGAGAACTTCCTTGCCTCTCAAGGCCCCCTTTACCCAGACAGTGTTCCTTCTGTCCCACCCATCGCACAGGAAGAGGACGAGGAGGAGAAGGAGGATTGTGTCAGCATGGAGGTGGAGCCTGGCACTCAGCATCAACAGCAGCAGTCTTTTAGGGATGATTTACAGTCCCAAGAAACCCATGGACTTGTACGTGGCTGGGAGGAGGTGGCTGCGGATCATGTCGTCCTTAGTGACCCAGAGGACTCCGGACCGAATGCCTCAGCTAACCTACGCTGCATGGCCTCCCTGATCCTGCAAAGTCTGCGGAAGGATCCTCGTATTCTTCGGATCAAGGAGAGGGACCATTACTGGCTGGTCACTCTCCTTGATCCACGGTACAAGGGTACAAGGGTAAGGTTGCGGACCTTATCTTACAGTCGCAGAGGGAGCAGAGAATGAGACATCTCCGGGAGGCCTTGAATAAAGGTCGGTGCAACGCATTCCCAGAGACTGGGAGATTACAAACTCCTGGTCCTGGACAACGAGTTGCTGAGGCTTCGGTCAGTCAAAGAAGGAGCGGTGGGGAAGGTGGCCGTCTGACCGATGCATTCAGACAATTTTTTAGTCCGCAGCCCCAAGGTATGATCGGTTCCAGCAACCATCGCCAGCGTCTGATATACATGGTGCAGGAATACCTAGGGGCATAGTCAAACTTGGACACCTTTGCCACCGAAAATCCTCTGGCTTACTGGGTCTTGAGGATGGATCACTGGCCAGAGCTTGCACAGTATGCAATTGAGCTACTGGCCTGTCCTGCATCCAGTGTTCTTTCGGAACGCACATTCAGTGCTGCTGGAGGCTTTGTCACGGACCACAGGGTGTGCCTGTCCACCGACTCGGTTGATCAACTTACCTTCATAAAGATGAACCAGTCTTGGATCACCACCAGCTACCAAGCACCTGAAGCTGATATAACAGAATAATTTATTTTGAAATGTCACATCCCTTCAAGACTGCCTATGCTGATGCTGAGTGACTGTCCTGTTATGTTGACTGACTATCCTTCTCCTCCTCAATGATCCGATTCCTGATGATAGCTTGGAAGAACATTTTTGTTTCTGGGTGCCGCCACCAGTGGCTAAGGCCCAATTTTTCAGCCCCTGACAGGGGTATGTAATTAAAAATGTTTATGCAATGCTTTGCAGCAGGGCTCATTCCTGCACTCCAACTAGAGTATCTGGGAGAGGTTGCAGTGTCGTGGCACCAGCACCAGTGCCTAAGGCCCAATTTTTCAGCCCCTGTTTAACAGGGGCGTGTAATTACAATTTTTGATGCAATACTTTGCAACAGGGCTCATTGCTGTGCTCCAAGTACAGTATCTGTGAGGGGTTGCAGTGTTGTGGCACCAGTGCCTAAAGCCCAATTTTTCTGCCCCTGTTCAACAGGGGCATGTAATTACAATTCTTGATCTAATAATTCACAGCCGGGCCCATTCCTGCGCCCACCTATAGTAACTGTGAGGGCTTACAGTGTTGTGGCAATTCTTGATCTAATAATTTTTTTATTTTTTTTTCTCTTTCTTTAGATACAGGTGTATACTGCGCTGGAGGCACACAACACCCACTAACTCCTGCAGATGCCTGAGAAATGAACACACTGTAGAACACACTGTCCTATGTAGCTTTTTCCCTGCACGCTTTTTCCCTTTTTCCCTGCACGCCGGAACACACTACACAAGGCCGCCGTGCTGGCGGCCTTTTATAGTGTGGGGGGCGTGTGGGGCGTGTGCTAAACCCCCCTGAGCTATGATTGGCCACAGGCATCCTGCCTGTGGCCAATTATGGCTCTCCTCGCTGCCGGCGCTGTGATTGGCCAAGCATGCGGGGTCACAGTGCATGCTTGGCCAATCACAGCTCCGGCAATGCAGTGCGATGGCGCAGTGCATTGTGGGCCGTTCGCGTCACACAAATTTGGCGCGAACGGCCCACAAAGTTCTGGTTTCGCCGAACAGGTGAACAGGCAAACACGAGCTCATCCCTAGTTCACAGCAGGGCGTTCCAGCACCCACCAAGAGTAACTGTGAGGGCTTACAGTGTTGTGGCAACACCAACACCTAAGGCCCAAATTTCTGCAGAGTATATAGGGCAGGTCCCTACTTTCAAACATCCAACTTACAAACGACTCCTACTTGCAAACAGAAGGAGACAACAGGAAGTGATAGGAAATCTACCCCTAGGAAGGTATATTCTCTCCTGTAAGAGTTAATATGGGAAAAATGTGTCTCCTCTCCACTGATGCTTTTTCACCAATCCTTGTTTCACAAAAAAAAACAAATTTTCAAAAAACATTTGTCATTGGGACAGAAAGTGAGATGAAATCTTCTGAAGAGGTGCACAGACAGCAAAACAAATGTTACAGGGGTGATAAGCGGCCGGTAATGGGCTGGGGGTGGGGGGGTACCCATACCATTTTTTTCAATGATTTTCATCCATATTGCCGGGACCAGACATTACATTAAAGCGGCAAGCAGTTTTAAATTACTTTTTTTCCTTTAGAAATGTTGTAATTTTGTGCAGGGACAGTTTTAAACACGGGAAACACGTGCCACTTCACAGGCATACTTTAGACATCCCCCAGGTACGATATTTAAAGGAATATTTCACTTTTTTTTCACTTTAAGCATCATTAAAATCACTGCTCCCAAAAAAACTGCAGTTTTTAAAACTTTTTTTTTCATTGATACATGTCCCCTGGGGCAGGACCCGGGTCCCCAATCCCTTTTTAGGACAATAACTTGCATATTAGCCTTTAAAATTTGCAATTTTGATTCCGAACATTCGAGTCCCATAGACTTTAACGGGGTTCTAAAGTTTGTGTGAACTTTCGGGCCGTTCGCAGGTTCTGGTGCGAACCGAACCGGGGGGTGTTCGGCTCATCCCTACTCAAGACGGTTGAACATATAATTGAGGTGCAAAGGGTCTGTGAAAGTGTGGATCAAGAGATCCTAGAAGCAGCATTACCTGTTTTCATGCAGACACTATTTTATGCCTTATTAGGTTTTGGTCTTTTGGTTTCTATTTATTATTATTTCTCTGTGTATAGCCTTTTTTTTTCTATGACCCATACACAGTTGTACAATAATAATATCCATAAATATGAAGGCTTGAACTGCTCTGTACACATCAAAAAAAGTCTGGAAAAGCATAGAGACAGATTATCAAAAATAGTAATGCGTGGGGGTTTCCTCTGCTGCACATGTACGTTTACATGTTTTTGTGCGCTAACAATATGACCTATGTTATAAACAGTAGATTACTGAAGTCGTTTGTGTTGCTTTGCCTGAGAATAGGCCAGTTTGATTTCTGTTACTTGTTTACATTTATTTAGGTATACCCTGCATAATTATCAACACCACACTAATAAACCTTTTATGTGTAGTTCAATTCTTTTGCATTTTGTCAATCAAACGGTTTTGTTTTGGTTTTGTGGTAATGTGTTTAAGTTTGTGTGTGATGTTAAAAGTTTTCACGTCCAACCATTGTCTTTCAAGTTCTTTTTTCCTTGATGTAGATGCATACCTTGATTGGAGATGAATGTAGCTGTGTGCTAAGCCCAGGTCACAACCCCTAGGTTCACCCTACTGAAAGCCAGGTACTCAGGGAAAAGAAGTTACCAGAAAGCGGTCTGAAGACGTAAGGTACACTATAGTGAGCTGGTTACAAGGTACAAGTCAGAGGTCCATCCCCAGCAGAGACTCAGGCAACCAGGAGTGAAGCCAAAGGTCAGGGCAGGTGGCAGACCCAGATAGCCAAGAATGAAGCCAAAGGTCAAGGCAGATAGCAGACTTGGATGACCAGTTAACAAAGCCAGAGGTCAGTACATGGCATTCAATGGAGGAAAACAGGCAGAATTGTAGGCAGGTTCAAAAGGAAAAAAATAAAAAAATAAGGAAAAAGTAGACAAGGCAAGAGTGTGAGGCCTTTCTGAATGGCTGCAGCCCAACAGGATGGGAAGAGTGCTTCTCTAATTGGCTCCAGTATGACTGAGAGACAGATATAGCAGGTGAGACTAATCAAAGCCTATAGCACCAAGTGCTGTACGGGAACAACATAAGAAGAACAGAGCACATGTTGTGGAATTACAAGGAACATACTGGCTTGCCTGCTGGTCTGAGGAACCAAAAGTGACAGGTCAGCAGGAGCTTTTACTGCTGATCTGTGAACCCTACTTTCTTATCCACATAAGTATACAAACAGCATAAACGAATGCATCTCCGTTTCCACATAGATTACCCATTATTCCAGTCCAGATTTCTGTGTTTTTTTGTGCATTTAAATTATCTTTATGACTATTAAGCAATAGATATTTTTGCATAGATACAAAACGGCCTATTTGTATTTTTAGTTTCATTTCTGCAGCCACTATGGTTCATCAACTACTTTCAATGCGTAAACATTGGAAGTTAACAATGCATGACTTTAGAAGCTATGATTCAATTCATTTGCATAGTCCAAATACCATAATCAGACTATGCTGTTTGATTATATATAGGACCTTATACACCACTAGGGATGAGCTTCGAGTTCGAGTCGAACTCATGTTCGACTCGAACATTGCCTGTTCGCCCGTTCGCCGAACAGCGAACAAATTGGGGTGTTCGCGGCAAATTCGAAAAATCTATGGGAGAAATCTAAAGTGCTAATTTTAAAGGCTTATATGCAAGTTATTGTCCTAAAAAGTGTTTGGGGACCCGGGTCCTGCCCCAGGGGACATGTATCAATGCAAAAAGAAGTTTTAAAAACGGCCGTTTTTTCGGGAGCAGTGATTTTAATAATGCTTAAAATGAAAAAATAAAAGTGAAATATTCCTTTAAATTTCGTACCTGGGGGGTGTGTATGATATGCATGTGAAGTGGCGCATGTTTCCCGTGCTTAGAACTGTCCCTGCAAAAAATGTCATTTTTGAAAGAAAAAAATGCATTTAAAACTGACTCGCGGCTATTAATGAATTGTCGGCTCCCGACAATACATACAAAAGTCATTGATAAAAAAAAAAAAAAGTGTGGGGGTTCCCCAGAATTCAATTACCAGGCCCTTCAGGTCTGGAATGGATATTAAGGGGAACCCCGCCGCAAATTTAAAAAAAAATTGACGTGGGGTTCCCCCAATTATCCATTCTAGGCCCTTCAGATCTGGCATGGATTTTAAGGGGAACTCCACCCCAAATGTAAAAAAAAATGGCTTGGAGTCCCCCTAAAAATCCATACCAGATCCCTTATCCGAGCACGCAACCTGGCCGGCCGCAGGGGAAAAGGGGGGGACGAGAGCGGCCCCCCCTCCCTCCTGAACCGTACCAGGCCACATGCCCTCAACATGGGGAGGATGTCCCCATGTTGATGGGGACAAGGGCCTCATCACCACAACCCTTGCCCGGTGGTTGTGGGGGTCTGCGGGCGGGGGGCTTATCGGAATCTGGAAGACCCCTTTAACAAAGGGGACCCCCAGATCCCGCCCCCCGCCATGTGAATTGGTAAGGGGTACATTGTACCCCTACCATTTCACGAAGAAAGCGTAAAAAAATGTTTAAAAAAACACACAAACACCTTGAAAAAGTCCTTTATTTAAAAAAAAAAAAAAAAAACATTCCAGCGGTGAAATCCAGTGTCCCGCGGCGATCCCGATGTCCAGCGCTGTCCTTCATTGGTTGTGCCTGAGCGGACCTGATGGGGAACTCCCTCTCAGTATTTTAAATGTATAGACCCGCCCCTTCTAAAGTTCCCCATCAGGTGCGCTCAGCGGACCAGATGCGGAACATGAGAAGAGGCGGGTCTATACATGTATTACTAAAGTGAGAGCAGTTCCCCATCAGGTCCGCCCCCTCGGTATGTCGGACCCGCCTACGTCATTGGCTTGAGCGGGGAACTTCCTTCACTGTGTAAATTAAAATTTACATAGTGAAGGAAGTTCCCCGCTCAAGCCAATGACGTAGGCGGGTCCGACATACCGAGTAGGCGGACCTGACGGGGAACTGCTCTCACTTTGGTAATACATGTATAGACCCGCCCCTTCTCATGTTCCGCATCTGGTCCGCTGAGCGGACCTGATGGGGAACTTTAGAAGGGGCGGGTCTATAAATTTAAAATACTGAGAGGGAGTTCCCCATCAGGTCCGCTCAGGCACAACCAATGAAGGACAGCGCTGGACATCGGGATCGCCGCGGGACACTGGATTTCACCGCTGGAATGTTTTTTTTTTTTTTTTTTTAAATAAAGGACTTTTTCAAGGTGTTTGTGTGTTTTTTTTAAACATTTTTTTACGCTTTCTTCGTGAAATGGTAAGGGTACAATGTACCCCTTATCAATTCACATAGGGGGGGGCGGGATCTGGGGGTCCCCTTTGTTAAAGGGGTCTTCCAGATTCCGATAAGCCCCCCGCCCGCAGACCCCCACAACCACCGGGCAAGGGTTGTGGGGATGAGGCCCTTGTCCCCATCAACATGGGGACATCCTCCCCATGTTGAGGGCATGTGGCCTGGTACGGTTCAGGAGGGAGGGGGGGCCGCTCTCTCGTCCCCCCCTTTTCCCCTGTGGCTGGCCAGGTTGCGTGCTCGGATAAGGGGTCTGGTATGGATTTTTAGGGGGACTCCACGCCATTTTTTTAAAAAATTTGGGGTGGAGTTCCCCTTAAAATCCATGCCAGATCTGAAGGGCCTGGAATGGATATTTGGGGGAACCCCACGTCAATTTTTTTTTTAATTTGCGGCAGGGTTCCCCTTAATATCCATTCCAGACCTGAAGGGCCTGGTAATTGAATTCTGGGGAACCCCCACGCTTTTTTTTTTTTTTATCAATGACTTTTGTATGTATTGCCGGGAGCCGACAATTCATTAATAGCCGCGAGTCAGTTTTAAATGACTTTTTTTCTTTCAAAAATGACATTTTTTGCAGGGACAGTTCTAAGCACTGGAAACATGCGCCACTTCACATGCATATCATACACACCCCCCAGGTACGAAATTTAAAGGAATATTTCACTTTTATTTTTTCATTTTAAGCATTATTAAAATCACTGCTCCCGAAAAAACGGCCGTTTTTAAAACTTCTTTTTGCATTGATACATGTCCCCTGGGGCAGGACCCGGGTCCCCAAACACTTTTTAGGACAATAACTTGCATATTAGCCTTTATAATTAACACTTTAGATTTCGAACGTTCGAGTCCATTGTATTTAATAGGGTTCTAAAGTTTACACGAACATTTTGTCTGTTCGCAGGTTCTGGTGCGAACCGAATAGGGGGGTGTTCGGCTCATCCCTGTACACCACTAGTAACTAATGAATGTTAATATGATATACATAGATAATATTGGAAAAACATTTGATTGAACAGATGAAATAATAATCTTTTAATTTAATAGACTCATTATGTAATTGTTATTAATGTAAAGGTATTAGGTCGTTTTTTTTTTTTTTCTTCTCCCCTCCCTTCCTTTTAATTGGTTTCTCTTCTCCCCTCTTCATACTTTATACAGTATGTATATATAGATATATATATATATCTATATATATATATATATATATATATATATATATTACAGTTGTGCTCATAAGTTTGCACACCCTGGCAGAATTTATGATTTCTTGGCCATTTTTCAGAGAATATGAATGATAACACAAAAACATTTCTTTCATTCATGTTTGGTGTTTGGCTTAAGCCATTTATTATCAATCAACTGTGTTTACTCTTTTTAAATCATAACGACAACAGAAACTAGCCAAATAACCCTGATCAAAAGTTTACATACCCCAATTCGTAATACCGTGTATTGCCCCCTTTAACATCAATGACAGCTTAAAGTCTTTTGTGGTATTTGTGGATGGGGCTCTTTATCATCTCAGATGGTAAAGCTGCCCATTCCTCTTGGCAAAAAGCCTCCAGTTCCTGTAAATTCTTGGGCTGTCTTGCATGAACTGCACGTTTGAGATCTCCCCAGAGTGGCTCAATGATATTGAAGTCAGGAGACTGAGATGGCCACTCCAGAACCTTCCCTTTATTCTGCTGTAGCCAATGACAGGTCGAGTTGGCCTTGTGTTTTGGATCATTGTCATGTTGGAATGTCCAAGTACGTCCCATGCGCAGCTTCCTGGTTGATGAATGCAAATGTTCCTCCAGTATTTTTTGATAACATACTGCATTCATCTTGCCATCAATTTTGACCAATTTTCCTGTGCCTTTGTAGCTCACACATCCCCAAATTATCAGCCATCCACCTCCGTGTTTCATAGTAGGAATGGTGTACCTTTCATCATAGGCCTTGTTGACTCCTCTCCAAATGTAGCGTTTATGGTTGTGGCCAAAAAGCAACATTTTGGTCTCATCACTCCAAATGACTTTGTGCCAGAAGGTTTGAGGCTTGTCTCTGTGCTGTTTGGCGTATTGTAAGTGGGATACTTTGTGGCATTTGCATGGTATTGGCTTTCTTCTGGTGACTCGACCATGCAGCCCATCTTTCTTCAAGTGCCTCTTTATTGTGCATCTTGAAACAGCCACACCACATGTTTTCAGAGAGTCCTGTACTTCACCTGAAGTTATTAGTGGGCTTTTCTTTGCATCCTGAACAATTTTCCTGGCAGTTGTGGCTGAAGATTTAGTTGACTACCTGACTGTGGTTTGGTTTCAACAGAACCCCTCATTTTCCACTTCTTGATTAGAGTTTGAACACTGCTGATTGGCATTCTCATTCTCAGAATCCAGAAATGTCAGTGCAGCACTGGATGAAAGATGCAAGGGTCTGTCAGGAGTCCAGAAACTCATTAAACCTTTTATTCACACACACTAATTACAAGCAAACAGATCACAGGTGAGGATGGTGACATTTAATAGCCATTCAAACCCCTTTGTGTCAACTTGTGTGCATGTTATCAGGCCAAAATCACCAGGGTATGTAAACGTTTGATCAGGGTCATTTGGATAGTTTATGTTGTCATTATGATTTTAAAAAAAGTAAACACAGTTGATTGATAATAAATGGCTTCAGCCAAACACTAACCATGATTAAAAGAAATGTTTTTGTGTTATCATTCATATTCATCCGAAAAATTCTGCCAGGGTATGTAAACTTATGAGCACAACTATATATATATATATATATTGTGACAGCAGGAAGGTAAAGTCACCTGGTTGCATCCAGGGGGGTAGATATATTTCGCCCAGATTCAGGCTTTACGCCGACTTATACAACTAGGTGGAGAGTTGTATAAGCCCAGCTGAGGCTAGTGGGCTCATGGATGACTCATACCTCTAGGGAGAGTGTGGGGCGTCGTGCAGACAGGGAGTTGATGAGACCAGCTGAAGCTTGTCAGCTCATTTAGGCCTCTATAAGAACTCCCAGATTCATTAGGTGTTGGCTCATGCCTGGAACCAGACCTGTGTGGACTGTCTAGGGAGAGTGAACCCCTGTGCGGTGAGACAAAGCCTGTGTGGCTATTTGCTTGGACATTTAAAACCAGGGACTTAGGGACTAGGACAGCACCAGGCTGATCCCAGTTGTTAGTTAGGAAACCTGTATGTTTACTCAGAGGTCAAGTTGACCAGGATTTATTTTATTTATGTTTCTTTTGCTTTGCTGTGTTTTGTCACTGTAAATAGAAAATAAACCGCACCTTTTTGATTTTGAAAACCACAACCTCCGTTTGCTGGGCCTGTTTTTGTGTGGGGAGCCCATCCCGGGGGTCACACACACCCGCTGCCGAGCTAACCCCCTCACAGTTGGTGGAGAACCAGTGGCAGTTTTTTTTTAAGCCAGCATGGAGGAGATACTGAAACAGCTGGCTCTAGCAAATGCCAATCAACAGCAGACAAATGCAGGTTTGCAAAGGAGCCTTGCAGCCCAGCAGCAAGCTCATCAACAGAGCCTTGCAGCCCAGCAGCAAGCTCACCAACAGAGTCTGGAAGCTCAGCAACAAGCCCAGCAGCAATCTGAGGCCCGCTTCATAGACCTGTTACAGAAGCAAGAGCAGAGACTACAACAAATGGAAGCAGTAATGCAGCAACGTCCGCAGACCAGTGAGGAAAGCCGTCCCACTAATACCGCGTCCTTTGGGGTGAGTCGTTTATTGACAAAAATGACTGGAGAGGATGATCCAGAGGTATTTTTGACCACATTTGAAAGGACCGCTGAAAGAGAAAAGTGGCCTGAGGAGCAGTGGGCTGGACTGGTGGCTCCTCTGTTAACTGGTGAATCGCAGAAAGCTTACTATGACCTAGAGCCTAACCAAGCAAAAGACTATGTGATGCTAAAAGCTGAAATTTTGGCAAGGCTGGGTGTCACCCAGGCTGTCTGGGCTCAGCGTGTGCATAACTGGACTTTCCAGCTTGGAAAACCCCCCAGGTCTCAAATGTATGATCTCATTCACCTGAGCAGAAAGTGGCTACAGCCAGAGACTTTGTCCGCACCAAAGATTGTGGAACGTGTTGTAATGGATCGGTTTTTGAGAGCTCTTCCTACTGCCATCCAAAAGTGGGTAAGCCATGGAGACCCAGAGACGGCCGATGGTCTTGTGGATCGTGTGGAGAAATACTTGGCTACAGAGAACCTGACGGCCTCTTCCAGAGACACTCGGACTTTCCACCCTAAGACCAGACCATCCCCAGGGGCGGATAAGAGGATTCCAAGGGGTGAGGGTGGAGAGAGTGAGAGGGTGGGAGCTCTACCCCAAGTTTGGCGAGAACAGCCTGGGAAATCAGCGGCTCAAGAGGCGGCAAGAAGGATCGTTTGCTACCGCTGCCGGCAAGCGGGACATATTGCAGCCAATTGCCCGGTTGTGGAGGAACCCATGCAGTGTGACTTTCTGACGGGCAGACGTCAGTCGCTGTGTGCGACAGTCGCATGCACTGCCATTCGAGGAACTGAGAAACATTTATGCAAAATGTGTGTTAATGGTAGAAATGTTGTGGTATTGCTGGATTCAGGTAGCCTTGTGACCCTGATAAAGGCTGAGTTAGTTAAAACAGAGGTCTTTGGGAATAGCAAGGTAGCTGTTATTTGTGTGCATGGGGACACCCGAGAGTATCCAGTGACTACAGTGTGTTTCGAGACCCCCAAAGGTACCCTCTCTCATCCAGTGGGTTTAGTATCTCAGTTACCGCATGACGCCATTGTGGGAAGGGATTTTCCGAAGTTCTGGGAACTGTGGGATGATCCTGAGCCCCCCACTGGTGCCCCTATGAGATAATGGAAAAAGTGAGCGAAGTGAATTACAAGGTCAGACAACCAGGAAGGCGAAAGCCCGAACAGATCTATCACGTTAATCTGTTGAAAGCCTGGAGGGATAGAGAGTCCCTAGTCGCAGACACTTGGTCACCAGCTCAAACTGGTTGCGTGATTCCTGAGGTTGGAATAGCAGCCACCTTGTCACAACCCCAACAACAGGAGGTTAAGGAGTTTGTGCTTCGCAACAAGGAGGTATTCTCTGAGCTGCCGGGACAAACATCTGGGGTAGAGCATGACATCATTACCCCGCCCGGTGAAAGGGTGAAGTTAAAACCCTATCGGATCCCAGAGGCCCGACGGGAGGCAATACGGGAGGAAGTACAGAAAATGCTGAACTTAGGGGTGATAGAGGAGTCCCAAAGTGATTGGTCTAGTCCCATTGTGTTGGTGCCTAAACCGGATGGGAGCTGGCGATTTTGTAACGATTTTCGTCAGTTGAACAAAGTTACAAAATTTGACACCTACCCCATGCCACGTATAGATGAGTTGATCGACCGGCTGGGAACAGCCCGATACATGACGACTCTTGACCTCACAAAAGGGTATTGGCAAATCCCCCTGGCCAAGTCGGCCAAAGAGAAAACCGCATTTGTAACCCCAGACGGGGCGTTCCAATATAAAAGAATGCCATTCGGGTTACAGAATGCGCCGGCCACATTCCAGCGGAAAATGGACCAGATGCTGAGGCCCCATCGGAAGTATGCTGCGGCTTACCTGGATGACGTAATTGTCCATAGCACAGATTGGGCCTCACATCTGCCAAAAGTGCAAGCAGTCCTGGACTCTGTTCGGGAAGCGGGGTTTACGGCTAACCCCAAGAAGTGTACCATTGGGCAGGAGGAGGCCAAATATCTTGGGTACACCATTGGGAGGGGAGTAATAAAACCCCAACTCAACAAAGTCGAGGCCATCCAGAGTTGGCCACGTCCCAACAGCAAGAAGCAGGTACGAGCCTTTCTGGGAATCGCTGGGTATTATCGGCGATTCATTCCCCACTTTGCTTCTAAGGCTGTGCCCCTAACCAACCTGACGAAGGGGAAAGGGTCGGTCATGATTAAATGGACCCCCGAGGCTGAGGCAGCATTCCAATTCTTGAAACAAGCCTTATGTAGCCAGCCAGTGTTGTACTCACCCGACTTCTCTAAAGACTTTGTCGTACAAAGTGATGTGTCAGATGTGGGGTTAGGAGCAGTATTGTCCCAGGTCTGGAACGGGGAAGAGCACCCAGTCATTTACCTCAGCAGGAAGTTGAAGTCCCATGAGGTAAATTACGCCACCGTTGAAAAGGAGTGTTTAGCGGTGAAGTGGGCTCTAGATTCCCTTCGGTACTACCTGCTAGGTAGGCACTTTGACATGGTTACGGATCACGCTCCGTTAAAGTGGATGGCTCAAAACAAGGAAACAAATAGAAGAGTGAATAGGTGGTTCCTGGCCCTCCAGGAATTCAACTTCACAGTAAAGCATCGCCCTGGCGTTCAAATGGGGAATGTGGATGCTTTGTCTCGAGTACATGAATGCCTGATTGCTGGTGTTCCAACCCCGAGGTTAAAACAAGAGGGGGGGTATGTGACAGCAGGAAGGTAAAGTCACCTGGTTGCATCCAGGGGGGTAGATATATTTCGCCCAGATTCAGGCTTTACGCCGACTTATACAACTAGGTGGAGAGTTGTATAAGCCCAGCTGAGGCTAGTGGGCTCATGGATGACTCATACCTCTAGGGAGAGTGTGGGGCGTCGTGCAGACAGGGAGTTGATGAGACCAGCTGAAGCTTGTCAGCTCATTTAGGCCTCTATAAGAACTCCCAGATTCATTAGGTGTTGGCTCATGCCTGGAACCAGACCTGTGTGGACTGTCTAGGGAGAGTGAACCCCTGTGCGGTGAGACAAAGCCTGTGTGGCTATTTGCTTGGACATTTAAAACCAGGGACTTAGGGACTAGGACAGCACCAGGCTGATCCCAGTTGTTAGTTAGGAAACCTGTATGTTTACTCAGAGGTCACGTTGACCAGGATTTATTTTATTTATGTTTCTTTTGCTTTGCTGTGTTTTGTCACTGTAAATAGAAAATAAACCGCACCTTTTTGATTTTGAAAACCACAACCTCCGTTTGCTGGGCCTGTTTTTGTGTGGGGAGCCCATCCCGGGGGTCACACACACCCGCTGCCGAGCTAACCCCCTCACAATATATATATATATATATATATATATGTATATGTAGCACACCCCCGTAGGAGCTTCTGGTTTTCATTTGGGCCTTGCACGTTACCTCAGTATTCGTTGTCTAGGGGAAGAAAGTCTGTAGAAACTCCAATGTCCACACAAGATGTAAAACCTTAAGCTGTTAGGTTTAATTTTCCTTTACATAAAACATTTGAAGAATAGTAGAAGGGTGAAGGGAAGGGGTAGGTTCAGGTACGCAGTACAGATCACTGGGAAACAAAAACTCCTCCACTATACAGTCATTCACCACTCTTCCTGGAGTGGGTATTGCTCACCCGGATAGGCCCCTCTCACCTGGCCTAGCAGCCGGAATGATGCTCGGACAATGATCAGGACCTGTCTCTGCCACAGACTGGTTGTGCACAAAATGGATAATCCAGGATCCTCTGCCACAGGACTTAACACCCGAACTTCCAGCCAAACAGTCAAGAGCCTTTAAGCCGACCCGGGAGACTGCAAGGTGAACTTTAGCTACGGTGCATCCTCCAATAGAATTACCAGGCCCTCCTCAAGACACCAGCCTTCCGCTCTGTCTTTTCCAGGACAGGTCCTCCCCTGGTTTCCTTCATTGAGTAGCTTCCTCCCGCAGGACGGTCCGGTCACTTTTTCCCCAGGTTTCTTACCAGCTCCTGATGTGGACGTCCCGGGTATATTATCACTCACGAGGTCCCGTTCTGGCAAACACTGGGGTAGGCCTCGACCGCGGCCGCGGGATACCTTCACGTACCCCACCTTCCGTTTCACAGGTTGGACGGGGGCACATGTTGTGGATGTGGTATCCGCTGCGGTGTCCACTGGGACCTCTGTGTTGGTAGCAACATCTCTTCCAGACTCACTTTCTGCAGCAGAGGTGGTGCGCACAGGCTGAACCGCAGGGGCAAAGGCGACATCTTCCAACGTAGCGGTGCCTGTATCCCAGTCTATCCGATAGGCGCGGGGCAACGCAGTGGGTTGTTCCACCTCAAACAAGTATTCCCCGCAGGATGGGCACCGGGCAAATGGATGTAGCTGCACTGCTAGTCCTTCACATCCAGGGCACAGCATGCCCAGCGCCTCTACATCTCTGCTCGTGTACAGTATGAAGCGTCCGCGTGGCTTCAATCGGATCCCTGTATCTGTGAGCAAGGTTCCGGATGGCATAGCTCCCACAGTGGCAGGCATGGGGAACATCCCAGGCCCTGGCATGGATGGTGCCCACAAAATTAATGACATGCTGCTTTCCGATCCACTCACTTGATCGGGCAGCTCCTGGTATTTGGCGCCAAACACACTCACGTGTCTCACGCAGTTGGCGGGAACTCCTCCCCTTTAGGTTCTTTTGCGCGTAGCTTGCAGGCTTTTCTTTCCTGGCTCCGCCCACGACCTACGCAGTTAGCAAAGTGATCTGTACCTTTACCCCTTTGGTTTCTTTTCAAAGCACAGTCCAACACCTTCTTGTAGACTTTCAATAAAGCAAAAATCCTTTTTACAGTTGCGAGAGGTAACGGCAAATCCCGGACGAGCCTCCACGTGTAGTACACCCCCGTAGGAGCTGCTGGTTTTAATTTGGACCTTGCACGTTACCTCAGTATTCGTTGTCTAGGGGAAGAAAGTCTGTAAAAACTCCAATGTCCACACAAGATGTAAAACCTTAAGCTGTTAGGTTTTATTTTCCTTTGCATAAAACCTTTGAAGAATAGTAGAAGGGTGAAGGGAAGGGGTAGGTTCAGATATGCAGTACAGATCACTGGGAAACAAAAACTCCTCCACTATACAGACATTCACCACTCTTCCTGGAGGAGATATTGCTCACCTGGATAGGCCCCTCTCACCTGGCCTAGCAGCTGGAATGATGCACGGACAATGATCAGGACCAGTCTCTGCCACAGACTGGTTGTGCACAAAATAGATAATCCGGGATCCTCTGCCACAAGACTTAACACCCGAACTTCCAGCCAAACAGTCAAGAGTCTTTAAGCCGACCCGGCAGACTGCAAGGTGAACTTTAGCACGGTGCATCCTCCAATAGAATTACCAGGCCCTCCTCAAGACACCAGCCTTCCGCTCAGTCTTTTCCAGGACAGGTCCTCCCCTGGTTTCCTCTATTGAGTAGCTTCCTCCCGCAGGACGGACAGCACAGGATCACCTTCAAGGTGTAAGCCCAGTCAGCATAACTTGGCCTACTTGGTAGAGTTGCAACCTTGGACCAACATGGTCCCGAGGCCAAAATCACACAACACGCTCCTCGCGCCAGGAGGGCCGCGAGGGGACGAAGGACCCCAAAAGATGGCGTCTGCCCCTTAAGTGCCCTTCCCCGGCATGCTCAGCGGGTAGAGCACGCCCACTGAACCGTTCCCGAGGAAAGACACCCAATACACTCTGGCCGGTCAATCTTCCACATTGGCATGAGGTGGTAACGCCACCTACAGGCAAACAGTGGGAAGTCTCCCCGACACAGCCACAGCCGGAACAGAGGCTGATTTAGCATAATCACTTAAATCTGAGCCTAACTATTTGCTCAGATACCCACTTAATTTGACATAGCGCCCTGGAGATGACCTGGGACGCCTCCAAGGCTCACAGCAGGGGTCAGTATATCTCGGCTGTGGTGGCGGTCAGGGCAGAGCTGGGAGACAAGGTCACTGACCTGCAGCACCAGGTTGATGAGGCCTTGAATCAATATTTAGCCTCTGCAACGGTCCCAAACTTTGAGCACCTTTCATCTCTTAGGCGAGAACTACATCTCCATGTTTCAGACACTACTAGGCTTGGCATACAACGTAGCAGACAGGAATACTTTGAGCATGGAGACAAGAATAGCAAACTACTTGCGCTGCTAGCACAGCAGGACAGGCCCTCTGCGGTTATATCAGAAATCCTCACGGCGGATGGCGTTTCAGTCACCTCTCTGGAGGATCTGCATTTACCACGTTTTATACTTCTCTGTATGTTTCTTCACTCCCTGACGGGTTTGACCCTACACCTATGATCTCTGTGTTGGACACACTGGCCCTTGGGTGGCTTTCTGACACGGATAGGCAACTCCTTGTTTCAGAGATCACTCCAGAAGAAGTTACACTGGCCATTAAATCTTTTCCAGCGGGTAAAACCCCAGGGCCGGATGGCCTGCCTATAGAGTATTATAGGGCCCACACAGAATTGCTCACCCCCAAACTAGCTCAGATGTTCCAAGCCTGTTTACAGCAAGACTCCTTACCACCCTCTATGAGAGAAGCCCATGTCATTCTCATTTCAAAGCCTAATAAAGACCCTAAGCTGTGCGCCTCCTACAGGCCAATTGCACTTCTCAACTGTGATTTAAAAATTTTAACCAAGTTACTGCCCATTAGACTTAATAAAGTGAAAAAATCCCTGATTGACTCTAATCAAACCGGCTTTATGCCTGGTAGGTCCACAGACATTAAAATACGTAGATTATTCTCTAATATACATGCCCCCCCATGCTAACCAGGGTACTATGACCATTGCCTCCCTAGATATAGAGAAGGCATCTGACACAATGGAGTGGGTCTAGCTGTGGGAGGTGCTTAGAAGAATGGGATTCCCGCTGAAATTTATAGCTTGGATTCACACAATCTATACTAGTCCCACAGCATGCATTAAGCTGAATGGCTCCCTGTCTCCTCCGTTCCCCCTGCAGAGGGGCACCAGACAGGGATGCCCTCTCTCCCCGGCTCTCTTCGCCCTAGCCATGGAGCCTATTGCTGAAGCCCTCAGGAGCTCGGCTGCGGTCCGTGGTCTTAGGGTGGGTTGGCTGGAGGAGAGAGTGGCTCTCTATGCGGATGATCTGCTCCTTTTTCTGAATGACGCTGGTGAATTTCTGCGGGGAGCACTCAGTATCATGGATGCCTTTTCCGTCTTCACGGGGTGGAGAGTGACCTGCACAAGTCTCAGTTGTTCCCAGTGGATGCGGGGGCCAGGTCTTCCTCACCCTCCTCTCTCCCACTTCAGTGGGTTGAGCAGTTTACCTATTAAGGTGTTGTTGAGAGAGAGAGTGGGGACTTTGTGCGGCTCAATCTTGACCCTGTCTTGGTAGTCATTAAAACTAAACTAAAAGTGTGGAGTAATCTTCCCCTATCCCTCATTGGGCGCATTAATCTTCTTAAGGTGAAAGTCCTCCCTAAACTTACATACATTTTTCGGAACTCCCCACAATGGCTGACTAAAGGTTTCTTTAATTCTCTCAGGCAACTTTTCCTCTCTTTATTTGGGGGCCCAAACCACCTAGATTCCGATATACCACCTTGACCAGGCCTGTGGACAGTGGAGGCTTGGCTCTCCCTGATTGCCACAAGTATTACTTGGCGACTCAGCTTGTGACCGCCCATTGGTGGCTACAACCAGACCTAACCAACTCTGCAACGGTGTTGGAGGCAGCCATAGTGGGGTCTCTGGAGGCATTGAAGGGGTTACTATTCAGGGGGCCTAAAACGCCTCACAATCTCACCCCTTCGATGCGTACCACCTTACGGGCATGGAAGGTGGGTGAGGCGTTGAGGGCACCCCAGCCAAACTCCTGGTCTCCTCACACCCCCCTGTGGCTGAATCCTAACCTATCGCATTTCAACACTATCCCGGATCCGCAGGCCTGGGTCAAATACAAAATACTAACCCTTAAACATGTTATCACCAATGGAGAGCTCACCCCCTTTCACATTTTATGTACCAAATTTCATGTGCCTGCACAAGCCCATTATAGGTATTTTCAAATTGCTCATGCCTACAGGTGTCAATTTTTAGGCCAACCAGTTGAATTGGTATACTCTGAGCTCGAGTCCACCCTCCGGGTAAAAGACCTGGAGAAGCCCACGTCTCAGCTCTATGGATCCCTGTTGGTTGCTGCCGTCCCCGAGCTGTCCTCCCTTCGCAGGAAATGGGTGGGGGACATACCGGGGCTGGATGAGGACGACTGGAGGGAGATCTGGGATTTTCCCTTCTCCCCTCTGGTCTCCGCAAGGGACAAATTGGTCCAATACAAAATTGTACATAGAGCTCACTACACACCTCACAGGTTGCACCAGATGTTACCGGCGCATTCTCCGGCATGCTGGCGTTGCTCCTATCAACCAGGGGACTTTTTCCACATTTTTTGGGTGTGCCCGGCTATTGCACATTATTGGAAAGAAGTACTCCAGGTAATTACTAAGGTCACTAAGACTAGCGTTCCTTATGATCCTATATATTGTCTGCTAGGGCTGGTGGAACAACTGCCAATGGTCAGAGCCAGGAAAATACTCATATCCCTGTTACTATATTATGCTCGTAAAGCCATTACGATGAACTGGAAACAATCGTCTCCCCCCTCTGTCAGATTCTGGAAAAGCCTAGTGAATGCCAGTTTGCCCCTATATAAAGCCACTTACTCGAGCAGGGGATGTCCACAAAAATTTGAGAAGGTCTGGAATTGTTGGCTGGATGATAATACTATGACAAACGATGCAGTAACCAGTGCCTAGATTGACAATATATCTTTAATCTGTAAATTTATTGACCCAACTATTCTCATATTCTCATGTTGCATTATCCTGTCGATATCAATTTGAGTACAGATTATACTGAGCTGAACCTCTCCCCACATTGGGGTTATAGTATAAGTTTAGATAGGCTGTTTGTATTATGTGTTGTGCCCTGTTGAGGTGTAATGCCGCAACAGAGGAATTGCCCCTGCATGGGCGAATGTTCGGCCCCTGCGAGGGCTAATTTTGTACGCTGATATAACTTTCAATAAAAAAGATTTTGCAAAAAATAAAATAAAAAATTGACATAGTGCCCAGTCATTGGGAGCAGAGTGCTATATATATATATATATATATATATATATATATATATACACACAGTGGGTACAGAAAGTATTCAGACCCCCTTAAATTTGTCACTCTGTTATATTGCAGCCATTTGCTAAAATCATTTAAGTTCATTTTTTTCCTCATTAATGTACACACAGCACCCCATATTGACAGAAAAACACAGAATTGTTGACATTTTTGCAGAATTATTAAAAAAGAAAAACTGAAATATCACATGGTCCTAAGTATTCAGACCCTTTGCTCAGTATTTAGTAGAAGCACCCTTTTGATCTAATACAGCCATGAGTCTTTTTGGGAAAGATGCAACAAGTTTTTCACACCTGGATTTGGGGATCCTCTGCCATTCCTCCTTGCAGATCCTCTCCAGTTCTGTCAGGGTGGATGGTAAACGTTGGTGGACAGCCATTTTTAGGTCTCTCCAGAGATGCTCAATTGGGTTTAAGTCAGGGCTCTGGCTGGGCCATTCAAGAACAGTCACAGAGTTGTTGTGAAGCCACTCCTTCGTTATTTTAGCTGTGTGCTTAGGGTCATTGTCTTGTTGGAAGGTAAACCTTCGGCCCAGTCTGAGGTCCTGAGCACTCTGGAGAAGGTTTTCATCCAGGATATCCCTGTACTTGACTGCATTCATCTTTCCCTTGATTACAAACAGTCGTCCTGTCCCTGCAGCTGAAAAACACTCCCACAGCATGATGTTGCCACCACCATGCTTCACTGTTGGGACTGTATTGGACAGGTGATGAGCAGTCCCTGGTTTTCTCCACACATACCGCTTAGAATTAAGGCCAAAAAGTTCTATGTTGGTCTCATCAGACCAGAGAATCTTATTTCTCACCATCTTGGAGTCCTTTAGGTGTTTTTTTTAGCAAACTCCATGCGGGCTTTCATGTGTCTTGCACTCTGCCATAAAGCCCTGACTGGTGGAAGGCTGCAGTGATAGTTGACTTTCTACAACTTTTTCCCATCTCCCGACTGCATCTCTGGAGCTCAGCCACAGTGATCTTTGGGTTCTTCTTTACCTCTCTCACCAAGGCTCTTCTCCCCCGATAGCTCAGTTTGGCCAGACGGACAGCTCTAGGAAGGGTTCTGGTCGTCCCAAACGTCTTCCATTTAAGGATTATGGAGGCCAGTGTGCTCTTAGGAACCTTGGCCAGATCTATGCCTTGCCACAATTCTGTCTCTGAGCTATTCAGGCAGTTCCTTTGACCTCATGATTCTCATTAGTGCTCCAAGCATTCCCAGTATTGTTATTCGTTTTTTATTTATTAGGGGGAATGCTCTCCACCTCCACCTACAGACGCCAAACAAACTTTAAAATGTTCACAAAATATTCAGCTATCCGGCTATATCTTTTCAGTTTGACATCTTTTACAGTTTTTGTGAAAAATCTGTTTAAGTTTAGTCATCATTTCAGGAAATGTTATCGTTTTAACAGTGTGTCTATGGGAACGCTTAGAGTGGGTGATGTCATCGCTACAGCAGAGAGCCTTAAAAAAATTATCTTAGTTTCTTCTCTATCAATTGCTTTCACGCCCACAAGATCTACTTGTCATACACAATTTATACATCAAAACGTAGGTATGTTTCAGGCAATGTGCTCAGTTTTGTGATATGCCTTTTACTTTTGGCTGGTTGAGCTTCCAAATGACAAGAGTTCTACACTTTCTTCCATTGACTGTCCTGTATAAAATTCTTCACATTTCCCAGCGAAACGCACAGCGAACTTATTTTTTAAATCGCTGACATGTCCACAATTTTTAGTTTATCAACATAAATTTTATACCAATACATTCACAAAGGCCGTGTGTCTCTAACGGTAAAGTCGCTGTTTCGATAGCATCTACTGTTGTGGATTAATTAGGGCTTGTTTGAAGGGTTCTCTCACACTGTTTCTCATTCATTAGGTGTGGGGATTAATGATCAAAGAGAGGCTTTATAAGTACTGAAGGAACACTGCTTGTATGTCCTAAAGATAGTGTAGTGGTTATGGTGAATGGCTTTGGTGTGGGCTTAGCAATTCAGCTATTCAGCATTCCCACGCATTTTCTGCAGGTAATGCATTTTCTAGTTTGCTCTGACATGCACTGTGAGCTGTAAGGTCTTATATAGACAGGTGTGTGGCTTTCCTAATCAAGTCCACTCAGTATAATCAAACACAGCTGGACTCAAATGAAGGCGTAGAACCGTCTCAAGGATGATCAGAAGAAATGGACAGCACCTGAGTTAAATATATGAGTGTCACAGCAAAGGGTCTGAATACTTAGGACCATGTGATAATTCAGTTTTTCTTTTTTTATAAATTTGCAAAAATGTCAACAATTCTGTGTTTTTCTGTCAATGTGGGGTGCTGTGTGTACATTAACCACTTAACGACCGCTCACTGTATATATACGTCGGGCAGAATGGCACGGACAGGCACAATCATGTACCTGTATGTGACTGCCTTCGTATAGTTGGGGGGTCCCATCGGACCCCCCTTCTATACAGTGAGCGGTCGGCATCGTTCCGGGAGCGATCCGTGATGAGGGGACAGCCATTCATTTCCGGCCACCCCCTATCGATCGCTCCCGGCGAATGAGAATCTTCCTCTGCCTGTGTAATGTTTACACAGGCAGGAGGAAGTGATGTCTTCTCTCCTGCGGCGCTCACATATACCGAGCGCCGTGGAGAGAAGACACACAGGTTAGTGCACTAAACAGCATACTGACACCAGGCACATAGGCACACGATCGCTCCCCCAGGCCCCCCCAGACACCCCCAGATCACCCCCCAGCCCCCAGTCACAGTGTCACTGATTGCAGTGACCATTTATTTACTGATCACTGCAATCAGTGACATTTGTGACTGTAAAAGTGTCAGGGCAGTTAGTTTTAGGTCCAGTGTAGCCCACTAGCCCCCCCTAATAAAGGTTTAACCCCTTGATCGCCCCCCAGGTAACCCTTTCACCCCCTAGCACCACTGTCACTAAGTGATCGTTTTTCTGATCGCTGTCTTAGTGTCGGTGGTGCTGATAGGCAGCCAGTTATTTTTTTTAGGTTCGCTGCAGGCTTTTATAGCGTCAGGTACCCCCATATATTACCTAATAAAGGTTTAACCCCTTGATCGCCCCCCCAGGTAACCCTTTCACCCCCTTTTGCCAGTGTCACTAAGCGATCATTTTTCTGATCGCTGTCTTAGTGTCGGTGGTGCCGATAGGTAGCCAGTTATTTTTTTTTAGGTTCGCCGCAGGTTTTTATAGCGTCAGGTACCCCCATATATTACCTAATAAAGGTTTAACCCCTTGATCGCCCCCCAGGTAACCCTTTCACCCCCTTTTGCCAGTGTCACTAAGCGATCATTTTTCTGATCGCTGTATTAGTGTCGTTGGTGCCGATAGGTAGCCAGTTTTTTTTTTTAGGTTCGCCGCAGGTTTTTATAGCGTCAGGTACCCCCATATATTACCTAATAAAGGTTTAACCCCTTGATCGCCCCCCAGGTAACCCTTTCACCCCCTTTTGCCAGTGTCACTAAGTGATCATTTTTCTGATCGCTGTATTAGTTATGCTGGTGCCGCTAGGTAGTCAGTTATTTTTTTTAGGTTCGCCGCAGGTTTTTATAGCGCCAGGTACCCCCATATATTATCTAATAAAGGTTTTAACCCCCTAATTGCCCCTAGTTAACCCTTTCACCAGTGATCACCGTATAAGTGTTACTGGTGACACTGGTTAGCCAGTTAGTTATTTTGTTATTTAGGTTCCCCGTCAGGTTTTTATATAGCGTCAGGTACCCCCATATATTACCTAATAAAGGTTTAACCCCTGATTGCCCCTAGTTAACCATTTCACCAGTGATCACCATATAAGTGTTACGGGTGACGCTGGTTAGTTAGTTTGCTTTTTATAGTGTCAGGGCACCCGCCGTATATAACCCAATAAAGGTTTAACCCCCTGATCGCCCGGTGGGTGATATCAATTAGGTTTTAGCGTCAGAGAGGGTCTGCGTCGCCCCAGGCAGCGTCAGGTTAGTGCCAGTAACTCCAGTGCTGTAGGATGTGATTTCACCACCACAGTTAAAAAAAAAAAGCATGGGGGCAGCAGGGGCGGAGGAGCGTAGGAGCGATTTTGCTCCTAATGCCGCGTACATGCGGTCAAAATTCCGACGGTGGCTTGCCCGTGGAAAAGTCCAACCGTGTGTATGCGGCATAACTTTTGCGGGAGGATGCCCCCATGCTTCGGCATATACAAATGGTGCATGTATGCCCATCATTAGAAGTGGGTGGATGAAGGGAGGTATTCTAATGGTGGGCATACCCACGATCAATCTCTTTTTTTCGTTCAGCCAACAGGCTGCATGAAAAAAAAGATTACAATACATGTCCAACAAGGACCAACAACGTACTGGTATGTTGCTGGATTTTGAATGGTTATACCAGATTGATGCCTGCGGGTTTAGGTATCATCTTAGTATCATTCTTTTCAGCCAGCGGCCGGCTTTCATGTAAAAGCAATCCTAGCAGCTAATTAGCCTCTGGACTGCTTTTACAAGCAGTGGGAGGGAATGTCCCCCCCCCGGATAAAAAAAGCGCCATTGGGAAATTGGGAAAACATTTTATCACACCGATCTTGGTGTGGTCAGATGCTTTGAGGGCAGAGGAAAGATCTAGGGTCTAATAGACCCCAGTTTTTTTCAAAAAAAGAGTACCTGTCACTACCTTTTGCTATCATAGGGGATATTTACATTCCCTGAGATAACAATAAAAATGATAAAAAAAAAAAATATGTAAGGAACAGTTTAAAAATAAAATAAAAAAGCAAAATTAATAATAAAAAAAAAAAAAAAAAAAAGCACCCCTGTCCCGCCCTGCTCTTGCGCAATGGCGAACACAAGCGTCGGTCTGGCGTCCTATGTAAACAGCAATTGCATCATGCATGTGAGGGATCACCGTGAAGGTCAGATCGAGGGCAGTCATTTTAGCAGTAGACCTCCTCTGTAAATCTAACGTGGTAACCTGTAAAGGCTTTTAAAGGCTTTTAAAAATGTATGAAGTTTGTCGCCACTGCGCGTTTGTGCGAAATTTTAAAGCATGTCGTGTTTGGTATCTATGTACTCGGCCTAAGATCATCTTTTTTATTTCATCAAACATTTGGGCAATATAGTGTGTTTTAGTGCATTAAAATTAAAAAAAGTGTATTTTTTCCCAAAAAATGCGTTTGAAAAATCGCTGCGCAAATACTGTGTGGAAAAAAAAATGCAACACCCACCATTTTAATCTGTAGGGCCTTTGCTTTAAAAAAATATATAATGTTTGGGGGTTCAACATAATTTTCTTGCATAAAATAATATTTCTTTATGTAAACAAAAAGTGTCAAAAAGGGCTTTGTCTTCACGTGGTTAGAAGAGTGGATGTAAGCTTCCTATTGTTGTGTATAAAATGCCAGGACAGTTCAAACCCCCCCCCCCCAAATGACCCCATTTTGGAAAGTAGACACCCAAAGCTATATACTGAGAGGCATGTCGAGTCCATGGAATATTTTAGATGTTGACACAAGTTGCGGAAAAAAGACAATTTTTTTTTTTTTTTTGCACAAAGTTGTTACTAAATGATATATTGCTCAAACATGCCATGGGCATATGTGGAATTACACCCCAAAATACATTCTGTTGCTTCTCCTGAGTACAGGGATACCACATGTGTGAGACTTTTTGGGAGCCTAGCCGCGTACGGGACCCCAAAAACCAAGCACCGCCTTCAGGCTTTCAAAGGGTGTAAATTTTTGATTTCACTCCTCACTGCCTATCACAGTTTCGGAGGCCATGGAATGCCCAGATGGCACAAAACCCCCCAAAATAACAAGAATCTCTCCCTGATCGACCCTTACTAGAGATCCGTATATGTCAGAGATTACCCCTCTAGAGGTCTCTGTGTCTACTAATTTACGTAAGATGGGCATGTCGTTCCATTCTGGTGGACTCTGTCCAAATTGTGCGTGCAGCGCGTGTCTGATTTGCAAGTATCTATAAAAGGATCTATTTGGGACTGCATACTCCTCCTTTATTTCTTGAAATGATTTTATTCTTTCTTCCTTATAGAGTTGCGCCAGCAAGTGTATTCCCACTCTATCCCACTCCTCAGCCCTACCCATGACATTGAGTTCTTGCAGATTGCTGTTATCCCATATAGGTGAGAATTCGGAAAATCCCTTATATCCCATGATCTTCTTGACCTCTTTCCAGCTCTTTACCATTAATTGGGCCGTGGGGCCTTTAGAGCAGAAAGAGTCCACCTCCACTGCTTCTACTACTGTATCATGGCGTGTGTCATTCAAAATTAACCCCTTTATTTCACTTTCTACCCTTTGGTTACTGCCACTCATGTGCTGCATCTGAGCAGCTAAAAAGTAGTATCTAGGGTTCGGGATGTCCAGTCCCCCCTTCTCTTTTGGTTGTTGTAGGGCGCGGAGACATATCCTTGCTGCTCCGTTCCTCCAAATCAATTCCCTGAATACGCTGTCTATTTTCTTAAACCACTGTTTGGGGATCCATACTGGAGAATTATGGAGGATATATAAAACTTGTGGCATCCAGACCATTTTTATCAAGTTGGTCCTACCAGCTACAGAAAGTGGGAGCTTATTACACACCCGGCATTTTTGTCTGAGCTTTGCCAGTAAGGGAACTAAGTTTCCGGTTATATATTGCCTCGGATCCTTTGTTATATTAATTCCTAGGTATCTTATTTGGGACACCACCTTCACTTGTACTATCTCTCCCATCAATGGGTCAATCGGTAGGAGAACCGATTTTTCCCAATTGATTTTTATCCCGGAGAACTTTCCAAATTCCCCTATTATGTTTATTACCCCTACCAGTGAGGCTTGCGAGTCCCCTAGGAAGAGCAATATATCATCCGCATACATAGCTATTTTCTCTTCCCCCAGTCTCCTCTTGAAACCCTTTTATTCCTGGCTCTGTCCTTATAGCACTGTCCAATGGTTCCATGGCGAGGGCAAAAAGAAGGGGCGACAAAGGGCATCCCTGTCTTGTCCCCCTCGCCAATTGGAACCAGTCTGAACATTCTCCATTTATCCTTACCCTCGCTCTAGGATCTTTGTATAATATTTTAATCCATTGGATAAAGTTAGGACCAAAATGGTACTCTGCCAACGTTTTCCATAGAAAATGCCATTCAAGGCTGTCAAACTCCTTGGCTGCGTCCAAGGACCATATCGCTCTGGTCCCCTCTGTTTCCGTCTGCAGCTGGGTGTTTAAGAATGCTCTTCTTATATTGGAGCTGGTAGACCTACCTGGGATAAATCCTGTCTGGTCCATATGTACCAAACTTGGGATTATCCTATTTAGCCTTCTAGCCAGGGTTTTAGCCAGGATTTTAACATCTGCACATAAAAGAGATATTGGTCTGTATGAGTCTGTCTCCATCTGATCTTTCCCTTCCTTTAATAGTGTGATAATTGTCGCTTCAGTCATAGACAGGGGTAACTGCCCTTCTTTTGCTGCCCAGTTGAAAACCTCCAGGAGTTTTGGGAGCAACACCTCACCAAAGGTTTTATATATTTCTATTGGTAGGCCATCCGACCCCGGGGCCTTTTGACCTGCCATCTCCTTTATTACTATTTGTAACTCCTCCAGTGTAAGCGGTGCCTCCAAGCTCTCCCTGTCTTCCTCTGATAGCCGAGGGATCTGTGAGCCCTTAAAAAGGTCCGCCATCTCCCTCTCTATATTGTCATTTGTTGTACTACTATACAGACTCTGATAATATTTTTTAAAAGTCTCTTTTATTTCAGATGTACCTCTCCTGACTTCCCCCTCCTCATCTCTTATCACTGGAATAACCGATGGGGGGGCCCCCGCCCTAGCTATTAGGGCCAGGATTCGCCCCACTCTCTCACCCTCCCCGTAGAAATTCTGCTTCTGGAATAATTTTTTATTTTCCGCCTTACTTATTACTATTTTTTGATACTCTCCCTGTGACACTAACCATTCTGCATGATTTTCTGGGGTTGGATTTCTTATATAATTGAGCTCTGAGCTAAACACTTTTTCTCTCCCTGCAGTTTCCTTAGCACGTGACTGTTTTTTAGCTACTGATACCTTTTGAATTAATATTCCCCGTAAGAATGCTTTCAAAGCATCCCAAATCACTCCTATTGAGGCTGATCCGGTATTTGTTACTACAAATTCTTTCAGGCTGTCGCATATTCCCCCCGGGTCCCCAATTACTTCCAACCAGAATGGGTTTATCTTCCAATCCCCACTACCATGCCCCTTATCCAGCTTTATTTCAAATATTACTGGGGAGTGATCTGAGATGCTTCTTGTTTCATATACCACCTCCCCCACCACTTCTAGTGCCTCCTCATTACAGAGTACAAGGTCTATTCTGGACAGGGTACCGTGCGTCCTTGAGTGACAGGAGAATTGTTTTTCCCCGGGTGTCTCCTCCACCACACGTCTGTCAAGCCCACCTCCTCACAAAAATGAAGGAGAGGGCTGGCAGACGAATGTCCTGCGGAGGCACCCGCCGGGAACCTATCTATTCCTTTATCCATGGTCATATTAAAATCCCCCGCCACTATAACGGGGACCCCCACCTTATCCATAACGAACTCTATTAACGCCCAAAGGACTACGGTTTCAAATGGGGGGGGGATATATATATTTGCCACCACATATTCTTTTGTTTCTATCCCACAATGGAGAAACACATAACGTCCCTTAGGATCTATCTTGCTCTGTCTGCAGGAGAACACTGCGCCCGAATCTATCAAAACACTCACACCACTTGAGTAGGAAGTGTGTATAGAATGGTACTGTGTTTTGTATTTCCTGTGTTTTAGTATCTTAATAGTCTCCCCGTCCAGATGCATCTCCTGCAGACACAGCATTTTGATGTCATTCATTTCTGCTGTTGAGAAAATCACTTGTCTCTTAGTTGGATCTTTTACCCCCCGAACATTCCATGAACACACTTTCATACTTTTACCAGGTTTTGGGGTTCTCTTCCCAACCTCCCTTCTATCCGTCATCTACCCCTTTAAGGACTGCTCTTGTCTTTATACCTCCCATCTTACCAAAATGTGCCGTTAATACTATTTGCTCAGGAATTTGTGTTTTTAGTGAATCTCCCCCCTCTTCTAGTGCCCAAATCAAACATACTTTCCCACCCGCCCCTCCCATTCCCACCCCCTGCCCCCCCCCGCCCTTCTTGGGGCCCAAATAGAGGGCTTCTAATGTGACCGCATCCTACCTTTGAGGTGGGGCCTCTCCCTACTACTCCTCTTAATATGTGTTTTAGTGTTTTGAGTGATTTGAGTGTAACAATCTTTCTTATGCACTTTTTACATGCATTATATTTTGTCTTCTTTACCCTCCACCCTTGTACCACTCCCCACAAAAAATACTGAGAGTACACTTTCACAACCCTTCCCTCCTACCCACCCCCCCCTCCCACTCCCATGTTGCATAAAAAAAAGAAAAAAAAAGACCTTTCCCTTTTTCCCATTGTGCAAAAGAGAAAAAAAAAAAACCTGACACCTGACCCACCATACCCAAATATTGCTAAAAACTAAAGTGCTAACTAATTTAATTAAATGCTGCTCATGTTTGCATCACACTTTTCCGGAAACAAACAACTCCCCTTAAAACCTTTTGTTCTCTAAAATCAATGAACTCCATATGATGGAAGACCTGACTGCCTCCTTGAAACAAATGTCAGACAGATTTCACATTTCATGGCTTTATTGGCATGAGTTCACCTTTTCTCAGGAATAAAAAGACTTGCTGCTTGAAAGCGGCCAGAGGCCCGATATACCTCCTTAATCCTGTATTGCTGTCACCTCTTTCCTTATCCCCCCACTCCTCACTTAGGAACAATCTCTGTTCTTATTTACTTGTGCTTTATCCTTAGATCTATTCTCATCCTTTGTCACCACTTACCCTATTGTTGTCCCTTGTATGTCGACTCCTGTCCCCTATACCTTGAAATTGAATAAAAACTCTGCAACATAGGTTGAGCACTAATACAGATTTCTCTTTTGGGTACACATCATTTGTTTGGGCTGTTTATAGTACCACCGTTTATGTAGTCTGTATAACTTGTTCAATGATGTGCAAGCTCTGTATATCTATTCACAACATTAACTGTAGTCTGTACATGTATTCTATGTCTGAGATTTGCAGAATTCAATTCAAATGTATTAATATAATTTAAGTCATCCTCTTCACAAAATTTGCTCTCAGAGTACAGGGAAAGAAGGGTAGATTTAGTCCCGGTTCACACTGGTGCGATGCGGCAAATCCTGCGATTCCAGTGTGGGTTCCCACATCGCACCTGAATCAACGGCAGTTCACACTGACATCTGCGGACCGCTGCGGGTGTCAATGTAAAGTTAATGACATCCCCATATTGGTTTGCAGATTGCAGTGCGCACTGTGAAATGGTGCAGGAATCGGATTGCACAGGTGTGAACACCCATGTGATCCAATTCCAGTGCAGACCAAAAAAAGGGTCCTGCACCATTCTGGTGCAAATGCGATTTCAGCCATACAGCTTGTATGGCTGAATTTGCATCGCACAGACATTGCATGTGATCTGGACAGCAATGCGGTGCAAATCACATGCAATGTCTGTGATCACATAAGTGTGGACCCAGCCTTAAAGAGGTAGTAAACCCTAATGGGTTTTACTTCCTCTTTATTCCCCTGCAAAGTAAAAGCATATGTGGTACTTACCTGCAAACAAAGCCCGCGATTTCCGCAATGTCCCCGCTGGTGGAAGCATCCGTGTTCGCCACTCTTCCTTCCAGGCTCCGGCTCTGTGACTGGCTGGAGCCGTGTAACGTCACTCCCGCCATGCGCCCGGGACCCACCAGTCGCGGCAAACGCTGACGAAGAAATGGGTCGCAGGGCCATTTCTTCACTGTGCATGCGCCGGTGACCTTATCGGCGCACTACAAGGTAAATATCTCCTAAACGGCGCATGTTTAGGAGATATTTTCAGTACATATCGGTAAGCATTATTATAGGCTTACCTATATGTAAAAATGTATCAGGGGGATTTACAACCACTTTAATGGGTTATGTCTTCATGGTCACTTAATATTCCTGGATGTATTTAAAAAAACTTAATGACCTTGTTTCAGTAATACTGAGGGGCCAGTTTGAAAGCCATTTTACTACTGTATGTGCTGAACAGTATTACTCCACAGCACAGCTTGCATTCATAGAATGCAGACCATTGTGAACAGCCTGTGATGTCCCACAGAGTTTTCTCAGAAGAGGGCTGTGACGGATCTCGGATACCCAAGGTGGGCACATCCGCCAGACCTGTGTCTCCTGTCCTCCAAATGCACCCACAGCCTGCAGATTCGCCATAACCAGCCCTTAATCCCTCAATCACAAGACAATCCACACAGGTGTTGAGGGCTAAGCATGCAGAGCATCAACTCTTTATTAAATACAAAACATACACTTTTACACACAGTTAGGGACACTCCCCTTAGCCTTGTCATAGAGGGGGGGTAGGGGACAAGGAAGAACCAATGGGAACTGAACACTTGTACATTGAAACAGAGACTACAGTTAAGCATAAAGGGATTATGGTAAGCAGGCAGCCCCTCAATACACATCCCCTGCGGAGAGATGTCTGCAGTCCAGACCATTGTCTACGTGCCATGAACCAACACAGTTAAACACAGCAACAAGAGGGGGGATGGGGGAGAAGGGATGTAGCATTACATTACATTATCTCAATGCCAGCTTGTCCTCAAGTCTCTGTCTCTTCTGGGCCATAATCTGTGGGTAAGAGGCCAGCCCACGGTCCCTTCCAAAACACACAGTGACAGTGGCTTCTATCACATTTCTCCCCTTTTAAAAACAGACTAACCAGGTCCCTGACCCTCAACTGGTCTGGACCTGCGTTAGTCACAAACTTCCACCCCAGGTAAACAGGAAAAGGAAAAGTACGACTCTGGCGCTGGGGAGCAGATATTGGGGGGAGCTGAATAATCCTCTGCCCCGATGCAAGTGCTTCAGCTGGTAGGCAACGTAGGCTGGTAGTGCATTTGGGGAGGAAAAAGGTACTTGCTTTTCTACTGGTGTAGTTACCAGTCGCTGAGGAGGTATCTTGCAGGGACTATCTCCCGGACTCTCCATCTCTTTTTCTAATGCTGGGCAGAGGCCAACAGCGCTCTGCCCCGTAGCCAGCGCTTCTGCTAGAGGGACATATACAACGGTAGAGTTCAGCCGCTGGAGAGAGGGAAGATTTTTCTCCCCTCCTGGTTCTGTGACCAGCTGCTGAGGTGACTTCTGACAGGGGCCGTCTCCCAAACCCTCTATAAACATACTGAGGGCTGGGCCGGGGCCAGCGGCACTCTGCCATGCAGCCAGCACTTGTGCTGGGAGGATAAACACTGGGGTAGTGTCCAAGGGCTGGGCAACCAGCTCACTGAGTTCATCCCTCAGTCTCCCTGGATCTAACTCTGAGGGTGGGCAGAGGCCAGTGGCACTCTGCCCCACAGCCAGCGCTTCTGCTGGGGGGATAAACACTGGGGTAGTGTCCAAGTGCTGGGAAAACAGCTCACTGAGGTCATCTCTCTGACTTCCTGGATCCAACTCTGAGGGTGGGGAGAGGCCAACGGCACTCTGCCCCATAGCCAGCACTTCTGCTGGGGGGATGAACATTGGGGTTTTGTTCAATTGCTGGGAGGGAGAATTGCTTCCTCCACTCCCGGTGGGGATATCTGATGTTGGGGAAACAGCTCACGAAGATCATCTCTCAGACTCTTCGGATCCAACTCTTTTTCTGATGCTGGGCAGAGGCCAGCGGCACTATGCCCTGTAGCCAGTGCTTCTGCTGGGGCACCGGATGCGATACTCTGGCCTTGCTGCTGATCACCATTTACCAGCCTTCCAGCGCCCATCCCAACTCCCCCTTCTGAGACCTTTATGCTATTAGCTTGTCTCACTGCCTGGGGAACCTCCGGTGCATTCCGGCATTCTAGCACTCGCAGTGCCCTCTGCATCATCGCCGCTTCTTCCATTGCGGTTAGGACGGGAAAACCTAGGGGCACCTCTGGCCCCATTTGTTCTGCATCTTCGTGACTGTCCGCTATTTCTCCCGGACAGTCCCAAACAACAGGAGCAATGCCAGGCTGCTGATCACCGTCAAACAGCCGCTTGTAGGCAATCTCGAGCTCCCATTCCTGCTCAACCAGGAACTCCAATTCCTCCAGGTCACACGCCTCTTCAGGGAGGTCCAGCACCTCATCTCGGAAGTCCAGGATGTTTTCCAGCCGCCACTCCTCGTCGCTCCCAAAGTCTGGGTCTCCGTACATTTTTTGATGGAGCAGCCCCACGCTGCCGTAGCCAATGCCTTCTGTCTGGCTGCCATCTGCTGTACCTGGCCAAAGTTGAGCCGCGAACCACCGGAGGGCTCTGTAGCTGGCGTCCAGCCTCATCTCCTCCTGGACCAATCTTCCGAGCTCCGTCTCCCATTCATCTTGCGGTCGTTCCCTCAGGAACACCTCTCGCGCACGGTACTGCGTCCAGTACATCTCTGTGGAGGAGGGAAGGATCTTCCCCTGATGGTGCCGCTCGTGGCTTAGCGTCTCATGCCAGAGTTGCCGGCGGATCACATCCCCCCAGCCGAGCATGGTGTGCTCCGTCGCTGGTCCCCGATGTTGCTTCCGCATGCCTTGCAGCCTCCTCCCAAACTCCGCTCTCATGCTGGTCCGTCCCCGTATCGCTCCTCGGTGGCTGCCCAGATCTTGAATTCTGGTGGTGGTTTGGATGTCCCGGACTGCAGGAGACATCCCACCGCTGCCAACACTGTGACGGATCTCGGATACCCCAGGTGGGCACATCCACCAGACCTGTGTCTCCTGTCCTCCAAATGCACCCACAGCCTGCAGATTCGCCATAACCAGCCCTTAACCCCTCAATCACGAGACAATCCACACAGGTGTTGAGGGTTAAACATGCAGAGCATCAACTCTTTATTAAATACAAAACATACACTTTTACACACAGTTAGGGACACTCCCCTTAGCCTTGTCATAAAGGGGGGGTAGGGGACAAGGAAGAACCAATGGGAACTGAACACTTGTACATTGAAACAGAGACTACAGTTAAACATAAAGGGATTATGGTAAGCAGGCAGCCCCTCAATACACATCCCCTGCAGAGAGATGTCTGCAGTCCAGACCATTGTCTACGTGCCATGAACCAACACAGTTAAACACAGCAACAAGAGCAGAGGGATGGGGGAGAAGGGATGTGGCATTACATTACATTATCTCAATGCCAGCTTGTCCCCAAGTCTGTCTCTTCTGGGCCATAATCTGTGGGTAAGAGGCCAACACACGGTCCCTTTCAAAACACACAGTGACAGTGGCTTCTGTCACAAGGGTTACAGAGAAAACTCTGTGATTGGAAAAGAGGCCATTCACAATATTGTGCACAGTTATGCGCTGTCCATAGTGCTGATCCTGTGTAAAAATAAAGACTCAATATGTGAAGGTATTTTTTTTTATTATTTTTTTACATTTTATTCTCGATTTTTTTTAAATACATGATCTGGAGTCAGTCATCCCAACACTACCAGCCCGGCATACTAACCGGATTAATAGACATCAGGGGATGAAGTCACGTGGTTGACGATACGCGTAGAGACGCTAACAAGCTCTGGAAGTGACGCGGACGAGTTCGGCGCTCGTATCGTATATGCACGATTTTACATATTAAATGTGAGTACCTATTTTTAAATAAAGCAATACATGTTTAAAAACGATACTACACTATTGGGATTCCTTTATCTTTCCCTGGCAAACTTATACCTTATAAACCGGAGACCCCACACACCCCCTGGATGGATGATTAATACACCCAGAACCCATATCCCCAGGCTTCAAGGCTCCATTCAGGCAACACCAGGACCCTAACAGGATTGACACACATGGGGTAAGGGGCCACCCAATCACCAATAAGTGGGATAAACACAGCACTGGAAGTCACAGAAGAAACACCATTCAAACCAGCACCTAATATTTCTGTTGGACTATAGAAATACACCATAAATTTTCTTGCACGTTCACTTCACCCCCAAGACCAACACCCCCCCCCCCACTTTTCCAGGAATATATTCTTTTGTCCGGAATTTGCATGTCTGTATAACATTATGATTTCAACTAGGCTTGTGCACAACGGAAAAATTCGTTCCGTTTCGGTTCGTTTCTTTCCGGTCCTGTTGATTCGTAATCATTCGTAATTTTGCTAGACGGGATTTTTCGTGTTCGGACTCATTCGTATTTTTGCAAGCGACATTTTTTGTTGAATTTTTTGTTGCTTTATAATTCGTACTTTCGGTAGAGTACGTTGTTTTTCGTTGATTCTGGACACAACTCCTACTTTCGTAACTTTTTTTGGGTTCGTTGATTCGTAATTTTCTGTGTCTCTCTCACAACGACGCTGCCTATTATGCCTAATGTGCTTCGAATGGATTTGTACTTTTCTAAATAGATAGCCGTTATTTGTAACGATTCGAAATCTCGTATTTTACTTTCGTTTTTTACATGCGGCTATAGGCTCCGCCCCTGTACACCATTTTGAGAGGGTTCAGCACGGTGAGGGAGAAGCAGAGAGCAGAGCAGAGTGTTATTGTGCTTCGAATGGATTAGAAATCTCGTATTTTACTTTCGTTTTTTACATGCGGCTATAGCCTCCGCCCCTGTACACCATTTTGAGAGGGAGTTCAGCACGGTGAAGGAGAAGCAGAGAGCAGAGCAGAGTGAGTGTTATTGTGTTTCCAATGGATTTGTACATTCGTAAGTTTTTTCATAACGAATTATGCCGAAGACATTCGGGCATTCGCTATTTTGCGGTATAATTTATTTCGGATTCGGTTTTATTCGTAATTGCTTTGTTCGGAAATTCGAATGCTTCCGAATGTCCGAAAGTTGCTAAATTCGGACGAATTTCGATTCGTTACGAAACGAATTGCACAAGCCTAATTTCAACCGTTTGATATATTTACGTTGGCACACATCTGCATGATTTGTATTTTTTGATATCGTATCAGCACTTGCTGACATAGCAATCACCTTATTTCCTTTTGCATCGTATGTCACAATTTCTCGCACAGTTGCACTTTATTATTATTTCAGCATTTGCTGACACTGGCAGCTATTTCACACAGGCATTTGTTGGATTGCTTTACATGTTTTTTGCAACTTGCACTATTTATGTGTAACACTTTTTTAGTATTATCAGTACACCAAAGTTTTATGTTGCATAATAAGTGTTTATTACTTATATTTGGCACTTTGCACTTTTCAGACTGTGCAATACTTTCTTACTGTCAGTACACTCTAGTGTGATCTCCGTTCTAGTTTTTTACTTATATTCAACCGCTCAGCCCTATTTCTTATATACACTCATATTACACATTACTAGCATTCTTAAAAAATAAAAATATGAAGAAGAAGCAACATAAGAACCCAGCAAGGACAATTTGTTTTAGAGAAATAAACAGTTTGTCTTAATTTTTTTTTTTTTTTGTGGAAGTAACAATTCTACAATTATAAGCAAAGGCTGAAACTTGCATTGGGCTATATAACACACAATTTCTCATTCGCAAACGTTTTTTAGCCACGTGCGAATTTGCGAATTTACTATAGAGCTCTGTAAAAAATGAATTTGAGTTAAATTGTGACTATTTTGCATGTCTGAGCATGTGCACTTGTACTGGTACATAGTTGTAGAAAAAGGGGGGAAAGAGGGGGAATTTATCTCTTCTCAGACTTTCAGGCCCTTTTCACACTGAGACGCTTTGCAGGCGCTATTGCTCTAAAAATAGCGCCTGCAAAGCACCCTGAAAAAGCCGCTACTTTGCATCCAGTGTGAAAGCCCGAGGGCTTTCACACTGGAGCGGTGCGCTGGCAGGAGGGTAAGGCTACTTTCACACTGAAGCGCTGGATGCGCTGGCGATATAGCGGCGCTATTTTTACCGTTGCTTTTGCCGCGATTTGCTGGCATTTTGGAGGCGCAACAACATTGATTTCAATGGGCAGGGGCGCTATAGGAGCGGTATTTTTACCGCTCCTATCGCGCCTCAAAGATGCGGCTTGGAGGAGTTTTTTTACCCACCTGCCAGCGCACCGCTCCAGTGTGAAAGCCCTCGGGCTTTCACACTGAATACAAAGGAGCGGCTATTTCAGGGCGCATTGCAGGCGCTATTTTTAGCGCAATAGCACCTGCAAAGCGCCTTAGTGTGAAAGGGGCCTAAAATAACTCCTGCAAGCCGCATCTTTGAGGCACGATAGGAGCGGTAAAAATACCGCTCCTATAGCGCCCCTGCCCATTGAAATCAATGGAGTAGCGCCTCCAAAACGCCCCGCAAAACGCTGCAAAGAGGCGTTTTTGCAGGCGTTTTTAACCCTTTTTCGGCCGCTAGCGAGGGTTAAAATCACCCCGCTAGTGCCCACAAATCACGGCACAAACAACGGCGGTATAGCGGCACTAAAAATAGCGCCGCTTTACTGCCAGCGATTCAGCGATTCAGTGTGAAAATAGCCTAAATGATATTTCAGTTGATACATAAATTTTTTCAGCAGTTTAAAAGCAGATTATCTTTAAACAATATACCACATATTTAAGAACCATTTAGGCTATCATATCATATACTGTAGTGTCAGTAATGCCTCGTACACACGTGCCTCGTACACACGACAGTTTCAGATGGGAAAACTGCTATGAGAACTTTTGGTCGGGAATCCCGGCCGTGTGTATGCGCCATCGCAGTTTTTCCGACGAGAAAACTGCCGGACAAAAAAAGAAATCAGAGATCAGGATCTCTTTTTTCCCGTCAGGCCAAAAATCCGAGCGGGAAATCCGTCCGTCTGTATGGTTTTCCGACGGGCAGAAAACCACGCATGCTCAGAATCAAGTATGAGATGGGAGCGCTCTTTCTGGTAAAACTAGCGTTCGTAATGGAGATAGCACATTCATCAGGCTGTAAAGGACTGAAAAGCACGAAGACTGAAAAGCGCGAATCATCTCTCACCAAACTTTTACTAACACGAGGATCAGCAAAAGCAGCCCAAAGGGTGGCGCCTTTGGAATGCAACTTTCCCTTTATAGTGCCGTTGTACGTGTTGTACGTCACCCACCACGCTTTGGACGGGGGACTTTTGTCTGAGCGTGTGTATAAAAGGCAGCCTCAGAGGAATTATGTCTGGAAAACCGTCGGTTTTCGCACGTGTGTACTAGGCATTAGTGTCGGATTTCCTGATGCACTATCACAGTCCCACTATAAGTCGCTGATCGCCGTCATTACTAGTATAAAAAATGAATAAATAAATAAATATTCCGGTAAATATACCATAGTTTGTAGATGCTATAACTCGCATGCAATCTATTAAAATACACTTATTGGGATTTTTTTAACCAAAGACATGTAGCAGAATTCCATTTGGCCAAATTTTATGATGAAATTTGATTTTTTGTTATTTTTTTATTTTTATTTTCAATATTTTCTGTCTTTTTTTCAAATACCACCAAAATAAAGCTATATTTGTGTGAAAAAAAAATACATACACTTCATTTGGGTACAGTGTTGTATGACCGCACAATAGCGCAGTGCCGAATAGTAAAAAATGCCCTGGTCATGAAGGGGGTACAATCTTCTGGAGCAAAAATAAATAAATCATGTGGTGCCCTAAGCTGTTTTTTTTAGTGCCCAAAGGTTAATCCAGCCCTCTCATGTCCATAATACACTTCCTATGCTAAGGTGACAATATTTACTCACTGTGTTGTAATCATGGATGAGCTGCGTCATCCGGGAACAGAAAGTATGTTAGGACTATAGAGCACTTCAGCCTCTCCTCATCTCCATCATATTGGGAGATATTCTATAGTCTAGCAATGGAGAACTGGATGGATAACACCAATAACACTGATTAAGATCATTGCAGAAGAGTGCTTATTAGGGATGAGCCGAACACCCCCCAGTTCGGTTCGCACCAGAACCTGCGAACGGACCGAAAGTTTGCGTGAACTTTAGAACCCTATTAAAGTCTATGGGACTCGAACATTCAAAATCAAAAGTGCTAATTATGAAGGCCAATATGTAAGTTAATGTCCTAAAAAGGGTTTGGGGACCCGGGTCCTGCCCCAGGGGACATGTATCAATGCAAAAAAAGTTTGAAAAACTGACGTATTTGCGGGAGTAGTGATTTTAATATTGCTTAAAGTGAGAAAAAAAAAGTGAAATATTCCTTTACATATCATACCTGGGGGGGTGTCTATAGTATGCCTGTGAAGTGGCACGTGTTTCCCGTGTTTAGAACTGTCCCTGCACAAAATGACATTTCTAAAAGGAAAAAAAAGTAATTTAAAACTGCTTGCGGCTTTAATGTAATGTCTGGTCCTGGCAATATGGATGAAAATCATTGAGAAAAATGGCATTGGTAATTACATGCCCCTGTTAAACAGGGGCAGAAAAATTGGGCCGTAACCACTGGTGGCGGTGCCCAGAAACAAAAATGTTCTTACATGCTATCAGCATGATCATTGAAGAGGAAGAGGATAGTCACTCAGCATAACAGGATAGTCACTCTGCATCAGCATAGGCAGTCTTGAAGGGATCTGACATTTCAAAGAAAATTATTCTGTTTCATCAGCATCAGGTGCTTGGTAGCTGGTGGTGATCCAAGACTGATTCATTTTTATGAAGGTCAGTCAATCGACCGAGTCGGTGGACAGGCACACCCTGTGATCGGTTACAAAGCCTCCAGCAGCACTGAATGTGCGTTCCGAAAGAATGCTGGATGCAGGACAGGCCAGTAGCTCAATTGCATACTGTGCAAGCTCTGGCCAGTGATCCATCCTCAAGACCCAGTAACCCAGGGATTTTTGTTGGGAAAGGTGTCTAAGTCTGATCTTGCCCCTAGGTATTCCTGCACCTTGTAAACCAGATGCTGGCGAATGGCGATGGTTGCTGGAACCGATCATACCTTGGGGCTGCGGACTAAAAAATTGTCTGAACGCATCGGTCAGACAGCCACCTTCTCCACCGCTCCTTCTTTGACTGACTAAAGCCTCAGCAACACGTTGTTCCTGTCCCCCAAGCACACCAGCTCAAGCACCGCATGGCGTGGTGGAGGAACAACCTCGGACACTACTGCACCTTGTCGTGCATCCTTCCCAGCTGCCAGTAGAGTCACCCAATGCGCCGTGAAAGATAGGTAACGTCCCTGTCCAAGCCTGCCCCAACTGAAAAGGCAGCAGTTGAAGTGCTAGCAATTTAGCCAAGCTAGCATTCAACCGCTGGGCATGTGGATGGCTGGGTGCGAACTTCTTTTGGCGGTGCAGCAGCTGGGGCAGGGAAATTTGCCTGGTACAATCTGACATCGGTGTACCGATAGCAGATTACCCACAAGTACTTGGCTGTGACACACCTAATTCTACACCTTCATTCCTCTCAGTGCAGGTTTCAGAGAGGACTGAAGGTATAGTGGGGCTGGAGATCCCAGCTGATGAGGAGCAAGGAGAGGTCCGCTTTGTTCTTTGGTGTGGGTCTTTTTTGTATGCTTGCCAAAGGACTGCATGGCAGGTCGACATATGTCTGGTCAAGCACGTGGTGCCCAAGCGGCTCATGTTTTGGCCACGCAAGATACGCTTCAGACATATGTTGCAAATAGCAACGGTGCGATCTGCTGCACACGTCTCAAAAAAGGCCCACACCAAAGAACTTTTGGAATAACGTGCAGAGACAGCAGCGCCCTGAACATGCGGAATACTGCAGTGTGATGCAGTCGGTTGGCTGCCCTTAAGCTGGCCCCTGGAGGGCATCCTGCCTCGTTGGAGATGTGCCTCCTCCTACTCCTCCTCCTCCTCCTTTCTCCTATCAGGCACCCATGTGGATTCAGTGACCTCATCATCCCCTCCCTCCTCATCACTGGAGCAAATCTGGCAGTATGCTGCAGCTGGGGGAACATGACTACCAGATTGCTGTCCTTGTTGGGCACCCCCTCTCTCTGGGCTCACGTTACTGCCTTCCTCTAGCTGGGTACCATCATAGGAGCCTTCAAAATGCTGGGCATCCTCCTGGAGCATGTACCCAACACTGTAGTCAAACAGTTCGGGGGACTCCTCAGGAGGACATGTTGGGGCTAGGGAAGGAGTGACTGATGCCATTGAACCGAGGGAAGAGGCCACGTTGGCAGCTGCTTTGCCAGACAAAGTACCCTGAGCCTGGGTGAGAGAGGATGAGGAGGATGAGGACGGCTTGGTCATCCATTCTACCAAGTCTTCGGCATGTTGCAGCTCAACATGGCCAGCTGCCGAAAAGAAGGACAAGCGTGTCCCATGGCCACGTGCTGATGATGATGCACCGTGTCCACAACCAGCACTGTCGCCTCTAGACACAGAGCCTGCTTGCCCTCTTTTATTGGCTCGTGACTGTCTGCCTCTCCTTGTTTGCCTTCCAGACATACTAATGGCCTGCAGTGAGATGTAGCTGCACAAAGGTGGGATGTATATATATATATCTCTATACTGATTATACTGCAGCTAGCAGAATCAACTGTCTGCTGTGGAATTAGTATTAGAACACCAGCAATTGTCTTCAGTTAGTTTTAGGTGCACACTGTGCAGAGGACACAGTACACTAACTGAAAATACAGCAGCTCCCTGCCTGTGGTATTGGTATGAGAACACCACCAATTGTATTCAGGTACCTTTAGGTGCACGCTGTGCAAAGGACACAGTACACTAAGTGAAAATAAAGCAGCTCCCTGCCTGTGGTATTGGTATGAGAACACCACCAATTGTATTCAGGTACCTTTAGGTGCACGCTGTGCAAAGGACACAGTACACTAAGTGAAAATAAAGCAGCTCCCTGCCTGTGGTATTGGTATGAGAACACCACCAATTGTATTCAGGTACCTTTAGGTGCACGCTGTGGAAAGGACACAGTACACTAAGTGAAAATAAAGCAGATCCCTGCCTGTGGTATTGATGTGAGAACACCACCAATTGTATTCAGGTACCTTTAGGTGAACGCTGTGCAAAGGACACAGTACACTAAATGAAATCAATGCAGCTCCCTGCCTGTGGTTTTAGTATGAGAACACCACTAATTGTATTGAGGTACCTTTAGGTGAACGCTGTGCAAAGGACAGAAGTACACTAAGTGAAAATAAAGCAGATCCCTGTCTGTGGTATTGGTATGAGAACACCACCAATTGTATTCAGGTACACGCTGTGCAAAGGACACAGTACACTAAGTGAAACACTGCAGCTAGCACAATCACCTGCCTGCCTGTCAGTATAGAGAATAACAGGAACGGATTTAGCTAAACTGAATACAGTGTGTAAATATATATACAACACCTAGGATGCATATATATCATCTACACACTGTAACTGCAGCTAACTGACTCGCCTGCCTGCTCTATCTAACTCAAAATGAATGACACTGTCTCTCTCTGTCTTTAACCTCTCTCTTTAACCACCGCAACACACTACACAAGGCCACCACGGAAGCGGCCTTATATAGTGTGGGGCGTGTACTAAACCCCCTGAGACATAATTGACCAAAGCCACCCTGGCTTTGGCCAATTATGGCTCTCCATTTTTTGCGCGCTGTGATTGGCCAAAGCATGCGGTTCATAGTGCATGCTTGGCCAATCATCAGCCAGCAATGCACTGCGATGCCGCAGTGAATTATGGACCGTGACGCGCCACTCGAATTTGTCACTAACGGCCCATAATGTTTGAAATTCGGCAAACAGCCGAACAGGCGATGTTCTAGTCGAACATGGGTTCGACTCGAACTCGAAGCTCATCCTTAGTGCTTATATTATGGCTCAGTAATGAATACTAGGCCTCCAAATCCTAGTCAAGGAGCCATACAAGGACATAAGCATAGTTTACCGTATACCAAAATAATTTTATTGTTAACTGGTCAAGTCCTTGAGGGGTCATATTGCCAAGGGAGTTGGCTGAGATGGTCTTTTCAAGTTCTATATTACCACAGCCAAATCCTATACGGTCTTTGTCTCACATCAGAGTAGCCTCATGGAGGCACGTGTCTGTGGTCACCTGTGCCATGTTGCGTGTAACAGCAAACGGGACCCGTGGCAGGAAGCAAGCATCTTTAGTTAAATATTCTTGTTATATTTTCTAATATTATCTGTATCTGTCATTACATTTAATAAATATTATACTTTTAAGTATTTGTGTGATCTTTCTTTGCACATATAGAACACAACCAAAAATGTGACAAAGCAAGTACACAGGAAAGTATGAGGTCACTGGATTTTTGTCAGGATCAACTGGTATTTAGCTGTACTTATCAAACAGATAAAACAAAAATATTTTAATTTCATGGTTTACAAGCTAAATATTGTAAATCAAGATATGTCCATTGTCAAGGTTTTTAGGAAAAACTGTCACCATGCTTATATAGGGAAAAGTGACAGTGCCTCTGTAAAGGCCCCCTTCCTTCTTCTCAATGAATTAAAGCGGAGCTCCAGCCCCCCCCCCCCCCCCCCCCCAAATTAAAAGTCAGCACCACAAATACTGTAGCTGCTGACTTTTATTATTAGGACACTTACCTGTCCAGTTATCCCACAATGTCGGCACCCCAGCCAATTTTCCAATCGCCTCTCGGGTGCTGCCATCGCTATACCTTGCAAGGGAAACCAGCAGTGAAGCCTTGCACTGCGCTTTCTGGATGGCCCGATGGCGGTGGAAAGAGGAGGGGTGCCAAACTTCTGTGGGACCTCGCCGCATCAAAAGCAGGTACCTGTCCCCCCCCCTGAAAGGTGCCATGTTGGAGGATTATGTCTCGAATATCTAGCTGTTCAGTTGCATGTGTGGGCAGAGTTGCCCCTGGATTTCCCCATGTCTTTGGCGGCTCGAGTTGCAGTATGCGCTTGTTTTTTGTCCAGCTGGCTGCCAGAGCTCTGGAAGTAGGCGGCCATTCTCTTCCACGCTCAGGCCACACACCCCCCTATGATCGTTTTTTTATTTGCACTAACATCCAAATTTTCAGGACAAGCTTTTGGGATGTGCCCCTGTCTTTAAAAGCTTGTCCTGAAAATTTGGATGTTAGTGCTAATAAAAAAAGGATCACAGACAGTACTCAGTTATTCTTGTTGCAAGTGCACTATTACAGCTACAATCACCTGTAGATAGCAAAAAATTACCAGAAAGAGGATTGTTATAAAATACTGGAAGGACACATACCTGCTCTGTATGTGCCACTCTTTCGCCAGAGTGTACTCTATTATCAGTGCATTTAAAACTTTTTTAAATTTGTGTAACTTTGGTTTTTATAAGGTTATACAGTATGATTATAATTAAATTTTGTTCCTCACTAGATTTTTAGAAATATGTAGATGAGTTTCTTAAGGCTGTCACATGTACTTTGAAAAACTGATGTAATATCCAGTATTGCATAAGTAAGTGACATTGATACTAGCTGAATCCTTCGTTTCTAAGGGAACTCTTTGTCAGATAAATTTGCTACTCCAGGTAATGAAGCAATCATTCCAGTGAACTCCTCACAGTTACTTCATTTTATCAAATTTTTTTATTAGCTATATGAAGATACAGTACAACTCAGAGATTTTATACCTATCTCATAAGGCTTGCATTTGTGACATTAATGCATTTTACATTATTAAATATAGTACAGACACTTTAATAAGCACTTTTACATTTTACAAGATTATTATATAACTTCAGGCTCAGCCATCCAGTTTAAAGTTCTAATCTATATACTTGCTGAAATATTGAAGAAATTCTAAAATGGAAATATACACAGTATTCTCTTCTGTGGTTTCCTTTAGAAGTTGAACCCTCTCAAATCAGGACAGCAGTAGAACAATTATCAGAGTATGGTTTGACCTAAGGGGGCAGCAAACAAATGCTCTGAATTATTGTATTGCGGGTAGGAATAAATATTACAAATAATAAAAGAGCCAAGTAAACAGGTAAAACAAGGAAATTACTCATGAGCCATACAATAATCTGTACGTTGCATACACATATTCATTTTATTTATGTACAGTCACAAAAAACACATGGACCAAAGACTATATCAAACACATAAAAGTCCTTTTACAGTTGAATTCCAGGTAAACAGCTAAACACACAGGTAAAATACATGTATTGGGCTGTCTAGCATGCCAAAGGATTTATGTCTATCCAGTCCTGATATTTACACAGCCCCTGCCAGACTGTACATCCAGCCTGGTGACCTGAGTTTTGTCTTTTTCAGTGAATCAAAATAACATTTTTAAATACATACAAAACTAAATTTATCTGTGTTTCTTAAATATCTGCCTTGAATTTAGAATTAACCACTTCAGCCCCGGAAGAATTTACCCCCTCCCTTACCAGAGCACTTTTTGCGATTCGGCACTGCGTCACTTTAACTGACAATTGCGCGGTCGTGCGACGTGGCTCCCAAACAAAATTGACGTCCTTTTTTTCCCACAAATAGAGCTTTCTTTTGGTGGTATTTGATCACCTCTGTGGTTTTTATTTTTTGCGCTATAAACAAAAATAGAGCGACAATTTTGAAAAAATTCAATATTTTTTACTTTTTGCTATATTAAATATCCCCAAAAATACTATAAAAAAACAAAATTTTTTCCACAGTTTAGGCCGATACGTATTCTTTTACATATTTTTGGTAAAAAAAAAATCGCAATAAGCGTATATTGATTGGTCTGCGCAAAAGTTATAGTGTCTACAAAATAGGGGATAGATTTACTGCATTTAAAATTTTATTTTATTACTAGTAATGGCGGCGATCTGCGATTTTTATTGTGACCGTGACATTGCGATGGACATATCGGACACTTCTGACACATTTTTGGGACCATTCACATTTATACAGCTATTAGTGCTATAAAACTGCACTGATTACTGTATAAATGTGACTGGCAGGGAAGGGGTTAACACTAGGGGGCGCTGAAGGGGTTAAATATGTTCCCTAATGAGTGATTCTAACTGTAGGGGGAGGGGACTCACAAGGGGAGGAGACCGATCTGTGTTCCTCTGTACTGGGAACACACATCGGTCTCCTCACCTCTGACACACACAGATCCACGGTCCTGCTGTGATTGCGGACAATCGCAGGTGCCGCCGGCGGTGCACGCGCGCTCCCTAAACGGTCGGGAACCCCAGGACGTCATATGACGTCCACCCAGGATGGGAGATCCCATCTGTGGACGTCATATTACTATGGGCGGGTAGGGAAGTGGTTAAAGACCGGCTCACGCCAATATACGTCGGCAGAATGGCACGGCTGCGCAAAGTGACGTATATTTATGTCACTTTGAATTGCGCGCCCCTGCCGCGAGCTCCGTGGCCGTGCCCGCGGGACCCGCAGACTCGATGTCCGCCGGTGTCCCGCGATCGGGTCACAGAGCTGCAGAACAAGGAGAACATTCTGCCAAGTGACACAACGCTGATCGTCTGCTCCCTCTCATCGGGTGCAGCGATCAGTGACGTGTCACAGTAAGCCATGCCCCCTAACAGTTAGAATCACTCCCTAGGACATATTTAACCCCTTCCTAGCCCCCTGGTGGTTATCCACTTCACTGCCAGTCACATTTATACAGTAATCATTGCATTTTTATAGCACTGATCGCTGTATAAATATGAATGGTCCCAAAATAGCATCAAAAGTGTCCGATATGTCCGCCATAATGTCGCAGTCATGATAAAAATCACGAATCGCCGCCATTACTAGTAAAAAAAAAAAGTTATTAATAAAACTGCCATAAAAACTATCCCCTATTTTGTAGACGCTATAACTTTTGCGCAAACCGATCAATATACTCTTATTGTGATTTTTTTTTTGCAAAAATATGTAGAAGAATATGTATCGGCCTAAACTGAGGAAAAAAATAGTTTTTTATATATTTTTTGGGGATATTTATTATAGCAAAAAGTAAAAATTATTGCTTTTTTTTTTTTAAATTGACGCTCTATTTTTCTTTATAGCGCAAAAAATAAAAACTGCAGACGTGATCAAATACCACCAAAAGAAAGCTCTATTTGTGGGAAAAAAAGGACGTCAATTTTGTTTGGGAGCCACGTCGCACGTTGTCAGTTAAAGCGACGCAGTGCCGAATCGCAAAAAAGTGTCCCGGTCATTTGGCAGCCAAATGGTCCGGGGTTGAAGTGGTTAATGAAAATCTAACATTAGGAAATACAAAAAAGTTTTGAAAGAACTAAAAAAAACTTGCCCAGAAGTGAAGAAAAGTAATTATCTAGAAATGAACCATAGGTTATCATGTTAAACAGTTCCGGAAGACTGAGAGACGTTTGAAGACCAACTAAAGTCTGCTGCTTCTGAAAACATATTTTTTTGTAGTAGTTGGTAAGTGGAGGGTATGATGGCGCAGTCCCAGATACCACCAGAAAGATACAATTGCACTCTCAGCGTCACCCTGCACAATGATTTTCCAGTTTGTGGTCCAACAATCTAAGTGCCAGCAGATTAAGATAGATCGTCATTGAAGTACTGTAGGCTAACACCACAGATCTTTACACACACAGTAGCCACCACCAGATGTTTTATTGAAAACAAGCACAGATCACAGTTTGTGCTGTAGCAATTCTGAACGTTAAAGGGTGACTTCACTTTTGTTGGAAAAAATATAGCATTTACAACTGCAACATAAGCCATATTGTAATATAACATTATTAAAAATAACCTTTCCTTTTCAATCTGCAGTGCTGTAATTTTCTATAAAATACAATGCAATATGGCTACCTGGAGGTGTTCTGTACCCAGATGGTGTACGCAATGCCCCCCATAAATGTAATTCCCTGCTTGTGTGATTGGCTCACTGATTTTCCCAAAAGTCTGCACTAAGATACAAATCAAATTTTGGGCATCCTCACATGCTCTGTAACAAAAATCTTAATTTTTGGCGAGATACTCTGAAAAGGGGAATATCAGCTATTCCTTCAGAATAACAAAAGGTAGGAATCTGCAACAAAGTTTGTTAAAATCCTTGCATGTAGCATAAGCTATATGCAGTAATGGGCAAAAATATTGGCACCCCTGCATTTCTGTCAGATAATGCACCACTTCGCCCAGAAAATTGTTGCAATTACAACTGTTTAGGCATTCTCATGTTTATTTATTTTGTTTAAAAAAAAGTGGAGAAACAAAATGCCAAATCTGACACATTCCATGCAAAACTCCAAAAATGGACTGGAGAAAATTATTGGCACCCCCAATTTAAAATGAGTTGTAAAGGCAGAAGTTTTTTATCTTAATGCGTTATACATTAAAATAAAAAGGATTCTGTGTGTAGCAGCCACCTCAGCACCCCCTAATGCCGCGTACACACGACCGTTTTTCACGACGTTAAAAATTCAATTTTTTTAATTGGGCATTAAAAACGATTGTGTGTAGGCTCCAGAGCATTTTTAACGACGTGAAAAATGGCCTAAAAAATTGAGAACCTGCTCTATTTTTTCACGTCGTTTTTCACGTCGTTCTTTTTAACGTCGTGAAAAACCGTAGAGTGCATGCTTTTACGAGGGGAAAAAAAACGCGCATGCTCAGAATCAAGTATGAGACGGGAGCGCTCGTTCTGGTAAAATAGCGTTCGTAATGGAGATAGCACATTTGTCACGCTGTAACGGACTGAAAAGCACAAGGCTAAAAAGCGCAAATCGCGCTCAACAAACTTTACTAACATGAAGGGTGGCGCTATTCGAACAGAACTTCCCCTTTATAGTGCCGTCGTACGTGTTCTATGTCACTGCGCTTTGCTCGAGCAGTTTTTTTAATGAACGTGTATATGCAAGACAGGCTTGAGAGGAAACAAGAAAAATCACGTCGAGAAAAACGTCTTTTTTTAAAATGACATTAAAAACGGTCATGTGTACGCGGCATTATACTTACCTGAGCCCCTTCTCTGTCCAGCGATGTCCACGAATCTCTTGGCTATCCTGGACTCTTCCACCTGATTGGCTGAGACACAGCAGCGGCGCCATTGGCTCCCGCAGCTGTCAATCAAAGTAATTTAGCCAATCGGGGGAGAGAATGGGTGTGGCCGAACAGCAGCTCTGTGTCTAATTGGGCGCACTCGACAGGAGGGAGGGGCCAGAAGCAGCAAAGAGGGACCCGTGAAGAGGAGGATCCAGGCTGCTCTGTGCAAAACCACTGCATAAAGCAGGTGTTTGTTTTTGTTTGTTTTTTTATTGTTTTTTTAAACAAGACTTTACAATCACTTTAATATTTGGTAGCACATTCCTTGGAAAAAATAACTGAAATCAATTGCTTCCTGTAACCATCAATGAGTTTGAAAAAAACTTTACTGGAATTTTGGACAGGTCTCTCAGATTAGAAAGCTTCCTTTTCACCACTGCTGTTTTGAGATCTCTCCACAGGTGCTCTATGGGATTTAGATCTGGACTCATTGCTGGCCAGTACACTACTCTGAAGCGCTTTGTCTTAAACCATTTCTGGTGCTTTTTAACATGTGCTTTAGGTCATTGTCCTGCTGTAAGACCCATGACCTCTGACGGAGACACAACTTTCTGACACTGGGCCCTACATTGCACCCCAGAATTCTTTGGTATTCTTCAGATTTCATAATGCCTTGCACACGATCAAGGCTTCCAGTGCCTGAAGGAGTAAAGAAATCCCAAAACATCAGTGAACCTCCACCATGTTTGACTGTAGGGGCAGTATTCTTTTCTTTAAAGGCCTCATTTCTGAAAACAGTAGTATGATGGGCTTTACCAAAAAGCTGTAATTTAGTTTTGTCTGTCCACAGCATATTCTCCCAAAAGGATTTTGACTTCCTCGGGTAAGTTTTGGCAATATTCAAATCTGTCTTTTTTTATGTTTCTGTCTCAGCAGCGGGGTCCTCCTGGGTCTCCTACCATAGCGTCCTTTTTCATTCAGATGGCGAAGTATAGTGTGAGCTGACACAGTTGTACCCTGCGGCTGAAGGTCAGCTTGATAATGTCTGGAAGTTGATTGAGGTTCTTAATCCACCATTCGAACAATCCTTCATTGCAATATTTGATACATTTTTCTCTTTCGTCCGCACCCAGGGAAAGTAGCTACAGTGCCATGGGCTGTCAACTTCTTGACAAAGTTGCGCACAGTGGACACAGAAACATTAACCACTTCGATACTGGGCACTTTCAACCCCTTCCTGCCCAGGCCAATTTTCCGGTTTCAGCGCTGTCGCATTTTGAATGACAATTGTGCGGTCATGCAACACTGTACCCAAATGATTTTTTTTTTAATTTTCCCCACAAATAGAGCTTTCTTTTGGTAGTATTTGATACCCACTGGGTCTTTATTTTTTTGCGCTACAAATAAAGAAAGAGCAAAAGTTTATTTTTGTTTCAGTTATAAAACGTTGTAAATACTGATGAGCACTGATGAGGCGGCACTGACGGGCACTGATGATGAGGCACTTATATGCAGGCACTGATGGGCACTGATAAGCAGAAGTGATGGGCAGTGCTAAATGGCACTGATAGACAGCACTGATTAGGAGGCACTGACAGGCATCACTGATGGACACAGATTGGCATTTTTAATGGGCACTAATTGGCATCCCTGGTGGGCTCTAGTGGGCATCCGTTGTGTACTCTAGTGGGCACCCTCGATGGGTCTGGACTGATAATTAATGCGCTGATTATCAGCACAGACCCCCAGCGCGAGTAGAGGAAAAACCCATTAACAGAACTTCCTGGTTACCATGTGATGAGCTGTGATTGAACACAACTCATCACATAGTAAAGAGCCTACGTCATAGGCTCTTTACCAGGATCAGAGATGCGGTGCGTCAGACTGACACACCAACGATCGCTGCGTTGTGCACCCCGCGGGCGCGCGCTAGCGGCTTATCCTGCTGGACATGAAATGACTCCCAGTCAGGATAATACAACCACTTTCCGGCCGTCATTCTGCTATATGGTGGGCAGGAAGTGGTTAAGATCTTGGGAGATGGACTTGTAACCTTGAGAATGTCCATGCTTTTCCACAATTTTGTTCTCATACCCTCAGACAATTTTTTGCTGCTCTTTCTGTTCTCCATGCTCCGTGTAGCACACAGACACACAACATAAAGGTTGAGTCAATTTTCACCATTTTAACTGGTTGCCAGTTTACAAATTACAGAAGCATCACAAACTTGGAATGCAATTATTTCTTACAATTTTAAGAAGGTGGATAATTTAATAATAATTTTGTCCAGTCCATTCTTGGAGTTTTGCGTGGAATGTGTCAGATTTGTCTTTCTGTTTCTCCACTTTTTTGTGTCATACCAATGCAAACAAAAATAAGTATAAAAATATATCTTCTGGGCAAAGTGGTGCCTAATCTGACATAAATGCAGGGGTGCAAATATTTTTTTACCATGACTGTACATTATATATCTCTGTGTTCCAGCAACAAGACTTTCCGCCCCATTCCCAGAGCAAAATCAAGTTGGGCTGAGCCCAGCTCTGCTCAGCCATTTACAGGAAAAAAAAGTTTTAATAAATACAAGGCTTCCTCTGTTTGGCTGAGGTGGTGAGGCAGGTGGATAAATTCATGAAACAGATAATAACAGTAAAATAAACAGGATTGAAAAAAAAAAATACCTAGCAAAGTTTACCTGGCCTTTGGTTCCTGTACACAGTCCAATTCACTTTAATGTCCAGCTCTTAGCCACTGGCCCTCTAAAATGACTGACATACTTCCAGTGGGAAATGGGAGCCCCTGTACTACAAGTTCAGCAATCTTTTCTGGTCCGTGAAGAGGATGTTTACATAAATTGCAACTATTTAAAAGATATGAGGATTGTGTGGGGCTGTGAGGTGTTGAAGGGATGTTGTGGCGTTTTATGCTTAGCAGACACTGTGTCATGTACCTGGTAGAAGAGCCTGATATGTAGAGGAAGGCCTCTCTTACACCTCTAACTCGGGGCACCTGATAGAGTAGACAGGTAGCGCAGGAGTGCAGAGTCGCACGAGTGCCAGTGGTCTTGCTGGCTACTGGTAGGCTGGTATGTCAGATGACAGCGGATGTCCTGTAAACTGGTGCTTGGATGTAGTAAGCAGAAGAGGAGGCCCCAGTGGCCAACAGGCAGATGCTTGCAGCTGGTTAGTTCCGTGAGGACTGAAACACAGACAGGGTCAAACAAGGCAGGTCATACACATGCGGTCAGATCAGGTACAGATGCAGAAGCAGTAGAGGAGTCAAGGTACGATGCAGGTGGAGAGTAGGCTTGTGCAATTCGTTTCGTAACGAATTGAAATTCGTCCGAATTTAGCAACTTTCGGACATTCGGAAGCATTCGAATTTCCGAACAAAGCAATTACGAATAAGACCGAATCCGAAATAAATTATACCGCAAATAGCGAATGCCCGAATGTCTTCGGCATAATTCGTTATGAAAAAGTTACGAATGTACGAATCCATACGAAGCACAATAACACTCACTCTGCTCTGCTCTCTGCTTCTCCCACACCGTGCTGAACTCCCTCTCAAAATGGTGTACAGGGGCGGAGGCTATAGCCGCATGTAAAAAACGAAAGTAAAATACGAGATTTCGAATCCATTCGAAGCACAATAACACTCACTCTGCTCTGCTCTCTGCTTCTCCCTCACCGTGCTGAACCCTCTCAAAATGGTGTACAGGGGCGGAGCCTATAGCCGCATGTTAAAAACGAAAGTAAAATACGAGATTTCGAATCGTTACAAATAACCGCAATGTATTTAGAAAAGTACAAATCCATTCGAAGCACATTAGGCATAATAGGCAGCGTCGTTGTGAGAGAGACACGGAAAATTACGAATCAACGAACCCAAAAAAAGTTACGAAAGTAGGAGTTGTGTCCAGAATCAACGAAAAACAACGTACTCTACCGAAAGTACGAACCCAAAAAAAGTTACGAAAGTAGGAGTTGTGTCCAGAATCAACGAAAAACAACGTACTCTACCGAAAGTACGAATTATAAAGCAACAAAAAATTCAACGAAAAATGTCGCTTGCAAAAATACGAATGAGTCCGAACACGAAAAATCCCGTCTAGCAAAATTACGAATGATTACGAATCAACAGGACCGGAAAGAAACGAACCGAAACGGAACGAATTTTTCCGTTGTGCACAAGTCTAGTGGAGAGCATGAGTAGTCAGGACAAGCCGGATCAATAACTGGAACAGAAACAGAGCAACAGGGAACAGAACAATCACGGGAACGCTGTAGATGAGACAGCACTGATCCTGGGTGCTGGTCCAGTTAAATAGCACATCTGGCACCCTTACCTGTCACGGGATGCGCCACGCACATTTGTGGGCGCATGTGCATTTGCATTCACATTTCCGTGCATGCGCATATGCATTAGCACGTGCTAACGCTAGTCTTCTTCCAGGATTTTGGGCGACAGGGATTTGACTGCCGCTATTTCTGACAGAACGTTCCTGACACCTCAAATATAATGACACTCCCTTAATGCCAGTTATTTCAAACTATATCAATGTTTCCAGGTGACAAGGTTTTTCAGTCTGACAACAGACATATAAAGCCTTGCTCATATGGGTGTACTTAAGCATACACTGTGTTTTCCCACACATGGATGCACAGGTGTTCTTTGCATCCCAATGCAGGAAATCCCATTCATGTCAATTGGGACACACTATTCATACAATCATTTCTTATAATTAACAGTATTTTTACATTTTACATTTGTAGCGGGGTCCTCAAATTGATGGGATACACCTGGGGAATAGTGTGACCCAGGTGTATAATTGTGTTAGGGTTCAGACCCCTTTTTGTTTCGTGGAGGATTGGAGGATGTAGTATTCTCCTTTGCCTGTGGGTGGCGGGGTACCCACTGGCTTCAGGTAGAATCATCTCCTGCAGTGCTCCCTGTTTTGTCCCTTCCCGGAGATGGTATGGCTGGGGCGGGGAACCCGCCGGGCCGTTGATGGGAGGAGATAAAAGGGGGAGACGCCCTTACCACGAGGTCTTGCGGAGAAGGAGGTCCTCGGAGGAGGAGGGTTGCGGTCCGCACCCAGGCCCCTCAGGCCTGGGTGCTGGAGATCCAGGAGTCTGGTCCAGGTGCCCATGGCCTGGTCCGGAGTCATGTTGGCGTCCATCCCAGGCACCTTTAGCCTGGGGTGAGGTACTATCAAGGAGGCCTGGGGCCCAGTACCTTCGACTGGGTCCCGCTAGGGTGGACTGTCCGAGGGTCCCTGAGCGGAGGGACTCGTATCTGAGGTGAGGAGGCCAGAGAGGTTACCCACTGGAGACCCGGAGCAGCACCAACCCGGTGACAGTGGGCCTCTGGGAACTCTCTTGGGAGGACACATCCCCCTGATAGGGGCCACAGCGTATCGAAGAGGGCTCCATTGCTGTTCATAGGGGTTGCTGGAAGAGACCCCATCTTTCCTGTTCTGTAACAGCCGGATTGGCTTAGGCGCCGCTGGTCATAGTACAGTGGCATAGAACTTAAACTTTAGGAAGTGCCTCGATCTGCTCGCCCCACCGTTGGCAAGGTTATAGGTCCCAACCAGTTTGCTGCAAAAGAACTGTTTATTGTGCTTTGCTTATTGGAGTGTCAAATAAACAAGTGTTGGACCTTTCTCCGGTGTGTGAACTCCAGTTACTGGAAGCAAAGGGGAGGCTGGTGAGCTTGCAATTACAGACTCAGTGCATTCACAGAACACACCGGCCCGAGGAAACATCAGTAAGTGGCCTTCACCTCCCTACTACAATGGGGAGGACATGGGCCGTGGCGCATCTCACTCTCACAACCCAGGAACCCCTAGACATGAGTTGGTGTGCAACCGATAAAGATGGAGAGAGAGTGGGGCCGCTACACGTGGGGGCTCGTGAGTCCGGGATAGAGTGTGTTCTAAAGATGGACTTGAGAATGTCTACATTTGAACTTTGCTGCCCAGAGGAGTTCCGAGCAGATCGGCCATATTACTGGCCAAGGTGCGTCCCTGCTCGGAGTTGTGGAAATGACCCTAACACAGGAAAGGCCCATGCGGAGGAGCGGAAAAAGGGAGAGGTCCAGCCGTGTGACGTACTGCACGTGGGGACTGTTAACGCACTGCGCCACGAGGCACCCCATGGCGACATCGTTCGTGGGCGGAGTCAAGAGGAAGCCCGTGAAAATGTACAGCTCATGGGAGGAGTCTGGCCAAGTGTGGGGATACACGTGGAGACTCCGGCGCGGGGTCAGTGCATGATGGAGCAGCAGATAGTCGGGATGACCTCAAGTGCCCCGTGGATTATGGTTCCTCACCCCACAAGAATGACTTCCTTTGCTGCCCCCATCACAGACACGGGGATAAGACTTAGGCCCCGAGGGCGGTTGGCTCTGTACACTTGCAGAGACACGGAGGCCCTCGGTGTGATCTGTCCCGGCTGCTCGGGACTGGTGGTCACCCTGAAGCCATTCGGGCGATGTGAGGAGTGCAGAGAATTCCTTTTTGAGGTCGAGTCGTCCACAGCAAGGCCCCGGGCCCTTCGCCTCAACCACCTCACGGGTACCGCTACTCCGGAAGGGGAGATCAAGGCCTTTGTCGAGGTTCCCGTGCGCGCTGACCAGGGCGATGGACTGCCCAACAGAGAAAAATCCGAGGATGCTACCTCGGTCGCCACAAGTTCTCTGCTCCCACCCCCGAAGAGGAAAGTTGGCCTAGTACAGGCATCCTATGGACGTGGTCGAGCTTCACCCCGCTGCTTGCCTGGCCTGGATGGCGCCGGTCGAGAAGGAAGTCCCGGACATCCCAGTCCTCTACAAGGGTCAGGTGAGCCAGGGGCTGGGACTGTGGTGGTGGTTGGAGGTGTCGGGGGCCCATTGGAGGTGGAGCCCCCCAGGGAGGATGGTTCTGTGTCCACCGGAAGATATCTGCCTGCGGAGATGTATGACACCTCCGACCTAGAGTCGCTGTCTGACTGCGGAGATGATGGCGAGATAGACGAACTGTTCAGCCGCAAGGGCTGGGATAGAATGCCACTTCTTGCTTCCCGTGCGGTACGGGATTCACCTATGTACACAGGAGACAGCACACCTCGGGTGGAAGACCCGCAGCTTACGAGGGAACCTACCCCTCCACCGGTGTCCTCACCTACTGTTACCTCACCTGCTTTGGTTGTGGGGACACCCCGCGCTTCTCTGAGAGCACCGAAAGTCAGTTTCAGGGAGCTGGTAAAGGCACCTCGGCATCCGGAAGCTATTGTGCTGCCTGGAACTGGAGAGAAAGCCACTATGCCACCTTTGGCCCGCTTGCAGAGACTGTTTTGCCACAAAGTAGCTCGGGAATATGGGTGGGAGTACCCGTATCTGCCCCGGGACTTGCTGTTTGAGGTGGAAGTCTGGAGAGCAAGATGGTATGACGAGTTTGTGTGGGACAAGTTGAAGGTGCCTCATGCTCGCAGGTACCTGGAATGTGTGCCGGCAGTGTCTGAGAGGTTTGAGGACTGCAGAGCTGAATGGAAATTGGGGCGCCATATCCATGCTGACAAGGTAGTCATTTGCAGAAGAGAAGGAGAAGATGTCGAGTATTCGATAGAGGCATTTGACAAACACCTGAAACCCCTGTATCTGCCGGATCCAAAGTTTTACTTATAGGAGAAAAGAACTCCTGTTTATTTCCTTTGTGCACTTGAACTTTCTGGAAGAGCCATTCCCAGACACCCAGGACTGTGCCCTGCTTTTGTTTTTATTTGGGCTTTTTCTTTTTTCTCATTGGAGACTTGGGGCTGTTGTGTTTTTTTTTTTGTGTTCCCCCTTTTCTTCATGTGCCAAAGGCAAGGACATTTGGGAATAGTGGCAGAGTAGGGAAAAGCTGGAAGAACGAAGACTCGTTGAGTGTCATGACCGCGGCGTTGTCACCAGGTGGCAGTGTTGCGCAACAAATGTTTGAAAATGTTTCACACACACATCACCTTGCTTGTTGGAGTGAGTGGGTCTCTCGGCTGACGGGCCCACTCATGCCAAATGGCAAGAAATTATGTTAGGATGTTGTTTTTTTCTTTCCCCTGCAGGAGAATCGTCAATCAAGACCATTGAGAGTGGGTGGCTCTTAGACAGTGTGGGAGAGGGGTTGTGATTATGCAGATGTTTAAAGTGTTTTATGACATAAGTTGTTTTATATGTTCCCCATTCCCTGAGCAGGTCTTGGCACTTGGGAAAAATTTAGAGGAACTGCCTCAGGGGTTTCACTCCATGTCACCACTTTATGGGAGGCATGGGTGTGCACCTGACGCTGGGGACCAGCGTCCAATCACAGGGGGGAATGTGTAGCGGGGTCCTCAAATTGATGGGATACACCTGGGGAATAGTGTGACCCAGGTGTATAATTGTGTTAGGGTTCAGACCCCTTTTTGTTTCGTGGAGGATTGGAGGATGTAGTATTCTCCTTTGCCTGTGGGTGGCGGGGTACCCACCGGCTTCAGGTAGAATCATCTCCTGCAGTGCTCCCTGTTTTGTCCCTTCCCGGAGATGGTATGGCTGGGGCGGGGAACCCGCCGGGCCGTTGATGGGAGGAGATAAAAGGGGGAGACGCCCTTACCACGAGGTCTTGCGGAGAAGGAGGTCCTCGGAGGAGGAGGGTTGCGGTCCGCACCCAGGCCCCTCAGGCCTGGGTGCTGGAGATCCAGGAGTCTGGTCCAGGTGCCCATGGCCTGGTCCGGAGTCATGTTGGCGTCCATCCCAGGCACCTTTAGCCTGGGGTGAGGTACTATCAAGGAGGCCTGGGGCCCAGTACCTTCGACTGGGTCCCGCTAGGGTGGACTGTCCGAGGGTCCCTGAGCGGAGGGACTCGTATCTGAGGTGAGGAGGCCAGAGAGGTTACCCACTGGAGACCCGGAGCAGCACCAACCCGGTGACAATGGGCCTCTGGGAACTCTCTTGGGAGGACACATCCCCCTGATAGGGGCCACAGCGTATCGAAGAGGGCTCCATTGCTGTTCATAGGGGTTGCTGGAAGAGACCCCATCTTTCCTGTTCTGTAACAGCCGGATTGGCTTAGGCGCCGCTGGTCATAGTACAGTGGCATAGAACTTAAACTTTAGGAAGTGCCTCGATCTGCTCGCCCCACCGTTGGCAAGGTTATAGGTCCCAACCAGTTTGCTGCAAAAGAACTGTTTATTGTGCTTTGCTTATTGGAGTGTCAAATAAACAAGTGTTGGACCTTTCTCCGGTGTGTGAACTCCAGTTACTGGAAGCAAAGGGGAGGCTGGTGAGCTTGCAATTACAGACTCAGTGCATTCACAGAACACACCGGCCTGAGGAAACATCAGTAAGTGGCCTTCACCTCCCTACTACAATGGGGAGGACATGGGCCGTGGCGCATCTCACTCTCACAACCCAGGAACCCCTAGACATGAGTTGGTGTGCAACCGATAAAGATGGAGAGAGAGTGAATGTACACATTTTATTAGTACAAAAATTATTACAAAGTTCTTCCAGTTAAAAAAATATGGTTGATTTATTAAAATCAGTGTTTTCACTATATCAAACTGTACATCAAAGGATTCTATTCAAATCCAGTATTATTTCCATCATTTTGGCTAGGGAGTTGTTCTTACTTAATTCCTCTGAGAGAAGAAACACCTCACATTTCTCAACACAATTCATGAATTTTAATTTACTTTATCAGAAGCAGATGTTATTGACAAAGTATCTGCAAAATACAAATGTGTATTTAAAACCATATGGTTACAATAACGTGCACAACATTTCAATTGTCCAGGCCAAAATCAGGTAAATAAGGGACAGATAACATTTCAATTACAATTCAGCCCCAAAAAAAAAAATTGAAGTCACCAGGGGGAACAAGACCACAGCGATCTACCCTGAGACCCATGGAGAGCTGGAACCCCCAAACAGAAAGGCAGGAGGAACAAAGACAGATAACAAAGGGACCGTGGGAACAAGCCAAGGAATCCATATATAATAGTTGAACCTAAAGAATATAGGATTATATATGTATATTCTGTAGGTTCAACAAATACTGTATATATGGATTCATTGGTTTGGTCCCATGGTCCTTTTGTCATCTTGTCTTCTTTTTTTATTTTGCCTCTCTGTTTGGGGGTTCCAGCACCCCACAGCTGTCAGAGTAGACCACCTTGGTATTGTTCCTCCTGTTGTCTTCTATTTTTTATTTGGACTGATTTGCAAGTGATATTGTATCTGTTCCTTATTTGACTGATTTTGGTCTGGGCAGTTGAAATGTTGTGCATAATATTGTAACCATATGATTTTAAATACAAATTTGTATTCTGTAGATACCTTGTCAATAGAATCTTCTGATGAAGTGAATTAAAATTCACAAATTGCATTGAGAAATGTGAAGCATTGCTCCACCCCGTGGTACTGTGTGAGAACATCTACCTGGCCAATCTGTTGGAAATACTGGATTTGGGTAGATCCGCTTTGAATGTACAAACTCAGTTTTAAATTGCACAAAAATTTAACGTTTTAACCATTTTTGTACTAATAACATGTAAATTACTCTTAATCACAATAAATTATTGTATGAATGGTGATGTACCTTTAAAAAAATCCCTAGGGTATTGTTAGTTTGTTGTGCGTTTAGTGATTTATCAATTGTCTTCCCTTCAGGAAGCCTGGTGCTCATAGGCAAAATTACAGTCTCGTTGAAATTTTACTTGGCCCTTTGAATCTCTGGCAAATTTCTATTAAATTTTCTATGGCAAATTTCTATTTTATTTTAATATTAGTTCCCACTACAATTCTTTTGAAAGATCTATTAAGAAATAATTCACTTACTGGCACTTGAAACCGGTTCAAGTATGCTGTGTCATTTTTAACATTCTGTTGTCGATTGGATCGACAGGTGAAGACACTCCCCATGGCAATGTGCAAAGCTTTCACATCTCCCCCAAAAAAAATTATATTTCAAAAACATGAACAGGCAAGAAAAAATAGGTACCGGTAATTGGTACAAGTGAATCTTTTTACTGTTCTACCTTATAGTATCAAAATTGTCAGAAAGGGGAAGTTATACTTGAAATGCTTTGATATCAGTAGTCCCAACAGTTGTAGCATCTCCAAAGGTCACTGGAAAACAAGGACCTTGTTCATAAGGTCAGTCTCAAAAGGAAGACTAGCTATGTACATGTTGAAAACCAGCATAACATGGCTTGCTGTGTTTACTTCCCTCTGTGATTTAATTTCACCTGACATAATAACATTTCAAAAATATAAGCGCGTGATTGCACTTTTAGATTTACTGCACTTTCTCTTTCATGAAATGAAACACTGAGACTATTAAATAAAATAAAATGCATTTTCTTCATCTTCTAAAAAAAAAAAAAAAAAAAAAAAAAACAACTTTTATTTAAAATACAATATCCTGTCCAGTACAGTGTGTCAGAAAAATAAACAATTATTCTTCTACCGAAATTTGGTGGCTTTGGTGTTATATATCAAGTATTTACAGCATGAAATATGAAAGCAAGAAAGAAAAATCTCTAAGTCAAAATAAGCTATGAATTTTATTAATATGTCCATACCTCAAATGCAGGGCTCTGAATCTGACTGTAGGTCCATATTCTCTGTGGAGGTGTTTGGATAAAGAATATCTGAAAACCTATGATGCATATTATATAATACTATCTAAAGAAATATTTTCACAATGTCAGAATAAATCTTAAAGGGTTAGTTCACTTTTAATAACTTTTGTCAAAAATATCCCAATGCCATCATCTGTGCGTTAATATGCAGTGCTTTGTTTTGTATAAAAATGCTTACTTTTTAAGCTGCTTATCCCATTGCCCCTATGGCCCTGGAAACTCAATAACGAACATTCGGCTTTGTTCTTTACCCACACATATGCAGTGCGCTCCCTTTCACTCTCGTAGAACGTTGAGCTGCGAGATGAAGTATGTGTGGGAGGGGAATAACAAAGCCAAGTGCTTTTTCTGTGCAAAACTCAACTGTCTCAAGGTCCAAAAAGATACCATATATGTATTATACCTTGTATATTTTCATATGAGATGGTGTCATCAATATGCTGATCCAAAACCATCAAAAAAATAATACAAACCTGACAGGAGACGTAGTCAACAACTTCTTGAGATACCAAGACATTCCAGTGTTTTACACATATACCGGTACAAATATTATAAGCATCATCCTGGTACTGTTTTTAGAGCCAGCAGTTAGCTCTTTTGTAAAAGCTGTATTTTTTTTTCCAAGCAGTGGGAAGGGACATGTCTTTTGTGGCTTTCTCTAGCTTTCCCATCCCACTGGGATACCCCAGCGACCAGCCGTATCAGCTGTGATCGGCTCTTGGCTTTCTGACATCACTTCTAGTTTACCAGGATACAAACTGCAACATTTTAAAAAATCAAAAGCAATCGAAAACACAGAACTTGGTGTTTTGAATGCTTTTAAGGTGTTATAGACCCCATAGCGCTCAATAAATATTACTTGTCATATGAATATTGCTGTCATAAGGATCTTTACATTCCTCGTGACAGAAATAAAAGTGCTTAAAAAAATGAAAGCAACAGTGTAAGAATAAAATAAAAAAATTGAATAAATTAATAATTAAAAAAAAAAATTAAAGTGCCCTCGTCCTTCCGAGCTCGCTCTCAACGGCGAACGTCCACGTCGGTCCCGCATGCACCAAACAGCAATCGTCCCACACATGTGAGGTATCATCACATACATCAGATCATGGGCAGTACTTGTAGCACAATTCAACCTAGACTCCAAAACTCAACTGTGTTTTTCTCCATTCAGTCCTAGTCCTCTGCATGCATCATCATACCTGGGAACTTGCTGGTTTTAGCCCAGAGATGCTTTAAAGTTACATTACTATGTAGCGGTCTTCCCCAACCTTCTCCCCTCTCTTCACGGCTGGTCTTACTCATCTAGGGGTATCTGGGAGAAGGGGGAAAGATGCACACCACCAGCTCGGCTCTCTGATGTAGGATGCAGAGATGTGAGCTAAACCATTTACCCTCGGGTCTGCGTTTTAGGCCAGGAACCTCAGCTTCTCTTATGGAGGATGATTGCCACTGTCACTGACAGGGACACTTAGCTTCCAGTAACACGAGTTCCACACCAAGAAAAGTCCAACACAGTTTTATTGAGTCGAAATTGGTTGACTTTTAAAAGAACAGACAAGGTGTAGGGAAGAATAGGTCCAGGCACAACTGATAAATTAAAGTTCCTCCTGTTCCGTTTAGTGCAAACAGGCTTGGCGCACAGTCGCTGCCACCGACCATGAATTTGGTCACTGCCACTGACCTGGGTGAACGTTGAGGCCCCTGCCACAGGCCTTGGATGAGGCCTGCCACTGACCTGAGAAAGGTGGGTCCCGGCCACAGACCATGAGAAACATGAAGTACCTTCTTTAGAACAAACGGCCCCTGTCAGAGGAAGATATCCATCCGGACGGTCACCAGAGGCCTCCACCGTCACCAGCAAATGCTGCGCTGGCTCTACGGGGAGGTCACGTCTCCAGTCCCTTATGCCCAGGATTCAGGCACCCAATAACGGGGGCACCTTAGGAATGCTTCGCCCTCGTGGGACCCAGCCAAAGTTACTGGGCCCCAGGCCTCCTGGTATAGTACCTCACCCCAGGCTGAAGGTGCCTGGGATGGAACCCGACTCCGCGCGCCCAGGCCAAGGGTGCCTGGGCACAGACGAACCGCAGCAGCCCCCAGGCTGAAGGTGCCTGGGGAATGGACCTCGTGCGCAAGATGTCCGCCCCCTTTATATCCTCTCCCAGCAGGCACAGCGGGTTCCCCGCCCCGCCGTACTACTGCCGCAAGAGGACAAAAAGGGCACGGCTCTAGAATGGTAGTTCAACCCCGGTCCCAGGTGAAAGCGCCACCCAGGGACTGCAGGGAACATGACACCAGTCATACCTCCCACACGCCAAAGTGTCCATAAATCCCTAAAATCAATGTATCTGAGCCATCTTTTGCCCAGATACACCCCACTAAATTTGACACCCGCTACACTCTCCCCCCAGCAATTTGACACTGGTCCCCAGTGTCTGGCTCAAGTCATGCCCCTAGGGGAGCCCATGTAACCTCCATCCAGAGACTGTTTCAAAAAATGCAAAAATTTTGAATTTGAAAACTGGTAGTTGTGCCTGAACCTGACATGGAAGGAAAAAGAAAAGGGGACAACACATAACAGTACACAATTTCACAATAACACCATCAACACCTTCTCCCCCTCCCACATTACTAACTAAGACCCGCCCCATCCTCAGCGGTCTCGGCAGATGTTCTCCTCCTGCAGAGGGGATAAAAGAAAATTAAACATAAAACTTCCTGACACATATGTATGTGTTAGAACGAAAAAATCTCTCCAAAGATAAATCCTTTCCTTCCATGAAGTGTGTGTGGTGTAAAGTGAATAACGTTGCGCAACACTGCCACCTGGTGACAGTGCCACGGTAAAGACACTTGTTGAATCCTTGTAACTTTTTCCTTTCTCTGTACTTTGGCCCTGACTACCCCAAAGTCCATGATTTCTTTGCGGGAGGGAAGAAGAAAAAACCACAGCAACAGTTCTCCATTCCTCCAAAGAGCACAACACCCATAAAACTCGGGTACAGTTCCTAGGTTTCCCGGGAAAGTACAAACCCCGGAAAGTTCAGCAGACTTGCAAGGCACTAGGCAAGGAGTCTTTTTTCTCCTACAAGTAGAATCTGGGATGCGGCAAGACAAGGGGCTTAAAATGCTTATCCACAGTCTCTATGTGATATTTGACATCCTCCCCTTCTTTCCGTCGAATCAACACTTTGTCAGCATGGATGTGCCGACCCAGCATGCACTCAGCTTTACAGTCCTTAAATCTTTGAGATGCTTTAGGGGAACAAGTGAGGTACCTGCGTGCGTGTGGGACTTTGATGTGCGTCCACACAAAATCATTGTACCAACGTTCCCTGCAAACTTCCACTTCATAAAGCAGCTCCTTAGATAAGTATGGGTACTCCCACCCATACTCGTTGGTGACTTTCTGGCAGAACAGACGCTGTAGCCTAGACAAGGGAGGCATGATAGAGCGGTCTCCCTCTCCCGGCAGGACGATTGAATCCGGGTGGCGAGGTGCCTTGACCACCTCCAAGTTGGGCATAGGTGCCCGAAGCAACAGTCTCTTGTCCCCGGTGGTAGGTGCAGGAGGCACCGGGGACTGAAGGACAGGCAGGGGACGGGGTCCCTCCTCAGGCGCTGGTGCCTCCACCCGGGGTGTACTGTCCCCTGTAGACAGAGGTGGATCCCTGGCTTTACGGGATGAGGAGAGAGGCATCTTGTCCCAGTCCTTCGCAGCAAACATTTTGTCTATGACGACGTCGTCTCCCACATCAGAGACTGACTCCAGGTCGGAGGTGTCACACTCCTCCGCGGGCAGGTAGTTGGTAGTGGACATGGAATCACTCCCACCCACGGGCTCAAGGGGCCTTAAATCCCAAACACCTCCGTCCCAACACCAAGTCCCAGTCCCTGGCTTACCTCGGCCCAAGCTTGTTAAGGGATGTCCAGGACTCTTCCTACCGGATCCATCCAGGCTAGGCAAGCGCAGGGGTTGTCCTCCATCTCGGCCACTGGAAGCTCTCACAAGACCGACCTTCCTTTGTTGGCGCTGGGAGTAGGGAAACTGTGGTGACCGAAGCAGCATCTCCGGATTTTGCATCCTCAATCCCTTTGTTCGCGACCTCCACGGAGGTCTCTACAGTGCACGGAGGGATGGCTGTCCAAGCATTGATTTCTCCTTGTTGAGTGGCGGCGCCTGCTGTAGGGCTGAGGTGGAAGACTCAAGGTCTCCCTATGGACTGCTCCACCTCAAACGTGAACTCCCCACAGGCCTTGCAGCGACCGAAGGGCTTTAGCTGTACCATAAGTCCCGAACATCTGGGACAAATCATACCCAGGGCCTCAACATCCTTGCAGGTGTACAAGGTGAATCGTCCCCGGGGCTTGAGCCGAATCCCTGTATCTGTAATCGGAGCAGCAGATGAAGTCATCCTCATAATATTTGAAACTGGAACCCACGAGGCATTGCTGAACATAGTGACTGATTGCTGCTCCATCGCGCACTGCATAACTGGCACCAAAGTCCCCACGTGTACCTCTTCACATGGCCGGACTCCTCCCCTCTGGCACACCAGTTTGCGGGCTTTCTCCATGTCAGGCCCACGAATTGTGCAGGGAGGGTGTGCCTGCTGGCGCAGTGGCCAAAATGGCCGACCTACTCGGAACTCTTCTGGGCAGCAAAGTTCAAACTCCGATAGCTTCGACTCCATTGCATAAACATGTGTAGCGGTCTTCCCCCACCTTCTCCCCTCTCTTCACGGCTGGTCTTACTCGTCTAGGGGTATCTGGGAGAAGGGGGAAAGATGCACACCAGCAGCTCGGCTCTCTAAAGTAGGATGCAGAGATGTTAGCTAAACCATTTACCCTCAGGTCTGCGTTTTAGGCCGGAACCTCAGCTTCTCTTATGGAGGATGATCGTCACTGTCACTGACAGGGACACTTAGCTTCCAGTAACACGAGTTCCACACCAAGAAAAGTCCAACAGAGTTTTATTGACTCGAAATTGGTTGACTTTTAAAAGAACAGACAAGGTGTAGGGAAGAGTAGGTCCAGGCACAACTGATGAATTAAAGTTCCTCCTGTTCCGTTTAGTGCAAACAGGCTTGGCGCACAGTCGCTGCCACCGACCGTGAATTTGGTCACTGCCACTGACCTGGGTGAACGTTGAGGCCCCTGCCACAGGCCTTGGATGAGGCCTGCCACTGACCTGAGAAAGGTGGGTCCCTGCCACAGACCATGAGAAACATGAAGTACCTTCTTTAGAACGAACGGCCCCTGTCAGAGGAAGACATCCATCCGGACGATCACCAGAGGCCTCCACCGGCACCAGCAAATGCTGCACTGGCTCTACGGGGAGGTCACGTCTCCAGTCCCTTACGCCCAGGATTCAGGCACCCAATACCGGGGGCACCTTAGGAATGCTTTGCCCTTGCGGGACCCAGTCGAAGGTACTGGGCCCCAGGCCACCTGGTATAGTACCTCACCCCAGGCCGAAGGTGCCTGGGATGGAACTCGAATCCACGCGCCCAGGCCAAGGGCGCCTGGGCCCAGATGAACTGCAGCAGCCCCCAGGCTGAAGGTGCCTGGGGAATGGACCTTGTGCGCAAGATGTCCGCCCCCTTTATATCCTCTCCCAGCAGGCACAGCGGGTTCCCCGCCCCGCCGTACTACTGCCGCGAGAGGACAAAAAGGGCACGGCTCTAGAATAGTAGTTCCACCCCGGTCCCAGATGACAGCGCCACCCAGGGACCGCAGGGAACATGACACCATTCATACCTCCCACACTCCAAAGTGTCCATAAATCCCTAAAATCAATGTATCTGAGCCATCTATTGCCCAGATACACCCCACTAAATTTGACACCCACTACAACTATATTTCTGGGTGCTGGGATCAGTTCTCTGGCTGTTTGCTGAATAACAGGAGTGACATCAGTGTCACTCCTTTCAGGCAGATCAGGGATCCGGATAGTTCATGAAGGAAGGATTCTTCTTCTCCAATGGCAGCTTACTGCATGCAGAAGGAAGCAGGGAGAGGCAAGATGGGGCCAAGTGAAGCCCCCATGAAAAGGCCTTGTGGAGAATCAATGCTTTTCCTTTGCTCTGGAGTTATCCCGTCGAAATAGTGATGAAACAGTAACCCCTGTCTTTTCATTATAATAGCTGTGCTATTATAGCAGTATATTGGATTCATGGATGTTTTTACTTTTTTCAGAGGCAGCACAGACCTCCTTCTCAGTATGGACACCCACTAAGTAGAGGGAGCAGACTGTCCTTCTCCTTGGCTCACCCTGTCAGTTAATATATCACATGAACAAAGAAGGGAAAAGGGAGATGCTGCCTTAATTCCTGGGTGGGCACTGTGCTAAGATGTAGGTCTGAACTGTGAGTACACAGAGGGCTGTGGGGAGCAACTAAAAGTCTCCTAAAATGGCAACATTTTAAAGTTAGAAACTAAAACTTTGAGTTCTAGAAACAAAATTATGTATGTCAGGGTGGTTTATAATTTTCTATTGATATTTATGTTCTTGGCATATGGAAACAGGGCACGGAAAATATGCCCAGTACATCCCAACAGTATGTGCAACATCTAACAGAATGTGACTTCAGCCTCCCACTAACAATTGTAAATGATAAATTGTATGCATGCGGTTATGGTGCCACTTGCCGTTTACCACACATTATGTTATATGGTTCAACAACTCTGAGAACTGAAAAATCTTTCACCACTCAAAAAGTGGCTAACTTTACCACAATGTTGGCTGTAGTGCACCTGTAATGCCGCGTACACACGACCGGTTTTTCCGTCGGGATAAACTCCGATGGATTTTTCTGACGGAATTCCGTTCAAGCTGTCTTGCATACACACTGTCACACCAAATTCCGACCGTCAAGAACGCAGTGACATACAAAACTACGAAGAGCCAAGAAAAATTAAGTTCAATGCTTCCGAGCATGTGTCGACTTGATTCTGAGCATGCGTGTTTTTTTTCTCCGTCGGAGTTCCATACAGACGAACGGAAAAACATGTTCTCTTTCTAACTCTGTCGGAATTTCCGACGGAAAAAGTCCGTCCGACTTCTTCCCTCAGAAATTCCGACCGTGTGTACGCAGCATAAGTGTTCGCTTTCATAAGTATGCAAGTTCAGTTCCTTCCTGAGTCTGGTGACACCCTTGAAATCCAATGACACAGTGAATTAGGCAACTGTAAAAGATGGGTAACTTTATTCAGCGGCTGCTGTATGCTGAAATTAAGACAAATGGTTAAAGGAAACAGAGTGAAAAGCTAAATAATTAAAAGTGAATCACAATATTTGCCCTAAAACATCAAGTGTAATAAAACAGTTTGGTTCATTTTATCTAGCTAAACGTATGCCACGTACACACGGTCGGACTTTCCAACCGGCAAACCTCCGTCGGAATTTCCGACGGAAAAATAGAGAACCTGTTCTCTATCTAAGTCCGTCGGAAATTCTGACAGAAATGGGGCATACACACGGTCGGAATATCCGACGAAAAGCTCCCATCTGACTTTTTCTGTCGGAAATTCCGACCGTGTGTACGCGGTATAACTGTAACATAAGTCCCAAACGTGAGCTCACGAGTCTGTCATGGGACCCTGGACAACTGCACAATAACAATTTCCTTTTCAAGGTCTCTTTAACCAGTTGACCTCTGGAAGGACCAACCCCCTTCATGACCAGGCCATTTTTTGCTATCCAGCACTGTGCTACTTTAACTGGCAATTGCTTGGTCATGCAATGCTTTAAGTAAATTAAACTTCTATAATTTTTTAACACAAATGGAGTTTTCTTTTGGTGTTATTTGATCACCACTGGGTTTATTATCACTGAATATTTTCAAACAAATATATATATATATATATATATATATATATATATATATATATATATATATTTCTACTTTCTGTTATAAAACATATCCAATAAAAATATAAAAAATCTAATTTCTTCATAAATTTAAGTCAATGTATTCTGCTACATGTCATTGGTAAAGAAAAAAAAAATCACAATAGGTGGTTTGTGTGAAAGTTATACTATCTACAGACTATGATATATACTGTATACTGGAATTCATGCAGCTATGATGCCATCTTAGTAATGGCAGTGATCAGCGACTAACAGTGGGACTCTGATAGTGTGGCACTAACAGACCCTCGCTGGGAGGTACACTAACTGACTAACTGACATCAATAATGACACTAATATAGTGATCAGATATAATAGTGTACACGGTCACTGTACTAATGACTGTACTAATGACACTGGCTGGGAAGGGGTTAACATCAAGGGGCAATCAAGGGGTTAACTGTGTGCCTAACAGTAATGTAATGTGTATAATTTGTGCTGTTTATTATATTATTATGTGTTTAATATGTGCTGCTTACTCCCTGCTTTGCAGGGAGAAGAAACAACCAGTTCACTGCTCTGTGTAAACATAGGACTCTTTGTAAACACAGGACACAGCCAATCATCAGGTCTCAGCCATAAGTTAAAAGGGACAGTGTAAAAATAAAGAAAACATTTCCATCGTGCTTGTGCGCAGAAGCAAATGCATACGTAGGTCACGTTTACATATGTAAACAGTGTTCTCACCAAACATGTGAGGTATTGCCACAAACGTTACAGAAGAGCAATAATTCTAGCACTAGACCTTCTCCATAACTTTAAACTGGTAACCTTTAAAATTTTAAAGCGTCACCTATGGAGATTTTTGGGTTTGGCGCCTTTCAACGAGCATGTGCAATTTTAAAGAGTGACATCTTAGGCATCTATTTATTGTATTATATATTGTGGGGTTTTGTTGCATTGAAATTCATTAAAGTGTATTTTTTGCAAAAAAATGCGCTTGAAAACTCGTTGCTCAAATACCGTGGGACATAAAAAATTGCAACACCCACCATTTTATTCTCTCGGGCCTTTGCTTGAAATATTCTAACAAATGATTGACATTTAATTACCTTGGTAAGCTATTCCATCCCTTTTTACACCAACATAGGCCATAAAATGTTTTAACAGCTGACGATAGACCATACAAATGTGTTTTCTGCCAATGGCCCAAAAGAGACATTGCTGTTGTCTGGAGCGTATAGCACTCCTGCTCCTAATTCCAGCACCCTGGTTTTGGCTATGGGATTCTCCTTGTCTGTTTGCCTACCTGCAAGGTGATTAGGTTTGGTCTCCACCCAGAGTCTGGCCACTCCAATTTAAGCCAGCTAAGCCTGCAGTCTAATGCTTGTGATAGCGTGTGTAATACATGCAAGCTCTCTGTCTGTCTGTCCTGCTCTGGTGTTTGGATTCCCCTATTAATGACTTTGGATCGGATATCTACTATTCTCTGAATAGTTCTCTGAACTCGGCCTGCCTTTTGACTATGGATTGAGTCTGTCACGGAACCCCGTCGCACTCCGCTTGAGTGCGTCCGTCAGTATACAGCCTCCTTCAGTCTGAACATCAGATATTATAGCCACCCCTACAACACTAGCCAACACTAGCTTGTAGGAACATGGAATGTTTTTTTTTTGCACAAGGATACAGGCTTTTTATACACCTAAAAAAAGTATGTCAGTCCCCCACATACACAATAACCCAAATATTTACCCGAAACATCACACAATGGGTTAGATAACGAGGTAGGGCTGACTCATGGCTACTCCCCCCCTTCTCTAGCAACTACTAGCTGACAATGATATAATTAGCATACTAATTAACGCAGCTCTTAAACTAGCCCAGGTGAACAGACTGCCCAACATTGAGCTCACAACTTACAATACACATTATTACAAGTATAAACACATCCCCCAATAGTTTGCTAGGAGACAAAGGTGCGTAAATTAGCACAATTAACAATGGGTGAAAGACCCTTCAGACTAGTAGACAACAGGAGACCCAGGGCTTTCCAGATCTTATTAATCAGCGTTCCTTTCACACACATCTGTCTACTGAGTCCCAAGCTGGCATCATGTCCTCCTTAACCACTTACCCACTGGGCACTTAAACCCCCTTCCTAACCAGCCCAATTTTCAGCTTTCAGTGCTGTCACATTTTGAATGACAATTACGCAGTCATGCAACACTGTACCCATATGAAATTTTTGTCTTTTTTTTTACACAGATAGAGCTTTCTTTTGGTGGTATTTAATCACAATGGCCTCCTTAACCACTTGATAACTGGCCCATAGCCGAATGATGGCTACAGGGCGGTTTCTTAATTCTAGGAGGGCGTACATTGACATCCTCCCAGAATCGCGCGCCCCCTGGGGCGCGCACACGGGAGTGTCTGTGACCGCCGGGTCCCGGGGACCCGGCACATCACGGATCACGGTAAATTGCCGCTGATAGCGGCCGTTTACCACGTGATCGCTCCATCAAATGACAGAGCGATCACTTGTAAACAAACCAGCGTCATGTCATGACGCCGGTTCCTCTCTCCCCTCTGTGTACCGATCGGTACAGTGTGGGAGGGGGAGAGATCCATCCATCCCTGCCCTACCCCTACTCTGCCATACCCTGCAATACTCTGCAATACCCTGCAATACCCAGCCATACTCGGCGATACCCAGCCATGCTCGGCCATACCCAGCCATACTCGGCCATACCCAGCCATACTCGGCCCTACCCAGCCATACTCGGCCCTACCCAGCCATACTCTGCCCTACCCAGCCATACTCTGCCATGCTCAGCCATGCTCGGCATCTGTATGTGGCCAGGCTGTGGAAGTCTCACACATGTGGCATCACGGTACTCAGAAGGAGTAGGAGAATCTATTTTGGGGTGTCATTTTTGGTATGTACATGCTACGTGTTAGAAATATTGTATAAATGGACAACTTTGTATTAAAAAAACATGTGTTTTAACCACTTCCCGCCCGCCGGCCGTCATATGACGTCCTTGACTTTGTGCGGGGATATCTGAATGATGCCTGCAGCTACAGGCATCATTCAGATATCAGCTTTTTCAGCTGGCGATTCCCATGTCTTATTGACCCCATATCTCACTGTAAAGAGGACCTGTCATGCCATATTCCTATTACAAGGGATGTTTACATTCCTTGTAATAGGAATAAAAGTGATCAAAAAAATTATTTTAGGGGAAAAGTAAAATGAACAATAAAAAAAAATTAAAAAAATTTAAAGCGCCCCTGTCTCCGTGTGCTCGCATACAGAAGCGAACGCATATGTAAGTCCCGCCCACATATTAAAACGGTGTTCAAACCACACATGTGAGGTATCGCTGCGAACGTTAGAGCGAGACCAATAATTTTGACCCTAGAACTCCTCTGTAACTAAAAACATGTAACCAGCCCATGGGGGTTTTTAAGTAGCAAAGTTTGGTGCCATTCCACGAGCGTGTGCAATTTTGAAGGGTGACATGTTAGGTATCCATTTACTTGGCGTAACTTCATCTTTCACATTATGCAAAAACATTGGGCTAGCTTTACTGTTTTGTTTTTTTTAAAGCACAAAACTGTTTTTTTTTTTCCAAAAAAACACATTCAAAAAATTGCTGCGCAAATACCGTGCCAGATAAAAAGTTGCAACGACTACCATTGTATTTTCTAGGGTCTTTTCTAAATTTTCTAGCAAATAAATGATCATTTTTACATGTAGGAGAGAAATGTCAGCATTGGCCTGGGTGCTCCAGAACGCCTGAAGGTGCTGCCTGCATGTTGGGCCTCTGTATGTGGCCACGCTGTGTAAAAGTCTCACACATGTGGTATCGCCATACTCGGGAGTAATAGCAGAATGTGTTCTGGGGTGTATTTGTGGTATGCATATGCTGTGTGTGAGAAATAACCTGCTAATATGACAATTTTGTGAAAAAAAGAAAAGAAAAAAAAAATCTTGATTTTGCAAAGAATTGTGGGAAAAAATATCAACTTCAAAAAACTCACCATGCCTCTTTCTAAATACATTGGAATGTCTTCTTTCCAAAAAGGGGTCATTTGGGGGGTATTTGTACTTTTCTGGCATGTTAGGGTCTCAAGAAACGAGATAGGCCGTCAGTACTTCAGGTGTGATCAATTTTCAGATATTGGCACCATAGCTTGTGGAATCTATAACTTTCACAAATACCAAATAAAATACACCAATTTGGGTTATTTTTACCAAAGATATGTAGCAGTATAAATTTTGGCAAAATGTATGAAGAAAATCTAATAATTTGCTAAACTTTATAACAGAAACAAAGAAAAATTATTTTTTTTACAGAATTTTCAGGCTTCTTTCTTTTATAGCGGAAAAATAAAAAACCCAATGGTGATTAAATACCACCAAAAGAAAGCTCTATTTGTGTGAAAACAAAGGACAAAAATTTCATATGGGTACAGTGTTGCATGACTGAATAATTGTCATTCAAAATGTGAGAGCACCGAAAGCTGAAAATTGGTCTGGTTATTAACCACTTGCTTACTGGGCACTTAAACCCCCTTCCTGCCCAGGCCAATTTCCAGCTTTCAGCACTGTCACGCTTTGAATGACAGTTGCGCGGTCATGCGACGTGGCTCCCAAACAAAATTTATGTCCTTTTTTTCCCACAAATAGAGCGTTCTTTTGGTGGTATTTGATCATCTCTGCAGTTTTTATTTTTTGTGCTATAAACAAAAAAAGACTGACCATTTTGAAAAAAAAACACAATATTTTTTACTTTTTGCTATAATAAATATCCCAATAAAAAAAAAAATGTTTCTCAGTTTAGGCCGATACGTATTCTTCTACATATTTTTGGTAAAAAAAAATTAGCAATAAGCGTTTATTGATTGGTTTGCACAAAAGTTATAGCGTCTACAAAATAGGGGATAGTTGTATGGTATTTTTATTAATATTATTTTTTACTAGTAATGGCGGCGTTCAGCGATTTGTATCAGGACTGCGACATTATGGCGGACACATCGGACACTTTTGGCGCTATTTTGGGACCATTCACTTTTATACAGCGAACAGTGCTATAAAAATGCATTGATTACTGTATAAATGGGACTGGCAGGGAATGGGTTAACACTAGGGGGCGAGAAAGGGGTTAAATGTGTTCCCTCATGAGTGATTCTTACTGTGGGGGGAGAGGACTGACTGGGGGAGGTGACCGATGGTTGTCCCTATGTACAAGGGACACACCATCAGTCTCCTCTCCCTAACAGGACGTGGATCTCTTGCTCTGAAAATGCAGATCGTGTCTACCTGGCGGACATCACGGCCGCCAGGCACGCGCATCGGCACCCACGTGACACGGCGTGCACAGAAGTTCCCCGATGCACGCTCGGGAGCGCGTGCGGGGGACGAGGAAAGGGGAGGATGTCAATTGACGGCCTCCCGGCATTGTAGGTCCGCGCTGTAAACGTAATTCGGCTATAGCGCGGACCTCTAGTGGTTAAGGGGGTTTAAGTGCCCAGTTGTCAAGTGGTTAATAATGTCCTTTTGTATTACATAAAAGAACATCTTCCTAAATGCTTGTAGCTCCCTCAAATGCTAGGGCCCATAGTCGGTAGGCAAGAGGCTAGCATTCAGTCCCCTCCAAAAGCCTCTGTCCCGGGTGAGCCTGTTACAGACCCCGACTATTCTGAACCTCGCCTGCCTTGTACCTGGACTGTCATTGAACCACTCTGCCTGTTTGCCATCTGCAAGTACCTGTTTGCTTTGCTCAGTTCGCACCTGCCCTGGCGTGGTAGCCAGGCACTATAGCATTGTGCTAGCAAGTCCTAGGGGCAACCGAGTACAGGTAGACCTTCCTGCCTTATGGGAAAGGAGGCTGTTATAGGTGAAAAACACAGAAGCTTCCTATAGTGACTGACCACCTGCATTAGGGGTAAGTGTGACAGCTGCTCTTAGCCTAACTTGAAATTTTAGCTGTTGTGCAGATGATGACAGAAATCCAGTAGCCCGGATATATCATATATAGACTGCAGGAAGAATTTTTTTTTATCTGGAGTTTTTCTTTAAAGGAACACTGAGAAAATAGGATGAATTTATTGAGTAACCTTAAAAAAAAAAAAAAACTTTAAGGAAACAAAAAAGGTCAAAGCCAGGCAAGGAGGACAGACTAGAACCAAGTTTAAATACCTTCTGGAGGTAATAAAAATAGACACAGTGTTCAACACCAGAAAATTACAACTCATCTAATCCAGATATTTGAAAAGCCATCCGACAGTACTGACAGGGCCTCAGGGACAGATGACTATATGGAAGCCTATAACTGCATGTCATCATCAGCATATATGTCAGAAAGCTTCTATTAAACTGGTGAATTAGGTTCCCAAGCGGCACAACGCACAGAAGGTGCTCAACACAAGGAACCCAGTGTAGCATGGAGGGAGTTTTTGAAAGACAGGAAATTAAAAGTTAGTTGCCAAGGCACACTCTCTCCCTTGATCAGCATCTATGCTGAATCTTCAAAGAACAATAGATGTTGCAAGAGTATAGCCATATTATCTGATGTCATTAATAATTAAGGATGAATCGGAACAGAGTCTGGTGCTTTCAATGATTTATCAGAAAAAAAAAATGTCTTAATGGCTACCTAATAATTTCAAGCCTTCGGATGGTTTAAATAAGAGAAAACTACCATATAAATAGATTCAGTTATTTATATTAACTGTATTTAAAAAGAAATTTCCAATATTTGTCTAGATTTAATTATGTTTGCATAGAACTACCTGGAGTACAGCTTAAAGAACAGCTGAACCTCTCTTGGCTTTGTGTGCAGGTGTCAAATGTATATACAGTATTGCTACGTGATCATTTCAAGCCTGCATCTGATCTCCTGATGGTTTAAATTACAGGAAGCTAATATAGAAATAGATTCAGTTAGTCATATTAGTTGTATTTAAAAATACATTTTCCAATACTTGTCTAGATTTAATTATGTTTGTATAGATCTACCTGGAGTACAGCTTTAGAGAAAAGCTGCACTATCTCTTCTAGTAGCTCTCTAGGCTGTGTCTTCCGGTGTCTCATGTATCACTATGTATATGCATGCTTCTTCAGAGCTGCCTGGCAGGAGTCACATAGGATGTTCTCAGCAAAGGTGTCTCAAGAATGCCCACTTTCCTGCTTTCTTATGTTAGGTTTTGTTTAAAAAAAAAAAAAAAAAACTTTCATGCAGTTGATTAAAGGCATCAAACTTTTTGGCTATTGCCACTGACCCACCCAGGTATGAAAAGCATTAAAGGGGTTGTAAAGGTTTGTTTTTTATTTTCTACATAGGTTCCTTTAAGCTAGTGCGTTGTTGGTTCACTTACCTTTTCCTTTGATTTCCCTTCTAAATGTTTTTTTTCTTTGTTTTGAATTTCCCTCAGAAATGGGGCTGGCCCAGACTGGGGGAAGGAGTTAACTTGTGGAAGATCTGTTCCCGGGCTTTTTGGGCCTAGCTTGCCCACCTATGATATGAAAAGTAAGAAGGTTGAGGTCCAGGGTCCTTCTTGGTTGGATCTTCCTAGCTGACTGGGTTCTGTCTGTACGGACTGCTGTTGAAGACACTGGGACTTTCGGAGACATCCAAGTCATGGACAATGCTATAATGGACTCTCGCCTCACAGAGGTATGCCTGGGCAGCCACATCACACTAGTCAGGATTAGAGGAAAGATGTGTTCATGTTGAACTATTATGCCACATTTGTTCAGTAAAGTTACATTAACTGTTATAAGCCTGGTCTGAAGTTATTCAAAGTGGTGCATTTTGGTTCTGACGTAGCAAAAAGATACAGGGTCTGTGAAGTACAATGAGGGTATGAAGTAATACCACTACAAAGAGGAGTGTAGTTGCTAAGAGTAACCAAGTACAAGTTCAAGACACAGGCAACCAGACATTAGGCTTGGTACCTGGAAAGGTGACAGACCCTCTGGTAGTGAGTGGGTTGTTGTCTGGCTCCCTCCCAACGGTTGGTGTCTAATAGCAAGCAGACTCAAACCCACCTTATGGAGATTTATGGCCTGGTCACTAGGAATGGGAAGTAAAGGAGTTAATAAGTGCACGTGAGGTCCGCGCTAGGTACAAGGCTGGACCCCATTCTGTTACTGGGAGTGAGGTAACAGAGGTACGCTGGACTGGTGGAAGTGGGTGCATGCTCAGCACAGTACATCCCTCCTAATGCAACATACAAGTCACAGTGTGTAGTGACATGGGACAAGTCACTTTTCAGAGGTACTCTGTACTTAAATTGCTGTATACAGTGAAGGCTCATCTCTAAATCAGAGAACTGCCTTAATGGTAGATTCTCCACATGACCGCAGTCTCTGCCTGGTCCCAGGCATTGATGAGTATGTTCGACATGAAAAGTACTCCCGCGTGCAGGGAGAGAAGGCTCTGCCCACACAGTTATTGAAAAATACCTGTTGATCCTTCCCGCCAGAGCTATAGAAAGGCATTCCAGAGTGAAGCTTCAGCATGGGAGAGCCTTTGTGGAACTGGAAGGCATTTATTAGGACAAGGAGAGGGGTTTGTGTGCAGAAGGCCCTGGACTAGGAAGTTGAGGTTGCTATGGCAAAGGATTGGGGGGCCTGGGGGGTGCAAAGAAGGACCTGGACTGGGGGGGCAGAGGAGGCCCTGGACTGGGGGGGGGTGCGGAGGAGGCTCTTGACTAAGGGTGCAGAGGAGGCACTGGGCTAGGTGGTGCAGAGGAGGCCCTGGACTGGGGGGGTGCAGTGGTGGCTCTGGGCTGACGGGGGTTGGGGAGGCCCTGGACTGGGGGGTGTAAGGGGGGCCTTGGGCTAATGGGGGTGTAGAGGAGGCCCTGGACTGAGGGGGGGGTGCAGAGGAGACCCTGGACTTATGCGGTGCAGAGGAGGTCCTGGAATGGGGGGTGAAGAAGAGGCCATGGGCTGGGGGAGTGGTACAGAGGAGGCCCTGGACTGGGGAAGGTGCAGCGGAGGCACTGGACTGGGGAAGGTGCAGTGGAGGCACTGGACTGGGGAGGTGCAGAGGAGGCGCTGAAGTGGCGGTGGGTGCAGAGGAGGCCCTGGACTAGAAAAGGGTTGGTGTGGCAAAGACCCTGGATTATGAGAAGAGGCCCTGGACTGGGGGAGAGTACACAGGAGGCCCTGGACTAGGAAGTGCAGAGGAGGCCCTGGACTAGCAGGGGAGTGCAGAGGACGCCTTGAACTAGGAGATGCAGAGGAGGCCCTGGACTAGGAGGCAAGTACACAGGAGGCCCTAAACTGGGGGGGGGGTGCAGCGGAGGCCCTGGACTGGGTAATGCAGAGGAGGACCTGGACTAGGGGGGAGTACACTGAAGGCCCTAGACTGGGGGGTGTAGAGGAGGCCCATGACTTGAAAATTGGGGTTGGTGTGGCAAAGGATCTGGATTCAGAGGGAAGGGTGCAGAGGAGGCTCTGACCTTGGGAGGGCTGTAGAGGAGGCCTTGAACTAGGAGGGGAGTGCAGAGGAAGCCCTCTATTGGGAGGGGAGGGGGTGCAGTAGAGGCCCTTGGTGTGGTTGGTGTGGCAAAGGCACCTGGATGGAGGGGTACAAGGGAGATACTGAACTAGGTGAGTGGGTGTCTGGAGGACCCAGATTAGGAGAGGGGGTGTCTGGAGGCCCTGCACTAGGACAGCAGGTGTCTGTAGGCCCTGGACTATGAGAGGGGGATACTGGAAGGCCCTGGACTAGGAAAGAGGGTGCCTGAAGGACCTGCCAGCTTCAGGCAGAAAAGCCTGGATCTAAAGCCTGGGCTGAGGAAGAGCCTGCCTGGGCCCTGGAGGGTGAGTTCACAACATAAATAGGGACATTTATCAATTGTCGCAAGTAATGCCAAACAGGAGCAGAGAGACAGGTTGTGTGATAGATTTATTGCTTGTTTGATTGTACTTCCGTGAATCACAGCAGTACAGATTGTTTTGCACTCCTGTGACCCGCTTTTAGCTGACAGCGGGCTGTCTGCTGACGTCACAGAGCTGGTCCAGGCTGGGGAAAGTTCTCAACCTAATGGTCGGGATCCGCTTGCATGCCTGGATCGGCACCCAGGTCAGCCTCTAAGCAAGCCGCTGAGAGCCTGAGCCGGTCAACCCTGTCCCCTCCACAGCCTAGTGTTTCAGTGAGTGTGGAGGGGGTGGAGCAGAGAGAGACAGAGACTGAAAGTCACCAGCTCTCTTCTCAGGAAGCACTGAGAACTGAGTGATCGGCAGTGTTTTATTACTCGATTCTCAGTCTTAGAGCTGATGGGGGGGACAGATGCAGGATGCACCTACATATGTATGATTAAAAAAAAATTCCCATACCCGACATCTCCTCTTTCCTTCTATCTGGCCCACATAACAATTAGGCCTCATTCACATCGAGCATATGCATCCATGCCCAGTGTGATGGCCGTGTACCGCGTGGGGATATTTGATGCCCTGTGCAGGCAGTCCAGTCAAAGTCAATTGAGACGCAGCAGCTGCATGGACATAGTCGAATTTCAAAATTTTATATGCAGACACAAAGGGATGCATGTATCTGAACGCACAGTGTCTGCATTCGGATTTGTGCACCCACTTCTATAGGTGAAGCTCTCTGGTGAATGCAGATGCAGCAAAAAGTGGCTCAGCATACAGGACCTATCTCAGCGCCTGTCTGAATGAGCTCTTAGGGGAATTTATCAAAACTAGAGCATACAGAATCTTGAGCAGCTATGCATGGCAACCAATCAGCTCAGAGCTTTCAATTTCAAAGCTGAAGATAGAAGTTGATTGGTTGCCATGTGCAGCTGTTCCAGATTCTGACTGCACCAGTTTAGACCAACTCCCCTCACTGTGTTTTACATTTCTTTCTCCTGACTACTGCATTCTAAGTACAGCACATTCTTTGTTAAAGTGGTTGTAAAGGCAGAAGGTGCATTCTATGCATAAAGGTAAAAAACCTTCTGTGTGCAGCAACCCCTCCAGCCCCACCTAATACTTACCTGAGTCCCCTCTCGATCCAGCGATGTCCACGAGAGCCTTGGCTCTCCGGGGCCTTGCACTCCTGATTGGATTTTGGCAGTCAATCAAGAGACAGAGTGGGACGGGAGTGCACCTGTTTGGATGCCCCCATAGCAAGTTGCTTGCTGTGGGGGCACCTAGAAGAAGGGAGGGGCACCGACGAGGGACCCAAGAAGAAGAGGATCGTGGGCTGCTCTGTGCAAAACAATTACAGAGCAGGTAAGTATAACATGTTTGTTATTTAAAAGAAAAAAACAAGACTTTAATATCACTTTAAGGTTAGCTGTGCGTATTAAAGGATTTGCAAAAGAACAGTTTTTTTTTATTAAAATTAGTGTACTGAGGTTTGTACTGTCTGTTACATACTCGCTTGTGGCACAGTCATTAAAGCATATGGAGATTTAAGCCCCTCCCACTGTTGATGCAGTCTGACCACACCCACAGTTTTGGCGTGGTGTCGCTATATTGTCACATATATATTGTCACATACCATATTTCTTGAGGGGGGGGTGCAAAAAAATGACCAGCCCCGGGTGCCAGATGTGCTACCTATGCCACTGTCGACAGGAACTGACATACAACAGCTGTTTGATCACTCCTCCCAGAAGATGACCCTATAAGTATTTTACAAACTGGTGATGATGTCACAGGAATTTATAAAAGCAATTTTAATATACAATAGCCCTAAGAATTAATCATGCCATTACTTACCCTAAAAACTCAAACATGGGTGTTCATAAAATGATTAGATGTTGCTAGCTTTAATTCAGAGATGGAAAAAGTAGCTAAATGAATTAATTTTCTGGCTGTCTTCATTTTCTAATTTGTACTGGGAACACTGAATATAGATAGAATGTTACTGAATTCTAAGAGCTGTAATAGCAGAATATATTGTGCGTATATGTGTAAAAACACGGCAGTCCCCAGAATGGTCTCTGTACTTCGGTCTTTGACACAGCAATACATTTTAACAAAAAATATCACTCCCCCATTCTTGACTGAGCAGTGTATTGTCCCTGGAAATATCAATTCTTCCCATACCAAGCTTAGCTACAATTACAACTGTGCTCATCCCCAAATCCCTGCAAATTTCTCTATTCCCCATCCCAAACACAACACAATTTACCTCCATCTACTAGATGGGTTGAATAAAAAGAATGCACAAAAAGTGAAAAAATGTTTACATGCTGAATTGGGCCAATTTATAAAGGAGTTATTTTTATTTAAATATTGTAAATATTCACTTTAATTATCCAATTATATGAAAAGCAAATTCATATTTACTTTGAATACTCACACATGTTTTCATTTGGAAAACAGTGCAATTCCCAATTGTTTGCTTATTCTCGATGTCTGACTAATTTTTGCAGGAAAGCCAAGGAAACTGACCCAGTAGAAGTAATATGGTGCTATTACTAAACAAGAATGCTGTGTTTACAAACTATTCATAGTTACAGGAAAATAATAAAAAAATTCATATTGCTACAAATATGCACACAATCACACATGTACACAAGCTATCTATCCTTTCCTTGTGAATGACCTCTGACAATGGTCTGCATGCCTTCACTTCTGTTAAAGCTTGTCATCGATTTCCATAGCAAACAGGACTCCAGGCATTTCAACGATAGCAGAAAAATGGGTTCTTGGAAATATTGTTTCTCTTGTAGTGTAGCTTCCAGTGTTGTCCCCTTGGTAGAGTCCCATGGAGCCCCTCTTTCAGTATGTGCTGCTCATATTGACAATATGCCAACATGCTTGGGTTCAGCGTTTGATAAAAGCTCCACTGAAAAATGTAAATGGCTTAAAAAAAGTGTAATTTTTTTGGCCAATAGTTTACATTGCTCACATACATTATCTCACAAAAGTGAGTACACCCCTCACATTTTTGTAAATATTTTATTATATCTTTTTATGTGACAACACTGAAGAAATGACACTTTGCTACAATGTAAAGTAGTGAGTGTACAGCTTGTATAACAGTATAAATTTGCTGTCCCCTCAAAATAACTCAACATACAACCATTAATAAAAATATAAAAAAAGAGGTGCAGCGCTGATAATAATGAGCAAGTGTATAATAAAAAAATTACTAAAAAGTGTCGGAGGTTAAATCTCAGATTCAGAGGTATCTCGGAAGAGGTGGAGGAGGCATCATTACATAAAGTGGTAACATCAATCTGTCAACAACTTGGGGGAGTAACGACCCCAAAGGAGATTGAATTTGATAGGTTACACAGAGCCTTTGGGCCCAGATCTAGAGACCCTGATAGACCTAGAGATGTCATAGGTCGTTTCCATCGTTATACACAAAAAGAAATGGTTAGTCGCAAAGCTTGGGAGGCGGGCACAATATCCTTTCAAGGCATGACAATCAAAATTCTGCCAGACCTCTCACGGGCTACCCTGCAGCGGAGGGCACAATTGCGTCCACTTTTAGAAAAAATTAAATTGGCGGGAGGCACGTATAGTTGGGGATACCCAATGTCTCTGTTTGTGAAGAAAGGATCACATTCATACTTACTCACACTTCCCTCGGAATTACCAGATTTATTTAACTTTTTGGGGATAGAAGGAATGGAGGTCCCAGATTGGTTACAACCAATAGAAAGAAGAACACGTAAAAGTGGTCTACAAACAAGAAATAGAGGAGTTCCAACGCAGACCAGTAGCGGGTGACAGGAGTTAAGTGAAGAGACTGAGACTGGGAAGGGAGAACCATGAGATACAAGAACAGAACTAAATAACTTTCTTTCTCTTTTTTAAGAGGTCGTGGCTCTCCACCACATGACCTGGCCTGGCCACCCAAGCGGGTGCTCCAATGGAAGGAGCATCGTTACGGGGGACCAGGAACTTTTAGCCCTCTGTCCTTAATTTTTTTTTTTTTGGGCTAACTTTATTTCTACCACCCCCAGAAGAAGGGAGGAAAAGATGCTGATACTGGTAGCTTGTATCAGCTTATCAGGGATTTTTTTTTTTTTCATTATATATAGCTACCCCTACACTCCCTTTTGGGAGAAGTCCCCGAGCTGGAGGAAGAATATTAGTGTTAGGAAATATGAAATTATGAAATTACGAAATTAAATTAGGAAATTATGAATATGACATTATCCTTACAATAATGAAAGACTGTATACCAGTGTTTCTCAACTCCAGTCCTCAAGGCGCCCCAACAGGTCATGTTTTCAGGCTTTCCATTATTTTGCACAGGTGAGTTGATCAGTTTCACTGCCTTAGTAATTACCACAGCCATTTCATCTGAGGGAAATCCTGAAAACATGACCTGTTGGGGCGCCTTGAGGACTGGAGTTGAGAAACATTGCTGTATACATACAATTGAAGTTCGAATTTTGACTGAACACATACAAATGAAATATGATTTGGGGTTTATGCACAAGGGGGGAAACACAGTGTTTTGGGCACAATACAATGGATTACCTTTTTTTTTTTCTCTCTCCCTCTTTCCACGTGGATTGGGGGAGGGGCGGTCTGGGTAGGAGTAATTGGGAAGGGGGAATGGGGGGAGGTGGGGGGAAGGGTATTATTACACGCGGATTACACGTGTATAAATATATATCGACACAAAATATAACACGGAAGAATGTTTTAGTATAACACATTGGTGGAGGGGGGAGAGGGAGAGAGAAGAAGGAAGGAGAAATTTTTATTTATTTTTTCTCCTTTTTTCTTTCTTTTTTTTTTTTTTTCCCCCTCTCACTCTCTCTCCTACTAATAAAATAATAACACATGATGGGAGACACATTAGAGGTGTTGGGGGATTTGGAGATGGTATGTGTTCAGAAATTGAAGTCAAGAATAAAATAAAGGATAATAAAGAAATGCCTCCGGAGGGGGTCAGGGTAGTAAGTAGGGTGGGGTAAGAATATGTATTTTTTTTTTTTTTTTATGGAGAGGGGGTGGGGAAGGGAATGGAAGAAAGAGATATTTTTCCACCTTAAAGGATAGTTTAAGAGATAGTGATATGAAGATGGGATAGACAGAATGCGTATAGATAATATAGGAAGATAATATATTATATAGGGCTAAAAGGAAGATGAGTAAAACATGGAAGCTTAGTAGAAAGCAGAAACTAGAAGATGGGCAAGACGTCATGCCCTAGGAGATGAAAGAATGTTGCTAAAGCTGTAAGAGTTCAATATTATGAAATAAATAATATGGATATGGACAGAGGGGGAATACATAAAAATAACATAATAATTTAAAAGGGAGGGTAGTATCCTAGAAATAAAATGGAGAGGGAAGGGAGGGGCTTAGTGATGGGATAAAGATAGAGGATTAGAATAGGGCTTTATTAGAGGGTTATATAAGGTAAGAATGAACTGGAGGGGAGGGGGGGAGCTCAGCCACCTATACCATTGTGGATCAATCCCCCAATTGCGGCACCCACGGGAAAATAGGAATCCCTAGTGTATGCCGTATAATACTCATCTGACCTTTGACCCCCTTTGTCAGAAGGGGAAAGAAAAAAGAAAGGACATTTTTTTTTTTTTTTTTTTTTCTTGAACCGGTGTGGATTTTAGAGATAGATAGCTCCCAGATTGGAAAATGGATACAATACGAATTACGTCATTGAACGTTAGGGGACTTAATATCCCGGAAAAGCGTAAGATGTTATTGAATGAATTAAAACACCTAAATACCGACGTAGGATTTATACAGGAGACACACTTTAGGGAAGGTACCTTCCCCTACCTTCAGAATAGATATTTTCCAAATGTATATCAAGCCTTGAATCAAGAAGCTAAAACTAAAGGAGTGGCAATTCTGATTTCAAATAGAATAACATGGACACTTACGGATAAATGCCTTGATCCTGGAGGAAGATATCTTTTTTTGAAGGGTGCTATAGGTGGGGAGAAGGTAACTTTAGCCACTATGTATGTCCCAAATGTACAGCAAGATAAATTTCTGGTCAAAGTACTCTCAAAATTGACAGATTTTAAGGAAGGAAAACTTATATGTGGAGGAGATTTAAATATACCCCTAGACCCAAAAGTAGATACATCAGGAGGGACCTCAATGGTACCTAGTAGAATTAGAAGACGTATCATGCGGAAATTACATGAACTCCAATTGGTAGATGGGTGGCGTATTATACACCCAGAGGAGAGGGATTATACTTACTTCTCGAATGCCCATCAAAAATACTCTCGAATAGATCTTTTCTTGGTACCCCATCAGTTACTGCAGGTGGTACAGAATATATCAATAGGGAATATAACTTGGACAGACCACGCACCAGTTACGATGGAGTTAATTTTAAAGGGGGGCATTCAATCAATAGAGTGGAGATGGCATCTAAATGAAAGTCTATTACAGATTCCCCAAATTACAGAAGACCTGATTAACGAAATCAGGTGGTACTTCCAGATAAATGATAATGAGGAAAGTAATCCGGGTATAGTATGGGAGGCCCATAAAGCAGTAATCCGAGGTATTTTTATTAAACATGGATCCCGAGTGAAAAAGGCCAGAGAAGAACAAATAAAAGACCTGCTAGAAAGGATACAGGGACTTGAGTCACAACATAAAAAAAAAACTGAAATAAATGTAGGGATAGAATTAGCACACTTAAGAAGACAAATAGCAGACCTCCTCCGATATAAGGCTGAAGCGATTTTACAGTATGGGAGGAGGATAGAGTATGACTCGGGAGACAAATGTGGTAAACTATTAGCCAAAAAGTTAAAAAAACAACAGACACGGTCATATATACCCTTTATTAAAACAAAAGCAGATCAAAAAATATCACTTCCAAAAGAAATTGCGAAAGAATTTGGGGAATATTATTCTTCGTTATATAATTTGCCAGAGACAACGATTGCCTCGTCGTCTCTCGAGAAATACGTGTTCTCCTCAAGACTGTCAAGATTACCATCGCCTGTCCGTAGGGAATTAGAGAGACCAATCACAATAGAGGAAGTGCAAATAATAATGAAAACGATAAAACATGGTAAAGCACCAGGCCCGGATGGATTAACCATACAATATTATAAAAGTTTTATTACATATTTGGGGTCATATATGATTAAGGTGTTTAATGAAGTTGGACAAACAGTGACCCTACCGCGAGAGACCGTTACAGCGCATATTACAGTTATCCCAAAAGAGGGGAAAGATCCAGCAAGCTGTAGTAGCTATAGACCAATATCCCTGTTAAATGTGGATCTAAAAATCTTGACAAAGATCTTAGCCTCTCGTATACAGTCTTATTTATCAGAAATGGTACATCTTGACCAAGTAGGATTTATCCCTACAAGAGAGGCAAGAGATAGTACCATAAAAGTGCTAAATTTGATCAGTAGGGTAAACCAGAAGAAGATACCGAGTGTTTTTTTAAATACGGATGCAGAAAAAGCATTCGACAGAGTAAATTGGAAGTTTATGCTGGAGGTGCTAAAACAGTGGGGTTTAGGTGAGAGGATGGTTCAATGGATAGAAGGAGTGTATACAGGCCCTTGAGCACTGGTAAAAGTAAATGGGATTTATTCTAGGCCTTTTGATATTACAAATGGAACCCGGCAGGGCTGCCCCCTATCGCCTCTCTTATTTGCTTTGACATTAGAACCACTCTTGAATAAGATTAGACAGAACCCAGATATTGTAGGTATTGATATAGGTGGAAGGGAATATAAAGTTTCGGCATATGCGGATGATATGTTTTTCTCACTAGCACGGCCACAAATTTTGTTACCTAATTTAATGAAAGAAGTAGAACTATATGGAACTATGTCCAATTTAAAGATAAATTATGGTAAGTCAGAGGCGATGGGGGTGGCACTCCCGGATTCCATTAAAAGTGGATTAGAACATAGTTTTAAGTTTAGATGGACAAATAAGGCATTGAACTATCTAGGAACACGAATGCCCCCAAATTTAATAGAAACTTTTGAGTTAAATTTTGTACCATTACTCAGTACAGTTAGAAAATTATTGGAAGGTTGGAGTAAAGGAAGACACTCATGGTTCGGAAGATGTAATATTTTAAAAATGAGTGTGGTACCAAAATTCCTTTATCTCTTCCAGGCGTTGCCGGTCAGAATCCCCATGTCTTACTTCAATCAAGTTTGTGCCATATTTACTAAATTTATTTGGGCCAGTAAACGGCCTAGGATAAGTAGAACACTGCTGACCTCACCTAAAAGGGTTGGAGGAATATCGGCACCAGATATGTACAAATACTACCAGGCGGTTCAACTTGGTAGGATTGTAGATTGGAGCAGACATGGGGATCATAAACTGTGGGTTAATATGGAGCAGCAGGTGAGTCCAGTTCCTTTAAATAGGGCGTTATGGTGTTATACAGCTCTACCAACATCAGTAAAGAACCATCCTACGATAGGGGAAACTTTAAGAATAGGAAACAAAGTAAGCCAAAATCCTAAAATCTCTACCAAAAACTCTCCATTGTTTCCGATTCTGGGAAACCCAGAGTTCCCACCAGGCATGGACTCACAAATATTTAGGGAACTGAGGGAAAAGGGAAGTTTCCAAGCCTCACATTTTCTAGGAGACAGGGGATGGGTATCAATAGGGGCATTAATACAACGAAGAGGGCAATATGAAATCCCCATATGGCAAGCTCGACAGGTCAGACACTATTTGGAAACCCTGGGATCTGCAGGAAGATATAGGCAAATACGAACTAAGTTCGAGGAGTACTGTGAGGGAGAAGAGCCTCTATCTCACGTAATTTCTAAAATATATTTAATTCTGACTACACCCTCAGAGGATTTCAAAATGGAGTGTCTTACTAAATGGGAGCGTGATCTTGACCAAACTTTCTCTCCAGCACAATGCCAGAATATTATAAACATGTCGTTAAAATCTTCAAGGTGTACGAAAATGCAGGGATCGAATTATAAAATATTAACACGATGGTACTATACGCCATCGGCCTTGAATACATTTTTTCCAGAAACATCTGACAGATGCTGGAGAGGATGCAATGAAAAAGGGACAATGCTACATATTTTCTGGGCATGCCCAGTAATTGGACAATTTTGGCAAACGGTACACAGAATTACCCAAATATTCACTGAACACCAGATTGAAAAAGATCCAGCTCTGTTTCTGTTACACCATACCCAAATCCCACAGAAAAAATATATAAATTCAGTTGTGTGCCATCTAATAAATGCGGCAAAAAGCTGTATTGCGAGGAATTGGAAAGACCCTAGTGCCCCTACGGTCTCAATGTGGTTAAATAAAGTTAGAAGGGTGGGAATAATGGAAAAACTCCTACCAATAACATTAGATGGAAAAAAACAAATACAAGAAATATGGGCACCTTGGGAGAAATTTGTAAAATCAGAAGAAGGGAAGAGGCTATTAGAGTAAAAGATAAAAATTAGGCCGATAAGGAGAAAGAGTAAGTAAAAGGCTGTCCGAGAAATGCCATTACCGGGATGGTTGTATTTCCTTCTTTTTTTTTTTTTCTCTTTCTTTCACCTCCCTTTCCATGTATGTGACGGTATAATGTAACATTGAGTAAGCAAGGGTAAGGGAGGATGGAAATTGGGGTCGAAGGAAAGGGAGGGGGGATTAGAGATAGGGGAACAGGGATAAAGGAAGAGAGAGACTCTGAGGGGGGAAGAGGGAAAGGGGGAGAGAGTGGGGGAGAAGAGAGAAGGGAAAGGAGGATAATAGGAAGAAGAGGTTAGAAGATGATAGCAAAACAATGAAAGCAAGATGATATGGTTTAAATAAGTCTTATTGATATATTTTCTCTAATTGGTTATGATATATCTGTATACCCTGTTTTAAAAAATTAAAATAAAGAATTTAAAAAAAAATTACTAAAAAGTGAAAAAAAAGTGTAAGAAGGAAAAAACTAAAGCAGAGTCCCAATCGCATTGAAGTCCATATGGGTCTATGAGGTGCTTTACATCCAATCAGGTAGGGATAAGTTGCAGGAAGAAAGACGTGACACAAATCTTCACACAAAATAAAGTGCGATCAGCTCGACACCCAAATGTGAGGTAGCCTGCTTACCAGAAGGCCGTGACTGCCGAGACAGTCTCACCAAGCTCAGGGAATTGTCGGTCTCCCCGGGACCTAAGTTCTATCCAGAGCAGCGGCTAATATTCTGATGTTACTCGGGAATATAAAAGAGAAATTGTCTCATGGTAAAGTACGTTGATTCAAAGTAATTTAATAAATTGATGAATTGCACTTACAGGAACGATGATAGTATGTCAGCGAACAGCAGTCAAATCAGAAATGGTAAAAAAGCTGCGGCGTCTCCATTTGCTTCTCTCTACTTCCTATACAAATCATCTATCCACCGTCTGGGAAGGAGAATTGTAATGACGTCACCGTCGGAGGCTCTACCCCACGCGTTTAGTCACAAATGGACTTCTACTGGGGATTGGCCGAGTGAATGTGTCATCACGTTAGGTGGTTTTATATGCCTATAGCTCCATTTTGACTACTGGCAGCTATAGGATTATCATAGACTAAAAATGGTGGCGCAATTTTAATTGTTGGCCACCAATAAAGGAATGGAAGTAGTGGACAAATGTAACCTCGCCATCTAGTGGCGGAATAAAAAAAATAAGGGAAGCAAATTAATTATAGTGGATGACGAGGTAGGAAGGAGGAGAAGTATTGGAATAATGCAAACACCGCGCACTGACAATAACAATGATGTAAACTAGTATCAAAAAGTACCAAAATAGTTTAGTAACAACAACTTAATGTTAGACATTAAAGAAGTAAATAGAAGTGCATATTAAAAATATAAATTGATATAAAAAATTAAGAAATTTAATTAATAAAGGACATAGAGGAAATATTAAAAATGCTTAGCAATATTAAAAAAGGGGAAGATCAATTATGAATTATTAATAAAACAATTAATATCCCAATCGATATTTAAGCCGAAGGGTACAAAAGATTTCATATTAAAAATCCATCTGGTCTCGAGTCTTGAAATGGTTCTAACCATGTTGGTCCCCCTCCAATGCGGGCAAATTTTATCGAGAGCTAAAAATAATGTCCCTTTCAGTTTTCTCTCATGATATTTATCGTAGTGTCTGGATAAATTATGCTTTTTAAAACCTCGCTTTATTGTGTGAAGATTTGTGTCAGATGGTGTAAGTGTGTGTGGCGGCAACCGGGTGACGAGTACAAAGACAAGTGTATCTTGCCTAGAGTCAAGCATGGTGGTGGGAGTGTCATGGTCTGGGGCTGCATGAGTGCTGCCGGCACTGGGGAGACACAGATCATTAAGGGAACCATGAATGCCAACATGTACTGTGACATACTGAAGCAGAGTATGATCCCCTCCCTTCGGAGACTGGGCCGCAGGGCAGTATTCCAACATAACGACCCCAAACACACTTTCAATACGACCACTGCCTTGCTAAAGCAGCTGAGGGTAAAGGTGGTAGACTGGCCAATGATGTCTCCAGGCCTAAACCCTATTTAGCATATGTGGAGCATCCTTAAACGAAAGGTGTAGAAGCGCAAGGTCTCTAACATCCACCAGATCAGTGATGTCATCATGGAGGAGTGGAAGAGGACTCCAGTGAAGCTCTGGTGAACTCTCTAACTTTTTATGGATGGTTTTATTTCTACTTCTCGTAAGTGTAATTTTTATTATGAATAAATCCTTATCAGTCAGACTTACACTATGGAGAGTTCTTCTTTTTCTGGGTACATGTTCGATGTTTAATCCGTGCATGTCTGATGAATTGAGCCTACCTGGTTCACCTTTTGCCTAACCTCTGCGAGCTGCTGTTGGACACAGATCCAGACAGTGATCAACTATACAGGCTTGTCTAAGCTTGCCTTTCGGTAAGCGCGCAAAGTATGTGGTGGAGGTGCACGTTTGTTGGTGGTGTTCCTATCAAGAGTTCAGTTCAGTTTTTATCTACACGCAACAACCAGTGGTGTTTTTATTCCTACTTTATGGGACATTTGGATCACTCCTTTATGATTTCTTGAGGACTGTTCACTTATATACATCCTCAGTGATACACAGACTGCAATTTTTGTGCACTTCGATCACTTGTTTATCTTACGCGGTCACATGGGGTGTAGTAGGAAGTGCAAAGAGAATCTGCATACCACAGCAGTGATTAGCCGCTGCATACAGCAGCCCGACAGGCAGGCACATGGCAAAATTGCTATACAATTCTGCACTATCAGGTCGGCTATGAGCACGGTCGCCATAGGGACATTGGATCGAAACTGAGGCTTGGTTAAGACGCAATCACGCATGCACGAGATAACAGCAAGCCATAATGAAAGGGCGGAAGTAATATGCAGTGCAGACTCTGGAAACAATACCTAAAATGGCACAGCCTAATCCCTGGAGAAATCATTTATAAAAGTGTACCGCTTTCTCCCTTCTTTTACATCTGGCTGACTCGTCTAGGGGAACAGGGAGAAGGGTGAGGTGCACCACCAGCTCGCACCTCGTGTATGTGTAGAGGTTTGAGCTAAAATCTTGTGTCCCGGTCCGGAGCTTCCACTTCTCCGCTTGCAGGTGGATAGATGAATGTAGAACACTTTGCTCCCAGAAAAGTAAGCCCACACCAGGTGACGGTACAACTTCTATATTTATTTCCGCAGAGATAAATATGCCTCTTTGCAAGCAGACAGGTTGATACAAACACAACTTGGTGAGGAGAGGGTTCAGGCACAATCCTTTCGGATTAGAGAAGCTGTTAGGAGTTCACAACAACTTTTGGCGCACGGTCGCTGCCACCGACCGTGAGGTTGGTCCCTGCCACAGACCGGGTGAACGATGAGGTCCCTGCCACAGACCTTTGGATAGGTCTCTGCCATGACCTGATTGTAGTTGGGTCTCTGCAAAGACCAAAGAACGTGGACTACCTTCTAATGACTGCCCCTGTTAAGGAGATGATCCATCCGGACGGTCCTCAGAGGCCTGCACTGTCACCAGCCAATGCTGCGCTGGATCTTCAGGCCAGGTCACCTTGCTGGTTCTCCTCGCCCAAGACTCGGGTCCCCTCACTCGGTGGGCCCCTAGGTATCTTCTCCCATGCGGGACCCAGACGATGGTACTGGGCCCCAGGCCTTTGCTAGTACCTCACCCCAGGCTTAAGGTGCCTGGGATGGAACTTGAACTTCCCCGCGCCCAGGCCGAGGGCACCCGGGCGCAGACAAACAGGACAGCAGCCCCCAGGCTGAAGGTGCCTGGGGCTCGGACCTCGTGCGCCAGATGTCCGCCCCCTTTATACCCTCTCCCAGCAGGCACAGCGGGTTCCCCGCCCGGCTGTACTACTGCCGCGAGAGGACACAAAGGGCACGGCCCTACAATGATGGTTCAACCCCAGCCCAAGGCGACAGCGCCACCCAGGGGCCGCAGGGAACTGAACACCATTATTATCTTTCACGAACCAAAATGGCCATAAATCCCTAATAATTAGTGCATCTGGGCCATGCTACCGCCCAGACACTCCCCCTAAATGTTAACACCCACTACACAAGTTATTATAAAAAGTAAGTAATATGCAATTGAGGCTTATTTACAATGGATAATGTTTGCTTGTGTAGCACCCACTACCTTTTTGGTAGGTGCTAGAATAGGGTTTTTGTGTCTCAGGTGCTAGTATAGGCAAATCTAGGCAGGCCTGTGCATTACGCCAGGCCTGTTTGTTTTTATCTGGGACTGGGAGTGTTTTAGTGCAGCAGTGGGTGTGGCCACCTGTGTTTTAGTTCTGAGGCCCCTCCCCTGTCTCTGGGGATAATGTACAGAGAAGGAGGCAGGGCCTGGGATTGGAGTGGCAGGCAGCTTGTGTGGGAGCTCTGACCAATCCCCAACTAGGATTGGTGGGGGGTGGGCCTCCTATATAAGCTGAGGTTACACGCCACTGGGGAGGAGTTGTGAGAGAAAAGAAGATTGGGCAGTAGTGTTTCTGTGTGGAGGCCCCCTGCCTGGGGCCTGGGGCCAACCAGGTGCTGAGGAGAAAGTCCCGGGGAGGACCATCCCTCTTCAGCACCGCAGAGGAGGAATTCAGGACTAAGTGAAAGGAGTATTGGAACTGTTATTGCTGGACTGTGCGGTTGAACCACGTTTCTTCTATGGAACGGGGACCATGGAGAAGGTCAGTGGGTACACTACAGCAAGTGATGGAACCGGAGGAATCTATTAAATTTAGTGCGGGTGACTGTGGCCGAGGAACTCAGCTTCTGCAGTAGTGGACTATCTGGGCCTAGTAGTCCACCAGTTGCCATATGCTATTAGGGTACTGGGTCATCGGGGGGAGGTGTGTGGCTACACTTCTGACTCAGTGCCAGCATTTGAGTAACTGTTAGTATGTGGTGGAGTTATTCAGAGTGACTCTTCACAGAAAAGCAACCAATTCAGGAACAGTTTGCAAAAGCCTTTACTCAGGGATCCTAAAGTGATACTCTGCAGGAGTCAGGGCAGCATTAAAGGAGCAATAGTCTGCAGTGACGCAGCACAAAAGGCTATAAACGTTGCTGTGCCTTATTTTCCAAATATAATTTATCTAAAGTGCTAAGTGCTATGGGCATCCCATGTCATTCCTATTCTTTCCTATTCTTTCCAAGTTAATCCCGCAATACAATTACCGCAAGACAACGCAAGTGACTTTTCATTGTGTCAAGGAAATGGATGAATGGAGGGTCGGGTAGCAGGGTGATGTGTGGATCTTCTGAACTCATGCAAGTGCACCGCTACACTTATAACTTCATATAATGGTCTAGATGAAAAGTGGCAACGGAGTGGGAGAGTTTACTTCCTCTTTAAGAACAGACAAGTAAACATCTTAAAAGGAGCCTAGATTTCTACTTATTGCCCAGACTAGAAAATTCAAGTGTTTCATTATGCAACTCTTAATTTTTACCCAAAATAAAATGCTACCATTTTTTAGCCCTTGCTATAATAATAAAGCTAGAATGTGCAAATAACTATAACCCTCCCTCTTACAGTAGAACTATAGGCAAAAAATGTTATGTTTATTTTTTAGTATTTTGAATAGAGCAAGGAAGAGTTATAACTCCTGTCAGATTTTTTTTCGCCATCTGTGTCCCATTGCTGAGATTTCCCTTCACTTTCTGTCCCACAGCCAAACAGGAAGTGAGAGGAAATCCCTGCAAATTAAGGGAAATCCTTGGGGACCCCCAGGTCACCAGAACCAGTGCCCCCCATTGGATTAGTTCCCCCTTTTAGTTTTCTAAGGACAACACAAAATTTGGGATTTTCTTTTACTTTCAATGATAATATTAAGCAAGACAAATAGGGTGAATCTCCTTAAAGCGGAGATCCACCCTAAAGTGGAACTTCCGCTCATCGGATTCCCCCCCCCCCTCCGGTGTCACATTTGGCACCTTTCAGGGGGGAGGGGGTGCAGATACCTGTCTAAGACAAGTATTTGCACCCACTTCCGGGAGTCCTCTCTGCGGGTAGTACGTCACTTCCCCCAGAATACCCGTTGTGTTCTGGGAGACACTCGGCTCCCAGAACACAACAGGGACAAGTGAGAACGGCGCCGTAGGGAACCGGGCAGTGAAGCCGCAAGGCTTCACTGCCTGGTTCCCTCACCGAGGATGGCGGTGGGGGCAGAAGAGTGACGAGCAATCGCTCGTCTTCTGCTGCCAACGTCGCTGGACTCCAGGACAGGTAAGTGTCCTAATATTAAAAGTCAGCAGCTGCAGTATTTGTAGCTGCTGGCTTTAAAAAAAAAAAATTCAGGGGAAACTCTGCTTTAAAGTGGGCAAAGAGACAGCAATAAAATCTGACAAGCATTCTAATCCCTCTGCACTCTATGCAAAACTAAAACATAGGTTTGCCTTTAGGCCCCTTTCACACTGCAGAGGCGCAGAGGCGCATTGCGGGCGGTCGGTATAGCTGCGGTGTCCCATTGCTTTCAATGGGCATGAGCGGTGGAGGAGCGGTAAACACATCGCTCCTTCACCGCTCCAAAGATGCGGCTAGCAGGACTTTTGGAGCGGTTCTGCTAGCGCACTGCTCCAGTGCGAAAGCCCTCGGGCCCTCGGGCTGGAGAAACAGCAGCTGCTGTTTCAGGTCGGTTTGCAGGCGCTATTTTTAGCGCAATAGGGCCTGCAAACCGCCCCAGTGTGAAAGGGGTCTTAGTTATACTTTAACATCACCCATCCAAAACATAGGTTGACAGCTTCCTCTCCTACTCCCTGTCCTTGATGTATATCATTTGCAGCATACGGGTACACTTTAAGCACATACTCATTGCTCACCTTCACATTTTCTACCAAGCAAAGAATTAGGTTTAAATTTCTGGGCATCACATGATTGAAAGATGAATGCTGTCTGATTACCTTGGGGAGGCATACAATTGAATAGGGCTTTTAGCAATAATATCAGTCTTTTGTCTTATGTGCCCATGGCAAACTTCCAGAGCTTTCACGAGTGCTTGTAAGCTTGTTTGGGCAAAATAGATAAAGCTCTAATGGCTTTATCTTTAGGTCATGCAGCTGGATCCTCTGGTGTATGCCTTTCAATACAGCAGCCACTGTCTTACCTTATGAAAGCAAAAACTTTTCCATTGAGAAAGTAATATCCTCTTTTTTTTTTTTTTGCAAGACTGAATCTAAATTTGATTACATTATTCAGAAGTAATCCACTTTAGCACCAACAGAAGTTATCAACAGCTATTTAAATGCATCAAGCATATTCAACTATCTTTAGGAGCATGCGATACTTTAGATGTATCCAAAATAGCTAGGCTAATTATTTTTGCTAATATACTGTTTTTTTTTTGTTTTTTTTTAAATAATTAACTTTAAAAAGAAGAGAAGAAAATAAACACAAAAAGCAAGCACAGATACAAATTTCGTATACGAGTTCCCACTCAAAATTCCATCTCCAACATCAACAATTCTCAATGCAGCATCCATAAATATGTATCAAGCATAAATATTTATAGACAAGGAGGTGTTTAGGTTTCGGTGTAAAAGATTATACTAATTACGTTATTGATGTTTTTTTTTTTTTTGTTTTTTTCAGAAGCCAACATAGTTCAGGATATTTGCATTGTGCTTGCCAAAGCGTTGCTCTGTTCTGATTGGTTATGTGCTTTAATGGAGTTAGAAATAAGCCTAGGGTAATTGGGCATGATCAGCTGATCTGTAGGCACAGCACTGACATTTTGAGCCTACGATGATTGTGGTTAGACCCTTTTACATAGGCTTGTATTTACATTCTTACAACCAGCTTTAAAAAAAATGAACATTTTCCTGCACTTACATGCAGTATTATAAATCAGTGTGTTTGTCATGGGACCACGATCTCCATACAGTTGAATAAACAAGCAATTCCTCATATATTAAACATTTTGGCTTTCATTTTATTTATGAATACATCTGGGGACTTGTATAGGGAACGCCAGTTATTGGTCATATTTTTTTTTTCTTTTTAGCGTATTTTCTGTTCATAATATTTATAGTTGTTTAGGAAATGAAATAGACCTGAGTAGCACTACTAAATGACTTAATACTTTTGGGGCAGTACACAATAGTTGACCCAATATATTTATGCACATAGTCACTTGCCCATACAATCAGTCCACAGTATGAATATATGATCGTGTTCTTCTGTATTTAAGCACACCCAACTTTTTGCATGGATAATCCCCAAGACTTTTGTTGTTCGGACAGCTCAGCTGTAGGATGTCTTTTTGATGTCTCTCTGATCCTGTGAAAGTGGAAGTGGGTGGATCTGATTCTGATTCAGCAGACTAATCTGAATCCTGCAGTCCAGCTGGTCATTTACATGCCTATACCGATTGAATTCGGTCCTTTTTCAGATTATACTTTCCCTTTCACTGAGGTCCAAGTTGGTTGGTTCGGTCCTGCTTTAATACCCCCAGTGGTGCTGTAGAATTGATGCGGTGGCCTTGACCCTTATGCCTTGTACACACAATCGGATTTCCGATGGAATAAAATCAGATGGAATTTTCCGTCGGAATTCCGATGAAGCTGAGTTCTATCAGTCTTGCATACACACTGTCAGGCTAAATTCCGACCGTCCAAAGCGCAGTGACGTAAATCACTCCGACGAGCCGAGAAAAATTAAAGGGGTTGTAAAGGTTTGTTTTTTATTTTCTAAATAGGTTCCTTTAAGCTAGTGCATTGTTGGTTCACTTACCTTTTCCTTTGATTTACCTTCTAAATGTTTTTTTTCTTTGTCTGAATTTCTCACTTCCTGTTTCTCCCTCACTAAACTTCACACCATCATCCGAGTGGTGTGGAGTCATCCAGAACAGCTTACTGAGCAGCTTACTGAGGAGGAACAGGAAGTGAGAAATTCAGACAAAGAAAACAAAGAAAACAAATATTTAGAAGGGAAATCTAAGGAAAAGGTAAGTGAACCAACAATGCATTAGCTTAAAGGAACCTATTTAGAAAATAAAAAACAAACCTTTACAACCCCTTTAAGTTCAATGCTTCCGAGCATGCGTCAACTTGATTCTGAGCATGCATGGATTTTTCTCTGATGGAATTCCACACAGACGATCGGAATTTCCCATCTGAAAATTTTAAAACATGTTCTATTTTTTTACTCCGATGGAAAAAGTCCGATGGGGCCCACACACAATCGGAGTTTCTGATGAAACAAGTCCATCTGATTTTATTCCATCGGAAATCCAATCATGTGTACAAGGCATAAACATTCTGGGGAGACCCAAGCAACAACATTTGCATTTGTTTTTACTTCTTGGGCTTACTTACATTTGGAACAGTCTGGCTGGTCTGAATACCTATATACATAATATACGGGCATCCCTGAAGATTGTAAACCTTAAAAATAAAAACGCGTTGGTTGTCTCATCTTCCAATTTATGTTCAAGGTCATCTGTTAGCCCTTGTGTGACTGCTGTATATATGCATATAAGCTCTATATTTTTTCTCTATTTTAGACCTTTTTATCTTGTTACCCAATAAAAATTATATAAATGTTTTTTTTACATATCCTTGTCTTGGAGGTTATTTGTTAGTTGTGCCCATAATAGTCCCTGCAATTGGAGGGTTTTCCTTGTTCCTACGATCTCCATACAGTGGGATTTATAGTTGAATAAACAAGCAACTCCTCGTATATTAAACATTTTGGCTTTCATTTTATTTATGAATACATCTGGGGACTTGTATAGGGAATGCCATATATTTTTTTTTTTTATGAGCGCATTTTCTGTTCATTATATTTTTAGGTGTTTAGGAAATTAAATAGAGCAGCACTACTAAATTACGTAATACTTTTGGGGCAGTACACAATGGTTGACCCAATACTAGTATGCACATAGTCCCCTGTCCCTACAAACAGTCCGCAGTATGAATATATGATCGTGTTCTTCTGTATTTAAGCACACCCAACTTTTTGCATGGATAATGCTAGAGACTTTGTCATCAATAGAAGAGTGCCCATTTTCAACTAGACAGCTCTATAAAGGTGAAATGTTGGAAGGGCGTTTGTGACGGGTGTCATACTGTAGTAGAGGTAGGGCTGGCAAATGACATCACACCTTGGGTTCAATAGATCCTAAAGCCCCATACACACGGTCGGACTTCCATCGGACTTTTCCGTGGATTTTTGTCTGAACGGAGTTGGCCGGGCACACCCATAGCATACACACCACAGGACTTTTCTGCAAAGTTTCCCAAAACTTTTTGCAACATCACGTGGTTTTTCTGCTCTTTTCTGCTCTTTACCGCCACCCTTTGGTCAACTTCTGCTATTGTTGGTTGATTTTAACATTAGTTGTTTTGTCCATCGGACAAAAGTCCTATGGTTTTCTGTACACATGGTAGGACTTTGCTCCATCGGACTTTTGTTGGGCAAAAGTTTGTCCGTTTGCAGACCCAACTTTTGTCCGATGAAAACACAAAAAAAACCAAAAAAGTTTGTCCGATGGAGCGTACACACGGTCGGATTGTTGGTCCAACTTGCTCAAAATGAAGTTTGTTGGCCAAAAGTCTGACCGTGTGTATGAGGCTTTAGATTTATGTCCATAACAAATTGTCCTTGATAATGTTAAATGAACACCTCTCTATCATCCTGCAGGATGAGCTTCCATGAAAAAACCTGGGACCTCTGGATCATCTACCTGATGGGGACAGCCTTGTCTGATGCGGCGTACACACGATCGTTTTTCATGCCATTTTTTAAACCAATGTTTTTCTCGTCGTTTTTTTTTTCATGTTTCCTCTCAAGCCTGTCTTGCGTACACACGATCATTTTAAAAAACGTTCAAGCAAAGCGCAGTGACGTACAACACGTACAACGGCACTATAAAGGGGAAGTTCCGTTCGGATGGTGCCACCCTTCATGTTAGTAAAGTTTGTTGAGCGACGATTCGCGCTTTTCAGCCTCCTGCTTTTCAGTCCGTTACAGCGTGATGAATGTGCTATCTCCATTACAAATGCTAGTTTTACCAGAACGTGCGCTCCCGTCTCATTCTTGATTCTGAGCATGCGCGTTTTTTTTCACCTCGTCAAAGCATACACACCATCGTTTTTCACGTCGTTAAAAAAAACGACATGAAAAACGACGTGAAACAATAGAGCATGTTCGAAATTTTTAATGGTCGTTTTTCACGTCGTTAAAAATGCTCTGGAGCCTACACACGATCGTTTTTAATGGCCATTTTTAAAAATGGCATTTTTAACGGCATGAAAAACGATCGTGTGTATGGGGCATGAGGCTAGCCTTTTGGTGCCCTAGAAGAGGCTCGCTGTCTCTTTTCCCTTTCTTTTGCCTTTTCTTGCCCCTTTCTCTTCTTCCTACTTATTAAACCTTTTTTTGTAGCTTGGGGAGTGATGTAGGATCACTGGTCGACCGCCATTGGTCCCACTTTGTATAAAAAATACCAACTACTGTGATCCATTCATGGCTGAGATGACCCTTCGTCTTAGATTAGGACGTCCCCCGGTCATGCAGTTCCTCTTCGGAGGATGTACCTTTTGTTATTAAGAATTATAGTTATAGCCCAAATTTGCTTTAAAGGGGTTCCTTAGTGGCCAATGATGTATGTCACTGATGTTCCCATGTACCATTTTTTTTTCTATACTGTATTATATGTTTTTTTATCTGTTATTATCTGTGTACAACCTTAATAAAAATCATTGGGGAAAAAGAAGACTGCAGCGGATGTGTTTGGTTGGTACTAGCTCCCCTGCTCCCTAGCTCCAGATCACCATCAAAAGAAATTGGGGTGGTAGTGACACTGGTGTATTACAGTAATGCCTGGATGAAAAAAAAAGTATTGGGATGATAGGCTTTGATCTACCTCAAGATATCATTTTCAGTATGTACCTTTTAATGTTTTCATGAAGAAAGTGACTATAGTTATGGAAAACCAGGTTATTTTTATTTATTTTTTTATTATTTTACATATAACTGTTTCTGCATGAACCTTTTTGATACATATTTTATGCATCCCGGAGCAATTTTAATGCGTTCCGGTACATTTTTCCCCTCCTTTTTCTTCTTCTCGATTGAGGACATGTGCATCTTGATACCTTTTTGTTGAGTTTTGCCATGTTCCAGATGTGTTTCATACAGAAAAAATGCAACATGTTCTACTTTTGTTGACTGCACTAGAACACACTTCACTGGTGTGAACTTGGGCCTTTGTTCATGCGTTTTAATGCAGAATAGAAACGCATTGGACGTCATCTGGTGTAAACAAGCCCTGAGTTTCAGAGCTTCTCCAGACTGACATACACCCATCAAAGCATTTTGAAAATTACACAACACCTCCCAAAAGCCAACACCCTGCATCAGAGCTGTGAGTACTGAGGCAGGGTGTTGTGATGATTTTGGGAAGTTATACAGGCATACCCCACTTTTAAGTACACAATGGGTTTTATTTACTAAAGCTGGAAAGGGCAAAATCTGTCTCACTTCTGCATAAAAACCAATGATCTTCCAGGTTTTATTACCAGGCTTAATTAAACAGGCTGGGGTTAGAAGCTCATTGGTTTCTATGCAGAAATTTGCCTGATTTTGGACTTTCCAGCTTTAGTAAATAAAACCCATTGTGTACTTAAAAGTGGGGTATGCCTGTATAACTTCCCAAAATCATCACAACACCCTGCCTCAGTACTCACATGCCTGTATACAGCACCCTGACAGCCTTTACCACCATCCATGATCTGCCTGCATCACACAGAGACCCAGTATGACATCACTGAGCCTAAAATAGCATCTGCAATGAAGGCAAAAAGGTTTAATTTAAAAATGTTATGAGCATACTGACGAGGAAGAAAATGCGAAAACCAGGAAAGGCTAAATTAAAGTAGATTAAACATCAGCTTTAACTCTTAACACACCCTAAAACTCAAAACCGTACTTTAATGTTTTGAGGCAAAGGTATACAACACTGAATTGTTAGTCCCAAATACTCCAGTCTCAGGCCCAAGATTATTCCCTCCAGTCCAGCTCAACATCCAAATGTAATCATTTATGTCCTCACAGCACACACATTTAATCCAATCTTGTGATAATATCTAATAAAAAGACATGCATAAGTGCAAAAACTTTCATCACTGTCAATCATTTTCTTGAAGAAGACCACCGAAGTGGAAATAAACTGACATGCTAGTTTATTTTCATAAAATACGTTTTTGCTTTAAAAATCACAAACTAATTGTAATTTCAATCATATTTTGGATCAAATCACAGTGTGTGGCATCACTGAAATAATATACTTGCAAATTTGAAAATGCGAGTTTAGCAAACATTATTTCCCAAAACAGAGAGCAGCAATACCTGTGTATCACAGTGTGAAATGTTGTCTCTTGGACAAACACATCTCCCTAAAAGTAATTGTGGGGGGGCATAGCAACAAAACCAATATTTTAGTTAAGTCAAAGGCACTGAATATTGCTTTAGTTTTCTGTTTCTTCCTCTATGTTAAAGCATATTTATGGTCAAAATCATATATTAGTTTCCAGACTGTATTTCATTTATTTCTAGCATACCGCTAATTCTTTGAACAATCTGGAAGTTTGTAATCTTACTTAGTGAAGATTCATGGGATATGTAGTCCTAGATATTGAACGCAAACAGCAGAGGAGAAGCTGTTAGCCTGTTTCACACTATGCATTCTTGTTTAATTCACATGCAATTCAGTGCAGTGCGATTTAAGCCCATTCCTTTCCTTGTCGTGCATGCACCAATTTTTTAACTGGACTGCAACCGGAATGCATGGTTGTTATGTTCCATACGATCTAGGGCTGTGGAAATTAACTATCAATTCCTCGATTAATCGATAATTTTTTTTGATCGATCAAAATTATTTTAATCGGTACTCATCTCTCCGCCGGCTTCCGGGTCTTCAGGCAGTTCCGTCGGAGATCCGGTGACGTCACGGCTTGCCGTATCCATCTGAAGGGCTCCTTTGCTGTGCCTTTATATCTGCATGCCGGCAGGGCCTTACTATCTGCCACACGCAAGGGCTGTTACACTTCCCTCTATCAACCTGGGATTCTACAGCCATCCACTGGGAGTTGTGATAGTTCCCTTCATGGGACATCTACATGCCGACGGACTGATGTTAACCCCTCCTCATCTGGATTCAGCAGTGGTATCATTGTACATATTTTTTTACCAGTATCATACTGGGCTACATGTTTTTATGATTTATGCTTTTGCTACCGTTTGGTATTACTCGCACCATTTTTACAGTTTAGGTAGCTACATCGATTTTATCTCCAGTGCAATATTTATTTTGTTACCTACTTGAAGACTATAAAAGTTTTAATGCTATTCCCATCGAGCGCTGCCTTTGTGTGTTTTTTGTATCCTGCTATCCATTTTTCCAGTGGTTGGTAGCTGCACTGGGAATCAGCCTGCAAGGAGATCAGCTAAAAGTAGTTGGATCTGTATGTGCGTTATAATTAATCGAAATTAGTCGATTAATCGATTTTTAAAAAAAAACGATTAATCGAACACGAAAATTTTAATCAGTAACAGACCTAATGCGATCTGATGCAGGCAAATACACTGCTTTTGTGACTTGCATTTGGGTGTCGTTAAGATTGCACTGGCGCCCGCTGCAGATCGCAAGGACAGTATCGCGGGTTTCCCACATCGTATTTTACTGGATGCAGGGAAGTTAAAAAATGCAGGAATTCCAGAAAGTTGTTGAAAGAGATGACCAGCAAACGGGCAGAACTCAACATAAAAATTGATTTTTCAAGTAAGCGTGTATTGGATTGTCAAATATAACTATTGTTTGTATTATTATTACAATGCTGATGTTATAGAATGACAGCTTATGTTGTGACCATAGATTTCCTTTACGAAGTTTCACATCACTTCTTGCTGACATGTGTCACTGGGGCATGTATCCATAAGAAGGCTAAGCTCTTCCCCTTCCATTTAGCTTTAAATGCTAGAACCTATAGTCAATTACTTTGGTAATGTTTGATAACATTAAGGCAGTATTAAACCCAAAAGCAAACATTTATTATATTGCAGCTTACCAATTCTTAGATGTGATGGCTACATTGGCTTTTGTTTTTAGGCTTTCTTTCTACTATTTTCATCTGGTGCTCAAGCCAGTAGCAACAACTCCCTCTAAAGAAGCCACTCTTATGGCGTAATGCGTAAGGGGGCAGAGCCAGCGGCGTAGGATGTTCCACTACATGTCACAGCAATATACAAAGGAAAGGACTTAACATCACACAGAGAGGTAGACTACAGCCTTAAGGAGGAAGTAAACCTTCCTGTATTCTTTGTACCTATAGGTAAGCCTAGAACAGTGGTTCTCAACTCCTGTCCTCAGGACCCACTAACAGGCCAGGTTTGCAAGATAGATGAAATAAATCACAGGTGATATCATTTGCTGTTCAGTGACTGCAGTATTCTAGTATGCATCTCCCCAAGGTAATACTTAAAATCTGGCCTGTTAGTGGGTCCTGAGGACAGGAGTTGAGAACCACTGGCCTAGAATAAGGTTTACCTATAGGTACTGTAAATCTCTCCTAAGCGTGCGCCGTTTAGGAGATATTTACTGTATATATGCTGCCGTTTCTGCAGAAGTCTGTGCCGTGACTGGCGGCTCCCACACGCATGCGCGAGAGTGATGTCATACGGCTTCAGCCAGTCACACAGCCGGAGTCCACGGCCCCGGAAGGAAGATGGGCGAAGATGGATGCGGCCTCCAGCGGGGATGACGTGGGCTTCGTTTTCAGGTACGTGTCACATAATGTTGCTAGTATGCGATGCATACTAGCACATTATGCCTTTACTTTAAGGGGAAAGGTCCCAAATATCGATCCACAAGCTGCAGCCCTCAGTAATAGTACCGTTGGGCGGTTTTCTACACATATCACTTGTCTGTTGTGCACCAGCATCTAGTGCACTCCAAAATGTGAGTTTATTGTATGACGTTTTTAAATAAATAAGGTTGTTGTTATAGTAAACGCTATGATGGTCCGTATATTTTATTTCTGAGCTTCCAATTGTGATATCTGCTGAGCGTTATTGGGATGAAAAAATAGACCAGGAGGAGACAAGAGGAGGATCAGATCCTAGCCAGATATTGCCTGTAAAGGGACAAACGATTTAGACCTACTTATTATATGTCAACTTAGGAGGAGAGCGGCAAATGGTAGCGGTTACACATGGTGTGAAATCTCTTAAGGATAGGCACGGTTTAGAAGATTACAATTGTTAATTGAACAGCATGTTCACACGGACTTTTGTCATTTTAAAGTTTTCATTTTGTTCACTTCATTTCTGGACTATTAATTTTGTCCCCTGACATTGTATATTTAATTTGTTACACACTAAGATCCCTTTTACACTGACAACGGGCCATGTTACCATCGATTTAGCAGTGCTTTTTGGCCACTAGCGGGGTGCTTTTAACCCCCGCTAGCGGCCACAGAAAGGGTTAATAGCACCCGAAAAGCATCGCTGCCAAAGTGCTTTGCAGTCGCTTCCCATTCATTTCAATGGGCAGGGCCTGCAGGGCAGTAAAAATCACACTATTTAACCACTTAAGGACCGCCGCCTGTACATATACGTCAGCAGAATGGCACGGCTGGGCATAAACACGTACAGGTACGTCCCCTTTAAGATGCCCAGCCATGGGTCACGTGCTTCGTGACCGGGCCCGCGGGACCCGCGGACTCGATCGCCGCCGGTGTCCCGCGACTGGGTCACAGAGCTGAAGAACGGGGAGAGGTAAGTGTAAACATACCTTTCCCCGTTCTTCCTAGTGAGAGTGTCACTGCTCATCTGTTCCCTGTCATAGGGAACGACGATCAGGAGACGTCACACGCCAAGCCATGTCCCCACACAGTAAGAATCACTCATTAGGTCACACTTAACCCCTTCAGTGCCCCCTACACTGCCGGTGTCATTTTCACAGTAATTAGTGCATTTTTATAGCAATGATCGCTGTAAAAATGACAATGGTCCCAAAATGGTGTCAAAAGTGTCCGATGTGTCCGCCATAATGTTGCAGTCACAATAAAAATCGCTGATCGCCGCCATTACTAGTAAAAAAAAAAATATTAATAAAAATGCCATAAAACAGTCCCCTATTTTGTAGACGCTATAACTTTTGCGCAAAACAATCAATAAATGCTTATTGCGATTTTTTTTACCAAAAATATGTAGAAGAATACGTATCGGACTAAACTGAGGGAAAAAAATGTTTTTTTATATATTTTTTGGGGATATTTATTATAGCAAAAAGTAAAAAATATTGTATTTTTTTTAAAATTGTAGCTCTATTTTTGTTTATAGCGCAAAAAATAGAAACCGCAGAGGTGATCAAATACCACCAAAGGAAAGCTCTATTTGTGGGAAAAAAGGGACGTCAATTTTGTTGGGAGTTAAAGCGACGCAGTGCCGAATCGCAAAAAGTGGCCTGGTCCTTAACCAGCCAAAATGGTCCGGGGCTGAAGTGGTTAATAAAATGATATAAACAGAGCAAACATAGTCAAAACATAGCCAGTTTTTTTTTTCATCTATATATTTCTTTTAAAGTGTACATCCTTATAATACTTCTTTATTTATTTTTTAATGATTCCTTACAATATTACTTATTATAACATTAGTATTAATTGTTAAATATTAATTATATGTCTTAATTAATTATTTTTGTCTTATTTATTTAATATATCCCTACTTCCTTATTATTAAGGGATACCTTTATATATCTATTGTATTTAAGTTTCTAATTTTTTGTTTGCTGTAACAATTTATAAACGTTAAGAAACCAATAAAAATTCTTGAACCAAAACATAGCCAGTGTTCGGTTACCAGGACGGGTAGTCAGAACAAGCCAGAGAAACAGGAGTCCAGAGATCAGCGAAGTTGGGTGCAGCAAACAGGATCAGGAACCAGAAGGGGAGTCAGCCAAGCAAAAGTTTTTCACAGGAAAACACAGCAGAGAGAGTCCGGATATGTTGACAAGGCAAAGGCACTAAAGATCTGATCCAAGGAGTTTATATATTGTAAACAGCAGCTCTAGCTGAAAAGCAGGAAATGAAGACCATGTGCGTCACTGTGGAAAGAAGAGACTTTGGCAATTAACTGACAGCTGAGCACTGAGCTCTGAGAAGGAAGAGCTGAGCCCAGCCCTGACAGGCTCTCACACTGGGGCTGCAGGGGAGGCCTTTTTCAGGCGCTTTACATGCGCTATTTTTACCCCAAAAGCACCTGAAAAACTTCCCATTGTGAAAGGGGTCCTAATGGATTGGCACTTTACATATATGTAGCGGCCTCACCCCGTCCTCTTTAGCTAGGGGTATGTCGAGCGACAGAGTGAGGTGCGCTACGGCCCATGTCCTCCCCATGGCTGTGGGTGAGGTGAAGGCCAGTATCAATCTTTTTCTCGGGCCAAATGTGTGCTGGTTACGAGGGTCAGTCCTTCCGTGACAGAATCTCCCTTTGTTCCCATCAACAGAGTCCATACACCCATCAAAGTCCAAACTCAGGTTTATTGCGTATCTCCACATACAGTCAAATGCAACGGCATGATACGATGGGGAAGCAGGTCGAGGCACTGTACAGGTTTCTAGTCCCTACACTCCCTGTGCTATGACCAGGGGTTGCAGGAGTCTTGATGAAAGCTCCTCCGCTGCGCTGTAGCCCCTATCAGGGGAAGATGTCCTCCAAGGGAGTTACCGAAGGCCCATCCGTCACCGGGTTGACACTGCACCGGGTCTTCGGACGGGTGACCTCCCCAGCCTCTTCACCTCAGATGCGGGTCCCCTCGCAAGGGGCGCCCTGGAGCAACTTCACCCTCGCGGGACCCAGTCGGAGTCACCGGGTCCCAGGCCTCCTCAATAGTACCTCACCCCAGGCTGAAGGTGCCTGGGATGGACTCCATCTTCATTCCGGCCAGGCCTAGGGCGCCTAGGCCGGAACCTTGAACCGCCCGCACCCAGGCCTAGGGCGCCTGGGTGCGTGAAGAGATGATCTCCCCCACCCGACAGACAGACCTCGTGGCGAGGGCGTCTCCCCCTTTTATCCCCTCCCATCGACACCACGGCGGGTTCCCCGCCCCAGCCGTACCATCTCCAGGAAGGGACAAAAAAAAGGGTAACACTGTGGTAGTGATTCTACCTCGAGCCTGTAGGTTCCCCGCCACCCACAGGCCAAGGAGAATATTGCACCACCCAATCCTCCACGAATAACAAAAAGGGGTCTAATCCCTGACATAATTACACACCTGGGTCTCTCTACCCCCAGGTGTATCCCACTAACTTTTAAGACCCCGCTACACACTCCCCCCTGTGATTTGACGCTGGTCCCCAGCGTCAGGTGCACACCCATGTCTCCCAAGAAGTGGTGACATGAAGTGGGCCCCAGAGGCTATCCCTCAAATTTTGGATACTGTGTGTGCCAAGACCTGCTCCAGAGAAAGGGAACTATAAAACATTAAAACTTTTGTATAAAACATCTGTCATGTACACATATACAATCCCTCCCCTCACTGTCTAAGAACCACCCCATACTCAGTAGTCTTGACCGACGAATCTCCTGCAGAAGGGAAACAAAAAAACATCCTAACACTCTGTGTTAACTTGGCATGAGTGGGTCCGTCAGCCGAGAGACCCACCCACTCCGATAAGTAAGTAATGCATGTGTAACATTTCAAACAACCGTTGCACAACACTGCCACCTGGTGACAGCGCTGCGGTAATGACACTTGGTGAGATCTTCATTCTTCCAGCTTTCCTACTCTGACTCTGCCCCAAAAGTCTCTGCCTTTGGCACATGAAGAAAAGGGAGAAAAAAACAACAGCTCCCAAATCTCCAGTGAGTAAAAGAAAAGCCCAAATCAAAACAAAAGTAGGGCACAGTTCTAGGCGTCTGGGAATGTCTCTTCCAGAAAGTTTCAACAGCAACAAGATAGGAGCTCACTTCTCCTATAAGTAGAACCTTGGATCCGGCAGAAACAGGGGCTTCAGGTACCCGTCAAACACTTCCACCGAATACTCGACATCCTCTCCTTCTTTCCTGCAGATGAGCACCTTATCGGCATGAATATGGCGCCCAAGTCTCCAATCAGCTCTGCAGTCCTTGAACTTTTTAGACACAGGCGGCGAACATGACAGGTATCGCCTGGCATGGGGTACTTTAAGCTTTTCCCATAAAAACTCGTCATACCACCTTGGTCGCAGAACCTCGACTTCATACAATAAGTCCCGAGGCAAGTAGGGGTACTCCCACCCATATTCACGGGCGACTCTCTGGGAGAAAAGTCTCTGCAACCTGGCTAGAGGCGGCATCACATCTCGCTCACCTTCTCCTGGCTGCACGATGGCCTCCGGGTGCCGAGGTACCTTCACCATCTCGGGTTGCTTTGTCTTTGGTGCCCGCAACGAAGCACGCTGCATCCCCACCACCAGAGCGGGTGATGTAGTTGAATGAGGAAAGTTGGTCGGAGGACTAGATTTCCTCGGGAACTCCGGGGCCTTCACCCGGAGCATACTGTCTTCTATGGACATGGGGGAATCCTGCGGTTTACTCAGCACAGGTAGTGGGCGTCTGTCCCAGCCCTTCCGGTGAAACAGTTCGTCTATCTCTCCGTCATCCCCACAGTCTGACAATGACTCTAGGTCGGAGGTATCATACATCTCAGCGGGAAGGTAGTCTCTAGTAGACGGAAGGCTACCCTCCCTTGCGGGCTCCACCGACTGTGGACCCCCGACACCTCCAACCAACATCACAGTCCCAGCCCCTGGCTCACCTGGACCTTCTGAAGAACTGGGATGTCCGGGACTCTCTTCTCTACCGGCGCCATCCAGGCCAGGCAAGCGGCGGGGTGAAGCTCGACCACGACCATAGGATGCCTGTACCAGGCCGACTTTCCTCTTCGGAGGTGGGAGCAGGGAGTCTGTAGTGACCGAAGCAGTGTCCTCGGATTTTTCTCTCTCAGTCTCTGGTTGGGCAGTCACTTCGCCCTGGTCAGCGCGCACGGGAAACTCCGCAAAGGCTTTGATCTCTCCCTCCGGAGTGGCGGTTCCTGTGATGCAGTTGAGGCGTAGGGCCCGGGGCCTTTCCGTGTGTGGTTCAACCTCAAAAAGGAACTCCTTGCATGCCTCACATCGCCCGAATGGCTTTAGTTGGACCACCAGTCCCGAGCATCCGGGACAGATCACACCGAGGGCCTCCGTGTCTCTGCATGAATACAGAGCCAACTGTCCTCGGGGCCTGAGCCTTATCCCCGTGTCTGTAATGGGTGCAGCAAATGCAGTCATCTTGAAAGGATAAGGTACCGGCATCCACGGGGAGCCTGAGTTCACTCCGACCACTTGCTGCTCCATCACGCGCTGACCTCGCGCCGGAGTCTCCACGTGTATCTCCACACGTGGCCAGACTCCTCCCACGACTTGCACGTTTTCGCGGGCTTCCGCCAGCCTCCGCCCACGAATTGTACAGTCATGGGGTGCCTCGTGGCGCAGTGCATTAACAGTCCCCACATGTAGTACTTCACACGGCTGGACCTCTCCCTTTTTACGCTCCTCTGCGTGGGCCTTTCCCGACTTAGGGTCATGTCCACAACTCCGAGCAGGGATGCACTTTGGCCAATCACATGGCCGACCTGCTCGGACCTCCTCCGGGCAGCAAAGTTCAAACACAGCCGTTCCAAACCTCAGGGTCAACACACATTTCATCCCGGACTCACGAGCCCCCACGTGTAGCGGCCTCACCCCTTCCTCTTTAGCTAGGGGTATGTCGAGCGACAGAGTGAGGTGCGCTACGGCCCATGTCCTCCCCATGGCTATGGGTGAGGTGAAGGCCAGTATCAATCTTTTCCTCGGGCCAAATGTGTGCTGGTTACGAGGGTCAGTCCTTCCGTGCCAGAATCTCCCTTTGTTCCCATCAACAGAGTCCATACACCCATCAAAGTCCAAACTCAGGTTTATTGCGTATCTCCACATACAGTCAAATGCAACGGCATGATACGATGGGGAAGCAGGTCGAGGCACTGTACAGGTTTCTAGTCCCTACACTCCCTGTGCTATGACCAGGGGTTGCAGGAGTCTTGATGAAAGCTCCTCCGCTGCGCTGTAGCCCCTATCAGGGGAAGATGTCCTCCAAGGGAGTTACCGAAGGAACATCCGTCACCGGGTTGACACTGCACCGGGTCTTCGGACGGGTGACCTCCCCAGCCTCCTCACCTCAGATGCGGGTCCCCTCGCAAGGGGCGCCCTGGAGCAACTTCACCCTCGCGGGACCCAGTCGGAGTCACCGGGTCCCAGGCCTCCTCAATAGTACCTCACCCCAGGCTGAAGGTGCCTGGGATGGACTCCATCTTCATTCCGGCCAGGCCTAGGGCGCCTAGGCCGGAACCTTGAACCGCCCGCACCCAGGCCTAGGGCGCCTGGGTGCGTGAAGAGATGATCTCCCCCACCCGACAGACAGACCTCGTGGCGAGGGCGTCTCCCCCTTTTATCCCCTCCCATCGACACCACGGCGGGTTCCCCGCCCCAGCCGTACCATCTCCAGGAAGGGACAAAAAAAAGGGTAACACTGTGGTAGTGATTCTACCTCGAGCCTGTAGGTTCCCCGCCACCCACAGGCCAAGGAGAATATTGCACCACCCAATCCTCCACGAATAACAAAAAGGGGTCTAATCCCTGACATAATTACACACCTGGGTCTCTCTACCCCCAGGTGTATCCCACTAACTTTTAAGACCCCGCTACATATATATAAGTGTCTGTGAGCCTATATACAAGTGTAGCGTTGGATCACTTTTAATTTTATAACAATTTTCATGTTGTCTTGCAGATGTATCAGTTACAGGAATGAGACAAACCATTTACAACTGAAAGGAGCATCTAAAATGATCAACTTTTATTTATTTATGTAAAACCTTTATCTCACAAGTTAATGGCTGTTTTCTATAATTGCTTATAAAGTGTGAACTGGCTTTAATTTGTTTAGTGCATCTAAATCTGCTAGTGCACCTAACACTCCCTTCCTCCCAGACTGACAATGCTGCAGTCCAATTGTGCCCCTGTGCTTATTCATCCAGAGTGGGAACAGAAGGTGTGTTACTGGGCAGAACACCAGGTGAAAATCTGGGGGGCAGATACAAAAGTAAAATGATTGCAGCCACCACATCTAAAGATTGATAGGCTGCAATATATTACATTTTTGGTTTTAGGTTTAATATGTTTTTTTTTTTTTTTTTTAATCACTGTAAGTACCTGAATTTGACTTAGCATCAGTATTTTTCAATCCCCAGAACAGCAGGCTGGGTGAGGAAAATGTAGCATAAGGAGCCAATCAGTTACGCTACAGTGTTCATTTGCTCACTATAAACATTCTGACAGGAAATGAGAGCGGAATGAATAAGAGATGAGTTAATCTACCTGCTGCTTCTCCATCACTGTCCAGTCACAAGATAGCGACAGGGACAAGACCTAATTGCACTCATTTTAACTGCAGTAGAGGAAAAAACGGGTCTCTCCAGGCTGATTGTAATGTCTCACAAGCCTGTGTAAATCTCAGTAATTAATGGACAACATCACAAATTATTTGGAAAGTAAAACAGCTCTCGTATACAATACAGTAAAGCTCTGTACACACGATCGGTTTTACCGATGAAAACAGTCCGATGGACTTTTTTCATCGGACAAACCGATCGTGTATGGGCCCCATCGGTCTTTTTTCCATCGGTGTTAAAAAATAGAACATGTTTTAAATTTATCTAATGGAAAATGGAAAAAAAAAAACGATAGCAAATTACTATCGTCTGTGGGGAACTCCATCAGATAAAAAACCCACGCATGCTCAGAATCAAGTCGACGCATGCTCAGAAGCATAGAACTTAATTTTTCTTGGCTCGTCGGAGTGTTTTACGTCACGGCGTTTGGGACGATCGGTTTTTTGACCGATGGTGTGTAGTAGGGTTGTCCCGATACCGATACTAGTATCGGGACCGATACCGAGCATTTGCATGAGTACTTGTACTCGCGCAAATGCTCCCGATGCTTCACCCGATACTTTTTTTTCTTCTTTCAGTGTAGAGTGGCCGGAGAGGGCGGGAGGAGTCAGTGGCTGGGGAGGGCTGGGGAGTGCGGGCAGAGTCTGGCTGGAGAGGGCGGACAGAGCCTGTGGACGGAGAGTGCAGGCGGAGTTTGGCTGGAGATGGGGCGGGCAGAGTCTTTGACGGAAATGCGGGCGGAGTCTGGCTGGGGCGGGCGGAGTCTGGCTGGGGAGGGGGGACACAGTCAGTGGACCGAGTCGGCGGGTGGAGAGCGAGTGCCTCACCTGAAGTTGAACGTGGTAAGCTGGCAGGGGTGCAGGGCGTAGTCGCCTCAGGATCGGTGACCGGTGCTGTCACATTCGGTCACCGTCAGCGGCTGAACGTCCATCTTGGTACACCCTGCACTCGGCTGCAGTAAGCAGCAGCAGACATCTTGTTACACCCAGCCCAAGCTATATGGGCTGGGTGTAACAAGATGTCTGCTGCTGCTTACTGCAGCCGAGTGCAGAGTGTACCAAGATGGACGTTGCAGCAGTTTTTTTTTTTATAAATCCTGTGTCATTTTTTGCAGCATTTCAGTGCCAGCCACCTATCAGTGCCCACAAGTGCTACCTATCAGTGCAATCAGTGCCATTTACCAGTGCCACCTATCAGGTGGCACTGGTAGATGGCACTAATTGCACTGATAGGTGGCACTTATGGGTACTGATAGGTGGCACTGATTTCACTGAAAGGTGGCACTTTTGGGCACTGATAGATGGCACTGATTGCACTAATGGTGCAATCAGTGCCATCTATCAGTGCCCACAAGTGCCACCTATCAGTGCAATCAGTGCCATCTATCAGTGCCCACAAGTGCCACCTTTCAGTGCTATAAGTGCCACCTTTCAGTGCTATAAGTGCCACCTTTCAGTGCCATCTATCAGTGCCCACAAGTGTCATCTATCAGTGCCACCTATCAGGGCCCACAAGTGCCATCTATCAGTGCCCACAAGTGCCACCTATCGGTGCAATCAGTGCCCACAAGTGCCACCTATCAGTGCAATCAGTGCCACCTATCAGTGCCCACAAGTGCCACCTATTAGTGCTACCAGTGCCCATAAGTGCCACCTATCAGTGCCATCTATCAGTGCCCATAAGTGCCACCTATCAATGCCATCTACCATTGCCATCTATCAGTGCCCATAAGTGCCACCTATTAGTGCCATCTATCAGTGCCATCCACCTATTAGTGCCCATCAGCGCCAGTCACCAGTCAGTGCCCATAAGTGCCGCCTATCAGTGCCAGCCACCTGTCAGTGCCACCTATCAGTCCCCATCTTTCAAACTGTCACATGACATTGAAAAAAAAGTATCGGTAATCGGTATCGGCGAGTACTTGGAAAAAAGTATCGGTACTTGTACTCGGTCTTAAAAAAAGTGGTATCGGGACAACCCTAGTGTGTAGGCAAGACTGATGGAAGTCAGCTTCATTGGATTTCCGATGGAAAAATACATCGGTTTAAAATCCATAGAAAATCCGATCGTGTGTACAGGGCTTAAGTAGTTTATCGGTATATTGTGGGGATCTTGCCATAAGCTGGAGTGTCCCTTTTCCAAACTTAGTGGAAATCTGGGCTGTACTCATCCTGAGCTCTGCTCTACCTGAGTATGTATTATGGGCAAAACATTTTTTTCATTGAGGATAAAGTAAGGGAGGGTTTTAACCCTCGTCAGAATTTTTTTTTCTCCATCTGTGTCCCATTGTGGAAATTTCCCTTCACTTCCTGTCCTATAGCCAAACAGGAAGTAAGAGAAAATCCATGCACCAGAACTAGTGTCCCCATTGGAAGATTTCCCCTCTATCACTTTTCTGGGGACAACCCAAAATTTGTGATTTTCATTTACTTTCACTTTTAATGATGAAGGTAAACAGGAAAAATAGAGAGGGTGAATCTCCTTAACGGGGGCACAGACAGCAATAAAAAAAACTGACCGGCGTTCTAGTTCCCTCTGCATGCTATCCAAAACTAAAAAAAAAAAAAAGTTTAGCCTTTAGTTATACTTTAATGCCCTGTACACACGATCGGATTTCCGATGGAATAAAATCCGATGGAATTTTCCGTCGGAATTCCGATGAAGCTGACTTTCATCAGTCTTGCCTACACACCATCAAACAAAATTCCAACCGTCCAAAACGCCTTGACGTAAAACACTTCAACGAGCCGAGAAAAATGAAGCTCAATGCTTCTGAGCATGCGTCGACTTGATTCTGAGCATGCGTGGGTTTTTTCTCCGTTGGAGTTCCACACAGATGATCAGAATTTCCTATCGTTTTTTTTTTCCATCGGAAAAATGTAAAAGATGTCCTATTTTTGAACACCGATGGAAAAAAGTCCGATGGGGCCCACACACGATCAGTTTTTCCGATGAAAAAAGTCCATCGGACTTTTTTCATCGGAAAAACCGACCGTGTGTACAGGGCATAACAGTCTACTAAGACAAAATGCTGATGTCGATATGAAGGTCCATTACCTGTGTTGACTGTTACCAGAAGGTTTGAGATATATTTGCCTGTTTTGAGCAACATCTGCACTATCTCTCTCTCTCTCCTTGATTTTATTGTGCTTTAATAAACTAGTGCACTAAAGTAACTGGCCCTCAATTCTTTTCACCCCCAAAAAAGTCAAGGATTCTGCCCTGAAGTTTAAAATGCTAGCCCACTGAGCCAAATGGAAGTCCTCCTTATCTGCACAGGAGTAGGAAGGTGCTGGCAATGAGTTCATTTTAAACAAAATGCATTGCAATTATATACAGTATGCTACAGAAATGTTTGATAACCATGACGTTTCCGCTGAAGTGAATCTGGTCTTCTGACTGAATACTAAACCAGTCAAGGTTCAAAGTAGGCTAGAATCCTGAAAATCCGGGCAATCACATATTGCAAAAATGTGGCCAGGGATGTTATGGATGGTTGTTCCTTTCCTGCTCCACTTGCCTCTCTTTTAGCCAAAATGTGTGACATGCAAGTTCTAATAGGGAGGTAAGAGATGCAGAAAAACCCAACCGTAGTGCCATCATAGCAGTTCTGGTTGCCTTTTTGCATTATAATGTGACCTAAGGGCCCCAAGCCACTCTTATGCCGCGAACACACGATCGGACATTCCGACAACAAAACCGTGGATTTTTTTTCCGACGGATGTTCGCTCAAACTTGTCTTGCATACACACGGTCACACAGATGTCTGAAATTGCGAACGTCAAGAACACGGTGACATACAACACTACGACGAGCCGAGAAAAATTAAGTTAATTGATTCTAAGCATGCGTCGAATTGATTCTGAGCATGCGTAGAATTTTTGTGCGTGGAATTGTGTACACGCGGTCGGAATTTCCGACAACAACTCTTGTTGTCGAAAAAATTGAGAACCAGCTCTCAAATTTTTGTTGTCGGAAATTACGACAGCAAATGTCCGATGGAGCCTACACATGGTCGGATTTTCCGACAACAAGCTCCCATCGAACATTTGTTGTCGGAAATTCCGACCGTGTGTACGCGGCATAAGCATTAAATAATGTCATGTGCAGACAACAGCAGATGTCTATAATAAGATTCTGCAGCCACTTCAGAACCCTGCTGGAGGCCACAGGTTTTGTTGCTTGAGTAAACTGCAATTGCCTTTAAAGTGATCCCTTCCATGTTCTCCTGAATACGTAAAGATGGTGGTACCTTCATAATTCACTCATTCAGCGGCTTCAAATGCACTCTACCTTTACCCACAACATAAAAACCACATAGGACCATAGCTGATATGCAAATGTTGACATTTTCCCAATAGTCAACAGCTAAGCCCTCATCTCTTTAGCCACTTCCTCTGGCTGCTTATATATGCAGAAAGCAGTGACACATGACTGTCACAAGAGAGACAGAGCTGACATTTCCTGACAGCATGGATTCTTCTTCTCTATATTAGACAATAAGCAAGATTGCTGCACCCAAAGGAGGAATAACTGTATGCCCTATATAATAAAGACAACCTTGCGCTAGACGATAATAATTACCAGACTGATGACTTTTAGAAACCCTGAATACTGGAGAGAAACAAAAAAAAAAGTGTGCTGTCCCTTTTAAGAACGTACTTTCCCAAAACCAATATGTGACCAATAATGTAAATGACTCTCAGTCAGCATTTTGGGATTGCTATGCAATATCGGAAGTGATCATGTGATTAACCCCACATTGAAGTAACTATCAAATATATTGTGCAAAAAGCAAATATGTGCAAATTGAGCAATATCAAATAATCAAATGCATCCTGACATAATGCAAACCTACTCAAAATATTAATCACTTAAGCCCGGACCATTTGGCCCCTTTCACACGGGCGGACCGTATGTCCGTTTTTCACCCATCCGTTTTCGGATGAAAAACGGACATACATGTATCCCTATGGGACAGCGGATGTCAGCGGATGAACATCCGCTGACACCCGATCTCACCCGTGTCCGCTCCGCTCCGTTTTTCAGGATAGAAAAATTTCTATTTTTCTATCCGTCTGCGGAGCGGATCGGATGAACACGGACAGACGGTCCGTGTTCATCCGATCCCCCATAGGGGAGAGCGGAGATCTGACAGGGCGGTCCCTGCACAGTGTGCGGGGACCGCCCAGTCATCAGCCGGCTCAGCGGGGATCAACGGAGCGATCCCCGCTGAGCAAGCGGAGGTTCACGGGGCGGATCATGACTGATCCGTCCCGTGTGAAAGAAGCCTTAGGCTAGCCAAAGACCAGAGCACTTTTTGCGATTCGGGACTGCGTCGCTTTAACTGACAATTGCGCGGTCGTGTGACGTGGCTCCCAAACAAAATTGACGTCCTTTTTTTCCCACAAATAGAGCTTTCTTTTGGTGGTATTTGATCACCTCTATGGTTTTTATTTTTTTGCGCTATAAACAAAAATAGCGCAACGTTTTTGAAAAAAAGCAATATTTTTTACTTTTTGCTATAATAAATATCCCCAAAAAATATATAAAAAAATAATATTCTTCAACATATTTTTGGTAAAATAAGCGTTTATTGATTGGTTTGCGCAAAAGTTATAGCATCTACAAAATAGGGGATAGTTTTATGGCATTTTTATAAAAAAAAATGTTTTTACTTGTAATGGCGGCGATCAGCGATTTTTATCGTGACTGCGACATTATGGTGGACACATCGGACACTTTTGATGCCATTTTGGGACCATTGTCAATGATACAGCAATTGGTGCTATAAAAATGCCCGATTACTGTAAAAATGACACTGGCAGTGAAGGGGTTAACCAGCAGGGGGCGCTGAAGGGGCTAAGTGTGTCCTAGGGATGTGTTCTAACTGTGGGGGGGATGAGCTACGTGTGACACGACACTGATCGCCGCTCCCGATTACAGGGAGCTGTGATCAGTGTCCTGTCACTAGGAAGACTGGGGAAATGCTTGTTTACATTAGCATTTCCCTGTTCTTCCTCTCCGTGAGATGATCGCGGGTATCTCTGGGGACATCGAGTCCAAGGGACCCACGGTCTGACTCACGGAGATCGTGGCGTGCGCCCACAATGCCGCATCTTAAAGGGGACGTAACTGTACGTCCATTTTCCCAGCCGTGCCATTGTGTCTACGTATATTGTTGTGCGCTGGTCGGCAAGTGGTTAATGTGCAAAATATGCAACAGTGAATAATTTGCAATATACAGTTCAATATAGCATACAAATGTGCAAAATAAGCGATAATAAATTATCATAATAAACAGTTCATTCCAATTGTATAAAGTCCATCCAAGTGCTCTTAAAGCGGTTGGTAATTTTTACATACAGGTAAGTCTATATTAAGGCTTACCTGTAGGTAAAATGAATATCTCCTAATCCTGCACGGTTTAGGAGATATTCACCCTGCATGCAGCCGTTGACGTCAGTGGCGCATGCGCTCTGAAGGTCCGGCAGATCATGCCGGAACTGAGGACACCCACGTGCGTGCGTGGGACTGACGTCATCACGGCTCCGGACACTCTGAGCCCGCAAACCTGGCAGAAACGCCAAGGAGCTTCGTTATACGGTAGGTATTTCATAATGTGCTAGTATGCGGTGCATACTAGCACAATATGCTATTGTCTTGCAGAAGTTTCGTTTTTTTTTTCTTTCAGCCGTTTACTACCGCTTTAAACAAGTGCCAGGTGCTCTTATGCTGAAAAAGTGTTTCTGGTGCTTGTGAGTGTTTCCCCAAAAAAGCAAACCCTCTTACCATCCTGTTCTGCCTCCAGCAGGATAATCATTAAGTTGTCTGCCTACAATATCAGATTTGACCACAAGATGAAGCTGGTGGTAAATGTATTGTTTTTGAAAAATCTAGAAACTGTTCACCTTTAACAAAGTTTCCTTCATTTATCAGTCTAAGGAAAATAAACAAGTGCATCCTAGGAGCTCAGACTCCATCTTATGCCGCGTACACACGATCTGAATTTCCGATGTGAGCTTTTGGTCGGATATTCCGACCGTGTGTAGGCTCCATCGGACATTTGCTGTCGGAATTTCCGACAACAAATGATTGAGAGCTGGTTCTCAATTTTTCTGACAACAAAAGTTCTTGTCGGAAATTCTGACCGTGTGTATCCAATTCTGACGCACAAAAATCCTATGCATGCTCGGAATCAATTTGACGCATGCTCGGAATCATTGAACTTAATTTTTCTCGGCTCGTTGTAGTGTTCTTGGCGATCGGAATTTCCAAGCAACATTTGTGTGACTGTGTGTATGCAAGACAAGTTTGAGCGAGAATCCGTAGGAAAAAATCCACGGTTTTGTTGTCGGAATGTCCGATCGTGTGTACGCAGCATTAGAGACTGAAAGAAGGAACCAGCTATCAGTACACATGTTGGGCTAAAACTTGCATCCGCTTGCATCTCCTAAACGCAACATCGTTTGTGTGAATTACTTATCGCCATCTACAGCCTAGCTTATTCATTGTATGTCTGTATATTTCTTAAGTTTTTTCTTAATAGCTTCACCCCACCCTGTTTTGTTATTTACTTGAAGCCCGCACTATAGCCAAATGACGGCTACAGCGCAGACCTGAAAATCTGGGAGGCCGTCAATAGACGGCCTCCCTTTCACGCGCTCCCCGCGGCGAGTGCTGTGATCACCCGAGTTACTGAGACTCGGGTGACAACCGATCCGAGTAAGGGGCCAATCCCGACCCCTTACCACGTGATCAGCTGTCAGCCAATGACAGCTGATCACGTGATGTAAACAAAGAATCGGTAATCATTTTTTTTTCTCCTCACGCTGACAGCGTGAGGAGGAAAAAAAGCCAATCACCGGCTCGTTCACATGGGACATCGGTCCTGAAGAGGAAGGAGGCAGATGTGCCTCATCAGTGCCAGCTGCCAATGCCTGCCAGTATGCCAATAATGGCTACCTGCCAGTGCCCACAGTGCCACCTATCAATGCCCACAGTGCCACCTATCAATGCCCACAAGTGCCACCTATCAATGCCCACAAGTGCCGCCAATCAGTGTCTCATCAGTGCCACTTAGCAATGCTGCCTATCAGTGTAACCTACCAGTGCCCATCACTGGCACCCATCAGTGCCCATCACTGCCACCTATCAGTGCCCATCGCTGCCACCTATCAGTGCCACCTATCAGTGCCACCTATTAGTGCCACTTCTCAGTGCCCACCAGTGCCACCTATCAATGCCCTTCAGTGCCACCCATCAGTGCCACCTCTCAGTGCTGCTTATCGGTGCCCACCAGTGCTGCCTTATCGGTGCCCATCAGTGCAGCCCATCAGTGCCCATCAGTGCAGCCCATCAGTGCAGCCTCATCAGCATACATCAATGAAGGAGAAAAATCAGCTGTTTACAAAATTTTATAACAAAATATAAAAAAAAATATATATTTTTTTAAATCAGTCTTTTTAATTTGTTTTAACAAAAAATAAAAACCGCAGAGGTTATCAAATACCACCAAAAGAAAGCTCTATTTGTGGGGAAAAAATTATAAAAATTTAATTTGGGTACAGTGTTGTATGACCGCGCAATTGTCATTCAAAATGCATCAGCGCTGAAAGCTGAAAATTAGTCTGGGCAGGAGGGGAGTTTAAGTGCACAGTAAGCAAGTGGTTATAAAGCTTCAATATGACACCCAGTCTGGCTTATTGCAGAATAGGAGGGTTTAGCTGCATGTTGAGCTACAGACAGGGAAACGAGTAGCAGGGACAGAACACAGACCACATTAATCTCAAGCCTCGTACACACGACCGAGTTTCTCGTCAAAAAACGACAAGAAACTTGCTGGCAGAGCTTTCTTGCCGAGTAAATCGGTCGTGTGTATGCGGCTATCAGGTTTCTCGTCAAGAAAACCGACAAGAATCTCAACGAGAAAAATAGAGAACCTGCTCTCTATTTTCTCGTCAGGATTCTCCATTTTCTTGTCGAGATTCTCGTCAGCATGTTTCTCGACGAGAAAAGTGTGTGTGTGTACACTTACCTGTCGCCGTGGAAACCCGCGCATGCTCGAAATGACTTTGACGCATGCGCGGTAGCTTCCTAGGCATAGGTAGGGTGTAGTAAGATGGCGGCAACGCCATCGAATGTGACGAACGCACGCTCGTCGTAGTCGATTACGTCACCGCGTTCGCTCCATTCAAAGAACCGCGGGTTCTTTGAATCAAACGTGTGTACACTCGGCCGGGACAAGTTTCTTGTCCAAGAATCTCGTCAAGAAAAACGACAAGTTTTTTCCTGACGAGATTCTCGGCCGTGTGTACGAGGCTTCAGAGAAACAAAGATCAATAGCGCTTTACAATGGCTCAGAATGAAAGAGCCAATGCTGAAACCACCAGACCTCTTCGTCAATCAGTCACACCTTTGGACAGATTCAGCAACTTGGTCCCCACCACAGGGCTATATGTTCTGGTCTCTGCTCCACCAAACACTCACTAGCAATGATGTACATTGGATGCAAAAAAAAGGAGAGGTATCATAGCACAATATGTACAAATTCAGGTTTTAATAAATGATCATCAAACATAAAAAGATTCAAGTGGTGTATTACTCTGGCACGTCCAAATGTGATGACATCACTGCCTTAACTCCATCTGATGTGTTTCCCCATAATAGGCATCTTTTGCCCTGCCCTGAATGCAGAGTGTCACTACCCATGCGGGTGATGTCCTTGGCTAGTCCTGATCTGAATATTTCCTAAACAGTATACTTTTAGGAGATATTAATTGTACCTACAGATAAGCCTGATAGTAAGCTTACCTGTAAGTACAAGATAAAAAAAATAGAGTTTACTACCACTTTAAAGCTGTAGCAAACTCAGATATTGTTACCCCAAATCAGCAATATGCAATTTCATGTTGCTGTTTAGTAGCTATGCGCCGCATACATTATGCAAATAGAACGTTCTTACTTGAAAAAATTCACTTTTTCTGATCGCCTCTGCTTGTACTCAGCCGTTGCCATTATAACTCCTGTCTTCTGCGCCCTCGCTCTTCTTCTGTGGCTATAATCCCGCACGTGCGCATTCGTTCCTGAAGCCAAGCCTTGTTTTTGTTTCAGACAGACAGGCTCTGTCCTCGGCTCTGCGCTCCCACCCCTGTGACGTAGCGAGTCACATGGGGTTAGGATCAGCTTCTCAGTGGGGAAGTGTTGCGGGATCTCTGGGCTGACGTCAGCAAAAGGAAATGACGCAGCCCCGGCATGTACACAGCAATTTCCCAGCATGCCGGAAATATAGGACTAATCGCGCATTCATCGGTGACATCATTGAAAATAAAACAAAGGATTACACAGAAAGCAAACAGGTAGGAAGCCACACACACAGCGCAAACAGGACATTAGGTTACAATGATTAATTTTACAGAAACTTGATTTGATGGGTTTACAACAGCTTTAACCACTTAAGACCCGGACCAATACTCAGCATAAGGACCAGGCCCCTTTTTGCGATTCGGCACTGCATCGCTTTAACTGACAATTGTGCGGTCGTGCGACGTGGCTCCCAAACAAATTTGGCGTCCTTTTTTTCCACAAATAGAGCTTTCTTTTGGTGGTGATTGTTCACCTCTGCGGTTTTTATTTTTTGCGCTATAAACAAAAATAGAGCGACAATTTTGAAAAAAAATGCAATATTTTTTACTTTTTGCTGCTATAATAAATATCCCCCAAAAATATATAAAAAAACATTTTTTTCCTCAGTTTAGGCCGATACGTATTCTTCTACATATTTTTGGTAAAAAAAATAATCTGCGTTTATTGATTGGTTTGCGCAAAAATTATATTTTTATAATTTTTTTTTTTTACTAGTAATGGCGGCGATCAGCGATTTTTTTCATGACTGCGACATTATGGCGGACACATCGGACACTTTGACACTATTTTGGGACCATTGTCATTTTTACAGCGACCAGTGCTATAAAAATGCACTGGTTACTGTAAAAATTACACTGGCAGTGAAGGGGTTAACCAAGAGGGGCCGCTGTAGGGGTTAAGTGTGCCCTGATTTGTGTTTCTTACTGTGGGGGGCGTGGCTTAGCGTGTGACGTCACTGATCGTCGCTCCCTATTACAGGGAACAGACGATCAGTGACAGGCACACTAGGAAGCACGGGGAGAGGTTTGTTTACACTTACCTCTCCCCGTTCTTCCTCTCTGTGACCCGATCGCGGGACACCAGCGGCGATCGGGTCCGCTGTTCCCGCGGGGACGGTCACGGAGAAGAGGACTGGGTCGCAAGCGCCGGCGGCGCGCTCGTGACCCACGGCTGGGCTCTTAAAGGGGACGTACCTGTACGCCCTTGTGCCCAGCTGTGCCATTTTGCCGACGTACATCGGCATGCGGAGGTCCTCAAGTGGTTAAAGAGGGATTCCACTCGCAATTTTTTTTTTTTTTAAGTCAGCAGCTACAAACACTGTAGCTGCTGACTTTTAATAAGGACACTTTCCTGTCCTACTCGCCTGTGATGTCAGCCCCCCCGAGGCCGATCCCTCAATCCTGGCAGCTTCCGGCGCCACCATCCTCAGTAAGGGAAACAGGCAGTGAAGCCGTGCTGCTCTCTGGGATACACACAGTTCTCAGAAGGCAGCGCGCCCCATTCACAAGAAGACACCACGAGTAGGACGGAGGAAGCTGACCAGCCGCGGACAATGAAGAGGCAGATTAGGGACTTCCGCATAGCAACCGCTATTTCTGGTAAGTAACATTTTTTTTTTCAATTTTTTTTTTCAATTTTTTTTAGGATTTTTGGGCAAAATTATTTTTTCGGGGTGGAACTCCACTTTAAGTAGGGTCTATGTCCATGATTATGCATCAGTTCGTTTTTTCTGTAAAATATGGCACTAGAGAAGGTCATGATTCTCAAAGAAAATTATCTTGAAGTGACCCTGTCAGTAGGGATGGACGAACATCTCCCGGGACGGTTCGCGAACGCGGGTAAATGTTTGCGAATCCCGGGTTCGCGACGGGCCCCATTCATTTCAATGGGAGGCGAACATTAAAAACCTCCAGGTCATATTTGCAGCCACAAAAGAATTACTAGCTGTGCACACATAGTCCCACAACATGGACAATGACATAACAGAAGTATTAAGCAAATTTGAGATCGACAACGACAAGCATTCTTTTTTTATCTGAAATTTTTTGTCAATTCAGGAGCGCATGAAGGCCATGGAAGAGATGCAAGGCCAGGCTATGAAGGGGGTGCATGAGATGATCCTGCTATTGGAAAAGTTGCCATAAATGTTTTTTTTTATAAGTTGTATAAATCGTTTATACAGTTATAACGTTTATTTCGTTTTTTGTAATATTGCTCGGTTTTATTGTAATAGCTCGGCCTAAATCAGCCGGAACTGACAGCAGCCGGTAAATACATGTCAAATACAAATATAGGGTCCATTCACACGTCTGTAAAAATGGGTCCGCATCCGTTCCACAATTTAGCGGAATTGATTTTCAATTCCAGTCTGAAAAATTAGGCATTCACAGCCTGGATAAAGAAGTAAGTGTCGGCCAGTACAGGCCCCAAAAATTAGCCAACAGGCATTCATCTGACAGCAAAGAACTTTAAATTCTGTGGCTGGAGGTACATAAGTCATTCACAGGATAAATACGTTTCGGGCACTACAGGCCCCAAAAATTAGGCATTCAACGGACATAAAAGGCCTTTTATGCCGCTGTATTTACCCAAGAAGACAAGGACCATGAATAATTGTTATAGGTGGTGGTGGATATTTGTGGCCTGTCATGAGGAATTTGAATGAAACATGGTCTACTGGTCACATGTGTTGAATTCCTCCGAGATCCATGCCTCATTCATTTTTATAAATGTGAGGTAGTCAACACTGTCGTGAGCTAAGCGAGTGCGCTTATCGGTCACGATCCCCCCTGCTGCGCTGAACGTCCTTTTGGACAGGACACTGGACGAGGGGCAAGCCAACAGTTCCATTGCAAATTGTGCAGGCTCTGGCCAGAGGTCAAGCCTGCCCACCCAGTAGTCCAGGGGTTCATCACTTTTCAGAGCGTCCACATCGGCCGTTAATCCGATGTAGTCGGACACCTGTCGGTCTAGGCGTTCCCTGATGCTGGATCCGGATGAGACCTGTCGATGGGTCGGCTGAAAGAATGATCTCATATCAGAAGTGACCAAGACATCTTCAAACCGCCCTCTTCTTGCAGGCGCTGTTGGATTGGTATCCACAACTGTTCCTCTGGGAGTGGAAATTCCTCTGCCAGCGCACGCAAAAGCAGAATGCAGCATTTCTCGAAGCAAGGCCTGGAAGTGCTCCATTCTGACAGCCCTCTGTGATAGTGGTAACATTTCTGCCATTTTTTGTTTGTACTGGGGGTCCAAGTACGTTGCCACCCAGTAATGGTCCTTGCCCTTTATGCTTTTTATACGGGGGGTCCCTCTTAAAACACTGGAGCATGAAGGCCCCCATTTGCACTAAACTGGAAGCAGTGTGGTGGCCTGGCTCCTGCTCGTCATCATCCAGGATAATGTCATCCTCGATCTCCTCCCCCCATCCACGAACAACAACAGCAGGGATCCCAGAAAGGTTTAAAGCATGCTCTTCTTGCTCCTCCTCATCCGCCCCGGCACCATCCTCCTCTGACTCCTCTTCAGACTCCTGTTGTTGACTTGTCTCAGATAGAGTAGCCCCACCTGGGAATTCATCCAGCATTGCGACTTCCTCATCTTCCTGCTCCTGCTCCTCGACGGCTTGATCAATGACACGACGCAATGCACGCTCCATAAAGAAGGCATAAGGTACGATGTCACTGATGGCACCATGGCTGCGACTGACCAGTTTGGTGATCTCATTAAATGGCTGCAAAAGTCTGCATGCGTCGCGCATGAGCAGCCACTGACGCGGTGAAAAAAAAACAAGATCCCCAGAACCTGTTCTGGCGCAGAGTTCGTACAGGTAGTCGTTAACTGCACGTTTCTGCTGGAGCAGCCTATCAAGCATATACAAGGTTGAGTTCCATCGCGTCGGGCAGTCACAAATAAGAAGTCTGACCGGCAGATTGTGTCGCCGCTGAATGTCAGCAAGGCGAGCCATGGCCGTGTAAGATCTTCTGAAATGGGCCGAGATTTTCCTTGCCTGCCGCAAGACGTCCTGGACCCCAGGGTATTTGACAACGAATCGCTGCACGACCAAGTTCAAGACGTGTGCCATGCATGGCACGTGTGTAATTTTGCCCTGTTTCAACGCGCTCAGCAGATTGGCACCGTTGTCGCACACCACTTTACCAACTGTCAAATTGAGCGGTGTTAGCCACTGATCTGCCTGTGAACGCAAAGCTGAAAGGAGTGCAGGGCCAGTGTGGCTCTTGGCTTCCAGGCACAACGGACGCAGCACAGCATGGCAACGTCTCACCTGGCATTTCGAATAGGTTCTGGGGATCTTGGGCGGCGCAGCGGAAGAGACGGTATCAGCGGAAGAGGAGGAGTCAGCCGAGGAGGAGAGGGAGGATGGAGTAGGAGGAGGAGGAGAAGAAGAGGCAGGCCTGCATGCAATCCGTGGCGGTAAAACCAAATCTACACGGGTGCCACGGGTTACATGCTTGACGGCCATCAGAAGGTTCACCCAGTGGGCAGTAAAAGTAATATACCTTCCCTGCCCGTGTTTGCTAGACCACGTGTCTGTGATCAGATGTATCTTGGCACCGACACTGTGTGCCAGAGATACATTCACTTGCCGCTGAACATGGCCATATAGCTCTGGGATGCCCTTCTGGGAGAAATATTTCCTTCCTGGGACCTTCCATTGTGGTGTTCCAATGGCCACAAATTTTTGAAAGGCCTCCGAGTCCACCAGTTTATATGGCAGTAGTTGGCGGGCTAGGAGTTCTGACAAGCCAGCGGTCAACCGTTGGGCAAGAGGGTTATCCGGCGTCATCATTCTTTTACGCTCGAACATTTGTCCCACGGAAGCCTGCCTTTTTCCAGATAAACTTGGGGACGTGATGATGGAAGGTGGAGTGGAGGACAACTGTGAAGAGAGAGGAGAAGTAGTAGAAGAGGCTGGACGGTGAGAGCCTGGAGTTTGGCTTTGTGGGTTCTGACAGCGTTGCTCCCACTGGGCTCGGTGATGGGAGTTCATGTGCCTTCTTAAGGCGGTCGTCCCTAGGTGAGTGTTGGGCTTACCGCGACTTATGCGTTGACTGCAAAGGCTGCAGATGGCAACACTATTGTCAGCAGCGGACACGTTAAAAAAAGCCCACACTGCGGAGCCATGTGCCGGAGTCCTGGGAGCGCCAGATGTGACCGTACATGGTTGATGGCTCGCTCTGAGTCCTGATACATTAGCAGTCTTGTTTGTCACTCCTGTGCAATGTAAGTTCCGCCTGCCTTTCCTCCCTATCTGCTGGTCCATCTCTCCCTCTGAACTCCCCTCCTGGTCCTCTCTTGTGGGTACCCACGTGAAGTCCATAGACACATCATCTACGTCACCTTCCCCACCACTAACATTAGAGATCTCGGAGTAGGCAGCAACAGTGGGGACCAACATCCTTGGGCTGATCTGGGTACTGTCGTCAGACTGCTGAGTGGCGGTTGTTGCTACCTCCTCTTCCTGATCCAATGTCAAGAATGCCTGCGCATCAGAGAAGTCTTGTGATGGATCGGAAAATAATTCCTGTGACTCAAGCGGAGGGTATATGGTGGCGGTGGTGTTGGTGGTAGTGTCTTTGGGGGTGCACACAGCAGAGAGTGAAGAGGGTGCAGATAGAGAGGATGAAGAAGGTGCAGAAGAGTAAGGCCGAGTGAGCCACTCAACCAAGTCTGGTGCGTCCTTTGACGTAATTGAACGCACCTTCTGCAACTTCCCACTTTGGCTCCGGCCTGGTGCTCCTGCCCTTCCCCTACCACTCCTGCGGAAGGGCCTGCCTCTTCCTCTGCCTGTCATCTTTTTAAATGACCCTGTGACAAAAGGCTGTAGAGAAGGGCAGTATATGTGGAAGAAGGTATATAACACCCCGCTTCAAACTGTCGTTTTCGGGGGCCACTGGTCTATCACAGCAGTTATAATACTTTTTTCTAATTGCGTTTGTCACTCTTTGTAGTATCGCTGCAGAACCTCTCAGCAGTCACAATGCTGCACAGTAGAAATGAACTATACTATTCTTCCTATATGTGAAAGTTTTTTATGCGTGTATTAGTCCCCTATATACTGCACACCAAATAGTACACACCTATACCAGTCCTTAAAATGAACTTTTGTGGAGCTTTATTGGTTAGCGATTTTAGTGCGTGCGACACACAGCGGCAATTTCTACCTAAACCGAGAAAAGAGCTGCAACAGAACCGCTCAGAAGCTGCACAGTAGAAATGCACTATACTATTCTTCCTAGAGTATTTTATGCGTGTAGTACACCCCTATTTACTGCACACAAAATAGTACACCTATACCAGTCCGTAAAAGGACTTTTGTGGACTGTACACCTATACCAGTCCTTAGAAGGACTTTTGTTTTAGTAGAGTCTGTCCCTGCTAGTACACACACAGCAACCTTCCTACACTGACTAAAGACAGCTGCAGAACCGCTCAGCACTGCAGTCCCAATGCTGCACAATTGAAATTAACTAAAAGTGTATTACACCCCTATACACTGCACACAAAACAATTGTACACCTATACCAGTCCTTAAAAGGACTTTTGTGGACCTAATAGCTAGGATTACAGTCTGTCCCTGCTCCACACAGCAACCTGTCCCTACGCTGACAAATAACAGAATGTAAAATGGCAGCCAGATCAGGTCTATTTATAAGGTAGGGGGTATGTCCATCTGCTGAAATGTCTCATTGGCTGTCCTGTACCACATGATTAGGGATGAGCTTCGTGTTCGAGTCAAACATACGTTCGACTCGAACATCGGCTGTTCGATCGTTCGTCGAAGTGACGCGAACGGCCCACAATGCACTACGCCATCGCAGTGTCATCCAGGCGCTGTGATTGGCCAAGCATGCACTGTGACCCCGCATGCTTGGCCAATCACAGCGCTGGCAGCGAGGAGAGCAATGATTGGCCACAGGCAGGATGCCTGTGGCCAATTATTCTTGAGGGGGTTTAGTACACGCCCCACACTATAAAAGGCCGCCAGCGCGGCTGGCCCTGTGTAGTGTGTTCCGGAGCAGGGAAAGAGAAGCATAGGCAGGGACAGTGTCATTTTTTTTCCTTTACTAATCCTGGATTCCTTGTGTTTAGGGAAAAGTAAGGATAGGTAGGGAGAGTGTCAGTGTGTTATTCTGTGCTAAACCTTGTTTGTAGGGACAGAGAGGTACAGTGAGGGAAAGTGTCAGTGTGCTATTCTGTTCTAAACCAATCTTGCTGAACCATATTTGAAATCCTTGAGTTTAGGGACAGAGAGGTACAGTGAGGGAAAGTGTCAGTGTGCTATTCTGTGCTAAATCTTGTTTGTAGGGACAGAGTAGGACAGTGAGTGAAACTGACAGTGTGCTATTCTGTTCTAAACCAATCTTGCTGAACCATATTTGAAATCCTTGAGTTTAGGGACTGAGAGGTACAGTGAGGGAAAGTGTCAGTGTGCTATTCTGTGCTAAATCTTGTTTGTAGGGACAGAGTAGGACAGTGAGTGAAACTGACAGTGTGCTATTCTGTTCTAAACCAATCTTGCTGAACCATATTTGAAATCCTTGAGTTTAGAGACAGAGAGGTACAGTGAGGGAAAGTGTCAGTGTGCTATTCTGTGCTAAATCTTGTTTGTAGGGACAGAGTAGGACAGTGAGTGAAACTGACAGTGTGCTATTCTGTTCTAAACCAATCTTGCTGAACCATATTTGAAATCCTTGAGTTTAGGGACAGAGAAGGACACTCGTGGAAACTATCAGTGTGCTATTCTGTGCTAAATCTTGTTTGTAGGGACAGAGTAGGACAGTGAGTGAAACTGACAGTGTGCTATTCTGTTCTAAACCAATCTTGCTGAACCATATTTGAAATCCTTGAGTTTAGGGACAGAGAGGTACAGTGAGGGAAAGTGTCAGTGTGCTATTCTGTGCTAAATCTTGTTTGTAGGGACAGAGTAGGACAGTGAGTGAAACTGACAGTGTGCTATTCTGTTCTAAACCAATCTTGCTGAACCATATTTGAAATCCTTGAGTTTAGGGACAGAGAGGTACAGTGAGGGAAAGTGTCAGTGTGCTATTCTGTGCTAAATCTTGTTTGTAGGGACAGAGTAGGACAGTGAGTGAAACTGACAGTGTGCTATTCTGTTCTAAACCAATCTTGCTGAACCATATTTGAAATCCTTGAGTTTAGGGACAGAGAAGGACACTCGTGGAAACTATCAGTGTGCTATTCTGTGCTAAATCTTGTTTGTAGGGACAGAGTAGGACAGTGAGTGAAACTGACAGTGTGCTATTCTGTTCTAAACAAATCTTGCTGAACCATATTTGAAATCCTTGAGTTTAGGGACAGAGAGGTACAGTGAGGGAAAGTGTCAGTGTGCTATTCTGTTCTAAACCAAGCTTGCTGAACCATATTTGAAATCCTTGAGTTTAGGGACAGAGAAGGACACTCGTGGAAACTCTCAGTGTGCTATTCTGTGCTAAATCTAGTTTGTAGGGACAGAGTAGGACAGTGAGTGAAACTGACAGTGTGCTATTCTGTTCTAAACCAATCTTGCTGAACCATATCTGAAATCCTTGAGTTTAGGGACAGAGAGGTACAGTGAGGGAAAGTGTCAGTGTGCTATTCTGTGCTAAATCTTGTTTGTAGGGACAGAGTAGGACAGTGAGTGAAACTGACAGTGTGCTATTCTGTTCTAAACCAATCTTGCTGAACCATATTTGAAATCCTTGAGTTTAGGGACTGAGAGGTACAGTGAGGGAAAGTGTCAGTGTGCTATTCTGTGCTAAATCTTGTTTGTAGGGACAGAGTAGGACAGTGAGTGAAACTGACAGTGTGCTATTCTGTTCTAAACCAATCTTGTTGAACCATATTTGAAATCCTTGAGTTTAGGGACTGAGAGGTACAGTGAGGGAAAGTGTCAGTGTGCTATTCTGTGCTAAATCTTGTTTGTCAGTTTCACTCACTGTCCTACTCTGTCCCTACAGTGTGCTATTCTGTTCTAAACCAATCTTGCTGAACCATATTTGAAATCCTTGAGTTTAGGGACAGAGAGGTACAGTGAGGGAAAGTGTCAGTGTGCTATTCTGTGCTAAATCTTGTTTGTAGGGACAGAGTAGGACAGTGAGTGAAACGGACAGTGTGCTATTCTGTTCTAAACCAATCTTGCTGAACCATATTTGAAATCCTTGAGTTTAGAGACTGAGAGGTACAGTGAGGGAAAGTGTCAGTGTGCTATTCTGTGCTAAATCTTGTTTGTAGGGACAGAGTAGGACAGTGGGTGAAACTGACAGTGTGCTATTCTGTTCTAAACCAATCTTGCTGAACCATATTTGAAATCCTTGAGTTTAGGGACAGAGAGGTACAGTGAGGGAAAGTGTCAGTGTGCTATTCTGTGCTAAATCTTGTTTGTAGGGACAGAGTAGGACAGTGAGTGAAACTGACAGTGTGCTATTCTGTTCTAAACCAATCTTGCTGAACCATATTTGAAATCCTTGAGTTTAGGGACAGAGAGGTACAGTGAGGGAAAGTGTCAGTGTGCTATTCTGTGCTAAATCTTGTTTGTAGGGACAGAGTAGGACAGTGAGTGAAACTGACAGTGTGCTATTCTGTTCTAAACCAATCTTGCTGAACCATATTTGAAATCCTTGAGTTTAGGGACAGAGAAGGACACTCGTGGAAACTATCAGTGTGCTATTCTGTGCTAAATCTTGTTTGTAGGGACAGAGTAGGACAGTGAGTGAAACTGACAGTGTGCTATTCTGTTCTAAACCAATCTTGCTGAACCATATTTGAAATCCTTGAGTTTAGGGACAGAGAAGGACACTCGTGGAAACTCTCAGTGTGCTATTCTGTGCTAAATCTAGTTTGTAGGGACAGAGTAGGACAGTGAGTGAAACTGACAGTGTGCTATTCTGTTCTAAACCAATCTTGCTGAACCATATTTGAAATCCTTGAGTTTAGGGACAGAGAGGTACAGTGAGGGAAAGTGTCAGTGTGCTATTCTGTGCTAAATCTTGTTTGTAGGGACAGAGTAGGACAGTGAGTGAAACTGACAGTGTGCTATTCTGTTCTAAAACAATCTTGTTGAACCATATTTGAAATCCTTGAGTTTAGGGACTGAGAGGTACAGTGAGGGAAAGTGTCAGTGTGCTATTCTGTGCTAAATCTTGTTTGTAGGGACAGAGTAGGACAGTGAGTGAAACTGACAGTGTGCTATTCTGTTCTAAACCAATCTTGCTGAACCATATTTGAAATCCTTGAGTTTAGGGACAGAGAGGTACAGTGAGGGAAAGTGTCAGTGTGCTATTCTGTGCTAAATCTTGTTTGTAGGGACAGAGTAGGACAGTGAGTGAAACTGACAGTGTGCTATTCTGTTCTAAACCAATCTTGCTGAACCATATTTGAAATCCTTGAGTTTAGGGACTGAGAGGTACAGTGAGGGAAAGTGTCAGTGTGCTATTCTGTGCTAAATCTTGTTTGTAGGGACAGAGTAGGACAGTGAGTGAAACAGACAGTGTGCTATTCTGTTCTAAACCAATCTTGCTGAACCATATTTGAAATCCTTGAGTTTAGGGACAGAGAGGTACAGTGAGGGAAAGTGTCAGTGTGCTATTCTGTGCTAAATCTTGTTTGTAGGGACAGAGTAGGACAGTGAGTGAAACTGACAGTGTGCTATTCTGTTCTAAACCAATCTTGCTGAACCATATTTGAAATCCTTGAGTTTAGGGACAGAGAGGTACAGTGAGGGAAAGTGTCAGTGTGCTATTCTGTGCTAAATCTTGTTTGTAGGGACAGAGTAGGACAGTGAGTGAAACTGACAGTATGCTTTTCTGTTCTAAACCAATCTTGCTGAACCATATTTGAAATCCTTGAGTTTAGGGACAGAGAGGTACAGTGAGGGAAAGTGTCAGTGTGCTATTCTGTGCTAAATCTTGTTTGTAGGGACAGAGTAGGACAGTGAGTGAAACTGACAGTGTGCTATTCTGTTCTAAACCAATCTTGCTGAACCATATTTGAAATCCTTGAGTTTAGGGACTGAGAGGTACAGTGAGGGAAAGTGTCAGTGTGCTATTCTGTGCTAAATCTTGTTTGTAGGGACAGAGTAGGACAGTGAGTGAAACTGACAGTGTGCTATTCTGTTCTAAACCAATCTTGCTGAACCATATTTGAAATCCTTGAGTTTAGGGACAGAGAAGGACACTCGTGGAAACTATCAGTGTGCTATTCTGTGCTAAATCTTGTTTGTAGGGACAGAGTAGGACAGTGAGTGAAACTGACAGTGTGCTATTCTGTTCTAAACCAATCTTGCTGAACCATATTTGAAATCCTTGAGTTTAGGGACTGAGAGGTACAGTGAGGGAAAGTGTCAGTGTGCTATTCTGTGCTAAATCTTGTTTGTAGGGACAGAGTAGGACAGTGAGTGAAACTGACAGTGTGCTATTCTGTTCTAAACCAATCTTGCTGAACCATATTTGAAATCCTTGAGTTTAGGGACAGAGAGGTACAGTGAGGGAAAGTGTCAGTGTGCTATTCTGTGCTAAATCTTGTTTGTAGGGACAGAGTAGGACAGTGAGTGAAACTGACAGTGTGCTATTCTGTTCTAAACCAATCTTGCTGAACCATATTTGAAATCCTTGAGTTTAGGGACAGAGAAGGACACTCGTGGAAACTATCAGTGTGCTATTCTGTGCTAAATCTTGTTTGTAGGGACAGAGTAGGACAGTGAGTGAAACTGACAGTGTGCTATTCTGTTCTAAACCAATCTTGCTGAACCATATTTGAAATCCTTAAATTTAGGGACAGAGAAGGACACTCGTGGAAACTATCAGTGTGCTATTCTGTGCTAAATCTTGTTTGTAGGGACAGAGTAGGACAGTGAGTGAAACTGACAGTGTGCTATTCTGTTCTAAACCAATCTTGCTGAACCATATTTGAAATCCTTGAGTTTAGGGACAGAGAGGTACAGTGAGGGAAAGTGTCAGTGTGCTATTCTGTGCTAAATCTTGTTTGTAGGGACAGAGTAGGACAGTGAGTGAAACTGACAGTGTGCTATTCTGTTCTAAACCAATCTTGCTGAACCATATTTGAAATCCTTGAGTTTAGGGACAGAGAAGGACACTCGTGGAAACTATCAGTGTGCTATTCTGTGCTAAATCTTGTTTGTAGGGACAGAGTAGGACAGTGAGTGAAACTGACAGTGTGCTATTCTGTTCTAAACCAATCTTGCTGAACCATATTTGAAATCCTTGAGTTTAGGAACAGAGAGGTACAGTGAGGGAAAGTGTCAGTGTGCTATTCTGTGCTAAATCTTGTTTGTAGGGACAGAGTAGGACAGTGAGTGAAACTGACAGTGTGCTATTGTGTTCTAAACCAATCTTGCTGAACCATATTTGAAATCCTTGAGTTTAGGGACAGAGAAGGACACTCGTGGAAACTATCAGTGTGCTATTCTGTGCTAAATCTTGTTTGTAGGGACAGAGTAGGACAGTGAGTGAAACTGACAGTGTGCTATTCCGTGCTAAACCAATCTTGCTGAAGCATATTGCAAATCCTTGTGTTTAGGGACAGAGAAGGATAGGCAGGGGACAGTGTCAGTGTCATTGTTTCTAAGCCTCCTGCACAGTATACACCTGAAGGTAGCCCTTATTGCTGTTTTTCCCATCTCTCTGCAGGCCATCCATTAAAATTTCTGGAAGGCAAACAAGGAGAGGCAGACAGTCAGGAGGCAAAAAAAGAGGGCAAGCAGGCTCTGTGTCTGGGGGCAACAGTGCTGGTCGTGGACGCGGTGCATTGTCATCAGCACATGGCCATGGGACACGCTTGTCCTTCTTTTCGGCAGCTGGACATGTTGAGCCACATCATGCCGAAGACTTGGTAGAGTGGATGACCAAGCCCACCTCATCCTCCTCATCCTCTCTCACCCAGGCTCAGGGTACTGGCAAAGCAGCTGCCAAAGCGTCCTCTTCTCTGGTATCATTATCTTCATTAGTCAATCCTTCCCTAGACCCACCATGTCCTCCTCCTGAGGAGTCCCCCGAACTGTTTGAGCACAGTGTTGGGTACATGCTCCAGGAGGATGCCCAGCGTTTCGAAGGATCTGATGATGATACCCAGATAGAGGAAGGCAGTAGCGTGAGAGCAGAGAGAGGGGATGCTCAAGAAGGACACCAATCTGGCAGTCATGCTCCAGCAGCTGCAGCATACTGCCAGATTGGCTCCAGTGATGAGGAGGGAGGGGATGATGAGGTCACTGACTCCACGTGGGTGCCTAATAGGAGAGAGGAGGAGGAGGAGGATGAGGAGGAGGCACATCTCCAACGAGGCAGGATGCCCTTGGGTGGCCAGCGTATGGGCAGTACACCGACGGAATCACACCGCAGAGCTCCGCCTGTGCAGGGCGCTGCCTCTGCCCGTCATTCAAAAAGTTATTTGGTGTGGGCCTTTTTTGAGGCGAGTGCATCAGATCGCACAGCTGCTGTTTGCAACATATGTCTCAAGCGTATATCGCGTGGCCAAAACATCAGCCGCTTGGGCACCACATGCTTGATCAGACATATGTTGACCTGCCATGCAGCTCGTTGGCAAGCCTACCTTAAAGACCCACACCAAAGAACAAAGCTGACCTCTTCTTGCACCGCATCAGCTGGGATCTCCAACCCCACTATACCTTCAGTCCTCTCTGAAACCTGCTCTGAGAGGAATGAAGGTGTAGAATTAGGTGTGTCACAGCCAAGTACTTGCGGGCACTCTGCTAGCAGTACACCGACGTCCGATTCTAGCAGGCAAATTTCCCTGCCCCAGCTGCTGGACCGTCGAAAGAAGTTCACTCCCAGCCATCCACATGCCCAGCGGTTGAATGCTAGCTTGGCTAAATTGCTAGCGCTTCAACTGCTGCCTTTTCAGTTGGTAGACTCGGCCCCCTTCCGTGAGTTTGTGCAATGTGCGGTTCCTCAGTGGCAGGTTCCCAAACGCCACTTTTTCTCACGGAAGGCGATTCCGGCTCTCTACAGGCATGTGGAAGGCAATGTCTTGGCCTCGCTGGACAGGGCGGTCAGCGGTAAGGTGCATATTACCGCTGACTCATGGTCCAGCAGGCATGGACAGGGACGTTACCTTTCTTTCACGGCCCATTGGGTCACTCTTTTGGCAGCTGGGAAGGATGCAGGACAAGGTGCAGTAGTGTTGGAGGTTGTTCCACCGCCACGCCTCCAAAATGCTACTACTGGTTGTGACACACCTCTCTCCTCCACCCCCTCCTCTTCTTCTTCCTCCATGGCCTCTTCCTGTGGTTTGTCCTCGGAACCAGCGGTGCTCCGTAGGCGTTCAAGGGGCTACGCAAGTACGCAGGCAAAAAGATGCCATGCCGTGCTTGCGCTGGTGTGTTTGGGGGACAGGAGCCACACTGGGGCAGAGGTCCTGTCTGCTCTGCAGGGGCAGGCCGAGAGGTGGTTGACGCCACGCCAGCTTAAGCCAGGAATGGTGGTTTGCGACAATGGCACCAACCTCCTCTCCGCCCTCTGACAGGGACAACTGACCCATGTGCCCTGTATGGCTCACGTCCTTAACCTGGTGGTGCAGCGGTTCTTGGGCAGGTACCCGGGCTTACAGGATGTCCTGAGGCAGGCCAGGAAAGTCTGTGTTCATTTCCGCAGATCTTATAATGCCAGTGCTCGCCTGGCTGAGCTGCAAAAGGAGTTGAACCTGCCCAAGAACCGCCTTATATGTGACATGCCCACCAGGTGGAACTCAACGTTGGCCATGCTGCAGCGGCTGCACACGCAGCAGAGGGCCATCAATGAGTACCTGTGTGACTACGGCACCAGGACAGGGTCAGGGGAGCTCAGGTTTTTTTCACCACGCCAGTGGGGCATGATCAGGGATGCATGCACTGTCCTGGCACCATTTGAGGAGGCCACGAGGATGGTGAGCAGTGACAGTGCATGCATCAGTGACACTGTACCTCTTGTCCACCTGTTGGAGCACACGCTGCGTGGAATAATGGACAGGGCACTTGAGGCAGAACAGAGGCAGGAAGAGGAGGACTTCCTTGCCTCTCAAGGCCCCCTTTACCCTGACAGTGTTCCTTCTGTCCCACCCATCGCACAGGAAGAGGAGGAGGAGGAGGAGGAGGAGGATTGTGTCAGCATGGAGGTGGAGGCTGGCACTCAGCATCATCAGCAGCAGTCTTTTAGGGATGATTTACAGTCCCAAGAAACCAGTGGACTTGTACGTGGCTGGGAGGAGGTGGCTGCGGATCATGTCGTCCTTAGTGACCCAGAGGACTCCGGACTGAATGCCTCAGCTAACCTACGCTGCATGGCCTCCCTGATCCTGCAAAGTCTGCGGAAGGATCCTCGTATTCTTCGGATCAAGGAGAGGGACCATTACTGGCTGGCCACTCTCCTTGATCCACGGTACAAGGGTAAGGTTGCGGACCTTATGTTACCGTCGCAGAGGGAGCAGAGGATGAGACAACTCCGGGAGGCCTTGCAGAAAGGTCTGTGCAACGCGTTCCCAGAGACTGGGAGGTTACAAACTCCTGGTCCTGGACAACGAGTTGCTGAGGCTTCGGGCAGTCAAAGAAGGAGCGGTGGGGAAGGTGGCCGTCTGACCGATGCGTTCAGACAATTCTTTAGTCCGCAGCCCCAAAGTATGATCGTTTCCAGCAACCATCGCCAGCGTCTGATATACATGGTGCAGGAATACCTAGGGGCAAGGTCAGACTTGGACACCTTCCCCACCGAAAATCCTCTGGCTTACTGGGTCTTGAGGATGGATCACTGGCCAGAGCTTGCACAGTATGCAATTGAGCTACTGGCCTGTCCTGCATCCAGCGTTCTTTCAGAACGCACATTCAGTGCTGCTGGAGGATTTGTCACGGATCACAGGGTGCGCCTGTCCACCGACTCGGTTGATCGACTGACTTTCATCAAGATGAACCAGTCTTGGATCACCACCAGCTACCACACACCTGATGCTGATATAACAGACTAATTGATTTTAAAATGTCACATCCCTTCAAGACTGATGCTGATGCTGAGTTCCTGTGCTGTTATGTTGACTAGCTATCCTCCTCCTCCTCCTCAATGATCCGATTAATGATGATAGCTTGGAAGATCATTTTGGTTTATGGGTGCCGCCACCAGTGGCTAAGGCCCAATTTTTCAGCCCCTGTTTAACAGGGGCGTGTAATTACAATTTTTGATGCAATACTTTGCAACAGGCCTCATTGCTGTGCTCCAAGTACAGTATCTGTGAGGGGTTGCAGTGTTGTGCCACCAGTGTCTAAGGCCCAATTTTTCAGCCCCTGTTCAACAGGGGCATGCAATTATAATTATTGATCTAATAATTCACAGCAGGGCCCATTGCTGCGCCCACCAAGAGTAACTGTCAGGCCTTACAGTGTTGTGTCAACACCACCACCACCACCACCAAAGGCCCAATTTTTCAGCCCCTGTTCAACAGGGGCATGCAATTATAATTATTGATCTAATAATTCACAGCAGGGCCCATTGCTGTGCCCACCAAGAGTAACTGTCAGGCCTTACAGTGTTGTGTCAACACCACCACCACCACCACCACCACCACCAAAGGCCCAATTTTTCAGCCCCTGTTCAACAGGGGCATGCAATTATAATTATTGATCTAATAATTCACAGCAGGGCCCATTGCTGCGCCCACCAAGAGTAACTGTCAGGCCTTACAGTGTTGTGGCACCAGCACCACCATCAAAGGCCCAATTTTTACTACCACCGTTCAACAATTATATGTTATTACAATTCCTGATATAATAGTTGACAGCAGGGCGTTCCAGCACCCACCAAGAGTAACTGTGAGTGCTTACAGTGTTGTGCCAACACCAACACCTAAGGGGCCAATTTCGGCAGAGTATATACGGCAGGTCCCTACTTTCAAACATCCAACTTACAAACGACTACTACTTGCAAACGGAAGAAGACAACAGGAAGTGAGAGGAAATCTACCCCTTGGAAGGAAAATTCTCTCCTGTAAGAATTAATATGGGAGAAAGGTGTCTCCTCTCTACTGATGCTTTATCACCAATCCTTGTTTCAATAAAAACACCACATTTCAAAATCAGTTGTCATTGGGACGCAAAGTGAGGTGAAATGTTCTGAACAGGGGCACAGACAGCAAAACAAATGTTACAGGGGTGATAACCCTTCCCTATGTTTTCCAAAAAGCTTAAAAATAGGTATTTGGGCTGGAGATACACTTAAACAATGTAGCTGTTCAAAATTGCAAACAGATTCAACATAAGAACAAACCTACAGTCCCTGTCTTGTATGCACCGCCTGTATACGGCTGTTCAGAGTATATAGGGCCTTTTTTATTTTGTGTGCGGGGTTCCCCTTAATATCCATACAAGACCCAAAGGGGCTGGTAATGGGCTGGGGTGGGGGGGGGTGATGGGGTAGCTATGCCATTTTTCTTAAAGATTTTCATCCATATTACCGGGACCAGACATTACATTAAAGCCGCAAGCAGTTTTAAATGGCTTTTTTTTCCTTTAGAAATGTAATTTTGTGCAGGGACAGTTCTAAACACGGGAAACACGTGGCACTTCACAGGCATACTTTAGACACCCCCCAGGTACAATATTTAAAGGAATATTTGACTTTTTTTTTTCACTTTATGCATCATTAAAATGACTGCTCCCGGAAAACGTCCGTTTTTAAAACTTCTTTTTGCATTGATACATGTCCCCTGGTGCAGAACCCGGGTTCCCAAACTCTGTTTAGGACAATAACATGGATAATAGTCGTTATAATTAGCACTTTAGAATCCGAACGTTCGCATCCATTGTATTTAATAGGGTTCTAATGTTCATGCGAACTTTCGGTCCGTTCGCGGGTTCTGGTGCGAACCGAACCCGGGGGTGTTCGGCTCATCACTACACATGATGGATGTGTCATAGGTCAAAGTTCCACAATGTAAAAGATTCATAATATGGTGGCCGCGAACCGGCCGCAAATAGCGCCATATGTCCGCTGGTTTCGTGAACCGCGAATGCGCAAAATTCGCCGCGAACCGACCGCGGGGCGAACCGCAAGGCCATCTCTACTTGTCAGTCTGTAAACAGATTAAAGGACAGGTTCCTGCAATAGAAGAGGTATTATGCCCACATTCCACATGGGCCATGTCCCCTACCTTTGCTTCATTCCAACTCTGCAGCCACTATTTGTTTCTTCAGCATTTGACAGTGTCGTTAGAGTCAGATACCTGTGTCCCATGCTATACACTGGGGGTGATTTACTAATAACAGTGCGCTGCGCTGGTTGATACCTTATTTGCTGCGCCAGGTAAATCCTTCACTGGGCACAGGAACCAGCGGCGCACTGTTATAGTTACTAAAAATGTCAGCGGCGCTCTATTGAAAATGAATGGTTCCCTATGGGAGCCCATTGATTTGAATAGAGGAAGTCGGATGAAGCCGATCCGACTCGCGGGACGACTCGTGTGCCAGCTGACACAGGGACAGCGCGACTTTGCGAGGCAACTTGGACACGACCTGAGCATGAAGCAGCCGCTCAAGTTGTGTCCTAGAGGCAACTACCTGGCCGAGAATGTCTCCAGCGCGATAGCATCGCGCTGGTTCTCGGCAGCCTCGCGCTCGCTGTCCCGTGTTTGGTATGAATCATGAAGGGGAACTCCACGCCAAATTTTAATTAAAAAACCGGCATGGGTTCCTCTTAAGGAGCATACCAGGCCCTTAGGTCTGGTATGGATTTTAAGGGGAACCCCCTAAGCCGAAAAAACGGTCCCCCCAAAATCCAAACCAGACCCTTTTCTGAGCACGCAACCTGGCAGGCCGCAGGAAAAGAGGGGGGACGAGAGAGCGCCCCCCCTCCTATACCGTACCAGGACACATGCCCTCAACATGGGGGTTTGGTGCTTTGGGGCAGGGGGGCGACCTGCGGCCCCCCCCACCCCAAAGCACCCTGCCCCCATGTTGATAGGGACAAGGGCCTTTTCCCGACAACCCTGGCCGTTGGTTGTCGGGGTCTGCGGGCGGGGGGCTTATCGGAATCCGGGAGCCCCCTTTAATAAGGGGCCCCCAGATGCTGGCCCCCCCACCCTATGTGAATGAGTATGGGGTACATCATACCCCTACCCATTTACCTGGTGGCAAAAAAGTCAATAAAAAACACAACACAGGTTTTTAAAGTAATTTATTAGGCAGTCTTTCTGCCGGGCGCCCCGCTATCTTCTTCCAGCTCTTTTGCTAGCGGGGTCCCGGTCTTCCTCGTCATCTTCTTCCGACTTCGGGGGTCTTTCTGCCGGGCGCCCGCTATCTTCTTCCAGCTGTTTTGCTAGCAGGGTCCCGGTCTTCATCGTCGTCTTCTTCCGACTTCGGGGGTCTCTTGTTCTGTTCTCCGGTGTCGTCTCCGCGCTCTCCGGTTCTTCTCCCGCTCTCCGGTGCCTTCTCCACGATCTCCGGTTCTTTCTGCCTTCTGCCGGGCGCCCCGCTATCTTCTTCCAGCTCTTTTGCTAGCGGGGTCCCGGTCTTCATCGTCGTCTTCTTCCCTCTTCTCTCTGTCCGATGTTGCCTCATCGCTGTCTGATGTTGCCTCGTCGCTGTCCGCCTCTTCCTCTTCGGCAACTGCAGGCATCATTCAGATGTCACCGCACAAAGCCAAGGACGTCATTTGACAGTGGGCGGTAGGAAAGTGGTTAATATTTAGAAAATTTAGAAAAAAGGTAATTTTTCTACTTCATTGATATACACTGATGAGACTGCACTGATGGGCGGCACTGATGGGCACCAATAAGGTGGCAAGGGTGGGCACTGAGAGGTGGCATTGCTAGTTGGCACTGGTGGGCATTGAGAAGTGGCACTGCTAGGTGGCAATGATAGTTGGCAGTGATGGGCACTGATAAGCAGCACTGCTAGGTGGCACTGATTGGCACCAGTGGTGGGCATTGATAGGTGGCACTGGCAGGGGCTACTGATTGTCACAGAATTGCCTCTTCCTCTTCGGGCCCGATGTCCCTTGCACATAAGCCGTGATTGCCTTTTTTTATGCTCACGCTGTCAGCACAAGGAGAAAACAAAAACCATTACCCAGCTTTTGTTTACATCACGTGATCAGCTGTCATTGGCTGACAGCTGATCACATGGTAAAGGGCAGGGATCGGCCCCTTACTCGGATCTGTCATCACCCGAGTCTCAGTGACTTGGTGACCACAGCGCCCGCACACGAAGGGGAGGACTTCTATTGACGGACTCCCAGCAATTGAGGACCGTGCTGTGCCCGTCGATCAGTTATAGCGCTGATATCAAGTGATTAAAGAGGGTCTAAATGAGCCATTGACATGCATCACAATTCAACTTAGGAATGTGTCTTTGCAAAGTTAAACTAAATGAAATCCTTTCTTATTTTTGTTTGGGGATAGAGTGCAGAGGGATTACAAGTCTAGACAGTTTTTGGGGATGTCTGCACCCCTGATAGGGTGAAGACAACTCCCAAATTTGGCCACTTCCAAATAATTCACTTCCTGTCACACAGGAAGTGAGGGTAAATCCCTACCAATGTCTTTCCTTGGGGACACACAGGTCAATCTAAATACTTTCCCCATTATGTACATTGCACTCCAGCATTTTGTGGGGTACACCCCAAATTATTAGGTATTTTGGACTTTGGGGTTTATTTACTAAAGGCAAATCTACTTTGCACTACAAGTGCACTTGCTGGATATCCGAGGGGGACATGCAAGCAAACGAAAAAAAACACCATCTTTGCTTTTACATGATTGGATGTTACAATCAACAGTGCTTCCCCCTCAGATTTTCAGCAGCTACACTTTTACTGCAGAGTGGATTTGTCTTTACTAAACCCCAAACTACCAAATGATTTGGGGTGTACACAACAAAGTGCTAGAGTGCAATTTGCTTAATGGGGACACTAGTTAGATTGATCTGTGTCCCCAAGAAAAGACATTGGTAGGGTTTTACCTTCACTTCCTGTTTAGCTGTGTGACAGGAAGTGAAGCCAATTTTACTAAAAGGGGACACAAAGCCCAACCTAAAAAAAACAAAAAACAAGCAGGGGTTCTAACACTTACTTTGTTTCCCTCAAAATGCCCACAATTAGAATCGTATTGCCTTGAGCTATTTTTAAGTGCAGTGCTCTAAATCAGTGCTTCTCAAGTACCCCCAACAGGCCATGTTTGCAGGTTTTCCTTCATCTTGCACATGTGCTTTAAATCACAGTCAATGGTTTTGAATTTTGGACAGCAATTCTCGATAAGATAAATTCACAAAACATGTCCTGTTGGGGGTACTTGAGGACTGAGGCTGAGAACCACTGCAGTAAAAAGGAAAATTGAATATTTACCGCTCTGTATTTTTCATTTCCTGGCGATTATCCATGGCAGCACACAATACATGCATATGCTAGCATGAAGGCACCAGGGTAGACAAATCACACCTGTTTTGTTTTGACATGCCAATCAGCTGTCACATTTGTTGCAAAGAAAACGCAAAACAAACCTCAAAACTTTGCATCAAATTTTATTGGTCAACAAAACAAAGGGAAGCCAAAATAAAAAACATGGTCAATTTGAAACAGTTACAGACTCACAACATCTTGAGAAAGATTTGGCAAAATAATGCAGCACAGACAATTAAATCAAAGTGATCAAACGACACACATTAACAACATCAAAATTATTTCAGGGGAACATTTCCCCCACACAGAAAAATACAATCCACAAAAGTAAAACAAACACCTGTTTTTCAAAGACATAACAAGTAAAATACATGTGTTACAAACTCGATAAGGACACCAAAATTTACTTTTTGCCCCCCACGCACACACACTTGCCTCTTTTCAGAGCAAGGGAGAGGATGCTATTTGTGAGCTTTATATAACATAGGTTTGTGAGCTAATGAGGCAATTGAAAACACATGCACAGTCCATGAAACACCCAAAATGCAAGTTCACCCAATGTAGAGACTGAACTTCAAAGTGGGCACACCTGTTAAGGATGTCCTTCAATTACTAACCCATAAAAACACTCTCTGAGCATGCCCAGAAATATCCAGGTGCTGTTCACACAAAAAAAGCACCAAAAAAAAATCGAACTGCCTGGGCATGCTCATAACATAACAACTGCAGCTAGCAGAAAATAACCCCCCGTCCCCCGTCCAAAACTAAGCACATCATCCAGCATGCTACAAAATTAGAGATGGGACAATCACCCCCCCCCCCTACTAACAAATACCATTGCAGTCTATGGGAACTGACTTGTTAATTTTGCTAGTCCCCACTTGGCTGGCTTATCTTCTAGTTATTGGCCTTAAAATGGGGGCTTAGGTCCCACCCTAAGGGACATATATCAATGTCACCAATTTGGACAACACCAAAAACAAAACAAGGAGAAGTGCCTTTAAATATGCCAAATTGCTTAAGCGCCATTTCACACCACATGCAGTCCATTGCGTTTTTTATGCATCAAAAATGCATGGAAAGTTGGTTATATGGTTCTAAATGGCAGTGTTTTTTCCAGTTCCACAAAAAAAGTAGAACATGCTGCATTTTACCTGCACTGGACTGTACTGGAATGCAGCAAAATGCATCATAAACGCACTGGAACGCACAGGAACACACCTAAATGCACCAAAAACGCACTGGAACACACTTGTCCTTATCTATGGTTAATAAAAAAGAGGGGTGAAGAAAAATCACTGGACTGCATCAAAAACGTACCAAAAATGCACTGGAACGCATCAAAAACGTGCATGCAAAAAAGCACCTGGAATGCATCCGGATTGCGTTTCTATGGTGTGAACTGGCCCTAGTTCACACCATAGAAACGCAGTCTGGATGCGTTCCAGGTGCTTTTCTGCATGCGCGTTTTTGACACTTTCCAGTGCATTTTTGATGCGTTTTTGATGCAGTCCAGTGTTTTTTTCCCCCTCTTTTCACTTAGGACAAGTGTGTTGCAGTGTGTCTTTGGTGCATTTAGGTGCGTTCCAGTGCATTCCAGTGCGTTTTTGGTACGTTCCGTTGCGTTTTTGATGTGTTTTACTGCGGTCCAGTACAGTTCTGTACCTGAAAAAAAAATTGGTCATGCTGCATTTTTTCTTTCTGAAACGCACTGGAACGGACTGCAGTGGTGTGAACTATGCCATTGGCATTAATGTGATCAACTTTCTTTGCGTTTTTCATGCATCAAAAAAACGCATTGCACTGCATCCGGTGTGAACTGGCCCTAAATATCATACCTGGGGGGTGTCTATAGTATGCCTGGAAAGTAGCGCATGTTTTCCATGTTTATAACAGTTCGAGAGCAAAATGACATTTCTAAAGTAAAATAATAGTCATTTAAAAGTACTCGCGGCTGTAATGAATTGCTGGTTCCCGTCAATACAGATAAAAGTAATTGAAAGTCTTTGAAAAATAATAAAAAATGTGTGGGGGTCCCCCAAATTCCATTACCAGGCCCTTCAGGTCTGGTATGGATATTAAGGGGAAATCCGCGCCAAATTTATAAAAAAAAATGGCTTGGGGGTTCCCCACAAAATTCATACCAGGCCCTTCAGGTCTGGAATTGATTTTAAGGGGACCCCCCCCGCGCTAAACTTAAAAAAATAGCATGGGGGTCCCCCTAAAAACCCACACCAGACCCTTATCCGAGCACGCAACCTGGCAGGCCGCAGGAAAAGAGGGGGGACGAGGGAGTGGCCCCCCTCCCTTCTGAACCGTACCAGGCCACATGCCCTCAACATGGGGAGGATGTCCCCATGTTGATGGGGACAAGGGCCTCATCCCCACAACCCTTGCCCGGTGGTTGTGGGGGTCTGCGGGCAGGGGGCTTATCGGAATCTGGAAGACCCTTTTAACAAAGGGGACCCCCAGATCCCACCCCCCCCCGTGTGAAATGGTAATGGGGTACAAATGTACCCCTACCATTTCACAAAGAAAGTGTAAAAAATGTAAAAAATGACAATAGCCGGTTTTTGACAATTCCTTTATTAATGTCTTCTCCTTTCTTTCATCTTCTTCTTCCATCTTCTGCTTCCATCATCTTCTTTTCTCCATTCGGGTTTCTTCCTCCATCTTGTTCTTCATCTTCCTCTTTATCTTCATCTTCATCTTCATCTTCATCTTCCTTCTTCCTTCTTCCTTCGGTGTTCTCGTCCGCATCTTGCTCCGGCTTCTTGTTCCCCTTCTTCTTTCTTCGGCCGCTCCGTTTGAATTGGAGGTTCCCGCTGTGTGACGCTTCAGTTCTTCAGTTTTTCTCTGGGTCCGCTGCCACCCGGTGACCCCGCCCCCCTCTGACGCACATGGATTTCATGGGGACTTTCCCTGTGGTGTCAGATGGGGGCGGGGTCACCAGGTGGCAGCGGACCAAGAGGAGAACTGAAGAACTGAAGCGTCACACAGCGGGAACCTCCAATTCAAACGGAGCAGCCGAAGAAAGAAGAAGGGAAGAAGAAGCCAGAGCAAGATGCGGACGAGAACACCGAAGGAAGATAAAGATGAAGATGAAGAGGAAGATGAAGAACAAGATGGAGGAAGAAACCCGAATGGAGAAAAGAAGAAGATGGAAGAAGAAGATGGAAGAAGAAGGTGGAAGAAGAAGATGGAAGAAGATAGAAGAAAGGAGAAGATATTAATAAAGGAATTGTCAAAAACCGGCTATTGTCATTTTTTACATTTTTTACACTTTCTTTGTGAAATGGTAGGGGTACATTTGTACCCCATTACCATTTCACACGGGGGGGGCCGGGATCCCCTTTGTTAAAGGGGTCTTCCAGATTCCGATAAGCCCCCCGCCCGCAGACCCCCACAACCACCGGGCAAGGGTTGTGGGGATGAGGCCCTTGTCCCCATCAACATGGGGACATCCTCCCCATGTTGAGAGCATGTGGCCTGGTACGGTTCAGGGGGGAGGGGGGCGCTCTCTCGTCCCCCCTCTTTTCCTGCAGCCTGCCAGGTTGCATGCTCGGATAAGGGTCTGGTGTGGATTTTTGGGGGTACTCCGCGCCATTTTTTTTTAAATTTGGGGTGGAGTTCCCCTTAAAATCCATTCCAGATCTGAAGGGCCTGGTATGGATATTTGGGGGAACCGCACGCATTTTTTCTTTTTTAATTTGCGGCGGGGTTCCCCTTAATATCCATTCCAGACCTGAAGGGCCTGGTAATGGAATTTGGGGGGACCCCCACGCTTTTTTTTTTTTTTTTTATCAATGACTTTCAATGACTTTTCTCTATATTGCCGGGAGCCGACAATTCATTATAGACACGGGTGCTTTTAAATGCCTTTTTTTTTCCTTTAGAAATGTCATTTTGCATGTGCACTGGCAAGTTCAGAGCTGTGCCTGTTCAACTTATGCAAATTGAGTTATGTGACTTGACATTTACGAAGATTTTGCCGGTGCAGTGTCTTGGCACGTTTGAACGAGTAAAATTCCCACGCTGAGCTCAAAAAAACCTTCCGCAGTTCTAAACGTAATTGCAGGCGCAGCGGGCTGGTTCAGAAAAAGTTACTTTCTCACTCTATTTTGGGCATATTTGTTACTTGGCAGGTGTCACTACACTTCCTCACATCACCCCACATCACCCCCATTATATTCTCACTTCCAGCTTCTTTATATTTAGATTTTAAGATGCCGTGCGCCAGGTCCATAGTGGCGCACTGAGCGCCTCCTCTCATCCGCCGAGAAGACTATAGTAAATGGGAAATAGCACTGCGCTTCCGGCGCTAATGTTTTGTAAATACCAAAACAGCCGTTGCGCGCGCAGATGCGCCGATACTCATGGCGCAAACATTTCCATGGCGCTGCTTTTTCCTGGTGTGTTACACCAACAGGATTTTGCGGCACTTACAGCGGGCGGAGTGTACCTCCTGACCATATTACACCTTAACTTAGCCTGTATTGCTGCTTTTTCCTGGTGTGTTACACCAACAGGATTTTGCGGCACTTACAGCGGGCGGAGTGTGCCTCCTGACCATATTACACCTTAACTTAGCCTGTATTGCTGCTTTTTCCTGGTGTGTTACACCAACAGGATTTTGCGGCACTTACAGTGGGCGGAATGTGCCTCCTGACCATATTACACCTTAACTTAGCCTGTATTGCTGCTTTTTCCTGGTGTGTTACACCAACAGGATTTTGCGGCACTTACAGCGGGCGGAGTGTGCCTCCTGACCATATTACACCTGAACTTAGCCTGTATTGCTGCTTTTTCCTGGTGTGTTACACCAACAGGATTTTGCGGCACTTACAGCGGGCGGAGTGTGCCTCCTGACCATATTACAACTTAACTTAGCCTGTATTGCTGCTTTTTCCTGGTGTGTTACACCAACAGGATTTTGCGGCACTTACAGCGGGCGGAGTGTGCCTCCTGACCATATTACACCTTAACTTAGCCTGTATTGCTGCTTTTTCCTGGTGTGTTACACCAACAGGATTTTGCGGCACTTACAGCGGGCCGAGTGTACCTCCTGACCATATTACACCTTAACTTAGCCTGTATTGCTGCTTTTTCCTGGTGTGTTACACCAACAGGATTTTGCGGCACTTACAGCGGGCGGAGTGTGCCTCCTGACCATATTACACCTTAACTTAGCCTGTATTGCTGCTTTTCCCAAGGAGAGGCAGACAGTCAGGAGCCAAAAAAAGAGGGCAAGCAGGCTCTGTGTCTAGAGACAACAGTGTTGGTCGTGGACGCGGTGCATCGCCATCAGCACGTGGCCATGGGACACGCTTGTCCTTCTTTTTGGCAGCTGGACGTAGAGTGGATGACCAAGCCCTCCTCATCCTCCTCATCCTCTCTCACCCAGGCTCAGGGTACTGGCAAAGCAGCTGCCAAAGCGTCCTCTTCCCTGGTATCAATGTCATCATCAGTCACTCCTTCCCTAGACCAACCATGTCCTCCTGAGGAGTCCCCCGAACTGTTTGAGCACAGTGTTGGGTACATGCTCCAGGAGGATGGCCAGCGTTTCGAAGGGTCTGATGATGATATCCAGCTAGAGGAAGGCAGTAGCGTGAGAGCAGAGAGAGGGGATGCTCAAGAAGGACACCAATCTGGCAGTCATGTTCCAGCAGCTGCAGCATACTGCCAGATTGGCTCCAGTGATGAGGAGGGAGGGGATGATGAGGTCACTGACTCCATGTGGGTGCCTAATAGGAGAGAGGAGGAGGAGGAGGATGAGGAGGAGGCACATCTCCAACGAGGCAGGATGCCCTCGGGGGGCCAGCGTAAGGGCAGCACACCGATGGAATCACACCGCAGAGCTCCGCCTGTACAGGGCGCTGCCTCTGCCCGTTATTCAAAAAGTTCTTTGGTGTGGGCCTTTTTTAATTCGAGTGCATCAGATCGCACAGCTGCTGTTTGCAACATATGTCTCAAGCGCATATCGCGTGGCCAAAACATCACCCGCTTGGGCACCACATGCTTGACCAGACATATGTTGACCTGCCATGCAGCTCGTTGGCAAGCCTACCTTAAAGACCCACACCAAAGAACAAAGCTGACATCTTCTTGCACCGCATCAGCTGAGATCTCCAACCCCACTATACCTTCAGTCCTCTCTGAAACCTGCTCTGAGAGGAATGAAGGTGTAGAATTAGGTGTGTCACAGCCAGGTACTTGCGGGCACTCTGCTAGCAATACACCAACGTCCGATTCTAGCAGGCAAATTTCCCTGCCCCAGCTGCTGGACCGTCGAAAGAAGTTCACTCCCAGCCATCCACATGCCCAGCGGTTAAATGCTAGCTTGGCTAAATTTCTAGCGCTTCAACTGCTGCCTTTTCAGTTGGTAGACTCGGCCCCCTTCCGTGAGTTTGTGCAATGTGCGGTTCCTCAGTGGCAGGTTCCCAAACGCCACTTTTTCTCACGGAAGGCGATTCCGGCTCTCTACCGGCATGTGGAAGGCAATGTCTTGGCCTCGCTGGACAGGGCGGTCAGCGGTAAGGTGCATATTACCGCTGACTCATGGTCCAGCAGGCATGGACAGGGACGTTACCTTTCTTTCACGGCCCATTGGGTCACTCTTTTGGCAGCTGGGAAGGATGCAGGACAAGGTGCAGTAGTGTTGGAGGTTGTTCCACCGCCACGCCTCCAAAATGCTACTACTGGTTGTGACACACCTCTGTCCTCCACCCCCTCCTCTTCTTCTTCCTCCGTGGCCTCTTCCTGTGGTTTGTCCTCGGAACCAGCGGTGCTCCGTAGGCGTTCAAGGGGCTACGCAAGTACGCAGGCAAAAAGATGCCATGCCGTGCTTGCGCTGGTGTGTTTGGGGGACAGGAGCCACACTGGGGCAGAGGTTCTGTCTGCTCTGCAGGGGCAGGCCGAGAGGTGGTTGACGCCACACCAGCTTAAGCCAGGAATGGTAGTTTGCGACAATGGCACCAACCTCCTCTCCACTCTCCGACAGGGACAACTGACCCATGTGCCCTGTGTGGCTCACGTCCTTAACCTGGTGGTGCAGCGGTTCTTGGGCAGGTACCCGGGCTTACAGGATGTCCTGAGGCAGGCCAGGAAAGTCTGTGTGCATTTCCGCAGATCTTATAATGCCAGTGCTCGCCTGGCTGAGCTGCAAAAGGAGTTGAACCTGCCCAAGAACCGCCTTATATGTGACATGCCCACCAGGTGGAACTCAACGTTGGCCATGCTGCAGCGGCTGCACACGCAGCAGAGGGCCATCAATGAGTACCTGTGCGACTACGGCACCAGGACAGGGTCAGGGGAGCTTGGGTTTTTTTCACCACGCCAGTGGGGCATGATCAGGGATGCATGCACTGTCCTGGCACCATTTGAGGAGGCCACGAGGATGGTGAGCAGTGACAGTGCATGCATCAGTGACACTGTACCTCTTGTCCACCTGTTGGAACATACGCTGCGTGGAATAATGGACAGGGCACTTGAGGCAGAACAGAGGCAGGAAGAGGAGGACTTCCTTGCCTTTTAAGGCCCCCTTTACCCAGACAGTGTCCCTTCTGTCCCACCCATCGCACAGGAAGAAGAGGAGGAGGAGGAGGATTGTGTCAGCATGGAGGTGGAGCCTGGCACTCAGCATCATCAGCAGCAGTCATTTAGGGATGATTTACAGTCCCAAGAAACCAGTGGACTTGTACGTGGCTGGGAGGAGGTGGCTGCGGATCATGTCATCCTTAGTGACCCAGAGGACTCCGGACCGAATGCCTCAGCTAACCTACGCTGCATGGCCTCCCTGATCCTGCAAAGTCTGCGGAAGGATCCTCGTATTCTTCGGATCAAGGAGAGGGACCATTACTGGCTGGCCACTCTCCTTGATCCACGGTACAAGGGTAAGGTTGCGGACCTTATCTTACCGTCGCAGAGGGAGCAGAGGATGAGACAACTCCGGGAGGCCTTGCAGAAAGGTCTGTGCAACGCGTTCCCATAGACTGGGAGGTTACAAACTCCTGGTCCTGGACAACGAGTTGCTGAGGCTTCGGTCAGTAAAAGAAGGAGCGGTGGGGAAGGTGGTCGTCTGACCGAAGCGTTCAGACAATTCTTTAGTCCGCAGCCCCAAGGTATGATCGGTTCCAGCAACCATCGCCAGCGTCTGATATACATGGTGCAGGAATACCTAGGGGCAAGGTCAGACTTGGACACCTTCCCCACCGAAAATCCTCTGGCTTACTGGGTCTTGAGGATGGATCACTGGCCAGAGCTTGCACAGTATGCAATTGAGCTACTGGCCTGTCCTGCATCCCGCGTTCTTTCAGAACGCACATTCAGTGCTGCTGGAGGATTTGTCACGGATCACAGGGTGCGCCTGTCCACCGACTCTGTTGATCGACTGACCTTCATAAAGATGAACCAGTCTTGGATCACCACCAGCTACCAAACACCTGAAGCTGATATAACAGACTAATTTATTTTCAAATGTCACATCCCTTCAAGACTGATGCTGATGCTGAGAGACTGTCCTGTTATGTTGACTGACTATCCTCCTCCTCCTCAATGATCCGATTGACGATGATAGCTTGGAAGAACATTTTTGTTTCTGGGTGCCGCCACCAGTGGCTAAGGCCCAATTTTGCAGCCCCTGTTTAACAGGGGTGTGTTATTACAATTTTTTATGCAATGCTTTGCAGCAGGGCTCATTCCTGCACTCCAACTAGAGTATCTGGGAGTGGTTGCAGTGTCGTGGCACCAGCACCAGTGGCTAAGGCCCAATTTTTCAGCCCCTGTTTAACAGGGGCATGTAATTACAATTTTTGATGCAATACTTTGCAACAGGGCTCATTGCTGTGCTCCAAGTACAGTATCTGTGAGGGGTTGCAGTGTTGTGGCACCAGTGCCTAAGGCTCAATTTTTCTGCCCCTGTTTAACAGGGGCATGTAATTACAATTCTTGATCTAATAATTCACAGCAGGGCCCATTCCTGCGCCCACCAAGACTAACTGTGAGGCCTTACAGTGTTGTGTCAACACCACCACCACCACCACCACCAAAGGCCCAATTTTTCAGCCCCTGTTTAACAGGGGCGTGTAATTACAATTTTTGATGCAATACTTTGCAACAGGGCTCATTGCTGTGCTCCAAGTACAGTATCTGTGAGGGGTTGCAGTGTTGTGGCACCAGTGCCTAAGGCCCAATTTTTCTGCCCCTGTTTAACAGGGGCATGTAATTACAATTCTTGATCTAATAATTCACAGCAGGGCCCATTCCTGCGCCCACCAAGACTAACTGTGAGGCCTTACAGTGTTGTGTCAACACCACCACCACCACCAAAGGCCCAATTTTTCAGCCCCTGTTCAACAGGGGCATGCAATTACAATTCTTGATCTAATAATTCACAGCAGGGCCCATTCATGCGCCCACCAAGAGTAACTGTGAGGGCTCACAGTGTTGTGGCAACACCAACATGTAAGGGGCAAATTTCAGCTGAGTATATACGGCAGGCCCCTACTTTCAAACATCCAACTTACAAACGACTCCTCCTTGCAAACGGAAGGATACAACAGGAAGTGAGAGGAAATCTACCACTAGGAAGGCAAATTCTCTCCTGTAAGAGTTAATATGGGAAAAAAAGTGTCTCCTCTCCACTGATGCTTTATCACCAATTCTTGTTTCAATAAAAACCCCAAATTTTCAAAAAACATTTGTCATTAGGACGGAAAGTGAGGTGAACTGTTCTGAACAGGTGCACACTGCACAGACAGCAAAACAAATGTTACAAGGGTGATAACCCTTCCCTATGTTTTCCAAAAAGCTTAAAAATAGATTTTTTGCCTGGAGCTACACTTAAACAATGTACCTGTTCAAAATTACAAACAGATTCTACATAAGAACAAACCTACAGTCCCTGTCTTGTATGCACCGCCTGTATACGGCTGTTCAGAGTATATAGGGCCTTTTTTATTTTGTGTGCGGGGTTCCCCTTAATATCCATACAAGACCCAAAGGGGCTGGTAATGGGCTGGGGTAGGGGGGGGGGTGTGTGATGGGGTAGCTATGCCATTTTTCTTAAAGATTTTCATCCATATTACCGGGACCAGACATTACATTAAAGCCGCAAGCAGTTTTAAATGGCTTTTTTTCCTTTAGAAATGTCATTTTGTGCAGGGACAGTTCTAAACATGGGAAACACGTGGCACTTCACAGGCATACTTTAGACACCCCCCAGGTACGATATTTAAAGGAATATTTGACTTTTTTTTTTCACTTTATGCATCATTAAAATGACTGCTCCAGAAAAACGGCCGTTTTTAAAACTTCTTTTTACATTGATACATGTCCCCTGGTGCAGAACCCGGGTTCCCGAACCCTTTTTAGGACAATAACATGCATAATAGTCGTTATAATTAGCACTTTAGATTTCGAACGTTCGCATCCATTGTATTTAATAGGGTTCTAAAGTTCGTGCGAACTTTCGGTCCGTTCGCGGGTTCTGGTGCGAACCGAACCCGGGGGTGTTCGGCTCATCACTACTGACCACTATACTGTACACTACACTACACTGACCACTCTACTACACTGACCACTGTACTGTCCACTATACTATACTGTCCACTACACCACACTGACCACTATACTATACTATACTGTCCACTACACTGAGAACTACACTGACCACTATACTGACAACTACACTAACCACTATACTTTACACTACACTGACCACTATACTGTCTACTACACTACACTGTACACTACACTGACCACTACACTGTCCACTACACTGTCCACTACACTACACTGAACACTGTACTGTCCACTATACTGTCCACTATACTATACTGTCCACTACACTGAGAACTACACTGGCCACTATATTATACTGTCCACTACACTGACCACTATATTAACCACTATACTGTCCACTACACTGACCACTATACTGTCCACTACACTGACCACTACACTGTCCACTACACTGACCACTATACTGCCCACTACACTACACTGACCACTGTACTGTCCACTATACTATACTGTCCACTACACTGACCACTATACTGTACACTACACTACGCTGACCACTATACTATACTGACCGCTATATTACACTACACTGACCACTATACTACACTACACTGACCACTATACTACACTACACTGTCCACTATACTGACCACTATACTACACTACACTGACCACCATACTACACTACACTGACCACTATACTACACTACACTGACCACCATACTACACTACACTGACCACTATACTGTCCTGCCTACAGTATTCCTTCTCTCTCTCTCTCATCCCCCCCCCTGGGGCCAGCAACACGACTCTCACGAGGGAGTCTCACTCACCTCCTTGTCCTGGCCTGCATCGGTCTGGAGGATAGGAGGAGGAGAAGACAGCGGCCGTGGCGGCTCACATTTTTGCTTTTCTCCCCCGCGCTCTGGCGGCCGTGTTCAGTGTCCGGCGCACTGTGATTGGGCGTATGGGGGTTATGTGCGGAGGCAGGACTTCAGGAGCAACCACGATCATGGACAGGCCAGCTCTACGCCTCACATGACCCCCATACGCCCAATCACAGGGCGCCGGACACTGAACATGGCGGCCGGAGCGCAGGGGACAGAGGAACTTAAAATTAGGAGGAGGCAGCCAGTAGTGACACACACTGGCGTGAAATTCCGCTCAGACACCGGCTCTCTGCTCACTGAAGACCGAGAACTGAGCGATCAGCAGTCTTTGATCATTTCAAGATCAAGATCATGATCAGGGAGACAGATGCATCATCAGATCGCGCAGATCAGATGATGCATCCACCTAGGTGAGTATGTAGGTATTTCGTTTTTTTCCAAACACTTTTGACCTTTTGTTGTTTAACTTGTTTCTTGTTAATTAGTTGTGGTTATTGGTTCTAAGTCCCCCGTTTACACTGGATGTGACTTGTCATGTGACTTGACAGATCATAATTGCATGACAAATGCTGTTACAAGTTACATGTAGCAGGCAGGGCCGGCCCTACCATGGGACTCGATGGTACCATTGTACCAGGCGGCACAATCAGGGGGGCGGCAAATTGCCGCCTGCCCGCTCCTCTCCCCCACTCCACCTATCACTGTGAAACAGCAGCAGCGGCATTGTAAAGAATACACTGTGTCTGCGGCTGCGGTGTGTGTTTGGGATTCAAAGCTCCTTCCTGTCTCTTCCCCCTCCCTCCAGTCTCCTGCCGTGCGGGGTCCCTGTTATCTCTGACATCAACCTCTCCCCCTCCAATCACCAGTGCGGAGTGTTGAGAGAACTGGGAGGCGGAGCTCACTGTATCTCCTGTCAGGCTGGCCAGAGGAAGGGAGGAGGTGAGCTGACTTTTTCTGGGAGAAGTTTTCTAGGGTGGATAGTAGTTGCTTTCAAAGTGTTTTTTTCTTCAGGAGATGCAGTGAAGGGTTAAGTTGACAGAAGAATCGGAGGAGATAGTGAGTTTGAATGTGGGGGAGGGGGGGGTCTGCACCAGCCCTATCACATTTAACAGATCACTTCTAAGCATGAACAGTCTGTGCAAACATCCTCCAATCCAATTGTTCAGACTTGATAATGTGAAGTCATTTATAACCATTAATGTAACCTGTATATATGTGGTGAGTTCACCCCTCTGATTGTACACTCAGAGCCTGGATACCACAGGGTTATATGAATGGTCATCAATTACCTTCACATTATCTGGGTATACAGAGTGCTAGGAGCTGGATTAGTAGTACTGTTGTATGATTTATTGTTGTATGTTTTTAGTGGATGAGTTTTTTTTTTTATTATATACATCGCGACCTGACCACTTCTCAACTCCCCCCAGCTGGCATCACCCCCCCCCAGACCACTTTATACAGACGTCACTCAGAGCTGCTTCCTACCCCCCCCCCAGCTGAGGGACATCATTTCATGGTCACTTTTCTTCCCCTATCTTCCCAACATCACTCCCTGGTCACCCCATAGACACCGCAAGAAATCCCTCCCCATTCTGCCACCGCCATACACTCCGAAGTCCTCTCCTGTACCAACTGCACCCATCATACCCTTCGAACTCCTCTCCTGTACCAACTGCACCCATCATACCCTCCGAACTCCTCTCCTGTACTAACTGCACCCATCATACCCTCCGAACTCCTCCCCTGTACTAACTGCACCTATCATACCCTCCAAACTCCTCTCCTGTACTAACTGCACCTATCATACCCTCCACACTTCTCTCCTGAACATACCGCCCCATCATACCCTCCACACTCCTCTCCTGTACTAACTGCACCCATAATACCCTCCGAACTCCTCCCCTGTACTAACTGCACCCACCATACCCTCCGAACTCCTCTCCTGTATTAACTGCACCCATCATACCCTCCACACTCCTCTCCTGTACATACTGCCCCCATCATACCCTCTACACTCCTCTCCTGTACATACCGCCCCATCATCCCTTCCGCATTCCTCTCCTGTACATACTGTCCCCCATCATCCCCTCCACACTCCTCTCCTGTACAAACCGCCCCCCTCATACCCTCCCAACTCCTCTTCTATACATACTGCTCCATCATACCCTCCACACTTCTCTCCTATGCATACTGCCCCCATCATACCCTCTGCACTCCTCTCCTGTACATACTGCCCCCATCTTACCCTCTGCACTTCTCTTCTGCAGAACCCTGTGCATTCAGATGTAAAGGAGAACTCTGCGGATTCAGATCTAAAGGAGAACTCTGTTGACTCTGATATAAAGGGGGACTCTTGTGATTAACTCCATATGATTAGAAATTTTATTTAATCACAAAAATATATGTACAGTGTATACTAAATAAAAAAAATTTGCTGTGCATTGCTTTGTACAGAGGTAATGAATTTAATGTACTACAAAAAAAATATATATTGGCGTGCGCTGCTAATGTGTTCGGGTTTGGCTTGACAAAAAGGTGGCAACCCTACGCTGCACTGTGAGGCAAATTGTCGCCAACCCGTTCCGCCCGCTCCGCGCTCCACTGTGAGGCAAATTGGATGCCCGCCCGCCGGCCAGCCCGCTCCGCTCCCCGCGCGCTCCATTCACCTGGGCTTTGGGCCCAGGTGAATGGAGCGTGCGGGCAGAACAGGGGAACAGTCAGCGGGCGGGACAGTCAGCAGGTGAGCGGGCTTGCTGGCCAAACAGCGGGCGGGGGAGCAGAGAGATGACATCATCTCTCTCTGCCCGCCCTGCATCACTGCAGTTCCGCCCCCACTGTGCGGGCAGCAGAGAGATTACATTATCTCTCTGCTGCCTGCCTTTACTCTGGGACACAGCAAGTGGCAAGTGACAATCTGCAACGTGTGGCAGGTGACGTTGTGGCAAGTGACAATCCGCAATGTGTGGCAGGTGGCGTTGTGGCAAGTGACAATCTGCAACGTGTGGCAGGTGACGTCGTGGCAAGTGACAATCCGCAATGTGTGACAGGTGGCGTCATGGCAAGTGACAATCCACTACGTGTGGCCGGTGACATCGCGGCCGCCGGCCACGCACAGGTCCTTTTATACTCCTATATACATGTATAGAGCCATGACAGGTCCTCTTTATACTCCTACATACATGTATAAAGCCATGACAGGTCCTCTTTATATTCCTACATACATGTATAGAGCCATGACAGGTCCTCTTTATATTTCTATATACCGTATTTTTCCGTGTATAAGACGCTTTTTTTTACTAAAATAATAGCCTGTAAATCGAACAGCGTCTTATACACGGTCAGTCAGCCTGGGAGACAGCCGCGCAGGTGCGTCGCGGCCCATAGCTTGTCAAGCGGCTTCTTCCAATCACGAGCCGTATGTTACTGACGTCAGCTAGAGCTGGGGGTGGAGGTGGAGAGTGATCAGATGCAATCCTGTTGGAAGTGGAGATGCACAGATGCAACAGGGACCGGAGTGTTCTGGGACCAAGATGTCAGAAACTAATAAAAGTAAGTGATTGTCTTACACTACCAAATCAAACCAAATGTAGCCAGCTATGCAAAAAAGAGCATGGGAATAGAACTGCAGAGAAACAGTTTGGACTTGCCTCCGCTGAGTATATGATCAGACAGTGGAGAAAACAGGAAGAACAACCGCTGCATAATATACTAGTATTTAAACTTTACCTGCGGTAATTACTAAATAAAAATGTGTTCTGTTTTACCTATGTGTAAAATATTGATTTCTTAATTTTGGGTTGGAAAAATCTTGTACATGGGGGCGTCTTATAGACAGGAAAAATACGGTACATGTATAGAGCCATGACAGGTCCTCATTATACTTCTATATACACGTATAATGCCATGACCTCTTTATACTCCTGTATACATGAATAGAGCCATAACAGGTCCTTTTTATAGAGCCATGACAGGTCCACTTTAGTTATCATGATATAAAATGATGGATGTGGGGGCATTTTGGTGGGCGTGATTTTTTTTTTTGGGGGGGGGGGGCAGCATTTCATTCTTGGTACCAGGCAGCACAATGTCTTGGGCCGGCACTGGTAGCAGGGCTGCTGTTTTAAAGTCTTTAATTTCTTCTCTCTTAGGCATTCCACTATTTCTAATGTACTGTATATCTACTTTATAGCCTTCCATGTGCTGGCCTTTTATTAGCTGAATCTGGTATAGCTTTTTAATTAAAGTGCTTGAAAAGGCTGAAGGTTTTTTTTACCTTCATGCATTTTTTGCTAAGATTTGCTCTCTTGTGCATATGTGCACAATGTCTTTAGTGTCATCTATGTTCAGGAATACAGTAATTTGAGCGTTTTACTCTTTCTCTGTTAACTCATTTGTAGGTGGATTGATCTCTTGTGTACACTTCCAAGTACTGTCTTCTATCAGCAGCTTCTTCATTTTAAATTGCTAAGACCGATAGTTCTGGTTTGTCAGATTAGTGACTAAAAACAGGAAACACTGTTAGCAGCCATCATTGATGCTTTCTGATATCTTTATTTTTCTGGGACTGTTTTACTCTGAACTGTATAGGTACCTGCAGCAGAGTTAAAGTAGAACAATAGATAGAGTAAGGGAAGGTTATGTAGCGGGTATTTGAATTTGTAAGGACTCTGGTGGTGTGAAGTTCCTTGGGGTCCCTGGGTGGCGCTGTTGCCTTGGGCCCGAGCTGAACATACACCGCGAACCGTGCCTTTTTGTCCTCCCCTGGAGCTGGTACAGCGGGGCAGGGAACCCGCTATGGCGCGAAGGGAGAGGTTATAAAAGGGGCGGAGGCCCTGTTTTGGAGAGAGTCAGAGGACGTGGCCGCACCCAGGCACCTTCAGCTTGGGTGCTGGCGTTCCGGTGTTCCAGGCCTAGGCGCCCTTGGCCTAGGTGGAGCAGAGATGGAGTCCATTCCAGGCACCTTTAGCCTGGGGTGAGGTACTATGGCGGATGCCTGGGGCTCAGTACCTTCGACTGAGTTCCGCGAGAGTGAGGAATCCGAGGGGGCCCTAACGCCTTGGGTGCCCGTGTCTGAGTTTGTGAGGACTGGTGCGCAGTAACTTCTCCGAAGAGTCCGGCGCAGCATCGCTGGTGACAGAGAGGCCTCCATTTCTCCCTTGGACGGATTTCTTCCTCTGACAGGGGCAAAGTGAGCGAAGGTAAATTCACGTTCTATTACCTAGTCAGTGGCAGTGACTATTCACCACTGGTGACAGCACAGTGGGCAGCAGCAAGAAGGGAAATGATTGTGCCTCGATCTGTCTCCCCCCATTATTCAAAAGGAGAAAGACTGTTTTATTGCTTGGCAAGAAGAATAAAACTGAGTTGTACCTATTCACTGTGTGGAACTTGGGTTACTAAGCAAAGGAGTCAGGGACGAAGGACTGGACTTGGCTCTAGGACACCTACACAAACGCCAAATCTTTGGCCTTCACCTCCTGGTTACGGGAGGACACTGGCCGTGGTGTGTATCATCTCTCTCTCCCAGGTAACCCTAGACAACAGCCATATAACCGATAAAGCAAGGGAGAGAGGTGAGGCCGCTACACGTGGGGGCATCGTATCCGGGATATGTGTATGGTGTCTGAATTTGAACTTTGCTGCCCAGAGGAGTTCCGAGTAGGTCGGCCATATTGGCCAACGCGCCACGAGGCAACTCACAACTGCGGAGTTCGTGGGCGGGGCAAGGTAAAAGCCTGCGAACAAGTGCAGAACGTGGGAGGAGTCTGGCCACGTGGAGGTACGCACGTGGAGATTCCAGCGCAGGTGGGTCAGTGCGCAATGGAGCAGCAAAGAGAGAGGATGGCTTCAAGTGCTCCGTGGATATCTGTTCCTTCCTTCGCGGATATGTCTTCTCTGGCTGCTCCGATTATGGATACGGGGATAAGACTAAGGCCCCGGGGGCGATTGGCTCTGTACACCTGCAGAGACATGGAGGCCCTTGGTGTGATCTGTCCTGGCTGTTCGGGACTGGTGGTCCAGCTGAAGCCGTTTGGGCGCTGTGAGGTCTGCAAAGAATTCCTCTTCGAGGTGGAACCATCCACAGAAAAGCCTCGGGCTTTCCACCTCAACTACCTCACAGGGACTGCCACTCCGGAGGGAGAGATCGATGCTGGTGCATTCCCCGTGCGCACTGATCCGGGCGAAGTGACTGCCCAAACAGAGGTGAAAAGAGAAAAATCCGAGGATGCTGCCTCGGTCACCAGCAGCTCCCTGCTCCGGCCGACGAAGATCAAAGTCTGCCTAGTGATGGCCTTGTGTGGTCGTGGAAGAGCTTCGCTCCACTGCTTGCCTGGTCTGGATGGCTCCGGTAGGAAAAGTCCTGGACATCCCTATTCTTCAAAAGGCCCAGGTGAGCCAGGGGTTGGGACTGTCTGTGTGGTAAAGTGGTAAAAAGTGGCGGAAGCCCACAGTCGGTAGAGGCCGTCAAGGGGAATAGTTCCGTGACTGCCCGCAGAGTGCTACGACACCTCTGACCTGGATTCATTGTCTGACAATGGCGATGATGGGGAGATAGACAAAATCTTCCAGCAGAAGGGATGGGACAGAATGAATCTACCCTTGGCCCGTGTTACGAGGGACCTGCCTATGTCTACTGGAGATAGTACACCACGGGTGGAGGCCCCGGCGCTGAGGGAGGAAGCTAGTCCTCTGTCTGGAGTTCCCCTTCTGGATTCAACTTCCATTTCACCTGCTCCTGTTACGGGAGCGCAACGCCAATCACTGCGGGCTCCTAGGCCCAGGTCTACCGAGGTGGTGAATGCACCTCGCCATCCAGAAGCTATTGTTCCACCCGGAGAAGGAGACCGAGCTACTATGCCACCTTTGTCAAGGCTGCAACGTCTCTTTGGCCAGAAGGTTGCTCAGGAATATGGGTGGGAATACCCGTATCTGCCTCGGGAACTGCTCTATGAGGTGGAGGTCTTCCGAAGAAAATGGTATGATGCCTTTGTGTGGGACAAACTGAAAGTACAGCAAGCACGGCGGTACCTTTCCTGTTCACCAACGGTCACCAAGAAGTTTCAGGACTGTAAAGCTAAATGGATGCTGGGAAGACACATTCATGTGGACAAAGTGGTGATCTGCCGCAAAGAAGGAAAGAGTGTTGAGTACCATGTGGAGGCTTTTGATGATCGTTTGAAGCCTATATCATTGCCTCATCCAAGGTTTTACCTGTAAGAGAAGAAGAGAGAAAAGGACTCTCATTTGTTTCTTTTCATTCCTGGCTGAACTCTCCAGAGTGCCTTTTCCAGGACACAGAGACTGTGCCCTAGTTTTTTTTTTTGTATTTGGGCAATCCTACTCTTTGGAGATATGGGAGCTGTTTTTGTTTGTTCTCCCTATTACTCCTTCTGACACTCACAAGAATCAGTGACTTTGGGTTTTAGATAGTGTAGGGTCACAGAGAAGATGTTCAAGCGGAAAGTTCATCTGGAAGTAATGAGTGTCTTGACCACGGCACTGTCACTAGGTGGCAGTGTTGCACAATGATTGTTTGTTTTTTGACATTATGCAGCACTTATTGAAGTGAATGGGTTTCTCTTAGGATAGACTCATTCATTCCAAGCAGACACACATGTTGGTAGGATGTATGTTTCTTTTCTTTCCCTCTGCAGGAGATTCGTCTGTCAAGACTACTGAGAGTGGGTGGTCTTCAGATAGCCAGTGGGAAGAATGTAAATGTGTGAGATGTTTAAAGTGTTTTACTGAAAAGTTTTATAGTTGTATTCCTTTCCCATTCAGGTCGTGGCACAATCCAGGGTTAAATTGTGTAGTTTGGTTTCTGGGCTGAACTTATGACACCACCTTTTGTGGGGTGTGAGTTTGTACCAGACACTGGGGACCAGTGTCAAATCACCAGGGGGAGAGTGTAGCGGGTATTTGAATTTGTAAGGACTCTGGTGGTGTGAAGTTCCTTGGGGTTCCTGGGTGGCGCTGTTGCCTTGGGCCCGAGCTGAACATACACCGCGAACCGTGCCTTTTTGTCCTCCCCTGGAGCTGGTACAGCGGGGCGGGGAACCCGCTGTGGCACGAAGGGAGAGGTTATAAAAGGGGCGGAGGCCCTGTTTTTGAGAGAGTCGGAGGACGTGGCCGCACCCAGGCACCTTTAGCTTGGGTGCTGGCGTTCCGGTGTTCCAGGCCTAGGCGCCCTTGGCCTAGGTGGAGCAGAGATGGAGTCCATTCCAGGCACCTTTAGCCTGGGGTGAGGTACTATGGCGGATGCTTGGGGCTCAGTACCTTCGACTGAGTTCCGCGAGGGTGAGGAATCCGAGGGGGCCCTAACGCCTTGGGTGCCCGTGTCTGAGTTCGTGAGGACTGGTGCGCAGTAACTTCTCCGAAGAGTCCAGCGCAGCATCGCTGGTGACGGAGAGGCCTCCATTTCTCCCTTGGATAGATTTCTTCCCCTGACAGGGGCAAAGTGAGCGAAGGTAAATTCACGTTCTATTACCTAGTCAGTGGCAGTGACTATTCACCACTGGTGACAGCACAGTGGCCAGCAGCAAGAAGGGAAAGGATTGTGCCTTGATCTGTCTCCCCCCATTATTCAAAAGGAGAAAGACTGTTTTATTGCTTGGCAAGAAGAATAAAACTGAGTTGTACCTATTCACTGTGTGGAACTTGGGTTACTAAGCAAAGGAGTCAGGGACGAAGGACTGGACTTGGCTCTAGGACACCTACACAAACGCCCAATCTTTGGCCTTCACCTCCTGGTTACGGGAGGACACGGGCCGTGGTGTGTATCATCTCTCTCTCCCAGGTACCCCTAGACAACAGCCATATAACCGATAAAGCAAGGGAGAGAGGTGAGGCCGCTACAGTTATAACCCCTGTAAGGGTTTTTTTTTGTTTGTTTGTTTTTTGCCATCTTTGTCCCATTGGGGAGATTTGCCTTCACTTCCTGTCCCATAGCCAAACAGGAAGTAAGAGCCCTGCATATTAAGAGAATCTCTTGGGGACCCCAAGGTCATCTGAACTAGTGTCCCCATTGGAAGATTTCCCATCTTTTGCTTTTCTGGGGACAACCCAAAATTTGAGATTTTATTTTATTTTCACTTTCAATGATAATGGTAAACAAGTCAAATAGAGAGGGTGGATCTCCCTAACAGGGACACAGACTGCAATAAAAACTGACAGGTGTTCTAATCCATCTCCAGACTATCCAAAACCCTCCAAAAAAGTTTTGCCTTTAGTTATACTTTAAGTAGTTTGGCTACAGCTGGGCCAAAAACCTGTTGGAAAGCTGCTGCAGATATGACTCGTAGGCTTCATGTACACGGGACGTTTAAAAAACTATCCTGAACGTTGGAACTTGACGGCTAGTAACTGACGGTTAAAAATTTCTGTTTTGCCGCATTTAGATGGCGCATTTATGCTCATTTAGCGGTGTTTATGAGCATTTGCGTTTAGAAGCGTTTTTACATTGTAAATGGTCAGAAATGTATCCCCACTGAAAATGCCTACATGCGGAGTTACTGCGTTTAGACGCGTTTGCATGCTGTTACAAGCATTTGACGTTTAAAATGACAATAAACTTCTGTCCTAAACGCAATTTTTTGTTTTGAAAAAAACGCCACTAAACTCAACTGCTTCTAAACGACTATAAACTACTCAGTGTACATGGACAGAGAAAATAACATAGAGGAGAGTTCAGGAGCTGCTGAAAAAAACGCCCAACTGCTCCTAAACGTCCGTTTATCAGCTGCAGTGTACATGAGGCCTAACCGGTCAAGATGTTGCTGGACGCATGGCTAAGCCATTCTTGATTTACTGGAAAACAACAAGAATACAGAAACAGGAAATTACATAACAACCATGTAGTTCCACTAAATAGAACAATACATTATACCAGAAATGGCAAGCGTAAAAAGGAAACAAGAGGGTGCAAAGGCCTAGTGCATTACCTGTATTCCATATACATGAAAATTCATTAAAACCAAATAATGCCAAAGACATACTCTCTATGGGCTTGCCCTTCGAAAGGTGTCAGCATGTACATCTGATTGATGCCTAGGTCTCTGTGATACATCTCTACATCCTGACCTTCTTGTCACTTGGGTTTCGTTTCGTTCTATACAATGCTTTCTGCCTTTGGGCTTTTTGGAAAAATGTTTTTGGCATCAGGTAATGCACTAGGCCTTTGCATCCTTTTGCAGAGGAGGCTCTTTAATTAGGCAAATTAGGCGATCGCCTAAGGCCTCGCACTCACAGGGGCCTCGCGGCCACCTAATTTTGCCTCTGCTTGAAATTTGTTACCCATTATGGCCATGGTGGGGCCCCCGTGTCCAAGTTTTGCTTAAGGCTTCACAAAGCCTAGAGCCACCTCTGCCCTTTTGTTTTCATGTTTTCATTTAGAAGAAGGTTTTCCCCAGTTAAAAGAGGTCTGCATTGGTGAAGCATTCCTGTTGATGATTCTCCTACATTGACGCATTACTCGGGTCAACATTACTTTAATGCTATGCTGTCAACATCTTGGATTCATCTGTTCACAACAACTAATAATCACAGTTTAATATATGAGAATGGCTGTTGCACCTACAGTAATGCCGCGTACACACGGCCGTTTTTCTCGTCGAGAAAAACTAAATTTTTCCCATTCGACGAGAAAAACGATAGTCTGTGGGCTTTCTGTCGTTTTTTTCGACGAGAAAAACGGCATTAAAAACGACGAGAAAAATTAGAACATGTTCTAATTTTTCTCGTCGTTTTTTTCGACATGTTTTCCGTGGCAGTGTTTCCCATAGGGAAACACTGCCGCAGAGCCCACAGGCGGTCGTTTTTCTCGACAAGAGAAAAAACGACGTGAAAAACGACCGTGTGTGAGGAACAAGCCGTTCCCTCGTTTTTAATGACAATATTCACGGCGGTTTTTTAACCGCCGTGAATAATGATCGTGTGTACGCGGCATGAGTATGTCTATATAAACAGCATGCTAGCAAAAATTTGACATACATGCACTCTGTCATAGTCCCCACTAACTGGATTCTTCAGACTCAGGCTTGTGAGTTTTTTACTGAATCCCATAGATGGTCATTGTTTAATAAAAAGGAGTTTTCTACATTTACCTGGGAGAATCATCCAATACACTCTTGAAATGTTTAAAAATTTCTCTAAAGTCCAGTTTATGATTCTTAATCCTCACTGCAACAGTCCCTGTGAAATGAATATATTCTTACTGCATATGAATGGGCGAACAGCTTAATTCCACAAGATTTCCCCAGAGTTTAATTTGTGGGCCTGTCAGTAGGACTAGACCAGGGGTCTTCAAACTCAAGTTCCTCCAGGTGTTCAGGAACTACAATTCCCATCATGCCTAGTGATGTCTGTAAATGTCAGAGTTTTGCAATGCCTCATGGGATTTGTAGTTCCGCAACAGCTGGAGGGCCGTAGTTTGGGGATCCCTGGACTAGACCATTCAATATGTTATATCCAACCCAGCTGAACTTAAGTTGTCTGAGTGATGTGTAGTGGGTATGTACTTTCCCGGGTGTAAATTTGAATTTGACAGAGACATTGGTGATGTGTAATTCCCTGCAGCCCAGTAGGTGGCGCTGTTGTCCTGGGCTGGGGATGAATCATTGCTGTGTGCTGTGCCTCCTTTTTGTCCTCCCTCGGCAGCGGTATGGTGGGGCGGGGAACCCGCCGTGCTTACTGGGAGAGGGTATAAAGGGGCCGGCCATCTTTGTCACGTCGAAGTCCCAGCCACCTTCAGCTTGCGGACGGTGGTTTGTGTCGGTCCTCTGGGTGGCCTAGGCCTAGAGGACAGCCGGAGGTCGTGTTCCATCCCAGGCACCTTTAGCCTGGGGTGAGGTATTCGGATGGAGGTCCGGAGCTCAGTGCCCAACACTGAGTTCCGCGAGGGAAGGAGATCCTAGGGAACCCCGGGACTGGGTACCCGAATCCGTGAAGGCGCAATGGACCGGGGGGAGCTCCTCACTTGAAGACCCGGTGCAGAATATTTCCGATGACAGGTGAGCATCTCGCCGGAGACCGCCTGGAAGGAAATCCCCCTCGTGCGGAGACCGTAACTCACTTTCAGGAAGGAAAGTGGAGAACTACATTGTGTCTGGGCCTATTCGCATCCACACCCCCTTTTCTGTTCTGTTTCTACCAAGGGAGTTCAACTGATTGTGTTCATTCGAGAAGAATAAAGGAGTGTTGAACTTTAATGGTGTGGGGCTCATTTCCTGACAGACATTGTTCAAGGTAACTCTTGGTGGAGGCTCCAGGTGCACAGCACTGACCCGAAGGTAATACAAGAACATTGCTTATACCGCACTGACACATGTGGTGGAAGCCAGGCGTGGTGTCCCCGCTCCCTCCCCTCTAAGATACCCCTAGACAAGAGAAAGACGAGATGAGAGAAAGAGGGGAATGGAGGTGGCCGCTACAGATGCAAATAGCAAATTAATTTATTTCTGACTTCATGATTTATATAATGTTAACTGCTGGATAACAGAAAAATAAGCTCATAACAGTAGGCTGCATTCACATTTGAGCGTTTTGTCGCTTAAAGCCTGAAGCTACAAAACGCTAGAGGGGAAAAAATCCATTATTCTCTATGGAGATGGTTCACATCTCCACTCCAAAACGACCTGAAGCCGAACGCCTGAAGCTCAAACAAGTTCAGGACCCTTTTTTGTCGCGTGAATCGGGCAGATTTGGGCGTTTTTCTGCTTTTTACATTGGTGACCCTTGGACCTGTACAAAATCGCGGCAAAAACGCGGTAAAAACGCGGTAAAAAACACCGCAAAATCGCAGTAAAATTGCGCGACTTTCTGCCTGAAAACGCTATGTTCAGGTGTGAATGGGGCCTTATCCTAGTACACACGACCGAGAATCTCGTCAGGAAAAAAAAATACGTTTTTCCTGACGAGATTCTTGACAAGAATCTTGTCCCGGCCGAGTGTACACGCGTACGATTCAAAAGAACCACCGTTCTTTTGAATGCCACGAACGCGGTGACGTCAACGACTACGACGAGCGTGCACTCGTCACATTCGATGCCGTCGCCGCCATCTTGCTACACCCTACCTATGCTTAGGAAGCTACCGCGCATGCGTCAAAGTAATTTTGAGCATGCGGGGGTTTCCACGGCGACAGGTAAGTGTACACACTCTCGGGTTTCTCCTCGGGAAACAGGCTGACGAGAATCCCGACGAGAAAATAGAGAGCAGGTTCTCCATTTTTTTCGTCGAGATTCTGGCCAGTTTTCCCAACGAGAAACCTGAAAGCCTCGTACACACGCACAGTTTACTCGGCAAGAAAGCTCTGCCAGCAAGTTTCTTGCTGGTTCTTGCCGAGAAAACCGGTCGTGTGTACGAGGCTTCACATAAGCATATACCTAGCTGTTTTCAGAAGATTTCCTAGGACTATTAAAAAAAGAAAAAAAACATGCAGAATTTTTTTTATTTCCGTCCCTTGGCAGAGATTGAACTGCATTTCAGCAAAACATAATTATCTTTGCTTTGTTATGAAATGTATAAATGAATAAAACTTGGCTCAGCAGCTCTGAGTGTCATGCTAGAATGCCTACAGTCCCAGCACGTGCCAGACACCCCTTCATTCAGCCCCTCCTCCTCCATTAGCTTAATACATGACACTGAAGATTTTATTATCAGGGATGGAAGTGGACAGATGAAAGACCACAACCAACAGGTCCCTATGGTGTAATTTGTGCTTTATATCTGAAATAGTTTCCGCATTTTTATATAGCATGAAAGGAAAAAGGTATAATATGGAATAGACATGCAGAATTCATGTCAGCAGGTTGCATTGTACAAGGTGTAATACATAAAATGGTGTTTTAGTGCAAAGAAGGAACAATAATTCTGTGTTCGCCCCATTTGTGGTTGCGCTAAGATTAAACAATAGCTGTGTTCATGGAAAGGACTGCAAAGGCAAACACGTCTATTAACAAAAAGACATGATTACAGCTTGGCCCGAATCCAGGATTTCTACAGAAGCAGTGAATTGATGTCTGCAACACAGTTCTCTGTGCCATATGGATTGTGCTGTAGTGATGAGTTGGATTCAATGTAAGGTTAGGATGTGTCAGTTTTAACTGGAGTTTAATTAATACTGATAAAGAGGTTCTAAATAAAGAACCAGTGTGTATGCTAAGCAAGCAGCATTTGCACGCTTTTCTTCAAGAACCTTGGCATACAACAGAAGCAAGATATTCAAATTAGTTTGCAAACTTCACTTTTAAATAAATACAAAATTATAAATACAAAACATTAGAATCCTCCAGTAGCAAGGATGTGCCCTTTAAAGTGAATCTATTACTAAACCTGAGCAATGCAACCAATATTTGTTTAACAAAACACAGAAGTCTAGCATGGCCATCTCCCTTCCAGGAAGAGTGGGGACAATGAAAGATTTATATTTGTACACAATATCAGGTGCCTATATCTCTAAGGCCCCTTTTACACAAACTTTCCAATCGGGTCTGCCTGTCAGTTTTTCCGGTGAACCAAATTGGAAGTTTCATGTAGGTCTATGGGCAGGTGGATGTAAGCAGTCTTGTGTCCGTTTACATTTACCGAACTTTAGCCCACGTTCACACTGGGGCTGCGGGAGTGAAGCCTGCGAGTTCAGCTGAACTCGCACGATTTCACTCCCACTGGCAGTCCCGATTTCGGCCGCGATTTCAAAGACATCTGAAACAGATGTCAATGTAAATCGCGGCTGAAATCGCAAAAAGTAGTACAAAAACTACTTTTTGTAATAGGTGCAGCGCCGCAGATGCGGCGTCGCACCGATTAGGACGGTGCCATTGGCCGCAATTTGCGGCAAATTTCGCCGATTTGACATGCGATTTGACATGTCAAATCGCATGTCAAATTGCACCAGTGTGAACCAGGGCTTAAAGTGGATGTAAACCCAAATTATTATTATTTTTATTAAGGCTTGTACCTTGTACAGAACAGAAAGTCCCCGAGTTATGAACATCCGACTTGTGAACGACTCCTACTTACGAACGGGAGGCTGCGTGACGTATCTGCTGTTCTGCGCATGTGCGGCCACTTTTCGACGGCGGGCACATTTGACGGAACATCGGAAAACGACATATCTGCCGTTCTGCGCATGCTGTTCCGACTTACGAACATATTCGACTTAAGAACAAACCTACAGTCCCTAGCCGGTTCGTAACTCAGGGACTGCCTGTATATGATTTCATGTCATCTGTGCACAGTCTTGTCACAAAGAGTTAATACAGCTCGGAGCAGTCCTCTTATCTTTTTTCAGTGAGATTAAAACTGACACACAGAGAATTAGGAGTTGGTTTCTCCCCCTTGCTGTGAGTGACAGGTGAATTACATATCTCATGCACAAGCCTGAGAGAGGCATTCTGTGTACTTCAGACCCCCTCCTCCTTTCTTCTCCAGCTCTCCCAGGATTGGATGCTCCACACCTCAGCATGATTTGGCATGCTTAAGTCATATGGTGACTTTTCTGGGTTATGACTGGATGTTAGTGATCATAGCAGAAGTTCAGTGTAAGAAATACACAGGAGAAAATGCATATTGACAAGGGGAGTGTAGAGGTGGGCGGGGAGTCTACTGACATCACGACTCCACCCACCAAGCTCCAGACAACAGACCCACCCACAGAATCTGCAGTTTTTCGGGTCTCATAACAGACAGAGGGGAGGCATTTGACAGGTAAGGATACATGCAGGAGGCATGTATATCCTTATAGAAAACCACTATGGCAGTAATTTAGAAAGGATGAGAGTGGGTTTACATCCAATTTAAGTCTGTTCAGGTCTGGAGAAAAAAACATAAAAGGATTGCATACTTTTCCATTTTTCTGGACTGAAATGTGATGGAGGTGATCGGAGGTAGCCTAGTATTAAACAACTACCCATAGAGCCATCATGTAAGTGAAGGGAGCTGTTTTAAGCTCCCCGAGCTCATGGGAATGTGGCAGAGGGGAAGTTTCTAGTTCCCCCCTCTCACACCTGGCAGATAATTAGGTATATTATTAAGGTAAGGGAGGCTAGGAACCAATAACAGGGCATAGGTCGGGTCACATGGCAAGTAAGAAAATTCTGGAAGTTTGGGAGAGGTATTTAAGGCAGAGCAGCAAGCTGCCTGTGACCTGAGGATCAGGCAACCCCTTACCTTTGAACTCCTGCGTTTCCCTGCGCATTCCTGTGACAGTCATGGAGAACCTGCTTCGCCGCATCCTTGAAAGAGCTGGAACTGAAGATGGGGAATCTTGGCTACAGCTATGCCTTTCCATGCCCCCAGCACCAGAGCTCCGGGACCTGGCTTACACCCCTGCTGGAGACCAAGCGGTGTCAGCTGCCACCGCATCTTCATCCGCAGCCGCCGCAGCATCTGCATCCTCAGCCGCCTCTACTAGCATCCCTCCCCGCCCAGCGGACTCTGAAGCTGCGTTCACATGGGGAGCAGAGGTAGGCTCAGTCAGCATTCCCATTGGCGGCAGGGCAGAGGAGGCATCCATCGAGGTTCCTGCTCCTGTCGGTGACCCGGACGTACTGCCAGAGAAGAGGAGGAGGTCCCTTAGAAGCTCGTCCACGGCTTCAAGCAAACGGACATCAGCCAGCAAGAGCAGCCATAGAGGAGTGTCTGGCAAGGGACAGCTCTCATCGCGCCGCGGTACTCCTACAGTGCCCTCCAGTGGCCAGTCCTCTCTTCACATGTCTTTTTCTCCACAGGTTTCATCCCAGGTTATTCCTGCATCATTCACCCGCACAGAAAAATCCAGGCTGCTGGCTGGGAATGGCGGTAGCACAGGACAGGCTACCTCAAGCTCCAGCACTCATGCATCACTGGAGGCGCAGCAGATACCTGTGGTGTGCTCTCAGATGACTGCTACGGGTCCAGGTAATGACACTTTTACTCAGTTACAATTATTAACCTCTTTGACTGCTTCCCTGTCATCTATTATTGCAGGTATGACACCTAATATGTCGGTTAGTCAGAAGGTTGCTAGCTCTGCTGCTTCAGTATGGGCCAGCCCTGAGGTTGCACGGGGCAGTCAGGGGGGGGTGGCAGTGTGCCCACTAGTATGGCAAGTCCGTCACAGTCAGGGAATGGCTTGGATATCCCGCCTAATGTCCCAGAGATCTGTGCTAGGGAGGCCTTGCCATGTACGCTATCCCCATTGGGTTACCATTTGACTCCAAGTATAAAGGAAAAGATTGTTAAGGGGGAGTTTGTGGACTTGCTGTGGCTGCTCCCTTCCTCAAGAGAAGCTTTGTTTAAAAATGACAAAAAAGATGAGAAAGGGGATGAGGATAGGCGTAGGCCAGTGTCCAGGAGCTTCAATAACTGGCTACAAGCTTTTTTGATCTATTCCAGTATTATTTGTGAAAGGTACCCTGAGAAGAGCGTGGGATTGTTGCAGCATCTGGACATTGTTCTGGAAGCCTATAAAAATTTTGGGGGCGTTTCCTGGTTCGTCTATGACGAGTCATTCCGACAGAAATTGTCGGTGCACCCAAGTTTGACATGGGGCTCAAAGGATATTGGCTTATGGCTAAATCTTTTTCTGCCCCAGAGAGTGTTCAATCCCAAACCACAGCTGCAGGTCGCAGCACCAGTCAGTGCATACAGGAGGGGAATTTGTTTCTCATTCAATGACTCTCAGTGCAAATTCCCAGGCTCCTGCAGGCATAGACATGAATGTGCGTTTTGCGCAGGAGCGCATCCTGTTACCAAATGCTTTAAAAAAATGGCCGTGGCAAACCAGCCACAGCTTAGAGAACCCTTTTCAAAAGGCCCAGTCACCGGTGAAGTTGCTAAACATGTTCCCGTGGCTGCAAGTCTACACAGACAGGCGGATGGCCCTTCTTCTCTTTGAAGGGTTCAACGAGGGTTTCATGCTCCCTCCCTTTAAAGGTCAAGGTTGTGTGGTAGGAAAAAATTTTAAATCAGCTTTAGAGTTCCCTGAAGTGGTTAGGGAAAAAATTTGTAAAGAGCTTCAGGCTGGTAGGATCTCGGGCCCTTTTTTGCCCCCTCCTTTTCTAAACTTTAGAATTTCCCCCCTTGGGCTTGTTCCAAAGAAAGAGCATGGGTCATTCAGGTTAATCCACCATCTGTCAGCTCCTAAGGGGGATTTTTTGAATGATCAGATTAGTACTGAGTTGGCATTCGTACATTATTCTACGTTTGAGGATGCGTTAGTGAAGATTCGCTTGTTAGGGCAAGGAGCCTTTCTTGCTAAAGCTGATGTCCAATCTGCTTTTCGTTTATTACCCATTAATCCTGTATCTTTTAACTCATTAGGTTTCGTTTTTGATAATTGTTTTTTCTTTGATCGTTGTCTCCCCATGGGTTGCTCGCTCTCCTGCAATTACTTTGAGACCTTTGCCACTTTCCTGGAATGGGTAGTACAGGAGCACTCTGGCTCATCCTTTCTGTTGCACTATGTAGACGATTTCCTTTTTTTTTGGGTAGTTCTGTCGCTGATTGTTCAAACGTCCTAAATTCTTTTCTTGTGATTTGTGGATCCTTTAATATCCCTTTGGCACAAGAAAAAACCCTGGCTCCTACAACACGTTTAGTCTTTTTAGGGATCACTATTGATACCGAAGCAATGGAGTTTGAACTACCGGCGGCTAAAATTATTCAACTACAAGGTATCCTTTACACAATGATTAGACGACATAAGTCCATTTTGAAGGAGGTTCAAAAATTGCTCAGCCTGCTGGCATTTGCATCCAGAATCCTGCCTGTCGGGAGAATATTCTCTCGGAGGCTCTATTTAGCCATTTCTGGATTCAAATCCCCTTCCTCCCATATTAGAATCTCTTCGGAAATTAGGGAGGACCTGTTGGTATGGTCGCAATTCTTCGAGAAGTTTAACGGTAGAGCAATTTTTCAATCAGAATTTGTAACTGACCAAGATTTTTGTTTGTTCACGGACGCAGCGGGCTCGGTGGGGTTTTCAGCCTTGTGGAGAACCCACTGGTGCGCTTCGTTATGGCACCCTTGTTGGCGACAAAAAGGTCACCTGAAGAACATCATGATCTTAGAGCTGTTCCCCATCTTGGTGGCCTTAGAGATCTGGGGTGAGTATTTTGCTAATAAAAGGCTTCTCTTCAGTACTGACAATAAAGGGGTGCTTTTTGCGGTAAACTGCTTATCGTCCAAATCACCTCCTGTCATCTCCCTCATTCGCTACCTTGTATTTAAATGCTTGAGCTTAAATGTGTGGATCAAGGCTCGTTACCTACCAGGTAAGTTGAATGACATCGCAGACTCTCTCTCACGTTTGCAGATGGAGAGATTCAAGATGCTTTTCCCAGCCGCAGACGAGACAGGGATCCCGTGTCCGGCCCACCTATGGGAGCTAATTTAGACTTGGTTCGTACGAACATTCTGAAATCCATCTCTCCCGCTACTCTGGCAGCGTACTCCTCAGCCTGGCGGGTGTGGTTATCTCATCTAGGTTCCCTGGGTGAGCAGCAGTCTGCTTTTTCGGAACAGCTGGTTTTGTCCTTTTTGAATGGGTTACTGGCTAGAGAGGTGTCATGGTCCCAGGTTAATAAAACTTTGGCAGGAATTTTTTTTTTTGGGAAGCTAAACCATCACCCCCCATGTTCTTCTTTCTTCTCTCTACAACGGGCTCTAAAGGGTTATAAAAAAGGTTCATCTCATCCTGACAATAGAATGGCGGTGACGCCGGGTATCCTTGCCAAACTGTGTTCAGCGGTTGATTTGGTATGTTTTTCACGCTATGAGGCTGCCCTTTTTCGGGCGTTTTTTTCTCTATTATTTTTCGGAGCTTTTCGGATTTCAGAAATAGTGGCTCCTAATAAGAAGTCCGAGTCAGGCCTTCGTTTAACGCATGTTTCTTTAGACGGTTCGAAGCTTAACCTTTTTATCCCACGATCAAAGACGGACCAGTTTGGCAAGGGTGTTTGGTTGACGTTGCAGTCATTCCCTAACTCTCCCATCTGCCCTGTTAGCCTAGTGGGGCAGTTTCTACGGGTCAGAGGTTCATAAAACGGGTCATTATTTATTCATGAGAATGGCCTTCCTTTGTCCGTTTATCAGTTTAACTCGGTTCTGCACAAATGCTTGGTCTCGCTAAATATGGGCAAGTTGCCACTCTCATCCCACTCCTTTCGGATAGGGGCTGCTACGTAAGCCGCCAGGCTGGGGTTAGATGTGGTTAGTATTAAGCGCATCGGTCTGATGCTTACAAATTGTACCTACGTCCTCACTGTCTTTTTTAAATCTACAGGTCAGGCGTTATCCGTCTGGATCTTAGGTCATTCGTTTATATTCTGGGCCGAAAGGAGAGCTTTGCGAAGAGTCTATACCGGAAGCTTGAATTTTGATCCCACATTGGTGAACATTTGTTGGCATGGCAGGAGGGGTATGGTATGGAATAATTTGTTTGAAGAGTTAAGTTTTCTGTTTCGAACCCTGCCAGTTCCTGATGTTTTGATTATCCACCTTGGGGGGAACGATATAGGGCATACTAAGTCCCTTGATTTAATTTTTCAAATAAAATGGGATCTGCTTCAGTTCAGGCTGTCCTTCCCCGGAGTATGTTTGATTTTTCAGAGATTGCTCCGAGATTGGTATGGTTGAACTCCCCGCTTGAAAAGGTTAGAAAGAGAGTGAATAGGGCCCTAGCAAAGTTCTTGCCCACCATTGGGGGTCTGTCCTTCCGTCACATAGACTTAGAAGGGGGGTCAGTTGGCCTATTCAGACCAGACGGGGTGCATCTTTCAGACGTTGGGCTTGACATTTTCAATAATGATCTTCAGTCTATGGTGGAGTTGGCCGCGAGGCGGGGTGGTTGGGCCGGCCTTGTTCTTTAAAGGTTGAAAAACAAGTCCAGCTAGTGGGGTTAGTAGACGTTAATTCCAACCTGAGTCGTAGTGGCTGGGTTGATGAAAGTATGGTGGTTTAAGTAAAGAAGTGATGTATTGTATTTTAATATCTAGTAATGGTTATTGGTTAAATAAATATGATTAAAAAAAATAATAATAAATACCAGTAATAAAGGCCTGCGGCCAAGTTTAACCCACTTTTTTGTCTCGGAGGTCATTATTTATAATTATTCTGCATACAGTCCCATGTAAGTGAAGGGAGCTGTTTTAAGCTCCCCGAGCTCATGGGAATGTGGCAGAGGGGAAGTTTCTAGTCCCCCCCTCTCACACCTGGCAGATAATTAGGTATATTATTAAGGTAAGGGAGGCTAGGAACCAATAACAGGGCATAGGTCGGGTCACATGGCAAGAAAGAAAATTCTGGAAGTTTGGGAGAGGTATTTAAGGCAGAGCAGCAAGCTGCCTGTGACCTGAGGATCAGGCAACCCCATACCTTTGAACTCCCTGCCCCCCCTCCCTTGTCGCGGCCTTATATTATTACGTGGTACCCCCTCTTGGTTTTCCTTTGCTAACGAGAGGGGTTAGTAGACGTTAATTCCAACCTGAGTCGTAGTGGCTGGGTTGATGAAAGTATGGTGGTTTAAGTAAAGAAGTGATGTATTGTATTTTGATATCTAGTAATGGTTATTGGTTAAGTAAATATGATTAAAAAAAATAATAATAAATACCAGTAATAAAGGCCTGCGGCCAAGTTTAACCCACTTTTTTGTCTCGGAGGTCATTATTTATAATTATTCTGCATACAGTCCCATGGGTCTGCCACAGTCCTCTGTCAAAAAGCAGACAAAAACTGAATAGGCTCAGAAAAATGACATTCATCCCATCCCACTCCGGTTCAGCAGGGGATCTTCTAACATGGATCCCCCTGCTGAATGGAGTGAAATAACTGTGTATGAAAGGACCCTAAATGTATTGATCATCTTGATATGAAGTTTTCACCGTTGATTATGCATTTCTTTTTAACAGATATTCAGAGTTATACAGGTTGCATGTATTTGTAAAGGAATATGACCCTACTAAAGCCTCTCAAAAAAATCAAAATAATTCTTTGTTAAAATTCATGATTGCATTATCAAAAATAACAAGTAAATCCCCTACAACTATGCTATGCAATAAATCTTAAATTTTCATAAACCATTATATTATGAAAAGCATCTGTGGTTAAATAAATATAACATTATACCCACATACACAAACGGTGTTAAAGTTGAAATGTGCAATTAACATTGAATTCGATGTTGCAAAGTCCACATTGTATTTATTATTTGTAGCACATATTTAAACTTTATTACTTGTGTATGTGAATATAATACAGCATCTAGAATAGACATAGGTCCAAACTGATAGCTAGATAGACATTAAAGGAACACTTTTTTAAATAACAAACATGTTCTACTTATCTCCACTGTGCAGCTCGTTTTGCACAGAGTGGCCCTGAACCTGGTCTTCTGGGGTCCCTCGGCGGCTGTCTCGGCCCCCAGAGCAAGAACTCCTCACCTTCATGCGAGCGAGCGAGCATGGTGAGGAGTTCTTGCGGGCACGCTCCCGTGATACAGCCAGCGGCCATAGCCGCTCACTGTATCACTCGGCCCCGCCCCCCAGCGCGCCACGTCATTGGATGTGATTGACAGCAGCGCGAGCCACTGGCTGCGCTGCTTTCAATCAACCAAGGAATGAGCCGAGAAGCCTGGCCGAGAAGCAAGCATGTTCACGGAGCGGGACTTTCGAGGGGTCAGGTAAGTAAACGGGGGGGCTGGGGGGCCGCTAATCCACAGATGTTTTTTCACCTCAATGCATAGCATGCATTAAGGTGAAAAAACGTTCACGTTTACAACCCCTTTAAGACACACTTCAAAAAGGGTGTTTTGACTAGAGAGCACAATAAAATACAATTCTAACTGGTCCCTTTGTGTTAAGGTTGCTTATGCAATGCTACTTCAGAAAATCCCTCTATGCAATTATAGATCCAATGAATAGTACATACTATAAATCGTTCTGTTAGAAATTATGAAGATGCCCCCCACATGGTCACTTTGGGCTGTTCAAATTGCCCAGCTTCAGCTTTGCTTAGTAGCGGCTGTTCTAGATTCAAACTCCATGCATGAGCACAGTACACGCACAGAGTCTGAACAGCCCGGAGTGACCGATACTAAGCTATGCTGGAACTAGGAGGAAATATTGGACACATGCAGTTTAAACTAAGGTGACTAGATTTTTAAAATAAAATCCGGGGACATTTTTTTTTTTTTACTAGTAATGGCGACAATCAGCGACTCTTTGCCCATCGTCCGCCCACCTCACAGCCTGTCAAGTCTTAATCTCCACCAGGCCCCGGCTACTACTGGGAAGATCACTCCGCCAGGGAAGGCAAGGAGATAAGCAGCCAGGACTTGAGCCAAGGCAGAAGAACATGTAAGCGGGAGCAGAATGGGCATGCACCCGAAACTGAAGAAATAATCCCTCCGCTCCGACCAGCACATGATTATCAGAAAGGGGCACAGATAATGGAAACAAAATACACCTCCCTAAGCTAGTAGGAGTGGCAGAGCGGGGGGGGATTGTAATTCAGATTTTTTATTTTTTATTCTGTACTGACTGTATTTGAAATTGCCCCAGCCCCTGTTCAAATCCAATCCGGGGACAAAACTGGGGACAGACTTGGTCTGGGGACAGTGTCCTCAATCCGGGGACTGTCCCCTGAAACAGGGGATGTCTGGTCACCCTAGTTTAAACAACCCGGAGGGACCACTGGTAGGGCTTATTGTGGATTACAGCCCTGCCTGCAAACAGTACAATGGAGAGGAATTGGGGATCAGCACTTTTTCTAGAGAGGACCCCCCAACACCTGCATCTGTAATGGGAGGCCCTTCACCATTTCCAATAGAAGATGCTCTGGCATATACTTTTCATTGGATCTAGAAGTGCATAGAGGAGCTTTCTGGAAATCTAACTGAAAAGTGAAAGTACAATGTACACTTTAATAGAAAAGCCAACAGTATGTGCCACAGTACTGCTAGCAGAATAAGTGTAGGCATAGATAGCACATATCTCTCAAATAATTAAAGGTAAGGAAATGCCAGCACTACCACCAAGCAAGCTGATAATGCACCAGAATCCTCAAGGATAATTACCAATGATGACAGCTAAAAAAAAAAATAGAAAAACAAGTGATTCTTACTACCAGAGGTGCCCTTTGTCACCCCACTAGGAGGTCAGAATCAGCCTGATTATTGCAAACAATATCTGAAAAATCTTAACTCATTAAAGGGTCGTTATGCAGTGCTGTATTTGCCATAAGGCACTCCTGGGCCAAGGATAGAACAGCAGAGTTATGCCTCGAACACACGACTGATTTTCCCGTCGGAAAAAGTCAGATGTGAGCTTTTGGCCAGGAATCCCGACCGTGTGTATGCTCCATTTGACTTTTATCAACTGGAAAACTGCCGTAAAAAAATAAATAAGAGCAGGATCTCTTTTATCCGTCAGGAAAAAATCCTAGCGGGGAAACTGATGGGAAAAAACACACGCATGCTCGGAAACAAATCGACGCATGCTCGGAACCACAAAACTTTATTTTGTCGGCTCGTCATAGTCTTTTACGTCACTGCGTTCTTGGCAGTCAAAAGATCACCGGACTTTTGTGTGACCGTGTGTATGCAAGGCAGGCTTGAGAGGAATTCCTTCGGGAAAACCATAGTTTTTTTTCCGACGGGAAAACCGCTCGTGTGTACGTGGCATAAAAAGGGGGACCAAGGCTGAAAGTGTAATACTTGATAATTAATTTTTCTTATCTGAACGTTTCTGGCCAATAAATTGAAGAAAGAAGTGTGCTCAGGGGATGTTGAGAGGGGTCAGAAGACTCATATCTGGGATGGTTCTCATTTACCCAGGTCCAGAAAAATCTAGTAGTAGTTAATAGTCAATAGTCATATTCAATTGTATTTGTTCTGTAACGTTAAAGACATTTCGTAGTCTATCCAAGCTACTTATTATCTTCAGCACAACAGAACATGTCCAGTAGAAGGTGACTAACTACTACTAGATAGGGCTCATTATATATATACTAGATAGGGCTCATTATAATTCAAGAACCATGAAACAACCCCATCTTTCTCCTCTTTCTATGTCTGCAAAATTAAAAAGAAGCTATGTTGGTGGACTGACTTACCTAGTTAAAGCGGAGCTCCACCCTAAAGTGGTACTTCCGCTCATCGGAACCCTCCCCCCCTCCGGTGTCACATTTGGCACCTTTCAGAGGGGAGGGGGGTGCTAAGATAGGTATTTGCACCCACTTTCGTGAGTCCTCTCTGCGGGTATTCTGCGGGTAGTGCGTCACTTCTCGCAGAACACCCAATGTGTTCTGGGAAACACACGGCTCCCTGAACACAACGGTGACCAGTGAGGACTCGCGCATGCGCCGTAGGGAACCGGGCAGTGAAGCCGGAACGCTTCACTTCCTGATTTCCTCACCGAGGTGGGGGCAGCAGATGGACGAGCGATTGCTCGTCTTCTGCTGCAGACGTCGCTGGACTCCAGGACAGGTAAGTGTCCGTATATTTAAAGTCAGCAGCTGCAGTATGTGTAGCTGCTGGCTTTTAATATTTTTTTAATGGCGGAGCTCCGCTTTAATAAGTCTCTGCCACTGCATAAATTAGCCTATACCTAAGGTAAAACTGTTCACCTAAACTTTAAAAGATATGGAAACACTAAGACCGCATTCACACCTGAGCGTAGCGCTTCAAGCATTTTTACCGTAGTTTTTACCGTTGTTTTGTCACGCGAATTTGCGCCCGTCAAAACGCTCATTGTCGCCCAAGACGCTTGAATCAGGCGTTTCCATTACATTCTATGACTCCAAATCTGCCCGATTCGCGCGACAAAAAAGGGTCCGGAACTTGTTTGAGCTTCAGGCGTTCGGCTTCAAGCGTTTTTGAGTGGAGATGTGAACCATCTCCATAGAGAATAATGGATTTTTTCCCTTCTAGCGTTTTGTAGTTTCAGGCTTAGGGCTACAAAACGCTCAGGTGTGAATGCAGCCTTAGTAGCATCTATTATTAATGGCAGTTTTAATACATACTCTATAATATGCCTGCCACCCAAGTTGACTGACATGGCTGTCAGCTCCTATGTTAGGAAAAATGTAATCATGTTCTTGGAGGAAGGAGGTTTAATAAAAAGAGATACTATAGGAAAGGCTTTGTAAATGTTTATGTTTATTGTTCACGTTGGTGTATGGAAGTTTTGAGTTGGCTGCTGGTTGTTTTCAGAGCCGGTTCACACTACCGTCGCCCCAAGTCGCGTAACATGTCAAATTCCATTGAAGTGAATGAGAGTCGTCTTTATGTACACTACTGAAGTCGCTCTGACTTCAGAAAATGTTCCTGTACTACTTCAAGGCGACTTCTAGGTGACTTGTACCCATTGATTTCAATGGAAGTCGCCTGCGAAGTCGGATCCCTGTCTTAACTGAAGCAACTTTCCAGGAAGAGAAAATAGTTTTCTCAGGCAAACCCCTCCCTCCCACAGAGCTGATTACTCTTTGATTGGTCACTGGAAAAGTCCCCTGTCCTGGAGGCGACTTCAAGTCACTCCAAGTCGCACTGTGGTTCACGCTCAAGTCGTGTCCAAGTCACCTCGCAAAGTCGCGCACAAAGTTGTGTTGCCCCTGTGTGAACTGGCTCTAACTGTTTCTTGTTCATTGTGAGTTTTTTTTTTTTGTATCTTCATATAACCATTAACTTTCTGTGAATACAGTGCCTTAAAACATATGCATAACCCTTGAAATTTTCAACATTTTGTCATGTTACAACCAAAAACGTAAATGTATTTTATTGCCATTTTTCTATGATAGACCAACACAAAGTGGCACATTATTGTGAAGTGGAAGGAAAATTATAAATAGTTTTCAATTTTTTACAAATAAATATCTGAAAAGCGTGGCGTGCATTTGTATTCAGCTCCCTTTACTCTAATACCCCTAAGTAAAATCTAGTGAAACCAATTGCTTTCAGAAGTCACCTAATTAGTAAATAGAGTCCAGCTGTGTGCAATTTAATCTCAGTATAAATACAGTTGTTCTGTTAAGCCCCCATAGGTTTGTTAGAGAACCTTAGGGAAGAAACTGCATCATGAAGGCCAAGGAACACACCAGACAGGTCAGGGATACAGTTGTGGAGAAGTTTACAGCAGGGTTAGGTTATAAAAAAATATTCCAAGCTTTTAACGTCTCATGGAGCACTGCTCAATCTATCATCCAAAAATGGAAAGAGTATGGCACAACTGCAAACCTACCAAGACTTGGCCATCCACCTAAACTGACAGGCCAGGGAAGGAGAGCATTATTCAGAGAAGCAGCGAAGAGGACTTTATGGAAGAGTGGCAAGAGGAAAGCCATTGTTGAAAAATACCCATAAAAAGTCGTGTTTGCAGTTTGCGAGCAGCCATGTGGGGGACACAGCAAACATGTGTAAGAAAGTGCTCTGGTCAGATGGGATCAAAATTGTACTTTTTGGCCTAAAAACAAAACGTTATGTGTGGCACAAAACTAACACTGCACATCACCCTGAACACACCATCCCCACGTGAAACTTATGCTACGTTTCCACTGAGCGGAACGGTTCGGGTCGGTACGGTTTGGAACGGTTAGAATGGTCCGGTCTATTCTCGTGAGCGTTTCCACTGCAAGTCGGACCGCCAGGGGCCATACAGATTTTAGAAAAAATGCCTTGCGTGATGTCACAATAGTGCGACGAGAAACGTGACGCAGCGTCAGTCAGCGCCAGCTACACAACAAAAAGAATAATGGAGGTTATCCAGCAGCTTGTGTTTTTTCTACTGGCCTTTTGGTTCTTTGTAGTCCAAATACATGCCGCACTGTATGAGAGAAGGTTGCGAGCGGCAATGAGAAAAACAGCATTCAAGAAAAGAAATTTGCTAGCTTGGATGTTTAGCCGGGAGGAGAAGTACACCTTTGTGCGGCAAAGACAAAGACGGCAGCGCTATAGGGTAAGCACAACTGACCGACTTAACTCAGACCTACCTGACATACACACTACCTACCTTAAATACACATACACACTGACCCACCTACCTGACATGCAAACACACACTGACCCACCTACCTGACTTACACATACACACACTGACCCACCTACCTGACTTACACATACACACTGACCCACCTACCTGACATGCACACACACACAATGACCCACCAGACACATATGTTATATATGTATAATGTTTTTTTTTTTAGTGATATGTTACCATCTGTGTTTTTTTTTTTTAGATGCTTCTGCTTTTGGCAAATCAGCGCCGCCGACCAGTCATTTGGGCTTTCCCCCGTGCCAATGAGTGGTGGGATGTGACCGTCCCGGGATTCACCCACACACAGTGGGTGCAGAATTTTAGAATGTCTGAAGAAACCTTCTCATACCTTTGTACCAAGCTACGTCCAGCGATGGAGAAGCAAAGCACCAACTTCAGAGCCAGTTTGCCAGTGAGGAAAAGAGTTGCCATTGCACTGTGGAAGCTGGCTACCAACAGTGAATATAGAAGTATTGGTCATCTTTTCGGTGTCAGTAAATCTTCAGTGTGCCGGTGTGTGCAGGACTTCTGTAAGGCTGTCTGCACATTGCTAGCTCCTGAAATTGTGCATTTTCCGGACAGGGAAAAGCTTAAAGACATGGCTGAGTACTTTGAGAACAGGTGGGGCCTTCCACAGTGTGTTGGTGCTATTGATGGCTCACACATACCAATAATAGCACCACAAGAATACCACACTGACTATTTCAACCGGAAAGGCTGGCATTCTATCATCCTCCAGGGAGTAGTGGATGGCAAGGGACTATTCTGGAATGTGAATGTAGGAAAGCCTGGGAGTTTGCATGATGCTCGTGTTCTAGGATTGTCCACATTTTGGGACTGGGTTGGCCAGGGAGGACTGTACCCTGGTTCCACTAAGAACATTTGTGGGGTCAATGTTGGGTATTATGTTCTTGGGGACTCTGCCTACCCTTTACAAAATTGGCTCCTGAAACCATTTCCTGACAATGGCCGCCTGACAACAGAACAGCAAACCTACAACAAAAAAACATCCAGGGCACGTGTCGTAGTGGAAAATGCTTTTGGAAGACTGAAGGGTAGATGGAGGTGTCTTATGAAGAGGAATGACAGTGACATTAAACTTGCCAAATCCATGGTGCTTACCTGCTGTGCTCTTCACAATCTTTGTGAAAGTCATGGAGAAGACTTTGACCAGGATTGGAATACATCTTCAAAAGAGCCAGTACCAGTAATAGCATCCCATGATATGGAAGAAGAGTGCAGTGAAATACGCCAGGCTCTGATGCTGCACCTCAATGTTTAAATTTTTACCATGATTTATTAAAAATTTTAATACCTTTTTGCTATATTGTTAATAATGTTTTATAATAAAAAATACATACTCAAAAAATTCGCTCATGGTTTTTATTTCACAAAAAACTCATCGTTCCATATATTCTGTTAAAGAAAACTAAGATTTTTTTTTATAAAAAAAGAATAAAAAAATAAAGGGTACAGGTCCTTTGCTACATGAAAGGCACTACGGTCTGGGTGGTGACCTGGGTTCACGACTGGCTGAAAGGACTTGAACAAGCTGACCTAGGACACCGAGGAAGGCCTGGTTGAAGGTAGACAGCTGCTCCATCTGCTGACGGGCGATTTCTGCCTCCTGGCGCATAGCTTCCTGTGCATCCTGACGCAGTGCCTGAAACCGCCTTTCAGATTCGTTCTCAATTCTTTCCAGCTGCCTTTCTTCTGCTGCCCTCATATCCTCCATGACTGTGCGCAGATCCAACTGCAAACGTCTCCTATGACCTATAATATACAAAATATCAAACTAGTGTTTTTGGTAACATCTGTCAAAACAATACTGTAACCCCCTTTCTCATCTGCCACACCAGACTACATCACATTTATCTACTGCCCCACAACTGTAACCCCTGCACATCTGCCCTACTGCTCTTCTGCCCCACTGCTGAACCCCCTTCTCACCTCTTACACCTCTGTACCCCCTGCACATCTGCCCCACTGCTGAACCCCCTTCTCACCTCTTACACCTCTGTACCCCCTGCACATCTGCCCCACTGCTGAACCCCCTTTTCACCTCTTACACCTCTGTACCCCCTGCACATCTGCCCCACTGCTGAACCCCCTTCTCACCTCTTACACCTCTGTACCCACTGCTCTTCTACCCCACTGATTAGTTATTTTAAGAAAATGCACACATTTCACTATTATCATCATGTCTTACCATTGTGCCGGGGTGCATTGGGCGTACTCTGTGGTTGGGTACTCTGTAGGCTAATCTGTGGTTGGGTACTCTGTGGTTGGCTCGATGAGATACTACTGGTGCTGCTGAAAGACGTTGAAGGTCCATCATCTGACAAGTTTGACGCATCATTGGAGAGTCCATCAGCTGTTTCTGAAAAAAACATTTGGTTATATATATTTTTTTTACAGGTTAGCATAGCGAAATCCTATGGCATCAAAAAAAATTAAAACTTACCAAAGGGGTCAACCATGGATTCCAGAATTGCAGTTGCAGAGTCCAGACCATCCTCCCTGCCTTGGTTTGCCGGCCTATGTCCGTAAATGGCGTCCATGTCGTCGTACCACCTCCAAGTACTCCGACTGTTTCCACTACGGCTGTTGTCGTCCTTAATTTTTTTATATTGTCCTTTAAGCTTCTTAAGCTTTGCCCTGCACTGCCCCGATGTCCGTTCAAATCCCTCGGCTGCCATTCGTTGAGAAATATCTTTGTACACCTTTTCGTTTCTCACTGATCCATCAAGCTCACTCTGAATAACGCTATCCCCAATAATCCTTAGGAAAGTAGATAGTTCCTCAGATGACCAGACCCTGCTGTTGTTTGCAGGCATCCTTCTCCTTTATATTGAGGGCGACAAGGTGCTTGTTTGGCGCTTTGCTTTGACGTCAGCATTGACGATTTTCTGTCCACCAATCAGTGGAATGTATCGTGTGACGCCAGTAGCTCCGCCCTAACCGTACCGTTCCATTTTCTATGGCCCCACGTCTGAAGCAGGACCCTGAATGGTGCGGTACGGTTCAGTTTAATGGCACGCTTTCATAATGGAAACACCCAAAATAGCGTACCGTACCGAACCGATCCGCGCAGTGGAAACGAGGCAATAGTGATGGCAGCATCATGTTGTGGGGATGCTTTTCTTCAGCAGGGACAGGGAAGTTGGTCAGCATTAATGGGAAGATGGATGGAGCCAAATTCAGGGCAATCTTAGAAGAAAACCTGTTAAGCCCTGTACACACGATCGGTTTTACAGATGAAAACAGTCCGATGGACTTTTTTCATCGGACAAACCGATCGTGTATGGGCCCCATCGTTTTTTTTTTCCATCGGTGTAAAAAAATAGAACATGTTTTAAATTTATCCAATGGAAAAAAAAACAATAGCAAATTACTATCGTCTGTGGGGAACTCCATCGGAGAAAAAACCCACGCATGCTCAGAATCAAGTCAACGCATGCTCAGAAGCATTGAACTTAATTTTTCTCGGCTTGTCGGAGTGTTTTACGTCACAGCGTTTGGAACGGTTGGTTTTTTGACTGATGGTGTGTAGGCAAGACTGATGGAAGTCAGCTTCATCGGATTTCCGATGGAAAAATCCATCGGTTAAAAATCCATAGGAAATCCGATCGTGTGTACAGGGCTTTACAGTCTGCAAAAGACTTGAGACTGGGGCAGAGGTTCACCTTCCAGAAGGACAACAACCCTAAACATACAGCCAGATCTACAATGAAATCTGTGGCAAGACTTGAAAATTACTGTTCACAGATGCTCTCCATCCAATATGACAGAACTTGGGCTATATTGCAAAGAAGAATGTAATTGCAGCGAAAGGTAGTTCTACAAAGTATTGACTCGGGGGGGCTGAATTCAAATGCATGCCACACTTTTCACATATTTATTTGTAAAAAAAAATTGAAAACCATTTATCATTTTCCATCTACTTTCACACTTTGTGTTAGTCTATCACATAAAATCACAATAAAATAAATTTACGTTTTGGCTGTAACATGACAAAATTTGGAAAATTTCAAGGGGTGTGAATACTTTTTCAAGGCACTGTATAAATTAGATTATACTTTCTCCAAAAATACATTCTAGTTTCCACCAAAATAATTGAAGGATACAAGGAACAGAGTAAAGGGCATCATTATGTAAATATTAATAGTTTTTCCTTTTTTTTATATATTTCCAGTACCATAGTAGCCTATTCCCCTAACATGTGGATTTTGATTTCATGTATTAGTAGGAATATAAGTCTGATAAGCAGGATAGCAATATTACTGATAATTCTGCAGTACAAAGAGCTATACTATTTGAAATCAGTACAGAACATTGAATTCTGCGATCTGGAAACTGGTCACAGTTTGCAAATTGTCATCATCCAGACTACATTTCTTCAAACAATATTGGCATCAGGCTAGAAGCAATCAAACAGCATTTCCTTTTGATGTCAGCATTTTGAGTCAACCCACTCGGCTGAATTCTGATTACTTCTGTATTCAAAAAATAAATAAAAAATACAAATACAATATATTTTCAGATCATTGCTTGGAGCCAAACGACTACATGTAATAAGTGCAACATTGACTCATTGGTTTTAGACTTGCAGCTCTAAAAATAAATAATTGCTTTTGGCTTTGAGGATAGCCTGAATAGAAGGACAGATAATTTGGTGTTCAAGAAGAACAATCAAAGAAAGAAAGAAAGAAAAAACAGAGAATGCAACTGATCATCAAACCAAAATAAAATTCAACAACACTTAATATCGGCAAAAATTGCAAAGCAGGGTACAATGGAAACAGAGGATAAAATGCATTTTTTACTGCTTTGCTGTGTTTAGGCTGAGAATATAAGCATGTTTTTGTTTTGTTTTCACCTATGTTGCTTGTATTGGTCCAGCAACACACCAGCACCTTTGCAGCCATTGTGCTACATGCTGGGTGTTTGGTGTGCTCCTGTACCTTTAAGGAGGGGTGGCTCCCCTTCAGTCCACCTGCCCTCATCTAACCATCAGAATGCATATGCCTCCATTGTGGGGACACTCATAGTTAGTGTAGGACCACAGACTCCAGGGGGCCTTGGCATGGCTCTGTGGCTCACGCATGCGTTTGCAAATGCGTGCGGACAAACCCCTGTTTTTAACGCATACTGTTAGACAGGTTATTTGGTTGTCAGCAAGCTGGTCGGTAAGTAGGCTTGGTTTTTCCCTGGGCATTCCCCAGGCCTTGTTGTTACCTGAGAATATAAGCTGCAGTGGTTAGGTGTCGTAAAGAGGGTTCTGAGTAACACCGAATAACACATAATAATACCATTCCAACCAACCAGCTTGATATTGTCTTAAAGGTATTAAATACTTTGTTTTCCTTCTTGATTTTTTTTAATTTTCAGAGCTAAAAAGTAAACATTATTAATTTATAGTCAGGCAAATATTAAATATTTTAAATGTAGCACACGGATCCTTTTCCCCCTCTTACCTTCTCAAGCAGGGAAGACACACCATGCCACAAGCCACATACCTGTGTCCTCTAGATTATAAAGGTCAGGCGGTGTTACATACTTGGGTCCCGCAGCGAGTCGCTTCCTTCTTCTGGTTCTCCCCTCTATGTTTATAGAGGCGAGTCTTTATCTTTCCCAAATGAGGTCAATGTCCACACAACATATCAACTCCAACGTGAGTTTTTTTTATCTTGCTTTCAGGAACCAGAGAGTTAAAGTGAGAAAAGGTTAGCAGATAGAAGTGGACTGAGGCACACTCCTGGCCCCGTCGCCACCCGGTCCTGAGCAGGCACAGCTCACCCGGACAATCACCCAATAGCACTAGCAGCCGGCATGATGCTGGAACAATGACTCAGTCCCCTCCAAGGACCAAGTCAAGGAGATCCCTCCTGAACTTTCAACACTCCGCAGAGGCAGTCTGCGAAGTGAGGAATCCTTCCCTCCGACAGGTCACTAGGCCTTTCCCGAGTCAGCAATACTTTATTACTCGCCCTCTTGTTATGGGATCAATCCTCCCCTGGTTTCCTCTGTGTCAGAGTGGTTACCCTCACGCGGGTTCCCTGGGACTCCTCTTCGGTTGTAGACCCAGTCAAAGGTACTCGGCCTACCTGGAACTCTGTAGCCCTGGGCTGAAGGTGCCCGAAACTCCTCGATCAAGATGGGGCACACCCCCCTCTGAAGGGTAGCTCCCTCCGGGCATGGACCCCGGGAATTGCTCGGCTTGCAATGGCGTCTGCCCCTTATATATCCTCTCCCGGCATGCACAGCAGGCCAGAACCACCCACCAACGGCAGCCGAGAGAGGACATCCAATACCTACTCAATCACCTGTGGTTCAACCCTGGGTATAGGTGACAGCACCACCTATACGCCCAAAGGGGAACTGCACGCCAAGTGACACAGCAGTAAGGCAGAGTCCAAATAATTAAGAGACCCGAGCCAACTATTGCTCTGGTCACCCCTAAATTTAGGTATAGCGGGGTTAAATTTGGGGACCCCGCTACATATACATTTAGGAGAGGTACCAACTATGAGCTTACCAAGTAAACTAGGCACCAGAATATTTTTTATTACTTTTTTATATTTTTTATATTTTATTACTATGCTGTAAATAGCCTCCTGTATAACAGCCTATTAGATTACATAACAGTGCGTTAATCTGGGGAGAAACAAACCTCTACCTAACTGCTAGGAAGGCACACCCCTCCTCCTCCTCACACACAACTATGAAACTGCCCATCTGTATCTTCCATGTGCACCAGCAATCAAAAGGACAGAGCTAGTACAGGACTTTCTTATAAGAAATCCCACCTCTGCAGGCATTGTATCATGGAAGCACCCCACATGAAATGTTTATATGTAAAATATTATAAAATACTGTTTTATAAACTGATAAACCACATATTGATTAAAAAAAAACGCATTATAGCTTCCCGATAAAAAAAGACAAACTTTAAAATGACTAGCTATAATTACTTAACCCCTTTACTTTTTCCTTTAGAATGAGGGAGCAACTAATAGGGCTAGTTATTAGCAGCCTGATCTTTCCACAATCCAACAGCCCGATGATGCTCAGGCTGTTTAGTGGTACCCATAGGGGATGATAATTAGATAAGGGAAGGATGGTGTTATTCACACATGTGTCACTTCAGTCTGTCGGACAAGTCATGCAAGAAACAGAGACATTTCCAAGCACTACAGACAAACAGCAGATGTACCCATGTACCATTCTCATAGAGACATCTGCCAGTCTGTGCCAATAATAATGTAAGCCAAGTATTCACCTTACAAAGTAAGCATTACATTTTAAATAATATACACTATTTAAAAAAAATATAAAGTGTGTTCCCTGCAAAGGTTGTGATATAAGGAACAAAAGTATATTTAATAGTTTTTAGTTAAATATGTAGGTGGGATCAACTCAATATAAGCAATCTTTTTCAAGTACCGTATATACTCGAGTATAAGCCAAGTTTTTCAGCCCTTTTTTTAGGGCTGAAAATACACCCCTCAGCTTATACTCGAGTCAGTGTACCTGAAAATCTTCTTAGACTGCGGGCGGTGTCCATTGTTGTTTAAATATCGCGGCTTCCTCCTGGTCTTGTTCCGTGATAGGCGTTTCCAGCAAACACTGTGTTGAGTGTTCCACCTATCACGGAGGTCCTCTCATTCTCGGACTCCGTTTCCCAGCAGGCACTGTGTTCAGTGTTCCGCCTATCATGGACATTCTCTTGTCCGAGGATGAAAAGAAGTCCATGATAGGCGGAACACTAAACACAGTGCCTGCTGGGAAAAGGAGTCTGAGAATGAGAGGACCTCCGTGATAGGCGGAACACTCAACACAGTGTTTGCTGGAAACGCCTATCACAAAACAAGACCAGGAGAAAGCCGCGATATTTAAACAATGGGCGCCGCTCGCAGTCTAAGAAGATTTTCAGGTACACTGACTCGGGCACAGGGAGGCTGCAATGGACACAGTGAGGTTGGGCACAGTAAGCTGGCAATGGGCACAGTAAGGTTGGGCACAGTAAGCTGGCAATGGGCACAGTAAGGTTGGGCACAGTGAGGTGGCAATGGGCACAGTAAGCTGGCAATTGGCACAGTGAGGTGGTAATGGGCACAGTAAGCTGGCAATGGGCACAGTAAGATTGGGCACAGTAAGCTGGCAATGGGCACAGTGAGGTGGCAATAGGCACAGTAAGCTGGCAATGGGCACAGTAAGGTTGGGCACAGTAAGCTGGCAATGGGCACAGTGAGGTGGCAATGGGCACAGTGAGGTTGCAATGGGCACAGTGAGGTTGGGCACAGTGAGGTGGCAATGGGCACAGTGGGCTGGCAATGGGCACAGTGAGGTTGCAATGGGCACAGTGAGGTTGGGCACAGTGAGGCGTGCAAATGGGCATTGTTGACCCTCTTTTTTGCTTACAGTAGCTGCTGCATTTCCCCCTCTAGGCTTATACTCGAGTCAATAAGTTTTCCCAGTTTACCGTATATACTCGAGTATATACGGTATATTAATGTGATATAATCCTTGTTTCGGTATATAGTTTGTGTGTATCTTATGTGCATGGGGCAGCTTTTTGTGAAGGAATGTAGTAAGTTTGAGTTGAGTAAACCACTATTAGCTATAAGCCAGGAGTGAGGGAAAGTGCAGTTGGGCCGGTGGCATGGTGCAGTCAGGGAAAACAATCACGTAGTTGCAGCCAAACCTTTCAAGATAGGAATGCCCACTGTGTTATTCTGAAGTCAGGGGCCAAAATGATTGCCAAATATATGGATTTAAAAGCCTGGTCTATGCGACACCCCACATGGAAGATGAATCTATTCCACAAAGAGAGAAGGTGTTTGCTCAGGTAGGGAAGGGGAGTCAGAGGAGGGCTTTGAGACAGAGAAAACCAGGGAAGGACCCATAGGGTGCACATCTCAGAGGATCTTACCTGGACAACCAACATCACGTCACTAACCAAGAAGGCACAACACTTATAACCTATATTTTCTCCGCCGCCTCAAAAAAGCCAGTCTACCTCCAACCATTCTTACTACATTCTATAGGGGAACCATTGAAAGCGTGCTGACCAGTTGTATCATTGTCTGGTATGGGAACTGCAGTTCTGCTGACCGCAAGACCCTGCAGCGGCTAGTGAAGATGGCTGAAAACATTATTGGTGTCTCTCTCCCCTCCATCCTGGACATTTTCCATACACGATGCTCCAGCAAAGCTACCAGTATCCTGAGGGATCCTACCCATCCCTCTCACAGTCTCTTCCAGCTCTTGCCATCAGGTACCAGAGTATCAAAACCATGACTGTCAGACTGCTCAACAGTTTTTTCCCCCAGGCTGTGAGAGCCACTCCAATCCTCTTTGAAACCTCTTCTACAACCTATAAATTGTGACCAGGAACCACTTCCCCTCTTTTTTACTCTTGAATATGCACTAGACACTTTTATAAACACTTGCTGCTACAAAGACTTTTGGAAATATACAGTATATGTACAGTTATGTAGTTCCCAGATGTGTATAGGTTTAGAATATATACTGTGTTTTTATTTTTTGTATATTTATTTATAATTATGTTTAGTTTGTATGTAGCACCGTGGCCCTGTGAGATATGACATTTCGTTCTACTGTATGTCTGTACGTGTAGCAGAATGACAATAAAGCTTGATTTGACTTGACTTGACTTGATAAGTCCAAAGAGGATAAAACCTGTTCCAGCTGAACCACCCTCTTGTCTGAACTATAGTGGAACCAATCAGATAGTCTGGTCAAAATAGCCGCTTTATGGTAAAGTTCAAAGTATGGAAAGCCTAGACCCCATTTGGGGTGGTTAGAGCCAACATTTTCAGTTGTGAGATATGCTGTCCCCAAATGAATTGAAGAATCCATGTCCGCAGCTAAGAAAGAAAACTTTTAGGAAGAATTATGGGGATTGCATTGAAAATACAGAGGATGCGTGGGAGGATATCCATTTTCAATGTATTAATGCAACCAAACTATAAAATACTTGAAGGCCTACACTGGTCCAAATGTTTGGAGGCTTCGGATTTGAAAGTATTTGAAAGTATTTTCTTTGAAATAAAATTGAAATTCAACCATAACGTTGGTGAGAGTAACAGTTGGCTGAGTGAAAAAATAAGGAAGAGATCATCGGGGAAGAGCGCCAGTTTGTGGGTATCAGTGCTGACTTGAACGCCTTTGATGGCATCATTTGTTCGCAGGGCCACCGCAAGATTTTCCATAAATAGGAAATAAAACAAGGGAGAGAGAGGACACCCCTGGTGGGTGCCATTATTGATTGAAAAGGGATCAGAGAGAGTGCCATTCGCATGTATCCTAGCCAAGGGGTTGTAAAGTGCCATGATTTTCTGTAGGAGAGTATTTCCCAGGCCAATTTGACACAGAGAGGCCACTAAGAACGGCCAACTCAATCGATTGAATGCCATCTCTGTGTCTGTGGGCATGAGCGTGGCCTATAATGTTCAGCACTTTGGAGGTGTTATCCTTTGCTTTCCTTGCTGTAATGAAACCTACTTGATTGCTGTGGATTACAGATGGCAGGTGAGGTTGTATGCAATGTAGGCAATTATCTTATCCGTTTGCAAATATTTTCGCATCCATCATAATGGGCAAAATAGGCTGATAGCTTTCGCAATTCATCGGGTCTTTCCCTGGTTTAGGGATAAGATTAATCTGTGCCTCAAGGGTCTGGAGTGGGAATCGGCACTGTGCTGAGATGGCATTGAACGATTGTAGAAGATGTAAGGCTAACTGATCTTGAAGTGTCTTATGGAACCTGGAATAGTAACCTTTGGGGCTGGGGCTTTTATTGAGTGACAGGGAAGATATCATGTGTAGGAGCTCCTTTTCAGAAAAAGGCACCTCCAACTGGTCTATTGTTTCTGAGGGTAGGGCAGGAAGGGCCATTGTTTCAACATAGGCTTTAATTTGAGCTAGAAGTTGGGCATAGGTGAGATTAGCATATTTTCCTTTTGATATTGTATAATGTGGAAGAAATTTCACTGGGTTTGCAAGTGATAATATTGGGGGCAGTCCAAGTAGAAGTGATGAAGTTAGAGGCGGTTTTACGATGCAGCTGATGGGCCAACAAAGAACTGCACTTATTCTCCAGCATGTAAGAGGTATGGTGCAGATGATCTCTCACTGCAATGAACCATCAGTCTATAAGTTGTTGTAGTCGGGTTCTAGCATTAGAAAGGAGCAAGATTTCCTTAGAACCAAATTGTTTTCCTTAGTGGATTCACATTTAAGGCGTGTGCCATAGGAGATGAAAAAGCCCCATAGGAAGCATTTCAGTGCTTCTCAGTGAGTGGGGGAGGGTGTCCTGTGCTGAGCATGAACAGTCTTAAATTACGCTATGGATTGAGTAACGGGAGGGCCCGTGGAGCCCAGAATCCCTTAGAAAGTATGAGATACCCTTGCTTCAGCTCCCCATGCACATCTTATGTCTAAATCACCCTATGTCTATTAGGGGCATAGGGTGACTGAGAAATCATATCTTGGACTACTTTAAAATGGTAATATTTATCCACAATATTCCCCAGGATATCTGTAAAAGACTATTTACTGTGTGTTTGATTCTGAACTCAACATGTTAGTTGAAAGATACTAATGTCATCACCCCCAGCCACCTGTCTGCCTCTTGTAATTAGGGATGATCTTCGTGTTCGAGTCGAACATACGTTCGACTCGAACATACGTTCGACTCGAACATCGGCTGTTCGATCGTTCGACGAAGATCGAACGATTTGGGCCGTTCGCGCCAAATTCGAGTGACGCGAACGGCCCACAATGCACTACGCCATCGCAGTGTCATCCAGGCGCTGTGATTGGCCAAGCATGCACTGTGACCCCGCATGCTTGGCCAATCACAGCGCCGGCAGCGAGGAGAGCAATGATTGGCCACAGGCAGGATGCCTGTGGCCAATTATTGCTGAGGGGGTTTAGTACACGCCCCACACTATAAAAGGCCGCCAGCGCGGCGGCCTTGTGTAGTGTGTTCCGGACCGGAGTAGGGAAAGAGAAGCATAGGCAGGGACAGTGTCATTATTTTTCCTTTACATAATCCTGGATTCCTTGTGTTTAGGGACAGATAAGGATAGGTAGGGAGAGTGTCAGTGACAGTGTGCTATTCTGTGCTAATCCTTGTTTGTAGGGACAGAGAGGTACAGTGAGGGAAAGTGTCAGTGTGCTATTCTGTTCTAAACCAATCTTGCTGAACCATATTTTCAATCCTTGAGTTTAGGGACAGAGAGGTACAGTGAGGGAAAGTGTCAGTGTGCTATTTTGTGCTAAATCTTGTTTGTAGGGACAGAGAGGTACAGTGAGGGAAAGTGTCAGTGTGCTATTTTGTGCTAAATCTTGTTTGTAGGGACAGAGAGGTACAGTGAGGGAAAGTGTCAGTGTGCTATTCTGTTCGAAACCAATTTTGCTGTTCCATATTTTCAATCCTTGAGTTTAGGGACAAAGAAGGACACTCGTAGAAATTATCAGTGTGCTATTCTGTGCTAAATCTTGTTTGTAGGGAGGGACAGAGTAGGACAGTGAGGGAAAGTGTCAGTGTGCTATTCTGTTCTAAAACTATTTTGCTGAACCATATTTTCAATCCTTGAGTTGAGGGACAGAGAGGTACAGTGAGTGAAACTGACAGTGTGCTGTTCTGTTCTAAACCAAATTTGCTGTTCCATATTTTCAATCCTTGAGTTGAGGGACAGAGAGGTACAGTGAGGGAAAGTGTCAGTGTGCTATTCTGTTCTAAAACTATTTTGCTGAACCATATTTTCAATCCTTGAGTTGAGGGACAGAGAGGTACAGTGAGTGAAACTGACAGTGTGCTATTCTGTTCTAAACCAATTTTGCTCTTCCATATTTTCAATCCTTGAGTTGAGGGACAGAGAGGTACAGTGAGGGAAAGTGTCAGTGTGCTATTCTGTTCTAAAATTATTTTGCTGAACCATATTTTCAATCCTTGAGTTGAGGGACAGAGAGGTACAGTGAGTGAAACTGACAGTGTGCTGTTCTGTTCTAAACCAAATTTGCTGTTCCATATTTTCAATCCTTGAGTTGAGGGACAGAGAGGAACAGTGAGGGAAAGTGTCAGTGTGCTATTCTGTTCTAAAACTTTTTTGCTGAACCATATTTTCAATCCTTGAGTTGAGGGACAGAGAGGTACAGTGAGTGAAACTGACAGTGTGCTGTTCTGTTCTAAACCAAATTTGCTGTTCCATATTTTCAATCCTTGAGTTGAGGGACAGAGAGGTACAGTGAGGGAAAGTGTCAGTGTGCTTTTCTGTTCTAAAACTATTTTGCTGAACCATATTTTCAATCCTTGAGTTGAGGGACAGAGAGGTACAGTGAGTGAAACTGACAGTGTGCTGTTCTGTTCTAAACCAAATTTGCTGTTCCATATTTTCAATCCTTGAGCTGAGGGACAGAGAGGTACAGTGAGGGAAAGTGTCAGTGTGCTATTCTGTTCTAAAACTATTTTGCTGAACCATATTTTCAATCCTTGAGTTGAGGGACAGAGAGGTACAGTGAGTGAAACTGACAGTGTGCTGTTCTGTTCTAAACCAAATTTGCTGTTCCATATTTTCAATCCTTGAGTTGAGGGACAGAGAGGTACAGTGAGGGAAAGTGTCAGTGTGCTATTCTGTTCTAAAATTATTTTGCTGAACCATATTTTCAATCCTTGAGTTGAGGGACAGAGAGGTACAGTGAGTGAAACTGACAGTGTGCTGTTCTGTTCTAAACCAAATTTGCTGTTCCATATTTTCAATCCTTGAGTTGAGGGACAGAGAGGTACAGTGAGGGAAAGTGTCAGTGTGCTATTCTGTTCTAAAATTATTTTGCTGAACCATATTTTCAATCCTTGAGTTGAGGGACAGAGAGGTACAGTTAGTGAAACTGACAGTGTGCTGTTCTGTTCTAAACCAAATTTGCTGTTCCATATTTTCAATCCTTGAGTTGAGGGACAGAGAGGTACAGTGAGGGAAAGTGTCAGTGTGCTATTCTGTTCTAAAATTATTTTGCTGAACCATATTTTCAATCCTTGAGTTGAGGGACAGAGAGGTACAGTGAGTGAAACTGACAGTGTGCTGTTCTGTTCTAAACCAAATTTGCTGTTCCATATTTTCAATCCTTGAGTTGAGGGACAGAGAGGTACAGTGAGGGAAAGTGTCAGTGTGCTATTCTGTTCTAAAATTATTTTGCTGAACCATATTTTCAATCCTTGAGTTGAGGGACAGTGAGGTATAGTTAGTGAAACTGACAGTGTGCTGTTCTGTTCTAAACCAAATTTGCTGTTCCATATTTTCAATCCTTGAGTTGAGGGACAGAGAGGTACAGTGAGGGAAAGTGTCAGTGTGCTATTCTGTTCTAAAATTATTTTGCTGAACCATATTTTCAATCCTTGAGTTGAGGGACAGAGAGGTACAGTTAGTGAAACTGACAGTGTGCTGTTCTGTTCTAAACCAAATTTGCTGTTCCATATTTTCAATCCTTGAGTTGAGGGACAGAGAGGTACAGTAAGGGAAAGTGTCAGTGTGCTATTCTGTTCTAAAATTATTTTGCTGAACCATATTTTCAATCCTTGAGTTGAGGGACAGAGAGGTACAGTGAGTGAAACTGACAGTGTGCTGTTCTGTTCTAAACCAAATTTGCTGTTCCATATTTTCAATCCTTGAGTTGAGGGACAGAGAGGTACAGTGAGGGAAAGTGTCAGTGTGCTATTCTGTTCTAAAATTATTTTGCTGAACCATATTTTCAATCCTTGAGTTGAGGGACAGAGAGGTACAGTGAGTGAAACTGACAGTGTGCTGTTCTGTTCTAAACCAAATTTGCTGTTCCATATTTTCAATCCTTGAGTTGAGGGACAGAGAGGTACAGTGAGGGAAAGTGTCAGTGTGCTATTCTGTTCTAAAATTATTTTGCTGAACCATATTTTCAATCCTTGAGTTGAGGGACAGAGAGGTACAGTTAGTGAAACTGACAGTGTGCTGTTCTGTTCTAAACCAAATTTGCTGTTCCATATTTTCAATCCTTGAGTTGAGGGACAGAGAGGTACAGTGAGGGAAAGTGTCAGTGTGCTATTCTGTTCTAAAATTATTTTGCTGAACCATATTTTCAATCCTTGAGTTGAGGGACAGAGAGGTACAGTGAGGGAAACTGACAGTGTGCTGTTCTGTTCTAAACCAAATTTGCTGTTCCATATTTTCAATCCTTGAGTTGAGGGACAGAGAGGTACAGTGAGGGAAAGTGTCAGTGTGCTATTCTGTTCTAAAATTATTTTGCTGAACCATATTTTCAATCCTTGAGTTGAGGGACAGAGAGGTACAGTTAGTGAAACTGACAGTGTGCTGTTCTGTTCTAAACCAAATTTGCTGTTCCATATTTTCAATCCTTGAGTTGAGGGACAGAGAGGTACAGTGAGGGAAAGTGTCAGTGTGCTATTCTGTTCTAAAATTATTTTGCTGAACCATATTTTCAATCCTTGAGTTGAGGGACAGAGAGGTACAGTTAGTGAAACTGACAGTGTGCTGTTCTGTTCTAAACCAAATTTGCTGTTCCATATTTTCAATCCTTGAGTTGAGGGACAGAGAGGTACAGTGAGGGAAAGTGTCAGTGTGCTATTCTGTTCTAAAATTATTTTGCTGAACCATATTTTCAATCCTTGAGTTGAGGGACAGAGAGGTACAGTTAGTGAAACTGACAGTGTGCTGTTCTGTTCTAAACCAAATTTGCTGTTCCATATTTTCAATCCTTGAGTTGAGGGACAGAGAGGTACAGTGAGGGAAAGTGTCAGTGTGCTATTCTGTTCTAAAATTATTTTGCTGAACCATATTTTCAATCCTTGAGTTGAGGGACAGAGAGGTACAGTGAGTGAAACTGACAGTGTGCTGTTCTGTTCTAAACCAAATTTGCTGTTCCATATTTTCAATCCTTGAGTTGAGGGACAGAGAGGTACAGTGAGTGAAACTGACAGTGTGCTGTTCTGTTCTAAACCAAATTTGCTGTTCCATATTTTCAATCCTTGAGTTGAGGGACAGAGAGGTACAGTGAGGGAAAGTGTCAGTGTGCTATTCTGTTCTAAAATTATTTTGCTGAACCATATTTTCAATCCTTGAGTTGAGGGACAGAGAGGTACAGTTAGTGAAACTGACAGTGTGCTGTTCTGTTCTAAACCAAATTTGCTGTTCCATATTTTCAATCCTTGAGTTGAGGGACAGAGAGGTACAGTGAGGGAAAGTGTCAGTGTGCTATTCTGTTCTAAAATTATTTTGCTGAACCATATTTTCAATCCTTGAGTTGAGGGACAGAGAGGTACAGTAAATGAAACTGACAGTGTGCTGTTCTGTTCTAAACCAAATTTTCTGTTCCATATTTTCAATCCTTGAGTTGAGGGACAGAGAGGTACAGTGAGGGAAAGTGTCAGTGTGCTATTCTGTTCTAAAATTATTTTGCTGAACCATATTTTCAATCCTTGAGTTGAGGGACAGAGAGGTACAGTTAGTGAAACTGACAGTGTGCTGTTCTGTTCTAAACCAAATATGCTGTTCCATATTTTCAATCCTTGAGTTGAGGGACAGAGAGGTACAGTGAGGGAAAGTGTCAGTGTGCTATTCTGTTCTAAAATTATTTTGCTGAACCATATTTTCAATCCTTGAGTTGAGGGACAGAGAGGTACAGTGAGTGAAACTGACAGTGTGCTGGTCTGTTCTAAACCAAATTTGCTGTTCCATATTTTCAATCCTTGAGTTGAGGGACAGAGAGGTACAGTGAGTGAAACTGACAGTGTGCTGGTCTGTTCTAAACCAAATTTGCTGTTCCATATTTTCAATCCTTGAGTTGAGGGACAGAGAGGTACAGTGAGGGAAAGTGTCAGTGTGCTATTCTGTTCTAAAACTATTTTGCTGAACCATATTTTCAATCCTTGAGTTGAGGGACAGAGAGGTACAGTGAGTGAAACTGACAGTGTGCTGTTCTGTTCTAAACCAAATTTGCTGTTCCATATTTTCAATCCTTGAGTTTAGGGACAGAGAAGGACACTCGTAGAAATTATCAGTGTGCTATTCTGTGCTAAATCTTGTTTGTAGGGAGGGACAGAGTAGGACAGTGAGGGAAAGTGTCAGTGTGCTATTCTGTTCTAAAACTATTTTGCTGAACCATATTTTCAATCCTTGTGTTTAGGGACAGAGAAGGATAGGCAGGGGACAGTGTCAGTGTCATTGTTGCTAAGCCTCCTGCACAGTATACACCTGAAGGTAGCCCTTATTGCTGTTTTTCCCATCTCCCTGCAGGCCATCCAATAAAATGTCTGGAAGGCAACCAAGGAGAGGCAGACAGTCAGGAGGCAAAAAAAGAGGGCAAGCAGGCTCTGTGTCTGGGGGCAACAGTGCTGGTCGTGTACGCGGTGCATTGTCATCAGCACATGGCCAGGGGACACGCTTGTCCTTGTTTTCGGCAGCTGGACATGTTGAGCCACATCATGCCGAAGACTTGGTAGAGTGGATGACCAAGCCCACCTCATCCTCCTCATCCTCTCTCACCCAGGCTCAGGGTACTGGCAAAGCAGCTGCCAAAGCGTCCTCTTCTCTGGTATCATTATCTTCATTAGTCAATCCTTCCCTAGACCCACCATGCCCTCCTCCTGAGGAGTCCCCCGAACTGTTTGAGCACAGTGTTGGGTACATGCTCCAGGAGGATGCCCAGCGTTTGGAAGGATCTGATGATGATACCCAGCTAGAGGAAGGCAGCAGCGTGAGAGCAGAGAGAGGGGATGCTCAAGAAGGACACCAATCTGGCAGTCATGCTCCAGCAGCTGCAACATATTGCCAGATTGGCTCCAGTGATGAGGAGGGAGGGGATGATGAGGTCACTGACTCCACGTGGGTGCCTAATAGGAGAGAGGAGGAGGAGGATGAGGAGGAGGCACATCTCCAACGAGGCAGGATGCCCTTGAGTGGCCAGCGTATGGGCAGCACACCGACAGAATCACACCGCAGAGCTCCGCCTGTGCAGGGCGCTGCCTCTGCCCGTCATGCAAAAAGTTCTTTGGTGTGGGCCTTTTTTGAGGCAAGTGCATCAGATCGCACAGCTGCTGTTTGCAACATATGTCTCAAGCGTATATCGCGTGGCCAAAACATCAGCCGCTTGGGCACCACATGCTTGATCAGACATATGTTGACCTGCCATGCAGCTCGTTGGCAAGCCTACCTTAAAGACCCACACCAAAGAACAAAGCTGACCTCTTCTTGCACCGCATCAGCTGGGATCTCCAACCCCACTATACCTTCACTCCTCTCTGAAACCTGCTCTGAGAGGAATGAAGGTGTAGAATTAGGTGTGTCACAGGCAAGTACTTGCGGGCACTCTGCTAGCAGTACACCAACGTCCGATTCTAGCAGGCAAATTTCCCTGCCCCAGCTGCTGGACCGTCGAAAGAAGTTCACTCCCAGCCATCCACATGCCCAGCGGTTGAATGCTAGCTTGGCTAAATTGCTAGCGCTTCAACTGCTGCCTTTTCAGTTGGTAGACTCGGCCCCCTTCCGTGAGTTTGTGCAATGTGCGGTTCCTCAGTGGCAGGTTCCCAAACGACACTTTTTCGCACGGAAGGCTATTCCGGCTCTCTACAGGCATGTGGAAGGCAATGTCTTGGCCTCGCTGGACAGGGCGGTCAGCGGTAAGGTGCATATTACCGCTGACTCATGGTCCAGCAGGCATGGACAGGGACGTTACCTTTCTTTCACGGCCCATTGGGTCACTCTTTTGGCAGCTGGGAAGGATGCAGGACAAGGTGCAGTGGTGTTGGAGGTTGTTCCACCGCCACGCCTCCAAAATGCTACTACTGGTTGTGACACACCTCTCTCCTCCACCCCCTCCTCTTCTTCTTCCTCCATGGCCTCTTCCTGTGGTTTGTCCTCGGAACCAGCGGTGCTCCGTAGGCGTTCAAGGGGCTACGCAAGTACGCAGGCAAAAAGATGCCATGCCGTGCTTGTGCTGGTGTGTTTGGGGGACAGGAGCCATACTGGGGCAGAGGTCCTGTCTGCTCTGCAGGGGCAGGCCGAGAGGTGGTTGACGCCACGCCAGCTTAAGCCAGGAATGGTGGTTTGCGACAATGGCACCAACCTCCTCTCCGCCCTCCGACAGGGACAACTGACCCATGTGCCCTGTATGGCTCACGTCCTTAACCTGGTGGTGCAGCGGTTCTTGGGCAGGTACCCGGGCTTACAGGATGTCCTGAGGCAGGCCAGGAAAGTCTGTGTGCATTTCCGCAGATCTTATAATGCCAGTGCTCGCCTGGCTGAGCTTCAAAAGGAGTTGAACCTGCCCAAGAACCGCCTTATATGTGACATGCCCACCAGGTGGAACTCAACGTTGGCCATGCTGCAGCGGCTGCACACGCAGCAGAGGGCCATCAATGAGTACCTGTGCGACTACGGCACCAGGACAGGGTCAGGGGAGCTCGGGTTTTTTTCACCACGCCAGTGGGGCATGATCAGGGATGCATGCACTGTCCTGGCACCATTTGAGGAGGCCACGAGGATGGTGAGCAGTGACAGTGCATGCATCAGTGACACTGTACCTCTTGTCCACCTGTTGGAGCACACGCAGCGTGGAATAATGGACAGGGCACTTGAGGCAGAACAGAGGCAGGAAGAGGAGGACTTCCTTGCCTCTCAAGGCCCCCTTTACCCAGACAGTGTTCCTTCTGTCCCACCCATCGCACAGGAAGAGGAGGAGGAGGAGGAGGAGGAGGAGGAGGAGGATTGTGTCAGCATGGAGGTGGAGGCTGGCACTCAGCATCATCAGCAGCAGTCTTTTAGGGATGATTTACAGTCCCAAGAAACCAGTGGACTTGTACGTGGCTGGGAGGAGGTGGCTGCGGATCATGTCGTCCTTAGTGACCCAGAGGACTCCGGACTGAATGCCTCAGCTAACCTACGCTGCATGGCCTCCCTGATCCTGCAAAGTCTGCGGAAGGATCCTCGTATTCTTCGGATCAAGGAGAGGGACCATTACTGGCTGGCCACTCTCCTTGATCCACGGTACAAGGGTAAGGTTGCGGACCTTATCATACCGTCGCAGAGGGAGCAGAGGATGAGTCAACTCCGGGAGGCCTTGCAGAAAGGTCTGTGCAACGCGTTCCCAGAGACTGGGAGGTTACAAACTCCTGGTCCTGGACAACGAGTTGCTGAGGCTTCGGGCAGTCAAAGAAGGAGCGGTGGGGAAGGTGGCCGTCTGACCGATGCGTTCAGACAATTCTTTAGTCCGCAGCCCCAAAGTATGATTGGTTCGAGCAACCATCGCCAGCGTCTGATATACATGGTGCAGGAATACCTAGGGGCAAGGTCAGACTTGGACACCTTCCCCACCGAAAATCCTCTGGCTTACTGGGTCTTGAGGATGGATCACTGGCCAGAGCTTGCACAGTATGCAATTGAGCTACTGGCCTGTCCTGCATCCAGCGTTCTTTCAGAACGCACATTCAGTGCTGCTGGAGGATTTGTCACGGATCACAGGGTGCGCCTGTCCACCGACTCGGTTGATCGACTGACTTTCATCAAGATGAACCAGTCTTGGATCAACACCAGCTACCACACACCAGATGCTGATATAACAGACTAATTGATTTTAAAATGTCACATCCCTTCAAGACTGATGCTGATGCTGAGTGCCTGTGCTGTTATGTTGACTGGCTATCCTCCTCCTCCTCCTCAATGATACGATTAACGATGATAGCTTGGAAGATCATTTTGGTTTAAGGGTGACGCCACCAGTGGCTAAGGCCCAATTTTTCAGCCCCTGTTTAACAGGGGCGTGTAATTAAAATTTTTGATGCAATACTTTGCAACAGGCCTCATTGCTGTGCTCCAAGTACAGTATCTGTGAGGGGTTGCAGTGTTGTGCCACCAGTGCCTAAGGCCCAATTTTTCAGCCCCTGTTCAACAGGGGCATGCAATTATAATTATTGATCTAATAATTCACAGCAGGGAGCATTGCTGCGCCCACCAAGAGTAACTGACAGGCCTTACAGTGTTGTGGCACCAGCACCACCATCACCACCACCACCACCACCAAAGGCCCAATTTTTCAGCCCCTGTTCAACAGGGGCATGCAATTATAATTATTGATCTAATAATTCACAGCAGGGAGCATTGCTGCGCCCACCAAGAGTAACTGTCAGGCCTTACAGTGTTGTGGCACCAGCACCACCATCACCACCACCACCAAAGGCCCAATTTTTCAGCCCCTGTTCAACAGGGGCATGCAATTATAATTATTGATCTAATAATTCACAGCAGGGAGCATTGCTGCGCCCACCAAGAGTAACTGTCAGGCCTTACAGTGTTGTGGCATCAGCAGCACCATCACCACCACCACCACCACCAAAGGCCCAATTTTTCAGCCCCTGTTCAACAGGGGCATGCAATTATAATTATTGATCTAATAATTCACAGCAGGGACCATTGCTGCGCCCACCAAGAGTAACTGTCAGGCCTTACAGTGTTGGGGCACCAGCACCACCATCAAAGGCCCAATTTTTACTACCACTGATCAACAATTATATGTTATTACAATTCCTGATATTATACTTGACAGAAGGGCGTTCCAGCACCCACCAAGAATAACTGTGAGTGCTTTCAGTGTTGTGCCAACACCAACACCTAAGGGGCCAATTTCTGCAGAGTATGTACGGAAGGTCCCTACTTTCAAACATCCAACTTACAAACTACTACTACTTGCAAACGGAAGAAGACAACAGGAAGTGAGAGGAAATCTACCCCTTGGAAGGAAAATTCTCTCCTGTAAGAATTAATATGGGAGAAAGGTGTCTCCTCTCTACTGATGCTTTATCACCAATCCTTGTTTCAATAAAAACACCACATTTCAAAAACAGTTGTCATTGGGACGCAAAGTGAGGTGAAATGTTCTGAACAGGGGCACAGACAGCAAAAAAAATGTGACAGGGGTGATAACCGTTCCCTATGTTTTACAAAAAACTAAAAAAAAGGAATTTGCCATGGAGCTCCACTTAAACAATGCAGCTGTTCAAAATTATAAACAGATTCTACATAAGAACAAACCTACAGTCCCTGTCTTGTATGCACCGCCTGTATACGGCTGTTCAGAGTATATAGGTCCTTTTTTATTTTGTGTGCGGGGTTCCCCTTAATATCCATACAAGACCCAAAGGGGCTGGTAATGGGCTGGGGTAGGGGGGGGGTTGATGGGGTAGCTATGCCATTTTTCCTAAAGATTTTCATCCATATTACCGGGACCAGACATTGCATTAAAGCCGCAAGCAGTTTTAAATGACTTTTTTCCCTTTTAGAAATGTTATTTTGTGCAGGGACAGTTCTAAACACGGGAAACACGTGGCACTTCACAGGCATACTTTAGACACCCCCCAGGTACAATATTTAAAGGAATATTTGACACTTTTTTTTTCACTTTATGCATCATTAACCACTTAAGCCCCGGACCATTTCGGGCCATTAGGACCAGGCCTGTTTTTGGGATTCGGCACTGCGCTGCTTTAACTGTAAATTGTGCGGACATGCAATGTTGTACCCAAATGAAATTTGCGTCCTTTTCTTCCCACAAATAGAGCTTTCTTTTAATGGTATTTGATTGCCTCTGCGATTTTTATTTTTTGCGATATAAACAGAAAAAGACCGAAAATTTTGAAAAAAAATGATATTTTCTACTTTTTGTTATAAGAAAAATCGAATAAACTCAATTTTAGTCATACATTTAGGCCAAAATGTATTCAGCCACATGTCTTTAGTAAAAAAAATGTCAATAAGCGTATATTTATTGGTTTGCGCAAAAGTTATAGCGTTTACAAACTAGGGTACATTTTCTGAAATTTACACAGCTTTAAATTTATGACTGCCTATCTCATTTCTTGAGGTGCTAAAATGGCAGGGCAGTACAAAACCCCCCCAAATGACCCCATTTTGGAAAGTAGACACCCCAAGGAAATTGCTGAGAGGCATGTTGAGCCCATTGAATATTTTTTTTTTTGTCCCAAGTGATTGAATGACAAAAAAAAATAAAAAATTACAAAAAGTTGTCACTAAATGATATATTGCTCACACATGCCATGGTTATATGTGGAATTGCACCCCAAAATACATTCTGCTGCTTCTCCTGAGTACGGGGATACCACATGTGTGGGACTTTTTAGGAGCCTAGCCACGTACGGGACCCCGGAAACCAAGAACCGCCTTCAGGATTTCTAAGGGCGCAAATTTTTGATTTCACTCCTCACTACCTATCACAGTTTCGAAGGCCATAAAATGCCAAAATAGCACAAAACCCCCCCAAATGACCCCATTTTGGAAAGTAGACACCCCAAGCTATTTACTGAGAGGCATGTTCAGTCCATGGAATATTTTATATTTTGCCACAAGTTGCGGGAATATGACAAACTTTTTTTTTTTTGCACAAAGTTGTCACTAAATGATATATTGCTCACACATGCCATGGGCATATGTGAAATTACACCCCAAAATACATTCTGCTGCTTCTCCTGAGTACGGGGATACCACATGTGTGGGACTTTTTGGGAGCCTAGCCGCGTACGGGACCCCAAAAACCAAGCACCGCCTTCAAGGTTTCTAAGGGCATAAATTTTTGATTTCACTCCTCACTACCTATCACAGTTTTGAAGGCCATAAAATGCCAAGATGGCACAAAACCCCCCCAAATGACCCAATTTTGGAAAGTAGACACCCCAAGCTATTTGCTGAGAGGCATGTTGACCCCATTGAATATTTTTTTTTTGTCCCAAATGATTGAATAATGACAAAAAGAAAGAAAAATGTACAAAAAGTTGTCACTAAATGATATATTGCTCACACATGCCATGGTTATATGTGGAATTGCACCCCAAAATACATTCTGCTGCTTTTCCTGAGTACGGGGATACCACATGTGTGGGACTTTTTGGGAGCCTAGCCGCGTACAGGGCCCCAAAAACCAAGCACTGCGAACGCTGCAGTTATGTGTGTTGTGTTTGGTAAGTGACAGTGATCGATCGATACTGCACTTGGGTGGGCTGGGCTGGGCTGGGCTGGGCGGAGGGGCTAAACGCAGGCGCTAGCAGGTATCTGGGCTGATCCCGCTAACACTGCGTTTTTGGGAACCCTAAACCGCTGGGGATGCTAGTATAGATCTGATCAGATCTGATCAGATACTATACCACTAAGGGGGGTGTATGCTTTGCGCGTGGGTGTTAGCGTTACTGTCACTAACCTAACACTGCCTGGGGTGACGCAGACCCTCTCTGGCGCTAAAACCTAATTGATCTCACCCGCCGGGCGATCAGGGGGGTTAAACCTTTATTGGGTTATATACGGCGGGTGCCCTGATGCTATAAAAAGCAAACTAATCAACCAGCGTCACCCGTAACCTTTATATGGTGATCACTGGTGAAAGGGTTAACTAGGGGCAATCAGGGGGTTAAAACCTTTATTAGGTTAAATATGGGGGTACCTGACACTATATAAAAACCTGACGGGTAACCTAAATAACTAAATAACTTACTGGCTAACCAGTGACACCAGTGACGCTTATACGGCGATCACTGGTGAAAGGGTTAACTCTAGGGGCAATCAGGGGGTTAAAATAATATATGGGGGTACCTGACACTAATAAAAACCTGCGGCGAACCTAAAAAAAAATAACTGCCTATCTAAAACACCAGCGACACGAATACAGCGATCGGAAAAACAATCGCTTAGTGACGCTGAAGTTAGGGGGTGAAAGGGTTACCTGGGGGGTGATCAAGGGGTTAAACCTTTATTAGGGGGGGTTAGGGGGCTACCCTGGACCTAAAGGGGCCTAATCCTAACTGCCCTGCAACTTTTTACAATCACAGATGACACTAAATGCAGTGATCAGTAAAATAAATGATCACTGCAATCAGTGACACTGTGATTGGGGGCTTTGGGGTGACCTGGGGGGTGATCTGGGGGTGACTGGGGGGTGATTTGTGTGCCTATGTGTACCTACGTGTCAGTGGACTGTTGGTGCACTAACCTGCTTCTTCTCTGCTCGGCGCCGGGAACGAAAAGACCGCGGCGAGGGAGATGACATCACTTCCTCCAGCCTTGTTTACATCACATGGCGGAGGAAGCATTTTCATTGGCCGGGAGCGATCGCGAGGGGGGTCGGAATCGAGCGGCCCCCCCCCCCCTCATGCCTGATCGCTCCCGAACACTTAACGGCCGCTCACTGCAGTGAAGGGGGGTCCGGATGGACCCCCCAACTGCACAAAGGCGATCACGTAGATCTACGTGATTCTGCCTGTCCGTGCCATTCTGCCGACATAAATCGGCGGTGGGCGGTCGTTAAGTGGTTAAAATGACTGCTCCCGGAAAACGTCCGTTTTTAAAACTTCTTTTTGCATTGATACATGTCCCCTGGTGCAGAAGCCGGGTTCCCAAACTCTGTTTCGGACAATAACATGGATAATAGTCGTTATAATTAGCACTTTAGAATCCGAACGTTCGCATCCATTGTATTTAATAGGGTTCTAATGTTCGTGCGAACTTTCGGTCCGTTCGCGGGTTCTGGTGCGAACCGAACCCGGGGGTGTTCGGCTCATCACTACTTGTAATGTTAATGAATCCAGACTAACTTCTAAGGGTCTTTTCATTGTGGCTTGTGGTAATTAACTCTGCTATTGTATGAAGGAGTACTGTGATGATGTGTATTGGAGTTTAGGAGACAGCCAGGCTAGGAAACTCGGAGGCATCAGGCTGCTTAAAAGGGTTTAGTTAATTAGCATGTTAATTAGGTCTGGTCATAGGTGTCTTTTCAGAGTAATGAGCAGAATGTAAGAACCTCCTCTTTTGGTGTATAAAACTTGTAGTCTTTTCAATAAAGATTGTCAGTCCTGCTTGAAACCTCAAGACAGAGCTTAGGCTCGTTATTGGGGGAGAATTATTCTTATGGGTCTTGTTCGCCTGACTGGAGTGTCGGTAGCTGCCTTGGTGTTCGAAAAGGGAATGTCCTAAACGATGTTAACCCCTTTCATACTTGGGATGCCGTTACAGAATGTATAATGTCTTTAAGGCAGATAGGGTTCTGTAACAAGTTGTCACCATGATCTAAATCAGCAGTGTCTATCTGAGACCTCGAGAGAGACATAGACAGGGGCGTGGTCGAACAAGAGGATGGGGTGTATATGTTTCATGCGGGAGCACCTCTAGTAGAGGTTAGATTTTTTCTTGGGTACCGAACCCTTGGAAAAGGTGGTGCAGGAGCACCTGGGGGCTCGAGGATCTGAGATGCATTGAGAGAAGCCGGGAAACGAAGGTTTCCATGGCCAATTTGGAATTGCTGTATGTGAAGAGTGAAGGGAAGATCTCAAAGATGGTGGAAAATGGCTGTGAATCCTTTTTTCTAAGTAATGAACTGAAAAAAATACTTCCAGTGATATTTGATGTCATTAGCAATCAGTTAATCTAGAACAGGCTTGAGGGCTCTAAACATGTTGGAAGTGTATTGGCAGAGATCAGGCAAAACCAATACGATGTATTGTGTAAATACATTTCATATTGAGATCGTGCAGCAGGCAAGAAGATTTTTTTTTACTCCGAAATAGTGTACAAGGTACAAGACATACCTTGTTTAGAGCTCGACAGTGGGTCTGGGGACAAAGGTGCGGTTCCTTGCCAAGTTCCAAGAGAGAGTTCTTGGGCTTTTGCAGGAGCTGGCCAAAGATGGAGGTTAAAGCCAACAGAAGCTTAGTCAGGTACTGACTAAGGTAATCCCCTTACACAAATATTTTTGGCTCTACTTTGAATTTCCAGGTCATCCAAATGGTAGAGAAAGTCTTGGTGCCAGATAGTGTAATTTTGGAGTACTTTGTTATGGAATTCAACCTTTTGTTGTAGCATTTGCACTGTAGAAGAAAGTTCTTGCACCTTGGAATCTACTCTGAAGGGGTCAGTCTTAATGAGTCTCACCTCACGTTTATGTGCGTTTTTCTAGTCTGGAAATATGTTTCTCCAAATCTGATCTAGTCGGCAAAGAGCAAATGTATGACTTAAGGACACCATCCTCTTCCACATCCATAACTGGCAATGGAGATCAGGCATTCCCATGGGGGCTTGAAGCAAGGCTCCCTACCCGTGACATGTTCAGGGTCATTAACGAAGCTTAATTGAACATGCTGAATTTAGAAGCTGCTTGGCTACCATGCACAGCTGCACCAAATGCTCCAGTTTTAGAAAATTTTCCCCTCTGTCCCATCGTGGACATCAGAGAGGGCATGAAAGATACATACCATGTCTGGAGTCGCAGGAGATGATGCTGCAACAAAAGAGGTGGCAGAATGAGATAGGAGCCAGCTTCCCAGGCCTAGGCTGCTGCAAGTGGTGTGCTGAAGATGCAGGTGAGAGAACTGCTATGTTTATTACTCCAGTGGCGGGTGCTCAGGCAGGAGGACACAGAAGTAGATTGTCCCATTCAGGCTCTGCTGCTAGTGTCTGGAGGCTCCGGAAGTGGTGCGAGTTCCCATTGTGGTGGCTTGGAGAGTTGTTACACCCTGATCTGCCCAGACGGAGGATTGGATAAACAGAGAGCTGATATTCCTGGTCTGGGACCGGGACCGGGTGCCCTGGAAATCTGCAGCTTTTTCCTTCTCCATTACGCAGGGCATAGAAGCTGAAATCACCCTGATTAGGCCTGATGAGAGTTGCTGCAGAGACAAAGCTATGTCAAACATGTCTTACTCCACCATAGGCAAACCACGCCTCCTGTAATTTTCTTTTATTTTCCCCTGGTGATCCAGCCAATAAGTCTGTTCTTTTTCAACAGACCAAGCTGTCTTGCAAATGTGAACTATGAGTAAAACAACTTTATGCTTAGTGCTAAAGATAAGAAAACGTATGCAAAAGTCAACAAAAAACAACAACAAAAAATGTGTCCCCAATTAGAGACGCTGCACTACATACTGTAGAGCATGGGTGCTCAACCTGCAGCCCTCCAGATGTTGATAAACTACAATTCCCATCATGCCTCAGCCTTTGGGAGTCATGCTTGTAACTGTCAAGCCTCGTACACACGACCGAGTTTCTCGTCCAAAACGGGCAAGAAAAGTGCCGCGTGAGCTTTTTTGTCGAGAAAACCGTTCGTGTGTATGGTTTCTACGACGAGAAAATTGCCGTGAATCTCGACGAGAAAATAGAGAACCTGCTCTCTATTTTCTCGTCAGGATTCCAGATTTCCTCGTCGTGTTTCTCGTCGGCCTGTTTTGTGACGAGAAAATGGTTCGTGTGTATGCTTTTACGACTCTTCCAAAAGCGCGCATGCTCACAAGCAACTATGAGACGGGAGCGCATCTTCTGGTAAAACAAGCCTTCGTAATGGAGATAGCACATTCGTCACGCTCCAAATTTTTGCATCGTTTAAATGTTGTGCATTGAAATCTTCGTTAGAATGTTACATTAATCCAAACGAATTAACTTCTTTTGCTGCTGATATTCACACAGAGTTATGACTATCTTTTTTTAACCTTTTTCATGCTGCTCTTAAGAAGATTTATGTGTATTATATTGTGCAAGTTTTTAGGAATATTTAAAAATTTGATATTTTTCTAACTGATGTTATTTGTAATTTCGCAATGTTTTGGTAGTGATCTCCCATAGAATCTTTTAATATATATTATGTAAATTTTACACCCTTTTTTGGGAAATACGATTTAGTTATTTTTTTGGGGGGTTGTTATCTGTCCCTTTTTTTGTCAGTCAAATGTATCTGCTTACTCCAAAGCTAGATTTTACATTTTTACAAATACACATAGTCAAGTATGAACTTAAAGAAAAATAACATTTATTCATGTTTGAACTAAAATAAAGAGAAGGCAGCGCTGGAGAAGCTGCTGCCATTTGTGCATCCCAGGGACCCCAGAGCACACAGCAACCCTGTGTGGACACTAAAATTGGGAGCTTGAGAAGGCCAACATTTCTGAGCACAATCTGATGCTGGCCTCCCAGAGGTCAGGAACAGCAGCAGGTGATATATATGTCCCAAGTGTGTGGTACTACAACAGACTGCCTTCTGTCCGACCACAATGAAGCAAGGCCATCACTTCCTCGTCTTCCTGGCAACCTTCCCTGCAACCCTTTCTGAAGCCTTCCCTGCAGCCTTCCTTCTTCGTTTGGCTGGAGGCTGGGCCACTGGAGGGGTACTCCTGTCAGGAGGAGGAGGAGGTGGAGGAGAAGGGGGTGGCGCAGAAGAACAAGGTGGAGGTGGAGGAGAAGGGGGTGGGGCAGAAGAAGAATGTGGAGGTGGAGGAGGAGGTTGAGGTTGGGACAGTTGTGACACCTCACAAATGGCGGTATTGGGGGTAATTTTTTCCATCACCCCCTTGTTGAGCAAGGTGATGAGCAGGGGCTCGCATAGGAGGCGTTGCTCCATGCTCATCACCTTGAACTTTGCCTCCACTAGGCCGGCAATGGCCTCTTCAGGGGATGTGGGCTCTTTGAGGGTGGCATGGGCCTCTTTAATAAGGGCCATTGCTGCCTCACTGGTGGTCCTGTCCCTCCTGCCTCTTTTGGGAAGCCGGATGGGAGGCACCTGGGATCTGGTGCTTCTCCTTTGCCCTGCCACCTCCTGGCTGCCACTGGGCCCTGCCACCTCCTGGCTGCCACTGGGCCCTGCCTCCTCCTGGCTCGCAGTGGGCCCTGCCTCCTCCTGGCTGCCACTGGGCCCTTCCTCCTCCTGCCTGACAGTTTCCAGACCCTCCTCCTGGCTGATTTCATCCTGTGTATGAAAAAGGGACATAGTTTAATATGTTGGTTTAATCTTTGCATCAAACTTTATAAACATGATTGAAGCAATTAGAATGTAAATCCAGAAATCATTTTTTTTAAATTTACACCTACATCAGATTGACTATTTAGCACCCAATTAAGTGTAGACTAATGTCTAGAGATCTTGATTTCACTTGTGGAACCCAAAATATTGTATGTTTCTCATCTTGACATATTTGTCAAGCATTAATTTTATCACAATACATTTTCATTTAATACTATACCTGGCTCCAGATGGCCAAATCAGGATCATCCAGGATGGCTGCCTCCTCTTGCTCCAGGGAAGGCTCAGGTTGGCTGCAGGGAAGTCTGGGGGGAAGAGTGGAGAGTGATGGCCTTGCCTCAATGTGGTCATCCAGGAAGGACATCCTGCTGTAGTACCACAAAATCGGGACATAAACATCACCTGCTGCTGCTCCTGACCTCTGAGAAGCCAGCACCTTAGAGCGTTCAGTCCTGTAGGTGCCTCTCAAGCTCCAAATTTTAGTGTCCACTTGTTTTGCTGTGGCTGTGGGCACCTTGGTCTGCACAAATGGGAGCAGCTTCTCCAGCGCTGCTTTTCTCACCCCTCTTTTTTTATGGATGGGGTTTTTCGTCTCCCACAGAGCGGGCAGCTCCCTTACCCGGTCAATAAATTCCGCCAGGAACTCTTTGTCGCTAATAAAGACATTCATATTGTATCTGCAAGTTTAAGAAATAATATATAACTAATGTGAGGCAAACAGTCTAACCTCCTTAACATCGTAGTCACCATATATATCCTACAACATTCTCAAAACAGTATAGGCCAACAATTTTGCACAGTCTCAAAATCACATACCTTCGTTCGCACGTCCGTCACTTGAACTCCTCTCTCCGCACACCGAACGTACTATAGTCACATGTGTGTTTGCTATATACACACCACGCATGCGTCAAAATACGAACACGTCGCTCCGCACACGTCGCCCGCCCATGACGTTCTAACTAACATCTTTTCCCCGCCCCTTCTCTTTCGGCACGCAGACAGATATGGCGGAGTTACAGCAGGTGTCTGATAATTCCGCAACTAACGAGGAGGAGACAAGCCCGGAGACCGAGGAAACGTCACGATCAAGGAGGAGATTCAAGGCATCGAATATGTCTTTTGCCGAGATGGTGGAGATGGTGGACATCTTGCTCAAGTCTGATTATGACGCAAAGCATGGGCCGTATAGCAAACCAAATAGAAGGAAGGCCAAAATCCTCACTAAAGTCGTGAAGAGTCTGAAGACGAATTTCGGGGTGAAACGCTCAAATGAGCAGCTCAGAAAGAGGTGGTCAGACCTCAAACTGAGGGAGCCAGAGCAGTTAAGGAGCATTAAGAGAATGCTTGCAAAAAGTAGGTAAAATGTACACTTTTCTGCTATTAATCCTTTTCTAAACTGACATGTTGCTGTTTTTTTTTCTTATCTTATTGGACTCCCTTACAAAATGTTATATTTTGAACATGGTTGGGTACAGTAATCGTTCGTTACGTTACAGACACTTCGTTCGGCCACTATCCGCTGTTTTGGCTTATTTTACAGCCACAAAAGTAATTAGACATCTGCCATTTTTTGTGAAATTTGGGGCCCAAAGTTTTAGGCTAGATGATGTGTTTGTAAAGAGAATGAAATGCAAACTTTTGTCAATGTAAAGGAGAGGACACTCAGCAGCTGCTTCCACATCTGTACTTTGGAGCACTATAGTGTGGGCCACCAGACCCGCCTTTTTTGGGTGTCCCACACAGGTGCATCAGAGAATTTTTGTGTTGCCTACATGTCTAAAAAATGACAGACAAAGGTGAATACTAAGCATATTCTTGGTCAGAAATAATGCATTCATCTTTAACTTCCGCCCAAACACACACTTGTACCCCACTTCCAAGCAATTTAGCCTGTTTTTTTTTTTACATAGAGATTTTCTGACTCTACCTTTTGTTTGATTCTCATAGGGGAGAGAAGACTGGGAGGAGGACACTCCAGGGAGCACAAGAACCCCACAGCTTCACAACAACCCCAAACTCCCAAAGACCCACAAACGAAGGATGTAGAGGAAGTTGAGGTGGAGGAAGGAGAAGTGCAGGAAGGAGAGGTGGATGACGTTGTGGAACTGGTCACCACAACAGGTCAGTATCTGTCACCACAGCTTCAGGTAAGAGATGTAGGCCTGTAGAGTTATAATACCTTTTTATTTTGTTTTTAGGGGATGTGAATGTTGGGGTGAAGGATAGTACAGGTTTCTCTGCTGACAGTGCCCTCCGCCTCATCCAGCAAGTGATGGAATGTAGCACGGAACTGGACAAAATTAAAGAAAGAATTCATGTGATGGATCAAACATTTAAAGACATTCTCGATGTTTTGGGGAGAATTCAATAAGGCATCCCAACCCCCTTTTGTTCATGTTTATTCTTCAACTTTTAAAAAACTTTTTGACAATCAAACCAGCCAAAAATTGAATCTGCACACAGTGTGTCAACATGTGCTATCTGCCATCAGGGGATATCCATGTACGTCTTTTGGGGGTGCAACCCCTTCCTCGTATCTAAAGTAGGTGAACTGAGGAAGGGGTTGCACCCCCAAAACATGTCCATTGATCACCCCTGATGGCAGATAGCACATGTTGACAATAGGGATCAGGAGTCTAAAATCCCTATAGGAAAATAATCCCAATTGTGTGCATATTCAATTTTTGGCTGGGCAAGGGGTGGCAGGACCCCATATTAGGACGGGCACATAGAGACATATAGTTTGTGTAAGTGAATGTCTCAGATTGCTCCGAGGTATCCAATTTTGTAATATTTGGAATGCAACTGTTGTTTTTGTATTTTCCTAAGAAAACAATTGCCGGTTTGTGGCCAGGCAAACAAAAAATTTTAAAAAACAAAAAAAAGGTGTGTGAATTTGCACATAGTAAAAGATTTAAACACAAACAACGTGTAGCTTCTTTTTCTAATACGCTCTAACCTTATTTGGTACATTTTTAAAGGTTACATAGTGAAATGGTTGGTATTTACTAAAGGAAAATACACTTGGCACTACAAATGCACTAAGACAAACTAGGAGACAGGAAACCAACAAAAGTTAGAAGTTTAAACAAGATTTTTATTTGGATCGTTCTCCAGGAATCTTTAGACATAGCCTGGCATAGGAATTGCCCCCCTACCCGTGAAATAGTCCATGTATTTGTCCCGAACCTCACGGGCATTTTGGGGGGGCAAGCCAGCACGGGCAGATTCCAGGCCCGGCAGGGGATTATCAGGGGAAAGTCCAGCCTCAGGCAAAACTGAGGCCATATATGAATTAGATTTGCGGCAAAGAAAATTGTGTAGCACACAGCAGCATAACACTACATAGTTTATTTTGTAGTCCGCCAAGTGGATGGGAGTCATAAAAAGGCGGAACCGGCTGGCCATTATGCCAAAGGCATTTTCCACGACTCTTCGGCCCCTGGCCAGCCGGTAATTGAACACCCTCTTCTCTGGGGTCAGGGTCCTCTGAGGAAATGGCCTCATAAGATGTGGTCCGAGCCCGAAGGCTTCATCAGCCAAAAAAACAAAGGGGAGTCCTTCAATATTCCCTGCATCCGGTGGCAATGCAAGGTCGTCACTCTGGAGACGGAGGGCAAACTCCGTCTGGATGAAGGATCCCCCATCGGACATCCGGCCATTCTTCCCTACATCAACATAGAGGAATTCATACCGTGCTGACACCACCGCCATCAGCACAATGCTATGAAACCCCTTGTAATTGAAGTAGTAGGACCCAGAACGGGGTGGCGGCACGATGCAGACGTGCTTCCCGTCTATAGCACCACCGCAGTTGGGGAAGTCCCACCGCGTGGCAAACTCCGATGCCACAGTCTGCCATTCCTGTGGCGTGGAAGGAAGCTGTGGAGTCAAACAAGATGAAAAAATATTAGAATACACAAATCAAACATTACAAGTATATTCTAAGAAAATACATTAGAGGCCAACATCAAGCAAAGACTACGTTTATTAAGGTGTTTTAAATAAGTATAATGGAAGGCTCATGTATCATATTCATCACCCCCTATGATGGTCCATTAATAAATTATAATGGGGAGGGGGGGTAGATGTGTTTGGCCACAGGATAGCATTGCAGTGGCGGTGCGTCCAGAGTGGGTGCTGGAGCACTGCCCCCTCTCTCCTGTGCCCGTCACTCAGAACAATACATAGGTTCATGCCTTGCATTAACCTATGTATTGTCTATGCCGCCCACTATTCAGGTGGATGGCCCCCTGTTAAGCGACCAACATATGAAGAACTGCAGCATTTATGGGCTTAAAATTGCATATCAGAAACAGTAAGGAAAATTGTCTTGCACATTCCAGCCTGAGGGATGTAATTGGCTGCAGAAAAGTTAAATAGGGGACGCAGGGGGGGGGGGCATTCCTTGGGTAAACACTGACAGGCTGCTCTGCCAATCATGTTCACCAAGTCTGTTTAATGGTAACATGATTGGCTGATGCAACATCAAGGGAAGGAGAAGACATCAAGGACAGAAGAAGGATGGCGCTGACCACAAGAAGGTAAGTGCAGGGCTGGGGGGGAACTGGCTGCATTGGAGGGGACAAAATGGCTGCATCAGAGGGAACAAAATGGCTGCATTGGAGGGAACAAATGGGGGCGTTTAATAGGCACCAGAGCAAAAAAGGAGGAAGTTTATTTCCTAAATTGGGGTTTGAACCCCCAAACATTTGGAGCAACAGGCGCCCCTGCTGGAAAGGTTAGTGACGGGAAATATGCATGGAGGAGAAAAAAGGGGCAATCTAAAGCTTCCAGCATGCATGGGGACAAAGGGGACATTCTCAGCATATTACAATCATGGTAATTAGGGAAGGATGAAAGAAATACAATACATTAGCATACATGTAATACATAAAATGTGATGTTAATGGAGAAAACTTACCCTAATATAGTCCTCCTGCAGGACTTGTATAATGGCAGAACAGGTGTCTGGGATTATGAGGCCCAGAGCCTGGGGGGAGATGCCTGTCGTGAACTTCAAGTCCTGAAGACTTCTCCCTGTCGCCAGATAACGTAACGTGGCGATGAGCCTCTGCTCAGCACTGATGGCTTCCCGCATAACGGTGTCCTTCCTGGTAATATAGGGGGACACCAAAGCCAACAGTTCCTGAAAAACGGGGTCAGACATCCGCAGAAAATTCCTGTAGTCCTCAGGATTATTCTCGACGACCTCCCACAGCAGAGGCATGTGGCAGAATTGGTCCCACTGGAGCAACCAATTCTTGGTCCATGAACTCCTCCTCACACCATTCATGGACTGGTCTTGGTCCAAAACAAGCAGACCAACACCAAGCGCACGCACAGCACGAACTCGACGACGAGAACGTCCAGGCGACATGGCTAGGAAACGGTCGTCTTATCAGAACGTACAGAACAGAACGCACTTTAGAACAGCAAGGCCTATGAATAACGAACTGAAAAACAGAAACGAACAGGCAAGAACGCACTGTAAAACAGATACGACCTGCCTAGACGCCCTGAAAGTCAAGATACGAACCCACAAGCACAAACTGAACCGCAGAAAACGATCTGAAAAGTACGAAGACTGAAAAGCGCGAATCGTCTCTTCCCAAACTTTTACTTCACACGCGGTAACACGAGATCAGCAAAAGCAGCCCAAGGGGTGGCGCCAAGAAAAAAGATCTTCCCCTTTATAGTGCCGTCGTACGTGCTGGACGTGACCGCGGAGAACAACGAGGAAATTGGGAAATGTCAGTGTGTACGCATGGAAAGCTTGACGAGAAAATCGACAAGGTTAACAAGAATCTCGTCGAAAAAAACGACGTGTTTTTTACGACGAGAAACTCGGTCGTGTGTACGAGGCTTCAGCCCTGCAATTCCTCATGGGACTTGTAGATCCGCAACAGCTGGAGGGCCACAGGTTGAGCACCCATGCTGTTGAGCATGGGTGCTCAACCTGTGGCCCTCCAGCTGTTGCAGAACTACAAGTCCCATGGCAAGGCTGACAGTTACAAGCATGACTCCCAAAGGCAGAGGCATGATGGGACTTGTAGTTTCGCAAACAACTGGGGGGCCACAGGTTGAGCACCCATGCTGTAGAGGATAATAGACACAAACAAGTTGTATGCATAAATTCATGTATACATGCAACATGTTTTTCAGATGTAACAGTTAGAGAGTTGAGAACACTGACAGGGTTGCTTACACTTATCAGATTTTATTTATTTACTGTATGTAAATCTTTTATCCCAAAAGAAACAAAACTGTTGATGTAACTGCTGATAAAGTGTGAGCTGGTGTTGGGCTTCAATTTGTTAGTGTATCTAAATCTGCCAGTGCATCTAAGGCTCTTTCTACACAGAGCTGCTCCATTCCGCTCAGCAGGGGATCCATGAGCATATTCCCTTATGAATCAGGGCTTAAGGGGATTGATGCCAGTCTTTTTACATCTGTGCCAGTTCAGTGTGTGAGAGCATTTGCACAGCGGACATGGGTAGACCCATGATAGCTCTATGGACAGTCAGATGTAAATGGACTTGTGTCCACATACAGGAGATGTGTTATTAGCTGGATCACCAGGTAAAAACAGAGGGTAAAAAGTAAAAAGTAAAAAAAAAATATTGCAGGCACCACATCTAATAGCTGGTAATCTGCAATCTGTTGTTTTTATTGCTGCCTGTGTTCCCCTCTTTGGATTGTTCTCTCTGACATCATTCTAAAAGCAAGAAGTTAGGAGATTTCCCCTTATTTGTACTTCTGACATATAGATAAAAAGTAAGAATACATATCCTGAATAGGACAGACAGGAATAAAAAGGTTCTAACCCTTCCTCGCTGTCTAAAAAATCTCTTTGTCTTGTCAGCTAGAAGGCTGTTGTTCTTCATCCTATGATGCTGGCCACAAACACCATAGATATGCATTTGCATTAGTTTGTACTGGTTCAACTGGTTTATAGTTTCAGGTAAATAAAAAAAATCCACTTAATGCAGTTTAAATACATTAAAGTAGAATTCCGGCCTAACACTAACTAGTCTTAAATACTTCCTTTCCCCTTATGCTACCTATCCTGTGAAAAAAAGATCTGTATACGTACCGATTTTTAGTCTGCTCTGGTCTGGTCACGTGATCCACAGCTCTGGCTTCCCTGTGTCAGTCAGCAAAAGCTGCAGAGAAGAGGAGGGAGCACCCACAATGGCTGGGACATGGGAGCCCGGAATTCCCAATCGTTGGCGAGCTCTCTCTCCTCTCTCCTGCAGCCACCGCTCACTTATAAAGGGGATCACCTGACTAGATCAGAGCAGACTAAATATAGGTAGGTATAAACAGTTCTTTACACAGGTTAGGCAGTATAGGTAGCAGTAGGGGGGATGGGATATTTTTAAAGCGGGATTCCACCCGCAATTTATTTCTTTTTAAAAGTCAGCAGCTACAAACACTGTAGCTGCTGACTTTTAATAAGGACACTTACCTGTCCTACTCGCCCGCGATGTCAGCCCCCCCCGAGGCCAATCTCTCGGCGCTGGCAGCTCCCGGCGCCGCCATCCTCAGTAAGGGAAACAGGCAGTGAAGCCGTGCGGCTTCACTGCCCGTTTCCTACTGCGCATGTGCGAGCCGCGCTGCATTTTGTGAATGGGCCGGCTGCTCTCTGGGATACACACACTTCCCAGAAGGCAGCACGCCCCATTCACCAGAAGACACCGCGAGTAGGACAGAGGAAGAAGACCTGCCGCGGACGATGAAGAGGAAGATTAGGGACTTTCGCATAGCAACCGCTATTTCTGGTGAGTAAAATTTTTTTTTTTTCCAATTTTTTTTTTCAATTATTTTTTTAATTTTTGGGAAAAAAAAACATTTTCAGGGTGGAACTCCACTTTAAGATTAGTGTTAGGCTGCAATTCTACTTTAAAGTAATTGTAAACCCTCTCCTATACCCATTGAAGTGAACAGCCTCAGATGATACACAGAGATTAAACAAATCTCCCTACATAAGTTTTACATGTATATCTGCTGTCTCTCCTTTTCTACATTCTTTGGAAAGTGCAAATCGTGTTAGATATCTTGTTTCTTCATTCAGCAGTGGGTGTGAGAGCTGATTGGAGGAAAGGCACACACACCCTCACTCCACATAGGCAGAGGAACGAAGGAACATGCAGAGCTGTTTTATAAATGGACAAGCTCTCTGCGTATCTACCTCTAAGCTCCCTCCACAAATTTTCAGCTGCTGTTATCACTAAACTTGTCAGAAGTGATTCTGCTGATAACAAAGGAACGGAGCAGCAGAAAGACAGGGAACTTAGAGCTTTGGAGAGAGATAAGTAAACACTACAGATATATGTGTCTAGGTCAAAATTTATGAATGGGGTTTACAACCACTTTAAAGCTAAATGTAGAGCTGCAATACAAAGTCGAAAGTGGTTTTACCTGCCAAAGAATTAAGAATTCTACTCCACCTACAATGTAATGCACACCTGGTGTATAAATGTTAGCTCAGTAGACCCATTAAAAAATCCCACACCTTGCACTTGCCATCTATGCTATCTTAAGCCTAGTACACACGGCCGAGATTCTCGTCAGGAAAAAAACAGTCATTTTTCCTGACGAGATTCTTGACAAGAATCTTGTCCTGGCCGAGTGTACACACACTCCATTCAAAAGAACCGCCGTTCTTTTGAATGGAACGAACGCGGTGACGTCATCGACTACGACGAGCATTCGCTTGTCACATTCGATGCTGTCGCCGCCATCTTGCTACACCCTACCTATGCTTAGGAAGCTACCGTGCATGCGTCAAAGTCATTTCGAGCATGCGCGGGTTTCCACGGCAACAGGTAAGCGTACACACTCTCGGGTTTCTCGTCGGGAAACAGGCCGACAAGAATCCCGATGAGAAAATAGAGAGCAGCTTCTCTATATTTCTCGTCGAGATTCTGGGCAGTTTTCTTGACGAGAAACCTGAAAGCCTCGTACACACGCACGGTTTTCTCGGTAAGAAAGCTCTACCAGCAGTTTTCTTGTCGTTTCTTGCCGAGAAAACCGGTCGTGTGTACGAGGCCTTATGCCGCGTACACACAATCATTTTTAATGATGAGAAAAATTAAATTTTTTTAAATGGTCATTAAAAATGATCATGTGTGGGCTTTCCAGCATTTTTCCCGATGAGAAAAATGCAGAGAATCACGACGAGAAAAATTGGAACATGCTAATTTTTCACGTCGTTTTTTTCATCGTCGTTTTTCTCATCATGAAAAACGTCCGTGTGGGGGCTTTAACGACGTGGAAAAAAATGCGCATGCTCAGAATCAAGTATGAGACGGGAGCGCTCGTTCTGGTAAAACTAGCGTTCGTAATGGAGTTAGCACATTCGTCACGCTGTAACGGACTGAAGAGCACAAGGCTGAAAAGCGCGAATCGTCTCTCAACAAACTTTACTAACATGAAGGGTGGCGCCATCCAAATGGAACTTCCCCTTTATAGTGCCGTCGTACGTGTTGTACGTCACTGCGCTTTACTCAAACATTTTTTTCCACGATAGTGTGTAGGCAAGGCAGGCTTGAGAGGAAACACGAAAAATCATGTCGAGAAAAATGCATTTTTTTTCAATGACATTAAAAACGATCGTGTGTACGCGGCATTAGTCTTCATCTACCTTGTTTTCAGTGCCAGAGGCATTCCACTAGACTTCTAGGGGTCAGACATATCCCACTCCCAGAGACAGAAGAAAGCCAATAGATGTTCAGGAAACAAAACTATAGAACAGATAACAAGTTAAACAGGAATTCTTATCCCCCAGAATCTTCTAATTCCTCTCCATTCAATTCCATTGAGCTGCAAACAAATGCTTCATAAAAACTTCTTCATTACTTATGGTTATTAAATAAGATGATAAAGCATTTTGAGTTGGCCTAATTAGATGAAGTGATTTAGAGTATAAAAGGCCAAACCATTACAGCCAAGCCAAAGTGTAATGTTCAGATGATCAACAGGACGCGTGGCTGAGCTGAACAGACAGAACACAAATAATAGACATACTGCATTATGCTATAGTATTTTCAAAACACAGCAGACTTGCAGTACAATAAATATAATGATGTAGATAATGGTACAGAAAATGACTTTGACCAGTCAAGACAATTGCTCCATCTTTTTGTTTCTCATACCAGTGATTTTCGGAATTAGATTTTACAAAGCACACACTCACAAACCAGTCATTCAAGCAAAGTAGAAAAAAGTATTTGCAAAAACAATGTAAAATAACTCACATGCTCAGCCAAGTGTGCAAGCAGACATGTAGCAGTAAGCATGGGTAGTTTTACATTTGTTTACGTCTGATGTACAATTTGATAAGCCTTCATATACAGTATTACTGAAGATAGAAGAGATACATTCCTGGTACTGATAACAGTGTTCTTGGATTAAAAAAAGGTTTGCTTTATTACTCTATTTTGTCTGTTATTGGGGAATACAGCCCAATAATGAAATCTTTATTTTGGATATAAGCAGTGATCATTTTCAAAATTGCTTTCTTTTAGACAACATGTCCTATCTTCTATTCCACATACTTCTCTCTACCATATTATTTAAACAAGATCTCCCATGGTCTGAAGCTTGGAGGGGCACTTTACTATACAAACAGTACAATGCAGCATGCTGGAAGATTCCATTGTTCCAGTCCAGCTCTATCTACTGAAGATGTTTAGAAATATCATGCCTGATCCATGGGAGGCATATAGTGTACAAAACAGCAGGGCTTTTTTTCTCAGAAAATAGGTACAGGAACTCTAACATGACCCCCTCAAAAGACCTCTCCTTCCACACCCTCTGCATTAAATAGTGGGTGTGGTCAAATGTCACTAACAGTGGGAGGGCCTTAAAGGAGTGCATTACATACAGAGTGCAGAGTTCGGGAAGGGGGGTTACAAACAGAGCGCAGTGTTTGGGGGTGCACTGCATACAGAGTACAGAGTTCAGTCTTTTTTCCACAGTTGCTTACCTCTGTATCCCCCATCCACATCTAACTTTCACCTCTTTTCAGCTCTGACCTCTCCATGCACTTGTAAGCACAGAAGCCAGACTTCTGTGTTTACAAGTGATAGTGGTGAGCAGGGAGCAGAGGGCCTGAGCCAGAGGTGGTGGAACTGAGTTCCACCAAGTTACAGCTGAAAAAAAGCCCTGCAAAACAGTATACGAGTTGTGAAAGCACAAATGTAAAGTAAACCTGTAACAGATTCTCCCAAGCAATTCCAAAGCTCTACAGCTGTGAAAGTTAGTATCTACAACTTCCCCTGGAAGTTCTGGTAAACCCACACCTCTGGCATGGAGTCCACTTGGACACTCGACTCACCTCTCAACCTGCTAAGCTTGAATCCAATGTTATCTATGACCATGTTTAAAGTGGTTGTAAACCCACTTTTTCAACTTGCCCCTACAGGTAAGCCTAGATTAAGGCTTACCTGTAGGTGCAAGAAATATCTCCTAAACCTACACGGTTTAGGAGATATTTAGTTAAATGACAGGCGCCGCTGTCTACGGCGCATGCGCGCCGTAGACAACGGCGCATTCATGGGGTTAATCCCATTCACAAATTTGGCTACTTCCCAGCAATCGCTGGGCGTAGCTGAATGTGAAGGCTCCCGCGCGCATGCGCAGAGTGACGTCTCCGCCGCTCCGGCCAATAACAGCGCCGGAGCGGCGCTGTGATTGGCTGGAGCGGCGATACCCGGAAGTAACCTTCCAGCTATCGCCGCAGAGATGGCTGCGGCTGAAGAGGGAGACGAGGACGGCTTCGGGGGCCTCGATCTAAGGTAAGTGATGCATAATGAGCTATTATGCTAGTCATATTAGCTCATTATGCCTTTCTCTTACAGGTAGTTTAAAAAAATAAAATTTTTTATAAGGGTTTACAATCACTTTAAGCACTGTCATGTGGGGACAGGTAAGGCATGTCTAGCCCTATGCAAATACTGACTTTCAGAAAATGGTATCTGCAAAGGATGCCCAGTTGGCATCAGAAGCACAGTGGGGAAGCTGGTGCTATGAACAGAGGATGTGGTGGCTCTGTCTGCTATACAACGTTAGTATCATTTCTGTTTCTTTGAATAAAATACAGGTTTGTTTTAAGCTGGCAATAGACAACCGAACACTGAGATGTGCAACTCTAGCATTACTTGGTTCTTTTGAATATGATACAGATTAACTTTAAGCTGGCTATAGACAACAAAGATTGCTTGGAAGTGCATGAATAATTTAACCATTTTGTGATGTTTGCTGTTCCAGCTTTGGACCTAAATAGGACCAAGAGTTACATTAGTATTCAAAGATCATGGGGAGTATCAGGGGAAGGCATTAGGAGAGACAATGGCTGGTGCTCTATAAGCTTTTCTGATTCGATTCTGAAGAAGGTAGTGTGGTTTTCTCAACCTTTTTACTATAGGGGGACCCACTGAATAATTTTCAAATCTCAGGGAAGTTATTTAATCTACAAAATCTATCGTTTACAGTAGTTTTGAATAAGTTATAGATATAATATAATAATAAATAAAAGAAAAAATATTGTGGTGTGGTGTAATGGTCACTAGGAAGAATAAACTGCATTACATTGCAAATCAGTGAGACAAATGACCCATACATCAGTTATTAATGGAAAGAATGACATCCTTACAGGCAGCTAAAAAGAGCAATGATGCCAATGGTTACTTCCCTGAAAAACAAGGAGAGAGGCTCCATTGGTTCCATGCTGGTGGCTCTGTCAGTTAATGTTGGACTGAGACTAAGCAGGCACCTTTAGGCAATTGATCGATTTTCCACAAGGATCCCCTAGCAGAGAGGCAAACTTTGTATCATCTGAAAATATTTCAGCACAATCCTGCAACCATTTTTACCATTTATGGACAGGAAATTATTGCACCAGATACTTACCAAATGCAGGAAACCTTCAAATTACATACATCAAGTATACTTTGAGGATCTATCCTCTATCCAAAATAGAAAGGAAAAAAGCCCTAGGGCTAACGTTGCGCTGGAGAAGCAATTGAAATTGGTAAAGTGATCAGTGATCAAAGGACAGCAGCTAGCATAAATAGCTAAATACTAAAAACTATACAAAACATAAAAAACAAAGGTATGCAGCGCTGAAATAAGATCTCCAAAATTAAATTAGGAGAACATAAAATGGGTTAATAATCAACTAAATAATTAAACACAAAATATAAAGTGAATTATAAATAAGTGCAGTAGTGAACCACAAAAAATTATTAAATAAGTAAATGTTGACAGTATAAATAATGTTAATAATTAATCCGTGAAGAAGTTCATAAACAAAGTCCATCAAAGGAAACCTCCTTAGTGCAAAAATCAACAACAATCCAATGTGAGGTGAAGTGTTCCAAAAAAAAGAAGAAAGCTTGCTCCCAAACGTGAAGTAATGGATACAATGGTGACACCCGGGTGAGAAAGATATATATCCTGCTTACCAGATGCCCATGACTGCATCCAACAGTCTCACCCAGCACAGGGAAATTAGGCTTCCCCCACAGCCTTTAAATTTCAATGGTGTAGATTCCTCGTCCAACCTTAAACTCAGGCATGAAAAAAGAATTCCATAGGGTAGTATGTCAAACCAGCTTGGTTTATTAAAAAGTATTGCACTTACAATGTCGAAGATCGTTGGAAGCAGTGATCACAATACAGCGATATGGCAGTAACAGCTCCGGCGTTAGTCCGTGTCTCTCGTTCCGCTGCATATCCTCTATCCAAGCTCTGTGTTCCACAACAACAATATTCTATCAGGCTTTCCTGTTAAAGTGGAGTTTCACCCTGAAAAAATAAAAAATACACGAAAATGCAGCAAAAAAATTGAAAATAAAAAATTGAAAAAAAATAAAATGCTTTACTCACCCGAAATACCGGTTGCTATGCGGAAGTCCCTAATCTGCCTCTTCCTTATCCGAGGTGGATCTTCTTCATCCCTCCTACTCGCGGTGTCTTCTGGTGAATGGGCGCGCTGCCTTCTGGGAACTGTGAGTAATCACAGAGAGCAGCCGCCTATTCACAAATCGGCGCGAGACTCGCGCATGCGCAGTAGGAAACGGGCAGTAGGCTTCACTGCCTGTTTCCCTCAGTGAGGATGGCGGCGCAGGACCTGCAATGATCGAGGGATCGGCATCAGGGGGGCCATCATCGCGGGCAAATAGGACAGGTAAGTGTCCTTATAAAAAGTCAGCAGCTACAGTGTTTGTAAAAAAATAAAAAAATAAAATAAAATTGCGTGTGGAGCTCCGCTTTAAAGCATATGTAAAATCTCATACAAGATTTAAGGCTTGGTTTATACTGTATATGTGCGGTGCATTGGGCTCATTATTCCAGAAAGCATGTCTCACCACTGCAGACATGAAAGCATACCCCACATTCTGTCAGCCTCTTATGGTAGTATATGTAAAATCCAAACCGTAAGATCACAGAAAAGTTTTAACATGTTTTTCAAAAGCAATTTCCAATATTTTTAAATCTGACTCCATTAAAAAAAAGTAACAATAACTACAATATGCCATGCCTTCAGGAGAGAGCATACTGTACATGTTAAGAAGAAGAGACTGCTGAGATGCAACAAAGAATGGAAAAATTGAGAAAATAAGTATTTTATTAAAAAGAAATGGCAGTTGTTTTAGCAAATGGTGCTTTAGCAAATTGAATGTCATTCAGTTAGGGTTTATGTCATCTGTAAATTCTCCAAAGGAATGAATGATGGGTCATGTTTTACATTACACATGTATGCCATCCTAACATTATCTGATATTTCTACAGGTTAAAGGGGTTGTAAAGGAAAAAGTTTTTTCATCTTAATGCATCCTATGCATCAAGGTGAAAAAACATCCGACAATACCCCCCCCGAGCCCCCATTTTACTTACCTGAGCCCTCGACAGTCCCGCGCTCGCCTCCGTCATCCTCCTCGCCGTTCAGCCTGGCCGTTGATTGGCTACAGTGGATGGATTGAAAGCAGCGCAGCCATTGGCTGGCACTGCTGTCAATCACATCCAATGACGCGGGGGCGGGGCCGAGTGATACAGTCAGCAGCACTAGCCGCTGGCTGTATCACTGGAGGGCGCCCGCAATCACTCACCACCATGCTCGCTCGCTCGCATGTAGGTGGTGAGTAATTGCGGGGAGGAGCCGAGACAGCTGCCGAGGGACCCCAGAAGACATGGATCGGGGCCACTCTGTGCAAAACGACCTGCACAGTGGAGGTAAGTATAACATGTTTGTTATTTTTTTTTTATTATTATTTCTTTACAAACCCTTTAATGGATGAAATGGGCAGATCTTGGATACAAATGAAACATTCTGAACACCCAAGCATAATTGGAACTGGGCTTTGTGGACTTTTACAGTTACTCCTTTCTTGTTCTTATAATGACAACAGTAATTATCATCCCTGTGGAATAGGGATGTGAGTGCTATGGAATAAAGCAAATCCATGGGATACACGCATGTGTGTATAGAGCGCTAGGTCAAGAATTTGGCAGTCAGATCATTACAAAATATCCAGTTGTAAATAAAGGTAAGTGAGTACCTTTACACCAGCCTTCCCTAAATTAGCTTTGAATATAGTTCTCATATGCTGCACTGTGATACTTTTTTATTTATTATTTTTATATATCCATCTGTATTACTTCATCTGATCCCATGTGAATTCTTCTCTTACTGAGGACTCTTACAACAAAAATCCTAAACTCCATTACTGGGAAATGCTGCTTTACACAGGCCAAATTCTAATACGGACAGACATTTTTCAGGCTCAGCTGTCTGTTTCCATCAGACTACATCTGTCTGTTGCATTTTGTCACTGGCATTAAGAACAGTATCCAAGATCTAATAGCACTTGAGAGTTAAAGTGTTGCCGTGACGCCTGCCTGCATATCAGCTCTTTCCTATAATGATTTTCTAATCTGCCTACCATTTGTCTTTCACTTATAATTTTAATCCGTTTATTAGCACATGCAGCACGGCCTGAAACCAATCCACGTGAAGCCACTTGTATCCATAGACATTTTCCATATAATTTAATCATAATCACACTGAGTGACACTAATTTCTAATTACAAAGTAACAATGGGACCGGCCTACAGTGAAGATTCTAAATCTACGCGGCGGATCGGGTTCCAGGAATGTAATGGACTCTTATGCTAACACAATGTGTTTTCATATACATATTTATGTTATATTTGGTGCAACTCTTTTCTCTTTGACAGTAGATTAGGTCCCCTGCTGGAAAACATTGTGTGCTTTCTATTCTGTTCATGTAGTCCTGCCGTTATTCCCAAAGAGTTTTTGATTATTTTTTTTATTTTTTTTTTATCCGGATTCAAAGACCACTCTAGATCCAGGCAATGTTATTATTCATACTGTGGTTCAAATACAACCTCTGGCTGTTTTATTGTATTTTAAATGAAAAAATATCTGGACAAGGCTATTTTGCACACTGTGTGAGCTGACTAACTGCGCAGAACAAATAATGAAGTGGGGATTATCCACGTAGACATCTGGGGTCCTATAGGAGGAAGCTAATATTACTGGAAAATTAAAAAAAATTCAAGTACTAATTAAAACAGAGGAAAGTGCATTCATAACTAATCCTATCTGTGCTCGGTGGGTTCGAAATAATACAGTATAAATAGACTTCATTAAATTACTGAAAAGTTGAGAAGGAATTAATAGTTAATAAGGACAATATATTAAAGGGCTCACAGTAGGTCTACTATTGTTTTTATTAGTTTGTTTTGTTTTTAATTGTATTATTAGTTGCCATGCACATGAGCTTCAAAACTGGGTGCTCAACGCAAGTTTAAAATTGGCAAAGCTCTTATAACTGTACCCTCTAAAATGAGCAAAGCATTTCTCCTGCTTTTGCCCAGTACCAGGATTCGGCAGACATTGCAATGTTTGTGTTCTCTTTTAAGAATATTAACAAACACTAATCAGCTGTAGAAATTTTCTGCCTTCAGCTTATCTCTTATGAGTACTTCCAAAAACTTCCAAAAGATAATAATCATTTATTAAAATAATACATGGTTATCTTGCCATGAAGGTCCTTGTTCAGGCACTTCCTGGCATAGGGTGACAGAACTTTGTCTCCTCCGTATGTGGCAGTACTGGGTAGGTTTTAATAATGGTTTTGTTGGCTGGGATCCCAGTTGTGGGTTTAGCAGTGGTAGAGGTATATAGATAGTGTATAGAAAGTGCTGTGGCCCTTGGCTGCTCCACTCCTGTTGGAACCAAAGAATGTGCTAGTCCATCAAACATGAAGTATGAGTGTGCAGTGAGGAACACTTAGTTCAGATAACTGAACAAATCAGCAGTTTGCTTCTTCTTGCGGGGCCTTATGTCTTTTGGACACTCAGAGCAGAGCTCTGGAGTGAGCACACATAAGTGCCCCCATGGCAAACTTGCTATGGGGGCGCTCGGCAGGAGGGAGGGCCCAGAAGCACCAACTGGGTACCCAAAAAGGGGAGGATCAAGGTTGCTCTGTTCAAAACCATTGCACAGAGCAGGTAAGTGCAACATGTTTGTTATTTTAGAAAAAAAAAAAGTCTTCACAATCACTTTAAGTTTCAGTGTTTAGTAAACATAATATGATATATAGTATAAAAATTCTGGTACTCTCAAGTGCCCTATACAACTGATGTCCCATATCCAATGTTACTTTAAACAGTAGCCTGAATAACAACGTAAAATTGTGTTCTGTCACATTGGGTCATTCAAGGCAACAGAGTATACTCACACGGGAGACACGAAAACCAGGGTGAGACCTTTCCTGCATGTACATTAGTATGCCAAAAACTAACCAGGGTCAAGGACAAAGGAAAATGGGCAAAAAAAGAAGGTAGAGGAAAGTAGAAAGGAGGATAGTAGACAGGGTCAGCAAAAGGGAGGGAAAACTGCAATGCCAGGTTCCTGCAAAAAAGAAAACCTATCCTGAGTACCCTGGAGGGATCGGGGTGAGGTGTTCACAGGGCTAAATCTGGGAGCCCATGATGTCTCGATTTTCAGAGGAACAAGTGAGCTCGATCCAGTAAAATTATGTTCTATGACAGTGTTCTGATAGCAATAGTGTCTCCATTTGGTGGGTTTTATTAACCTTGGCAAACCACAGTCTAATGGGGGTTGCAGTAACCTGCTTCCAACACAATGGGATGCCCGTCTTTGCCACATTTAGCACTTCCATTGGCATCAGGATGTCAGTCAATTTTTATATTCAATGGATTACCTGCATACAAAACTCAGAAAGTCATGGGCAAGACCAGAAGACATGAAGATCTGGTCCTCCTCCTCTTGACACTGCCAGTTGAGTGGGGAACTTAGCGGGCAGCAGTGTACGTTTGATGCAACCCTGTACAACCTAATTAAAATTTTATAACCTGTCTCTTGAGTTTTACAGGATATCGAGGCCTTATGGGTCATGTGGATGATTCTCATGCCGCATACACACGATTGGAATTTTCGACAAGAACTTTTGTTGTCGGAAAAATAGAGAAATTCCGACAGCAAATGTCCGATGGAGCCTACACGCGGTCGGAATATCCAACCAAAAGCTCACATCGAACATTTGTTGACGGAAATTCCGATCGTGTGTACGCGGCATCATTGTTGATCGGTAAAGGTGTTCTGCAAGTCATTTAGCCAGATACTTCGGGGGGGGGCAAGTTGGAGGGGGGGAAAGTTGGATGGGAGAACCAACGTGCAATATGACTGGCATAGGCCATACAATATTATTCTTCAGGTGAACATAGTTTCTCAAAGTCTATGGGGTCAGGGAGAGACTGCACTTTTCCCCATGTGTGGGTTACAAAGTGTTTAAGTTGCACTCCTTTCCACAAGGGAATGCCTGAGAGTGACTGCATTAAAAAGAATATAGCTTCCCTTTAAATGTTTCAATGTATTTTAGATAGAAACAAAAAATCATATTGTAAGGAATTTAAGAGAAATGTTTAGCCGCTTTCCATTACATGTTCTATTACCTTATGCTGTTTAGCCTTTTAAAGAATATGTTGTATCTAGAAAAAAGGATTCAGTTTTGCAACATTGCAACTTGTACACATTTCCCTTATGAGATCAAGAAAATGTTTACATTTCTAACAGAGTACAGCAAAATCTATGGGAGCCTGTGCAAGCACAAGAAAATATGATATATAAGAAACTCTTTTAAAAGGACTCATTCTCCAGTTATACATTTTGACATACGGTATACTAATGTATAAATCTGATCATGGTGGTGGGCAGTGCCACAACCATACCTTCATAGAAAAAGAATTAAAGAAGAACGACTAAGGGTTGGGATTTTGAATGAAGCAGGCATGTGTAAGTAATTAAAAATTTATTGGAAATCGATGATAAGTTGCATGAGGGTAGTCATGAGAACAAGGAAACCAATAATTCATTCAGTAGATATACATACAGCAATAACAATTTGCCACACAATAGTACAATTCACATGATACAGGTGATCATAAAAGTAAAATATAGTTGGCATAAAAACATGGCATATAATAGCTCTATGCATTTCGTGGATTCATCCACTCTTCAGGAGCATGCACATGGAAAACTGAAAGCTGTTGTATAATGGTAATAAAAATATCTGCCCTGTCTCCTTTCCCCTTTCTTCATAGAAAAAGAAGCAAAAAATGGAGACTTGGATTTTTAAGGCATCACAAAAACCTAATTTACAGTTTGAATAAAAACATATTTAATTGCAATCTCAATAAATATAAATCTACATACTGTTTATGCAATGTCAATAAAAACAACCTGGGATATTCTGCTGTAAATTAATATTGACTGCTTCATTGATAGACAAACATAAAATGTGTAGCCTCCCCATTAGTCTCCATTCAACTATCATATCATATACACTACATATTCATAGAATCATCATTTTATATATGGATTATAACACATCAGCTGCTGGCTGCATGATCAAATGGGGTCTGTTCAACGTGTTTCACAGTCCATTGACAGTGATCTGGCACAGGAGGGAACCTAGATAAGTTCCTCTCTATATTTTACACTTCTTTGGACCAATGCAGGCAGATCAGTAGATAGGTCATTAGCATCTACTGGTCAGAAGTGAGTGAGAGGGGACTCCATGCTATAATACTGTTTGATGGCTTCTATGAAACAGTGCAAGATAAGTCACAAGCAGCCACACGATTAAGTCCTGTTATGTGGTTGGCAGGTTCCCCCATTCTTGATGTCCAGGGGTGGTCTCTTGGTTCTTGAAAGCCCCTGTACATATGAAATACCCTTCTGTTGCACTTGGTGATTTGAGTTGAATAGTCTTGATCTGATATATTAAAGCAAAGCTTCACCCAAATGGGAAAGTTCCACTTTAAGTCCCCCCTCCTCTGACAAATTTGGCATGTCATTTAATGTTTTTTTTTTTTTTGAGGGGAGTGGGTACCTATTTTTGACAGGTACCTGTTTTTACTTCCGCTCGGATGACCTAGGCGATCTAAACTGAAGTTCTCCACTCCCCCCTCCCTTCCTGCAGTTGTCTGGGACACGTCAAAGGGCCCAGAACACTGTAGGACCATTAACAAAGTGCAGCGAAGCAGCAGGATTTGTAGCTGCTGACTTTTACCTTTTTTCTAGCGTGAAGAACCTCTTTAAATGCTGTGATATTGCCTCCAATAAAACTCCTTATGAGGCACTGTCAATAGATAAAAGGCTTTGAGTGGAGCCATCCCTATTTGTTAATGCAGCCAGCAGCTCATGTCTAATCCCCACATAAAATGACAGGTCTATGAATAAATAATATTCATGATATGCAGAGACAGATGGGGAGGCTAAACATATTGGGGTTGTCTATTACTGAAGTAGTCAATATTCATAAGCAAACAAATACCCAGGGTTGTTTTATGGACATTGTATATATGTAGCACCCCCTAGCGATGTTAAAGTGGTAGAGTTTGTTTTTGTTGTCAGTGTAGGAAAATTGCAAGGCATGGCTGGCAGCCAAGCCTGTGTTGTATGGTAATCTGGGTCAGGTGAGTGACTCAGGGAGGCTGATATGACTCACAGGCAGCATCTATGATACCTCCCCCTACTTCTAGAAACAAGCAAAAGGTTCTAGAAGCATGGAAGTGGAGGGGAGGAGGAGCTGCCTGGAGTATTCATGAGGACCCTGACCAATCCCCAACAGATGGGTTGGCAGAGGGCATGCCCCCTCAAATACTCTGGGTCAGCCCAGGTGGGGCAGTGGAGTTCTGGTGGAAGATGGAGATGGAGTGTTAGGCTGTCAGAGGCCTTTGAGAGTAACCCCCTAGTCTGGGGAGGGGCTGGGGGGGGCTTGGGTGCGGAAGGGACCCCTCTTTATGACACACAGGGGGATCCTGACCAGGAGGCATAGAAGCAAGGAGAGGACAGCAGAAGAACACTTCCGGGCAAATTTCCAGGGAGGAAGACAGTCAGGAGGGCTGGTGAGTTTTTCACTGAGAGGACTGAGAGGCATGCCTGAAGGGACTGGGTGCAAGCAGTATGGGATGGATGAAGAGTCAGTCAATCTGGGAGGACTGTGGAGTAGTAGCCAGGAGGGCTGGGGAAAGGGGCAGCTGCAGCCAGATGGGCTTGCAGTGCCTGAAGAGGTGGTACTGGGACCAGTAGCCACAGGAATTAGGCAGCTAAGCATTAAGACCTCTTTTCTACTACACTACCAAAGGGGCCCATGGTCTCTGCCTGCTAAGGGCATTTTCTCTGGATCTGACTGAGTCTGTGTTGGATTATCCTTACAGTGCTAGCTGGTCCTGGGAGGTGTAGTTCTACAAGCAAGATTATGGTGGAGGTATAAGAGGAGAAGTGTATATATACTGGATGTATATAGTTGTGTCCCTGAAGAATTCTGTGTTGATCAAGTGGGCATCCCATAATAAACCTATTCCCTATCCAATTGTTCCCAATTTCCTGTTTGACCTGACAACACAGTTGTGCTAAAAACCCAACCTTTCTTTGTTCTCATTTCCATAACATAAGGGGAAGGTCTTCTGTAGTGTGGTAGCAAAGAACTTAAAGGGGTTGTAAAGGTTCTTTTTTTAGTTTCTAAATAGGTTCCTTTAAGCTCGTGCATTGTTGGTTCACTTACCTTTTCCTTTGATTTACCTTCTAAATGTTTTTTTTTCTTTGTCTGAATTTCTCACTTCCTGTTTCTCCTCACTAAACTTCACACCATCATCCGAGTGGTGTGGAGTCACCCAGAACAGCTTACTGAACAGCTTACTGAGGAGGAACAGGAAGTGAGAAATTCAGACAAAGAAAACAAAGAAAAAAAACATTTAGAAGGTAAATCAAAGGAAAAGGTAAGTGAACCAACAATGCACTAGCTTAAAGGAACCTACTTAGAAAATAAAAAAACGAACCTTTACAACCCCTTTAAGCAGGCTTGATAACACTAACAGCAAGTTAGGAACTCGATAGATTTCTGACAGGATCAGCATGTTTGCCTTTTTAAAGAGGCAAACACTGGAAGATGTCCATGCATTGCAGAGGTGCACTAAATGTATTTTCCCCTAATATACACATTACCATTAAAAAAGATGCTATATATATATATATATATATATATATATATATACATATATATATATATATTTTTTTTTCTATATATATTCCATTTATTGATTTCAATATTTCGCATTTTTTTATATTAGATATATTCTGATTTGCCACAATGGAAGCCCTCGTATCTCACAAGTAGTATATGTTCTGTACGATGGGCCTGTCGCTATGGAAACAACTTTTTCATTCCTATTCAATAGCAATGGGCACAGATGTGCACTTCCCATTAACGTTCCTATAGCAAACTAATGCTCTCTCAGGAGTGCAGTCTGATGTGTTCCTTCCCTGTTTATAATTGATTCAAAGTTTTATCGCCTGCAATATCGAGCAGGATACTTTTAGAGGATGCGACTTCAACTTTTCTTACAGAAATGTGGGAAACAAAACCTCACCAAAAAAAACTAAAAATCCATTAACAATTATACAGGAATATTATAACAGATAGTAAGTAGAAGTACAACGTTTCAGCTACGTTAGGCCCCTCTAGGCTTTCTTTTTACAGCCATTCCCAGAAGTGGTAGCTGGATAGTTTTATAACACTTATAGTACTACTAAACCCACAACAGTAAAATCAGTCTGTATATGCAGTAAAGCATGCATGTTATACTCACGGTGGAACCTAAGGGGTTAATCCTGTGCACTGTGTAAAAAAGATGTTTGATTATGTCTTCTCTTATGCTCCCCTACTTCCACAGTCCCCAATCCATCTCCTGATAGAACAGAGGCTAGGGGACAAGCTGCACATGCTCAGTTTGGTGTGTATTGCTAGAGAGTACATGTGATCAGCTCAGAGCCAATCTGCACTGTCCAGACAGAGGGTCAGGGGTCCTGCAGCCTTATAGGACAGTCAGAGCAGAATGAAAACGTATCCTACAAGCTTTAACCAGACACAGATAGAAGTCACAAGACTGCTCTAACTGCTGATGAAAAAGGTATTTAGCTGTTTATTTTTACTTAACGGGGAGTTCCAGCCTTTTTTATGTTTATTAAAAGTCAGCAGTTACAAAAAGTATAGCTGCTTGCTTTTAATAAACAGACACTTACCTGTTCCACTGTCCAGTGACACGGCCAAACGGAGCTTCGCTCCTCTCCCCCTCCTCTCCGCCGGCGCCTCCATTCTAACTGTGGGCACCCGGCCGTGACAGCTTTCGGCTTCATGGCCGGGCACTCACTGCGCATACGCGAGCGGCGCTGCGCAATCTGAGTGGACAGGCGATCGCCTGGGACCTGTCATGTGTCTCAGGTGATCGCCTACAGGTAGGGGCCGCCAAAAGGTGATATGACGAGTCACCTAAGCGGTCCCTGGGCAGAAGGAGGAAGTGGGACAGGAAGTCCCACTCCTACTGAAGCCCCCACTCCCCCCCCCCCAAAAAAAAAATTACATGCCAAATGTGGCATGTAAGGGGGCGAGGAGTGGTTTAAGCGGAAGTTCCACTTTTGGGTGGAACTCCACTTTAAACTATTGCATATCCATGTTCTGTGTACTGTGGGAGACCAGATATGGTGAATTCAGGGCTCTGGGTTTAGTATTACTTTAATGCAACATAAATATATGGATTTTGCAAGATTTAACCACTTGAGGACCGCCGCACGCCGATGTACGTCAGCAGAATGGCACGGCTGGGCACATGGGCGTACAGGTACGTCCCCTTTAAGAGCCCAGCCATGGGTCGCGAGCACGCCGGTCCTCTTCTCCGTGACCGTCCCAGCGGGAACAGCGGACCCGATCGCCGCTGGTGTCCCGCGATCAGGTCACAGAGAGGAAGAACGGGGAGAGGTAAGTGTAAACAAACCTCTCCCCGTGCTTCCTAATGAGCCTGTCACTGATCGTCTGTTCCCTGTCATAGGGAACGATGATCAGTGACATCACACGCTAAGCCACGCCCCCCACAGTAAGAAACACAAATCAGGGCACACTTAACCCCTACAGTAGGAAAGGAATGTACCGCGCTTAAATAGATTGAGGAAATTAATAATAAATAAATGAATGAATAACCCTGGATGTGCAGCAAACTCACACGTGTAGACCAAACACAAAAATACAAAAGAAAGGGAAGAGAGAGTTGCGCAAAAAAAAACTAAATATGGTAAAACAAAATACTATACCCAATATATAACTTGATACAATTGTGTGTATAGTGTTTTAGCTTGCCTCTGGTAAGCGCATTATTTTGGTGGTGGTACACGTGTGTATTTTTGGTGTGACTAGGAGTTCACTCTTCCTTCTGCTATTCTGCACTGCAAGTTTCTTCCATCGTTCAGGATTATATGGACTTTTATATGGACTTTCACATTGATTCACTGTCATTATTTTGGGTTAATCCCCATCGATGTGTTTGGTTCACCACACTATCCACACAATTGTATCAAGTTATATATTGGGTATAGTATTTTGTTTTAACCCCTACAGTGCCCCCTCCTGGTTAACCCCTTCACTGCCAGTGTAATTTTTACAGTAACCAGTGCATTTTTATAGCACTGATCGCTGTAAAAATAACAATGGTCCCAAAATAGTGTCGAAAGTGTCCGATGTGTCCGCCATAGTGTCGCAGTCACGAAAAAAATCACTGATCGCCGCCATTACTAGTAAAAAAAAAAAAATTGATAAAAATGCCATAAAACTATCCCCTATTTTGTAAACGCTATAACTTTTGCGCAAACCAATCAATAAACGCTTATTGCAATTTTTTTTACCAAAAATATGTAGAAGAATACGTATCGGCCTAAACTGAGGAAAAAAAATGTTTTTTTATATATTTTTGGGAATATTTATTATAGCAAAAAGTAAAACAATATTGCATTTTTTTCAAAATTGTCGCTCTATTTTTGTTTATAGCGCAAAAAATAAAAACCGCAGAGGTGATCAAATACCACCAAAAGAAAGCCCTATTTGTGGGAAAAAAAGGACGCCAATTTTGTTTGGGAGCCACGTCGCACGACCGCGCAATCGTCAGTTAAAGAGACGCAGTGCCGAATCGCAAAAAGGGTCTATAAGCTGCATAATGGTCCGGGTATTAAGTGGTTAAAGCAGATGGCAAGTAAATTATTAACAAGGAAGGACTGTGTTATTAAGTTATAGAACAATGCTTATATGCAGATATTATGAGACAGTCAAGTGACCCCTCTTTCACTCTTTTTTTTTTTTTCTGTGGACAAGGGTTGTAGAAGGAGAGATTCAACAGCAGTTCATCTTGTTCCCTAACGTCTCTCCCTCCCTTAGCCACTGTCACTCGCTGGGAAGAGGGAATTAATAGGCAGGCTTTACACTGGTACATGATGGTGTTGTCTGTGTTGGCTAGCAGGGCCGCCATCAGGAATTTTGGGGCCCCTTACACAGCTTCAGGCATGGGCCCCCTGGAGCATAGGAGAACCGGGGGGAGTGCTGCCGCTGCAAATTGAGAAGCGGGGGGGCTGCCGCAAATTGAGAAGCAGGGGGGTGCCACGAATTGAGGAGCGGGGGGGTGCTGCTGCCGCGAGTTGTTGAGGTCAGGGGGGGGCTGTGGGTGCCCCTTACAAAAAATAAATAAAAAATGTATAAAAAAATATATACATATTTATTTTTTATAAAAAAAAAAGGGGGGGTTGCCAACCGGAGCAGCCCTGGGGACCTCCGGGCCTCTGGGACCTCTGGGCCCCTTACAAAATAAAAATTATAAGAAAAATATTTTTTTATAAAAAAAAGGGGGGGGTTGTCAACCGGGGTCCTGGGAACCTCTGGGCCTCTGGGGACCTCTGGGCCCTTACAGAAATTTTTTTTATAAAAAAAATATTATATATATTTTTTTATAAAAAAAAAAAGGGGGGTTGCCAACCGGTGCCCTGGGGACCTCCGGGCCTCTTGGGACCTCTGGGCCCCTTACAAAAAAAAATTATAAAAAAAAGGGGGGTTGCCATCCAGGCCCCTGGGGACCTCCGGACCCCTTACAGATGTACTGCCTGTACCCCCCTGATGGCGGCCCTGTTGGCTAGTAGAGCTTCAGTCCTACAGTGAACAGTGCCAAGGGCAACAACCTATACTGGAGGCAGTGCAGAGCGTTGTCACCTTCAAAAGGGGAAAAAACATTTTTTTTAACAATAACTGGAAGGATCAACAAATAACATTGATACAACTGAAATGTAAAACAACAAAAGGCTTTGTCCCAAAGACAACGGTAAAAACAACAACCCAATCTGTATTGTATATCCCAAAAGGAAAGTTCGATTTTATCACGTCAGATATTCTTAAATGTTGTCTGTGGAATGTGCACCTTCCTCCAGATCACTTCAGACAGGTGTTTCAAAAACTCCCCATAGGGATTGCACTCACCAGAAATCAGAAGATAGCAGGCCTTGTACGAAGTCCAGAAAGGAGATCCGGCAGAGGGCAGCCTTCTGTGGGCGTCCTTTCAATAGAGATGTTCATTTTTTCCCCCGGGATAATGATCTGGAGAGAGAGGGAAAACTCCACATAGTATAGTCCAGTTTTAAAACGCTTTATTTTTCCTCTTTTAAAAAAATATATATGTATCTCTATGTTCAGCTTATTTTCATAAAAAAGACGCCCTTTGACAAAGTCGTGATGACGAAACGCGTCAGACGTAATCTTACGGCAACTGGAAGTGACGATTGACGCCGTGCGTTCCAAGTAACCAGCTAGAGAAACCGGAAGTATCATCCGGCGAACTGTGGAGCGGTGAGCTGGATCTGATACATTACGGGATAAACCACCCACTCTCTGGTACTTCATTGATCTTAGCTTTGCAGACATCAAGTTACTGGATCAAATGGAACCTAGGCTGTACAGGCTAAAGACATAACAGACTGTCTTCTTTATGAAAATAAGCTGAACATAGAGATGCATATATTTTTTTTTAAAAAGAGGAAAAATAAAACGTTTTAAAACTGGACTATACTATGTGGAGTTTTCCCTCTCTCTCCATATCATTATCCCGGGAGAAAAACTGAACATCTCTATTGAAAGGACGCCCACAGAAGGCTGCCTTCTGCCGGATCTCCTTTCTGGACTTCGTACAAGGCCTGCTATCTTCTGATTTCTGGTGAGCGCAATCCCTATGGGGAATTTTTGAAACACCTGTCTGAAGTGATCTGGAGGAAGGTGCACATTCCACAGACAACATTTAAGAATATCTGACGTGATAAAATCGAACTTTCCTTTTGGGATATACAATACAGATTGGGTTGTTGTTTTTACCGTTGTCTTTGGGACAATAGGGAACCTTATCAATTTTAGTATTGATAGGAGCGCTGCATATGACAATTAGAGTAACACTGAATGGTGATATATATTTTTATTTGTCATTTTTTAAACACTTGTTTATTTTTGAATGTAGCTGCTGATGCTGAATTGGTTGCAATGAATAAGGTTTGATATCATTGCTATCTTTAGAAGATCCATGTCTTTGTTTTGGATTTGATTGATTTCCATAGCGCTGGGTTAAAAGAAAATTAGGTATCTGTTGCGCCATAGCACGTTTTCTTTTTTTTTTGTGTTTATAACAAAAGGCTTTGGTATATAGTTTTAAAGGACCATTCCCTGTCATATATTACATATACATACACTTCAAAGCCCAGCTCTGGGCTCCGATCTTCCTTGCCCCAAGTAACCCCCCCTCATTCCCAGAGCCTGACCCCTACGTCAGAAGAATTTTTTTTTTTTTTACTTACCATTTCCAGGTGTCTTTAGGCTGGTCTTATGAAGCACAGGATGCTCCTCCTCCTTGGATATTCTCCAGTGGTTCTCGACAATGCACTTACATAAAGATTACATAATTGCATGTGAATGCAGGATGCCATAGTTAGTCAGATCCCTTTAGGGGGGAGTGTCCCTGACACCCTGGATTTATAGGATGTCTTCAGTTATTTTACCCAGAAGACTGAGGACATCTAGTGGCAGTAAGTAATTACAACACCAGAGAGAAGGTGGATATTGCAACCAGATCTGTTTTTAGGTTTTAAACCCCTGCTGGGGGGCTATTTTTTAATGTATTTTATTTTACGTAGAGTTGGTTATTAAAGAGAACTTTTAGATAGTACACTTTTTGAATCTTAGCAATGATTACCCAAAGGTGAATTTTAGATGTAATCTTCACATTTTTACATTCCCTCTGTATACTGAGAAATGTGGTCAGCCTCCCAGCTGAAGGAACGCAGCTGGCCAAGATATAATGATTGTAATTTACCATACCGACTGTTATTTTTAGCAATCAGAAATGAAAATAACGGTTACCTGGCTGAAAATAACAATCATTATAGACCATAACACATATATTATAGCATAGTGAGCAGAGTCTATGCATGATCAACTAGTCACACACCACACTAGATTTACTTTATTTAGTAAAAAGTATTTAGATCTATTATCTTACTGCATTTCAGGAATTAAGAATCGTCTCTATTCAATAAAGTCATTTTGTGACCTGTTTCTGTTTACAAAATTGTACTTAACTAGTGTAAAACCTCTCTAAAAGATAAAGGGGGAACATGTTAAAAAAAAATGCATAAGCAAAGGTTAACCTAGATGAATCGGGAACATATTTAAAAAAATCTGTATATTTACTAAGGCTGCTTTCACACTGCAAGCGCCAGCCGTTAAAAAAAGGGGGGGGGGGCGCTTTATCGCTGGTTAAGTGGCGCTTTTGCACCGATCTTCAGCCGCTAGCAGGGCGCTTTTAACCCAAAAAAAGGGGTTAAAACTCCTGTGTTACGGCGCTCCCGAAGCGCTCTTCAGGCGCTTCCGAAGCGCTGCCCCTTCATTGCAATGGGCAGGGGCGTTTTGGGAGCGCTGTATACAGCGCTCCCAAACTGCCCCAAAGATGCTGCTTACAGGACTTTTCCGAACGTCCCGCAAGCGCACCGCCCGGGTGTGAAAGCACCCATTGTAATGAATGGGAGGCAGTTTTCAAGCGCTATTTCTAGCGTTAAAACGCCTGAAATCTGCCTCAGCGTGAAAGGGGTCTTACAGATATTAACATCTGAAGTTAAATGCAAAATTCAGTTTGTCCTGTAAAAGTCAATCTTTATCCTATCCCTCCCACCTCCTAAGACTCCCTATTGCTCATGGAAGTTATCCATGTTTAAACGGGCAATGGGAGTACTAAAGAGATGGCAGGGATGAAGATAAAGGGATTGTAAAGCTTCGTGTTTTTTCACCTTAATGCTGCGTGCACACGACCGTTTTTCATGACGAGAAAAGTGCCATTTTTTAGATTGGTCGTGAAAAACCGTCGTGTGCATGCTCCATAAGATTTTTCGCGACGAGAAAACTGCCCGAATTTTTTTTAGAACCTGCTCTATTTTTTCTCGTTGTTTTTCATGTCATAAAAAACGGTCGTGTGTACGCTTTTACGAGGGGAAAAAAAAGCGCATGCTCAGAATTAAGTATGAGATGGGAGCGCTCGTTCTGGTAAAACTAGCGTTCAGAATGGAGATAGCGCATTCGTCACGCTGTAACGGACTGAAGAGCACGAGGCTGAAAAGCGCAAATCGTCTCTCACCAAACTTTTACTAACACGAGGATCAGCAAATGCAGCCCAAAGGGTGGCGCCATTCGAATGGAACTTCCCCTTTATAGTCCAGTCGTACGTGTTGTACGTCACCGCGCTTTGCTCGAGCGTTTTTTTTCATGAACGTGTGTATGCAAGGCAGGCTTGAGAGGAATCACAACGAGAAAAATTTAGTTTTTTGCATGACATGAATAACGGTCGTGTTGTGTACGCGGCATGATGCATCCTATGCATTAAGGTGAAAAAACACCTTGCACTCTCGGGCCCCCCAGCCCCCCTGTTTTACCTAAGCCACGAAACTCCGTGTGCTCGTTCCCGCGATGGTTTCCCCCTGCTTGAGGCAGCTCGTCATTGGAGATTGATAGCAGCGCAGCCATTGGCTTGCGCTGCTGTCAATCACATCTAATGATGCGGCAGGCCGGGGGCGGGGCCGAGTGATACAGTCGGTGGCTATAGCGATCACGGGAGCGCGCCCGCAAGCTAACCCTCTTGGGAGAGAGCTTCCCATGAAGGGGGTTAACGCTTGCGGGGAGGAGCCGAGACAGCCGTTGAGGGACCCCAGAAGACCGGGATCGGGGCCACTCTGTGCAAAACTAACTGCACAGTGGAGGTCAGTATTAGAGTTGAGCGGGTAGCTGGATATTCGGGTCCGGCGGGTTCGGCCGAACTTCGGAAAAAAGTTCGGATTCGGGACCGAACTTTAGCCCGAACCCGGACCCGGACCCCATTGAAGTCAATGGGGACCCGGACTTCTGACGACTAAAAAGGCTCTAAAAAAGTAATGGAAAGGGCTAGAGGGCTGCAAATGGCAGCAAAATGTTGTTAAGAACATGGCAAGTGCTCTGCAAACAAATGTGGATAGGAAATAACTTAAAAGAACATAAAAAAAATTTAAAAATAAAAAAATATGCTGGAGGCCCCCTTTTCAGCAGAAGAGGTACAGGAAGTCATTAAGAACCTCAGAAACTCAACGGCACGATGCCACACATATGGTGGGAATGCCCCAGAATACGCCCTTTCTGGAATAAATTATTTAATTTAATGGATAAGCTAGTGGGAAAATAAAATACTTTGAAATAAAAATGTAGCGGGGTGCTAAATTTAAGGAAAGTGTTTGAGTGGTAAATAGGCTCAAATACCCTAATTCTGTAGGATTCATGGACCATTTTGTCCTCTGGGGACAGTATTGGTGTGCAGTTCCCTGCGGCCTACAGGTGGCGCCTTTTGTGTCCCCTCTTGGCAGTAGTACAGCGGGGCGGGGAACCTGCTGTGCATGCCGGGAGAGCATATAAAAGGGGCAGACCTTTGGCCTGGGGGCTGATGTCCAGTGGGGTCCGCGCCCAGGTGCCTTCGGCCTGGGTGCATGTGTTCCTGTTCCATCTCGGGCACCTTTAGCCCGGGGTGAGGTACTATCCTGGAGTTCTTGCTGCCCTGGGTATGGAGGCCTAGGGGCGGGAGTAAAGCCTGGAGTCCAGAGCCGCCTCGTGTAGGGGACCCTGTTCCAGGGAAGGGAGGATCATTCTGATGGACCGATGCGGGAGTCACGGTGAAGGAATGGTCTGTTGACTCCCTGGAGAGATGTCTTCCCCTTGATATGGGCTAGGTTCGTAGAAGGAGAAGCTCAAGGTCACCTTGACTGTATCAGAGGCCTTATTCAACCGGCCCGTGGCAGGGGCCTTATACACCCTGGTCTGTGGCTGAGACCAAAGTTCTCCAGGCCCGTGGCAGGGGCCTTGTACACCCGGTCTGTGGCAGAGACCAACCTCAATGTCTGTGGCAGAGACCGTGCGCCAAAAACTGTTTGAGAAACCTAAGCAGTGAAGTGAATGTGCTACGTTTGTGCCTGGACCTCCTCCACACCTTAAGCTGTCCTGTTTCTTTGCTCTAACCTTTTCTATCTGAGTACAGTTTATTTTGCCATGAGAGAATAAGAGTTGGAGTTTCAGCTGGTGTGGACATTGACTTTACTGGCAATTAAAGGACTTGCCTCTACCTACAGTAGAGGTGAGAATCATCCTCTGGAGGAGTTTTGACTCCGGCTGTGGACACGGCCCGTCAAGTACACCGCTCAACCTCTTTATATAGGAGGATACGGGCTGGTAGTGCGGTGTGCCTTTCTCCCTCCTGCGAAGAGCCAACAACATAAAGGCAGGTAAGGGGGAAAGGATCTGTGCGCTACAAAAATAAAAAATAAAAATTTTAATCTTGGCCTAGCAGGACGAGGTCCATATGGAGTAGGAGGTTGAGGTGGCGGTGGATGTGGCTGTGTAGGTGGAAGCGGCGGTGGAGGAGGACGAGGTAGCCAACACTGGTTCAAAAATACAACAATGGCTGGGTAAGGCCGGTGATGTGTCGAATTCTGTCCCCTGTCGAATAGTGTCCGCCCTGTACTGCGCTTGCTGAGTATGTAGGACAAGGGGATTTCAAAAATCTCCCAAGACTAACGGCGCCTGCGTGTTGAGTTCAGGTGAAGGCCACACCATCCGTGGTTCAAGCCGAGCCAAGCAAGGCCGCGATCGAAGCGAGCCCGTGAGGGGCCCTGTTACTATGTGCTACCGTATGTCCTCTTGGATGGTGGGGCTTGAACCTGCACTCACAGCGCAGGCGCCGTTCATCTTCGGAGATTTTGTGAATCTCCTTGTCCTCTGTACTGCGCAAGCACTGCGCCTGCGCAGTACGGGCCGGGCACAATCCGATGGCCGGACAGTTTTTGTCACAACACCGGTATACATGTCTATTCTGCACAAGGTACGGACAAGTCCTGTGGGATCCATGCCTGGTTCATTTTAATGAACGTGAGCTTGTCCACATTGGCTCTGGACAGGCGGCTGCGCTTGTCTGTGATAACGCCCCCTGCCGTGCTAAATACACGTTCAGATAATACACTGGCTGCAGGGCAGGCCAGCACCTCCAAGGCATAAACGGCAAGCTCAGGCCATGTGCCCAATTTGGAGACCCAGAAGTTAAAGGGGGCAGACCCGTCATCCAGTACGTGTAGGCCTGTGGACACATACTGCTCAACCATGTTGGTGAAATGCTGCCTCCTGCTAAGACGTTCCATCTCAGCTGGTGGTGCTGGTTGTTGTGGCGTGCTGAGAAAGCTTTTCCACATTTCGGCCATGCTAACCCTGCCTTCTGAGGTGCTGCCGGTGCCCCGGCTGCGTTGGCGACCTCTTCCTCCTCCTCTGCCTTCGCCTTGTGCTTCCACCGTACGCCCGCTGTCAGGTGGGAATGCCACCAGCAGCGCGTCTACCAGCGTGCGCTTGTACTCGCGCATCTTACGATCCCGCTCCAGTGAGGGAATTAAGGGCGGTACGTTGTCCTTGTAACGGGGATCCAGCAGGGTGGCCACCCAGTAATCAGCACCAGTTAAAATGTGGGCAACTAGGCTGTCGTTGCGGAAACACTGCAGCATGTAATCGCTCATGTGTGCCAGGCTGCCCAGAGGCAAAGAAAAGCTGTCCTCTGTGGGAGGTGTATCGTCTGTGTCCTCTGTATCCCCCCAGCCACGCACCAGTAATGGCCACGAGCTGGTCTGAGTGCCACCCTGCTGTGAACATGGCTCCTCCTCCTCCTCCTCCTCCTCCATCTCCTCCTCCACCTCGTCATCCTCCAGAACTGTGCCCTTTCTGCCGGACAATTGTGTACCTGGCGTTTGTTGGTGCAGGAACCCACCCTCGTAGCCACTTGTGAAAGACTGCCCTGAAAGCCTTTGAAATGATCCCGCTTCCTCCTCCTCCTCCTCATCCTCCTGTGCCACATCCTCTTCCATCATCGCACGAAGCGTTTTTTCAAGGAGGCATAGAACTGGGATAGTAACGCTGAGAACGGCGTCATTGGCACTGGCCATGTTGGTGGAGTACTCGAAACAGCGCAACAAGCACACAGGTCTCGCATGGAGGCCCAGTTATTGGTGGTGAAGTGGTGCTGTTCCGCAGAGCGACTCACGCGTGATTGCTGCAGCTGAAACTCCACTATTGCCTGCTGCTGCTCGCACAGTCTGGCCAGCATGTGCAAGGTGGAGTTCCACCTTGTGGGCACGTCACATATGAGGCGGTGAGCGGGAAGGCCGAAGTTACGCTGCAGCGCTGACAGGCGAGCAGCAGCAGGGTGAGAACGCCGAAAGTGCGCACAGACAGCCCGCACTTTCTGCAGCAGCTCTGGCATATTGGGGTAATTTTTAAGGAACCTCTGGACCACCAAGTTCAGCACATGCGCCAGGCAAGGGATGTGCGTCAAACCGGCTAGACCCAGAGCTGCTACGAGATTTCGCCCATTATCGCACACCACCAGGCCGGGCTTGAGGCTCACTGACAGCAACCACTCATCGGTCTGTTGTTCCATGTCCCTCCACAACTCCTGCGCGGTGTGGGGATTTTCCCCCAAACAGGAAAGTTTTAAAACTGCCTGTTGTCGTTTACCCCTGGCTGTGCTGAAGTTGGTGGTGAAGGTGTTACGCTGAATGGATGAGGAGGCGGTAGAGGATGAGGAAGCGGAGAAGGAGGAGTTAGAAACAGGAGGCAAACTGAAGCGCCCTGCAATCCTCGGTGGTGGAAGGACATGCGCCAAACCGCTATCTGCCTCAGGCCCAGCCGCCACTGCATTTACCCAGTGTGCTGTTAGGGAGATATAACGTCCCTGACCGTGCTTACTGGTCCACGCATCCGTAGTTAGGTGGACCTTGCCACAGATGGCGTTGCGCAGTGCACACCTGATTTTGTCCCCCACCTGGTTGTGCAGGGAAGGGATGGCTCGCCTGGAAAAGTAGTGGCGGCTGGGCACGACGTACTGCGGGACATCCAATGCCATCAGGCTTTTAAAACTCTGCGTCTCCACCAGACGGAATGACAGCATTTCAAAGGCCAGGAATTTTGAAATGCTGGCATTCAGGGCCAGGGATCGCGGGTGGCTAGGGGGGTACTTCCTCTTCCGCTCCAATGTTTGGGAGATAGAGAGCTGAACGCTTCCATGGGACATTGTGGAGATGGTTGGTGACCCAGGTGGTAGTGTTGCTGGCAGATCCTCTGTTTGCGGGGTGACAGGTGCCACTGTCACTACAGAGGTGGATGAAGAGGCCGAGACTGCAGCAGAAGAGGAAGCAGGAGGAGCCAGAGACCTTTCTTGGTTTTTGAGGTGTCTACTCCACTGCAGCTCGTGCTTTGCACTTAGATGCCTGGTCATGCAGCTTGTGCTCAGGTTGAGAACGTTTATGCCTCGCTTCAGGCTCTGATTGCACAGCGTGCAAACCACTCGTGTCTTGTCATCAACACACTGTGTGAAGAACTGCCACGCTAGGGAAGTCCTTGGACCTGGCTTTGGTGTGCTCGGTCCCTTGCTGCGTTGGGCAGTAGCAGATGTACTGTCTAGGGGACGAATGCTCCGTTTTTGCACCCTGCTCCCTCTTCTGCTGTGCTGGTGGCTCTGTGCGACCACCGCCTCTTCCTCCGAACTACACTGGTCACCTGCATAACGTTGATTCCATGTGGGGTCGAGGACCTCATCGTCCTCCACATCATCTTCCACCCAGTCTTCACCCCTGCCCTCCATGTCTGTCTGCACAATTGCGAAAGCAGCAGCAGTTGGCACCTGTGTTTCGTCATCATCCGAGACGTGCTGCGATGGTCCTCCCATGTACCCATCATGAAACATAAGTGGTTGGGCATCGGTGCACTCAATCTCTTCCACTTCTGGGGCAGGGCTAGGTGGATGGCCCTGGGAAACCCTGCTAACAGAGTCATCGAAAAGCAGAAGAGACTGCTGCATGATTTGGGGCTCAGACTGCTTGGCTGATTTGCAAGGGGGTGAGGTGAAAGACTGATGGACATGGGCTTCAGGTGCCAACTCTGATCTTTCATCAGAAGAGTGGGTGGGAGACAATGTGAAGGAACCCGAGGCACTGTCAGCAACCCAATCTACTATCGCCTGTACTTGTCCTGGCCTAAACATTGGTACAGCCTCATTAGCCGTGACAAAATACCGCCGCAGGCTCGGTCGCCTACTCGCACCTGAGGAAGGTGTTTCACTTGTGCGTGTAGCTGGCACAGATCCACCACGTCCTCTCCCTGCAACAGCAGCTTCACCAGCAGCACCACGACCGGGGCCACCACGTCCCTTTGACCTTCCCCTCATATTTTCCAAATTTAGGATCTTGCCCTAAATGGCGTTTTTTGGAAGACCACAACACACCCACAGTACGTAATGGCTGAAACGCACAGCTACAGAACTGCAGAAAATGCTATTCAAAAAAAAAAGGTTGTTTTTTTTTAGTATAGCACAGTACAAGGAAAATATATAGAAATTGTTTATTTCACACACCTCCAGATGTGTATTTCACACTGCAAAATATTTTCTGTGGCCCTAAATGGCGTTTTTTGGAAGAGCACAACACAACCACAGTATTTAACCACTGAATCGCACAGCTATAGAAGTGCAGAGAATGCTATTCAAAAAAAATGTTGTTTTTTTTAGTATAGCACTGTACAATATATAGAAATTGTTTATTTTACACACCTCCACATGTGTATTTCACACTGCAAAATATTTTCTGTGGCCCTAAATGGCGTTTTTTGCCAGACCACAACACACCCACAGCACGTAACCGCTGAATCGCACAGCTACAGAAAATGCTATTCAAAAAAAAAGATTGTTTTTTTTAGTATAGCACTGTACAAGAAGAATATATAGAAATTGTTTATTTTACACACCTCCAGATGTGTATTTCACACTGCAAAATATTTTCTGTGGCCCTAAATGGCGTTTTTTGCCAGACCACAACACACCCACAGCACGTAACCGCTGAATCGCACAGCTACAGAAAATGCTATTCAAAAAAAAAGGTTGTTTTTTTTAGTATAGCACTGTACAAGAAGAATATATAGAAATTGTTTATTTTACACACCTCCAGATGTGTATTTCACACTGCAAAATATTTTCTGTGGCCCTAAATGGCGTTTTTTGGAAGAGCACAACACACCCACAGTATTTAACCACTGAATCGCACAGCTATAGAAGTGCAGAGAATGCTATTCAAAAAAAATGTTGTTTTTTTTAGTATAGCACTGTACAATATATAGAAATTGTTTATTTTACACACCTCCACATGTGTATTTCACACTGCAAAATATTTTCTGTGGCCCTAAATGGCGTTTTTTGCCAGACCACAACACACCCACAGCACGTAACCGCTGAATCGCACAGCTACAGAAAATGCTATTCAAATAAAAAGGTTGTTTTTTTTAGTATAGCACTGTACAAGAAGAATATATAGAAATTGTTTATTTTACACACCTCCAGATGTGTATTTCACACTGCAAAATATTTTCTGTGGCCCTAAATGGCGTTTTTTGGAAGAGCACAACACACCCACAGTATTTAACCACTGAATCGCACAGCTATAGAAGTGCAGAGAATGCTATTCAAAAAAAATGTTGTTTTTTTTAGTATAGCACTGTACAATATATAGAAATTGTTTATTTTACACACCCCCACATGTGTATTTCACACTGCAAAATATTTTCTGTGGCCCTAAATGGCGTTTTTTGCCAGACCACAACACACCCACAGCACGTAACCGCTGAATCGCACAGCTACAGAAAATGCTATTCAAAAAAAAAGGTTGTTTTTTTTAGTATAGCACTGTACAAGAAGAATATATAGAAATTGTTTATTTTACACACCTCCAGATGTGTATTTCACACTGCAAAATATTTTCTGTGGCCCTAAATGGCGTTTTTTGCAAGAGCACAACAACCCCAACAGTATATAACCGCTGAATCGCACAGCTGCAGAGGCCAGAGAATGCTATTCAAAAATAATGTTGTTTTTTCACACACCTCCAGATGTGTATTTCACACTGCAAAATATTTTCTGTGGCCCTAAATGGCGTTTTTTGCAAGAGCACAACAACCCCAACAGTATATAACCGCTGAATCGCACAGCTGCAGAGGCCAGAGAATGCTTTTTAAAAATAATGTTGTTTTTTCACACACCTCCAGATGTGTATTTCACACTGCAAAATATTTTCTGTGGCCCTAAATGGCATTTTTTGGAAGAGCACAACACAACCACAGTATTTAACCACTGAATCGCACAGCTATAGAAGTGCAGAGAATGCTATTCAAAAAAAATGTTGTTTTTTTTAGTATAGCACTGTACAATATATAGAAATTGTTTATTTTACACACCTCCACATGTGTATTTCACACTGCAATTTATTTTCTGTGGCCCTAAATGGCGTTTTTTGGAAGAGCACCACAACCCCAACAGTATATAACCGCTGAATCGCACAGCTGCAGAGGCCAGAGAATGCTATTCAAAAATAATGTTGTTTTTTCACACACCTCCAGATGTGTATTTCACACTGCAAAATATTTTCTGTGGCCCTAAATGGCGTTTTTTGCAAGAGCACAACAACCCCAACAGTATATAACCGCTGAATCGCACAGCTGCAGAGGCCAGAGAATGCTATTCAAAAGTAATGTTGTTTTTTCACACACCTCCAGATGTGTATTTCACACTGCAAAATATTTTCTGTGGCCCTAAATGGCGTTTTTTGCAAGAGCACAACAACCCCAACAGTATATAACCGCTGAATCGCACAGCTGCAGAGGCCAGAGAATGCTTTTTAAAAATAATGTTGTTTTTTCACTCACCTCCAGATGTGTATTTCACACTGCAAAATATTTTCTGTGGCCCTAAATGGCGTTTTTTGGAAGAGCACAACACAACCACAGTATTTAACCACTGAATCGCACAGCTATAGAAGTGCAGAGAATGCTATTCAAAAAAAATGTTGTTTTTTTTAGTATAGCACTGTACAATATATAGAAATTGTTTATTTTACACACCTCCACATGTGTATTTCACACTGCAATTTATTTTCTGTGGCCCTAAATGGCGTTTTTTGGAAGAGCACAACAACCCCAACAGTATATAACCGCTGAATCGCACAGCTGCAGAGGCCAGAGAATGCTATTCAAAAATAATGTTGTTTTTTCACACACCTCCAGATGTGTATTTCACACTGCAAAATATTTTCTGTGGCCCTAAATGGCGTTTTTTGCAAGAGCACAACAACCCCAACAGTATATAACCGCTGAATCGCACAGCTGCAGAGGCCAGAGAATGCTATTCAAAAATAATGTTGTTTTTTCACACACCTCCAGATGTGTATTTCACACTGCAAAATATTTTCTGTGGCCCTAAATGGCGTTTTTTGCAAGAGCACAACAACCCCAACAGTATATAACCGCTTAATCGCACAGCTGCAGAGAATGCTATTAAAAAAAAAGTTTTTTTTTTTTTTTTAGTATAGCATAGTACAAGAAAAATATATAGAAATTGGTTATTTCACACAACTAGAGATATACACTGCAAAATATTTTTTTGCCCAAAAATAGGTATTTTTTGCGCACAACAAAGTGCCTTTTTTTTTTTTTTGCAACAGCACATTAAAGTGCCTTTTTTTTGGGGGGGGGGGCAAAAATGGGTCTTTTTAGCAAAAGCACAATAAAGTGCCTTTTTTTTTTTTTTTTTTTTTTCTGCCCGAAATGGGTCTTTTAGCAAGAGCACAATACAGCCACAGTATGGAATAGGTGTATCACTCAACGTAATGCAGTGCTGGTGCACTGAGCTTGCAACACAAACAGATAAACCTATGCAGATCGCTGAGCTATTATATCTCTCAATCTGGACTCCTATCTAAATCTCTCTCCCTGAAAGCACAAACAGGATCCTGCCCCTACACTACACTACACTGTTTCTCTATCTTTTCTATCAGTAGATTGCAGAATCAGGACTAACTCCTATCATATAATTCTCTCCCTCACAGCAACAGCAGCCAGGATCCTTTCCCTACACTGTCTAAAAGCAGAGTGACGATCTGTGCTGTGTGCCTCTTGCTTATATAGAAGCTGGTCACATGCTGGGTCACATGTTGCACTGACCAATCACAGCCATGCCATTAGTAGGCATGGCTATGATGGCTTCTAAGGGCACACCAGCTAATCAAATGGTGATTGGCTGGCCCCTGAAGCATTTCTAACTGCGCCATTAAATTCCCGAATCCGAACCCGAACCCGGACTTTAGCGCAAAATCCGGGTCCGGGGTCGGGAAAACGCCAAAATTCGGTACGGACCCGAACTTTACAGTTCGGGTCCGCTCAACACTAGTAAGTATAACATGTTTGTTATTTTTTTTTTTTTTTAAACAAAGCTATACAACCCCTTAAGCTTTAACAGAAAACATTAAGATTGATATATAAATACAGATGTCTTTATTTCTGGATCCACTGATCTCATGGTAATGCTTATGTGTCTTTTTATCATATAATTATGTTTGTGACAGGTTGAGTGTATGTTCTAAGATACTACATAATAGTACATTATATGTTTTGATTCCTTCTGTATTGTTTTGTATTTCAACTGTACTGCTTGCTCTCATGTTGTAAAGTGCTGCTCAAACTGTTGCCGCTATATAAATCCTATATAATTCTAATAATGATAATATAAATATTTGTATTTAAATGTTTAAATGAAGATACTGCATGCAAGTGGATCAGGCTTTTGGTAGGTAGTTAGCTCCAGGTCTGGGTGGTGGGTAGGGAGAGACCAAGGGGCGGTGCACAGAGGAGGATAGTCTTTTAATATTTTAGTTGAAGGGCTCTTTAAGATCTAATGTGCCTGAAGAGCAGGCCCCTGGAATGACAATGTTAGGTTTGTTAAATTAACCACTTCAATACAGGGCACTTTTCCTGCCCAGACCAATTTTCAGCTTTCAGCGCTCTCGCACTTTGAAAGCCAATTACTCAGTCAGGCAACACTGTACCCAAACAAAATTTTTATAATTTTTTTCACACAAATAGAGCTTTCTTTTGGTGGTATTTAATCACCAGTTGTTTTTTTATCTTTTGCAATATAAGTTAGAAAACAGCGAACATTTTGAAAAAAAACAAAACACGTTTCTATTATAAGATTTTGCAAAATTTATACTGCTACTGTTACATATATTTGGTAAAAATAACACAAATTAGTGGATATTATTTAGTCTGTGTGAAAGTTATAGAGTCTACAAGCTATGGTGCCAATCATTGAAAATTGATCACACCTGATGCACTGATGGCCTATCTCATTTCTTGAGGCCAGGACAGTATAAATACCCCCCCCAAATTACCCCTTTTTGAAAAGTAGACAGGCGAGTTTTTTGAAGTTAAGTTTTTTTTTTGTTTTTTTTTTACACAAAATTGCCATAATAACAAGTTATTTCTCACACACACAGCTTGTGCATACTTCCAATTACACCCCAAAACACATTCTGCTACTCCTCCTGAGTATGGCGATACCACATGTGTGAGACTTTTTCACAGCCTGGCCATATACAGAGGCCCAACATGCAGGAAGCACCATCAGGTGTTCTAGGAGCATAAATTACACATATAATTTCCTAACAACCTATCACACTTTTGAAGGCCCTGGAGCACCAGGACAATATAATTAGCCACAAAATGACCCCATTTTGGAAAGAAAATACCCCAACGTATACTCTATGAGGCATTATGATTCTTTTGAACATTCCTTTGGAAAATGTGGAAAGAGAACAAAAACATATTTTTTTTTTACACAAAGTTATCAATTCATAAGATATTTCTTACACATAGCATGTACATAGCAAAAATTACACCCCAAAATACATTCTGCTACTCGTCCCGAGTATGGCGATACCACATAAGTGAGACTTTTACACGGCCTGACCACATACAGAGGCCCAAAATGCGGGGAGCACCATCAGGCGTTCTAGGAGCATAAATTACATATTTAATTTCATTCCTACCTTTCAAACTTTTGAAGGCCCTGGAGCACCAGGACAGTGGAATTACCCACAAAATTACCCCATTTTGGAAAGCAAACACCCCAATGTATATTCTATGAGGCATGGGATGCAGATTAGTACTCAGGTACTCTGATGGGTTGCAGATAGATACTCGGGTACTCTGTTGGGCTGGAATTAGGTACTCAGGTACTCTGATGGGCTGGAGACAGGTACTCGGGTAATTTGATGGGCTGCAGATAGGTACTCAGGTACTCTGATGGGCTGGAGACAGTTACTTGGGTAATCTGATGGGCTGCAGATAAGTACTTGGGTACTCTGATGGGCTGCAAATAGGTACTCAGGTACTCTGATGGGCTGCAGATAGGTACTCGGGTACTCTAATGGGCTGGAGACAGGTACTTGGGTACTTTAATGGGCTGGAGACAGGTACTCGGGTACTCTGATGTGCTGCAGATAGGTACACGGGTACTCTGGGCTGGAGACAGGTACTCAGGTTTTTTGATGGCCTGCAGATAGGTACTTGGGTACTCTGGGCTGGAGTTAGGTACTTGGGTACTCTGGGCTGGAGACAGGTACTCGGGTACTCTGATGAGCTGGAGAAAGGTACTCAAGTACTCTTATGGGCTGCAGATAGATACATAGGTACTCTGATAGGCTGGAGATAGGTATTCGGGTAATCTGGGCTGGAGACAGGTACTAGGGTACTCTGGTGGGCTGCAGATAGGTACTCAGGGCTGGGGACAGGTACTCGGTACTCTGATGAGCTGGTGACAGGTACACTAATGGGCTGGAGACAGGTACTCTGATGTGCTGGTGACAGGTCCTCTTTATTACTGGGGGCAATCAGTGTGTATTTGTGTGTACTGTAGGCGGTAACTAGCTGTTACCCCAATCTCCTCCTCACACATGATCGGCGATGTCAGAAACCCCCAGGGTGCGTGAGAGCGGTGAGAACGGGCAGACGTCATATGTTGCCCGCCCGGAGGGAGAGAGTGTTCTTGCCGGTGTAATTTTACTATGGCCCGGTAAGGAAGTGGTTAAAGTTTTACGATCGGTTTGATCAGATGCTGTACAAGTCAGTAATGGCTTGTCATCAAACAAACTTAAACCGGAAGTGACAAAATCCTCATCGCTTCTGGTTTCTGACACCACCGGCCGCCTGTAAAAATGGTCCATCAGCTGTATAACTGATAACTTGGATCACCTTTACATGAAGGAGAACCATTGGCTGAAGAAAATGGTACCGGGATAATGGTTGTAGCTGTTGCAACACTGATCCTCCTCCCGGCCAATCGGGAAGTGGGTCTGATACCCGTCACCCGATTGGCTGAAAGGACAGGTGACCCTATTGGACGCCTAGGGGAAAGGGAGGAGACGCATGGTGGAAGTGAGGAGGAGAAGACACAGGAGCCGCTGCCCTATGGCCGTCGCAGCCTGATGTCCGCCGATGCCCGGATCCCCGCTGCTGCCCGATCCCCGCCATTGCCCGATGTGCCCACCGATGCCCGATCCCCGCCGCTGCCCGATGTACCCACCGCTGCCCGATCCCCGCTGCTGCCTGATGTACCCACCTCCTAGATGGGGTAAGTGACGGTGGACTGGCAGACAGCGAGGGGGGTTTGTCCCCCATAACAAAAAAACACCAGCCGGCACTGATGTCCTGGTTAGTTAAGAGTTAACTCTCTGTGCACACAATAAAAACTTCCCTGTGTCAGCTGCAGCTCTCTCACTCACAAATCTGTCTGATAGGGAATGCAGGAGATAAGATAGCTACTATGTTACTTGTTTGTTGTTATTTTGGCTTAAAATGTTACATTGAATTCTCACTGTGATTGTCTGTCAGAGTGATCATTCAGTGAGGAAGGCTTCTGACTAGCTCTCAGGCATAGGATCTCACGGGCTGTGCACAGCAGTGGCGGATCCAGGGGGGGGCAACAGGGCAATTGCCCCCCCCCCGAGACCGTCTGTCACACTCACTTGCTTGCTCTGTTTGTTTTTTTTGCGCCTGATCTCCCGAACTTTGGGGACCCGTTACCGTCTGGCCGTAGGACCCCTGGACCCCAAACTTGGCACACATGTACCCCAATGTCTCTTCTACAAGTGTACAAAGTTTGGTTTCTGGGGGACCTACAGCCGGGGAGCACTGATTTTTTAAATCCGGGCACCCCTTCCATAGACTCCAATGTTAAACGGTAATTTCTCCGGTGATTTTGCAGACCCGGTACCGGCCGGTCGTAGGTCCTCTGGACCCCAAACTTGGCACACATATAGCCCCATGTCTCCTCTATAAGTTTGAAAAGTTTGGTGTCTGGGAGAACCGATTTTTCAAAGCCGGGCACTCCTTCCATAGACTTCCATGTTAAACATCAGTCTAGTCATGGGCACAGTGAGGCATGGGCACAGTGAGGCAAAGTGAGGCAAGTATAAGCCTAGGACACCCTAGGCTTATACTTGAGTCAATACGTTTTCCCAGTTTTTTGGGGTAAAATTAGGTGCCTCGGCTTATATTCGGGTTGGCTTATACTCGAGTATATACAGTACTTGTTCTGCGGCTGCCGCTGCCTCTCTGAGTCTCTCTCTCAGTTTCTCACATCAGCCGATCAGCGGCGCTGAGAGAGAGACTCGTCTAATGTAGTTACGTGGCGCACTGACACGATACCAGGAGCGGAGAAGGAGGTGGGTGGAGCCTCTTCCCTGCACTCGCTGCTAACGCCTGGGCCGCTTGGCGTCTAGCAACGAGTGACGTCAGTGAGTCACGTCAGGCCGCTCTGTGGGCAGGTGCAATAGCGTGCGGCTCCACAGACGGGTAAGAAAGCGGGCGGCTCCGCTTGCGGCGCGGTTTGTTGTCGGGGGGCGGCGCAGTTCGTGGGCAGACCGTGCTGCTCAGTGTGTTGGCAGCGCAGGTGAGAGTGAGAGAGCAGGCTCAGTGTGGCAGCTGGCCAATCAGCTAGCCGAAAGCGGGGGAGCAGAGAGATGAGATCATCTCTCACCGCCCGTGCCTGCCCTGTATTCCTGCAGTGACTTCCGCCCTCACTGTGCAGGCAGCAGAGAGATTACATTATCTCTCTGCTGCCTGACTCTGGGAGTCTGGGACACAGCAAGAGACAACCAAAACTACACCTTAGCAGGCAAGTTAGTGACAATCCGCAAGGTGTGGCAGGCGACGTGGCAAGTGACAATCCGCAAATTGTGTCAGGTGACGTGGCAAATGACAATCTGCATCTGGTGGCAGGCAAGTGACAATCAGCAAGGTGTGGCAGGTGACGTGGCAAGTGACAATCCGCAAGGTGTGGCAGGTGATGTGGGAAGTGACAATCCACAAGGTGTGGCAAGTGACAATCCACAAGATGTGGCAGGTGACGTGGCAAGTGACAATCCACAACGTGTGGCAAGTGACACGCTCAGGGCTCCCACTAATTGCAGGCGACGGTGGCAAGTGACACACTCGGGGCTCCCACTGATTCTGCATTGAACTATTTAATTTCATATTACAATGTAATAATAGAAATAATGCGCTTCTATCATCCTGACACCATAACAACCATGGTGCCGTGATGATTTAAGCGCCGACACCAACCATTTCCCCGATAAATTTCCCACAAAAAAATCATTTTTTGGCAGTGCCCCTCCCGAGAAAAGACTCTGGATCCGCCCCTGGTGCACAGTAGCTGAGCAGAAGGAGATAAGAAAAGATAAGAAATTGCAGGGCGTACAAGACATGTCCTGTGTACAGCGCCCCGCTGCAGCCCTCTTGGGATACTGTCAGGTCCCAGAAGAATGCATCCACCACTCGCGACTCGCGCATGCACTGTGGGCACCCGGCTGTGAAGCCACAAGCTGTCACAGCCGGGTGCCAATAGTGAAGATGTCGGCACTGGGGACCGAGGATAGCGGGTGAGACCGACTGGGGTGAGCACACTGCCGTATCGTGGGACAGGCGAGGGGCTGTTTTTTAAAGGTCAGCAGCTACAGTTGTTGTAGCTGTTGACTTTCATTTTTTCCACAGGTGGCTGGAACTCAACTTTAAATTTTCTTGTTATATATACATGCTCTTTTTTTTTTAAATGTGAATAGGAACCAAACACAAAATTCTGTGATAGGCACTGCTGGTGTTCCTGTTAGCATTGTTACATTAGTTATGTACAGATTTATTGCTGCATGCTGATTTAAATGACAACAGTACAAGCGCATCATTCACTAATATATACCGCTTATACCGACAAATCATTAAGCAGAAAAGTAAAATCCCGACAATAGTTTACTACACATGGCAGAGAGAATCTTTCTACATCACAATGTATGTGTAATCTACATTTGTTTTGAATTATTGGAAAGGCTGGGAATATTGGGCCATGCCAAATCCTGACTAAGGAAATGTCAAGGAATCTGCTATAGACAACATTTTGAAAATAGTACTTTAGTACTTTTAAATTAGGACATACATGCAGGGCTATAGTTCTGTGTCACCAACATTAGCCACTTCGAGGAGCAGCACACAGCACCCAAACTTGTATAATTAAAAAAGAAGTTTGGGTTTAAAAAACAAACATTCATACACAATCCGATGCTGCATCTGACCCCGCTGCCTCTACACCGAGAACTGATCGATCAAAGGTCGCTAAACTCGGTCTTTATTGAGCAGAGAGACAATGACTGCTCTGCCCCTCCAGTGCTCACCGGACTGCTGGGCTGTAGAGGGGGTGGGAGTGGCTAGCTCAGGCTCTCAGCAGCTCCCTGAGAGGCTGAGAAAGCTGCTGGTCCAGGCATCTGGGTGGATCCCAACATAAAATAACGTGTAAACCTAACATTACAAAATTCCTGATATGTACCTGCTGTACCATGTACTTCTATTAAAAATAATCCTATTCTCTTTGTATTGCTTTCTTTGTGTGAAATTCCTGGCGTTCCTGCCAGCCCCTCTGCTTTCCTATTAAAAACTGACCACACTAGGCATGAAAGCACAGCATGGTCAGTTCTCTAGCTGTGCTAGGAACTGAGCTTCAAAGAAAGAAGGGTGATCCCTGGAAGTCGCAAATCTATCATGTCCTGTGGCAATGAATGGAGTGGCAACCTCAGCCTGGACCAGGCTGAGGCTCCAACGCGTTTCACTCTGCCCCCCCGGAGCTAAGTCATGGGGATTCCCACGATTAAGCTCCGGGGGCGGAGTGAAATGCATTGGGGGCATGGCCTGGTTGGAGTCCAGGCTGAGGTTGCCACTATATTCATTGCAGCAGCACATCATAAACGTGAGACTTCTAGGGGTCACCCTTCCTTCCTTGAACCTTTGCAGAAGCCAGGACAGGCTCCATCCCCTGTCACCACTCTAGCCACAGCTGCAGATGCACTGTCCACATACCCCCTCCCCATCGAGCCTGAGCGACCCACACACTTTCCCCAGGTCACATGCTGGGAACTGAGCTTGCTCTCCTCAAATGATCAGACTTGTCCTGACATGCCTCCCCCTGCACAGCCATTCACTGGGAAGGGGAAGATCAGTGGGCTGCTTTCTCTTCCCCAGCTCTCATGTAGCTGAGAACAGAGATTATGTGATCACATCTAAAAAAAAAGGGAAAAATGTATTTATAATATTTTTTTTTATATTTTAATATATTAAGTAGTATTGCTGACCAATCTTAAAGAGGACGTAAACCTCAGGCTGAATTTTTTTTTTCTGACCTGTAAAACAAACGCATACTAGCACATTATGTGAAACTTACCTGCAAATGAAGCCCTCCACTGATGCGTTGTCACTGCTGGAGGCCATATCCATCTTCACCTGTCTTCTTTCCAGGTCCACAGACTCCGGCTGTGTGATTGGCCAGAGCTGCGCGATGTCACTCCCACGCATGCGCTCGTGAGCCACTGGTTACGGCACAAGGCTCTGAAGGAACGGCACGCGTGGCCCTTTCTTCAGAGCGCATGCGCCAAAAGACATCATCGGCTGCATGTATAGTAAATATCTCCTAAACGGTGCATGTTTAGGAGATATACAGTACCTATATGTAAGCTTTATTATAGGCTTGCCTATCGGTACAGTTTGGTGGGAACAAATATCCCTAACTTAACTTTTTTCAGGAAAGTTTCAGAGTTGCATATAACTTCAGCTGTCTATAGCTATAGATATTTTTTGCATTCAGTTTTAATTATATATTGAGTTTAGATCTAGGGCTTCCATAGACAGCTTGAATTTCAGCAGATTCCTTCTGAATCTGCAATAAATCAAGCCATAGGCGGCCCTGTAAGTACCACCTGGCTCAACAAAATCTATTTAAAAATGAACTGAACAGGTTGGAAAAGTATCAATGACCACATATTATCGCCACCATTGTCTTCAGGCAGGCGTGGATGCCATGGCTTCCCAAATACAATAGCTGGCAGTCATAGGTGTGCGCAGCCTATTGCATTAGGGTGTGCACCCCAAAGCTCCAACACATATGCGTTTGACATATTTACCTGCCTCTTCCCCGCTCTCCATCCTGAAACAATGGGAGGAAGGGGGGACCCGTGCAACAGAAGGAAGAGGAACAGGGAAAGGAGGGGTGCCATATATAAGTACTGATCCCCTATATTTTCCTTCTGTGGCAGCTGAATGTTGACAAAAGGGAGAGGAGGAGAAACCTACTTTCAGCTGCTGCAGGAGGAAAATAAAGATCGGTTCCACTATTTTCCACCCCCACCACCCCTCCTGTCCAGGTTCTGTGGGTCAGCAAGGAAGGATTGTGGTTTACCTGTCACCTGCCCACCATTGACAGGTTGCTAACCCCAGGATTAGGGTGTGCCCAGGCACACCTGGCACACCCCTTGCGCACGCCTATGCTGGCAGTGGAGATTCATCTATCCAAACTGTTAGGATGGTGTTCTCTCATTTAGCCATGTACGGGGGCTTTTCGTTGAAAATGTTTAGGTTTGTGACATGTTTCATTTAACAATTATTACTATTTATTCAGCTTTTTAATTAAACATATACTATACTTAATGCTGTACAGACAGTTCTACTATAGCTGAAATACAGTAGTTGTCTCCCTGCTGGGTAATTCCCAATTGCAAAGCTATAGATACTGGAATAGAGAATATACAGTATGTTAATTATTGAGCATTCCTCATTACATGTATACGGTTTATTTACCGAACCGCTCAGTGTGGTTTCAGAATAATGCAGCTTTTATGCAGGTCTCTTTGTTCACACAAAATTAAGCTGGCACTTATCCTTTTATAAACTATTGTATGAATATTTTCAAATTTTTTGTGCAACTGATTGATGCCCTACTTTAAATACTCCTACAAATATCTTTTCAATTCAATTTTTCCCATAATGTAATAATAGATAAAATAATTCTCTACTTCAACAAGAGACTTTACAAAGCATCCTGAGACAAATTAGGAATATTAGCATGCTTCTGATGGCATGAAGAAAAAAAAACCTTTTCCCTCCTTAATTTAAAATATGCTTCCGCTAGCTACACATACTATGGATTATATTTCCATTTTCTGAAATGTTTTAATGCTAAAAGGTAAGGTAGGTAGTCCAGAATATTTATCATCTTTATTTTGCCTGGACAGTAAGATGCACTGTTCTAATTGTTCTTAAAGGGGTTGTAAAGCTTTGTGTTTCTTTTTTTTTAAATAACAAACATGTTATACTTACCTCCACTGTGCAGTTCTTTTTGTGGCCCCGATCCTCGTCTTCTGGGGTCCCTAGGCGGCTGTCTTGACTCCTCCCCACAAGAGCTAACCCCCCTCTGGGAAGCGTTCATAGGATATATTAAGGTGAAAAAACACCTTCCAGTCACCGGCCCCCCCGAGCCCCCGTTTTACTTACCTGAGACCCAAATCTCCTTGTGCGCGATCCCGCCGTCGCTTTCACCGAGCTCTAGTCGGCTCTTCATTGGATGAGTGATAGCAGCAAAGCCATTGGCAGTCATTGGCTCCCGCTGCTGTCAATCAAATCAATGACGCGGCGGGATGGGGGGCGGGGCCGAGTGATACAATCGGCGGCTATGGCCGCCGACTGTATCACACGGGAGCGCACCCGCAAGCTAACCCCCTTGAGAGAGCGCTTCCCAGAGGAGGGTTAGCTCTTGCGGGGAGGAGCCGAGACAGCCACCGAGGGACCCCAGAAGATGAGGATCAGGGCCACTCTGTGCAAAACGAACTGCACAGTGAAGGTAAGTATAACATGTTTGCTATTTAAAAAAAAAAAAAAACCCATACAACCACTTTAAAGTGGCACAACGCCCACGGATTTAATTGTTAACCAAAGGAAAGCTCAAGTCAGACAAGGCAGCTTATACATAGGAGATCAGGTACATCAGAGACATCAATAAGAATGGTCAAGTTCATGCAGAGGTTTGGCAACAGAGAATCCAGAAGTAAGAGAGAATCAGGGTTAAGCAAGCTGAGGTCAGGAGAGGAAAGAATCAGAGGAGTCAGGAAGCCGGGTCACAATCATATCAAGGGCAGGTACTGGAACAGGATACAGGGGGGGAAAGCTGCAGATCAGACAGCAAGGCCCTAGTGCATCTGCCATCCCTATATACTGCACATGGCGCCAATGCTAATGGGGCGCGCGCACACGTGCGCCCATGTGCGTATTCACGCGCACATGTGTGTGCATGCGCGTATGCATTCGCTCGAACGTGCGGACATGCCTGCTAGCAGGGATATCATTGGAACTGTGCCCACACATGTGCAATGGCCTCTGCCTCTATACTTCTGCTTCGCTATGGCCAGCATGTCCCTGACACAGTGATTTCAATTACAATGAAGTGCATGCTACATTCAAGGCATGCCTCTAGTCATAACTGTCATAGTTGCCATTGTGCTTATGTCAGGTCTTCAAGCAAAACTAATGTTCGCAATACTTATCTCTGCTCCAACAGTCCACAAGGTCCCTCACTGGTGCCAGTGTCTTCTCCTGATAATACATATCAGAGCTAAAGAGAATTGCTTAGTGGTCATCAACTTCAGTGCATGGTGACCAAACCTGCATCCCAAATATCCTGTGTTTTGACTCAGTTTTCCTTCTGACTTCACTTGATTCTGATCAACTATTGCTGACCTTGGCTTCTGTTTTGACTCCTATGTTTGTACTTCTTATACTTTGTTCGCTTGTCTATTATTGACCCCAGCCTGGTTTCTGTCTTCTAAATTGGTACCTCTTCTGTCCGGTTGTTACTGACTCTGGCTCACTTTGATTCTAATATCTGCTAATTTCCTGTGCTCCATCTGTGTGACAGTATTCAGTTCAGTATGGCATCCACAGCATCCCAGCAGTATCCAGACTATCATCTGACCACACATGATATTAGGACCTACAACAGCACCCATGTCACTCCTCTTCCTGCTACACCACATCACCAAATCCAGGGGGTATTGGACAGGAGGTGTAAGGGAAGCCCTCTTATCAACTTGGCCTGTACCAAGTAGGGGATAGTTCGGCAAAGAGATCAGGCAACAAGGCAAGGCACAGGTACAGGAGCCAGGATACAGAGCGCTATTACAAGCCGAGAGCCCTGGGCTTGTGATACTTAAAAGCAGCACCATAGCACTGCAGCTAATCAGAGAGGAGAAGAATTAGGTGCGAGACTGCCAGGCCCATCAGTGTGGAGACGCCTATACCCCCTGCCAAGCAACAAAGACACCATCTGAGGGCAGTGCCACTTTGCCATGCTTATTTTTTTTATCTGTGTCTTGTGTCTCATCAAGTGCTCATAATAAATGTTGTATTGGCCCATCTATTGCCTGTGCTCTTTCTTCTATGCCATGCTGTATGTTCCCTTCTCCTCATCACCTCATTCCTTGTGTCATGCTGTTCATTCCATATTCTGCACTGCCTCATTCAATATGCCATACTGTACATTCCCTATTTCACAATGCCTCATTACATATATTTTTCTGTCCATTCATATACCATGTTATATTCTGCACTGCCTCATTCCGTATGATGATGGGGACAAGGGCCTTTTCCCCACAACCCTGGTCGATGGTTGTGGGGTTCTGTGGGTGGGGGGCTTATTGGAACCTGGAGGCCCCCTTTAACAAGGGGGCCCCCAAATCCCACCCCTATGTAAATGAGTATGGGGTATATGGTACCCGTACTCATTCACCAAAAAAAGAAGCGTCGTGAAAAAAAATACCACAGGAGGCAGTTTTTGACTAGTCCTTTATTTAAGAAAAAAAAAATGAAAAAAAAAAAAACCCTGGTGTAGATCTATCATCAATTGCGAGGCCCGCTGCCACCGCTGACCCAAAAAAAAAAAGCCTCCTCTCCTGACGAAGGCTCCCGCCATCTGACAGTTGATAAATAACTAAAAGGCGGTGCTACCTGTTGACGTCACTAGGTGGCACCGCTCCCTTATAACATCACTGACCCCTTATGACATCACTTCATTTTTTCAGCTGATGACTCATCAGTTGTTAAGGACTCCTTATTAACCATGACAGTTACTGCTTGTTAAGTACACTGGCAGCAGCCCGCTCCTTAACAACGTGGTATTTATTACTGGTAATAAATATGCCGGCTACCGGCAGGCATTAAATTACTGCATGCTTTCACTACTAAAATACTGCATGAGTCATTTTATGAAGTAATGCAGTATTTTAGTAGTGTTTTTTTTTTTTTTTTGGTGAATGCCAAAAATCTTTTTAAAAACGCTGAGCGGTATCTTACCGCTTTGTAAATGGAGCCCACTATTTGCTTAATAACACTAGCAGTTTATTAATAGTTTTGCTTGTTGTCCAAAGTTGTAACCTAAAGCGGATAGAGATTTGCTAAAACTGGAGCATTCAGAATCTGGTGCAGCTGTACATAGTAGCCAATCAGCATTTAACTTCAGCTTGTTCAATAAAGCTTTGACAATAAAACCTGGAAGCTGATTGGTTTCTAGCCAGAACTACACCCGATTTTGGACACTCCAATTTTAGTAAATCTCCCCCATATTCCCTTCAGAAAATATATGTTTGCCAAATTGCCCAATCATCAGTTTTGTGTAAAAATTGATCACATAAAACTATTTGATCAAAATACTTCATGGAGTTTTACTTACATACTTAAAGTGAAATTTAAGTCTTGGGTTTTTTTTGTTTAAAAATAACAAACATGTTATACTTACCTGCTCTGTGTAGTGGTTTTTCACAGAGCAGCCCAGATCCTCTTCTTGGATCCCTTGCCGGCGCTCCTGGCCCCTCCCTCCTGCCAAGTGCCCCCACAGCAAGCAGCATGCTCTGCGGCACCGGAGCAGAGCCGCTGGTCTGTGTGTCCATTCAGACATGGAGCCACGGCTCAGCCCGCCCCCTCTCTTTCCTCATTGGTTTGCTGACTTTGATTGACAGCAGTAGGAGCCAATGGCGCCCGCTGCTGTCTCAGCCAATCAGGAGAGAGAGTTCAGGGCAGCTGAGTCTCTCATGCAACATCGCTAGATCAAGATGGGGCTCAGGTAAGTATTGAGGGGGATGAGGAGGGCTGCTGCACACAGAAGGTGTTTTACCCTAAAGCATAGAAGGCATTCAAACAATCTTTTCTTATTCGGCAGTCGCAATAAAGTTATTTTTTATCTGTAAGAATAGGTTTGCTTTAAGAAAAACATTTACAGTTTACTAACTTTACTCTTTGATCTAAGTTTTGAGCAATTAATTGAAAAACAACTTTATTCGAAAGATTTAATAACAATCACTGCAGGCTGCATTTTCTCCATTTATTAGATTACAGCTGGCAGGTGTAAAACATATAGAGTGCAGCTGACTTTCTCCAAGATCCAGATATCCTGCTGCATACATTTATAGAACTTGCTTGGTATTTGACCTTGTAATTGAATTTGCATTGGTATGAAATAATAAACTACCGCCCACAGAAATGTAGTATCTAGGAAACCGTACAGTCCAGATCTGTGATCACACTTTGGTTTAAACAAGTTCACAGGTAGTAACAATTATTTCTTATATAAACCAACATGAAATACAAATGTTTTCTCATTAGGCAATGCACTTCTTTCAGTTCCAAAATTACTTCTACATCTGCTGGAACGTAGATCATTTAAAAGTTTAACGCATATACAGTATCTCACAAAAGTGAGTACACCCCTCACATTTTTGTAAATATTTTATTATATCTTTTCATGTGAAAACACTGAAGAAATGACACTTTGCTACAATGTAAAGTAGTGAGTATACAGCTTGTATAACAGTGTCAATTTTCTGTCCCCTCAAAATAACTGTAGCACCCTGGAGTTTGGGCAGGGAGCTCCTCACAAATTGACTTTCCAGGAGTAGTTATCCTGGTCAATTGTTAGAGATCTATTGATTTCTCCCTAAGCTTGGCCTTGTTGCACTTTTCTCTTCTACCACTAGGTGCAGGTTACGTGGTATTAGACATGAGAAGGGCAAATCAAGGTCAGGTTATGGGTATATGAGGTATCTCAGCCTATGGGCAGGGGTTTTCTTGAGTCCCTTGGCCTGCTGGGAGAACCTATATATTTGGGTGGGGTCAGGGGATCTATGTTCTGTGCTACCTGGACGGCTGTCTGGGTGGATGTGTGTCATGTGCCCCAGGCTGCTAGGCAGGAGATTGGGCCTATTTCGGGGGCATCTGGCTGCTAGGCTGTCTGAGGGCCTATCCAGAAGCAAGAGAGCAGCGCAGGGTTGGGATTGTGGCTTGCAGTCCAACCAGATGCGACGGTTCTGCCGGCCGGACAACCTGTCGTGGTCGGAGGTAGAGGGGAAGCTGTTGCCACTAAGGGACCAACCACCTTATTACCAGGGATCACAGTGAGTAATTGAAGCAAGTACCAGAATAGTATTCTCACTGAATGGGCACGATTAAGAATCGAGAAACTTCAGACGGTGATCAAGTCAGGGACCCAGTCAGCGGAGGTGACGCTTGCAGGGCAGCCTTGTGTGACAAGCCAGGGACCGAGCAGGCCAGCAGGGGTAAAGCTTGAGAAATATCGGGAGTCCCAACCTAGGGACCCAGCAGAGAGGCGGGTGTGACGCTTGAGGAAGATACCACTGTGAAGAATGGAGGAGCTCAAGGGATTCAGTGACAGTGAATCAGAGGGTCTAGTGAGAGACCGGAAGCTCAGTGTACTGAAGAACTACAAGGAGAAGTTGTAGTGAAGGTGAAAGAACTGTTACGCTTTGTGTTAGGAACTGTTAAAGACTGTTTAAAAATTAAAAAGGCAGATGATGGACTTTGTAGGCATAATACAGTTAAAAAATGTATATTTATTGAGGAAAAAACATACAAGTTGTTTAAAAAACATAGATAACAATTATGGCCATTTCTAAAAGGGCCTGAGAACACAATATTCCATAAACACACCACCAATAACCAAAGAAAAAATACAGTGTAATAAGAGGAGGACACCAAGGTCACTTCCTACTAGGAATATGCATAACCACATATTTTATGGAAGGCGATGTATCATAGAAAGCTCAGCTCGACATGTTGCGCGTTATTGGGAGAAAACGCTTCTTCAAGAGCTTATGACGAGTTATTTAAAGGCGTAGATGGTAGGAGAAACAGGCGGAGAATAGGTTCAAAAACAAGAAAACGCACAAACAAGTTCACAAGAGTAAGTCCTTCCGTAGCTTCACAGAAAAAAGAGAAATCAATAAATACAAACTCAAAACAAGGTCCTTAGTTAGGATAATAACAGGAAACTTGTGCAATACGGTAAGATCAAACCAGAAAAGCAGCCTTATGATGGACACTTCTAGTATAGTTCAAGGAATGATGGAAGCCATTCCCAGTAGTTAGAAGATTTGTGTGTCCAAAAAGGGGGGGAAAAGGCTTTTAGGATATGTATCGTTGGTAGTGCGTTGCCCGGGATTCTCCGCCTGTAGTGACAGCAATGAGAAAAATATACTGCCTGTGTGTACCAGGCTTTAGAGCAGTGGTTCTCAACCTGGGGGTCGGGACCCCCTCGGGGGTCGAATGACTATTTGCCAGGGGTCCCCAAATCCTGGGCTGTTCCTGAATCCCGCACCACTCTCCCAGCCTTTTTGCGGCCGCTCAGCAGGGCTGTACCTGTAGGCCGCGGCCGCCCACTCAGCCTCATCGCAGCCACCCATTCGGTTCACAGCATGGCTGAGGGGCAGCGACTAGAGGTCAGCTGACTGGTGAGGAATGTGAAGTGGGAGGGGCAGGAGGAGACCCTATCTCCTGATTTCGGCATAGGTGTCACTGCTGCGAGACACCACAAAGTCAGAGACACAGTGAGTAACACTACCTGTGATTAGAATTGCCATTAAAAGTCCTCACTACAGTTCTCAGATCAGCAGATGACCTTGTTCAAGAGCACCTCAGTTGGCTGATCAGAACTCCCCCTAGCATTGCCACTGATCCCAACTCCCCCCCCCCCCCCCTACCAAGGAGTAATAAAAATAGAGAATACATGGAAGGTAGAGGAAAAGAGGGGGAGGAACAAAGAAAAGGGAGAGAAAGCATAAGAGAAAGAACAAGAAACACAGCTAGAGAGAGGGATGGGGGGAAAAAACAAGAAATTAGGATAGAGAGAAATAAAAGGAAAAGAAGGAGAACAAAGAGAAAGAGTGTTACATCCTAAAATGTACCATAAGGGGTTTTACTACTGTACCAGTGGAAAGGACTCAGGGAGCAGTAATGTCTGTGGGTTAGGGGCACAAATTGCTTGTCTTGCCTTGGGTGCTGACAACCCACGCTCCGAAAATAATTTTACTGTTAGGGGTCCCCACAACTTAGGAAATTTTATCAAGGGGTCATGGCAGTAGGAAGGTTGAGAACCACTGCTTTAGAGCAATAGGATGGAAATTAAGAAGATCAGGAATAGCTTTGGAAGCTCTATTGCATGAAGAAGCTGTTGCAGAACTACAAGTACCATTCTGCCTCTGGCAATCATGCTTGTGGCTGTTAGTTTGGCAATCCCTTGTGAGACTTGTGGTTCTGCAACAGCTGGACAAAGGTCTTTAAGGATTTCTATAAAGAATACATAACTGAAACAAATAAGGATATTTCATATCTGCCTGCATGTCTGTTTATAGGTGGAAAATGTGAGAAAAAGGGGAATAAGCAATAGAACAGGTTAATAAAACGTGTCTTGAATACTGTTATATTATACTGGAAACCAGGGCCGGCCCTATGATGGGACCGGGTGGTACCATGGTACCAGGCGGCACTGTTAGGGGGGCGGCAAACTGACGCCCGCCAGCCAGCCCGCTCCGCTGCCTGTGAGGAGCCCGGCGCCGCTGAGGACACTCACAGGCGGGGGGGTGCAGTCAGCGAGTGAGCAGGCACGGGCAGGCGCCGCTCCCTGTGAGGAGCCCGGTGTACCGGCGCCGCTGCCTGTGAGGACACTCACAGGCGGGGGGGGGCAGTCAGCGAGTGAGCAGGCACCGCTCTCTGTGAGGAGCTCGGCGCCGCTGCTGTTGGTGACAGGGGCGGGCAGAGCACGCGCAGCATGGGGGGGTTGGGTTGAAGGCAGTCAGCGAGTGAGCGGGCAGCGGAGCAGAGAGATGATGTCATCTCTCCCCGCCGCCCTGCATCACCACAGTTTCACCCTCACTGTGCAGCCATGGGCAGCAGAGAGATTATATCATCTCTCTGCTGCCTGCCTTCACTCTGGGACACAGCAAGTGACAACCCGCAACGTATGACAGGTGACATCGTGACAATCCGCAACGTGTGGCAAGTGACAATATGCAACGTGTGGCAGGTGACGCTTGGCAAGTGACAATCCGCAATGTGTGGCACGGGACTATCCGCAACGTGTGGCAGGTGACGTGGCAAGTGACAATCCGCAACGTGTGGCAGGTGACGCCGTGGCAAGTGACAATCCGCAACGTGTGGCACGGGACTATCCGCAACGTGTGGCAGGTGACGTTGTGGCAAGTGACAATACGCAACGTGTGGCAGGTGACGCCGTGGCAAGTGACAATCCGCAACGTGTGGCACGGGACTATCCGCAACGTGTGGCAGGTGAGGTTGTGGCAAGTGACAATCCGCAACGTGTGACAGGTGACGTTGTGGCAAGTGACAATGTGTGACAGGTGACGTTGTGACAATCCGCAACGTGTGGCAAGTGACAATACGCAACGTGTGGCAGGTGACGCTTGGCAAGTGACAATCCGCAACGTGTGGCACGGGACTATCCACAACGTGTGGCAGGTGACGTTGTGGCAAGTGACAATACGCAACGTGTGGCAGGTGACGCCGTGACAAGTGACAATCCGTAACGTGTGGCAGGTGACGTTGTGGCAAGTGACAATGTGCAACGTGTGGCAGGTGACGTTGTGGCATGTGACGTGGCAAGTGACAACCCGCAACATGTGGCAGATGACAATCCGCAACGTGTGGCAGGTGACGTGGCAAGTGACAATCCGCAACGTGTGGCAAGTGACAACCCGCAACGTGTGGCAGGTGGTGTAAGTGACCATGCGCAACATGTGGCAGGTGACAACCCGCAACGTGTGGCAGGTGACAACCCGCATCTGGTGGTGGAGTCCGAAGCAAAACTGTAAGTACAAACACACATCACAAGTTGTATGAGACATGAGAGCCTCTGAGAGGGACTTGCCTTGCCCAGCCCTGATTAACCACTTAAGGACCGGAAGGATTTGCCCACTTAAAGCGGTTGTATGGCTTTGTTTTTTTTGTTTTTTTAAATAACAAACATGTTATACTTACCTCCACTGTGCAGTTCGTTTGGAAAAGAGTGGCCCCGATTCTCTGGTTCTCGGGTCCCTCGGCGGCTGTCTTGGCTCCTCCCAGCATCAGCTAACCCCCTTCTGGGAAGCACTCTCCCAAGGGGGTTAGCTTGCGGGCGTGCTCCCTGTTATACACGCTGCGTCCATAGACACAGCGTGTATGACTCGTTCCCGCCCCCCAGCAGGGCCCGGGTCATTGGATGTGATTGACAGCAGCGCGAGCCAATGGCTACACTGCAATCAATCTAGCCAATTAACGCCCAAACTCCGTGGAGAAGAGGACGCCGGGGGACGCGCACAGCAAGTGAACGGGCTCAGGTAAGTAAAACAGGGGGGCTGGGGGGCAGTCATTGCCAGGTGTTTTTTTCACCTTAATGCATAGGATGCATTAAGGTGAAAAAACATGAACCTTTACAAACCCTTTAATGACCAGGCCATTTTTTGCAATACGGCACTGTGTCGCTTTAACTGACAATTGCGCGGTAATGCGACATTGTGCCCAAATAAAATTGATGTCCTTTTTTTCCCACAAATAGAGCTTTCTTTTGGTGATATTTGATCACCTCTGCAGGGTTTTTTTTGCACTATAAACAACAAAAGAGCAACAATAAAAAAAAAAAAAATTTCTTCATCAGTTTAGGCCAATATGTATTCTTCTACATATTCTTGGTACCAAAAAAACACAATTAGCGTACATTGATTAGTTTGCGCAAAAGACATTGCGGCCGCCCGCCATGCACAGGTCCCTTTATACTCCTATATACATGTATAGAGCCCTGACAGGTCCTTTTATACGCCTATATGCACGTATAGAGCCATGACAGGTCCTCTTTATACTCCTTTATACATGTATAGAGCCATGACAGGTCCTCTTTATACTCCTTTATACATGTATAGAGCCATGACAGGTCCTCTTTATTATCCTTGTATAGAGCCATGACAGGTCCTCTTTATACTCCTTTATACATGTATAGAGCCATGACAGGTCCTCTTTATACTCCTTTATACATGTATAGAGCCATGACAGGTCCTCTTTATTATCCTTGTATAGAGCCATGACAGGTCCTCTTTTTACTCATTTATACATGTATAGAGCCATGACAGGTCCTCTTTATACATGTATAGAGCCACGACAGGTCCTCGTTATACTCATTTATACATGTATAGAGCCATGACAGGTCCTCTTTATACATGTATAGAGCCACGACAGGTCCTCTTTATACTCATTTATACATGTATAGAGCCATGACAGGTCCTCTTTATACATGTATAGAGCCACGACAGGTCCTCTTTATACTCATTTATACATGTATAGAGCCATGACAGGTCCTCTTTATACATGTATAGAGCCACGACAGGTCCTCTTTATTATCCTTTATACATGTATAGAGCCATGACAGGTCCTCTTTATACATGTATAGAGCCACGACAGGTCCTCTTTATTATCCTTTATACATGTATAGAGCCATGACAGGTCCTCTTTATACATGTATAGAGCCATGACAGGTCCTCTTTATACTCATTTATACATTGTGACAGCAGGAAGGTAAAGTCACCTGGTTGCATCCAGGGGGGTAGATATATTTCTCCCAGATTCAGGCTTTATGCCGACTTATACAACTAGGGAGTTGATGAAGCCCAGCTGAGGCTAGTGGGCTCATGAATGACTCATACCTCTAGGGAGAGTGCTGGGCGTCGTGAGGCAGGGAGTTGATGAGACCAGCTGAAGCTTGTCAGCTCATTTAGGCCTCTATAAGAACTCCCAGCTTCATTAGATGTTAGCTCATGCCTGGAACCAGACCTGTGTGGACTGTCTAGGGAGAGTGAACCCCTGTGCGGTGAGGCAAAGCCTGTGTGGCTATTTGTTTGGACTTTTACTAAACCAGGGACTTAGGGACTAGGACAGCACCAGGCTGATCCCAGTTGTTAGTTTAGGAAACCTGCATGTTTAGTCAGAGGTCAAACTGACCAGGATTTATTTTGTTTATGTTTCTTTTTGGCTTTGCTGTGTTTTTGTCACTGTACATAGAGAAATAAACCGCACCTTTTGATTTTGAAAACCACAACCTCCGTCTGCTGGCCCTGTTTTTGTGTGGGGAGCCCAACCAGGGGGTCACACACACCCGCTACCGAGTTAACCCCCTCACAGTTGGTGGAGAACCAGTGGCAGTTTTTTTTAAGCCAGCATGGAGGAGATACTGAAACAGCTGGCTCTAGCAAATGGCAATCAACAGCAGACAAATGCAGGTTTGCAAAGGAGCCTTGCAGCCCAGCAGCAAGCTCATCAACAAGCCCAGCAGCAATCTGAGGCCCGCTTCATAGACCTGTTACAGAAGCAAGAGCAGAGACTACAACAAATGGAAGCAGTAATGCAGCAACGTCCGCAGACCAGTGAGGAAAGCCGTCCCACTAATACCGCGTCCTTTGGGGTGAGTCGTTTATTGACAAAAATGACTGGAGAGGATGATCCAGAGGTATTTTTGACCACATTTGAAAGGACTGCTGAAAGAGAAAAGTGGCCTGAGGAGCAGTGGGCTGGACTGGTGGCTCCTCTGTTAACTGGTGAATCGCAGAAGGCTTACTATGACCTAGAGCCTGACCAAGCAAAAGACTATGTGATGCTAAAAGCTGAAATATTGGCAAGGCTGGGTGTCACCCTGGCTGTCCGGGCTCAGCGTGTGCATAACTGGACTTTCCAGCTTGGAAAACCCCCCAGGTCTCAAATGTATGATCTCATTCACCTGAGCAGGAAGTGGCTACAGCCAGAGACTTTGTCCGCACCAGAGATTGTGGAACGTGTTGTAATGGATCGGTTTTTGAGAGCTCTTCCTACTGCCATCCAAAAGTGGGTAAGCCATGGAGACCCAGAGACGGCCGGTGGTCTTGTGGATCGTGTAGAGAAATACTTGGCTACAGAGAACCTGACGGCCTCTTCCAGAGACTCTCGGACTTTCCACCCTAAGACCAGACCATCCCCAGGGGCGGATAAGAGGATTCCAAGGGGTGAGGGTGGAGAGAGTGAGAGGGTGGGAGCTCTGCCCAAAGTTTGGCGAGAACAGCCTGGGAAGTCAGGGGCTCAAGAGGCAGCCAAAAGGATTGTTTGCTACCGCTGCCGGCAAGCGGGACATATTGCAGCAAATTGCCCGGTTGTGGAGGAACCCATGCAATGTGACTTTCTGACGGACAGACGTCAGTCGCTGTGTGCGACAGTCGCATGCACTGCCATTCGGGGAACTGAGAAACATTTATGCAAAATGTGTATTAATGGTAGAAATGTTGTGGTATTACTGGATTCAGGTAGCCTTGTGACCCTGATAAAGGCTGAATTAGTTAAAACATAGGTCTCTGGGAATAGCAAGGTAGCTGTTATTTGTGTGCATGGGGACACCCGAGAGTATCCAGTGACTACAGTGTGTTTCGAGACCCCCAAAGGTACCCTCTCTCATCCAGTGGGGTTAGTATCTCAATTACCGCACGATGCTATTGTGGGAAGGGATTTTCCGAAGTTCTGGGAACTGTGGGATGATCCTGAGCCCCCCACTGGTGCCCCTATGTACCAGGAATGTGATAGCCAGAACTCCTCTGAGAGTGGTGAGGACTCTCCAGAATTTCCCTTGTCAGTATTGGCAGGGGAGACTCAAGAAACTGGAGAGGAGCCCACCTCCTCAGACGAAAACCTACCGTCTGTGGAGTTTTCTGATCTGGAGGTTCACAGGGAAAATTTTGCCACAGAACAGTTAAAAGACCCCGCCCTAATAAAGGCACGGGAAAACGTAGTGGAAATAGATGGCGAGTTAGTGAACCCAGATAATACCTGCACTTACCCATACTTCAGCGTAGAGAAGGACCTACTGTATCGGGTGGCAAAAAGGGCAGAAGAAACCGTTGAGCAGCTTGTGGTGCCCAAACCTTACAGGAAGTTGGTGTTGGAGTTGGCCCATGGGCACATTCTTGGAGGTCATCTGGGGACAGAGAAAACCCGAGAGAGGGTATTACAGAGATTCTATTGGCCTGGGGTGATGAAGGACATAGAAAATTATTGTTCCTCCTGCCCTGTGTGTCAGAGGTCGGCCCCGATGCCACATTTCCGTAGCCCGCTGGTCCCTCTACCCATCATTGAGGTCCCGTTTGAGAGAATCGCAATGGATTTGGTAGGTCCTATAATCAAGTCCGCTAGGGGGCACCAGTACATATTGGTTATAATGGACTATGCCACCCGTTATCCAGAAGCGATCCCTCTCAGAAATACCTCGGCCAAAACCATAGCCAAAGAGCTATCTCTTGTTTTTAGCCGGGTGGGTATTTGTAAAGAACTGCTTACGGACCAAGGTACACCCTTTATGTCCCGGGTTATGAAAGAGCTGTGTAAATTGCTCAAAGTGACGCAATTGCGTACATCTGTGTATCACCCCCAAACCGATGGGCTGGTTGAAAGATTCAACAAAACCCTAAAACAAATGTTGAAGAAAGTGGTGGATAGAGATGGAAAGGATTGGGACTGTCTACTTCCTTATTTGATGTTTGCTATTAGGGAGGTGCCCCAATCCTCTACGGGATTCTCCCCCTTTGAGTTACTGTATGGGAGACACCCAAGAGGGCTGTTGGATATTGCCAAGGAAACTTGGGAAAGTGAGAGTTCTCCCCACAGGAGTGTGATTGAGCATGTCGCCCTGATGCAAGATCGAATTGCACAGGTAATGCCCATCGTGAAGGAACATTTGGCCCAAGCGCAGTTGGCACAGCAGAGAGTGTACAACCGTGGAGCAAAGACCCGTACCTTTTCCCCGGGGGATAGGATATTGGTACTTGTCCCTACGGTTGAAAGTAAATTCCTTGCCAAATGGCAAGGCCCCTACGAGATAATGGAAAAAGTGAGCGAAGTGAATTACAAGGTCAGACAACCAGGAAGGCGAAAGCCCGAACAGATCTATCACGTTAATCTGTTGAAAGCCTGGAGGGATAGAGAGTCCCTAGTCGCAGAAACTTGGTCACCAGCTCAAACTGGTTGCGTGATTCCGGAGGTTGGAATAGCAGCCACCTTGTCACAACCCCAACAACAGGAGGTTAAGGAGTTTGTGCTTCGCAACAAGGAGGTGTTCTCTGAGCTGCCGGGACAAACATCTGGGGTAGAGCATGATATTATTACCCCGCCCGGTGAAAGGGTGAAGTTAAAACCCTATCGGATCCCAGAGGCCCGACGGGAGGCAATACGGGAGGAAGTACAGAAAATGCTGAACTTAGGGGTGATAGAGGAGTCCCAAAGTGATTGGTCTAGTCCCATTGTGTTGGTGCCTAAACCGGATGGGAGCTGGCGATTTTGTAACGATTTTCGTCAGTTGAACAAAGTTACAAAATTTGACACCTACCCCATGCCACGTATAGATGAGTTGATCGACCGGCTGGGAACAGCCCGATACATGACGACTCTTGACCTCACAAAAGGGTATTGGCAAATTCCCCTGGCCAAGTCGGCCAAAGAGAAAACCGCATTTGTAACCCCAGACGGGGCGTTCCAATATAAGAGAATGCCGTTCGGGTTACAGAATGCGCCGGCCACATTCCAGCGGAAAATGGACCAGATACTGAGGCCCCATCGGAAGTATGCTGCGGCTTACCTGGATGACGTAATTGTTCATAGCACAGATTGGGCCTCACATCTGCCAAAAGTGCAAGCAGTCCTAGACTCTATCCGGGAAGCGGGGTTTACGGCTAACCCCAAGAAGTGTACCATTGGGCAGGAGGAGGCCAAATATCTTGGGTACACCATTGGCAGGGGAGTAATAAAACCCCAACTCAACAAAGTCGAGGCCATCCAGAGTTGGCCACGTCCCAACAGCAAGAAGCAGGTACGAGCCTTTCTGGGAATCGTGGGTTATTATCGGCGCTTCATTCCCCACTTTGCTTCTAAGGCTGTGCCCCTAACCAACCTGACGAAAGGGAAAGGGTCGGTCATGATTAAATGGACCCCCGAGGCGGAGGCAGCATTCCAATTCTTGAAACAAGCCTTATGTAGCCAGCCAGTGTTGTACTCACCCGACTTCTCTAAAGACTTTGTCGTACAAAGTGATGCGTCAGATGTGGGGTTAGGAGCAGTATTGTCCCAGGTCTGGAACGGGGAAGAGCACCCAGTCATTTACCTCAGCAGGAAGTTGAAGTCCCATGAGGTAAATTACGCCACGGTTGAAAAGGAGTGTTTAGCGGTGAAGTGGGCTCTAGATTCCCTTCGGTACTATCTGCTAGGTAGGCACTTTGACATGGTTACGGATCACGCTCCGTTAAAGTGGATGGCTCAAAACAAGGAGACAAATAGAAGAGTGAATAGGTGGTTCCTGGCCCTACAGGAATTCAACTTCACAGTAAAGCATCGCCCTGGCGTTCAAATGGGGAATGTGGATGCTTTGTCTCGAGTACATGAATGCCTGATTGCTGGTGTTCCAACCCCAAGGTTAAAACAAGAGGGGGGGTATGTGACAGCAGGAAGGTAAAGTCACCTGGTTGCATCCAGGGGGGTAGATATATTTCTCCCAGATTCAGGCTTTATGCCGACTTATACAACTAGGGAGTTGATGAAGCCCAGCTGAGGCTAGTGGGCTCATGAATGACTCATACCTCTAGGGAGAGTGCTGGGCGTCGTGAGGCAGGGAGTTGATGAGACCAGCTGAAGCTTGTCAGCTCATTTAGGCCTCTATAAGAACTCCCAGCTTCATTAGATGTTAGCTCATGCCTGGAACCAGACCTGTGTGGACTGTCTAGGGAGAGTGAACCCCTGTGCGGTGAGGCAAAGCCTGTGTGGCTATTTGTTTGGACTTTTACTAAACCAGGGACTTAGGGACTAGGACAGCACCAGGCTGATCCCAGTTGTTAGTTTAGGAAACCTGCATGTTTAGTCAGAGGTCAAACTGACCAGGATTTATTTTGTTTATGTTTCTTTTTGGCTTTGCTGTGTTTTTGTCACTGTACATAGAGAAATAAACCGCACCTTTTGATTTTGAAAACCACAACCTCCGTCTGCTGGCCCTGTTTTTGTGTGGGGAGCCCAACCAGGGGGTCACACACACCCGCTACCGAGTTAACCCCCTCACAACATGTATAGAGCCATGACAGGTCCTCTTTATACATCTATAGAGCCACGACAGGTCCTCTTTTTACTCCTATACATGTATAGAGCCATGACGGGTCCCCTTTAGTTATCATGATATAAAATAATGAATGTGGGGACCTTTTGGTGGGCGTGATTTTTTTTTGGGGGGGGCAGCATTTCATTCTTGGTCCCAGGCAGCACAATGTCTTGGGCCGGCCCTGCTGGAAACACATCAGTAGCCTCTTGCTCCCAACTGTCCACCTAGAATGATCAGAGTTTACACAAGGCCTCCTTCCTCACTCCTGGCAAATGAATGGAGGAGAGCAAAATAAAGTTGGCATTGTACTGCTGGGGAAGGGGGCATTAAAACAAATCTAATGTTTGGTCTGCTTAAATTAGACTATCCTATCATGACCCAGCTTTAAATATGAGAGGATCTGACCCACACTCACTGCACCTTTTATTACGGTGCGTTATAGTGAGAATATATATATCGACATAGATATATACCATATATGGAAATATTTGTGAACACTAGTTGTGTTTCACAAGTATGTATGCTATTTGAATTTCTTACTTGTACCATTCTTTGCCAGAGGGAGAACGAGGCGTGCCCCTGTATGTATGGGGAGCCCGTATTTGCCGGTACAGACTTACCTTGGGTCTATGCCCCTTGACAGTGTCCCGGGTAAGACAGCGTGCATGGGATTTCTCTGTATATGTACATTGTCGTATAATGGTGTCTCTCAATATTAAAGGGGGATTCCACCCAAGATTTTTTTTTTTTTAAAGTCAGCAGCTACAAACACTGTAGCTGCTGACTTTTAATAAGGACACTTACCTGTCCTACTCGCCCGCGATGTCAGCCCCCTTGAGGCCGATCCCTCGATCCTGGCAGCTCCAGGGCTTCACTGCCCGTTTCCTACTGCGCATGCGTGAGCCGCGCGGTGCTTTGTGAATGGGCCGGCAGCTCTTTGGGATACACACAGTTCCCAGAAGGCAGTGCGCCCCATTCACAAGAAGAGACCGCGAGTAGGACGGCGGAAGAAGACCAGCCGCGGACGATGAAGAGGCAGATTAGGGACTTCCGCATAGCAACTGCTATTTCTGGTAAGTAAAAAAATAAAAAAAATCAATTTTTTTTAGGATTTTGGGGGAAAAAACATTTCAGGGTGGAACTCCAACTATTCAAAATCTTTTTTCTTTATTCTTTATTATAGTAATAAATGTGATGATTGCTCTTTAACTTCATGTAACAGGCTCCTGAAGAAGCGGTGGTCTTCCCCGTGAAGCATGCTGAGACAATAGATAATCTCAAGAAGTCACTTCATCTGTGATTTCCTAGAGCAGAAAATCTGGGACACAGAGGGGTTGATTTACTATAGGCAAATCCACTGAAAGTGCCCTTGGAGGTGCAGTCGCTGTAGATCTGAGGGGAAGATCTGAAATGAGGGGAAGCTCTGCTGATTTTATCATCAAATCATGTGCAAGTTAAAATGCTGTTTTTTATTTTCTTTGCATGTCCCCCTCGGATCTACAGAGACTGCACTTCCAAGTGCACTTTTTTTGTAGTGCACAGTGGATTTGCCGTTGATAAATAACCCCCCCCCCCCCCCCCTGTGTCCATTTTAAATGTCTGTATGTTTAATATATTGTTGTAATAAAAAATTATATATGTTATCTATCCAGTGTTTGTACCATGAAAGTCCATTCTAGCCTCCTCCCACTTTTCTCTCGAATTTGATAGGAAGTAGGTACCCTGTTTATCTGTTGCCAAAATTGGCACTCCTTTCAATTAAAAGAAATCTGTTGATTTACCCAGCATGGACAAAACAGTTTTACTTAAAGAGACCCTTAAAAATTTGCACGTAAAAGCACAGAAAAATCAAGTATTTAAAGCGGAGCTCCAACCCTCGAGTGCTGGTAGATGCCCGCTTGACTATAGAGTTTCACTTGAGAGACAGCTTTGAGTCTGGTGGGGCTGATGACATCACATTTAAAGTGTCACTAAACCCACATCATAAAAAATGCTGTATTACATGCAGTTCATACTCAGTCAATCACTATGGGATTTATTTTCTGAAATCTGCAAAAAACCTGCTTGATTCTGCTGCCCTCTATTTCTCCCTTCAGTTTATGTCCCCAATGCTGTTGGGGATTTTGCAGAGCAGTGTTGGCAGCTCTGCACATGTTCAATTTTCAGTGGGTTTCTATACTGTGCATTTCCTCCCTATCACATCTGAGCAGCCCATGTGTCTATAGAGTCACACATGTGGGCATATACACAGTGGTAAATGACAGCCCACTCCCTTCCTCCTCTTCCACGCCCACTAACCAGCTAAACACAATTATTATGGGATATTACATGTAGTAAGACACAGGCTGGAGGGGCGTGACACAGCTTGTGACTGGCAGAAATCTGCCCACACCACGTTATTGCCAAAAAATAATAAAGATCTGATTCCAAATATATATTTGTATGACAATTTATAAGTTCATTGATATTAATTATTATTACACTTTATCCAGAAGGCTGGTGGTTTTTTTTTTGAACATGTGACCAGCAGCAGAGGATTAGAAGCTCCTCCTGTTTATGTTTCCCTGCAGACCAGCTGAGTCATGTGACAGCTATATATCGATTAGGAAAAAGGTACTTTTACTGATATTAATTATTTTTATGCTGTATCCCAAAGGCTGTTTTTTTATTTGTGTTATAGGGATTGCGCGCTACTATGTGTAGTTTAAAGTGAAAATAAAACTTTCCTGAGAAAGTCACGTGACCAGTGACGCAACGCATCGGGTGGAGCACTTCGGGTGCCTATGCGTGGTGAGGAGGCGAGTGTGTCACTACTCCCATTTTATATTGCGGATTTTGTTCTTACCTTATGTAAGCAGTTTTTTATTAAACAAGTTTTACTTTATTTGCGAATATTGCACTATGGTTGTTTTTTGTTTTCTTTGAGTGCCATCTACACAAGAAGAATTCGTTTTTTGGAGCGAGCTTTTCTCTATATATGGAACTACCCAGTGGTAAGCGCAGGATGAGTTGGTGCTAAGATTCCATGCAGCATTTCGTCTTCGCTTGTGTCAGGGAATTCCTGTGAGTCGTTTTGCTCAAGCACATAGCCTTTGCCATAGAACGGTGAACAGACGCGAACAGGCGCGAGCATGCGCGCCAGAGCCCGCAATTGCGGGTGCGCGTGCGCACATGCGTGAGCGCGTGCACACGCACGAGCCTAATTCTCCTTGGCACCAGACGGCCTATTTAAAGGGAGTCTGGGCTCTTGTGCTTTGCTGACTGATCTTCAGCTGTGTTCCTGAATCCTGCTCTGATCCTGTGTGTCCTCCCAGTATTTAGACCCGGCTTGCTCTTGACCTTGGCTCTGTGTTCTGTTCCTGTACTGTTGCCCATCTCTGACCCATCTCCGTTCCTGACTCTGGCTCTGTCTATGATTTGGTACCTCACTGTCCGCCTGGCTATCCCTGAGACCTTGCTCCTGTCTATGTTCCTGGTTACTGGTAACTCTCAGTTACCTGCCTGGCTGTTACCTGTTCCTACTCAGCACATCACAGTCTACTACAGACCGCTGAACCCTGCCAAGCTGTTCTCCCGGGACCTCCTGCTCCAGGCACTCGTGTCCCTCTTGTCCTTCGGCTTCCTCTGTCTCACCTTCAGCGGAGCCAGGACAGGAGATATAAGCGAGGCCGACCTCATCAAATCAGTACCCCATCCGATCCCTGACAGCTTGGGACCTGAATGTCTCCGCAGATCCACCAGCAGGATTCCCCATTCGCTATATGATAAGCCTTGTTTGACCTTTTGGTCATTGTTGGAGGTGAGCTGCCAATCTATATATTTTACAATCGATGTTGGACTGATGCTTTGTTTTCCTTTAATCAAGTTACCGTTCTATGAGACATCCATCTCTATATAAACTGATTCCTACCATTTGGTTTTGCTTGGACTTCTTTTGCACTTTATTTTATTTTTGGGTTTTATGTTAACGACACACTATATTGAATAAGCACACCACTCCCCCCTTCTTTTTTCATTTAGTTATTTTATTTGGAACATGTGACCAGCAGCAGGGGACTAGAAGCTCCTCCTGCCACTGTTTCCCTGCAGACAGGCTGGGAAAGAGCTTGACTAGCTGGATATAAATTAGGAAAAAAGGGTACCGTATATACTCGAGTACAAGCCGAGTTTTCAGCACATTTTGCCTCCCTCAGCTTATGTGTCCATCTTTAAATTTGTGTGCCTTATCCCAGCCAGCCGTAGGTCCCCTGAACCCCAAACTTGGCACACATGTAGCCCCACTCCTCCTCTACAAGTGTGCAATGTTTGTTGTCCAGGGGACATACGGCCGGGGAGCACCGATTTTTCAAACCCGGGCACCCCTTCCATAGACTCCAATGTTAAACGGTAATTTCTCTGGTTATTTTGGGGACCCGGTACCAGCCGGCCCTAGGTCAACTGGACCCTAAGCTTGGCACGCATGTAACCCCACTCTTCATCTACATAGACTCCAATGTTAAACGTCAGTCTAGTCACACAGCACCGGAGATCAGGTAGGGAGATTGGGCACAGTGAGGCATGGGCACAGTGACAGTGAGGCATGGTCACAGTGAGGCATGGGCACAGTGAGGCACAGTGAGGCATGGACACAGTGAGGCATGGGCACAGTGACAGTGAGGCATGGGCACAGTGAGGCATGGTCACAGAGAGGCATGGTCACAGTAAGGCACAGTGAGGCATGGTCACAGTGAGGCATGGTCACAGTAAGGCACAGTGAGGCATGGACACAGTGAGGCATGGACACAGTGAGGCACAGTGAGGCATGCACATGGACACAGTGAGGCAATGTGGGACACAGTGAGGCATGCAGATGGACACTCTAGGCTTATACTTGGGTCAATATGTTTTCCCAGTTTTTTGTGGTAAAATTAGGTGCCTCGGCTTATATTCGGGTCGGCTTATACTCGAGTATATACGGTACTTAGATTTTTTTTATTATTATTATTATTATTAAAATAATTGCAGAGCCATCATCCAGATACAAAAATAGAAGGGAAATTTAAAATAAAAAATGTGTGTTTAGTATCACTTTAGGCAGCGTACAGCAGCAGCCTCAGGGCTTTTGGATGTGTACACAAAGTCGGCATTTACAGGTTAATAACATGCCTTAAATACATGAAATGAATGGTCTGGTGACGGGATCTCTTTAAAACTGCAAATCTCCTGTAAAACTTTGCATTTTGCATAATACCAAACTCAACAAAACTTTCAGCTACATAACATTTACATTCCTCCCAGATGATTCTCTAGGAAGGTTTACATAGAAAATACAGCCCTTTAAAGCCAGAATACAATCCAGTTAACAATGGCGGCTGTGTAAGCAGAGATATAAGTTTTGTTTGTTTCCTACACAAAATCATGTGCCGTGGGGAGTACAGACCTAGACAGTGATGAAAGGCGGTTCTCTATTCCCTTCGTTTACATGCGCTGTAAAAACTTTATTTCTGCAGGCCGAGAATGGAGGGAAGAATACAAGCTTTGACAGAATACTATACTCAACAATATGATCATATGAATATACTCCAGTGGCTTAAAAGCTTCCTTCAAAGCGGAATCAAAATTTTATAAAAAAAAGAAAAAAAAAAGTCTGCTTGCTGCTTAAAGAAAAGTACTTTCTGTTACTTTGTAGGTGAAGTTATATTGTATCGTCCATGGAACATTATTCACCCTAAGTGCCCTGAATACTGCATACAATAATAGACTTTTGTGGTTTCAGGTTTGTTATTAAATGGTACTGGAGCATCCATTGCATTGTATGACTTAAAGGGATCCTGACACCGACATACATCACATCTTTTATTTAAATCAGTGCTACTAGTTTTTCTAGGTTCTGAACTTATTGCCCTTCGCTGACCCCACTGGAGATCAAGATGGAAAATTTCCCATATCAAGGATGCAAGTAATTTTATTTCCTCGTACGAGAGTAAAATATATTCAGGGCAGTCCAATAATGAGGCAGACTGGAGAGGTTTTCTCTGGCTGCAATAGTTGGAGGTCAGAAAACTGCGAATCTATTTTAAAAATATGCATTTTATAAAAAAATGTATGCCACTGCCTTAAATAGAGATTTCCCAAAGTAATTTCACATAACGCTGAATATAGTAGGAATATTTGTATTTTACAGGTTGAATTGATGAAAATCTATAGTTTTGTTATACATTTAAGAGGAACTCTAGGAATATGTTTTATATCTAAGCTGCCTCTGTAACAATATCCTATTGCAGTTTTAAAGAGACAATAACTCTCTGCGTGACAACTCTTAGACCCCTTTCACACTGGGGCGGTTTTCAGGCACTTTAGCGCTGGAAATAGCCTCTGCTAAGCGGTAGAAAACCGCCTCCCATTCAAGTGTGACTTTTCACACTGGGGTGGATTTCAGGACCTTTAGCGCTGGAAATAGCCTCTGCTAAGCGCCTGAAAACCACCTTCCATTCATTCAAGTGTGAATTTTTACACTGGGGCGGTGCGCTTGCGGGACGTTCCGAAAAGTCCGGCAAGCGCACCTCCCCAGTGTGAAAAGTCACATGGTTCATTAGTGTTGCATCGCGTTGCATCATATCAAAATTGACCCAATGAGGTTTATTTACTAAAGCTGGAAAATGCAAAATTAAGCTCACTTCTGCATAGAAAACAATCAGCCTCCAGGTTTTATTGCCAAAGTTTATTTGAACAAGCTGAGGTTAGATGCTGATTGCTTTCTATGCAGAAGTGAGACTGATTTTGCACTCTCCAGATTTAGTAAATAAACCCCAATATGTGGCGTTTGACAAAATTTGCCACCCCCCCACAAATAATTACATTGATGCATAGGCGTGTGCCAGATGTGCCATTTTCCACTACTGTCCGGGTTTCCCCCTGTGTTGCGCCTCCTGCAGTGCTGCTGGCTTCCCTCTACTCCTCTCCCCCCCAGCTGCTGCGAGGATGTTTCAGGATGGAGTGCAAGGGAAGAGGCTAATCACCAGCCCCTTTTTCTTTTCTGAATGAACATAGTGAACACACACTCACTGTGTTCATTCATAGCTGAAGCATAGTAAAGTGTTTTATTTAGTAAGTGTTTACTAGGCTTCAGTTTGTGAATGAACAGGAAGCCGCTCTTCACAGAGCACTTTCTATTCATTCACTGTCCAGTGCAGCTGAGGCTGCAGAGAAAGGCTTGTGTGTTTGAACATTTGTCCAAATAGAGTGCTTGACAAAGGTGTCAAAGCAAGCACTGCTTTTGACCCAAAGGTTAACCCAGTGTGAAATGACATTTGCACCATTTACCATGCCATACCTGTGGGCAGGTCTGAGGGAAGTAGCTTCAAAGCATTGGTAATATCAGTTTGAATAGCCATTACCCCCCCTAACTGAAGAAAGTGTTAAATCGCCAGATCCACGTACGAGTACTTCAATGAAAATATGTCTGCAGGAAAGAGGGCAGCCAAATGTAACAAACGATATCGGAAACTTGCCACTGGACCCCCCTGGTGGGCTGACCCACCACCTTCAGAACGAAAGTGAAAGAACCGGACCAACCACCCCTTGGAAATTACTGCCTCCAGTAACTTATCGACAATGAAAGCATGACTGTCTCCTGAAGCCAAGATACTACATACTAAAGACTCAGACGAGATAGTGATGAGGCCTGCATGGGAGATTCCTACACAGCCCCGGACAAAGAAACATTACTTGGCTCAGACATATTGAACCAGAAGGCTTGACAAGACTGGTGGACTAAGGGGATGCCAACCTTGCCTGCAGAAATGTAGGAAGAGCAGGAACTGGGGGTGCACTGACACGCCGCCTCTGACCGAGCGAGCGAGCATCGATCACCTCCATTCTGTCTTGCAACCGTAACAGGCCGTGGAGAGCATATTTAGCCTGCATGAATCCGAGTTAAAGAATAATGCCCAGAACATGTTCCATGCTGGTGGATGGGAGTAGCTGGGACGGAATTGGAAATAACAATCCAAAGCGCTTTTCCTTCTCGGCAGTGGCAGGGAAAGGAAAATCTCTGTGACGAAGCTCCGCTGTGAGTTTAAGTATAGACCAACTCCTTAATGACGGAGTGCTACCATGCTCTGAACCCCCACGCGGGGTTGAAGGGATGAACGTGAATTGGATGCTTCCGAAACTTGCTGCATGCCCAAACCTAAGGAAACACAAACTAGAAAGTGACAACAGATAACCAGACATGAGAACAGCAACCCCTCTGTGCCTACCTAAGTATAAGGACGTAAGCAGTAATGACAAGACCACAGCGCGTGACTGAACCTGATGATGACCCCCACACTAGTGTATGTAGTAAGTGAGCCCAAGTAACCTGCAAGACAGGTAATTAAAACTGAATACTCAGGGCCGTGCACAGACCGTGGTGGGTAATCGTACAGGTGTAATGAAATGAATGTGCATTGTATGACGTATGGCATAAGGGTGAGAAGATTGTGGTCAAAAATAATTTAAAAATGAAACCTCAGCCCTTATGGATCTGTAGGCTTGACAGATGCCGAGATGTGAGCACTAGCTAACTAAACCCTGGTATACAAAGAAACCTGAACGAAAGGTACGATGAAACATGGAAACAAACGCAGATGAAACGGCTACTGGTGTATGCCGTAACTGCATTGCACCGACATGCTATGACAGAACACGCTATGACAGAAACCAGCCAAGACAAAACCGCTATGGCAGAACATACTATGACAGCACCGCTATGACAGAACATGCTATGACAGAACCGCTAAGACAGAACATGCTATGACAGAACCGCTAAGACAGAACATGCTATGACAGAACCGCTATGACAGAACCGCTATGACAGAACCGCTATGACAGAACACGCTATGACAGAACCGCTATGATAGAAACATGCTATGACAGAACCGCTGTGACAGAACACGCTATGACAGAACCGCTAAGACAGAACATGCTATGATAGAACCGCTATGACAGAACACGCTATGACACAACACGCTATGACAGAACACGCTATGACAGAATCGCTATGATAGAAACATGCTATGACAGAACTGCTGTGACAGAACACGCTATGACAGAACCGCTACGACAGAACCTACTGTGACAGAATGCATTACGACAGAACCCGCTATGACAGAAGCGATATGACAGAAACTGCTATGACAGAACACTCTGTGACAGAACATGCTATGACATAACACGGTGTGACAGAACACTCTGTGACAGAACATGCTATGACAGAACCGCTATGACAGAACACGCTATGACAGAACCTGCTGTGACAGAACGCACTACGACAGAACCCGCTATGACAGAAGCGATATGACAGAACACTCTGTGACAGAACATGCTATGACATAACACAGTGTGACAGAACCGCTATGACAGAACACGCTATGACAGAACCTGCTGTGACAGAACGCACTACGACAGAACCCGCTATGACAGAAGCGATATGACAGAAACCGCTGTGACAGAACACACTGTGACAGAACACTTTGTGACAGAACACGCTATGACATAACACGTTGTGACAGAACACCCTGTGACAAAACACGCTATGACAAAACACCAAGGTGACAGAACTGATGGCATGGAATCATATGAAATGACCATGGCAGTGGAGCTACCCCACCAATCAGCCCCCCCCTCTTGGTACTTGCCCTCAGTCGTCCGTCCCCCGGAAGCTTGCAGGGAGACATGCAACAGACCTTACAAAGAGCTGACCAATGAACCTGCTGGTCTGCAAACCACTCCCCCCCATTATTTGTGACCCCAAAGTAGCATGGACCTGGACTATCAAGCAAGTCTCAGCCCCCCGCCGGACCTCCAATGACAGACCAGCTGGCTTTCTCTCCTGGCTCTCATGGCCATGCCAGGACAGGTGGCGAGCCGATGCAGGATCAGACAGAGGAGGAGGGATATATACCCCCCAGACTCCTCCTCCAAATGCCGGCTAGCCTCCGGCCATCCTTCTTACATTAATTTTTAATTTTTTGCTGAATCTGGAGTTCTTTTTAATCAAAGCATCACATGAAATGCCTCCTTAGAAGGCAAAATAGCTGGCATCTAGTTGTGCACTGGTTGACCTCAGAGCAACATCATAACAGGGCCCCTTGAAACTGATCTCACTACCTGAATCATTTGATCGATTTTAATACGGCTTGCTAATTGCTATTAAAGCACGCTGAGTCGTCTGAACAAATTTTATTCAGAATGATTTAACAGATGATGTTGCTATCTGGATATATTGTTATGCAGCATGATCATACAGGGCCTTTGTGCTGCTGGCTACCACAGCCACATGTTTATAAGCCCCGCTCTAGCTATGGTTGCTTCCATATGTCTGATTTTATATAATGAGGTATAAAAGACTAAGGTCTCAATTCACTCAGCTAACGCATATGTCATTTCTCATAATGATCTTAATTTTCGGCCATGTGATTGTTTTTTTTTTTAGCCCTTATTGGTTCTCACTGCTGAAAATAACGATCATTACCACAGATAAACATTATAGCTTAGTAAATTAAGACTAATGGTTGTTATTAAAGCGATCCTATAATATATGAAGGCGGATTATTAGTGTTGTAGAACATTATGAACCATTGTAGCAATGACTTTTGCTTTATACATACTTGAGTGGTTTTGGTGCCTTCTGTTTTAAATTTTGTCACCAAAGCAAGAAACTACAAGAAAGTCTGGAGTTCTTGAAATTGCTTTGTTCCTGTACACTGCACATTCAAAAGGATGATCACAATAAATTGAATACAATATTTTTTAAACATATCTAGATGTTGATGGACCGGGTGGGAATGGGTTTCTTTACAATAGGTTCTAACCAATAAAATATGACATGTCAAAGTTTTTGGGGGCAAATTCCATAGAAGTACAAGTATTATACTTTGTAATTAAAGTTGCAATTCAGGCAAACCGCTAAATACACAAAATGATAAATGGCAATATGCCAGAAGTACTGCTTCAGGCTCGTACAATATACCAGCCGTGGATGTCCAGGTTCTCAAAGGATTCATTCCACATCCGAAAAGCCATAATAAGAAGAAAATAATCCACGTCACCACAGAAATTTTAGAAATCAAATGTGTATTATAAAGATGTAAGCATCTCCTATTAGACGCAGACCTTGCGCTGATGCGTTTTGTCTATAACTGGGCTTAGTTACAGGCTAAACGCGTCAGGGCAGGAGATGCGTCCATCTTTGCAATGATCTTTTGATTAATGGGATTCAGCAGTGATGCTGCATATTTTCTTCCTAATACAGCTAAATGAGTTGCCTCATTTGCCAAATAAATTGTATTTGTGTGCATCCAATCGGGAGATTTATACAGCTCCGCCACACAGCACAGCCCTGTCTGGCAGGGCAAGAGACCAGATTTTTCTCTGCTGCAATTACATAACAGATACAGGTCTTGTCACTCCATGCCTGCCCCAGCCTGTGACTGAACAGTGAAAGGAGAAACAGCACACTGATGATGTCATCTCTCTGTCACTCTGCTCTCTTCTACTACCAGCATGTCCATTGTTAGCAAATGAGTACTGTAACACAATTGACTTGCTTCCTGTACTACTTATTTCTCTCTTATGCGGAGTACACACTATACATTTTTTTTTCGTTCAACCCAACGGGCCGAATGAAAAAAAACTTACAGATCGCAGTACTAAAACAAGCGATGTTAGTGAGGCAACCCCCATCTAACCCCCCAGTGATCTATTGTGAGCTGAGCTACCTCCCCCTAGAGAACACTGATCAGATTGGATGCTGGTTTTCCAGCATGCTCATTCAACAGAAGCTTCTCATGAGATCGACTTCTGTCAGGACAGGAAGCTGTACACATCGGCCGAAAGTTGGCTGGTTCCTACCGAACCGACCCTTTTCAGCCCAAGTATTATACCCAGCCTTAGTTTGTCAGTTTTTCAGGCAGACCTGATCGAACCAGCCATTGTTCTCTATGGTTCACATATGTCGGCTGTCACCCCCCTGGCATCCGATCCTACCCGCCAAAAACAGACAGATTGGGGAATTATTCCCCATCCATCCGACGGATCAGAATACAGTCGGATGGAAATGGACAGGCAGTCCATTTCCATCTGACTGCCCCATGGAGAACAGCGGACTGCTGAGCAGGCAGATGCACTTTATGGACTAATGCACTAATTCTGCTGTACAGGAACTGCAAGATTCTGATGCCAAGCCAAATTCATAAACCTATTATGCTGGCATTTAGTGAAATATGTTTATTGTTGGATTATTAAAGATGGAGTTACACTCATTTTGTTTGTTTAACCACTTGTCTACCGCCCACCGTCAAATGACGGCGGGCGGAAGACTCTCTCGTTCTGACCGGACGTCATATGACGTTGCGGCTTTAGAAGCAGCTAGGGGGGGCCACAATGGCCACCGGGCACCCGCGATTGCCCAGTAACCGAGCAGGACCGTGGATCTGTGTGTGTAAACACACAGATCCACATCCTGTCAGGGAGAGGAGACCGATGGTGTGTCCCTTGTACATAGGGACACAGATCGGTCACCTCCCCCAGTCAGTCCCCTCCCCCCACAGTAAGAATCACTTCCAGGGAATACATTTAACCCCTTCCTCGCCCCCTAGTGTTAACCCCTTCCCTGCCAGTCACGTTTATACAGTAATCAATGCATTTTTATTGCAGGGATCCCTGTATAAATGTGAATGGTCCCAAAAATGTGTCAAAAGTGTCCGATGTGTCCGCCCCAATATCGCAGTCACGATAAAAATCGCAGAACGCTGCCATTACTAGTAAAAAAAAAAATGCTATAAATCTATCCCCTATTTTGTATCTGCTATAACTTTTGCGCAAACCAATCAATATACGCTTATTGCGATTTTTTACCAAAAATATGTAGAAGAATACATATTGGCTTAAACTGAGGAAAATTTTAAAAAAATAATACAAAAATGGATATTTATTATAGCAAAAAGTAAAAAATATTGTTGTTTTTTTCAAACTTGACGCTCTTCTTTTGTTTATAGCGCAAAAAATAAAAACCGCAGAGGTGATCAAATACCACCAAATAAAAGCTTTATTTGTGGGAAAAAAGGGATGCAAATTTCGTTTAGGTACAGCGTCGCACGACCGCGCAATTGTCATTCAAAGTGTGACAGCGCTGAAAGCTGAAAAATGGCTTGGGCAGGAAGTGGGTTTTAGTGCCCGGTAGGCAGGTGGTTAAAGTTTTCTGCATGTGTCTTTTTTTAAAGCATTGTCATACAAAAGCTTTTGTAACAAGGCTTTTATAGCTAGCTGAAAATAAAATGGTGTATATACAACCTTAAAGTGGAACAAATGGGGAAGTTCTGCTTTTTCACCTCCACCCCCTTCACTATCACTTTTGGATACATTATTTTGTGGAGGGAGTGGGTACCTGTTTTTTTTACAGGTACCCACTCTCACTTCCACTCCAAGCAGAAGTTTGCCCTAGCCCCCTAATCTTTGCCTACAGCTTTCTGCAACATATCGCAGATCCCAGAAGGCTGTGGGATCATTCATAATGAATGCTTGCACGCACGTACTGGAAAGCTGGCTGTGGAGCCGCAGATATTCACAGCCAGCTTCCCTTAGTAAACATGCCGGCTCCGGGGAACTGAACACCGGTAAGGACTGGTAGTTGATCCCTGGACAGGTAAGTGTCCTTTTAATCTCTTGCCGACCAGGCACTGCAGTTATACTGTGGCAGGTTGGCTCAGCTGCACGAATCGCCGTAGCTGTACGTGGGTCACCCGCGATCGCTCCACAGAGAGCAATGTATACAGACAGATCCCCGTTCTGACAGGGAAGGTGAGAGAGATTGTCTGTTCCTAGTGATCAGGAACAACAATCTCTCTGTACTCCCTGTCAGTCCACTCCCCCCACAATTAGAAACACCTCCCTAGGGAACCCTTAACCCCTTGATCGCCCCCTAGTGTTAACCCCTTCTCTGCCAGGGCCATTTATACAGTGATCAGTGGGTATTTTTAGCTCTGATCTCTGTAATAATGTCACTGGTCCCACAAAAGTGTCTGATCTGTCCACCACAATGTCGCAGTCCTGCTAAAAATTGCTAATCACCGCCATTACTAGTGGAAAAAAAAATAATAATAATAAAAATGCCATAAATATATCCCCTATTTTGTAGACGCTATAACTTTTGCGCAAACCAATCAATATACGCTTATTGTGATTTTTTTTTTACCAAGAATATGTAGAAGAATACATATTGGCCTAAACTGATGAAGGAATTTTAATTTTTTTATGGATATTTATCATAACAAAATGTAAAAAATATTGGGGTTTTTTTCAAAATTGTCAGGTTTTCTTTGTTTATAGCGCAAAAAATAAAAACAACAGAGGTGATCAAATAGTATCAAAATAAAGCTCTATTTGTGGGAGAAAAAGTACATCAATTTTGTTTGGAAACCATGTAGCACGACCGTGCAATTGTTAGTTACATCGACGCAGTGCTGTATCGCAAAAAATTGCCTGGTCATTAAGGGGGGTAAATCCTTCTGGGGCTGAAGTGGTTAAGGGATCCTCCTGGAGCCTTTTAATTTTTTATGAAAAACTGAACTAACCCGTTATGCAACTCCTACATATAACATCTACCTATGTGTTGTGCCTGGTGACCAATTGCAAATAATAAATACCTACAGTATTAGAAAAGCTGTTGCCCAAAGCCATCAAACATATTTATTCCTTTAACGTGAAAGCAGAAACCTGATTGGTTACTACAGGCAATGTTCTTTTGTTTCAATCCTCATAAATCAGTTCCAGTGAGTTCTGGAATTTCAGTTTTGGAATGTCCATCCCCACATTTAGTGAGGTACTAGTCTATGGAAATGTTTCCCAGCACATGCAGAAGAGAATACGGGTCGATTCCCCCCAGTAGACACCATTCTGCGATTTAAAGACCTGAGACAACAATCTATAGTAAAGCTGAGGGAATCTATAGTAAAGCTGAGGGAATCTTTGAAGGATCCATAAAGTGGGTCAATACACAGCAGGAGGACATAGCTAGATGAAGGGAAAATGCTGTTTCATCATCTTCTTAGAAAGATTTTTCGTTATTGGAGGAACAGCATTTAGCAAAAGAAAGCAATTTGGTTAGAACAGAAAAGAAGTTAAAAGTTTAGAAAAGTACAGGACAGAGTGAAACGCATAAACACTTACATTATTAAAGCGAAACTCCAGAAATGTTATTTTTTGCAAACCTACAATGGTCCAATTTGGCTCAAAGTAAGTATCCATGTGTGAAGTCCAAAAGGGCTGCAGAGGATGCTGTAAACCACTGTAGTAGTTTGTACAACATACAGTGATAGCAGTGATCTTGTCCAGTAGCTTACTGAACACAGAAAGTCATTCACTCAGCAATACCGCCATTTTCTCAATGAAAACAAGGTTCTCTGATCGGATTAGGTAGAGAGGAAGGGCAGGTGACGTATCAATCTGTAGGTGGAGATTGTGGCCCCTCCTTTCCATTTTGTCCAATCAGAGAATGCCTTGCAGTCAATAAAAAAAATACACAGTGCCCTCTGAATGATAGTGATGTTGAGTGAGTGACTCGCTGGAGTTGATTTACTAAAACTGGAGAGTGCAAAATATGGTGCAACTTTTCATAGGAGCATCATGGTGAGGGGCTGTTTTTCAGGCATACGGTCCTTCCTTCATATCATTGGAGGAAGGATGAATGGAAAAATGTAATAAGACATTCTTGATAAAAATCTGCTGCCATCTACCAGGATGATGAAGATAAAATGAGGGTGGACATTTCAGCAAGACAATGATCCCAAATACAAAGCCAAGGAAACTCTTAATTGGTTTCAAAGAAAGAAACTAAAGCTGCTAGAATGGCCCAACCAATTACCTGACTTGGATGCAATAGAAAATCTATGGAAAGAACTAAAGATCAGAGTTCATAGAGGAGGCCCACGGAACCTTCAAGATTTAAAGACTGCATGGTCCAAAATCACACCTAACAAATTCATGCGACTAGTTTCTCCATACAGGAGGCGTCTTGAAGCTGTCATTACCAACAAAGGATTTTGTACAAAGTATTAAATAAATTTCAGTTAGCGTGTTCAATACTTTTTCCCTGTGTCATTCCATTGATTACACATTACAGTGGAATCTTGGATTACGAGCATAATCCGTTCCAGGAGAATGCTCGTAATCCAAAGCACTCACATATCAAAACGAGTTTCCCCATTGAAATCAATGGAAACGAAAATAATTTGTTCCGCATTGACTTCAATGGCATGCAATACCGCATGCGTCCAGAGGCGGGGGTGCCGGAGAGCCTCGGAAATGGCCGGAAAATCCCGAGGACACTTCGGCTGACCTCGGCAAACCTCGGAAAGACTTCCTTTCCGGGGTTTGCCGAGGTCAGCCGAAGTGTCCTCGGCCCCATTGGGCTCCGGTGCCCCCCCATCTCAGGCCAAATGCGGTACTGCACCCACTTTGGCCTGAATCCTGCTTGTTTTGCGAGACAACACTCGCAAACTGAGTCAGGATTTTAGCAAATACAGTGCTCGTATTGCAAAACGCTCGTTAACCGCGTTACTCGCAATCCGAGGTTCCACTGTACTTCATTTCTGAACTTATTTGTTTTGGTTTATTTGTATGTATGGATTGCATGGGTTGTTACCGACAAAAATTTAATGTGAATAGCACCTTTAGAAATATATTTACCTAGAAAAATGGTGACGTGTTGAATACTTATTTTACCCACTGTATATATATATATATATATATATATATATGTATATATATAAAAATTAAACCTAGAGGAAAATCTTACTTATATTAAATGTGAAAGTATTCAGACTCCCTTAAATTTTTCACTCTTTGTTATATTGCAGCCATTTTCTAAAATCATTTAAGTTCATTTTTTCCCTCATTAATGTACACACAGCACCCCATATTGACAGAAAAACACAGAATTGTTGACATTTTTTCAGATTTATTAAAAAAGAAAAACTGAAATATCACATGGTCCTAAGTATTCAGACCCTTTGCTGTGACACTCATATATTTAACTCAGGTGCTGTCCATTTCTTCTGATCATCCTTGAGATGGTTCTACACCTTCATTTGAGTCCAGCTGTGTTTGATTATGCTGATTGGACTCAATTAGGAAAGCCACACACCTGTCTATATGAGACCTTACAGCTCACAGTGCATGTCAGAGCAAATGAGAATCATGAGGTCAAAGGAACTGCCTCAAGAGCTCAGAGACAGAATTGTGGCAAGGCACAGATCTGGCCAAGGTTAAAAAAAAAAATTCTGCTGCACTTAAGGTTCCTAAGAGCACAGTGGCCTCCATAATCCTTGAATGGAAGACGTTTTGGACTACCAGAACCCTTCCTAGAGCTGGCCGTCCGGCCAAACTGAGCTATCGGGGGAGAAGAGCCTTGGTGAGAGAGGTAAAGAAGAACCCAAAGATCACTGTGGCTGAGCTCCAGAGATGCAGTCGGGAGATGGGAGAAAGTTGTAGAAAGTCAACCATCACTGCAGCCCTCCACCAGTCGGGGCTTTATGGCAGAGTGGCCTCTCCTCAGTGCAAGACACATGAAAGCCCGCATGGAGTTTGCTAAAAACACCTGAAGGACTCCAAGATGGTGAGAAATAAGATTCTCTGGTCTGATGAGACAAAGATAGACCAAGATAGAACTTTTTGGCCTTAATTATAAGCGGTATGTGTGGAGAAAACCAGGCACTGCTCATCACCTGTCCAATACAGTCCCAACAGTGAAGCATGGTGGTGGCAGCATCATGCTGTGGGGGTGTTTTTCAGCTGCAGGGACAGGACGACTGGTTGCAATCAAGGGAAAGATGAATGCGGCCAAGTACAGGGATATCCTGGACGAAAACCTTCTCCAGAGTGCTCAGGACCTCAGACTGGGCCGAAGGTTTACCTTCCAACAAGACAATGACCCTAAGCACACAGCTAAAATAACGAAGGAGTGGCTTCACAACAACTTCGTGACTGTTCTTGAATGGCCCAGCCAGAGCCCTGACTTAAACCCAATTGAGCATCTCTGGAGAGACCTAAAAATGGCCGTCCACCAACGTTTACCATCCAACCTGACAGAACTGGAGAGGATCTGCAAGGAGGAATGGCAGAGGATCCCCAAATCCAGGTGTGAAAAACTTGTTGCATCTTTCCCAAAAAGACTCATGGCTGTATTAGATCAAAAGGGTGCTTCTACTAAATACTGAGCAAAGGGTCTGAATACTTAGGACCATGTGATATTTCAGTTTTTCTTTTTTAATAAATCTGCAAAAATGTCAACAATTCTGTGTTTTTCTGTCAATATGGGGTGCTGTGTGTATATTAATGAGGAAAAAAATTTTACTTAATTGATTTTAGCAAATGGCTGCAATATAACAAAGAGTGAAAAATTTAAGGGGGTCTGAATACTTTCCGTACCCACTGTATATATATATATATATATATATATATATATATATATATTACGTGTAATATAAGTAAGATTTTCGTCTTGGTTTAAGAAGCGTAATTTAAAAAAGCTGTCCCCACTAAAGTTTCGTCTCAGCTCTGCAATTTTAAATTGACTCTGGCTAATTGCAAGTGGATTTAAATAATCTGCCTCTGTGATGTGATTAATTATTCCGCATTGCTACCTTTAATAATGTTTACCGGTAAAGGTATCATTTTCGCTTGCAACGCCAATGCTGCCGAGTTTTGCGTCCCAGCAATGGTTGGGTGATACTGTCATCCTTACATCAAATGAACTATTCAAATTATGATTACTGCAAGGATGGGGAGTAATTATCAAACAACCAACGCAGAGCTTTAGAAAGCCACACTGAGAGGCGACTAGTAATATAAACTGGAAAAATCTTTCAGGCTTCTATGTTTAAAGAATAATTAAAACATCTCTTTTGAGTCCCTGGACACCTGTCTATGTATATAGCTTTGCTTGATGTTTGTGATGTATGGAATATGATAAGTACTAAGAGGTATTTCATTTGTGGCAAACCTGACACTTACTCAACGTCAAATACACAATGCTATTTGTATGAAATTTCAGTGGATTTCTGTTTTTCTTATGAGATGGAGTTGTGAATTTAATTGGAAGTGCAACAGTACCATCTGGTGGAAGCTAGCATTATTTATCTTCTTCTAGTGGTGCCAACACAATTGTAAGGCTGTACATTCATGCTGAGATGAAAAAAGGGACAAATTATGGGGGTACACAGGCAGTGCCATCAAACCGCCGCCACTGGTTTGTCAAGATAAGAATGCAACCTCTACCATGTATAAATGTACGCCTTTGTTATGCTAATTGCCTCCTAATGGCTTTGCCTGTCACACTGGAAGAAAACACAGAAAGCAAATTGAATGAACGTTCTATATAAAACGCCACTTTCATTTTTGCATAAACACAAATGATATGGTCTTGAATGCTAGAAAGAGCCTTAAAAATAATAATAATTAGAATTTCTAAATCGCTGGGAGAGTGTGGGGCATGTTTACTTTGTTTGTTTTCTATTATTTTTAACTGCACAAAATTGTATTTGACTGATTTTCCTCTACCTTTGAACTAAAAGGAAAATTAAAAGCCTGGTTTATTAATCATACTTATACATTCCCAGCACTATGGTTTCCTTTTTTTTTATCAGCATAACGTGTACTAAGTTGAGTTTTTTGTTTGAATTTTAATGTTAAAGGAAAACTGTATAGAGCAAATACGTGGGCTGCCACCGGAGATCTCTGTTTTTTTTTTATATACAGTATTTCACAAAAGTGAGTACACCCCTCACATTTTTGTAAATATTTTATTATATCTTTTTATGTGAAAACACTGAAGAAATTACACTTTGCTACAATGTAAAGCAGTGAGTGTACAGCTTGTATAACAGTGTACATTTGCTGGCCCCTCAAAATAACTCAACACACAGTCATTAATGTCTAAACTGATGGCAACAAAAGTGAATACACCCCTAAGTGAAAATGTCCAAATTGGGCCCAATGTGTCAATATTTTGTGTGGCCATCATTATTTTCCAGCACTGCCTTAATCCTCTTGGGCATGGAGTTCACCAGAGCATCACAAGTTGCCACTGGAGTCCTCTTCCACTCCTCCATGACGACATCACGGAGCTGGTGGATGTTAGAGACCTTGCGCTCCTCCACCTTCCATTTGAGGATGCCCCACAGATGCTCAATAAGGTTTAGGTCTGGAGACATGCTTGGCCAGTCCATCACCTTTACCCTCAGTTTCTTTAGCAAGGCAGTGGTCGTCTTGGAGGTGTTTGGGGTTGTTATCATGTTGGAGTACTGCCCTGCGGCCCAATCTCCGAAGGGAGGGCATCATGCACTGCTTCAGTATGTCACAGTACATGTTAGCATTCATAGTTCCCTCAACAAACTGTAGCTCCCCATTGCCGATGTTCTATCGATTTGTGCCCTCCGTCGAAAAGTACCCGCGCATATCGTAGGAGGGTTCATAGGCAAGACACACTTGTCTTTGAACTCCTCACCTGGTTGCTGCCACACACGCTTGACACCTGAACAAAATACATTTATCTTGGTCTTATCAGACCACAGGACATGGTTCCAGTAATCCATGTCCTTAGTCTGCTTGTCTTTAGCAAACTGTTTGCAGGCTTTCTTGTGCATCATCTTTGGAAGAGGCTTCCTTCTGAGTTGACAGTCATGCAGACCAATTTGATGTGGTGTGCGGCGTATGGTCTGAGCACTGACAGGCTGACCCCCCACCCCTTCAACCTCTGCAGCAATGCTGGCAACACTCATACGTTTATTTCCCAAAGACAACCTCTGGATATGACGCTGAGCACGTGCACTCAACTTCTTTGGTCGACCATGGCGAGGCCTGTTCTGAGTGGAACCTGTCCTGTTAAACCGCTGTATGGTCTTGGCCACCGTGCTTCAGCTCAGTTTCAGGGTCTTGCCAATCTTTTTATAGCCTAGGCCATCTTTATGTAGAACAGCAATTATTTTTTACAGATCCTCAGAGAGTTCTTTGCCATGAGGTGCCATGTTGAACTTCCAGTGACCAGTATGAGATAGTGAGAGTGATAACACCAAATTTAACACACCTGCTCTCCATTTACACCTGAGACCTTGTAACACTAATGAGTCACATGACACTGGGAGGGAAAATGGCTAATTGGGCCCATTTCGGACATTTTCATATAGGAGTGTACTCATTTTTGTTGCCAGCCGTTTAGACATTAATGGCTGTGTGTTGAATTATTTTGAGGAGACAGAAAATTTACAGTGTTATACAAGCTGTACACTCACTACTTTACATTGCAGAAAAGTGTAATTTCTTGAGTGTTGTCTCATGGAAAGATATAATAAAATATTTACAAAAATGTGAGGGGCGTACTCACTTTTGTGAGATACTGTATGTTAGTTGCTTGACTCATGTTAATCCAAGGGTTCACTGGCCTCTTATGCCGCGTACACACGATCGGACATTCTGACAACAAAACCGTGGATTTTTTCCCAACGGGCTCAACCTTGTCTTGCATACACACGGTCACACAAATGTTGTCGGAAATTCCGATCGCCAAGAACACGGTCACGTACAACACGTACGACGGCACTATAAAAGGGAAGTTCAATACCAAGTGCGCCACCCTTTGGGCTCCTTCTGCTAATCTTGTGTTAGTAGAAGTTTGGTGAGAGATGATTCATGCTTTTCAGCCTTGTGCTTTTCAGGAATAATAAAGAAATAAGTTTGTCAGAACTCTGTGAATATCAGCAGCAAAACAACTTCATTATTCTAGCATTAGAAAGAAGAAAAGAATTTGCTGCATTAAAAGATAAAAAAATTTGCAGAGTGACGAATGTGCTATCTCCATTACGAACGCTAGTTTTACCAGACCAAGCGCTTCCGTCTCGTACCTGATTCAGAGCATGCGTGGAATTTTGTGCGTCGGAATTGGCTACACGCGATCGGAATTTCCAAGAACAACTTTTGTTGTCGGAAAAATTGAGAACCAGCTCTCAAACATTTGTTGTCGGATTTTTCGACCGTGTGTATGCGGCATTACATTCCTTTTTGGAGTGGTTCCAGATCAGTTACTCAGAAACTTTGAGTCAGTGACCCAATAGAAGGTCAGCAATGGCTTCCACATTTTCCTGTTTATGATTCCTTTAAGAACCGCCATAAATAAAAAATATTGCATTTTTATAGTTCTATTTGCATAAGGTTCTACCTAAGATTTATTTGATTCCAAAATGGATATTTCACTTACATGTTGATACTGGTGGGTCAAATCAGTCCCCAGGGCTTCTTGAATCTCTCTCTTGAGAGATTTCAGTGGTAGCCGCCTACTAGAAGTTACTCTAATTCCTAATACTGATATGCCAGTCTGCAAGATGGCCAGGCGCTGGGCTCAAGAAAGCGCATACTCACTCCACAAGACACAATAAATATAAAGCAGAGCTGCACACTAACACCTCTTTGTTTAGCCAAGCTGGCTTCCTAGAACAATTCCCGCCTGTCTGCCATTAAACATACCAGAGGGTTGTGGCTGGGGAGGGACTGTTTTAGGAAGCTGGCTTGGCTAAATAGAGACTTGCTGGGTGACGTTATTCGTGTGCCTACTATGGTCTGACTTTTGCATCTTTTGGCTTTTCCTTAATTATATAATGTAAAATAAATATGTATCCCCTGCACAAAAACTTTATTTCAGCCACATCAAAAAGTAACCAAAATACCCCCACCTCTGGCTCATAAGGAATCTTTTGCTTATTTTTTGCCAGGGGATGGGTTAGCACACAATAACACTCATCTAACTCGGTGGTCCCATTAGAGGCATCCACACAAGACACACAAGGTTTGGGGCCAGAGAGACTAGAATAAGAAATCTGCTCACTCTGTGTTAGTACACATAGAACTTACAACTAGAATAGTAGGGCAAACTGTCACCATACTCTGCTAGCAATTCTGTTTTTAGATGTGAGCTGTAACTACATTCCACCAATAAAAATACACAATGAATGAAATGCCAAACCCTAGTTTTAGCTAATTGATCACAAACAGCAATGATGTCGAACAATCTAGGTTCACGTTTATTATTTTTGCTTTATATAGTACCAATATCTTCTGCAGCACTGCACAAAGTCAGCATGTATGGGAGCAGTAAGAACAAGATAATAATGTACATAAATACATAATACACTAGGGATGGTAATCCTACCCAAAAAAACTTACAACCATCATTGATTGACTCAAACTACGACACTTTGCTACTTTGATTTGTGATATAAAGACCTAACAAACTGAAATGCCATTGTTTTAGATGTACAGATGTCAATTTATTGAGAGTATTGGATCTAACTGCAGCCTTTGACACAGTCGATCACCTGCTCCTCCTAAATAAACTCCACTCCCTTGGCCTCCGTAACCCTACTCTTTCCTGGTTCTCCTCCTACCTATCTCAGTGTATCTTCAATGTCACCTACAACTCTATTTCCTCTGCTCTTTTCCCTCTTTCTGTTGGAGTATCCCAAGACCCTGTCCTTGGACCCCTCCTATTTTCTCTCTATACCTCTTCCCTGGGCCAGTTGATAAGTTTCCACGGCTTCCAATACCACCTCTAAATCGACTGCACCCCAATCCATCTCTCTACTCCCCAGCTCACCCCCTCAATCTCCTCATGTATCAAAAATTTACCAAGCAACATATCAGTATGGATGTCACACCATTTCCTCAAACTCAATCTGTCTAAAACTGAACTTGTAATATTTCCTCCTCCCCGATACCCCTCCTCTGGACTTTACAATCAAGATCAATGGCACAACTATCAGACTCTCCACACATGCCATGCATGATGCTAGTTGTAATTCTAGACTCTGAACTTTCCTTTGAGCCCCACATTCAATTAATGGCTAAATATTGCCAACTTTAGCCTCTGCAACATTTCCAGAGTTCCCCCTTTCTAACTAACGACACCACAAAACATCTTAATCATTCCCTCATTATATCCTGCCTTGACTACTGCAACTCCCTCCTCAATGGCCTACCCTTACACAGGCTATCCCCACTCCAGTCTATCCTGAATGCTGCTGCTAGACTTATACACTTTACTAGCCAAACCATGACTGCTGCTTCTCTGCCAATCCCTTCACTGGCTTCCACTAGTTCATTGTATAAAATTCAAAATACTAACCACAACATACAAAGCAATCCACAACTCTGCCCCCAACAACATCACCAACCTCATCTGCAGATATCGGCCGAATTATTCACTTCGCTTCTCCCAAGACATTTTGCTCTCTACCTCCCTTGCTACCTCCTCCCATGCAGGACCTCCCCAGAACCTCTCCCATCTTCTGGAACTCTCACCCCAGTATGTCCAGTTAGCTCCTACCCTGTCCACCTTTCAGCGATCCTTGAAAACAAATGTAAAATGTATTAAGGGAAGCCTACCCCACCTCCACCTAAAAACTGTACTTGGGTCACCCCCTTCAGATCATAACCCGCAGCTTTTACCTTTTGTACTGCCTCCCCCACCCTTTAGATTGCAAGCTCCATGGGCAAGGCTTACCTATTCCTTCTGTATTAAACTGTAGAGTAATTGTAATGTCTTACTTTATATTGTAAAACACTGCACAAACTGTTGGCACTATACAAATCCTGTATAATAATAACAATAATATCAGGCCCCTGCAGAGGGACCACTGCTTCAACACATTCTCTGCAGCACACCGAAATTAAACATGCAAATTTACAATTCAGCTGGGCTTTTGAGAGTTTCAATAGAGTAACAACAAGGTGCATAGATCTAGTAGTGCATTAAAAGTGGCCATCAAGTCATAAGGTAACTCAGAAATACAAGTGTAAAGCAGTGCGTCTCAGGCCATTGATGTCCAAACCGCTGAAGCCCGCAAAGGTTGTTTGAGCCTACAGTGCCTTGAAAAACCCCTTTAAATTTTCCACATTTTATCATGTTACAACCAAAAACATAAATGTATTTTATTGGGATTTTATGTGATAGACCAACACAATGTGGCACATAATTGTGAAGTGGAAGGAAAATGATAAATGGTTTTCATTTTTTTTTACAAATAAATATCTGAAAAGTGTGGCGTGCATTTGTATTCAGCCCCCTTTACTCTGATACCCCTAATGAAAATCTAGTGGAACCAATTGCCTTCAGAATACAAATAGGATTATTTGACCAGTTCTAGGGACAACCAGTCACATCCACATCCTTAGTTTATTAATACAAAGAAATGAGAAAAGAACACTTTCCCATAGATACAAGAGGACTTTAAAGCAGGGTTCCGGCCACATAATTTATTTTTTTCAGGCATCCAATCATAATGCATTAATAACCAAAATAACATTTATATATGTTTGCTAGTGGATCAGAATAAATTTTTTTTTTTTTATACTTACAATTAAGAAAAATCCTCTTCTGGCCGTTGCCATGATGAAATGGCATTTCTTCATGATGATTATGGGCATGTGAAGCTCAATCACAACCTCTTCCTGGATTTGCGATGGAGAGGTGCATGCTGGGTAACCAGCATGTACCTCTCAATCTCGCGCATTCACGATGCTCTGCTGGCCATAGTGCCGATTGTTTAGAAAGTTGTCATAACAACGGGCGGCGACGGAGGAAGGCCCCACCCCGTTTTTATGGCAAAATAGATGTGATCCGCCTTAAATTGCGTAATTTCCTGTCGGGAAATAACGCGATTTTTGCTCACAGTACTGCCCACTGACTCCTGGGAAATGATGACTCACATTTCCCAGGAGCACAGACGAGGGAGGAAGTGATGCGGAGCGCCGCGGACCCGGAAGTGGCAGATTAGGAGCCACTACATAGCACCAGGGCGTTTCTGGTGAGTAAATTTTTTTTTCACCCAAAAGTTTCTTAATACTATGAAAGGGCTGTGAATATGTAAAAATATTTTTTAGGGTGGAACTCCGCTTTATAGGATGTGACGTTGTCACTGAGCTAAGCAATGGAAAACAAAATAGTTTGAAATATCATTTTATTAATACAAATTTCATAATTAACATCGTAAAAGATTGACAGATGATTCTGTGACCAACATAAGGCAAATTGCCAATAATGATACTTGGGTCCAATAAAAGCTTGAAGAGTTCTGGTGAATAGAGTGATCCGACGCGTTTCGCAGAGCCACAACTCTGCTTCTTCAGGGCAACTATACATGCATCTAAATTTATCAATGAGATTACAAAAATACATCATTGTAGTCACAGTTACATAAATATCAGCTTACTTTTAACAATTCTCAAAAACAAATATAATATCATTAGTGCTCACCAATTACAGAACATCAACTGTATATAGCCTCCAGCATCACAGGGAAAACAAACCATCACCCGAAAACACGTTCAGCAGTGTCAGAGCTACTGACCTAGTCTGGTGGACATTGGATCACATCCAAAGCGGAATAGGGTAGGAGCGCATGCGCAGTGGAGGCCCCCCACTCCGCATAGTACAATAGGACCAGCAAGCGGCGATAGGGCGTGCGCAACGCCTCTGCTCCTGGGAAATGATGACATTTTCCAGGAGCACAGGCGAGGGAGGAAGTGATGCGGAGCGTTGCGGACCCGGAAGTGGCAGATTAGGAGCCACTACATGACAACAGGGCGTTTCTGGTGAGTACATTTTTTTTTCACCCAAAAGTTTCTTAATACTATGAAAGGGCTGTAAATATGTAAAAATGTTTTTTAGGGTGGAACTCCGCTTTAAAGGATGTGACGTTGTCACTGAGCTAAGCAACGAAAAACAAAATAGTTTGAAATATAATTTTATTAATACAAATTGCATAATTAAAATCGTAAAAGATTGACAGATGATTCATGACCAACATATGGCAAATTGCCAATTATGATACTTAGCTTCAAATAAAAGTTTGAAGAGTTCTGGTGCATGGAGTGATCCGATGCGTTTCGCAGAGCCACAACTCTGCTTTTTCAGGGCAACTATACATGCATCTAAATTTATCAATGAGATTATAAAAAGACATCATTATAGTCACAGTTACATAAATATCAGCTTACTTTTAACAATTCTCAGAAATATAATATCATTAGTGCTCACCAATTACAGAACATCAACTGTATATAGCCTCCAGCATCACAGGGAAAACAAACCATCACCCGAATACACGGTCATCAGTGTCAGAGCTACTGACCCAGTCTGGTGGACATTGGATCACATTCAAAGCGGAATAGGGTAGGCAGCAAAAGATGAAAATATAAAATACCAAAATGTGGGAAACCCATCACCATAGATTCCAATAGTCTATGATAACTTACATAGAAACATATCCGTATATGTGATAGATGAATGTATCCCCTAGCATACAACCAGGAACCATCTAAATATACATATCACACTCACACAGAGCCTGAGCACCAATTTACAACCACATAACTAAATGTCACATCAACATTCAAGCCCTTACATACACAGCCATAATGCATAAGCCTCCGACCAACCAAATACCACCCCAATTCCACCAAAACATACAAACATGATTTCCATAATGCCACAATTTTGCACCAACAACATCATCTCCACAGTGACCTGACAGGCACAGTCAATCACACCATATAATAAGCAAGCTGTCACAATAACCCACCATTGCCATTGTCCACAGATGTCCATGGCCATCACCTCCTACTCCTCCCCATAGGGCTAACCCACAGTCTAACACACTTAACCACATGCAGCTCACCCATGTTACATGCCCAGTCACTTCTCCCCCCCACCACCACAATATCACTGCAATCACCCTTTCCTGGCACAGTGACAGTAACACAACTGCCTCATACATATCCACATATATAGCAACCAACATACCCATTGAAGCCTCCAACCAGACTAACCCAAAAGTAATCACCTAGGGAACGATAACACCGTACATCATGTACATCAACATCTAATGTGGCTCACCCTGGCCTCTCCACTCCTAATCTCCACTGCCGGAATCCTTGTCTAGATGGTGTCAGCTACCACCGCTTTATGGACATGATCCCACCGGAAATGATTGAGCCCCGCGCGCCCCGCATAGTCCAATAGGACCAGCAAGCGGCGATAGGGCGTGCGCAATGCCTCCGGACCGCCGGAGGTATACTACAGCGGACAGATACCATGGAGACTAAAGGGGAACTCCTCGTCCACCAGGGGCACCTAAATGTCTTACCATAGGACTCTGCCTGATACCTGCCATATTGTAAACCCACGATGCTAGAAAGCCACCATAACAGTAAAAGTAAAAAACGGGCATATATCTCTCTAGTACTAATGAAACATTTTTATTATAGATAGGTAATGTTCAACTAATCTTTTGCTATATCGCTATAGCAAACTCAACTTAAAGAGGTGTTCCAGCCGCAAATTTTGTATTTATTTTTTAAAGGTCAGCAGCTACAGTGTTTCAGCAGCTACAAACACTGTAGCTGCTGACTTTTAATAAGGACACTTACCTGTCCAGGGAGCCCACGATGTCGGCGAGTCGCGCAGCACTTTGTGAATTGCCAGCTTGTCTTCTGGGACACACACAGGTCCCAGAAGACAACAGGGGGGGTCGCCGCACAAAAAGGATATGACGTCCTGCGCCGCGGCCCGGATGGATCAGAAGTACTTCATAAAAAGTTAGGAAGGAAAAAAAATAAAACAATTGTAATATGCAAAAACGAGGGAAGAGGGGTGGTCTTTCGTTTATGACCACCTCTCAAAAGTGGGTGGAACTCCACTTTAAGAGCATAGCAATGGCATATTGTGGCAGTCAAACTTAAGAAGTACCCCACCTCTAAGGAAAAGGTTAAAAGGTGAGAGCTGTATTCAACCCAGGGGGTGTAGTTGCTTTTTGATTATAAATCCATTTGGTTTCTTGTTTTAAAATATTTTTATCAAAGTTGCCTCCCCATGGATTCTGGGGAATTACCTCTAAAGCAAAGAATGAAATTACTGAGGGATCATAACTGTGTTGGAGACCCACATGTTTACATATAGGCGTATACAGGAGACCTACATCGATATAATAGAGGTGGTCTTGTATTCGTCTCCCAAACGTCCATTTGGTTTTACTGATGTAGAATGCTCCGCATATACAGGTCGCCACCATCTGGCAGTCCACATAGGACCTGGATTTGAGACTTCTAGGGAGTGGACATATGTTACCCTTCCTAATACAGGGGCACTGATCACATCTTCCACACCGAAAGATGCAAAGGCCCCCCACAGCTCCCTCCAGCATTTCTGGGGGTGGGTAGTGGCTATGGACCAAATTGTCCCTAATGGAACGTGATCTCCGAAATACTATCTCAGGACGATTCTGTATATATTTGGAGATTACAGCGTCCTCTGCTAGGAAATGCCAGTTCCGAGCTAACAATTCTCGGAACTGTTCCTGTTGGGCACTAAAGGCGGTGATCAGTTTAGTGGTGTTATTGCGGGTCTTGGGTTTGAAGATTAAATGTTCTCTTTGGTTTGATTTGGCTCTTTGATAGGCACTCTTAAGATCCTTTTTACTATATCTCTGGGCAAGGAGGTGCCTAAATAAGGCTTGGGCCTCTAACTCAAAGTCTTCCTCCCTGGCGCAATTTCGACACAGCCTCAAATATTGGCTGAATGGAATGCTGTGCACCAGGAATCGAGAATGGGCACTCGTGTAGTGAAATTTGGTGTTACCAGCAGTCTCCTTGCGATAAAGAGTGGTATAGAGAGATCCATCAGGATTCAAAAATAATCTTAAATCCAAAAATGGAATGCTCTGAATATCTGATTGCATGGTGAATTTTAGATTGTATTCATTACTGGAGATGTATACCATAAATTCCAAGAGTTCAATCATAAAACCCGTCCAAATAAACAATACGTCGTCTATATACCTTCGCCACAACAAACTGTGACGAAGATAGACCGACGCAGCATTGTCTGCGAACGAGGATCTTTCCCACCCCCCCAGGTACAGGTTGGCATACGATGGGGCTCAGGATGTCACCATCGCAACCCCCTGCACCTGGAGGTATGTGGATCCATTAAAGAGAAAGACATTGGACGTGAGAACATGGTCAAGCAATTCCAGAATAAAACTGCCAACCAACTTGTGCGATCCTGTTCCCTCAGAAAGGTGGATACCACCTCAACAGCCTTCTGATGGGGGATACTTGAGCATAAAGCCTCAATGTCAATGTTCACTAATTTCGCTCCTTGTGGGATCTTTTACGATGTTAATTATGCAATTTATATTAATAAAATGCTATTTTAAACCATTTTGTTTTCCAGTGCTTACTCACATCCTTTAAAATCCTCTTGTATCTACGGGAAAGTGTTCTTTTCCTTTGTATCAATTGCCTTCAGAAGTCATCTAATTAGTAAATAGAGTCCATTTGTGTGTAATTTAATCTCAGTATAAATTAAGCTGTTCTGTGAAGCCCTCAGAGGTTTGTTAGAGAACCTTGTTAGAGAATCTTATTTAACAAACAGCATCATAAAGGCCAAGGAACACACCAGACAAGTCAGGGATAACGTTGTGAAGAAGTTTAAATCAGGGTTAGGTTACAAAAAAAATATCCCAAGCTTTTAACATCTCACGGAGCACTGTTCAATCAATTATCCGAAAATGGAAAGAGTATGGTACAACTGCAAACCTACCAAGACATGAACGTCCAACTAAACTGGCAGACCGGGCAATAAGAGCATTAATCAGAGTAACAGCCAAAAGGTAACTCTGGAGGAGCTGCAAAGATCCACAGCTCAGGTGGGAGAATCTGTCCACAGGATAACTATTAGTTTTTCACTCCACAAATCTGGCCTTTATGGAACAGTGGCAAGAAGAAAGCCATTGTTGATAGAGAGCCATAAGAAGTACCGTTTGCAGTTTGCAAGAAGCCATGTGAGGGACACAGCAAACATGTGGCACGGTATATGTAGGCTGGAGGGTTGGAACTAAAGTGTATGGGCAAAGCATGCGTTCATTTTAAAAAGACAAATATAACTCAGTATTAAAGTGGTTATAACAGGCTGGTTACAAATATTTAACATATGATGTTACCGTTACCTTCCATTTTGAGTGACTCTAATGCCAGGAGTGAATAGGAAGTATTTGGTATTCCTGACAGATACAATAATGCTGGCCATATATAGTGAAATAAAGGCAAGTGATGATCTCTGTTTTGAACAGGGGCAGCCCTTCCTCCTCTTTCCATCCCCAGTGGCAGGGTTTTTTTTTAAGCACCTGATTAGGCTTCTAATAGGCTTCAAAATAGGGTGGGCTCCGGAAGCAGAGCATTGCGCTCGGAGCCCACCCAAGTGTGTTAGAATAGCGAATTAATATTTGCTATTCAAACACTGAATCGCCTCTCCGCCAATCAGGAAGCCCAGGTCTGATACCCGTTTCCCGATTGGCTGAAAGGACAGGCGATCCTATTGGATATCTAGGAGGAGGAGGGAGATGCACGGCGTAAGCCGCCATGATCCACAGGAGGAGGAAGGAATAAAGCTGCTGCCTGCCGAACACACTGCCTGCCCACTTCCTAGATGGGCTAAGTGCGGGGCTTTGATGTTCCGACCGTCCAACCGACGGACCGGGGGGTGGTTGTTTGCCGCCACCCCAAAAGAAAAAAACACCAGCCGACACTGGTTTTGAACATTGTTTGCAATTAAAGAAGTATCACCACATTTAAAAACACTACTTAAATCCCTCAAGGTATCAAGTGCATTTAGCACTAGGTCCCATTCTGGTCTGTTGTAAAGTTGCTGAGCAGTGTGGTCAGTGTGGCTCTCCCCCCAACTGCTATTCAATGACACTGCTGCCAAGAGGATGAATGTATAATAAGGTCTGATTGACAGTCACTTGTCTCTTGTAGTATTCAAGAGGAACGTCACCCTTTTCCTAAAACTTACTGTCAGGAATCAGATGTGATCAGAACTATGTGGACTGCAACAGAGGAAACCGCAAACAGAAATAGGTGAAAGTAAGTTTATTTAAGGTAAATACATATAAATGTGAATACACTAGGGATGAGCTCGGTGTTCGAGTCGAACATACGTTCGACTCGAACATCGGCTGTTCGATCGTTCGACGAAGATCGAACGATTTGGGCCGTTCGCGCCACATTCGAGTGACGCGAATGGCCCACAATACACTGCGCCATCGCAGTGCAATCCTGGCGCTGTGATTGGCCAAGCATGCACTGTGACCCCGCATGCTTGGCCAATCACAGCGCCGGCAGCGAGGAGAGCAATGATTGGCCACAGGCAGGATGCCTGTGGCCAATTATTGCTGAGGGGGTTTAGTACACGCCCCACACTATAAAAGGCCGCCAGCGTGGCGGCCTCGTGTAGTGTGTTCCGGCGCAGGGAAAGAGAAGGATAGGCAGGGACAGTGTCATATTTTTTCTTTGCTAAACCTTGTGTGTAGGGACAGAGAAGGATAGGTAGGGAGAGTGTCAGTGTTACATTCTTTGCTAAACCTTGTTTGTAGGGACAGAGAAGGATAGGCAGGGAGAGTGTCAGTTTCATATTTTTTGCTAAACCTTGTGTGCTGAACCATATTGCTAAACCTTGTGTGTAGGGACAGACAAGGATAGGCAGGGAGAGTGTCAGTGTCATATTCTTTGCTAAACCTTGTGTGCTGAACCATATTGCTAAACCTTGTGTGTAGGGACAGACAAGGATAGGTAGGGAGAGTCATCATTGAACTAGAAAAATTGACTTTAGGCGGCACATGGATAAATCTTGTAAAAAACTAGGGGTATTTATTTTTTTTAAAAAATACATATAAACATTAAAACAATAACAGTTTGTTTATACTTGGATACAGGACTGTGACAGCTGACTGCCGGGATCACTCCAGATCGGATGCCTAAAAACTTCTCTACCTACAGTTTGGCCATCATACCCGAGGCCTTGTCGAGTAAAAAATTTGTACTCACACATACATCAGAACCTATACCGGGGCATGTGAAGACACCTTCCCTATTGCGACTAATAGAGTCCCAACAAACTCTGGAGGACAGTACCCGCTGCTGCATTCAGCAGCCTTTACCCGGCAGTATACCCAGCTGTCATCTATTCTGATCTTTATCATGACTGGCTAGTCGCTACCGACAAATAGCCACTCTAACTTTACTTAGGCGTGTGCTACTATCGGCAACACAATATCCTATTTATTACTGTGCTCCTGAAGAAGCTATAAAATCGCGAAACTAGTAGAGCAAGCCTAAACCACACATGATACATTGGACCTCTGGCTCTCGCTAATGTGTTTTATACGATCACCTTTTCTCCAGCCCTTGGTGTGTTTGGATTGATCTCCAACTAAGGTGGAATGCCTGTATAGTATATATTTTGAAATATTGTTAAAACGTGAACACAAGTCCTGTATCCAAGTATAAACAAACTGTTATTGTTTTAATGTTTATATGTATTTTTTCAATACTCTGTTTAAAAAATAAATACCCCTATTTTTTTACAAGATTTATCCATGTGCCGCCTAAAGTCCATTTTTCTAGTTCAATGATGTTTCTCCTGTAATATTGGGACGTTGGCACATTTATATATGTGCATCCACAGTGTCACCCTGTGAGGATGCACGTTAAGCAATTATTTCAAAATAGGTAGGGAGAGTGTCAGTGTCATATTCTTTGCTAAACCTTGTTTGTAGGGACAGAGAAGGATAGGCAGGGAGAGTGTCAGTGTCATATTCTTTGCTAAACCTTGTGTGCTGAACCATATTGCTAAACCTTGTGTGTAGGGACAGACAAGGATAGGCAGTCGAGAGTGTCAGTGTCATAATCTTTGCTAAACCTAGTGCGCTGAACCATATTGCTAAACCTTGTGTGTAGGGACAGACAAGGATAGGCAGTCGAGAGTGTCAGTGTCATAATCTTTGCTAAACCTAGTGTGCTGAACCATATTGCTAAACCTTGTGTGTAGGGACAGACAAGGATAGGCAGTCGAGAGTGTCAGTGTCATAATCTTTGCTAAACCTAGTGCGCTGAACCATATTGCTAAACCTTGTGTGTAGGGACAGACAAGGATAGGCAGTCGAGAGTGTCAGTGTCAAAATCTTTACTAAACCTAGTGTGCTGAACCATATTGCTAAACCTTGTGTGTAGGGACAGACAAGGATAGGCAGTCGAGAGTGTCAGTGTCATAATCTTTGCTAAACCTAGTGTGCTGAACCATATTGCTAAACCTTGTGTGTAGGGACAGACAAGGATAGGCAGTCGAGAGTGTCAGTGTCATAATCTTTGCTAAACCTAGTGCGCTGAACCATATTGCTAAACCTTGTGTGTAGGGACAGACAAGGATAGGCAGTCGAGAGTGTCAGTGTCATAATCTTTGCTAAACCTAGTGTGCTGAACCATATTGCTAAACCTTGTGTGTAGGGACAGACAAGGATAGGCAGTCGAGAGTGTCAGTGTCATAATCTTTGCTAAACCTAGTGTGCTGAACCATATTGCTAAACCTTGTGTGTAGGGACAGACAAGGATAGGCAGTCGAGAGTGTCAGTGTCATAATCTTTGCTAAACCTAGTGTGCTGAACCATATTGCTAAACCTTGTGTGTAGGGACAGACAAGGATAGGCAGTCGAGAGTGTCAGTGTCATAATCTTTGCTAAACCTAGTGCGCTGAACCATATTGCTAAACCTTGTGTGTAGGGACAGACAAGGATAGGCAGTCGAGAGTGTCAGTGTCATAATCTTTGCTAAACCTAGTGCGCTGAACCATATTGCTAAACCTTGTGTGTAGGGACAGACAAGGATAGGCAGTCGAGAGTGTCAGTGTCATAATCTTTGCTAAACCTAGTGTGCTGAACCATATTGCTAAATAGTGATGAGCCGAACACCCCCGGGTTCGGTTCGCACCAGAACCCGCGAACGGACCGAAAGTTCGTACGAACATTAGAACCCTATTAAATACAATGGATGCGAACGTTCGGATTCTAAAGTGCTAATTATAACAACTATTATGCATGTTATTGTCCTAAAAAGGGTTTGGGAACCCGGGTTCTGCACCAGGGGACATGTATCAATGCAAAAAGAAGTTTTAAAAACGGTCGTTTTTCGGGAGCAGTCATTTTAATGATGCATAAAGTGAAAAAAAAAAAGTCAAATATTCCTTTAAATATCGTACCTGGGGGGTGTCTAAAGTATGCCTGTGAAGTGCCACGTGTTTCCCGTGTTTAGAACTGTCCCTGCACAAAATGACACTTCTAAAGGAAAAAAAAGCCATTTAAAACTGCTTGCGGCTTTAATGTAATGTCTGGTCCCGGTAATATGGATGAAAATCTTTAAGAAAAATGGCATAGCTACCCCATGACCCCCCCCCCCCTACCCCAGCCCATTACCAGCCCCTTTGGGTCTTGTATGGATATTAAGGGGAACCCCGCACATAAAATAAAAAAGGCCCTATATACTCTGAACAGCCGTATACAGGCGGTGCATACAAGACAGGGACTGTAGGTTTGTTCTTATGTAGAATCTGTTTGTAATTTTGAACAGGTACATTGTTGAAGTGTAGCTCCAGCCCAAAAATCTATTTTTAAACTTTTTGGAAAACATAGGTAAGGGTTATCACCCCTGTAACATTTGTTTTGCTGTCTGTGCCCCTGTTCAGAACATTTCACCTCACTTTCCGTCCCAATGTCAACTGTTTTTGAAATGTGGTGTTTTTCTTGAAACAAGGATTGCTGATAAAGCATCAGTACAGAGGAGACACCTTTCTCCCATATTTATTCTTACAGGAGAGAATTTTCCTTCCTAGGGGTAGATTTCCTCTCACTTCCTGTTGTCTTCTTGCGTTTGCAAGTAGGAGTCGTTTGTAAGTTGGATGTTTGAAAGTAGGGACCTGCCGTATATACTCTGCAGAAATAGGCCCCTTAGTTGTTGGTGTTGGCACAACACTGTAAGCACTCACAGTTACTCTTGGTTGGTGCTGGAACGCCCTGCTGTCAACTATTATATCAGGAATTTTAATTACATATAATTGTTGAACAGTGGTAGTAAAAATTGGGCCTTTGATGGTGGTGCTGGTGCCACAACACTGTAAGCCCTGACAGTTACTCTTGGTGGGTGCAGCAATGGGCCCTGCTGTGAATTATTAGATCAAGAATTGTAATTGCATGCCCCTGTTGAACAGGGGCTGAAAAATTGGGCCTTTCGTGGTGGTGGTGGTGGTGGTGGTGTTGCCACAACACTGTAAGCCCTCAGAGTTACTCTTGGTGGGTGCAGGAATGGGCCCTGCTGTGAATTATTAGATCAAGAATTGTAATTACATGCCCCTTTTGAACAGGGGCTGAAAAATTGGGCCTTTCGTGGTGGTGGTGGTGGTGGTGTTGCCACAACACTGTAAGCCCTCAGAGTTACTCTTGGTGGGTGCAGGAATGGGCCCTGCTGTGAATTATTAGATCAAGAATTGTAATTACATGCCCCTTTTGAACAGGGGCTGAAAAATTGGGCCTTTCGTGGTGGTGGTGGTGGTGGTGGCGTTGCCACAACACTGTAAGCCCTCAGAGTTACTCTTGGTGGGTGCAGCAATGGGCCCTGCTGTGAATTATTAGATCAAGAATTGTAATTGCATGCCCCTGTTGAACAGGGGCTGAAAAATTGGGCCTTAGGCACTGGTGGCACAACACTACAACCCCTCACAGATACGTTACTTGGAGCACAGCAATGAGCCCTGTTGCAAAGTATTGCTTCAAAAATTGTAATGACACGCCCCTGTTAAACAGGGGCTGAAAAATTGGGCCTTAGGCACTGGTGCCACAACACTCCAACCCCTCACAGATACTGTACTTGGAGCACAGCAATGAGCCCTATGGCAAATTATTGCTAAAAAAATTGTAATTACACGCCCCTGTAAAACAGGGGCTGAAAAATTGGGCCTTAGCCACTGGTGGCGGCACCCATAAACAAAAATGATCTTCCAAGCTATCATCATCAATCGTATCATTGAGGACTCGGAGGAGGAGGATAGCCAGTCAACATAACAGCACAGGCACTCAGCATCAGCATCAGTCTTGAAGGGATGTGACATGTTAAAATCAATTAGTCTGTTATATCAGCATCAGGTGTGTGGTAGCTGGTGGTGATCCAAGACTGGTTCATCTTGATGAAAGTCAGTCGATCAACCGAGTCGGTGGACAGGCGCACCCTGTGATCCGTGACAAATTCTCCAGCAGCACTGAATGTGCGTTCCGAAAGAACGCTGGATGCAGGACAGGCCAGTAGCTCAATTGCATACTGTGCAAGCTCTGGCCAGTGATCCATCCTCAAGACCCAGTAAGCCAGAGGATTTTCGGTGGGGAAGGTGTCCAAGTCTGACCTTGCCCCTAGATATTCCTGCACCATGTTTATCAGACGCTGGCGATGGTTGCTGGAACCGATCATACTTTGGGGCTGCGGACTAAAGAATTGTCTGAACGCATCGGTTAGACGGCCACCTTCCCCACCGCTCCTTCTTTGACTGGCCGAAGCCTCAGCAACTCGTTGTCCAGGACCAGGAGTTTGTAACCTCCCAGTCTCTGGGAACGCGTTGCACAGACCTTTCTGCAAGGCCTCCCGGAGTTGTCTCATCCTCTGCTCCCTCTGCGAAGGTAACATAAGGTCCGCAACCTTACCCTTGTACCGTGGATCAAGGAGAGTGGCCAGCCAGTAATGGTCCCTCTCCTTGATCCGAAGAATACGAGGATCCTTCCGCAGACTTTGCAGGATCAGGGAGGCCATGCAGCGTAGGTTTGCTGAGGCATTCGCTCCGGAGTCCTCTGGGTCACTAAGGATGACATGATCCGCAGCCACCTCCTCCCAGCCACGTACAAGTCCACTGGTTTCTTGGGACTGTAAATCATCCCTAAAAGACTGCTGCTGATGATGCTGAGTGCCAGCCTCCACCTCCATGCTGACACAATCCTCCTCCTCCTCCTCCTCCTCTTCCTCTTCCTGTGCGATGGGTGGGACAGAAGGAACACTGTCTGGGTAAAGGGGGCCTTGAGAGGCAAGGAAGTCCTCCTCTTCCTGCCTCTGTTCTGCCACAAGTGCCCTGTCCATTATTCCACGCAGCGTGTGCTCCAACAGGTGGACAAGAGGTACAGTGTCACTGATGCATGCACTGTCACTGCTCACCATCCTCGTGGCCTCCTCAAATGGTGCCAGGACAGTGCATGCATCCCTGATCATGCCCCACTGGCGTGGAGAAAAAAAACCAAGCTCCCCTGACCCTGTCCTGGTGCCGTAGTCGCACAGGTACTCATTGATGGCCCTCTGCTGCGTGTGCAGCCGCTGCAGCATGGCCAACGTTGAGTTCCACCTGGTGGGCATGTCACATATAAGGCGGTTCTTGGGCAGGTTCAACTCCTTTTGCAGCTCAGCCAGGCGAGCACTGGCATTATAAGATCTGCGGAAATGCACACAGACTTTCCTGGCCTGCCTCAGGACATCCTGTAAGCCCGGGTACCTGCCCAAGAACCGCTGCACCACCAGGTTAAGGACGTGAGCCACACAGGGCACATGGGTCAGTTGTCCCTGTCGGAGGGCGGAGAGGAGGTTGGTGCCATTGTCGCAAACCACCATTCCTGGCTTAAGCTGGCGTGGCGTCAACCACCTCTCGGCCTGGCCCTGCAGAGCAGACAGGACCTCTGCCCCAGTGTGGCTTCTGTCCCCCAAACACACCAGCGCAAGCACGGCATGGCATCTTTTTGCCTGCGTACTTGCGTAGCCCCGTGAACGGCTACGGAGCACCGCTGGTTCATAGGACAAACCACAGGAAGAGGCCATGGAGGAAGAAGAAGAGGAGGGGGTGGAGGAGAGAGGTGTGTCACAACCAGTAGTAGCATTTTGGAGGCGTGGCGGTGGAACAACCTCCAACACTACTGCACCTTGTCCTGCATCCTTCCCAGCTGCCAAAAGAGTGACCCAATGGGCCGTGAAAGAAAGGTAACGTCCCTGTCCATGCCTGCTGGACCATGAGTCAGCGGTAATATGCACCTTACCGCTGACCGCCCTGTCCAGCGAGGCCAAGACATTGCCTTCCACATGCCGGTAGAGAGCCGGAATAGCCTTCCGTGAGAAAAAGTGGCGTTTGGGAACCTGCCACTGAGGAACCGCACATTCCACAAACTCACGGAAGGGGGCCGAGTCTACCAACTGAAAAGGCAGCAGTTGAAGCGCTAGCAATTTAGCCAAGCTAGCATTCAACCGCTGGGCATGTGGATGGCTGGGAGTGAACTTCTTTCGACGGTCCAGCAGCTGGGGCAGGGAAATTTGCCTGCTAGAATCGGACGTCGGTGTACTGCTAGCAGAGTGGCCGCAAGTACTTGGCTGTGACACACCTAATTCTACACCTTCATTCCTCTCAGTGCATGTTTCAGAGAGGACTGAAGTTATAGTGGGGTTGGAGATCCCAGCTGATGCGGTGCAAGGAGAGGTCCGCTTTGTTCTTTGGTGTGGGTCTTTGAGGTAGGCTTGCCAACGAGCTGCATGGCAGGTCAACATATGTCTGGTCAGGCATGTGGTACCCAAGCGGCTGATGTTTTGGCCACGCGATATACGCTTGAGACATATGTTGCAAACAGCAGCTGTGCGATCTGATGCACTAGCCTCAAAAAAGGCCCACACCAAGGAACTTTTTGAATGACGGGCAGAGGCAGCGCCCTGCACAGGCGGAGCTTTGCGGTGTGATTCCGTCGGTGTACTGCCCTTACGCTGGCCACCAAAGGGCATCCTGCCTCGTTGGAGATGTGCCTCCTCCTCATCCTCCTCCTCCTCCTCTCTCCTATTAGGCACCCACGTGGAGTCAGTGACCTCATCATCCCCTCCCTCCTCATCACTGGAGCCAATCTGGCAGTATGCTGCAGCTGCTGGAACATGACTGCCAGATTGGTGTCCTTCTTGAGCATCCCCTCTGTCTGCTCTCACGCTACTGCCTTCCTGTAGCTGGGTTTCATCATCAGACCCTTCGAAACGCTGGGCATCCTCCTGGAGCATGTACCCAACACTGTGCTCAAACAGTTCGGGGGACTCCTCAGGAGGAGGACATGGTGGGTCTAGGGAAGGAGTGACTGATGATGAGTCTGACATTGATACCAGGGAAGAGGACGCTTTGGCAGCTGCTTTGCCAGTACCCTGAGCCTGGGTGAGAGAGGATGAGGAGGAGGAGGAGGGCTTGGTCATCCACTCTACAAGTCTTCGGCATGATGTGGCTCAACATGTCCAGCTGCCGAAAACAAGGACAAGCGTGTCCCATGGCCATGTGCTGATGACAATGCACCGCGTCCACGACCAGCACTGTTGCCCCCAGACACAGAGCCTGCTTGCCCTCTTTTATTGCCTCCTGACTGTCTGCCTCTCCTTGTTTGCCTTCCAGACATTCTAATAGATGGCCTGCAGGGAGATGGGAAAAAAGCAATAAGGGCTACCTTCAGGTGTCCTTCTCTGTCCCTTTACTTAAGGATTTCTAAATATGGTTGAGGATTATTGCTTTTGCACAGAATAGCACGACAATTTCCCTGACTGTCCAAAAAACAAGGATTTCAAAGATGGTTGATGAGGAATGCTTTGGCACACTATAGCACAAGGAGAATTCCCCTCACTTTCCTTCTTTGTCCCTAGAAACAAGGACTGGCACAGTGAAAGAAACTGACACTCTCCCTACCTACAGTTTTCTGTCCCTAGAAAAAATGTTTTTTTAAAGCACACTATAGCACAAGGAGAATTCCCCTCACTTTCCTTCTTTGTCCCTAGAAACAAGGACTGGCACAGTGAAAGAAACTGACACTCTCCCTACCTACAGTTTTCTGTCCCTAGAAAAAATGTTTTTTTAAAGCACACTATAGCACAAGGAGAAATCCCCTCACTTTCCTTCTTTGTCCCTAGAAACAAGGACTGGCACAGTGAAAGAAACTGACACTCTCCCTACCTACAGTTTTCTGTCCCTAGAAAAAATGTTTTTTTAAAGCACACTATAGCACAAGGAGAAATCCCCTCACTTTCCTTTTTTGTCCCTAGAAACAAGGACTGGCACAGTGAAAGAAACTGACACTCTCCCTACCTACAGTTTTCTGTCCCTAGAAAAAATGTTTTTTTAAAGCACACTATAGCACAAGGAGAATTCCCCTCACTTTCCTTCTTTGTCCCTAGAAACAAGGACTGGCACAGTGAAAGAAACTGACACTCTCCCTACCTACAGTTTTCTGTCCCTAGAAAAAATGTTTTTTTAAAGCACACTATAGCACAAGGAGAAATCCCCTCACTTTCCTTCTTTGTCCCTAGAAACAAGGACTGGCACAGTGAAAGAAACTGACACTCTCCCTACCTACAGTTTTCTGTCCCTAGAAAAAATGTTTTTTTAAAGCACACTATAGCACAAGGAGAATTCCCCTCACTTTCCTTCTTTGTCCCTAGAAACAAGGACTGGCACAGTGAAAGAAACTGACACTCTCCCTACCTACAGTTTTCTGTCCCTAGAAAAAATGTTTTTTTAAAGCACACTATAGCACAAGGAGAAATCCCCTCACTTTCCTTCTTTGTCCCTAGAAACAAGGACTGGCACAGTGAAAGAAACTGACACTCTCCCTACCTACAGTTTTCTGTCCCTAGAAAAAATGTTTTTTTAAAGCACACTATAGCACAAGGAGAAATCCCCTCACTTTCCTTCTTTGTCCCTAGAAACAAGGACTGGCACAGTGAAAGAAACTGACACTCTCCCTACCTACAGTTTTCTGTCCCTAGAAAAAATGTTTTTTTAAAGCACACTATAGCACAAGGAGAAATCCCCTCACTTTCCTTCTTTGTCCCTAGAAACAAGGACTGGCACAGTGAAAGAAACTGACACTCTCCCTACCTACAGTTTTCTGTCCCTAGAAAAAATGTTTTTTTAAAGCACACTATAGCACAAGGAGAATTCCCCTCACTTTCCTTCTTTGTCCCTAGAAACAAGGACTGGCACAGTGAAAGAAACTGACACTCTCCCTACCTACAGTTTTCTGTCCCTAGAAAAAATGTTTTTTTAAAGCACACTATAGCACAAGGAGAAATCCCCTCACTTTCCTTCTTTGTCCCTAGAAACAAGGACTGGCACAGTGAAAGAAACTGACACTCTCCCTACCTACAGTTTTCTGTCCCTAGAAAAAATGTTTTTTTAAAGCACACTATAGCACAAGGAGAATTCCCCTCACTTTCCTTCTTTGTCCCTAGAAACAAGGACTGGCACAGTGAAAGAAACTGACACTCTCCCTACCTACAGTTTTCTGTCCCTAGAAAAAATGTTTTTTAAAGCACACTATAGCACAAGGAGAAATCCCCTCACTTTCCTTCTTTGTCCCTAGAAACAAGGACTGGCACAGTGAAAGAAACTGACACTCTCCCTACCTACAGTTTTCTGTCCCTAGAAAAAATGTTTTTTTAAAGCACACTATAGCACAAGGAGAAATCCCCTCACTTTCCTTCTTTGTCCCTAGAAACAAGGACTGGCACAGTGAAAGAAACTGACACTCTCCCTACCTACAGTTTTCTGTCCCTAGAAAAAATGTTTTTTTAAAGCACACTATAGCACAAGGAGAAATCCCCTCACTTTCCTTCTTTGTCCCTAGAAACAAGGACTGGCACAGTGAAAGAAACTGACACTCTCCCTACCTACAGTTTTCTGTCCCTAGAAAAAATGTTTTTTTAAAGCACACTATAGCACAAGGAGAAATCCCCACACTTTCCTTCTTTGTCCCTAGAAACAAGGACTGGCACAGTGAAAGAAACTGACACTCTCCCTACCTACAGTTTTCTGTCCCTAGAAAAAATGTTTTTTAAAGCACACTATAGCACAAGGAGAATTCCCCTCACTTTCCTTCTTTGTCCCTAGAAACAAGGACTGGCACAGTGAAAGAAACTGACACTCTCCCTACCTACAGTTTTCTGTCCCTAGAAAAAATGTTTTTTTAAAGCACACTATAGCACAAGGAGAAATCCCCTCACTTTCCTTCTTTGTCCCTAGAAACAAGGACTGGCACAGTGAAAGAAACTGACACTCTCCCTACCTACAGTTTTCTGTCCCTAGAAAAAATGTTTTTTTAAAGCACACTATAGCACAAGGAGAAATCCCCTCACTTTCCTTCTTTGTCCCTAGAAACAAGGACTGGCACAGTGAAAGAAACTGACACTCTCCCTACCTACAGTTTTCTGTCCCTAGAAAAAATGTTTTTTTAAAGCACACTATAGCACAAGGAGAATTCCCCTCACTTTCCTTCTTTGTCCCTAGAAACAAGGACTGGCACAGTGAAAGAAACTGACACTCTCCCTACCTACAGTTTTCTGTCCCTAGAAAAAATGTTTTTTTAAAGCACACTATAGCACAAGGAGAAATCCCCTCACTTTCCTTCTTTGTCCCTAGAAACAAGGACTGGCACAGTGAAAGAAACTGACACTCTCCCTACCTACAGTTTTCTGTCCCTAGAAAAAATGTTTTTTTAAAGCACACTATAGCACAAGGAGAATTCCCCTCACTTTCCTTCTTTGTCCCTAGAAACAAGGACTGGCACAGTGAAAGAAACTGACACTCTCCCTACCTACAGTTTTCTGTCCCTAGAAAAAATGTTTTTTTAAAGCACACTATAGCACAAGGAGAAATCCCCTCACTTTCCTTCTTTGTCCCTAGAAACAAGGACTGGCACAGTGAAAGAAACTGACACTCTCCCTACCTACAGTTTTCTGTCCCTAGAAAAAATGTTTTTTTAAAGCACACTATAGCACAAGGAGAAATCCCCTCACTTTCCTTCTTTGTCCCTAGAAACAAGGACTGGCACAGTGAAAGAAACTGACACTCTCCCTACCTACAGTTTTCTGTCCCTAGAAAAAATGTTTTTTTTAAAGCACACTATAGCACAAGGAGAATTCCCCTCACTTTCCTTCTTTGTCCCTAGAAACAAGGACTGGCACAGTGAAAGAAACTGACACTCTCCCTACCTACAGTTTTCTGTCCCTAGAAAAAATGTTTTTTTAAAGCACACTATAGCACAAGGAGAAATCCCCTCACTTTCCTTCTTTGTCCCTAGAAACAAGGACTGGCACAGTGAAAGAAACTGACACTCTCCCTACCTACAGTTTTCTGTCCCTAGAAAAAATGTTTTTTTAAAGCACACTATAGCACAAGGAGAAATCCCCTCACTTTCCTTCTTTGTCCCTAGAAACAAGGACTGGCACAGTGAAAGAAACTGACACTCTCCCTACCTACAGTTTTCTGTCCCTAGAAAAAATGTTTTTTTAAAGCACACTATAGCACAAGGAGAATTCCCCTCACTTTCCTTCTTTGTCCCTAGAAACAAGGACTGGCACAGTGAAAGAAACTGACACTCTCCCTACCTACAGTTTTCTGTCCCTAGAAAAAATGTTTTTTTAAAGCACACTATAGCACAAGGAGAAATCCCCTCACTTTCCTTCTTTGTCCCTAGAAACAAGGACTGGCACAGTGAAAGAAACTGACACTCTCCCTACCTACAGTTTTCTGTCCCTAGAAAAAATGTTTTTTTAAAGCACACTATAGCACAAGGAGAAATCCCCTCACTTTCCTTCTTTGTCCCTAGAAACAAGGACTGGCACAGTGAAAGAAACTGACACTCTCCCTACCTACAGTTTTCTGTCCCTAGAAAAAATGTTTTTTTTAAAGCACACTATAGCACAAGGAGAATTCCCCTCACTTTCCTTCTTTGTCCCTAGAAACAAGGACTGGCACAGTGAAAGAAACTGACACTCTCCCTACCTACAGTTTTCTGTCCCTAGAAAAAATGTTTTTTTAAAGCACACTATAGCACAAGGAGAAATCCCCTCACTTTCCTTCTTTGTCCCTAGAAACAAGGACTGGCACAGTGAAAGAAACTGACACTCTCCCTACCTACAGTTTTCTGTCCCTAGAAAAAATGTTTTTTTAAAGCACACTATAGCACAAGGAGAAATCCCCTCACTTTCCTTCTTTGTCCCTAGAAACAAGGACTGGCACAGTGAAAGAAACTGACACTCTCCCTACCTACAGTTTTCTGTCCCTAGAAAAAATGTTTTTTTAAAGCACACTATAGCACAAGGAGAATTCCCCTCGCTTTCCTTCTTTGTCCCTAGAAACAAGGACTGGCACAGTGAAAGAAACTGACACTCTCCCTACCTACAGTTTTCTGTCCCTAGAAAAAATGTTTTTTTAAAGCACAAGGAGAAATCCCCTCACTTTCCTTATTTGTCCCTAGAAACAAGGACTGGCACAGTGAAAGAAACTGACACTCTCCCTACCTACAGTTTTCTGTCCCTAGAAAAAATGTTTTTTTAAAGCACACTATAGCACAAGGAGAAATCCCCTCACTTTCCTTCTTTGTCCCTAGAAACAAGGACTGGCACAGTGAAAGAAACTGACACTCTCCCTACCTACAGTTTTCTGTCCCTAGAAAAAATGTTTTTTTAAAGCACACTATAGCACAAGGAGAAATCCCCTCACTTTCCTTCTTTGTCCCTAGAAACAAGGACTGGCACAGTGAAAGAAACTGACACTCTCCCTACCTACAGTTTTCTGTCCCTAGAAAAAATGTTTTTTTAAAGCACACTATAGCACAAGGAGAAATCCCCTCACTTTCCTTCTTTGTCCCTAGAAACAAGGACTGGCACAGTGAAAGAAACTGACACTCTCCCTACCTACAGTTTTCTGTCCCTAGAAAAAATGTTTTTTTAAAGCACACTATAGCACAAGGAGAAATCCCCTCACTTTCCTTCTTTGTCCCTAGAAACAAGGACTGGCACAGTGAAAGAAACTGACACTCTCCCTACCTACAGTTTTCTGTCCCTAGAAAAAATGTTTTTTTAAAGCACACTATAGCACAAGGAGAAATCCCCTCACTTTCCTTCTTTGTCCCTAGAAACAAGGACTGGCACAGTGAAAGAAACTGACACTCTCCCTACCTACAGTTTTCTGTCCCTAGAAAAAATGTTTTTTTAAAGCACACTATAGCACAAGGAGAATTCCCCTCACTTTCCTTCTTTGTCCCTAGAAACAAGGACTGGCACAGTGAAAGAAACTGACACTCTCCCTACCTACAGTTTTCTGTCCCTAGAAAAAATGTTTTTTTAAAGCACACTATAGCACAAGGAGAAATCCCCTCACTTTCCTTCTTTGTCCCTAGAAACAAGGACTGGCACAGTGAAAGAAACTGACACTCTCCCTACCTACAGTTTTCTGTCCCTAGAAAAAATGTTTTTTTAAAGCACACTATAGCACAAGGAGAAATCCCCTCACTTTCCTTCTTTGTCCCTAGAAACAAGGACTGGCACAGTGAAAGAAACTGACACTCTCCCTACCTACAGTTTTCTGTCCCTAGAAAAAATGTTTTTTTAAAGCACACTATAGCACAAGGAGAAATCCCCTCACTTTCCTTCTTTGTCCCTAGAAACAAGGACTGGCACAGTGAAAGAAACTGACACTCTCCCTACCTACAGTTTTCTGTCCCTAGAAAATTTTTTTTTTAAAGCACACTATAGCACAAGGAGAAATCCCCTCACTTTCCTTCTTTGTCCCTAGAAACAAGGACTGGCACAGTGAAAGAAACTGACACTCTCCCTACCTACAGTTTTCTGTCCCTAGAAAAAATGTTTTTTTAAAGCACACTATAGCACAAGGAGAAATCCCCTCACTTTCCTTCTTTGTCCCTAGAAACAAGGACTGGCACAGTGAAAGAAACTGACACTCTCCCTACCTACAGTTTTCTGTCCCTAGAAAAAATGTTTTTTTAAAGCACACTATAGCACAAGGAGAAATCCCCTCACTTTCCTTCTTTGTCCCTAGAAACAAGGACTGGCACAGTGAAAGAAACTGACACTCTCCCTACCTACAGTTTTCTGTCCCTAGAAAAAATGTTTTTTTAAAGCACACTATAGCACAAGGAGAAATCCCCTCACTTTCCTTCTTTGTCCCTAGAAACAAGGACTGGCACAGTGAAAGAAACTGACACTCTCCCTACCTACAGTTTTCTGTCCCTAGAAAAAATGTTTTTTTAAAGCACACTATAGCACAAGGAGAATTCCCCTCACTTTCCTTCTTTGTCCCTAGAAACAAGGACTGGCACAGTGAAAGAAACTGACACTCTCCCTACCTACAGTTTTCTGTCCCTAGAAAAAATGTTTTTTTAAAGCACACTATAGCACAAGGAGAAATTCCCTCACTTTCCTTCTTTGTCCCTAGAAACAAGGACTGGCACAGTGAAAGAAACTGACACTCTCCCTACCTACAGTTTTCTGTCCCTAGAAAAAATGTTTTTTTAAAGCACACTATAGCACAAGGAGAAATCCCCTCACTTTCCTTCTTTGTCCCTAGAAACAAGGACTGGCACAGTGAAAGAAACTGACACTCTCCCTACCTACAGTTTTCTGTCCCTAGAAAAAATGTTTTTTTAAAGCACACTATAGCACAAGGAGAAATCCCCTCACTTTCCTTCTTTGTCCCTAGAAACAAGGACTGGCACAGTGAAAGAAACTGACACTCTCCCTACCTACAGTTTTCTGTCCCTAGAAAAAATGTTTTTTTAAAGCACACTATAGCACAAGGAGAAATCCCCTCACTTTCCTTCTTTGTCCCTAGAAACAAGGACTGGCACAGTGAAAGAAACTGACACTCTCCCTACCTACAGTTTTCTGTCCCTAGAAAAAATGTTTTTTTAAAGCACACTATAGCACAAGGAGAATTCCCCTCACTTTCCTTCTTTGTCCCTAGAAACAAGGACTGGCACAGTGAAAGAAACTGACACTCTCCCTACCTACAGTTTTCTGTCCCTAGAAAAAATGTTTTTTTAAAGCACACTATAGCACAAGGAGAAATCCCCTCACTTTCCTTCTTTGTCCCTAGAAACAAGGACTGGCACAGTGAAAGAAACTGACACTCTCCCTACCTACAGTTTTCTGTCCCTAGAAAAAATGTTTTTTTAAAGCACACTATAGCACAAGGAGAAATCCCCTCACTTTCCTTCTTTGTCCCTAGAAACAAGGACTCGCACAGTAAAACACACTGACACTCTCCCTACCTATCCTTCTCTTTCCCTAAACTAAAGGAATCCAGGTTAAGCAAGAAAGAAATAAATGTCACTGTCCCTGCATATGCTTGTCTTTCCCTGCTCCGGAACACACTACACTAGGCCGCCGTGCTGGCGGCCTTTTATAGTGTGGGGCGTGTACTAAACACCCTCAGCAATAATTGGCCACAGGCATTCTGCCTGTGGCCAATCATTGCTCTCCTCGCTGCCGGCGCTGTGATTGGCCAAGCATGCGGGGTCACAGTGCATGCTTGGCCAATCACAGCGCCTGGATGACACTGCGATGGCGTAGTGCATTGTGGGCCGTTCACGTCACTCGAATTTGGCGCGAACGGCCCAAATCTTTCGATCTTCGTCGAACGATCGAACAGCCGATGTTCGAGTCGAACGTATGTTCGACTCGAACACGAAGCTCATCCCTATTGCTAAACCTTGTGTGTAGGGACAGACAAGGATAGGCAGTCGAGAGTGTCAGTGTCATAATCTTTGCTAAACCTAGTGTGCTGAACCATATTGCTAAACCTTGTGTGTAGGGACAGACAAGGATAGGCAGTCGAGAGTGTCAGTATCATAATCTTTGCTAAACCTAGTGTGCTGAACCATATTGCTAAACCTTGGGTGTAGGGACAGACAAGGATAGGCAGTCGAGAGTGTCAGTGTCATAATCTTTGCTAAACCTAGTGTGCTGAACCATATTGCTAAACCTTGTGTGTAGGGACAGACAAGGATAGGCAGTCGAGAGTGTCAGTGTCATAATCTTTGCTAAACCTAGTGCGCTGAACCATATTGCTAAACCTTGTGTGTAGGGACAGACAAGGATAGGCAGTCGAGAGTGTCAGTGTCATAATCTTTGCTAAACCTAGTGTGCTGAACCATATTGCTAAACCTTGTGTGTAGGGACAGACAAGGATAGGCAGTCGAGAGTGTCAGTGTCATAATCTTTGCTAAACCTAGTGTGCTGAACCATATTGCTAAACCTTGTGTGTAGGGACAGACAATGATAGGCAGTCGAGAGAGTCAGTGTCATAATCTTTGCTAAACCTTGTGCGCTGAACCATATTGCTAAACCTTGTGTGTAGGGACAGACAAGGATAGGCAGTCGAGAGTGTCAGTGTCATAATCTTTGCTAAACCTAGTGCGCTGAACCATATTGCTAAACCTTGTGTGTAGGGACAGACAAGGATAGGCAGTCGAGAGTGTCAGTGTCATATTCTTTGCTAAACCTTGTGTGCAGGGAGAGAGAAGGATAGGCAGGGGACAGTGTCAGTGTCATTGTTGCTAAGCCTCCTGCACAGTATACACCTGAAGCTAGCCCTTATTGCTGTTTTTTCCTGGTGTGTTACACTGACAGGCATTTGCAGCACTTGCAGCGGGCGGAGTGTGCTTCCTGCAAAATAAACACCTGAAGCTACCCCTTATTGCTGGTTTTCCCATCTCCCTGCAGGCCATTAGAATGTCTGGAAGGCAAACAAGGAGAGGCAGACAGTCAGGAGCCAATAAAAGAGGGCAAGCAGGCTCTGTGTCTGGGGGCAACAGTGCTGGTCGTGGACGCGGTGCATTGTCATCAGCACATGGCCATGGGACACGCTTGTCCTTCTTTTCGGCAGCTGGACATGTTGAGCCACATCATGACGAAGACTTGGTAGAGTGGATGACCAAGCCCTCCTCATCCTCCTCATCCTCTCTCACCCAGGCTCAGGGTACTGGCAAAGCAGCTGCCAAAGCGTCCTCTTCCCTGGTATCAATGTCATCATCAGTCACTCCTTCCCTAGACCCACCATGTCCTCCTCCTGAGGAGTCCCCCAAACTGTTTGAGCACAGTGTTGGGTACATGCTCCAGGAGGATGCCCAGCATTTCGAAGGGTCTGATGATGATACCCAGCTAGAGGAAGGCAGTAGCGTGAGAGCAGAGAGAGGGGATGCTCAAGAAGGACACCAATCTGGCAGTCATGTTCCAGCAGCTGCAGCATACTGCCAGATTGGCTCCAGTGATGAGGAGGGAGGGGATGATGAGGTCACTGACTCCACGTGGGTGCCTAATAGGAGAGAGGAGGAGGAGGATGAGGAGGAGGCACATCTCCAACGAGGCAGGATGCCCTTGGGTGGCCAGCGTAAGGGCAGCACACCGACGGAATCACACCGCAGAGCTCCGCCTGTGCAGGGCGCTGCCTCTGCCCGTTATTCAAAAAGTTCTTTGGTGTGGGCCTTTTTTGAGGCGAGTGCATCAGATCGCACAGCTGCTGTTTGCAACATATGTCTCAAGCGTATATCGCGTGGCCAAAACATCAGCCGCTTGCGCACCACATGCTTGACCAGACATATGTTGACCTGCCATGCAGCTCGTTGGCAAGCCTACCTTAAAGACCCACACCAAAGAACAAAGCGGACCTCTCCTTGCACCGCATCAGCTGGGATCTCCAACCCCACTATACCTTCAGTCCTCTCTGAAACCTGCACTGAGAGGAATGAAGGTGTAGAATTAGGTGTGTCACAGCCAAGTACTTGCGGCCACTCTGCTAGCAGTACACCGACGTCCGATTCTAGCAGGCAAATTTCCCTGCCCCAGCTGCTGGACCGTCGAAAGAAATTCACTCCCAGCCATCCACATGCCCAGCGGTTGAATGCTAGCTTGGCTAAATTGCTAGCGCTTCAACTGCTGCCTTTTCAGTTGGTAGACTCGGCCCCCTTCCGTGAGTTTGTGCAATGTGCGGTTCCTCAGTGGCAGGTTCCCAAACGCCACTTTTTCTCACGGAAGGCGATTCCGGATCTCTACCAGCATGTGGAAGGCAATGTCTTGGCCTCGCTGGACAGGACGGTCAGCGGTAAGGTGCATATTACCGCTGACTCATGGTCCAGCAGGCATGGACAGGGACGTTACCTTTCTTTCACGGCCCATTGGGTCACTCTTTTGGCAGCTGGGAAGGATGCAGGACAAGGTGCAGTAGTGTTGGAGGTTGTTCCACCGCCACGCCTCCAAAATGCTACTACTGGTTGTGACACACCTCTGTCCTCCACCCCTCCTCTTCTTCTTCCTCCGAGGCCTCTTCCTGTGCTTTGTCCTCGGAACCAGCGGTGCTCCGTAGGCGTTCAAGGGGCTACGCAAGTACGCAGGCAAAAAGATGCCATGCCGTGCTTGCGCTGGTGTGTTTGGGGGACAGGAGCCACACTGGGGCAGAGGTTCTGTTTGCTCTGCAGGGGCAGGCCGAGAGGTGGTTGACGCCACGCCAGCTTAAGCCAGGAATGGTAGTTTGCGACAATGGCACCAACCTCCTCTCCGCTCTCCGACAGGGACAACTGACCCATGTGCCCTGTGTGGCTCACGTCCTTAACCTGGTGGTGCAGCGGTTCTTGGGCAGGTACCCGGGCTTACAGGATGTCCTGAGGCAGGCCAGGAAAGTCTGTGTGCATTTCCGCAGATCTTATAATGCCAGTGCTCACCTGGCTGAGCTGCAAAAGGAGTTGAACCTGCCCAAGAACCGCCTTATATGTGACATGCCCATCAGGTGGAACTCAACGTTGGCCATGCTGCAGCGGCTGCACACGCAGCAGAGGGCCATCAATGAGTACCTGTGCGACTACGGCACCAGGACAGGGTCAGGGGAGCTCGGGTTTTTTTCACCACGCCAGTGGGGCATGATCAGGGATGCATGCACTGTCCTGGCACCATTTGAGGAGGCCACGAGGATGGTGAGCAGTGACAGTGCATGCATCAGTGACACTGTACCTCTTGTCCACCTGTTGGAACATACGCTGCGTGGAATAATGGACAGGGCACTTGAGGCAGAACAGAGGCAGGAAGAGGAGGACTTCCTTGCCTCTCAAGGCCCCCTTTACCCAGACAGTGTTCCTTCTGTCCCACCCATCGCACAGGAAGAAGAGGAGGAGGAGGAGGAGAATTGTGTCAGCATGGAGGTGGAGCCTGGCACTCAGCATCATCAGCAGCAGTCTTTTAGGGATGATTTACAGTCCCAAGAAACCAGTGGACTTGTACGTGGCTGGGAGGAGGTGGCTGCGGATCATGTCGTCCTTAGTGACCCAGAGGACTCCGGACTGAATGCCTCAGCTAACCTACGCTGCATGGCCTCCCTGATCCTGCAAAGTCTGCGGAAGGATCCTCGTATTCTTCGGATCAAGGAGAGGGACCATTACTGGCTGGCCACTCTCCTTGATCCACGGTACAAGGGTAAGGTTGCGGACCTTATCTTACCGTCGCAGAGGGAGCAGAGGATGAGACAACTCCGGGAGGCCTTGCAGAAAGGTCTGTGCAATGCGTTCCCAGAGACTGGGAGGTTACAAACTCCTGGTCTTGGACAACGAGTTGCTGAGGCTTCGGTCAGTCAAAGAAGGAGCGGTGGAGAAGGTGGCCGTCTGACCGAAGCGTTCAGACAATTCTTTAGTCCGCAGCCCCAAGGTATGATCGGTTCCAGCAACCATCGCCAGCGTCTGATATACATGGTGCAGGAATACCTAGGGGCAAGGTCAGACTTGGACACCTTCCTCACCGAAAATCCTCTGGCTTACTGGGTCTTGAGGATGGATCACTGGCCAGAGCTTGCACAGTATGCAATTGAGCTACTGGCCTGTCCTGCATCCAGCGTTCTTTCAGAACGCACATTCAGTGCTGCTGGAGGATTTGTCACGGATCACAGGGTGCGCCTGTCCACCGACTCTGTTGATCGACTGACCTTCATAAAGATGAACCAGTCTTGGATCACCACCAGCTACCAAACACCTGAAGCTGATATAACAGACTAATTTATTTTCAAATGTCACATCCCTTCAAGACTGATGCTGATGCTGAGAGTTTATCCTGTTATGTTGACTGACTATCCTCCTCCTCCTCAATGATCCGATTGACGATGATAGCTTGGAAGAACATTTTTGTTTCTGGGTGCTGCCACCAGTGGCTAAGGCCCAATTTTTCAGCCCCTGTTTAACAGGGGTGTGTTATTACAATTTTTTATGCAATGCTTTGCAGCAGGGCTCATTCCTGCACTCCAACTAGAGTATCTGGGAGTGGTTGCAGTGTCGTGGCACCAGCACCAGTGGCTAAGGCCCAATTTTTCAGCCCCTGTTTAATAGGGGCGTGTAATTACAATTTTTGATGCAATACTTTGCAACAGGGCTCATTGCTGTGCTCCAAGTACAGTATCTGTGAGGGGTTGCAGTGTTGTGGCACCAGTGCCTAAGGCTCAATTTTTCTGCCCCTGTTTAACAGGGGCATGTAATTACAATTCTTGATCTAATAATTCACAGCAGGGCCCATTCCTGCGCCCACCAAGACTAACTGTGAGGCCTTACAGTGTTGTGTCAACACCACCACCACCACCACCACCACCAAAGGCCCAATTTTTCAGCCCCTGTTCAACAGGGGCATGCAATTACAATTCTTGATCTAATAATTCACAGCAGGGCCCATTCATGCGCCCACCAAGAGTAACTGTGAGGGCTCACAGTGTTGTGGCAACACCAACATGTAAGGGGCAAATTTCAGCTGAGTATATACGGCAGGCCCTTACTTTCAAACATCCAACTTACAAACGACTCCTCCTTGCAAACGGAAGGATACAACAGGAAGTGAGAGGAAATCTACCCCTAGGAAGGCAAATTCTCTCCTGTAAGAGTTAATATGGGGAAAAAAGTGTCTCCTCTCCACTGATTCTTTATCACCAATTCTTGTTTCAATAAAAACCCCAAATTTTCAAAAAACATTTGTCATTAGGACGGAAAGTGAGGTGAACTGTTCTGAACAGGTGCACACTGCACAGACAGCAAAACAAATGTTACAGGGGTGATAACCCTTCCCTATGTTTTCCAAAAAGCTTAAAAATAGATTTTTCGGCTGGAGCTACACTTAAACAATGTACCTGTTCAAAATTACAAACAGATTCTACATAAGTACAAACCTACAGTCCCTGTCTTGTATGCACCGCCTGTATACGGCTGTTCAGAGTATATAGGGCCTTTTTTATTTTGTGTGCGGGGTTCCCCTTACTATCCATACAAGACCCAAAGGGGCTGGTAATGGGCTGGGGTAAGGGGGGGGGGGTGTGATGGGGTAGCTATGTCATTTTTCTTAAAGATTTTCATCCATATTACCGGGACCAGACATTACATTAAAGCCGCAAGCAGTTTTAAATGGCTTTTTTTCCTTTAGAAATGTAATTTTGTGCAGGGACAGTTCTAAACACGGGAAACACGTGGCACTTCACAGGCATACTTTCGACACCCCACAGGTACGATATTTAAAGGAATATTTGACTTTTTTTTTTCACTTTATGCATCATTAAAATGACTGCTCCAGAAAAACGGCCATTTTTAAAACTTATTTTTGCATTGATACATGTCCCCTGGTGCAGAACCCGGGTTCCCAAACCCTTTTTAGGACAATAACATGCATAATAGTCGTTATAATTAGCACTTTAGATTTCGAACGTTCGCATCCATTGTATTTAATAGGGTTCTAAAGTTTGTGCGAACTTTCGGTCCGTTCGCGGGTTCTGGTGCGAACCGAACCCGGGGGTGTTCGGCTCATCACTAGAATACACCACCAATACATCAAGTGGACAACCAAACAACCAAACAGTGACAGTAACCAACCAGCATATGTAGCAAAAGGGGGAACCAGAATCGTAGTCAAGCCAGGCCAGGATCATTAACAGGAGATCAGCAGATGGGGGGCCAGGAGTAGACAGACAGGGACAAGAAAGAAGCAATCAGGCTGCAGGGCAAGGATCCAGGAATGCAGGAACAGATACAACAGGTTCAGGATACAGGAATCAGGGTTCGGGTAAACAGTCTGCAGGTCAGGGCACGAGGACGATACTAGGGCAGTGTGTGTGTGCACTTGCCGGGTTTTTATACTATTACCTGCTAACAAGCTCAGGTGACCCCTAATTGCAGAAGGTAAAATCTGCACCACACTGCCAGGATCCATCCGCCGGTGGGCGCCAGTACTGCGGCCCAAAGATGACATAACACCAGCAGGCAGAAGCTCCCCTGACAGTTCCAAACTGCCAGGAGACACCTGCTGGTGGACCCCAGTACTGCACGCCAAAATGATAGATATTACCAGCGGATGGAACCTTTCCTTACAGTACCCCCCCTCGAAGGAGCGAGCTCCGGGCGCTCCAACTAGCCGTTGCTGGGGAAAGTCCATGGCATCAAGCCGAGCAGTGGACAAAGTCACATCAGGCTGGTCATGAGGAAGGTCCATGGCTTGAAACCGGGCAAGGTGCAGCTCGAGCTGAGCAGCGGGTACAGACACATCAGGCTGGGCAAAAAGTACATCATGCTGGGTAGCTGGCACAGGAACCTTAAGCTGAGTAGCAGGTACATCAAGCTGGGCAGCAGGCAAATCAAGCTGGGCAGCAAGCAAATCAAGCTGGGCAGCAGGTATGGGTACATCAAGCTGGGGCAGCAGGAACGGGCACATCAAGCTGGGCAGCAGGAACGGGCACATCAAGCTGGGCAGCAAGCATGGGCACATCAAGCTGGGCAGCAGACACATCAAACTGGGCAGTAGAAACAGGCACATCAAGCTGGGCAGCAGGCACGGGCACATCAAGCTGGGCAGCAGGCACGGGCACATCAAGCTGGGCAGCAGGCTCGGGCACATCAAGCTGGGCAGCGGGCATGGGCACATCAGACTGGTCAGCAGACAGTGGCACATCAGGCTGGGCAGCAGACAGTGGCACATCAGGCTGGGCAGCAGACAGTAACATCTCAAGCTGTGCAGCATGCAGGAACACCTAAGTCTGGGCAGCAGGCAGGAACACCTCAGGCTGGGCAGCAGGCAGGAACACCTCAGGCTCGGCAGCAAACAGAAGCTCATCAGGCTGGGCAGCAGACAGAAGCTCATCAGGCGGGGCAGCTGGCTCCTCAGGCCTGGAAACGGGCACCACAACCTCAGGCCGGGAAACGGGCGCCACAACCTCAGACCGGGAAACGGGTGCCACAACCTCAGGCCGGGAAACGGGAGCCACAACCTCAGGTCGGGACACAGACACCAGATCTTCAGGCGGGAACACAGGCACCGGATCTTCAGGCGGCGACACAGGCACCGGATCTTCAGGCTGGCACACCGGATCTTCAGGCTGGGACACCGGGACATCAGGCTGGGCAGCAGACAGTAACATCTCAGGCTGTGCAGCATGCAGGAACACCTCAGGCTGGGCAGCAGGCAGGAACACCTCAGGCTGGGCAGCAGGCAGGAACACCTCAGGCTGGGCAGCAGGCAGGAACACCTCAGGCTCGGCAGCAGACAGAAGCTCATCAGGCTGGGCAGCAGACAGAAGCTCATCAGGCTGGGCAGCAGGCTCCTCAGGCCGGGAAACGGGCACCACAACCTCAGACCGGGAAACGGGCGCCACAACCTCAGACCGGGAAACGGGTGCCACAACCTCAGGCCGGGAAACGGGAGCCACAACCTCAGGCCGGGACACAGACACCAGATCTTCAGGCGGGGACACAGGCACCGGATCTTCAGGCGGGGACACAGGCACCGGATCTTCAGGCTGGCACACCGGATCTTCAGGCTAGGACACTGGGACATCAGGCTGGAAGGCAGGTACCAAGACATCAGGCTGGAAGGAAGGCACCAGGACTTCAGACTGGAAGGAAGGCACCAGGATTTCAGACTGGAAGGAAGGCACCAGGACTTCAGACTGGAAGGAAGGCACCAGGACTTCAGACTGGAACACTGGCTCTGGCGCTTCAGGCTGGAACACTGGCATCAGGAACTTCAGGCTGGCATACAGGAACTTCAGGCTGGCATACAGGAACTGGGGCGCCAGACTGGACAGCAGACTGGTCAGCAGGCACTGGTACATCAGACTGGGGCACAGGAACTTCAGGCGGAAACATTGGCTGGAAAGTAGGCAGAGGTTTGGCAGAATCAAATGGGTTATCAGGTTCAGTTGGCATGCAAGCAGACTGGAGCAGGTTGTGTGGTGTTGAGACAGGTTGGGTTACTGGCAGGATCGTTTTGGTTGGAAAACACTTTCGTCTTTTCTTGGGCTTAGCCACTGAAGCTCTGTAGGTAAGGGGTGCAGCAGACTGGAAAGGAGGATTGGGATATGGCAGAGAAGAGGTAACAGTAGCTGGAGGAAGTTCTTGTGGGTTTGTAGGCAGCTGAGAAGAGACAGGTGGGTTGAATGCAGGATAGGTACAGGGAGCAGAGACTGGATATTGCTATCTGGTGGGAAGCAGTGTGTACTGAGCTGCGACTGGGGTTGCCATGGGTGATGGGAGAAAAGACTGGGTGTCTGATGGTAGAAGTGGTTTGTTGTGGGTTGGCTGGGATTGATTGTAACATATCAGACCATGCCGAGAGTATTGGTTGTACAAACTGTAGTTTTAAATCTCCCTGTCTAACAAAAGACTGAGCAGACTCAATGCACTCAGCAATCACCTGTGGGGAACAAGCTAAGTAGTGCTCACAAAAATGGGCGGGATCATCTTCAAAAAGCCATACTAGGGATACAACCTGATTCATATTAAAAGGAGGAGTGAAATCATCATGGCCCTCTGGAATACAGGGCAGGGCCTCCCCAAACAGTATATAACCCTGATCGACCAGGGAGTGAGCCAATCGGATAGCTGCAAACAACTGGTCACTAGACCATTCTTTCAAAGCCTGGCGGCAATAATCACCACTTTCAGATGCCAGCAGAGAAAAATAAATAACCTCATCTGTATTCATGTTTGCAAACAAACTGAATCAAAAAATGGTTCCCCTGTGCAGCCACTTCTGATCAGGGATGGCCCTGGTATTCTGTCAGGAATCAGATGTGATCAGAACTATGTGGACTGCAACAGAGGAAACCGCAAACAGAAATAGGTGAAAGTAAGTTTATTTAACGTAAATACATATAAATGTGAACACACCACCAATACAACAAGTGAACCAACAAACAACCAAACAGTGACAGTAACCAACCAGCATTTGTAGTAAAAGGGGGAACCAGAATCGTAGCCAAGCCAGGCCAGGATCATTAACAGGAGATCAGCAGATGGGGGGCCAGGAGTAGACAGACAGGGACAAGAAGGAAGCAATCACATTGCAGAGCAAGGATCCAGGGATGCAGGAGCAGAGACAACAGGTTCAGGATACAAGAATCAGGGTTCAGGTAAACAGGCTGCAGGTCAGGGCACGAGGACGATACCAGGGCAGTGTGTGTGTGCACTTGCCGGGTATTTATACTATTACCTGCTAACAAGCTCAGGTGACCCCTGATTGCAGAAGGTAAAATCTGCACCACACTGCCAGGATCCATGCGCTGGTGGGCGCCAGTACTGCGGCCCAAAGATGACATAACACCAGCAGGTAGAAGCTCCCCTGACAGTTCCAAACTGCCAGGAGACACCTGCTGGTGGACCCCAGTACTGCACGCCAAATGATAGATATTACCAGAGGATGGAACCTTTCCTTACACTTACAACTAAGGTACCTTTAGAAATGTTTAGTAAAGGCAATCTACAAGCATATGCTTATAAATAACTGCAAGCTTTTTATTTTTGCATACCTTAGGCCTCTTTCACACAAGCGTACCGATCTGGTCCTGGTACCAGTTTTCCAGGCAGACCCGATTGGACCCTTCAGCCTCCTCTATGTTGGAGCAGGTATCAGCGCCGACACCCATTTACATCCGACTGCCCAAAGAGGAGAGCGGGCTGTGTCTGTGTCTATTCTGTATAAGCGGAGTTAACATGGACTAGCCTTCTGCCTGCTCAGCGGGGATCAGCAGACAGATTCCCCACGGAGCAACAGGGCCCTGTGTGGAAGAAGCCTTATTTAGCTTTTCCTCACAAATCTTCTCACAGTGGCCATTTTCACTAAGGGCAGATGAATCCATGTCCCTTTACTTCCTGGCACTCTGGGATTGCCTCCTGGATTATGCCACAGGAACTTTCCAGGATGCATCTGTGAGGTCCTGGTTACATCACCAGTGCCTCATTTAACCAAGAAGTGGAAACATAGTAACTATATGTAAAAGCAAAAATGTTTCTTTAACTAATAAATGTAAGATGATTTCATATCGATATGTAGCGCTGTATGCTGCTGTGATTTTTTTGTGAAAAGAGGAAAGGTAAACTTTCAAAACAGTAAATGGAGGGGTCAGCAACTCAGGACAGATCACACACACAAGAGCAAGAAAAGAACATCTGGCTGCTAGTAAACAGCCGTACACAGCACTATCAGTCTCCCAGCCTCTTGCTTATTGTATCTCTCTTCTTCCAGGACTCTTCAACAACACCTTCCCTGTTCCACAGCCTCTTCCCTTAGTTTTCTCTTCTGCTCATCTTGTCACCCACTCTTCTTATATGTTCAGTTAGTCTACCGCTGCTTGCCTTTCCTTATACTCTCAGGATTTATCAATCACAGTTTACTCGTTCTATAGTTTTCTCCACTGCACAACATGTCACACACACTCATTCTATGCTCACATGATTATCTCCTTATGCCATCTATCCTGTTACAACACGACTGAGCACCAGTGCATAAGGCAAGTTCCATAAACACATGGATGAGTGAGTTTGGGGTGAAGGAACTTGATTGGCATTCACAGAGTCCTGACCTTAAGCCGATAAAACACCTATGGGAAGAAGGATTTCTGAAAGGCTTGATTATAATTCATCAACCACTCCTTTAATGTCACGTTTATAATTATATTGATATTTCCAAATGGCTAGGCAACCAACAAATTATTACACAGAATTATGTCACAAGTTGATAGAGACTAATAAAGAGGTATAAAATGTGGCTTCCTGAGAAGGGTTAATGTGCCCATTAACTTACTGCACTTCATAATATAGGAGTACCTATATGACTGGTATTTTCTAAACTATTTGGATATATTATTTTTTACTAAATTAACTTTATCATACCAGGATTTATGCATTATGACTGGATTTTGGCTCTCCGGTGATAAGTAAACAGCCAGGAATGTAGCCTGCTTTCCACTGCTTGCTAAAATATTTACAATTGGCTATAGAACCTTTGATGATGGGCCATTGACTTAAGACAGTGTTTCTCAAGTCGAGTCCTCAAGGTGCCCTAACAGGTCATGTTTTCAGGGTTTCCCTCAGATGAAACGGCTCTGTTAATTACTAAGGCAGTGAAACTGTTGAAATCACCTGTGCAAAATAATGGAGAGCCTGAAAACATGACCTGTTGGGGCGCCTTGAGGACTGGAGTTGAGAAACACTGGCTTAAGACTTTTGAATTTCAGTCTACTGAGTTTATTTACCTCTACTTAGTTTATTTACCTGTGTCTGGATCATGTCAGAGGCATAATAGATGAGATTGTTTTAATAACTCATTATACTTTTTACAAATATCTGGCTTTTAGTGTGATTATTTAGTTGCTGATAATGCTGTGTAGATTACTAATAAAAGCCTTAATGGCATGGCTAAAGTGTCCCTTGAGGCTTAAAGTGTTTCTAAAGGCATTTTTTTAAATTAAAATAGTAAACATGTTACTCACCTTCTCTGTGCAATGGTACTGCACAAAACAGCCCCAACCTCCTCTTCTGGGATTCCCCGCCCACAATTTTGGCTCCTCCTCTTCTGTGTCTGCCGCCATGGCAAGCCACTTGCTATAGGGGCAGATGTGCAGGCTCGATCTTGAGCCAGGCTGTATTTGTCCCACTGCTGCCTGATCCTCCTGTGAGCAGAGAAAGACAGAGAAGATGAACTGCAGATGGACACAGCGTTGAATCGACACAGGACTCAGGTAAGTGTTTGAGGGGAGGGGGGCACAGCCAGTGGCATAAGTTTTTTTTACCTTAATGCAGAGAATGCATTAAGTTGAAATTTTTTTTTTAGCTTGAGAACTACTTTTATGGGAAGACTCTGCTAAAAAGGATGTGTATTCACATAATTGTGTCCAGGGGTGGGAGGGGGTCAGAGAGAAAAACCGGGCTTGCACATTTCAGAACGACAACGTTGCCCTGTGTTCCTCACTCAATTTTGGGGTTCCTCAGACCCTCATTATCTTCACAGGTGCACTGTTTGTTCTAAATATTCCTAGTCTGGAGGAAGCAGCAATGCCATAGATACCATGTACCATTATTAACAACATATACCTGGAAGAACCTACTTTTAAGTATCTCTGCGGTATGATTGTATCCTTTTTTCCACTTCAGCACTTGCTGTTCGCATTCAACACATCTCTGGCCATACAATTAACACTTAATAATCTATGACTGTTTTCAGATGTTAGCTATTGAATTAAATATCACAATAACAGTTAAAAATATTTTAAGCTGAATCATGCCATTAACAATTAACAGTCCTGCCAGCTGATCATTTGAAACGATGATCCATCTTTGTAATGTTTCTTCTCAGCTATTTAGGGGATTCCCTCAGACAAACGTTATCAGAACCATGGTATTAATCTGTCATAAGTAAACCATTTTCTTTTATCTCTTACAGCTGCTATTTCACACCTCGCAAAAAGAGCAGTGATGTGAATACAAATGATTATCTAAAACTCACATCTGACTTCATAGAGAATGGACAACTAAAAATGAAATCACCCACGGGCAAAATAATGTTAAAGAGGAACTCCATCCAAGTAAGAAAACACAGTAGGTATATATTGTGAAAGCTGTTTATTCCTAAGTGTTTTTTTTGGGTTATGTCTAAGATGAAGATTAAAGCGACCTTATCGTGTAAAAACTGTTTTGCAGTTTTGCAGTGCACCTGCAAAATAAGAATAAGAATCACTGATTCCTCCTGTTGATCGCCACCCATAACAGGACAGCAGTAATTTGAAGGTCAGCAGGAGGAATCAGTGAAAGCTGCAGTGGACGGTAAGATTTTTTCCTGAACGAAAGAGTGTATCTCTTTGCAGTAAGTGGCCGCCTACAAAGTACTGGTATAGGACTCTGTCAGTTCTTGCCAAGCGATTTCATCAATATATGAGCTGATGTTGGCGCTGCAATACATGTGGGCACTATTCTTCATATTTTTTGGGAGTGCCCAAAGTTGCGCTCTTTCTGGCAGCCTGTACTCCAATTTATCGATACATTTATGGATATCTCCTTGCAGGATAACCCTGCCGTAGTTCTACTCAACCTCACACCTCTTTTTAGGAAAAGGTATCACAAATCCCTTCTTAAACACCTCCTAAATGCTGCTCGGGCCTGCATCCCTTGTTTGTGGAAACAACAATTCGCTCCAACAGTGGTTCAATGACTTGCAAGAGTAAATGACATTGAACAGATGAAGCTGGACGTGACCTGACCTCCGCTCTTCAAGACAAATCTGAGGAACATAAGAAGAGATGGTTCTATTGGGACCGCTTCCGCTTCTTTGATGAATACTTCCAATATGCCTGATCAGTGGATATCATTTGAATGCTGTGTTGACTACCTGATACTGGTTACTCTCGGTCCCCCCGGTGGTAACCCCTTTTCCATCTCTACCCCCCCTTTCCCCCACCCAGTCTCCTTTTCCCCTTTTTTTTCTTCCATTCTCCCTCCCCTTCTTTCTTCTTTTTCCCCTTAAATACATTTAAATCCCTTACATCAGATTTTGTTTCTTTTCCTTTCTATTCAAAATGGCTACCCCGTGAAACCTTGTTCCACTTTTGGTATCTCCTTCCAAGAATGGAGGGAACTCTCTTAGTGTGTAGAGATTACCACAAAACTGTCACTATGGACCATTTGCCTATAACTGCATAATTGAAACCATCTGTTGAATTATTCTCTACATATTGATGCACATTGCAATGGCTGTTTATTGAAAGCATAGAAGAACACAGAGGGTGCATAGCACATCATCCTCAATATATGTTTTTATTGAATAAAATAGAGGTGAATATACTCACAAACCAGTACTTGTGTCATAGCATGATCATAAAATCCTCCGCTTAAGTCCATATATGCGAAAATCCTCAACACTTGTAGTCACATCAGCTAATGCGTTTCAAGGTTTCCCTCTTCTGCAAAGCCTTGTTTAGATGTCTGTTAGTATTGACAAGGAATTTTTCAGTCAGGATCAGTGCTTCCCCATTTAGTACTGCTGTATATAGCTTCATTGTTCCTGCAAGATAAGAGTCTGATAACACGTTGGGACTTACCGCACAGCGCAGGAGAGTGAACATTGTTTTATGCACCGGCTGTTTATAGTACCTATTTTATACATACTTTGCAGTGCCGCCCTGGTGTTACAGACGTGACTTAAGCAATATGTAACCCGTCACAATTTATGTGAAGTCTACGTTTTATTGTCTCTGTTGCACGCCATTAAATAATAAAATAAAAAAATAGAAAGAGTGTACTGTGATGTAGGCAGTGGGAAAAGTAAGTATCCCATTTTGCAAATACACTTGTATGCAAAACAGTTTTTTCATGACAGTGTTACTTTAATGTTGAATGTTGGGATAATATTATAGTAGCTGTAGATGTAAACCTTAACTCAATTACATTGTAGGCACACCAACAACTACTGAATTTAATTTCTCAGGGAGAATTTCATGATGGTGACAGCAGTGGAACATGCCTGCATGAAGTGCTTTGCCACAGCTGCTTGTAGCCTACATGGGAAGAGCACATGCTTCCAAACAACGCTCCAATTCTTCAGAAACGGACACTTCCAGGAGTGTCGCTCTATTCCCCTGCAGAGCTCAATGCTTCCTCCCACCAAACTCCTGTGCTATCTAATGACATGGAGGTTAACGAGAAGAACCATTAAGTATTAGGTTAATTCACTTTCTCTATTGTCCTGGTGACCACTGTCACTGCGACTGCAAGTGAGGGAAAATACTAAACAGAACTAAAGGAAAAATCTTGAAATGGAGACAATTGTTCTGGTGACAACTGTCTAAGAATTGATTTCCCATAGTTTGAGGATGTTTGTATCAACAGGAGAGAAAGTGAAGGAATGAAAAAAATCAGTCATAAATTAGAGCATGTGGGCATACAAGACTATAAAGACACAAAAAGGTGTAAGGGTTCGATTGAGCTTTAACTGTCCCAACTGACTAAAGAGTTGTAATACACTTTGGCCAGTCTAGTGATCGAGGCATCATTTCAGGACTGCATAACTGGCACCTTAAACTCACATTTCCCAAAGCTCAATTAGGCAGCACAGCTTGGCCAAGGATCCATTCCCTGCCTGCAGATTAAACAATGAAGAATTTAACAGTCTTACCTGGCAAAAGGTTTTGAACTTCATTATGGTCGGTCTAGTGAGTGAGGCATAATTTCAGGTCTGAAAAACAGGGACCGTAAACACACTTTTCTCAAGCTCAATTAGGCAGCACAGCTTGGCCAAGGACTTTTTCTCCCGCTCGCTCTCTTTCTCTTCCTCGCCCCTCCTCCCTTCCCCCTCCTCCCTCCACCCTCCTCTTCTTTCGTTTTCCAGTTTTTCTTACTTCTCTTTTTTATTTATTTTTGGCGGTGCGGGGAGGGGCGGGGGCTGAACTAAACGGAAATAAAGAGACATGGGGAGGGAAATGGAGGCCTGGACTCATTGACTGCTCTGTCACCATCTCCCAAGTAGTAGGTGAGAGGGGACTAACAGTAGCTCTAAAAAAAAAAAATCTGCACTAGGACCATGAGGTCAAGGTTTCAACGAGGGAGGGGGGTCGGGGAGGGGGGAAGTGGGGAGGGAGGGGGAGCGGGGAGGTGGAGATGGGGAGGGAGGGGGAGGGGGGTGGGGAGGTGACAGGGAGGAAGGAAATAGGATCTGTTCAACTTAGGAAAGGAGAAAAAGGAAGAAGGGAAGGGGAAGGAAAAAAAAATGGAAATACATATGACTGACGTAAATTTTATTACATACAATGTGAGAGGTTTGAACTCCCCAGAAAAAAGGCACATGATATTAAGGGAGCTTGAAAGGTATTCCGCAGAAATCGTGTTTCTTCAAGAGACACATTTAGCACTAGACTCTAATACAAAAATCTATTTGCGTGAGATTCCTACCTGGTATTACGGAGACACCCCAAATAAAAGAGCAAAGGGAGTAGCTATAGGTATTGGGAAGAATATAAACTTTACAGTAGAAGACAGAAGAGTCGACCCAGAGGGCAGGTACCTGTTCCTAAAAGGAAATCTCCAGGGAAAAAAATATACACTAGCAAATGTATATTGTCCAAATAGTTACCCTAAAAAATACTTGAATGGAATCTTAAATATTTTAATGGATTTTAAGCAAGGTTATGTAATTCTCGCCGGAGATTTCAATTTCTCAATAGATCACAAACTAGATAATACGTCTGGTGCACCGATACGAGACAGCAAACAATTAAAATTGGTAAAAAAAAATACGTAATCATCAATTAGTAGACCCTTGGAGAGTGGCACATGCAAGTAAAAAAGATTATACGTATTATTCATCGGTGCACGACACGTACTCGAGATTGGATTACATGCTTGTGGACCATGAGCTCCTGGAATATGTAGTAGATACCTCGATAGGTCTAAAATCAATCTCAGATCACGCCCCAGTAACGGTAAAAAATTGATTCAATAACATAGAACAAAGAAGGGGTACATGGAGTTTAAATGAAGACCTCTTAGATATTAAAGAAGTAGGTGAGATAATATCAAGGGAAATTGGAGAATATTTCAAAATAAATAATACACCAGAAGTAAGTGTGGCAACAATATGGGAAGCCCATAAGGCTTGTATAAGGGGCAAATTGATCTCCATAGGGGCGGGGAAAAAGAAGGAAAGGGATCAAAAAAAAGGAAAAATTTGTTAAAGGAATTACATGATCTGGAACAAAAAGATAAAAAACAACAAGATAGAGAAATACATAAAAAAATAACAATAAGAGGGGTCAACTTAGAGATGTAATGGAACAAGAAACCAGAAAAGTATTTAAAAACGTAGCAAAGGAAAGGTATAAATGGGGGAACAAGCCCGGGAAGTACCTCGCAAGAGTAGTAAAGGAGAAAAAAAAACTAAATTATATAGACAAAATAAAGAACCAGAGAGGAGAGATGAAATTCAAAACATCGGAAATTGCAGAAGCGTTTAAGGCATACTATAGCGCACTATACGACATTAGAGTAAAAGAGACACATCAGGAAGAGGAAATCAGGAAATTAAGAATACAGGAATACCTTGAGCAAACTAAGCTACCAAAGATAACAGCGGAAAGTGCAGAGCTCTTAGAAGATCCAATTACACAAGATGAAATAAATAAAGCTCTCCAAGAAACAACAGGGGGGAAAAGCCCAGGACCCGATGGGTTTCAGATTAAATATTATAAAAAATGTAAACATCAGCTAGTCTCAGAACTGTGTAACTATTTTAACAGAATGGGGGAAGATCTAGAAATAAGAAAAGAATCTCTCCTTGCCAATATTTCTGTTATACCAAAAGCAGGAAAGGATGGAACAATATGCTCCAACTATCGGCCTATAGCCCTATTGAATACAGACACCAAGTTATATGCAAAAGTATTGGCAATGAGATTAAAAAACGTAATGCCGGAACTAATCAATGCAGACCAGGCGGGCTTTGTGGCAGAGAGAGAAGGTAGAGATAACAGCATAAGAACCCTATTATTAATCCGGAAAAGGAATAAGAGGAAACCCCCAGTCGTACTCATGTCGATAGATTCTGAAAAAGCATTTGACCGAGTCGACTGGGGGTTTATGATGGATACACTCCGGTATGTTGGTGTGGGACCAAAGTACATGAAATGGGTTAAAAACGTATATACCCACCCGACAGCCAGGGTAAAGGTAAATGGGAGTGTGTCATCGGTGTTTGAGATGCATAATGGAACGAGACATGGGTGCCCGCTCTCCCCCCTCCTGTATGTGTTAGCGTTGGAACCATTGTTGATAAATATACGGAAAAATCGAGATATAGGAGGGGTGAGCATAGGTAAGGATGAACATAAAGTAGCTGCATATGCAGATGACATACTCCTATACCTAACGAAACCAAGGTTGTCTTTGCCCAATGTAGTAAAGGAAATAAAAAAATATGGGGACCTCTCAAACTTCAAGATTAATCCAATAAAGACTGTAATCTTGAACCTGGGAATAGACAAAAAAGAAGAAAGATTACTACAGAAAGAATTCCCATTTACTTGGGAGACAAAAACTTAACATATCTAGGAATCAAAATAACAACAACGTTAGAAGAACTGTATCCTGCCAATGTTATCTTATTAAATGAAATTAATGTAGAATTAAAAAACATCTCCAAGAGACCCATTTCATGGACAGGAAGGATCAACATATTAAAAATGATGATCCTTCCGAAAGTGACATATAGGCTGCAGATGCTCCCAATAGATATACCCCAACCGTTCTTCAAGGCGATGAAAACAATGATTTTGAAATATATATGGCAGGGTAAAAAGGCCAGAATAAAGTATACACTATTAACACGGGGAAAGAAAAAAAACGGGGGCATGTCTTTACCAGACATAAAAAGATACCATTAGGCGATAATTTTAGCTAGACTAACGGAATGGGCAAACCCATATACAAAAAAGAAATGGGCACAAATGGAAGATATATTAAGCACGACGCACTTACAAAAAAGCATATGGGTACCACCGAAATTCAGAACACTGGGTACAGATACACATAATATAACTAGGAAGGTATTCAAAATCTGGGACACATTGCACCAACACGAAAAACGGAAATACAACTCTCCATTAATTCTGTTAGCAGGTACAGCGTTTTTTACACCAGGAAATGGGACACGATTAGGAAAGCTACTGGGAACTGCACAATTAAAAGATATAATCACATTAGGTAAAATAAGAACAAGACAAGATTTAATTACGACGTATGGGTGGAGTCAGCTCAGTGACTGGGAATATTTTCCATTAAAGAACTTAGTGAGCACTATCCCACAATCAATCAGAAACGAAAAAGCACTAACCCCAATGGAAAAGATATGTAATAAAGGAAAGCCCCTGAGACATGGCATATCACAGGTGTATAAAATGTTAACAGAATTAGAAACAAAAGGATCGTTACCCTTCATAGAAAAATGGGGGCAAGACCTGGGTAAAGAAATAGAGGAAAAGCAAATGATTGAAGCAGTATACAGTTTCGCATCAGACTCAACCACGATACAAGCAAATAATAAGAGCATGGTACGCTGGCACCTGATGCCAGAGAGAATGAATAAAATTCATCCTAACAACTCCCCATTATGTGGGAGGGGCTGTAAGCAACTAGGAACAACAATGCATATGTGGTGGGAATGCCCAATAATAGAGGAGTACTGGGCAGGGATCCTGGACTATATTGAAGCAATAACTGGGGAATTTTTTTTACAAAATGCCTGGACATGTTTATTTCATGGCACAAACAAAACAAAAAAGCAATATCGGAAAACAATAGTCCCACCCCTGCTCAACGGGGCAAAGGGGTTAATCCCCAAAAACTGGATATCAACAAAAAAACGGCCATAAAAGAATGAATACAGCGGGTCGATCACATTTCTGAGATGGAATATCTGAGCCAGGGAGAGCAGGGAAAGGGGGAAAACGATAGATCAATATGGGAAAAATGGAGAATCTTTAAAATGTCAGACAAATATGTTCAGGGAATGACAGAAAAATATAAGGAATAAAGCAAAGCAAGAAAGGAGGAGGACAGATCGGGGAGGGGGAGGGGAGAGGGGGGTAGGGAGCAGGGGGGAGGGTAAGAAAGATGGGAGGGGGGTATATGGGGAAGGGGTAAATGGGAATGTAAGGAAATATGTAAAAGTACTTATTTCTTGTTCATACATCACGGGACACAGAGCGGCATAGTCATTACTATGTGGGTTATATAGAATTACCTTCAGGTGCTGGCACTGGCAACTTCCAAAACAGGAAGTACCCTCCCCTATATAAGCCCCTCCCATCCGGGAGCACCTCAGTTTTTTGCCAGTGTCTAAGGTGTTGGCCAAGGTTAACATGTATTCATCTGGGCTTGTGTACAGGTTCTCTGGGCCTTAGCAAGCTATTCCGGATCCGACCAAAAAAGCTTCATAGCTAAACGGTCGGTACCCGGGCCTTGCAGAGAAGAGCAGGGTTTTGCCTGTAATGCCTCTCTTAGGAGGGCTGGACCCTGGGATCCAGAGCTCTGGTCATACCCAAAACCAAGAGGCTATCTGTGCAGGGTGCTATACAGGTCCAGGGGAGTGGAATCCTTGGGAACCCGGTCCCTGAAGGTCTAGTACAATGCCTGCCGTGAGAGGTGAAGTTTGGGCTTCTGTGGACCAAACAAAGTCCTGCGGCGGGGAAAAGGTAAGTGGGGGCCCCTCAGGAACTTGGTTCTATTGAGGGGACCCCCAAGCCTAATATGTCGTTCTGCCTGTTACCTAAAGGTATTCCCGCTAATAGCTGTATATGCCTAAGAAATCCTAGAAATGTCTTTTCATAAAGGAAGTTTTAAAAACTGTAAACCTAGAAATGTTTTTCATAAAGGAGGTTTTAAAAAAAAAAAAAAAAAAAAGACAAAAGTGCGGTACCTGTGTTTGTCCACTAGAGGCCGCTGTGGGACGTCTTTTTTTCTTGGGACTATTCCTTCCATTGTGAAAGTCCAGGCAGATGAGTGAGCTCTCTATCAGGGAAGCTGCATTCCTCTGTCATGCTGCCAAGTAGTTTCCTTCCATCCCCGAGTCCTGGTGAAACAGGGACCCTGGCTCCTCTCCCTACATGGCGCCAAGAGCGCACACGTGCACGTGCGTGCGCGCGCACACACGCTTTCTTTTTATAAGATTTAGCTTCAAAAAAGGGGGCGGAGCCTGGCGGATGACGCGCTCTGTGCGCCCAGCGCTTCTGCGCATGTGCGGGCGTCCCAGCAAGATAAAAGGACTCAGTCCACGCTGCTTGCTATGGACACAGAGCATGAAAAGGAGCTGGTAGCATGGTATAGGGGCTTACAGCGGGCGGTTGATACAGGCATCCCCAGAAAGACGCATTAGTAGACACCCACTGATGTACATAGCAGCAAATTGCATTAGACTATTTCAGTAAAGGGGTGTATTGCGGCTGGAATACCTCAGCTTTGAACTAAGGAATATGCCGCCTAAAAAACTCTGAGATATACCTCTCAGGAAGTGTAGGGGGTCTCCATCGGGCTCTGAGGATCTGGAGCAGTCATCTGCACCTTCCTCCCCTGAGAAATCAGAGGTTAATACCCATAAGGAACCCCCGGGAGTGCCAGGTACTGCGGCTGTCCTCAGTCCACCTGCTCCTGCATATATAACAGAGGAGGTTTTTGCCTCAACTCTGGAGGGATTGGAGCAGAGATTGGCAGCATTGATCGCTTCTTCTCTACAGGAAAGAAAGCGCGCCAGATCTCCATCCCCTCCATTAGAGTGCCTGTTGGCAGAGCAACAGTCCCAGGAAGGGACTGACCTTCCTGAAGGGGATCAGGAGGAGGTTAACTCTGTTTTTGAGGAATCGACAGTAGATGAACCATTTTCAGCATCACAGACTGAAAGATTGTGGGTCCAGACCCTAACTGACATGGTTCGATCTGCATTTAAAATGCCTCTTGTTGAACCATCACCTACTGCTGTCTCCTCTTTGGGGTCGCTAAAAGCTCCCCAGATTAATTGCTCCTTTCCAATTCATCCATTATTGGAAGGACTTATATACCAGGACTGGGAACATCCTGATAAACTATTTGTTCCACCTAAGAAATTTCAGGTGATCTATCCCATGGAGGAAAAATTCACCCAGAGATGGAATGTTCCTACGGTGGACGCAGCCATTTCTTCTGTGAACAAATCACTGACATGTCCAGTAGATAATGTTCAAATGTTCAAAGATCCAGTAGATAAAAAATTGGAATCTTTATTAAAATCTGCTTTTTCCACAGCAGGGGCTGTTACACAGCCAGCAGTGGCAGCTATTGGGGTCTGCCAAGCTTTAAAGGATCAAATGAAAATGGTCCTGAGGGATTTGCCAGACCAGCAGGCCCAGGCTCTGGCTGATCTGCCTAGAGCATTATGCTTTGCGGTTGATGCCATCAAGGATTCTATCCATCAGGCCTCCCGCCTCACGCTGTCTTTGGTACATATGCGTAGGCTTCTGTGGCTCAAGAACTGGTCTGCTGAGGCTCCCTGTAAGAAGCTCTTAGTTAGCTTCCCATTTCATGGAGAACGCCTTTTTGGCGAAGACCTGGATAAATATATCCAGAAGATTTCCAGTGGTAAAAGTACTCTCTTACCAATTAAAAAGAGGTCTAGGGGTCCGTCTTTTAAGAGGACTACCTCTCCTATCCCTGGGACGTCTGCTACTAAGCAGTTCCGACGGCCTCCTCGGTCAAACTCAGGAGGTAAAAATCAGGGACAGTCACAGGGTAATAAAAAGCCCTGGATCCGAAGAGGTACTAAACCAGCCTCCAAGTCAAGCCTATGAAGGGCTGCCCCCACTCAAACGGGTGGGGGGAAGACTTCAGTTGTTCACAGAGACCTGGCGGGAGACGATCAAAGACAGATGGGTGCTCTCCGCAGTAACTCGGGGATACAAGTTGGAGTTAAAAGAGTCTCCTCCTTCCCATTTTTATGTGGTCAGGCATGCCAAAAGACCCTCTGAAAAGAAGGTGTCTCCTAGTGGCGTTAGAACAACTATTGCTCCAAGGAGTAATTATGGAGGTTCCTATGGAAGAGTGGGGGTTGAGTTTCTACTCAAACCTTTTCACAGTCCCGAAACCAAACGGGGACATAAGACCCATATTGGACCTAAAGAGTCTAAACAAATTTCTAAACGTCCGGTCCTTCCGGATGGAGTCGATCCGATCGGTCACCGCTGCCCTACAGGGGGAGGAATGGTTAGCCTCGATCGACATCAAAGATGCTTACTTGCATGTTCCCATCTTTCCAGGTCATCAAAAATTTCTACGCTTTGCAGTAGAAGGGCGCCATTTTCAGTTCAGAGCCTTACCATTCGGTCTGGCCACAGCACCACGAGTGTTCACAAAAATTCTGGCCCCACTGTTGGCCGATCTAAGAACACGAGGTGTAACGATAATGGCATACCTACACGACCTGTTGTTGATGGACCACTCAGTTGCCAAGCTAGAAGTGGTAATTGTCGATACAATCAAGTATCTAGAATCTCACGGTTGGGTCATCAACCTGGACAAGTCAGCCCTACAGCCAGTGAAAAACCTGGTATATCTAGGGCTACGGCTGGATTCAGACCAGAGGAAGATTTTCTTACCTCTAGACAAGGTATCCTCTTTGAGGGGCTTGGTCCGTCTGCTTTGTGCAAAAAGACAGCCGTCCATACGCCTGTGCATGAGGCTGCTAGGAAAGATGGTAGCATCATTCGAAGCTGTGCCATACGCCCAATTCCACTCAAGGAATTTACAGAGGGCCATATTGTCAGCCTGGAACGGAAAAATTCAGGCTCTAGACTTCCCGATGGCTTTGTCCCCTTCCGTTCGGAAGAGTCTCTGCTGGTGGTTGATCCCCCAGAATCTCCAGAAGGGAAAACCCTTCAGTCCGATATCCTGGAAGGTGGTCACTACAGATGCCAGCCTTATAGGCTGGGGGCAGTACTGGAGCAATGGTCTCTCCAGGGCAGATGGTCAAATGTAGTAAAAACCCTGCCCATCAATCTCTTAGAGATACGAGCAGCCCGGTATGCCCTAGTAGCCTGGGCATCCAGACTCCAAGGGTCCCCTGTCAGAATTCAATCAGACAATGCCACAGCAGTGGCATATATCAATCATCAGGGAGGCACCAGGAGTCGTGCAGTCCAGAGGGAAGTAAGTCACATCCTGGAATGGGCAGAAAAGCATGTCCCATGTATGTCAGCTGTCTTCATTCCAGGGGTGGAGAATTGGAAGGCGGACTTTCTAAGTCGCCAACAGTTATGCCCAGGGGAATGGTCCCTTCATCCCGAGGTCTTCCGAGCAATATGTCAGTGGTGGGGAACACCGGATGTAGATCTGCTAGCATCCAGATTCAACGCAAAGGTGGACAGATTTGTCTCCCGGACAAGGGATCCCCTCGCTTGCGGCTCGGATGCTCTGGTGTTCCCTTGGAATCAGTTCAGACTGATATATGCATTCCCTCCGCTACAATTGTTGCCTCGACTCCTTCGCAGAGTCAGGTTGGAAAAGAAGCCGGTGATCTTGGTGGCTCCAGCGTGGCCCCGAAGGGCCTGGTACGCGGAGATCATCAAAATGTCTGTGGGGAGTCCTTGGACCCTTCCACGTCGTCCGGACCTGCTTTCGCAAGGGCCGATATACCACCCTTCCTTACTAACTCTAAGTTTAACGGCCTGGCTATTGAATCCCACATCCTAAAGAAGAGAGGTCTCTCTAACTCTGTGGTATCAACTATAATCAATGCCAGGAAGCCTGTATCCAGGCAGATCTACTATAGAGTTTGGAAGGCGTACATCACTTGGTGCGAGGCCAGAAAGTGGCATCTACGTAAGTACGTTATAGGCAGAATTCTGGACTTCCTACAGTGGGCTGTAGACAGGAAGTTTGCCTTAAGTACTATCAGGGGTCAGGTTTCGGCCTTATCAATACTATTTCAAAGGCCCCTGGCTATGCATTCACTTGTCAAATCCTTTATGCAAGGAGTGACTCGTATTATTCCACCGATTAAAGCTCCCATATGTCCATGGGATCTAAATTTGGTTCTGTCGGTTCTGCAGAAGCAGCCATTTGAACCTTGCGGCACATTTCCTTGGTTCTACTCACCAGAAAATTGATATTTTTAGTAGCCATATGCTCGGCTAGAAGAGTGTCGGAAGTAGCCGCCATGTCCTGTAAAGAGCCATATCTGGTTATTCATGAGGACAGAGTAGTATTACGTCCTCACCCAGCCTTTCTTCCTAAGGTGGTATCGAGGTTTCACTTGAACCAGGATGTGGTTCTTCCTTCTTTTCCCCAAACCGAGCTCGGTAGAGGAAAAGTTATTGCATTCTTTGAATGTAGTAAGAGCAGTTAAAGCTTATCTAAAAGCCACTGCTCAGATTCGTAGAACGGATTCTTTGTTTGTTCTGCCGGAAGGCCCCAGAAAGGGTCAGGCAGCATCAAAATCTACTTTAGCCAAGTGGATTCGACAGGTCATAATACAAGCCTATGGCTTGAGAAGTAGACCGCCTCCGTTCAAAGTTAGGGCGCACTCCACGAGAGCAGTTGGAACTTCATGGGCAGTGCATCACCAGGCCTCCCTGGCGCAAATTTGTAAGGCCGCAACATGGTCTTCAGTACACACGTTTACTAGGTTCTACCAGGTGGACGTTAGAAGTCAGGAGGATGTCGCCTTTGGGCGCAGTGTGTTGCAGGCCGCAAAAGATCCTCATGCCTGATGGCGCCCAGCTTATGTATGGTATATCCCCCCCCCCTCATTTGGCATTGCTTTGGGACGTCCCACATAGTAATGACTATGCCGCTCTGTGTCCCGTGATGTATGAACAAGAAAGTAGGATTTTTAAAACAGCTTACCTGTAAAATCCTTTTCTTGGAGTACATCACGGGACACAGAGCTCCCACCCCTCTTTTGGGGACACGTATTGCTTTGCTACAAAACTGAGGTGCTCCCGGATGGGAGGGGCTTATATAGGGGAGGGTACTTCCTGTTTTGGAAGTTGCCAGTGCCAGCACCTGAAGGTAATTCTATATAACCCACATAGTAATGACTATGCCGCTCTGTGTCCCGTGATGTACTCCAAGAAAAGGATTTTACAGGTAAGCTGTTTTAAAAATCCTACTTTTTGTACCAAGTTTTTTATTACACTATTGTGGGTGCGTGTTATATATGACAAACAATTTCCTAATAAAGAATAAATTCAAAAAATAAAATAAATGGACTGTAGTGCAAATCTGCAAAATGCAAAAAGCACTAAAAAGGCATAAGTTGGAATCCAGCCTCAGTTCATCTAAGCACGGCTGCCTCCAGATTTGGAGTGAGATTTGCTGAAGCCACTAATGACCTGCTCACTGTCCTTGCTGGAAATTAAGCTTTACCTGAGGACTTCAAATGCAAGGATTCCCCTGCTTCTGCTTCATTCGTTCTATGAATCTGTGCTTCCCCCACCTCTTCTGCAGTTCCTAGATAAATCATGGGGGGGGGGGGCAGCGCTGGCAAGTGGAAGCAAAGCCTTGTCCCTTTACCAAGACGACTACACCCATATAGTGACACAGTACAGAATAAGACCTGGTAAATTAGTAATTGGAAAAAAAATCAGCCTACTGGCAATACTGGTATCTAGCCATTTACCCACTCTTTGCCTTTTTTTGGGACAATGCTTCCGCAGTACAGGTCCACTTTAAGGCTTGGAATGCATGCAGAGGACAGGGCCTACCTAGTCAGGGCTTTAATTTTCCATCCATATAAGTAACACTGTAAACTGGATTTAAGTAGATTTGTCAAACCAAATATATTAGCAACATCTATATAGCAGATATTTGGTTAATAAAACTCCCTCTTTGCAAAGATTTTTTGAGAGTGTATTAAGGCTGTCTTGTACATTAAAACAAAATAATAATAAAATCTGAACAGGTTTTATTTAATGACATATCTATTTTAGAGTGTGAAGGTGAATAAGACCACAAATAAGACTGAAGTATTAATAGAAAATTGAAATCCCTAACTTAATTAAAAGCAGAGTCTCCCGCGGGAACTTTTTAATTTACGAGCCATCTTTCTAGAAAATATTCCAGCATTAATTCACAGAGAAGCCATGTTGATATCCACCCTAAATCTTTAAGAACTGATCTCTGAAGAAAAGAAGCAAATGGGTAAAAAAATGTAAGAAACTGACAAGCAAGACAGCTTAATTTTTCCTTTTCTCTCTGGAGACAGCTCAGCTTCTCGTTATATATGCATTTAATTATTTTTTTCATAATTTGCAAAATATTAGGTTAATATTATGTGCATCTGTACTTATAGCTATGTTTCTGTCTGATTCATTATGAAGCTAGGCAGTTGTAGATTGCCCTGTGTACCCTGAGCACTTTGATGAGTACAAAAAATACATTATTTTATTTCCTTTCAGTGGACAAGAATTGCTGAATTTTTTTTTTCCTTAATTGTTTCTCTAATATGGAAATGTTTTTGATGATAATGAGCGCATCAATCAAGTTAAAAGTGAAATTGAAGTTCCATAATGCATAATGAGGGCCCAGCCCATCTGTACAGGGCGCTTCTGTTCTCCACCCCAAAGTTGCTATTGCAACAGATTACCCTATTGTCAACAATAGCTATTCTGGTAACGCTATTCTCTGCACCATTTAAATACGCAGACAAAGGAGTCCTAACTCTACCCATTGCACTGCTCTGTGTTCCTGGAGGGTTTCAGGGCACCTCATCCAGAAAAGTCATCCACTACACCTCTTAGCATGGGGGAACTGCATGCTGTGAATTTGTAAGAATACTTTTACCAAGTAATAGCATGATGGTATTGCATTAATTTGTGAGTTAGCGCCCCACAGGGGCAAAAGCCATACTTCCACACTGGGCAACACACCAAAAGGATAACATCCTTTCACTTGCCATCGACATCTGTCCTAGCACTGATTTGCAGAGACATTTCGAGTGATACTGCATGGAGCACAGATTCTCTCCACCAGCTCTTTTACACACGTTACACAATACTTCTTCTGCCTGAAGGTATGAGAAAAGCTTCTATATACTTCACGGTGCGTTGCACATAGTGGTTCAGGCCAAGTCCCTGGGAGGGAATCATTATAGAGTGAGGACCCTGCCACTCAGAAGGGCAAACCATACAGCCACCAGTCCACCCCTTCTATGGAACCTCCATGTCCCATCCACCACCGCCTCTTCCTCCTTCACTTTACTTCTCACTCTTCACTACCCAAAATGTGAACATGAAGGTTTACACTCCATTCCCTATTCCCATTCACTGCAGGAGCACACTCTCACCTTCACAAGTAATTCAGACCAGATGTTACTAAATCAGAACTTCCTTTACTTGAATAAAAGGCATTAGGATCAATATTTCCATTGCATCTTAACGATATAGTTCTTTAGATGTTACTTAAGCAAGGCAACGTGTCAGTAATCAGGATAGTATTCATTCTCCCATTTTGGAAGTGCTATGCTGCTACTGTGCCGTTATGCTCCTGCAGCCAGGGGCTGGGCTACAGCAATATAGAGAAGTAGACATTGTGTTTTATTCTTCTCTCCCTCTGCTGAGATACTGATGTTATGCTGCACCATTCTCCCCCTCCTTCTATGCAGAGCGCTGAGAATCCTGAGAGTTGTAGTTTGAGATGGCAGCCATTTAATTAGATGAATGGTCTCCTTACACTCCAGATCCCAATAGACACTCTGCAGTAGGAGGAATGGAGAGATAATTTTCATTAAACTGCCTCTTGGCAAGTTCTTCCTCTTGGCACCGAGTTAGAGAGAGTTTCAGAGAGAGTTAGAGAGAGAGAACCTCTGTCTGGATATTTGCCTGCCAGCGGGAAACCATACCATTGGAGATCTGAGCCTGAGACTGAAAGTGAGGACACCCGATGGCAGTGCAGAACCTTCCACATCACAGCACCTACACCACAGCAGTAGGGAGACTGGAGCATCCACTCACTTACTGCTTCCCAATGCTGATCACCGAAGGCTTAAGGGGAGAAACTGAGGGGGCCCCCTTTCTACAGTGAGAGGTCACTGCAGCATCCCAGGAACTGGTGAGAGGACTATTCACCCAATGTTGATACTGCTAGCAGAGACTGAGCAAGTGAGGGTGGGACACCAAGTGTACCCAATCCATACTGCACCCATACTGCATTCTATACTGTACTTATTTCAAACTTAGACTGCACCTATTCCATCTACCTTGCACCTGTGCCGAGACTATACTATACCTATACTGCACCTATACTGCATGCAGGTTAACTGAGACTGTCGTTAAGTGCATCAATGCTTTTAAAGGGCCCCAATGATAGCCAGCAGAATAACATCTCAAAGGACTGCCCCTCCCATAATAATTATTCTGCAAGCCCCCTTTGTTCACCTGCCCCCTCCGCTACCATCCTTCTTTCGTTTTGGATAGTGCATACCCAGTCAGTCTAGGACTAACATTGCCACCATAAATACGCTCTGGCAGTACAGATTAAACTTTACTACTGTTTACTGCTGCAATTGCTACTGTTTATGCTATGCTGAATGCCAAATGTAATCTTATGCCTAGTCCTTCCTATTAATCACTGTATGCTAAATTGTGTTATTTTCATTGTTAATACATGTTATGCTTGCCTAGTTACAGTACCAACCATATTGGGTGACAATATATAAAGTTTGTCATTACTACCTGGTTTGGTGCCTGTTTTCTTTGATATAGCACTACTATTGGGTGCTACGTGTTAATTTTACTGATTTGCTGTGATATTGTGTGTTTGTATACTCAACCTGGTGCGTCAGAGGTTCTTAAGAAAGTTGAGGCAAAGAACAGAGGACCCATCCTAACCAGCAACTTTTATGGGGGGTAGTGCTATACCTTCAGGTTGTGTTAGTTCCCAACTGTAGTGGAATGGCTTCAACTTAGTCCCATTTCAGGGTTCTGCTATGGGGCAACCCCACTTTTTAACAACATCTACATCTCCTTGTGTATGGTCTCTGTTCTACTCCTATGACCAACCAACCTCCTTCTGCTTATATATATATATTCCATCTAGGGAAAACACCATAGACCAAAAAGGGCAGACACACCACAGCATGCTAACCCCTAAATTATTGGACATTAACCCTAAGTGCATATACCAATAACATTCTAGGCACCTGTCAGCAAACCCCTCTAACTGCCTTTCTAACAGGGGCTAACAGGAGCATTGAAAAAGGTAAAAGGTCCTTCCAGACCTAGAAACATCAGCCTCGGGTTTCGCTGAAATGGAGCATCCATTATTTTGCTTACATTTGTCCAAAACAAGTCTGCATGACAGAACAAGCCCAAAGCATGAGTAAATAGCACATATAGACACTAAGTAAAATTAGTATGTGTATTTAAATTGAAACTATAATGTATTTTAAAAGGTACAATTGTTACTTATCCGTATTTTTTTAAATGCTTGTTAGATATTTATGTGCTTATCATGCCTTCTTTGCATATATGTGCACATATTTGCATTTTTGCAAGTACTCCCTAGTGGTACAGTCAGTGTCCTTGATGGGTGTTGCTGTATAATCTTTTATAGGATAAGCCACCTGGATGGTTTACTCCTGAGTATACAGAACATAATAAATATGACTGTTACCAACATCTCCACCATCCCTATTTTTGCAAGGTTTTCCTGTATTTTCAGATCCATGGACACATGGCCAAGACTGAGTTTATCATCTTAGAAATGTGGTCCTAGCTGGATGGAACATGGTAGTTAGCTCATAAGGGAAAACATATGCCTAAAATTCAAAAAATTGCAAATGACGTACTTCTATGTGCATTACTGTGTCTTTCTTTTAATTTTGAAATGTGTGTTTTTGCATAGTATTATAGCATTTTTAACTAAATTATTCTCCTATTGAAGAAAAAATTTATATTCTAACCCCTAATTTATACCATCACAAAATGAGTATAATCATAGTCTCTAGATGAAGTTAAGGGAAGAGAACAGTAAATAGAATATCAAACAAAAAAATGTAAAGTAGGCGCTAATTAAACTACATACATCCTAAAATGAACACGTGCTAGATAATAAAAATTACACCCACTGTAATAATCCCTATTGTGTAATGCCAGAAACAAAAAATGCACAACAAAATGCATCAAAATAAATCGCAAAAAATTCCACACAAAATGCTGTGAAAAAAAATTGTTAATACCAGTGTTATATTATTGATAACTTAATGCATATACATTCAAAGATAAAATAACGTGATAATCACTATTGTGCAATTCCAGAAACTTTGTGGAATTGCACAATAGTGATTATCACATTATTTTATTTTTTATTGTATATGGACTAAGTTACCATTGATATAACACTGATATTAACAGTAAATTTGTGCGATTACTTTTGGTGCATTTTGTTGTGCATTTTTTGTTTCTGGCATCGCACAATAGTGATTGTTACAGTGGGTGTAATTTTTGTTATCAAGCACATGTTAATTTTAGGATGCATGTAGTTTAATTAGCGCCCACTTTACATTTTTTTTTATTTATTAGTGTGATTCACACTTAAAGGGACAGCTGTTACACGTATTTACACTGGGTTGGCGCCTTTTTATATTTTGAAATAAGTAAATAGAATATGCTGAGATCTGCACCCAAGTACGAGTGAAACCCAGTCCCTTCATTCTTCGGATTAAAAATACAACAATCCATCCATAAGGGAGCAGTAGGATGTTCGGACGACTTCATCTTTCTCCATGCAGAGCCCTTACCCAAGAGAATGTTGTTGCCTAAAAGGGGACCACCCAGCAATTATCTACCAGCCATCCACAACCTCTATCTATTTATAACCAGACAGGGTCCCATCCCTAAACACCCAGGAGTGAGCTGGCAGCTGAAGGGCTCTTTACATTATAATTGCCCTGTACATTAGCTCCTGTGATGACAACAGCTAAGGGGATCCAGGGGTATTACTCTATGTGCATCCTAATACATACTGTGTTTTTATCATCTCAGTGTACAAATATCACATAACTTTCAACTGTCCACATTACTACTGCAAATACCAAATGCATTTTTTTCATAGTTTTATAACATTTTAACATTAAAACATTTCTAACCAAAATAATTCAGTTTTCAGTCAAATATCTCTTTATTCAAGGGGTTTTAAGGTACATAGGTTGATGCAGACAGTGATAAGAAAATGGTTTTGTACTATATATAGATCTGCAGTGCAATCAAATATAATAGTAAGAACACTAAAACACTGCAATTGTCAAAGGGTCATTCAAAGAACTATTCAAAGGCCGCTCAGGGACAGTTCCTGGCAATAACAATAAAGAACAAGCTTAAACAGGGAATATGAACAAAACCAAGGAAGTGGATACAGGGACAGGGAGGAAGACATGGGAGAGTACCGTATATACTTGAGTATAAGCCGAGTTTTTCAGCACATTTTTTTGTGCTGAAAATGCCCCCCTCGGCTTATACTCGAATCACCTTTTTGCGCCTGATCTCCCGGACTTTGGGGACCCGGTACCGGCCGGCCATAGGTCCCCTTGGCACACATATAGCCTCACTCTTCCTCTATAAGTGTGCAGAGTTTGTTGTCCAGGGGATCCACGGCCTGGAGCACCGATTTTTCAAAGCCGGGCACCCCTTCCATAGACGCCCATGTTAAACGGTCATTTCTCTGGTAACTTTGGGGACCCAGTACCGGCCGGCCATAGGTCCCCTGGACCCGAAACTTGGCACACATATAGCCCCAGGACACCCCTTCCATATACTCCCATGTTAAATGTAAGTCTAGTCATGGACACAGTGAGGCATGGGCACAGTGAGGCATGGACACAGTGATGCACAGTGAGGCATGGACACAGTGAGGCATGGACACAGTGAGGCATGGGCACAGTGAGGCATGGGCACAGTGAGGCATGGACACAGTGAGGCATGGGCACAGTGAGGCATGGGCACAGTGAGGCATGGGCACAGTGAGGCATGGACACAGTGAGGCATGCACATGGACACAGTGAGGCAAAGTGAGGCACAATGAGGCATGCAGATGGACACCCTAGGCTTATACTTGAGTCAATACGTTTTCCAATTTTTTTGTGGTAAAATTAGGTGCCTCGGCTTATATTCGGGTTGGCTTATACTCGCGTATATACAGTAGTTTTGAGAGCATTGAGAACATTATTTTTAGGGTGACATGGGCAAATTACTGTGCTACTAAGGTGAAAAAGGCAGCCAACCAACTACTGGCTCACCATCACGTCCGCGTAATACAAACTTTGTCTTGGTCTGTGCTATCTTCTGCTACAAGGGTTTCTAGTGCCATATCGTTGAGAATCTGGACCCACTCTAGTATATAAGGAGGATAATTTAACTTCCAATAGGAGGGATATAAGCAACACAAGCTGCTAGAGCAATCAATTGGGAACCTAAAATTCAGTTTTAAAATGTGAGGGTCTATAAGATATCTATCGAAGAGAGAAGTAATTCCAGGTGGTGATAAAATACTGCTGCTTGAGATAAATAAAAGAAATGTATAAGGAATAGAGGCTCGTGGTTTAAGTATAGGCAAGCCCAATCATTAACCTCCCATATAATCTTTAGCACCTTTATGCAATTTTAAAGGTCATTTCAATCTTTTTAAACCCACAGCTTTCATTAAAATAATGCCTGGTGATCCTACCATGAAGGTCCTAGTTTAGGCACTTCCTCAGAGAATATTGAGAGACAGAGGGTGTCTCTCAATTCCCAACACTCAATGTACAGGCATGTCCTGGAGTTGTCACTATCAGGAAGCCCACCCTTAACAACGAGAGGCAGCTAGTGCATATATACAGGGAGTCACTGCAAAGAGGCTGCAGCACTGAGAAGCAACAAAGGTGAAAAACAAATTTTTTGGCTTGTTTCCACTTTCATTGCCCTCTGAGCCGTTCCATGAGTCATTTGACAGGTGGTTCAGAGGTGTTATGTTGTATCTTCACCACCTGTTTTTAAACCTTTTGTAAAGACTGCAGCACTGTGCTGCAACTTCATTGCAAACAGTTGCAGGCTGCTTGCAGTTCAGCCTTATTCACTTAAAGGGTTGTTGAGGGCATGTGGCCTGGTATGGTTCAGGAGGGGGGGGGGCAATCGCTTGTCCCCTCCCTTTCTTGACCTGCCAGGCTGCATGCTCAGATAAGGGTCTGGTATGGATTTTGGGGGGACCCCATGCCATTTTTTTTTTTTTGGCCTGGGGTTCCCCTCCAAATCCATACCAGATCCGAAGGTCCTGGTATGATTTGAGGGGTGACCCCCACGCCGTGTTTTTTTTTCAGATGTTTTTTACGCCAATTTTTTACTTTCAGCTGTCAGTGGGGAACCCCACTGACAGCTGATGACTCATCAGTTCTTAAGAATGCGGCGACCGGCTTCCCGGCCAACTCCTTAGCTACCAGCTATACACAGTGTTAAGTTGGGAAAAAAAACATAAAAATGCATCAAAAAACACAACACTTGCGTTTCTGGTGTGGCTCCATTGAAGTCTATTACATCTGCTGCGGGGGAAAAAAGTCCCTGACTAGGGTGACCACGTGTCCCGGATTGCCCGGGACAGTCCCGCATTTTGCAGGTCTGTCCCTGGTACCTTTATGCCAGGAAAATACAGTGTAACGGAATGAAACTGACACAGCCAATCCCGATCTGATGGCCCCAAAAAAGGCTGCCACATCACCGCTTTACTCACTGACAGTACTTGTCCTGGCCAGGAATGCCTGGAGGAGCACAATCCCCGCCCCCTGCTTGTGATTGGAGAAATCATGACTATTGTGTCTAATGACTGCGCTGTGATTCGTTACAGCACAAGTTGATTTTTGGGAAGGGGGGGTGTCCCTGAATGGTAGTTTGGAAATGTGGTCAACCTATCCCTGACCCTTTCCAAAAATGCAACGTCTGAAAAAACACATAGGTGTGAACGTGTACCAGTAAAATGGACTGTAGTGCATTTCTGCAAACTGATAAAACACCCTAAAAAAAAAACGCATAGGTGTGAACGTTTGGTAAAGAGGCAGTAAAACCTGTGTGAGATGGAGCGGGGTGGGACCAGGGTGGGAGCGGGAAGGGAACTCTCGAGTCAGGAATGGGGAAAGTGATATTTCCAGTATGATATGCAGGTAAGCCAAGGAAAGAGGAGTAGGAACACTGCATTGTGGCACTGAGCTGAGTACGAGGATCGGTGAGCTGTAGCTCAAGCACTGGTAAAGGAAAAGGGGGCACAGATATTTATGGTACAATGTTGTGCTGCTGAACCACAGACCAGGGTCACTGAGGAGTACTAAGCAATTCTCACATACAATGTGCGGGACCAGAAAGCGGGCATGCTTGTACATTCAGTACCTTTAGCAACTTTAATTGTTAACTGCATTGCTGAAAAACAGGCTGTTCTGAATCAGCAAACCTTTCATGATGGCACCAGCCTGTCTCCTTCCTATGGATTTCTATTAGCTAGGCATCCCATTATTGTCCAGTAAGAAACCCTTTGGGCATGCAGGAGGAAATTAAAGCTGCTGCAGATATGTTCAGGCACGTGCACTTTATACCTGCTAGCACCTCTAATTCCTTTAGTGACATTTGAGAATAAAAAGGTGTAAACAGTAGAGCTGTTTTTTTTTTTTAACACACTCAAACAAAAAGCTTAATTTTGGTCTCATCACTCCAAATGACTTTGTGCCAGAAGGTTTGAGGCTTGTCTCTGTGCTGTTTGGCGTATTGTAAGCGGAATACTTTGTGGCATTTGCATAGTAATGGCTTTCTTCTGGTGACTCGACCATGCAGCCCATCTTTCTTCAAGTGCCTCATTATTGTGCATCTTGAAACAGCCACACCACATGTTTTCAGAGTGTCCTATACTTCACCTTAAGTTATTTGTGGGTTTTTGCATCCTGAACAAATTTCCTGGCATTTGTTGCTGAAATTTTAGTTGGTCTACCTGACCAAGGTTTGGTTTCCAACAGAACCCCTCATTTTCCACTTCTTGATTAGTTGAGTTTGAACACTGCTGATTGGCATTCTCAATTCCTTGGATATCTTTTTATATCCCTTTCCTGTTTTAAACAGTTCAACTACCTTTTCCCGCAGATCCTTTGACAATTCTTTTGCTTTCCCCATGACTCAGAATCCAAAAACGTCAGTGCAGCAATGGATGAAGGATGCAAGGGTCTTACAGGAGTCCAGAAATTCATTGACCTTTTATACACACACACTAATTACAAGCAAACAGATCACAGGTGAGAATGGTTACCTTTAACCACTTAAGCCCCGGACCAATACGCAGCATAAAGACCAGAGGTGTTTTTACAATTTGGCACTGCGCTGCTTTAACTGTAAATTGTGCGGACATGCAATGTTGTACCCAAACGAAATTTTCGTCCTTTTCTTCCCACAAATAGAGCTTTTTTTAATGGTATTTGATTGTCTCTGCTATTTTTATTTTTTGCGATATAAATGGAAAAAGACCGAAAATTTTGAAAAAAAATGATATTTTCTACTTTTTGTTATAAGAAAAATCTAATAAACTCAATTTTAGTCATACATTTAGGCCAAAATGTATTGAGCCACATGTCTTTAGTGAAAAAAAATTCAATAAGCTTATATTTATTGGTTTGCGCAAAAGTTATAGCGTCTACAAACTAGGGTACATTTTCTGGAATTTACACAGCTTTTAATTTATGACTGCCTAATCTAATTTCTTGAGGTGCTAAAATGGCAGGGCAGTACAAACCCCCCCCCCAAATGACCCCATTTTGGAAAATAGACACCCCAAGGAAATTGCTAAGAGGCATGTTGAGCCCATTGAATATTTTTTTTTGTCCCAAGTGATTGAATAATGACAAAAAAATGAAAAATGTACAAAAAGTTGTCACTAAATGATATATTGCTCACACATGCCATGGTTATATGTGGCATTACACCCCAAAATACATTTTGCTGCCTCTCCTGAGTACGGGGATACCACATGTGTGGGACTTTTTAGGAGCCTAGCCGCGTACAGGGCCCCGAAAACCAATCACCACCTTCAGGATTTCTAAGAGCGCAAATTTTTGATTTCACTCCTCACTACCTATCACAGTTTTGAAGGCCATAAAATGCCAAGATATCACAAACCCCCCCCCCCAAATGACCCCATTTTGGAAAGTAGACACCCCAAGCTATTTTCTGAGAGGCATGGTGAGTATTTTACAGCTCTCATTTGTTTTTGAAAATGAAGAAAGAAAAGAAAACATTTTTATTTTTTTTTCAATTTTCAAAACTTTGTGACAAAAAGCGAGATCTGCCAAATACTCACCATACCTCTCAGCAAATAGCTTGGGGTGTCTACTTTCCAAAATGGGGTCATTTGGGGGGTTTTGTGCCATCTGGGCATTCCATGGCCTCTGAAACTGTGATAGGCAGTGAGGAGTGAAATCAAAAATGTACACCCTTAGAAAGCGTGAAGGCGGTGCTTGGGTTTTGGGGTCCTGTACGCGGCTAGGCTCCCAAAAAGTCTCACACATGTGGTATTCCCGTACTCAGGAGAAGCAACAGAATGTATTTTGGGGTGTATTTCTACATATGCCCATGTCATGTTTGAGCAATATATCATTTAGTGACAACTTTGTGCAAAAAAAAATAAAAAATTGTCTTTTAGTTGAACCCCCAAACATTATATATTTTTTTAAAGCAACGGCCCAGAAAATAAAATGGTGGGTGTTGCATTTTTTTTCCCACACAGTATTTGCGCAGCGATTTTTCAAACGCATTTTTTGGGGAGAAAATACACTTTTTTATTTTAATGCACTAAAACACACTATATTGCCCAAATGTTTGATGAAATAAAAAAGATGATCTTAGGCCGAGTACATGGATACCAAACACGACATGCTTTAAAATTTCGCACAAACGCGCAGTGGTGACAAACTACATACATTTTTAAAAGCCTTTAAAAGCCTTTACAGGTTACCACATTAGATTTACAGAGGAGGTCTACTGCTAAAATTACTGTCCTCGATCTGACCTTTGCGGTGATACCTCACATGCATGGTGCAATTGCTGTTTAAATATGACGCCAGACCGACGCTTGCGTTCGCCTTTGCGCAAGAGCAGGGCGGGACAGGGGTGGTTTTTTTTTTATTGTTTTTTTTTATCAGAGGATGAAGTCTCTGATGAAGTCACGTGATGTGACGACACGCGTCAGGATTCAAGCACAGATACACTTACAGCTGGACGTAAGGAAGTAAGAATAGGCCTCCCCAGAGAGGATTGTCCACTGCCCTGGAGTATACTATATGCTGGTTTATTCTAGCTGGGAGGTAAGCTGCTTGCTAGCACTGTGGTGGCTTTGCACTGAAGAGTCGTGTGTCTAACACTCTAGCAATTGATGGTGACGAGACTTACCAAAAATACTGGACTGTATCACATTTTCTATATATTATCACGTTCACTTTGGATCCATCTTATGGACATTATATATTTATATTTTTTGGAGTCTATATATGGGTCTGTGATTTTTTGGAGTCTATATACGTTTTGCTTTGCACATTTATCTATGTTATACCTTGCCAATTATTGATTTGTTTAAGATTTTACATGCGTTTAAATTAATCCTTATTTATAAATATAAATTTATATTGAGGTTTGTGCACGCTTATTGGTTGTGACACTCACATCAATTCCAAGCACTGATTACACACTTGTGTCATTAATTTGTTACTACCCACCACCTATCTCTGGCCTCTGTCTATCAGACGAGCCCACAGTCCTTCCCTTATCCCTTTTACTTTAGTTTAATCACAGCGCAGCCACCATCACCTATTTGCATTAAAAAAATAACTGGCTACCTAGCGGCACCAGCGACACTAATACAGCGATCAGAAAAACGATTGCTTAGTGACACTGGCGATAGGCTGTGAAAGGGTTACCTGGGGGGCAATCAAGGGGTTAAACCTTTATTATGTAATATATGGGGGTACCTGGCGCTATATAAAAACCTGACGGGGAACCTAAATAACTAACTAGCTAACCAGTGTCACCAGTGACACTTATACGGTGATCACTGGTGAAAGGGTTAACTCTAGGGGCAATCAGGGGGTTAATACCTTTATTAGATAATATATTGGGGTACCCGACGCTATAAAAACCTGCCGGCAAACCTAAAAAAATAACTGGCTACCTAGCAGCACCAGCGACACTAATACAGCGATCAGAAAAACGATCGCTTAGTGACATTGGCGATAGGGGGTGAAAGGGTTACCTGGGGGGCAATCAAGGGGTTAAACCTTTATTAGGGGGGGTTAGGGGGCTACCCTGGACCTAAAGGGACCTAACACTAACTGCCCTGACACTTTTACTATCACAAATGTCACTGATTGCAGTGATCATTAAATAAATGATCACTGCAATCAGTGACACTGTGAATGGGGGCTGGGGGGTGATCTGGGGGGGGTGGAAAGTGTACCTATGTGTCCTGGTGTCAGTGGGCTGTTGGTGCACTAACCTGATGTCTTCTCTCCTCGGCGCTCTGGACGAATAGAGCGCCGCATGGAGAGATGACATCACTTCCTCCTGCCTGTGTATACATTACACAGGCAGGGGAAGCATCTCATTCGCCGGGAGCGATCGCGAGGGGGTGGCCAGAAACCAATGCCCCCCCTTATCACGGATCGCTCCTGAAGCGATACCGACCGCCCCATGTACCGGGAGGGGGTCCGATAGGACCCCCCATCCGTACGAAGGCAGGCACGTACAGGTACGTGATTGTGCCTGTCCGTGCCATTCTGCCGACGTATATGTGCATGGAGCGGTCGTTAAGTGGTTAATAGCCATTCAAACCCCTTTGTGTCAACTTGTGTACATGTTATAAGGCCAAAATCACCAGGGTATGTAAACTTTTGATCAGGGTCATTTGGGTAGTTTCTGTTGCCATTATGATTTAAAAAGAGTTAACACAGTTGATTGATAATAAATGGCTTCAGCCAAACAGTAACCATGAGTGAAAGAAATGTTTGTGTGTTATCATTCATATTCTCTGAAAAATTGCTAAGAAATCATAAATTCTGCCAGGGTATGTAAACTTATGAGCACTGTATACATTCAGTATTTTTTGAGTAGTGTTTCTTGTTTGGGTACCGTTTCTTCCACCTCAACAAGAGATTGTTTATTAATCCTTTTCATACACAGATTCTCTGGAAGGTTAAAACACTATATTCGATAAAATAAAAGAAGGACCTTTCCTTTTATGTTCCTTTTCAAGAGCCGACAAACTGTACTCATATCACCTGCCAAGTATATGTTATTAAAGTATGCTAGATTAAGCAGAAAATCTATAGTCCATCCTGGAATTGTAGCTGTCACTGACTCCAAACTCTCATTTTTTTAGATATTGTAGATATGTTTTTTCTTAAACAAACTGACAGTCATTCAGCAGGGAAAACAATGTCAATGGATACTTGTTAAGTGATATGAAGGATTAAAGTGTATATTATTTCAGATGGTCTCAATTTGATTTTAGAAACATACTCACTGGAATGTCAGTGCGACACAGTTTCCTATGTATAGTCTCAATAATAGAAAAATACTATTACGTCTATTCAGGATGCTCCAGGTTTTCTTCATTAAGCCTTATGGAGTGTGACCTAATGAGCCTGTAAACCTTAAACACCAGTAAGAACCAGTAACAGCACTCACAACTTTTTAAAGACCACGTATCAGATCTCCAACTAAATGAAACCACCAGTTTCCCTGCTAGAAAAGGGGTAATATAATCATCCCTCCAAAGACTTGTGTCTGATACCTCCCCTTTGTTGCAGCCCTGCAGCCTTTGTAAATGTCTTTGACATTCAACACTTCTGGGCGTGTTGGGTGGCTGTGCCCCTCACCAACACGTGCAGTGCTATCCTTCCTCCAACCCCTACATCATTACTGGACTCAGCAGAGACAGGGGTTGATAGAAGAAACCACAGCGTATGGCAGGGGACACAGGCATCCAACACTCCTGCCAAAGACACATATGTACACACGGTCGGAATTTATGACAGAAAAAGTCAGATGGGAGCTTTTGGTCGGATATTCCGACCGTGTGTATGCCCCATCAGACTTTTTCTGTCGGAATTTCCAACGGACTTAGATAGAGAGCAGGTTCTCTATTTTTCCGTCGGAAATTCTGACAGAGGTTTTCCCGTTGGCAAGTCCGACCGTGTGTACGAGGCATAACAAAGGCTGCAGGGCTGGAACAGAGGTAAGTCAGGACATATGCCTCTGGAAAGGTGTCTGCAAGTGTTGATCAGATGTCAATCGGCTGCTGATTTTTCAGCATGCTCATTCGACAAAAGCTGGTCAGGAGACCAGCTTCTGTCAGATGAGAAGCTGTACACACGGGCCAAAAGTCACCTGGTAACTGCGGAACCTACAGTTTTCGGCACGTGTGTACCTAGAATTACCTTAATTTTCCTGTTTCAGCAGTTGTACAGGTTGTATAAATATGACTTTGCAGTTTAGTTAGAGAATTCAGTAGACACCAGAATTGGACCTAGTTCATCCATTAACCAGCACTCAGGAGTTAAACACACCTCCCCTCAGCCTCTGAAATGCAAGTCTGTGTGTGTGTGCACTCGTGATGAGGGGTGTGGCTGTTACACAGTTATGCCTGCATAGAACACTGGAGTGCCAGATAGCAGCATTTTAAAATGTATTATTTTGTATTTCTCTGCGTTCATCGGAGGACACAAAATGTCTCTTGCTTTTGTTTGAACATGATGCGATAGTGATATCTTGGATTGGGACCTGCAGGAGTGGGATACTAGGTACAATTATAAATAAAAAAACTGCCCAGAGGGCAGCCCCTGCTGTTGGCCAGCCCCCTCCCACAAAAAAAAAAAAATCTGAAAAAAAGATTTTATGGCGAGTGCAAAAAAATCGTATTTTCGCTTTAGTTTATTGGAGGACACAGTTCTGCTTTAGATAATTACCAACTGGGAAGTCCTAAAAATCTACATTGACAAAATAAGCTAACTTTAGGCTCAAAAGTAGTATCAGCTGACACTGCCGCATCAAATTGTAAAACTTGGTGAACGCATGAAATGACGACCCAATGGCTGCCCTACAAACCTGAGAAATTGATTCCTGATGGCGGAAATTCACAGATGCACTTACCACCCTCTTAGATTGCACTGTAATCGGAAACGGTGGTTCTTGGTGCATGATGGCATATGCTTGGACAATGGTTTGCCAGATCTAGTGGGAGATAGTAGCAATTGACTACATCGAAAGAATGTAAGGCAAATTACTTGTTGTAATCCAACAAAGTGATGGAAGCACAATGTCTTCATTTAAGTTGAAAGCTGATGCCACCATAGGCAAGAAAAGGAATCTAGGATGCAGCACAAACTTTTCCTCATGAAAGACGAAAAATTAAGGCTTGCAAGACCATTTTGCCAGTTTGGAGGTTAGGAAGGATAGGTAGCAGGAGAGGGAAGAGAACATTTTTAGGTCTAGTTAGGGTTAGGTTGGAATTTTGCGTTAACTGCCAAAGCCAACAGCTGTAAAGCAGGATACAAAACAGGCCCTTGAGACAAAAAGTATTTTCAAGGCGGTAGATGCCAAGGAGCCACCACTACCAGACTAAAAATATTAATTTATCATGAGCTCTGGGGCCAATCCAAATCCACCAGGATCACCAGAATTTGTTGGACTTCCATCTGGTGTGGTAGTCGCAGGAACAGTTTTATGAGTGGGTAAGCATATATCTGAATAGAGTGATCTCATGGAGCCACAAATGCATCCACCACATCTGCACAAGGCTCCTTGGCCTTTTCTACAAATCTGTCCAGCTTTTAAATAAAACACAATACCAGCAGATTGTGCAGAGGGAGAATTGAGTTCTTGGCTAGCTGCCAGGAAAAGTGGAGCCACCAAACTAAAGCTGACTGCATGGCAACTTACCTTGATCTCCGTATCCAGAGATAGGTGGAGCAGGGCTTCTCCATAGACTTAATGTTTTTGGACTGGCAAGGACTCTTGCTCCCATGGAGGAATCAGAATCCTTAATGTCGGCTGGTAATAGAAGCTATGGTGAGCCGTGACTTAATTCTCATGTGACTGTTCTTGGGTATTGCTACTGGTTGCTAGATTCAAGCATCCTCACAAAAGGAAGAGGTCACATACATGAGTATTAGTGGGTTAGGGGCCTTTTACGCAGACACTGTCACTCTGCCCTGCATGGGCAAATTGACAATGTCTCTTTAAAATCTGTGACTTATGCTCCTCAACAATGTGTTAAAGAATTCTGTACGTCAAACAAAACTTTGAAATGAGCAGAGCTGTCACTATAGATGATATGTAAATCTCTAGAATAAAGCATTTCATGTAACCAAGCATAACTTTAATAAAAGATGACAAATCTGGAAAAATATGAGAACATGTATGGTACAGACAACAAATTATATCCTGTCATGTATAGTTAAACTTCTGCCATGAATTTACAAATCTGAATACGTTTCCAAGTGAAATATCAACAGAAGTGAGGAAAATCACTCCAATAATACGTCTTCCTAGAAATCTATGTAGCTGTGCCAACATTTTGATACGGATGTTTCCTGCCTGTTCAGACCCATTTTCCAGTCTTCATAAAATACCTTGCACATAGTCTGTGAAAACAGATGAGAGTCCAGTTGCCTCAAATTCTCTTTCCAATTCACTAACCGATGGATATACTTTTACTTCAAATGTAGAAAGTCTGTAATGAGAGCAAATGCAAGTTTAAGATAAACTTCAGGCAGAACTATTTTTCTTTTACAAAAGTTTTATTGACAGTAAGCAAACTGTACATACAGTACTTAAAGTGGAAGTAAACCCTCCTATCATTTTCAGGCAATGAAGCTGCCATCTTGGCCTCTGTTTAATCGTCAACTGCCATGATGCTGCACATGTGATCAGTTATGACACCAGCCATTGGATGGTTTGAAAGTTTGGTTGAGAGCACAACCAATGTGACAGTTGGCATTCTGCTTTTTGAAACTGTTAAATCGATGGGTTTACTTCCACTTTAAAAGCCAACAGAGGCCATGTCAACATTCTAAATAGTAGAGAATGTACACATCCACTAAATAAAATAGTAAGAACATATTCAAAGATGGTACAACAAAATATATATACAAACACATTTAGAGAACAAACTAAGAAATGAAAGGCTGTCATGTAGGATTCAATGCGTAAAACACAAGGTGGTCAAATCAAGACTCGGGTGTATATAGCAGCAGAGCGCCTCCAGCAGAGAAGGTAGAGACTGCTTCTATTAAATTGGCAGCCTAAACTGGCTGATATCTTTACCAATAAATCGGACATTAAGGCCACTTTCACACTGGGGCGGTGCCAGCGTCAGCTGCGCTTTACCGCTGTTATAGTGACGCTTTGGCGCTGCTTTTCAGGTGGTAGCGGGGCACTTTTAACCCCCAAGAAGGGGTTAAAAAGGGGTTAAAAGCACCCGTGATGCGGCGCTTCCGACTCACTATTCAGGCTCTTCAGAAGCAGCGCCCATTCATTCCAATGTGCAGGGGCGGTGGAGGAGTGGTGTATACACCGCTCCCCCACCGCCCCAAAGATGACTTTTTTTTCCCATCCTGCAAGCGCACTGCCCCAGTGTGAAAGCACTTAGGCTTTCACACTGGGATGGCTTGAGAGGCAGTTTTCAGGCGTTTTACAGGCGCTATTTTTAGCGCTACAATGCCTAAAAACAACATCAGTGTGAAAAGGGTCTAAGAAAAAATGGGAAAAGAGGAAAAGAATAATCAGAAAAGAGCAGAAAAAAGGGGGGAGGGGGGGGAGAGGGGTCCCGGGGAATCTCAAACTTAGGATAAGATATGTAAAAGAAGGTGGTCAGATCTAGATGGATGGGCATGATCAATTCAGGGGTGCCAGGTCCCTGAGAACTTATCACGAGAGTCCGCCAAAATGGCTGTTAACTATTCGTTAATCATAATGTCACTCAAGCAGAACTATTTTTCTTTATTATAATAGAGTGGATATGATTTAGAACCTTGATACCAAACCTGTGGCCCTTTGGTACTTGTGCGGCCCATGGACCCGAGCAGTCTGTAATGCGAGTGAGAGCCTTGATTTGTAAAGGGGTAGTAGTAGTGATCTCTACTAGCTTCATGTAACATGTCACCAGACTCTCACTGTCTCCAATTTCCAACAAGATCTGTAACCATTACTACTGTCTACATTTTATGACCATCATTTCCTCTAGTAGATAAAAATAACAGTGTACTAAGAAATAAACCGCCCCCTTTCCTTAACACACGCCACTGCGCCTTGGAGAAACGTCTGATAAATTCAGACTGAATTACCCTATCAGCTGCTACTTTAAAAAATAAAAAGTGAAAAATAATTTTGAATAACCAAAATAGTAGCGCTCAGTGTCTTACAAAACAAATCTAAATATATAAACCATATACACTCCGTGAGATAGTGCATAAATGCGAATGTTCATAAATATACACCCTGTAAAGAAATGTGCATACAATAAACTCATCAAGTGTCCATAACGTTCATGACAGTGATTTAAAACAATTGATATAAAGTGTTTAACTGAAAATGAGTCCATAAAAAAGTGCACAAAATAAGTCCATAAAAAGTGCATCCAAAAGTGACTTCAAATGAAGATGATGACAAATAAAACTTTCTTGTGTTTTCTATTATAGTCTATATAATAGACTAGTTTTAGTCGTACAGATATATATTTTACTATACATGTAAATTAATTTTCATTATATACATGTATTTTTAGTTGGGATTTTAGTTAACCTTCATATCTTGATCAGCCTTGCACTAACATGTGAGGTTGTTATATTAGTCTACTTTGTGACTTAATTCTCTGATATCTGGTGAACAATAGTTATAATTGATCTTTCCGCATATATTATTCAAATTTTTCTGCATATATTATTCTAATATAATATTCTCCTGTTTTAATTCCATATATATTCAAAGGTGCTGAGTACTCTGGCGCCAATTTGAGTATAAAAAGTTTTTTTATTGTTTATTATAGAAGTGACACTTATTGGTGTTTGATATACACAACATTTAAACTGAATAGTACCTGCAGCGAATATAAATTAGAGATTAGATGCAGATCACAGTATGTTATTTATACTTGTCCTCCATGTTTGTGATTGTGGGGGTCATGCCCGATGTATTGCGCTCATGGGGACGGGAAATACGCACATGCGCAGCAGGAAATACGACCGTAACCAATCATGGTCAGAGTATAAAGAGGGAGGTGTAAGTGTGTGTAGCTCACCCCATTGGAAGAAGTCTTACGACGAAACTAGTCTGGGAGGAGCTACACGACAGTCACCTGGTGTGCAGCATTCGGATCTTTCGACCACTCGTCGAATATACAGTTTGGTGTTTGGGCGGGAGTCTGCGGTGATTCGATTGCAGTGGAGAGGCAAGCGTACATGAAGGAGGGTGAGACATACATGCTTATATGGTCCGCCGAGACCGCAATACATCGCGGCAGCCTACTATAAACTTGGCTGGCGTTTGGAAATGTTTGCTTTGAAGTGCCCAATTTGATCTGTCTAAATGTGAGTGTAACCATTGATGGTCACTTGTGCTGTGTTATTTTAATTAAAAGTTTTGATATACTTCACTATTGGAAGCATTTGTTTTTTCATGTGGGAGACTTGACTGACCTAATTTCATCATTTTGGAATCGTTTGTGATACCCTGGGGGGTAATCAAGCTGATTAGCCAAGCATGAGAGTGCGAGGCATATTCTTGTGGTGAGTGCAAGTCCTTAGGGAGTGGAATCACTGAGCACATCGGTGTGGTGAAGGTTTGAAGAAAACACAAGAAAGTTTTATTTGTCATCATCTTCATTTGAAGTCACTTTTGGATGCACTTTTTATGGACTTATTTTGTGCACTTTTTATGGACTCATTTTCAGTTAAACACTTTATATCAATTGTTTTAAATCACTGTCATGAACGTTATGGACACTTGATGAGTTTATTGTATGCACATTTCTTTACAGGGTGTATATTTATGAACATTCGCATTTATGCACCATCTCACGGAGTGTATATGGTTTATATTTAGATTTGTGTTGTAAGACACTGAGCGCTACTATTTTGGTTATTCAAAATTATTTTTCATTTCCTCTAGTAGATTTGCACTTTCTGACATTCCATTCTAGCAATACATACTGTGTACTAAAATATTCTGTACTACCCTTTGTTGATGTCAGGGGCCACAGCTGAAGCCCCCTATACCTCATAAAGATGACAACCACTGAGATTAGATCCTCTGTTAGATTTTATTATTGTTTCCTGCAGCCCCATTAAGAATATTTTCCTAACCTCACTGTTGTGTCACTGGGACGGTAAGTGAGGAAATCTTTTGAAATAAAGGAAAAGACTACAGAGCTGCTGTAGCCACCCAGAGATGACATGCTGGCTCTTCCTCTACTACATGTAAGTGCATTATTATATTTATACTATTTGCTGGTTTGCACAGTCTACACTCAGGTGGAGATGCCCTCTGCTCTTTTCTGCCTTGAGGAAAATCTTTTCAATAGAGAGACACAGATGTAAAATCACTGTTATTGATAAAGAGGGGAGAAAATGGTGGCAATCAATTTTCCCGATATAGGGAGCCTCAAGTGCAACCCCCAAAAAAAACAATAGTCATTGAATATACATATAATACTGAATTACCAATGATGAATAATAATACAAAAAAATTATATATAATATTTTATAATTTAACCACTTCAGCCCCGGAAGAATTGGCTGCCCAATGACCGGGCCATTTTGTGCAATACGGCACTGTGTCACTTTAACTGACAATTGCGCGGTCGTGCGACTTTGTACCCAAACAATATTTACGTCCTTTTTTTCCCACAAATAGAGCTTTCTTTTGGTGGTATTTGATCACCTCTGTGGTTTTTATTTTTTGCGCTATAAACAAAAAAAGAGCGACAATTTTGAAAAAACACAATATCTTTTACTTTTTGCTATAATAAATATCCCATATTTTTTTTTCTTTTGAATTTTTCCTCAGTTTAGGCCGATGTATTCTTATATATATTTTTGGTCGAAAAAAAAATCAAAAAAAAAAATCGCAATAAGTGTATATTGATTGGTTTGCGCAAAATTTATAGCGTCTACAAAATAGGGAATAGTTTTATGGCATTTTTATTATTATTTTATTTATTTTTTTACTAGTAACGGCTGCGATCTGCAATTTTTATTGGGACTGCGGCATTATGACGGACACATCAGACACTTTTGACACTGTTTTGCGACCATTGTCATTTATACAGCGATCAGTGCTATAAAAATGCACCGATTACTGTGTAAATGACACTGGCAGGGAAGGGGTTAAAACACTAGGAGACGATCAAGGGGTTAAGTGTGTTCTAGGGAGTGATTCTAACTGTGGGGGGGTGGGCTACCAGTGACATGACAGAGATCACTGCTCCCGATCACAGGGAGCAGTAAATCCCTGACATGTCACTAGGCAGAACAGGGAAATGCCTTGTTTACATAGGCATCTCCCCGTTCTGTCTCTCCTGACCGCAATCACAGGCCGCCGGCGAACATAGAGTTGCCGGGACCCACGAGCACACACCCGAGGCACGCGGAGGGCGCGCGAGCCCGCACGGCGGCAAATTCAAAGGGATGTACAGGTACGCCCAATAGCCTGCCCGTGCCATTCTGCCGACGTATATCGTCCTGCGGCGGTCGGGTAGTGGTTAACATATATTGTTAAAAAAATACAATGAATGTACTACAGAAAGAGGTTAGAGACTGCAGACATGCAACAGGAGATGGTCAGAGCTAAAAGATTTTTGGAGCCTGCAGACGTGTCTCCGTCTGAAAACGTTCTCCTTACTGTGTCTTTTTGATGGCTGTCAGACAGAACATGAAGTGAGGAGAATTACTCCAACAGGAACAAAATAGTAAAGATAATCTTTCTAACCTGATGCCCTGTACACACGACCGGTTTTCCCGTCGGATAAAAAAACAATGGTTTTCCCGACGGAATTCCTGTCAAGCCTGCCTTGCATACACACAGTCACACAAAAGTCCAGTGAACTTTTGACTGCCAAGAACGCGGCAACGTAAAAGTCTATGACGAGCCGAGAAAATGAAGTTCTATGCTTCTGAGCATGCGTCGGTTTCCGAGCATTCAAGTTTTTTTAACCGACGGAAAAGCAAACAGACGCACGGTTTTCCTGCTAGGATTTTTTCCTGAAAGGAAAAAATAGGATTTTTATAACAGCTTACCTGTAAAATCCTTTTCTTGGAGTACATCACGGGACACAGAGCGACATAGTCATTACTAATGGGTTATATAGTTACCGTCAGGTGCTGGCACTGGCAACTTCCAAAACCGGAAGTACCCTCCCCTATATAAGCCCCTCCCATCCGGGAGCACCTCAGTTTTGTAGCAAAGCAATAAGTGTCCCCAAAGAGGGGCGGGAGCTCTGTGTCCCGTGATGTACTCCAAGAAAAGGATTTTACAGGTAAGCTGTTATAAAAATCCTATTTTCTTTCTCGTACATCACGGGACACAGAGCGACATAGTCATTACTAATGGGATGTCCTAAAGCAATGCCAAATGAGGGGGGGGGATACACCATATATAAGCTGAGCGCTATCAGACATGAGGATCTTTTGCGGCCTGCAACACACTGCGCCCAAAGGCGACATCCTCCTGACTTCTAACGTCCACCTGGTAGAACCTAGTAAACGTGTGTACTGAAGACCATGTTGCGGCCTTACAGACTTGAGCCAGGGAGGCCTGGTGATGCACTGCCCATGAAGTTCCAACTGCTCTCGTGGAGTGCGCCCTAACTTTGAACGGAGGCGGTCTACTTCTCAAGCTATAGGCTTGTATTATGACCTGTCGAATCCACTTGGCTAAAGTAGATTTTGACGCTGCCTGACCCTTTCTGGGGCCTTCCGGCAGAATAAACAAAGTATCCGTTCTGCGAATCTGAGCAGTGGCTTTTAGATAAGCTTTAACTGCTCTTACTACATCCAAAGAATGCAATAACTTTTCCTCTACCGAAGTAGGCTTGGGGAAAAAAGAAGGAAGAACCACATCTTGGTTCAAATGAAAACTCGATACCACCTTAGGAAGAAAGGCTGGATGAGGACGTAACACTACTCTGTCCTTATGGATAACCAGATATGGCTCCTTACAGGACATAGCTGCTAATTCCGATACTCTTTTAGCCGAACAAATGGCTACTAGAAAAATCAATTTCCTGGTGAGAAGCACTAAGGAAATATGCTGTAATGGTTCAAATGGTTGTTTCTGTAGAACCGACAGAACCAAGTTTAGATCCCATGGACATATGGGAATATTAACCGGAGGACTAATACGCATCACTCCTTGTATAAAGGCTTTGACTAGTGAATGCGAAGCCAAGGGCCTTTGAAAAAATATTGACAAGGCCGAAATCTGACCTTTGATAGTACTCAAGGCAAGCTTCCTATCTACAGCCCATTGTAGGAAGTCCAGAATTCTACCTATTACGTATTTACGTGGATGCCATTTCTTGGCTTCACACCAGGCGATGTACGCCTTCCAGATTCTATAGTAGATCTGCCTGGATACCGGTTTCCTGGCATTGATCATGGTAGACACCACAGCATTAGAGAGCCCTCTCTTTTTTAGAATGTGGGCTTCAATAGCCAGGCCGTCAAACCTAGGGCTGGTAAGGAAGGGTGGTATATCGGTCCCTGCGAAAGCAGGTCCGGACGATGTGGGAGGGTCCAAGGACTCCCCACAGACATTTTTACGATCTCCGCGTACCATGCTCTTCGGGGCCACGCTGGAGCCACCAGAATCACTGGTTTCTTTTCTACCCTGATTCTGCGGAGTAATCGAGGTAACAATTGTGGCGGTGGGAATGCATATATCAGCTTGAACTGATCCCAAGGGAACACTAGGGCATCCGAGCCGCACGCTAGGGGATCCCTTGTCCAAGAGACAAACCTGTCCACTTTCGTGTTGAACCTGGATGCTAGCAGATCTACATCCGGTGTTCCCCACCGCTGACATATTGTCCGGAAAACCTCGGGATGAAGGGACCATTCCCCTGGGCATAATTGTTGGCGACTTAGAAAGTCCGCTTTCCAATTCTCCACCCCTGGAATGAATACCGCAGATATGGCTGGGACATATCTTTCTGCCCATCTCAGGATGTAATTTACTTCCCTTTGGGCTGCACGACTCCTGGTGCCCCCCTGACGATTGATATATGCCACTGCTGTGGCATTGTCTGACTGAACTCTGACAGGGGACCCTTGGAGTTTGGATGTCCATGCTACTAGGGCATACCGGGCTGCTCGTATCTCTAAGAGATTGATGGGCAGGGCCTTTTCCGCATCCGACCATCTGCCCTGGAGAGACCATTGCTCCAGTACTGCTCCCCAGCCTAAAAGGCTGGCATCTGTAGTGACCACCTTCCAGGAAATCGGACTGAAGGATTTCCCTCTTTCCAGATTCCGGGGAACCAACCACCAACGGAGGCTTCTGCGAACGGAAGGGGACAAGGACATTGGTACGTCCAGAGCCTGAACTTTTTTGTTCCAGGCTGACAGTATGGCCCTTTGCAACTTCCTTGAATGGAATTGACCGTAGGGTACTGCTTCGAATGATGCCACCATTTTTCCCAGCAGCCTCATGCACAGGCGTATGGATGGCTGTCTTTTTGAACCCACTAAGTGGATCAAATCTCTCAAAGACGACCCCTTTTCTCGAGGCAAGAAAATTTTTCTCTGGTCTGAATCCAGCCTTAGCCCCAAGTATTTAATATGGGCCTCACGTCCCCGTTTGGCTTCGGAACTGTAAAGAGGTTTGAGTAAAACCCGAACCCCCATTCTTCCAGGGGGACCTCTATAATTACTGCTTGAAGCAATAATTGTTCCAGTGCCAACAGGAGGGATCCTCTGTTCTGGGGATCCCTTGGCACGTTCGACCTTATAAAGCGGGAAGGAGGGGAGTTTTTTAACTCCAATTTGTATCCCAGATTTACTGCGGAGAGCACCCATCTGTCTCGGATCGTGTCCCGCCAGGTCTCTGTGAACAACTGAAGTCTTCCCCCCACCCGATTGGGTGGGGGCAACCCTTCATGCATTTGACTTTGGGGGAGGTTTTGTACCTCTCCTGCTCCAGGGCTTCTTGTTACCCTGCAACTGTCCCTGATTTTTACCTCCGGGATTTGACCGGGGAGGCCGTCGGAACTGTTTCACAGCCGATGTCCTAGGGACTGGAGAAGCCGGCCTCTTAAAAGAGGGACCTCTAACTCTATTTTTGACCGGCAAGAGTGTACTTTTACCGCTGGAAATTCTCTGGATATACTTGTCCAGGTCTTCCCCGAATAAACGCTCCCCATGAAATGGGAAGCTGACCAGCAATTTTTTACAGGGAGCTTCAGCAGACCAGTTTTTGAGCCATAGAAGCCTGCGCATATGTACTACAGACAGCGTAAGGCGGGAGGCCTGATGGATTGAATCCTTTATAGCGTCCACCGCAAAGCATAAGGCTCTAGGTAGATCAGCTAGAGCAAGAGCCTGCTGATCTGGCACGTCCCTTAAGACCTGTTTCAACTGATCCTTCACTGCTTGGCAGACCCCTATAGCTGCCACTGCTGGTTGTGTCACCAATCCTGCTGTAGAAAAAGCAGATTTCAATAAGGACTCCAATTTTTTATCTATTGGGTCCTTGAACATTTGGACATTTTCCACCGGACATGTCAGTGATTTATTCACACAAGAGATGGCTGCGTCCACTGTAGGGACCTTCCATTTTCTGACGAACTTATCCTCCATAGGATAGACCACCGGAAATCTCTTGGGGGGAGTAAATATTTTGTCAGGATGCTCCCAATCCTGGTAAATGAGCCCCTCCAATAAAGGATGGATCGGGAAAGAACAAACAGTCTGGGGAGCTTTTAGCGACCCCAACGAGGAGACAGAAGAGGAGGATGGCTCCGCAAGTGGCATTTTAAATGCTGATCGGACCATATTAGTCAGGGACTGAACCCATAACCTCTCAGCATGTGATGCTGAGAACGGCTCCTCCACTGTTGATTCCTCTACAACCGAATCAACCTCATCCTGATCCCCCTCAGGTAGGTCGACCTCTGTATGGGACTGTTGCTCTGTTAACAGGCACTCTGAGGGAGGAGACGGAGATCGAGCGCTTTTCTCCTGTGACAGGGAAGCAGCAATTAGTGCTGACAATCTCTCTTCCAGCCCTCCCAGAGCTGAGGAAAAAACCTCCTCTGTTACATACACAGGAGCAGGTGAACTGGGGACAGCCACAGTACCAGGTACTCCTGGGGGTGCCCTACGGTCACTAACCTCTGATTCTTCAGGGGAGACTGGTGCAGCCAAAGCATGCCCAAGATCCTCAGAGCCCGATGGAGACCCCCTATTCCTCCTGGAATTTCTAGTCCCGGAGTTTTTAGACGGCATATTCCTAAGCCACAAAGCTGAGGTATTCCAGCCGAAAAATACACCAGTTACTGATAATAGTCTAGCATAAATGCTGCTATAATAAACAGTTGGTGTCTACTAATGTGCCTTTCTAGGGGATGCCTGTATCAACCGCTTGCTGTATGCCTTTAAATGTTGTCAGCTCTGTCTCTGTACTTCATAGCCAGCTTACTGCAATAATGTGGCTTTTTAAAACCTGCTGGGACGCCCGCACATGCGCAGAAGCGCTGCGGCGCGCACAGAGCGTCATCCCCCAGGCCCCGCCCCTTTTTCCGGCCACCTCTATATATAGAGGCGCGTGCACGCGCGCGCACGCGCGCGGCCACGTGCGCCTCGGCGCTAATTTTCAAACATGGAAACCAGGGACAGGAGCCAGGGCCCCCTTTGCCGCAGGCCGGGGGATAGACGAACACTGCAACATGGCAGAGGAAACAGTTTCCTGTAGGAGAACTCACCAGCTGCCTGGACTTTGCTCTCTGAGAAGAAACTAGTCCATATGACAAGAAAAACATTCCACAGCGGCCTCTAGTGGACAAACACAGGTACCGCAGTTTAATATACTAAACATATATAAAAAAACATTCTTTTTTTTTTTTTTTTTTCTTGACCACCATTAAAAATTATTACATTTTTTTAGTAGTTACAGGCATGCACAGATATTAGCGGGAATACCGTTAGGTAACAGACAGAAAGACAAATTAGGTTTGGGGGTCCCCCAATAGAACCAAGTTCCTGGGGGCCCCCACTTACCTGTTCCCCGCCGCAGGACTTTGTTTGGTCCACAAAAGCCCAAACTTCACCTATCACGGCAGGCATTGTAATCAAACCTTCAGGGACCGGGTTCCCAAGGATTCCACTCCCCTGGACCTGTATAGCACCCTGCACAGAAAACATCTTGGTCGTGGGTATGACCAGAGCTCTGGATCCCAGGGTCCAGCTCTCCTAAGAGAAGCATTACAGGCAGAACCTTGCTCTTCTCTGCAAGGCCCGGGTACCGACCGTTTAGCTATGAAGCTTTTTTGGTCGGATCCGGAATAGCTTACTGAGGCCCAAAAGAACCTGTACGCAAGCTCAGTGAAAAACACATGTTTCTTCTTGGCCAACACCTTAGACACTGGCAAAAAACTGAGGTGCTCCCGGATGGGAGGGGCTTATATAGGGGAGGGTACTTCCGGTTTTGGAAGTTGCCAGTGCCAGCACCTGACGGTAACTATATAACCCATTAGTAATGACTATGTCGCTCTGTGTCCCGTGATGTACGAGAAAGAAAAGAGATCCTGTTCTTTTTTTTCCAGCAGTTTTCCCCAGTCGGAAAAACTGCGAGGGAGCATACACACGGTCGGAATTCCAGCCCAAAAGCTCTCATTGCAGTTTTTCCAACAGGAAAACCGGTCGTGTGTACAGGGCATGAGGCTTTTTATTACAGTCTGTATCCCTCTGATTTTCTCCACATCCTGTTCAGTTAAAAATCCTAAGACATAACAGGGGGTTAAGGGGGGGGGGGTAATCTCTCAAATGGGGACAAAAACAACAATAAAAACCTGACAATGGGTTCCTAAACTTCCCATCAAGTAAAAATATACTGACAGGGTGGTTGACAGAATGTCAAATCAGTAGATCGACTCCTGTTCAACCACAGTGCCCACATGTGTCCAGTGTAACGGCACCCCAAGTATGAAAGGGGTTAACGCCGTTTAGGATATTCCCTCTCTCTGGACACACATCCACTGCCGATCCTCCACAGTCATGCGACCGCTTCCCATAGGATTAATCCTTCCAAACATACGAGACAAACACTCTGTATGAAGTTTCCAACTGGACTCACAATCTTTAATGACAAACTCCCAGTTTTATACACACAGAGAGGAGGTTCTTACATTCTCCTCAGACAATACACCTTTGACCAGACCTAATTTACATGAGCTAATTAACTACAGTGATGACACATGACCTTTAGGCTAGCCTCACTGTCTCCCAATACACATCTGACATCTTAGCAGACACAGGTGGGGGCTGGATGTGGTGACATTAGCATCTAACAGTATGTGTCCCAACATCATGAAGGAGTCACTTTTCAGTTAACCTGTTGAGTTCATAATCAAACAGTAAATAGTTCTTTACAGATATCCTGGGGAATATTGTGGAAAAATATCACTGTCCCATTTTAAAGCAATCCAAGACATATTCCTAATGTCCATTATTTTCTTGCTCACCCTGTGCCCAAAGTGACCCCTGTCACATCCAGTCCCTTAATTTTGATCCATGAATGGCCAGCTTAGGTCATATCATTAGGCTGTCATCTGCTTGCACAAGGCATCTGATACAATGTAGATTGGTGTGGGCTTCATTGTATGATACAGTGTAAATATTTGCCAGCACAAGATGGATCTTCAAAAAAAGTAGTTTTATTATTGGAGAAAGATCACAAACAAAAAATTGCAACATTTTGGAGCCGCGAAGGACCCCTTTACTAGGCATGTGCACAAACGTTGCACTTTCTTGTTTGTGATGTGAGCTCTCTTCAATAAGAAAAAATGTTCAGACTTTGTCTGAAGATCTGTGTTGTGCTGGCAAATATTCTCACTGTACTGTGAATGTTCCAGTCTCCAGCCTGTGGTAGCTTCAGCACCCATTACTTTAGACCCCTTTCACACTGAGCCGCCCATAGCGCTGCTATTTTTACCGCCGACGCTATGGGCGGATTTGCGGTGCATTTCGGCCACTAGCGGGGTGCATTCAAACCTCGCTAGTGGCCGAGAAAGGGTTAAAACTAGGGTTGTCCCGATACCGATACTAGTATCGGTATCGGGACCGATACCGAGCATTTGCGCGAGTACTTGTACTCGCGCAAATGCTCCCGATGCCTGATCCGATACCTGTGATGGGGAGAGAGAGGCGGCGTGCAACAGGAAGTCCGTGGGTGGAGTCAGCGGGCGGAGTCAGCGGGCAGAGCGAGCGAGCAGGTAAGCTGGCGGGGTGGGGGGGAATGGGGGCAGCCAGGGCCGGATTCCAGACAAGGCCACCGAGGCCAGGCCTCGGGGCGGCAGTCAGTGCAGGGGCGGCTCCGCCTATCCTCGCCGCCCTCACTCACGGGCACAGTCACCTCCCACTCCGCCTATTCTCCCCGCTCGCACTCACGGTCACACTGTACAGTTCCGGCTCCGCCTATCATCTCCGCCCACTCCGCTCATCCTCCCCGCCCTCACTCAGGGGAACACTGCAAAGTCACCGCCCATTGTCCCCGCCCTCATTCACGGGCATACTGCACAGTCTCCGCCCGCTCCGCCCATCCTCCCCGCCCTCACTTATGGGCACTCTACACAGTCCCCGCCCGCTCCTCCCATCCTCTCCGCCCGGGTAGTCACAGGCCCCACCCATCCTCTTTGCCCGGCCAAGCAAAACCTAGCATGGAGGGGGAACCAACTGATTTGCGAGTGATCTGCAAGTAAGTGGCACTGATATCAATATCAACACTGCTACTGATTCCCCCCCCACACCACCACTGCTGCCACTGATACCCCCCACCAGCATTACTGCCACTGATACCCCCACCAGCATTACTGCCACTGATACCCCCACCACCATTACTGCCACTGATACCCCCACCAGCATTACTGCCACTGATACCCCCCACCAGCATTACTGCCACTGATACCCCCCACCAGCATTACTGCCACTGATACCCCCCACCAGCATTACTGCCACTGATACCCCCCACCAGCATTACTGCCACTGATACCCCCCACCAGCATTACTGCCACTGATACCCCCCACCAGCATTACTGCCACTGATACCCCCCACCAGCATTACTGCCACTGATACCCCCCACCACCATTACTGCCACTGATACCCCCACCACCATTACTGCCACTGATACCCCCCACCAGCATTACTGCCACTGATACCCCCCACCACCATTGCTGCCACTGATTCCCCCCACCACCATTACTGCCACTGATACCCCCCACCAGCATTACTGCCACTGATACCCCCCACCAGCATTACTGCCACTGATACCCCCCACCAGCATTACTGCCACTGATACCCCCCACCAGCATTACTGCCACTGATACCCCCCACCAGCATTACTGCCACTGATACCCCCCACCAGCATTACTGCCACTGATACCCCCCACCAGCATTACTGCCACTGATACCCCCCACCAGCATTACTGCCACTGATACCCCCCACCAGCATTACTGCCACTGATACCCCCACCACCATTACTGCCACTGATACCCCCCACCACCATTACTGCCACTGATACCCCCCACCAGCATTACTGCCACTGATACCCCCCACCACCATTGCTGCCACTGATTCCCCCCACCACCACTGATACCCCACCACCGCCACTGATACCCCACCACCGCCACTGATACCCCACCACCGCCACTGATACCCCACCACCGCCACTGATACCCCACCACCGCCACTGATACCCCACCACCGCCACTGATACCCCACCACCGCCACTGATACCCCACCACCGCCACTGATACCCCACCACCGCCACTGATACCCCACCACCGCCACTTATACCCCACCGCTGCCACTTATTCCCCCCCAACACCAGCACCATTACCACTAGTGCGACTGATACACCCCCCACCACTGATACCCCCCACCTCACCACGACCACTGCTGCCACTGATCCCATTCAGCAACCACCATCCCTGCCACTGATCCCACCCCCCACCACTGCCACTCATCCCGTCCAATCTCCCCCTTCCACTACCACTCATTCCAACCTATCTTCCCCAACCACCACCCTCACCACTGATCCCATCCTCCCACCACCGCTGCCACTCATTTCATCCAATGCCCCCCAACCACAACCCTTGCCACTAATCCCATTCCCTACATCATCTCTGCCACTCATCCCATTCAATCCCCCCTACCACTGATCCCACCCCCCAACCACCACCCTTGCCACTCATCCCATCCCCCCACCACTGCTGCCACTGATCCCACCCCCACCGCTGCCACTCATCCCATCTCTCCCTCAACGCTGCCACTGATCCTATCCCTATCCAACCACCACTGCTGCCACTGATCCCATCCCCCACCACCACCGCTGCCACTCATCCCAAGGGCATAACTACAGGGTCACAATTGCAATGGCGCACATGTTGCCCCTGTACACCTGGATGGGGGGGCATATAGAGGAACAAATCCCCTCCATTTTTCTCCTGCAGCCACTAAAAGCCTGCTTTTCCTCCCCTCCGTCCCATAGGCATTCAGTGGCTGCAGGAGGAAAATGGAGGGGAATTTGTTCCTCCATATGCTGCCCCCGCCGCCCCTCCTATCCAGGTTCTGCTGCCCCCAGGATCAGTGGGAAGGGCGCTGGCCAGAGGTCACAGTGCCAAGCAGAATATTTGACTCAAAAGGTATTTAATTCCTTGCTGGGTATGCTGCATAATGCACATATTTACAGTTATTATTGTATAAAAACAGTGCACAAATACACTAGGTATGTCTTTAATAACACAATATGCAAATCACAAGTACTTTCAGGTTTTTTTTGGCGGGGGGGGGGGGGGGGTATTTCTAGTGTCATTTTTTTTTCTTTGCCTCATTTCTATCACATGGGGGGGGGGGCTCAGAAGACCCCTATGTGATGGTGTGTGTGTGTGTAAGGGGGGGGGGGCGGCATTGAAGGACCCGGCCTTGGGGCGGCAAAGGGAGTAAATCCGGGCCTGGGGGCAGCCGCATCATCCATCGGTGACCGGAGCCGTCACATTGGGTAACTGAAGTGACGCTCCGTGTTGCCGGTGTACACTGTCAGTGCTTTAACCAATCCCGGGTCCCGACGCCCATCTTGGTACACCCTGCACTCGGCCACATTAAGCCAGCAGCGGACATCTTGTTACACCCAGCCCATATAGTTTGGGCTAGGTGTAACAAGATGTCCGCTGCTGCTTTTATGTAGCCAAGTGCAGGGTGTAGCAAGATGGGCGTTGCAGGGGGCAGAAAAAAATTATTTAGGTTGCTTTCGTGTCATTTATTTCAGTGCCTGCCCATAAGTGCCAGCCATCTGTCAGTGCCCATCCATCAGTACCAGCTATCCATCAGTGCCACTGCCAGCCATCAGTGTGTGCCATCTATCAGTGCCATTTTTCAGTGTGTGCCACCTACCAGTGCCATCTTTCAGTGTGTGCCACCTATCAGTGCCATCTTTTAGTGTGTGCCACCTATCAGTGTCATCTTTCAGTGCCAGCCATCAGTGCGTGCCACTCATCAGTGCCACCTATCAGTGCCCATCCATCAGTGCCACTGCCAGCCATCAGTCAGTGCCACCTTTTAGTGCCCATCAGCCAGTGCCATCTATCAATGCGTCACATGACATTAAAAAAAAAGTATCGTATTCGGTATCGGCGAGTACTTGAAAAAAAGTATCGGTACTTGTACTCGGTCTTAAAAAAGTGGTATCGGGACAACCCTAGTTAAAACCGCCCGCAATGCGCTGTCCCATTGATTTCAATGGGCAGGAGCGGTATACACCGCTCCAAAGATGCGGCTAGCAGGACTTTTTTTACCGTCCTGCTAGCGCAACGCTCCAGTGTGAAAGCCCTCGGGCTTTTACACTGGAGTGAATGTAACAGCTGTTTAAGGGCGGATTGCAGGCGCTATTTTTAACGCTATAGCGCCTGCAATACGCCCTCAGTGTGAAAGGGGTCTTAGAACCCATTTCAGGGACACGTAGGATACGATGGTAACTTCCATTTACCTTTCCAATGGTCAGTGAGGTACTTCCATACGTCAGGCCATAGATGATGCATTTCTTTTGTTGTTCAACCAGCAGATTGAATGAAAAAAATGATTTGATTCGCCCCAATCCCTCAAGTGGAGCTATTGTATTCTGACAGTAGTAAGAGTTCAGATCTGCCTGCGATTTGACAGCGCCGAGGTGTGAATGACAAAACACAGAACTCGCATTTGAGATGCCATTCATTTGAATGACACCTCAAATTGCGGTGCGGATCTACCGCGATTGTCACACGATAAAACACGCTGCAATCGCGGCAACCCGCATCATGGGACGCATGTCGCCCCAAAGTAGCTCCTGAACTATTTTTGGGCGTTGTGCGTCCCACGATGTGGGTTTCCACGTTTTCAGCACGTTTTGTCCCTTGACAATCGCGGCAGATTTGAGGTGTCATTCAAATGCGATTTCCGCGTTTTTTCATTCACACCTCGGCGCTGTCAAATTGCGGGCAGATCCGTGGCAGAGCTGCCCTCGATTCAAAATGCTGTAGTGTGAATGCAGCCTGAGAATCGATCTCTCAAGACTCCCCATAGACAGATCAAAATTCGGCTGGCCCCTATTGAACCAGCCGGCTTAAGACGAAGGCTGCTGGTGGGGCTAACACCAAATCAAGTGGGGGAAAACTTAGAACAGGTATTTATTGCTGTCTGTGACCCCTTTGGAAAGATTCTCAATAACTACCTGTCCTGGACAGCTTAGGGCATAACTTAGAACCTCTTCATATAATGGATACCAATTGGTTGTGCTCAATGCTCATTGGAATTCGTTCTTAAAAAACATCCATCTATCTGTGCTGCTCGTAGCACCTTAAGATAAATTTAAATTTAAGATTTATAGTCCCTTTAAAAGCACTAATGCTGTTTATCAGTAAGGAAAATTACCTCTTCTGCACTTGGGGTAATTTAACATCACATAAAACACGGATCATTTTCTCTTTACATTTCTTCCCACTGGAGTCCACGTCTACCTTGCAGCTTTTCTGGAGGACCAAATACTCCTGTAGGACAGACCCCAAACACAAAAAGAAATTGTAAACTGAACATGGTATTTTGAGAGAGTACAATCTAAGTATGTATGGTTCTAACTTTTTTTTTCCCCATGGGTGTATTGTTTTATACATACAATACATGGTTGAGGGAGGCTTGTTTTGATGTAATATTTAAACCTTGTACAAGGTCCGCTTTAAATTTGGGTGCTATTAAAAAAAAAAAAAAAAATATGTTAGTTTGTCCAAAATAAAAACTCTTCTGAAAAGAGCTCACCAATGAAGTCCCCAAACAACAAAACAAGTCATTCGTCATTAACTACTTCCTGCCCAATCATGTAAAAATCGAGTACCAAACGTTAACAAAGACCACGAGCTGTCTGATAGCTTGATCTCTGTGCTAGGAGGGTGCAATGAGCGCGCTCTCAGCACAGAAATATCGGCCACCCAGTGAAGGTGTAGCGTGTGGGATTAAAAACCCACCCTTTTGCTGCCATACATGCGTGTTATGCGGTCGGCAACAGGTTAAGTTCATCAGAGTCTTTTTAAGCAGTCTCTTTTAAATTGGGCAATACAAACTGATATTAGGAGGACAAATAGTAGAATAGTTTTTTTTATTGGGGAAAACCACGTAGCAGTTGACCATGGTCCCACTTGTATAATCTTTATTTAAGAAGAATAACATGTCACAGTAATCATGACAAATGAACAAAGCCACTAACCGAATAGGAGAGATGTACATAATACAAATAACAAATGATGAGCAGAAAAAATAAAAATACATATGTAAACCAAAAGGAAAAAAGAACAATGTTTATTCAACCATGTGGCATTTGGGTCACCCCCATTAGGAGACGAGATCAATCCCAATGGTGGTCATCCAAATTGGGTCATGAAGGAAAAAGTAATCTTTGTCACGAAAGCCCAGTTGCCAGCACTAGGCTAGCTAAAGCCAATAAAATACTGAAGTACTAGATCCACCACGGGAGGGCCCAGCAGGCATACACCCAGCAAAGGGGGCATGAATTACCTCCAACTGACTTCCAGTCAAAACAACGCGGGTGTCGGGGCCCGCCCGTGGAAAATGGTAAATACCGAGGAGGAAAACAGCGACACCTCCAAGGTAGGTGGTCCCCCCCTCAGTGACAGGGCACCGGGACTGCATGTAAAACAATGGCAATGTTAAGTAAGGATAACAACCAAGGCTCTTAGTTCATAAGACATACCCAATGTTCATAAATAAGAGAAGGAAGAGAAAAAGAAAAAGGGAACATACCTTGTTTCTTGCATTCAACATCCTCACCCACACCAAGCCCGTCACCATATATTACGGAAGAGTTATCCACAGAGACATATAAACAGAAACAGGGAGAGTCACGTCTCAACAAGAAGTGAATCTCAAACAACGGTTCCTAAAGGATGGTTCCACCAGCTCCAGCAATGCCAGATCCAGGCTAGAGGACAATTGCCCTGGATCAAAGATATAATCCAGCCAGGGTGACCAGACACTATTAAAGCGATCCCCAATACCTCTGCAGGTCGCTATCCACTCCTCCGCCTCCCTTATTTCATTTACCCTGCGGATCCACTCCTCCCGGCCAGGCACTTGTGCTCACTTCCAGTAAACCAGGAGTAAGCGTTTTGCTGCATTTAACAATTGAGGCAGAAAGCTTTTCTTGTATTGGCTGATCGGCATTGGAGGGACATGCAAGAACAAAAAAAAAAAAAAAAAAAATCAGGGATAAAAGGAATATCCAAGCCTAGGATATCCTTGATTTGGGACTGAATGTCAACCCAAAAAGGTCCAATTACAGGGCAAAACCACCACAAATGCAATAGCATGCCACGGTGGCCAGATTATGGCCCCATTAAACTCCTAAACCACCCTATTGGTCCTTCCTTTAATAACTTGTCTACCAGAGCCATTTTTTCACAAATTAAAAGGCACATTTTAGGCCTGAAGATTAGTTAAACCATCCTGAAAGCAAAGACCCTGGAGAATAAAATGCTTGTAGTTGCAATTATGTCACGTGATATTAGTGCACATGTTTATCAAACACAATTTTTTCGTAAATATACAGTAAAGTTACATCCATGAAAGGGCAATAAACTTTGATACCCAAAATTGTCCAAAGGCATCACTTAAGAGCCCTCTGTGAATGATATCTGGGGGAAGCTAAAGTTAAATGTAATAGCAAATTTAAAAACACTAACAAATTGAAGCTCACACTTTGTGATCAGTTACAGCAACAAGTATTTTTCCTTTCAGGATAAAGGTTTTACATAAATAAATAAAAGCTGATCATAAAAGCCCATGCTAGTGTTATATGATTTGTCTCATCCATGTCAACTGATACATTCTGCTGGAGAGTTGCTTTTGAAAAACAACAGCCTTGCTGACTGGATCACCAGAATAAAATAGAAGTAAAAAAAAAAAATAATAATGCAGCCATTACATCTAAGAATTGGTAAGCTGCAATATAAAAAATGTTTGCTTTTGGGTTTAATACTGTTTTAAAGTGGCAGTAAACTCCCATCTCTGACTTTTACCTATAGGTAGGCCTAAAGTTGCACGATTCTGGCTAAAATGAGAATCACAATTTTTTTGCTTAGAAAAAATATCACGATTCTCGCGATGTAACATCTTCTTTTACATTATACAAAACACTTTACTGTTTAATTTTTTTTAAATTCATTAAAGTGTATTAAAAAAAAAAATGTTGTTTAAAAAAACGCTGCGCAAATACGGTGTGACATAAAATATTGCAACAACCACCATTTTATTCTCTAGGGTCTCTGCTAAAAAAAATATATATATCATGTTTGGGTGTTCCAAGTAATTTTCTAGCAGAAAATAACGATTTTTACTTGTAAGCAATGTCAGAAAAGGTTTGGTCTTTAAATGGTTAAACTTCCTTCATCTACTGTTTCTATTTATTCGTGTATTGTAATAAAACTTGGCAGGCTGCCTGGATTTTTTTTCCCAGCTGTGAGAACTCTCTGCACTTGTTAGAAAGATTGCGACATGCTGTTTTGAAGATCGGGAAGGGAAAAAGATTGCAATTTCGATTCTAAGGCCTATAATAAAGCTTAAAGGGGTTGTAAAGGTTCGTTTTTTATTTTCTAAATAGGTTCATTTAAGCTAGTGCATTGTTGGTTCACTTACCTTTTCCTTCGATTTCCCTTCTAAATGTTTTTTTTTCTTTGTCTGAATTTCTCACTTCCTGTTTCTCCCTCACTAAACTTCACACCATCATCCGAGCGGTGTTTAGTCAGCCAGAACAGCTTACTGAACAGCTTACTGAGGAGGAACAGGAAGTGAGAAATTCAGACAAAGAAAACAAAACAAAGAAAAAAAATTTTTAGAGGGGAAATCTAAGGAAAAGGTAAGTGAACCAACAATGCACTAGCTTAAAGGAACCTATTTAGAAAATAAAAAACAAACCTTTACAACCCCTTTAACTATAGGTACTGTAAATATCTCCTAAACGTGCAACGCTTAGGAGATATTTGCTGTGTATGCAGCCGGTGATGTTACCGGCACAAGCCCCCTGAAGGAACGGCCACCCAGACTGTTCCTTCAGAGTCCTGTGCTGTAAACGGCAGCTCCCGCCCGCATGCGCGGGAGTGACGTCTTCGTGGCTCCGGTCAGTCACACAGCTGGAATCCGTGGACCCAGAAGGAAGACCGGATGAAGATGGAAGCACCTGCAGCGGTGACGGCTTGGCACTGGAAGTCTGAGTTTAACAATATGTGCAAGTATGACTTTTTTTTTTTTTCTAACCTGAAAAGTAAACAACCAGCAGTTTACTACCACTTTAATGTTTTCTTAAAGGGGTTGTAAAGGTAAACTAAAAAATAAACAAACATGTCTATGCTTACCTACTCTGTGCAAAGGAATCGCACAGAGCAGATGGGAACCTATGGCTTCCGGTGCCCCAGCAAAGCCAGCAAGACCTGGAAGTGAGGAAAGAGAAGAGCTGCAGACATGCATGGCGCTGGATCAAATGAGATCTCAGGTAGGTAAAGAGGGGCTGAGGGGGCGATGCTGACACCCTAAACATTTTTACCTTAATGCAAGGAATGCATTAAGGTAAAAAAACATTGAGGCCTCGTACACACGACCGATTTTCTCGTCGTAAAAAACACGTCGTTTTTTTCGACGAGATTCTTGTTAAGCTTGTCGATTTTCTCGTCAAGCTTTCTATGCGTACACACTGTCATTTTCCAATTTCCTCGTGGTTCTCTGCGCTCACGTCCAGCACGTACGACGGCACTATAAAGGGGAAGTTCTTTTTTCTTGGCGCCACCCCTTGGGCTGCTTTTGCTGATCTCGTGTTACCGCGTCTGAAGTAAAAGTTTGGGAAGAGACGATTCGCGCTTTTCAGTCTTCGTACTTTTCAGATCGTTTTCTGCCGTTCAGTTTGTGCTTGTGGGTTCGTATCTTGACTTTCAGGGCGTCTAGGCAGGTCGTATCTGTTTTACAGTGCGTTATTGCCTGTTCGTTTCTGAATTTCAGTTCGTTATTCATAGGCCTTGCTGTTCTAAAGTGCGTTCTGTTCTGTACGTTCTGATTAGACGACCGTTTCCTAGCCATGTCGCCTGGACGTTCTCGTCGTCGAGTTCGTGCTGTGCGTGCGCTTGGTGTTGGTCTGCTTGTTTTGGACCAAGACCAGTCCATGAATGGTGTGAGGAGGAGTTCATGGACCAAGAATTGGTTGCTCCAGCGGGACCAATTCTGCCACATGCCTCTGCTGCGGGAGATCGTCGAGAATAATCCTGAGGACTACAGGAATTTTCTGAGGATGTCTGACCCCGTTTTTCAGGAACTGTTGGCTTTGGTGTCCCCCTATATTACCAGGCAGGACACCGTTATGCGGGAAGCCATCAGTGCTGAGCAGAGGCTCATCGCCACGTTGCGTTACCTGGCGACAGGGAGAAGTCTTCAGGACTTGAAGTTCACCACAGGCATCTCCCCCCAGGCTCTGGGCCTCATAATCCCAGACACCTGTTCTGCTATTATACAAGTCCTGCAGGAGGACTATATTAGGGTAAGTTTTCTCCCTTCACATCACATTTTATGTATTACATGTATGCTAATGTATTGTATTTCTTTCATCCTTTCCTAATTACCATGATTGTAATATGCTGAGAATGTCCCCTTTGTCCCCATGCATGTTGGAAGCTTTAGATTGCCCCTTTTTTATCCTCCCTAAATATTTCCCCTCACTAACTTTTCCAGCAGGGGCGCCTGTTGCTCCAAATGTTGGGGGGTTACAACCCCAATTTCGGAAATAAACTTCCTCCTTTTTTGCTCTGTTGCCTAATAAACGCCCCCAGTTGTCCCCTCCAATGCAGCCATTTAGTCCCCTCTATTGCAGCCAGTTTCCCCCCAGCCCTGCACTTACCTTCTTGTGGTCAGCGCCATCCTTCTTCTGTCCTTGATGTCTTCTCCTTCCCTTCATGTTGCATCAGCCAATCATGTTACCATTAAACAGACTTGGTGAACATGATTGCCAGAGCTGCCTGTCAGTGTTTACACAAGGAATGCCCCCTCCTTGCGTCCCCGATTTTTCTTTGAGGAAGCCAATTACATCCCTCAGGTTGTAATTTGCAAGACTTTTTTAATACCTGTTTCTGCTCTGCAATTTTAACCCCCTAAATGACGCAATTAATCATATGTCGGTCGCTTTACAAGAGGCCATCCACCTGAATAGTGTGCGGCATAGACAATACATAGGTTCATGCAACGCATGAACCTATGTATTGTTCTGAGTGATGGGCACAGGAGAGAGGGGACAGTGCTCCAGCGCCCACTCTGGACGCACCACCACTGCAATGCTATCCTGTGGCCAAACACATCTCCCCCTCCCAAAATAATTTAGTAATGGCCCATCAGAGGGGGTGATGAATATGATAAATGAGCCTTCCATTATACTTTTTTTACACACCTTAATAAACGTATAATTAGATTGATGTTGGTCTCTAATTTTTTGGTCTTGAATTTGCTTGTAATGTATGCCTTTGTTTTTCTAATATTATTTCATCTTGTTTCACTCCACAGCTTCCTTCAACGCCACAGGAATGGCAGACTGTGGCATCGGAGTTTGCCACGCGGTGGGACTTCCCCAACTGCGGTGGTGCCATAGACGGGAAGCACGTCCGCATCGTGCCGCCACCCCGTTCTGGATCCTACTACTACAACTACAAGGGGTTTCATAGCATTGTGCTGATGGCGGTGGTGTCAGCACGGTATGAATTCCTCTATGTTGATGTAGGGAAGAATGGCCGGATGTCCGATAGGGGATCCTTCATCCAGACGGAGTTTGCCCTCCGTCTCCAGAGTGACGACCTTGCATTGCCACCGGATGCAGGGAATATTGAAGGACTCCCCTTTGTTTTCTTGGCTGATGAAGCCTTCGGACTCGGACGGCATCTTATGAGGCCATTTCCACAGAGGACCCTGACCCCAGAGAAGAGTGTGTTCAATTACCGGCTGGCCAGGGCCCGAAGAGTCGTTGAAAATGCCTTCGGCATAATGGCCAGCCGGTTCCGCCTTTTTATGACTTCCATCCACTTGGCGGACTACAAAACAAACTATGTAGTGTTATGCTGCTGTGTGCTACACAATTTTCTTTGCCGCAAAGCGAATTCATATATGGCCTCAGTTTTGCCAGAGGCTGGACTTTCCCCTGCAAATCCCCTTCCGGGCCTGGAATCTGCCCGTCTTGGCTTGCCCCCCCAAAATGCCCGTGTGGTTCGGGACAAATACATGGAGTATTTCACGGGTAGGGGGGCAATTCCTATGCCAGCCTATGTCTAAGTATCCCAATAAAAATCTTCTTTAAACCTTTAATTATTTGTTCTTTCCTGTCTCCTAGTTTGTCTTTGTGCATTTGTAGTGGCAAGTGTATTTTACTTTAGTAAATAACAACCAATTTCACTATGTTACCTTACAAAAGAACCAAATAAGCTTAGAGTGTATTATAAAAAGAAGCTACACGTTGTTTGTGTTCAAATATTTTACTCTCTGCACATTTTTTTTTGTTTTACTTTGGGGTTGGCCTGACCACAACCCGTCAAATTTTGGCTTATGAAAATACAAAAATACCACTTGCATTTCTAAAATGACAACATTGGATACCTCTGAGCAATCTGAGACATTCAGTTACACAAACTATGTCTCTATGTGCCCGTCCTAATATGGGGTCCTGCCACCCCTTGCCCAGTCAAAAATTCAATATGCACACATTTTTACTTTTTTGCAAATAGGAAGTTTACAATCCTGATCCCTATTGTCAACATGTGCTATCTGCCATCAGGGGTGATCAATGGATGTGTTTTGGGGGTGCATCCCCTTCCTCAGTTCACCGACTTTTGATACGAGGAAGGTGTTGCACCCACAAAAGACGTACATGGATATCCCCTGATGGCAGATAGCACATGTTCACACACTGTGTGCATATTCAATTTTTGGCTGCTTTGTTACTCAAAAAATTAGTAAAAATATAAAAACAAACATGTAAAAACAAATGTGTTTGGATGGCTTATTGAATTCTCCCCAAAACATCGAGAATGTCTTTAAATGTTTGTTCCATCACATGGATTCTTTGTTTAATTAGGTCCAGTTCCGTGCTACATTCCATCACTTGCTGGATGAGGCGGAGGGCACTGTCAGCAGAGAACGGTGTGCTATCCTTCACAACATTTCCATCCCCTAAAAACCATTAAAAAAAAATAATAAAACTCTGCAGGCCTACCTCGCTTACCTTAAGCTGTGGTGTCAGATACTGACCTGTTGTGGTGACCAGATCCACAACGTCATCCACCTCTCCTTCCTGCACTTCTCCTTCCTCCACCTCAACTTCCTGCACATCTTTCGGTTGTGGATCTTTGGGAGTTTGGGGTTGCTTGGAAGTTGTGGGGTGCATGTGCTCCCTGGAGTGTCCTCCTCCCAGTCTTCTCTCCCCTATGAGAATAAAACCAAAGGTCTATTTATCACACTGTAAAAATCTAATTTTTAAACTTAAAACAGGCTAAATTGTTTGGAAGTGGGGTACAAGTGTGTGTTTGTGCGGAATTTAAAGAAAAATGCATTCTTTATGACCCCAAATATGTTTATTATTCACATTTGGATGTAATTTTTTGGACATGGAGGCACCACAAATAAACTCTGATGCACCTGTGTGGGACACCCAAAAAAGGCGGGTCTGGTGGCCCACACTATAGTGCTCCAAAGTACAGATGTGGAAGCAGCTGCTGAGTGTCCTCTCCTTTACACTGATTAAAGTTTGCATTTCATTCTCCTTACAAACACATCATCTAGACTTAAAAATTATCCACAATACTTGATCAAAAATGGCAGATGTCTAATTACTTTTGGGGGTCTTAAATAAGCCAAAACCACGGATAGTGGCCGAACGAAGTGTCGGTAACGTAACGAACGATTACTGTGCCCAACCTAGTTCAAAATAATACATTTTGGAAGGGAGTCCAATATGCTTTAAAAAAAAAAAAAGTAAGTTTCTAAAAAGATTAATAGCAGAAAGGTCGTCATTTTACTTACTTTTAGCGAGCATCCTCTTTATGCTCCTCAACTGGTCTGGCTCCCTCAGTTTGAGGTCTGACCACCTCTTTCTGAGCTGCTCATTTGAGCGTTTCACCCCGAACTTCGCCCTCAGACTCTTCACAACTTTAGTGAGGATTTTGGCCTTCCTTCTATTTGGTTTGCTATACGGCCCATGCTTGGCATCATAATCAGCCTTGACCAAGATGTCCACCATCTCCGCCAAAGACATATTCGATGCCTTGAATCTCCTCCTTGATCGTGACGTGTCCTCGGTCTCCGGGCTTGTCTCCTCGCTAGTTGCGGAATTATCAGACACCTGCTGTAACTCCGCCATATCTGTCTGCGCGCCGAAAGAGAAGGGGCGGGGAAAAGATGTTAGTTAGAACGTCATGGGCGGGCGACGTGTGCGGAGCGACGTGTTCCAATTTGGACGCATGCGTGGTGTGTATATAGCAAACACACATGTGACTATAGTACGTTCGGTGTGCGGAGAGAGGAGTTCAAGTGACGGACGTGCGAACGAAGGTATGTGATTTTGTGAGACTTGTTAAAATTGTTGGCCTATACTGTCTTGAGATTGTTGGAGGATATATATGGTGACTAGGATGTGAAGGAGGTTAGACTGTTTGCCTCACATTATTTAAATATAATTTATTTTACTTGCAGATACAATATGAATGTATTTATTAGCGACAAAGAGTTCCTGGCGGAATTTATTGACCGGGTAAGGGAGCTGCCGGCTCTGTGGGAGACCAAAAACCCCATCCATAAAAAAAAAAGGGGTGAGAAAAGCAGCGCTGGATAAGCTGCTCCCATTTGTGCATACCAAGGTGCCCACAGCCACAGCAAAACAAGTGGACACTAAAATTGGGAGCTTGAGAGGTACCTACAGGACTGAACGCTCTAAGGTGCTGGCTTCTCAGAGGTCAGGAGCAGCAGCAGATGATGTTTATGTCCCGATTTTGTGGTACTACAACAGGATGTCCTTCCTGGATGACCACATTGAGCCAAGGCCATCACTCTCCACTCTTCCCCCCAGACTTCCCTGCAGCCAACCTGAGCCTTCTCTGGAGCAAGAGGAGGCAGCCATCCTGGATGATCCTGATTTGGCCATCTGGAGCCAGGTATAGTATTAACTGAAAATGTAGTGGGATAAAATTAATGTTTCCCAAATATGTCAGGATGAGAAACATACATTATTTTGTATTCAACAAGTGAAATCATGATCTGTAGACATTATTCTGCACTTAATTGTGTGGTAAATAGTCAAGCTGATGTAGTGGTAAATTTAAAGCAAGGATTTATGCATTTACATTCTAATTGCTTCCATCAGGATTACAAAGTTTGATGCAAAGATTAAACCAACATATTAAACTATGTTTCTTTTTCATACACAGGATGAAATCAGCCAGGAGGAGGGTCTGAAAACTGTCGGGCAGGAGGAGGAAGGGCCCAGTGGCAGCCAGGAGGTGGCAGGGCCCAGTGGCAGCCAGGAGGTGGCAGGGCCCAGTGGCAGCCAGGAGGTGGCAGGGCCCAGTGGCAGCCAGGAGGTGGCAGGGCCCAGTGGCAGCCAGGAGGTGGCAGGGCCCAGTGGCAGACAGGAGGTGGCAGGGCCCAGTGGCAGACAGGAGGTGGCAGGGCAAAGGAGAAGCAACAGATCCCAGGTGCCTCCCATCAGGCTTCACAAAAGAGGCAGGAGGGACAGGACCACCAGTGAGGCAGCAATGGCCCTTATTAAAGAGGCCCATGCCACCCTCAAGGAGCCCACATCCCCTGAAGAGGCCATTGCCGGCCTAGTGGAGGCTAAGTTCAAGGTGATGAGCATGGAGCAACGCCTCCTATGCGAACCCCTGCTCATCACCTTGCTCAACAAGGGGGTGATGGAGCAAATTACCCCCAATACCGCCATATGTGAGGTGGCCCAACTGACCCAACCTCAACCTCCACCTCCACCTTCCTCTTCTGCCCCACCCCCTTCTGCTACCCCTCCACCTTCTACCCCACCCCCTTCTGCTACCCCTCCACCTTCTGCCCCACCCCCTTCTGCTACCCCTCCACCTTCTGCCCCACCCCCTTCTGCTACCCCTCCACCTTCTGCCCCACCCCCTTCTGCTACCCCTCCACCTTCTGCCCCACTCCCTTCTGCTACCCCTCCACCTTCTGCCCCACCCCCTTCTGCTACACCTCCACCTTCTGCCCCACCCCCTTCTGCTACACCTCCACCTTCTTCTTCTGCCCCACCCCCTTCTGCTACACCTCCACCTCCTCCTCCTGACAGGAGTACCCCACCAGTGGGCCAGCCTCCAGCTAAACGAAGAAGGAAGGCTTCAGTAAAGGCTGCAGGGAAGGTTGCCAGGAAGAAGAGGAAGTGATGGCCTTGCTTCATTGTGGTCGCACTGGTCGGACAGAAGGCAGCCTGTTGTAGTACCACACACTTGGGACATATATCTCACCTGCTGCTGTTCCTGACCTCTGGGAGGCCAGCATCAGATTGTGTTCTGAAATGTGGGCCTTCTCAAGCTCCCAATTTTAGTGTCCACACAGGGTTGCTGTGTGCTCTGGGGTCCCTGGGATGCACAAATGGCAGCAGCTTCTCCAGCGCTGCCTTCTCTTTATTTAATTTATAAACATGAATAAATGTGTTTTTTGTTTAAGTTCATACTTGACTATGTGTATTTTTAAATAAAAAAAAACAAGCTTTGGAGTAAGCAGATACATTTGACTGACAATAAAAGGCACAGATATCACCCCCCCAAAAGAATAACTAAATCTGATTAGCTCAAAAACATGGTGTGAAATTTTAAAAATATAGATTAGAAAATTAAATGTGAGATCGCTATCAAAACATTGAGAAATTATAATTAACATCATTTTGAAAAATCTAACCATTTAAATTATTCCTAAAAACTTGCACGATATAATACACATAAATCTTATAAAGAGCAGCATGAAAAAGGTTAAAAATAAGGCAGAACTCTGTGTGAATATCAGCAGCAAAAGAAGGTCTCTCGTTTTGATTAATGTAACATTCTAACGAAGATTTCAATGCAGAACATTTAAACGATGAAATATTTATGAGCGTGACGAATGTGCTATCTCCATTACGAAGGCTTGTTTTACCAGAAGATGCGCTCCCGTCTCATAGTTGCTTGTGAGCATGCGCGCTTTTGGAAGAGTCGTAAAAGCATACACACGAACCATTTTCTCGTCACAAAACAGGCCGACGAGAAACACGACGAGGAAATCTGGACTCCTGACGAGAAAATAGAGAGCAGGTTCTCTATTTTCTCGTCGAGATTCTCGTCAAGTTTCTCGTCGTAAAACCATACACACGAACGTTTTTCTAGACAAAAAAACTCTCGCGGCACTTTTCTTGACTGTTTACGACGAGAAAATCGGTCGTGTGTACGAGGCCTTAGACTTTCTAACCTCTTTAACAAGCAGTAAAAGAGCTTAAAATAAAGCCATTACTGACCTCTGTAGCTACTTGTACTTTGAAGTAACTCATACTTAAAGATCACAACCAAAACTCTGAAGTCAAGTTTCAGTCTTCACAGCTTACAATCACCTAGTGTTTCTTTGCATTAGAAGGCTGGCAAGTTTCTGCTGCCATTGAAAATAACGCGAAAATAACAGAGCCCCTGTTGTGAATTTTAAAGACAAATTACTCCACAGTGCCTGAAGCTACATATGTGATTGATGTCTTGTTTTAAAGTACTTTTACTATTGGTTACGAATATGTAAATGTTTTCTTCTACATATCCTGAGCACACATTCATTTTTTTTTTTTCATCACAGTTTACAACTGCTCAGATTTGTGACAGGTTTACTTTAGTAAGTTCTGAGTTTTCTGCTTTGTGTTAAGCCCTGGGCAATGGAGAAAAGGAGCTTCACTACTCACCCGAATACTACTCCTGTCTCCTTGCAAAAGAATTAGAATTATTTTGCCCATGAACATCAGTTTTCCAGTCAAGTTTAAATCGGAAGTCCATTTTTCTACTGTCCTGATATATCTGTCCTTTGCTCTCATGTGATCTAAATGTAAAAGCATTGTCCAGGTGCCCTCGTCAGTCATGGTGCCTGCTGACAGAGGGTGGTTTTCATCCGAAATGGAATCCCCAATTAGAGTGTTAAGATTCTGTTGCGTCCACAGGACCAAGTCATGTATCATCGGTTCTGAGAGATGCTGGCTGGCTTGGCCAAGTAATTTGTCTCTGAGCTCCTTACACTGCACCCTGGTAAGTTCTTCCGAGCTGACAGATACATTTGGTAGGGTGGATGGATATGTAACTGGCAGATCAAATATGAGTCGTAGACGAATTTCTGATTCTGTTAGCTGCTGCACGCTTGTCTGAATCATTACTGTTATTCCACTCTCTGCAAAACATGGAAACTCAATCAACCACAATGTGATATCCCGACAGCAATAAATCAGAGGCAAATTACATTTTCCAATAGCTCTTCAAGTCATTCGTCTTCTGCTAAGGACTTCAAGAATCAAATGTTAATGGACAGTTCAAAGTTACAGGAACTCTACCATCAAAATAGAAGAAAATGATTTTTATGTTCGGGCACAGTGGGGAAGTAGTGTCTTTTTATGTTACCAAAAGGATATAATACATAGCGTTGTGCTTTAACTCATTCTTTAAAATGTGTATGGTTTATAATAAAGACTGACAAATTATAGAAACCAGGTAGCCAATGATCCTCCGAAAAATGATAGTTGACACTTAATCCTAAGACCATTTTCTATTGTTGTCAGGACTTTTCCAGTCCTAGACCCTTACTGTATAACACTCGGCTTCATGCTATCAGACTCTGTGCTAATACGGAAGGGTTCAAGTGCTCCATAAAAGAGACATCTTCAGGGAAGCCTATCCTTTTTTAACTTAAAGCGGAGTTCCACCCAAAAGTGGAACCTCTGCTTAATTGACCCCCCCCCTCTGGTGCCACATTTGGCATCTTTCAGTGGCGAGGGGGGGAACAGGTACCTGTCCCCAATTCCAGGAGACGGCGCCTCGGCGCTGTCCCTCAGAATTTTCGACCCCCCCTTCTCCTTCCCCCGCTGCTGAGCCATTCAGAAAGCGCAGCACACTTCACGCATGTGCAGTAGGGAGCCCGCTGTGAAGCCGCAAGGCTTCATGGCCGGGTTCCCTTACTACGAATGGCGGCGGCAGCACCCGAGAGCCGATCTGAAGATCATCTGGGGTGCTGACATCGTGGAAACCCTGGACAGGTAAATGTCCTAATATTAAAATTCAACAGCTACGGTATTTGTAGCTGATGACTCTTCCTTTTTTTATGGGGGCTCGGAACTCCTCTTTAAAGTGGTTGTTAAGCCACTTTGTAAACTACACACAATCCCCTCTGTTATAAAGCGTCCTATGCTGCAGTGTGTGTTCTTTGTAAAAAAGATGCCCATTACTATCTTATTTCACAGCGCCGCTCACGTGACTCCTTGTTGCTCCCTTTCCCGATCTGACAGCTAGAGTGGGAGAGGCCAAGAATCCCCGGCTGATGTCAGTCGGGAGGAGAGGAGGAGAGAGCTGAGGCATCAGCCGGGGAGAAGGGGAGCAGCGAGGAGTCACGCGAGTGCCAAATGGCGCTCTGAAAGCAGGTAGTAATAGGCATAGTTTTTACAAATAGACACTGCAGCATAGGATCCTTTCTAACAGAGGGGATTGTGTGTATTTTCTAGTTATTTAAGCAGCAGGAGGAGGGGTGGGCACTGGTAAGGGCTAACAGGCAGGGATGGGGAGGGGGGAGAGAGGACAGAGCAGAGCTGCGGATAACAGAGGCACGTAAACTGACCACAGTGTTAGGGCTCAGCAGCCGTAATAAACCATGGTCAGTTTACAGGGGGTGGGCATAGCCAGGCAGGATCAGCCAGGTATTTCAGGCGATACAAGTGGCCAAATTACACAGCACAAACACTGTGCTGTATAAGATGCTTTAAAGGAACAGGATCAAATTTTTTTTTTTAGGGTTACAAAAACTTTAAGCTGCCCATAGACAGTTGAATCTCGTCTGGTTCAGCGGGGACCAAACAATGTGTTGGCAGGCCGATTGTACCCAAGTTGATTAATCGATCAACGTGGGTACAACTAGCCTGTCGTATTTTACATGAAAATATTGCTAGCAGCCATTATGGCCGCTAGCAGTATTTACTCTGTTCTTACCTAACTAAGTCCCTAACTCACATTCATACATACACATACTGGGACCAATTTAGACAGGAGCCAATTAACCTACCAATTAACCATACCCTTTGGAGTATGGAAGAAACTGGAATACCCGGAGGAAACCCATGCAGGCACAGGGAGAACATGCAAATTCCACACAGGTAGTGCCATAGTTGGAATCCGAACCGGTAGCAGTGTTTACTTCAGTTATTTCCAGCTTCCAGGGACATCATTCCCCCAATGCCTGCAATTATTATTTAAATGCTCCTTAAAGCGAAGCTCCACCCAAAAGGGGAAGCTCCGCTTGTTTGCTTCCTCCCTCCCTCCGCTGCCACATTTGAAATAGGTTTTTGACAGGTACCCGTCCCCACTTCCGGGAGACTTCACCGCGGCAAAGTTCTGCCCCCTCCTCCTTTCCCCCGCCGTTGGGCCAATCAAAGTGCGCTCTGCCCATGCGTAGTAGGGAGCCACTGTGAAGCCACAAGGCTTCACTGCCGGTTTCCCTTACAACGAATGGCGATGACAGCACCCAAGAGCTGATTGGAAAATTGACTGAGGTGCCGACATGGTGGGAGCCCTGGACAGGTAAGTGTCCGGACATTAAACATTAAAAGTCAGCAGCTACAGTATCATTTGTTTTAACAGTATTCAGCTCCTAAAGGGATAATGTACATCTCCCATCTCATCTTTGTCCCATCTCCCTAGGTGCCCTGTAAGGTTAGATACAATGTCGGACAGGGCGTGCACAACACATCGGACCTTGAAGCAGAAGGGCTACAGCAGTAGAACACCACACCGGGTGCCACTCCTATCAGCTAAGAACAGGAAACTGAGGCTACACTTCGCACAGGCTCGCCGAAATTGGACAAAAAGAAGTTTGGAAAAACGTTGCCTGGTTTAGGGAGTCTCGATTTCAGCTGCGACATTCAGATGGTAGGGTCAGAATTTGGCGTAAACAACATGAAAGCGCATGGATCCATACTGCCTTGTATCAACGGTTCAGGCTGGTGGTGTAATGGTGTGGGGAATATATTTTTGGCACACTTTGGGCCCCTTAGTACCAATTGGCCGTTGTTTAAACGCCACGGCCTACCTGAGTATTGTTGCTGACCATGTCCATCCCTTTAGGACTACAGTGTACCCATCTTCTGATGGCTACTTCCAGCAGGATAATGCACCATGTCACAAAGCTCAAATCATCTCACCACTGGTTTCTTGAACATGACAATGAGGTCACTGTAATCCAATGGCCTCCACAGTCACCAGATCTCAATCCAATAGAGGGCCCTTGGTGAAACGGGAGATTTGCATCATGGATGTGCAGCCGACAAATCTGCAGCAACTGCGTGATGCTATCATGTCAATATGGACCAAAATCTCTGAGGAATGTTTCCAACACCTTGTTGAATCTATGCCATGAAGAATTAACGCAGTTCTGAAGGCAAAAGGGGGTCCAACCCAGTACTAGCAAGGTGTACCTAATAAAGTGGCCAATGATTGTATATACAGTGCCTTGAAAAAGTATTCATACCCCTTGAAATTTTCCACATTTTGTCATGTTACAACCACAAACGTAAATGTATTCTATTTGGATTTGATGTGATAGACCAACACAAACTGGCACATAATTGTGAAGTGGAAGGAAAATGATAAATGGTTTTCTAAATTTTTTACAAGTAAATATCTGAAAAGTGTGGCGTGCATTTGTATGCAGCCCCCTTCACTCTGATATCCCTAACTAAAATCTAGTGGAACCAACTGCCTTCAAAAGTCACCCAATTAGTAAATAAAAGTCCACCTGTGTGTAATTTACTCTTAGTATAAATACAGCTGTTCTGTAAAGCCCTCAGAGGTTTGTTAGAGAACCTTAGTGAACAAACAGCATCATGAAGGCCAAGGAACACACCAGACAGGTCAGGGATGAAGTTGTGGAGAAGTTTAAAATAGGATTTTTATAACAGCTTACCTGTAAAATCCTTTTCTTGGAGTACACCACGGGACACAGAGCTAGTCATTACATAATGGGTTAAGGGTCACCAGCGGTGATTGGACACTGGCACAACCAATGGAAGACAGTTCCCCTCCATATAACCCCTCCCATCAGGGAAGTACCTCAGTTTTGTAGCAAAGCAGTAAGGTTCCCATAAGAAGGGTGGGACCTCTGTGTCCCGTGGTGTACTCCAAGAAAAGGATTTTACAGGTAAGCTGTTATAAAAATCCTATTTTCTTTATCGTACACCACGGGACACAGAGCTAGTCATTACATAATGGGACGTCCCAGAGCAATGCTCATATGAAGGGGGGGAGACACAGATCAAACCGACCGCTTGCGGACCAGAAGCCCTATACTGCTGCCTGCAGCACACTTCGCCCGAAGGCGGAATCCTCATGTCCTTTCACATCTATTTGATAGAATTTGGAAAATGTATGGACTGAGGACCAAGTTGCAGCCTTACAGATCTGAGCCATCGAAGCCTGGTGGTGCACTGCCCATGAAGCACTTATCGCCCTAGTAGAGTGCGCCTTAACAGGAAAAGGAGGAGTCCTGTTCTTTAAACCATAAGCTTGAACAATTACTTGTCTAATCCACCTGGAAATGGTGGATTTTGATACCGCTTGGCCCTTCTTGGGACCATCTGGTAAAATAAACAAAACATCTGTTTTACGTATCTGAGCGGTTGCTTGCAGATACACCCTTACCGCTCTCACTAGATCTAGAGAGTGTAATAATTTTTCCCCCGCCGTCCGCGGGTTTGGAAAAAAGGAAGGCAGAACAATGTCTTGATTCAAGTGAAAAGCCGACACCACCTTAGGTAGAAAAGCCGGATGGGGTCGTAGTACGATCTTGTCCTTGTGACAAATTAGATAAGGCTCTTTACAAGAAAGAGCTGCTAGCTCTGATACTCTCCTAGCAGAAGCTATAGCAATCAGAAAGGCCAATTTCCTACTTAATATAATTAAAGGAATATGGCGAATAGGTTCAAAAGGTTGCTTTTGCAACACTGACAATACCAAATTCAAATCCCATGGACACAAGGGAGACCTGACTGGAGGATTTATCCTCAGTACCCCCTGAATGAATGTCCGAACTAGGGAGTGAGATGCCAATGGTCTCTGAAAGAAGACTGATAGAGCCGATATTTGCCCTTTGATGGTGCTAAGGGCTAATTTCATATCCACTCCTAACTGGCAAAAAGCAAGAATCCTACTTATTTCATATTTCAGAGGATTCCAACTTCTGGATTCACACCAGGAAACGTATGCTTTCCAGACTCTATGATAGATGAGTCTGGAGGCTGGCTTTCTAGCATTAATGAGCGTAGAAAGAACCAGGCCAGAGACCCCTCTCTTTTTCAAAATGTGGGTCTCAGCAGCCAGGCCGTCAAATTTAGCCTTTGTAAGGAAGGGTGGAATACTGGACCCTGTGACAACAGGTCGTGTCGAAGTGGAAGCTTCCAGGGCCTTCCTATCGCCATTTTTACGATCTCGGCATACCAAGGCCTCCTGGGCCAGTTTGGGGCCACTAGGATTACTGGTATTCCCTCCTCCTTGATCCTGCGAAGCAGTCTTTGTAGAAGAGGGATCGGAGGGAATGCATAGATCAGTGAGAACTGATTCCATGGAGTTATTAGAGCGTCTGTCCCGTAGGCTAGAGGATCTCTCGTTCTGGACACAAAGTTGTCCAATTTCTTGTTGAACCTGGAAGCTAGCAGGTCTACATCTGGGTTTCCCCATCTCAGACATATGGCCTGAAAGATCTCTGGGTGAAGAGACCACTCTCCTGGTAGCAGCTGCTGACGACTCAGGTAGTCTGCTTGCCAGTTTTCTATCCCTGGAATGAAGATTGCAGAGATGCAAGGTACATGCTCTTCTGCCCATGCCAAGATCCGGTTCACCTCTCTTTGGGCTGCCCGACTGTGGGTGCCTCCATGGTGATTGATGTAAGCTACTGCCGTAGCATTGTCGGATTGAACCCGAACTGGGTAGCCCTGTAACCTGTATGTCCAGGTTTTGAGGGCTAGATATACCGCCCGGATCTCTAGCACATTGATGGGCAGGATCCCCTGAGTCTTGGCCCAGGTTCCCTGGGTAGAAGCCTCCTCGAATACTGCACCCCAGCCCGATAGGCTGGCATCCGTAGATACCACCTTCCAGGCCACTGGGAGGAAGGACTTTCCCTTCCGTAAATTCCTGGCTTCTAGCCACCAATTGAAGCTGTGGCGTACTTGTGAGGACAGGCGCATGGGTATATCCAGAGCTTGGCTCTTCCTGTTCCAGGAGGCTAAAATATTGCCTTGAAGTAGTCTCGAATGAAACTGGGCGTAAGGGACCGCCTCGAAGGAGGCTACCATCTTTCCCAATAGTCTCATGCAAAGGCGAATAGACGGCCTCTTGTTTGCTTTGACCTTGTGGATCAGGTCTTTCAGAGACTGTATCTTTGGCTCTGGCAGGTATACCCTGTTTTGGGCTGTATCTATGATCATGCCCAGGTACACTATCCTTCTTTGGGCCTGGAGAGAGGATTTTTGTAAGTTTATAATCCATCCTAAATGCTCCAGGTATCCTACTGTAGTGTCTACAGCGTGATCCAATCCCTCCTTTGACTGATCTATTAATAGTAGATCGTCTAGATAGGCTGTTACCGCAATGCCCCGTGTTCTTAGGTTTGCTAACAGAGGAGCTAGCACCTTTGTGAATACTCTGGGCGCGGTGGCTACACCAAATGGCAGGGCCACAAATTGAAAGTGGCGATCTTCTACCGCAAACCTTAGGAATCTTTGGTGAGCGGGGAGGATTGGTATGTGTAGATATGCGTCTTTGATATCTATGGACGCAATGAATTCTCCGCCTTTTAAAGTAGCGACCACGGATCGAATCGTTTCCATTCGAAAATGGCGAACGTTCAGAAACTGGTTTAGATTTTTTAGATCCAGGATGGGTCTGACTTCTCCGTTCGGTTTTGGAATCACAAAGAGGTTTGAGTAAAAACCTGAACCTTGCTCCTTTTGGGGTACCTCTGTAACCACACCTTGAGCTATTAAGTGATTCAAACCTTTGAAGAAGGATCCTCTTTTTTGTGGATCCTTGGAGAGTCTTGAACTTCGGAATTGAGAAGATGGGATCTCTCGAAATTCCAGTCTGTACCCTGAGGATATTGTGGATACCACCCATTTGTCCTGGGTTTCTGTCCGCCAAGTCGCTGAGAACTGACGAAGCCTTCCCCCCACTCGGCCGAGCGGGGGCGCCCCTTCAATGAGAGGTTTTGGGGGCTTGCTTATTAGCTCTTGAACCCCACGGCTTCTTGTTCTTCTGAGCCTGTTCTTTGGCTTTTTTGGGCGGCTGAAAAGGCCGTCGCCACTGGCTGGAGTCCGATTTCCCGGGAGCTGGGGAGAGAGTGTGTTTAAAACAAGGTCTCTTGTTTTTCTTTCTCTCAGGTAAAAGTGTCGTTTTACCACTTGATATCTTTTGGATATATCTTTCTAAATCTTCCCCAAAAAGGCGTTCGCCATGGAACGGGAAACTTGCCAACAACTTTTTGCATGGGGCTTCCGCTGACCAATGCTTAAGCCAAAGTACTCTGCGCATCTGTACCAGCTGGAGTGTAAGGCGTGATGCCTGTATGATAGAATCTCTCATGGCATCCACTGTGAAGCATAAGGCTTTAGGTAAATTCTCCCAATTTTTAGCCTGCTCTGAAGGCAGCTCCTTCAGCCCCTGCTTTACCTGTTGGCTGACGACCTGACACATACCGACTGCTGCTACTGCAGGTTGGATAATTGAGCCGGCCAAAAGGAAGGAGGATTTCAGTAAGGATTCCAACTTCTTCTCAGAAGGATCTTTAAACACTTGTACATTATCCACTGGACATGTCAGGTTTTTATTTACACAAGAAATAGCCGCATCTACCGTAGGCAGGCTCCATTTCTTTAAAAAATTTTCCTCCATAGGATAAAGAATGTTAAACTTTTTTGGAGGTAAAAAACGCTTATCTGGATGTTGCCAGTCTGCGTACATTAGATCCTCTAGTAACGGATGAACCGGGAAGGAGCATGCACCTTGCAGGGATCTTAATGATCCTAGGGAGGAGACAGGTGATTCTGTTACCTCCAAAGAGGGTAACCTAAATGCAGCTCGCACGGCTCCAGCATAGCATTGCACCTGTGACTTTAAAATCTGGGATACCGAAAAAGGCTCATCCGATATCCCTGATCCGTCTGACTCCTCATCCTCTGCTGATGTAGCCTCCTCCTCATCCTCCTCCTCCTCAGGTACTTCTGAAGGGAGGTCCAATACTGGAGGAGATCTGCTTCGCTTATTGTCCTTTTTAGAGGATTTAGCGATTAAAGTAGCAATTTTCTCCTCCAGATTATTTAGGGCAGCTGATAAAGTGTCCTCAGTGACATATGCAGGCCCAGGCTTCACTGGGGAAGCCGCCATACCTGACAGAGGTAATGGCTCATCCTGTACAGGTGCTTTTGGCAACACAGGAGAGGAAGGTACCGAGTCAGCACAGCTAGAGCCCCCTGTCTCAGGCGGCGGTGCTCTTTTATCTCTTTTTGTCCGCATTACTTCCCCTGGAAGACTTACTGTTTAGACAAAATACAAGGTACCTAAATGCATATACTACCGTGTTCAGTTTAGCAAATACATTAAGTATGCAACTTTTAACACATAACTATGCATAACATGGATGTCTTCTAGGAAGTACCCAATCCAACCACATGGAGTCTTACGTCCCTGTATAGCTGCTGTGTTTCTCTGCCAGGAACAAGAGAACTAACGAGCTTGCTTGCTGCTGCAGTGCTTTTTACACTGACAGTCTTTTAAATTTGGCGCCGTTTCTGTGCCTGCGCGCGCCACGTGCCCGCGCACGCCTCGGCCCCCCCCCCCCTCCGATAAAGCGCGCGCCCGCGCGGCCTTTAGCGCTATGGTGGTGGCCATAGTGAGAGAGGACTCTCATCAGCCCCTGTCCCCACTTACCTGCATCTGCAGGTGTCTGTATCGGCCACCGGAAGGAGGAGCGGGGTGCTCAAGCAAGCTCAGCAGCGGAGGTGACGAGCAGTGTACTTCGCCGAAGCCGACACTGAACAGAGTGAGGTGAGTATATTCAGCTCTTTACTCCCCCCAGTGGTGGAAAAAAAGAAGACATCCACTTTTTGAAAAAGGTCCCAACCTAGTTATGGACCTTCTAATCTCACCTTATCCACGCCGCAGGTTTTTCTGCTGAAAGTTTTCAGACAGATACCAAACTTCACCCTTCACGGTGGGCTATGTGTGCCAACCTTCAGGGATATGGGTTCCTATTTAAAGGATACCTCTCCCCTGGGCCTTGTACAAGACTCTTACCAGGACTTTATAGCGAAATAGCGAAAGTGCTGGATCTTAGAGCCCAGTCCTCCGAAGAGAGACATTACAGGCGACGCCTCATGGATGAGGCCCGGATCCCATCCAGATTCAGCTCATTTGTAGGCGTCTTGGATGGATCCGAAAGCATAGCTCTTTTACCCCCAGAGGGTCTCTTTGGTAGAGCTTTCCTTTAGCACCTCCTAACGCGTCCAACACCTTTCGACACTGGCGAAAAAAACTGAGGTACTTCCCTGATGGGAGGGGTTATATGGAGGGGAACTGTCTTCCATTGGTTGTGCCAGTGTCCAATCACCGCTGGTGACCCTTAACCCATTATGTAATGACTAGCTCTGTGTCCCGTGGTGTACGATAAAGAAAGCAGGGTTAGGTCATAAAAAAAATATCCCAAGCTTTGAACATCTCACGGAGCACTGTTCAATCCATGATACGAAAATGGAAAGAGTATGGCACAACTGCAAACCTACAAAGACAAGGGCATCCACCTAAACTGACAGGCCGGGCAAGGAGAGCATTAATCAGAGAAGCAGCCAAGAGGCCCATGGTAACTCTGTAGGAGTTGCAGAGACCCACAGCTCAGGTGGGAGAATCTGTTCACAGGACAACTATTAGTCGTGCGCTCCACAAATCTGGCCTTTATCCCATTCCCGCCGAGCGTACGCAGATATGCGGCCTCGGCTTTTGGTGGGTTATACAAGGATGATGCCTGCAGCTGCAGGCATCATCCCGCTAGAATTTTTTAGAGCCGGCAATTGGCTTTCCAGGGATAACAACCGATGCGGCTAAAAAGCCGCTCAGTTGTTATCCCGGAGGAGTGGGAGGGGACATCCCCCCCCTCCCACCGCTCTTATCGGCCTCCCGTCCCACCGGAAGACCTGTCACCACTTATTACTGTCACAAGGGATGTTAACATTCCTTGTGACAGCAATAAAAGTGATCAATTTTTATTTATTTTTTAAAACACAATTTTAGATTATAAAAATAAATAAAATAAATAAGAAAAAAAAAAATTTTTTTAAAAGCGCCCCTGTCCCCGCGAGCTTGCGCAGCAAAGAAAACGCATACGGAAGTCGCGCCCGCATATGTAAACGGTGTTCAAATCACACATGTGAGGTATTGCCGCGATCGTCAGAGCGAGAGCAATAATTCTAGCCATAGACCTCCTCTGTAACTCTAACCTGGTAACCGTAAAAAAAAAAAAAAAAATAATTAAAGCGTCGCCTATGGAGATTTTTTTGGTACCGTAGTTTGTCGCCATTCCACAACTGCGTGCAATTATAAAGCATGGCATGTTTGGTATCTATTTACTTGGCGTAACATCATCTTTAACATTATACAAAAAAATTGGGCTAATTTTACATTTCTATTTTTTTTAAATTCATGAAAGTAAATTTTTCCAAAAAAGTTGCATTTAAAACACTGCTGCACAAATACCGTTTGACATAAAATATTGCAACAATCGCCATTTTATTCTCTAGATTCTCTGCTAAAAATTTTTTATATATATATATATATATATATATATATATATAATGTTGAAGGGTTCTAAGTAATTTTCAAGCAAAAAATACGGATTTTAACTTGCCAACACCAAATGTCAGAAATAGGCTTAGTCATGAAGCCATGTGGGGGACACAGCAAACATGTGGAAGAAGGTGCTCTGGTCATATGAGACCAAAATTTTACTTTTTGGCCTAAAAGCAAAATGCTATGTGTGGCGGTAAACTAACACTGCACGTCATTCTGAACACACCATCCCCACCGTGAAACATGGTGGTGGCAGCATCATGTTGTGGGGATGATTTTCTTCAGCAGGAACAGAGTTGATGGGAAGATTGATAAAGCCAAATACAGGGCAAACTTGGTAGAGAACCTTAGAAGAAAACCAAGTCTGCAAAAGACTTGAGACTGGGGCGGAGGTTCACCTTCCAGCAGGACAACGACCCTAAACATACAGCCAGAGCTACAATGGAATGGTTTAGATCAAAGCATATTCATGTGTTAGAATGGCCCACTCATAGTCCAGACCCAAATCCAATTGAGAATCTGTGGCAAGACTTGAAAATTGCTGTTCACAGACACTCTCCATCCAATCTGACAAAGCTTAAGCTCATTTGCAAAGAAGAATGAGCAAAAATGTCCCTCTCTAGATGTGCAAAGCTGGTAGAGACATCCCCAAAAAGACTTGCAGCTGTAATTGCAGCGAAAGGTGGTTCTACAAAGTATTGACTCAGGGGGGCTGAATACAAATGCACACCACACTTTTATATATTTATTTGTAAAAAAAAATGGAAAACCATTTATAATTTTCCTTCCACATCACAATTATGTTCCACTTTTTGATGGTCTATCACATAAAATACATTTAAATTTTTGGTTATAACATGACAAAATGTGATAAATATTATGGGGTATGAATACTTTAAAGGCACTGTATCTGTATATACACTATATTACCAAAAGTATTGTGACACCTGCCTTTACACGCACATAAACTTTAATGGCATTCCAGTCTTAGTCCATAGGGTTCAATATTGAGTTGGCTCACTCTTTGCAGATATAACAGCTTCAACTCTTCTGGGAAGGCTGTCCACAAGGTTTAGGAGTGTGTCTATGGGAATGTTTGACCATTCTTCCAGAAGCGCATTTGTGAGGTCAGGCACTGATGTTGGACCAGAAGGCCTGGTTTGCAGCCTCCGCTCTATATATATATATATATATATATATATATATATATATATATATATATATATATATATATATATATATATAGGTGTGTGTGTATACAGATCTACATATATATATATGTGTGTGTGTGTTTATAGATATAGAGATAGAGATAGAGATATATATATATATATATCTATCTATCTAGGTGTCTGTATACAGATATATAGGTGTGTATGTACAAATATCTATATAGGTGTGTGTGTGTGTATACAGATATTTATAGATCTACATAGGTGTATGTATACAGATATTTTATATATATTATATATATATTATATAGGTGTGTTTACAGATATATATAGATCTATATGGGTGTGCGTGTATATACAGATCTACGTAGGTGTGTGTGTGGAAAGGCAGGCGTCCAAATACTTTCAGGTAATATAGTGCAGCTCTCAAAAATTCCACTCGCCTGCTCGGATTTTGCGAGTGGATTTTGAGGGCTAGCGAGCTATGGCTGCTTGGGAGCAGGGGGGCGAGCATCGCCGGCAGGCGGGTTGTATTGGTAGTCATTCTCCCAGCGATCGGAGGGGGAGAGAGGCGGGCCGACGCCCGGATGATCAGAGCACCGGGAACATAACAGCTTTCATTTCAATAGCTGTGTGTTCCCCGCCACGCGCCGTCACATACAGCCCCTCTTCTTTGTCCGGGCACGTTGATCACCCGCCCAATCCTGGGGACACAGGCTGCACTGGGGACACAGGCTGCATTGTTGGGCGCAGGCTGCAATGGCGGGTGCAGGCTGCATTGGCGGACACGGGCAGGCTGCATTGGCGGACACGGGCAGGCTGCATTGTTGGGCTCAGATAAAGTTGTTGTTAATATTTATTTTTATAACTTAATTCTGCATAAAACATTTAAGTGTCATTTCATAAGATAATTTATGAGGGCGGGTTTAGGGGTGGAATTAGGGGCGGAGTAGGGTGGGGCAACTGGTGCTGAGTAACCCTTGAGGCCTGGCTAGTAGCTCAGGACTTGAAGTTTTGAGCCCTGATATAGTGTATCTACAGTGGGGAAATGTATTATTTGATCCCCTGCAGATTTTGTACATTTTCCCACTTACAAAGAAATGAAGGGTCTATAATTTTTATCATTAGTAAATACCTTATAAAGCCCACTTCCTGTTTCTTGTCTGGTAAAAAGCCTAGGCGTATGACATCATGCACAGCTCTCTTACTCTCTCTCTCAGTCTCGTGAGAGTTTGCCAGGAAGGGAGGGGGGGTGAGTCATAAGAGGGGAGCCAATGAGAGCTGCAGAGCTGGAGGTGTGCCTCTGTGTGTCTGTGTAAATCCAGGAAGTGAACATGCAGCAGCTTCAGCTGCCCACAGGTAAAATGAATGCAGCCAGACTCAGTGGAGGGAGATTTCTGCAGCATATTTGGCAAGTACAGAATCACGGTATATATAAAATACTATGCAAAGTGGTTGGAGGGAAGCTTCAGAACGGTAAAGATGTTTTTATTACAAATTATGTGAGCAGACTGCAGTTCCTCTTTAAGGTTTTTTGGCTGTTGCTCTGCAACTCAAAATTTCAGCTTCCTCCATATATTTTCTATAGGATTAAAGGTCTGGAGTCTGGCTAGGCCACTCCATGAACTTAATGTGCTTCTTCTTGAGCCACTCCTTTGTTACCTTGGCGGTATGTTTTGGGTCATTGTCATGCTGAAAGACCCATTCACGACCCATATTCAATGTTCTGGCTGAGGGAAGAAGGTTCTCATCCAAGGTTCTACAATATATGGCCCCTCAATGCGGAAAATTCGGCCTTCTACCTTTAGCACAGAAACAGCCCCAAAGCATAATGTTTCCACCTCTGTGCTGTGACTGTAGGGATGGTGCTCTTTGGGGTCATAGTCAGCATTTTTCTTCCTCCAAACACGGCGAGTCGAGTTAATGCCAAAGAGCTCAATTCTGCTCTCATCTGACCACATCACTTTCTCCCAATCCTTCTCTGAATCATTTAGATGTTCATTGGCAAAATTCAGACGGCATGTACACGTGCCTTCTTGAGGAGGGGGGCCTTGCAGGCACTGCAGGATTTCACTCCATGGCGTGGTATTGTGCTACCAATCGTTTGTTTGGTGACTGCGTTCCCAACTACCTTGAGATCATTCACAAGCTTCTCCCGTATAGTTCTGGGCTGATCCCTCACTTCTCATATGATCATCCTCACCCCATGAGGCAAAGTCTTGCATGGAGCTCCAGACCGAGGGCGATTGATGCTTATTGTGTATTTCTTCCAGTTGTCTCCTTCTCACCAAGCTTCTTGTAACCCATTCCAGCCTTGTGCAGGTCTACAATCTTGTCCCTGACATCCTCTGACAGCTCTTTAGTCTTGCCCATGATAGTGAGGTTTGAGCCCTCGTTCACACCGAAGGCCAATTTGAAATCGTGTGAGTTCAGCTGATTTCAAACCCGCATTTCAGTGCAAGTTTTGGGGCGATTTGAAAGACATTTGTGTGGGTTCATGCACAGATGTCAATTAAATTTGCCCCCAGAGTCACCAAAAGTCGTACAAGAACTACTTTTGGAAATTGGTGCGATGCCGATTGGGACAGTGCTGTTGGCAGCTATAGGCTGCGATTCGACATGAACGGGGGCTGAACAGAAGAAAGATTCTGTGGACAGGTGTCTTTTATACACATAACGAGTTGTCGTTAGGAGCACCTTCTTAAATTGACAGGACTCATCTTTGTACCACATGAGCACCTACTGTAGCCAGTCTGTGGGAGCCAGAATTATTGTTGGTTGGTAGGGAATCCAAATACTTATTTTACTCCCTGAATTGCAATTCAATTTATAACATTTGTATCATGTGGGTTTTTTTCTGGATTTTTGGTTGATATTGTCTCTATCATTTTAATACACCTATGATAAAAATTATAGACCCTTCATTTCTTTGTAAGTGGGCAAACTTACAAAATCTGCAGGGGATCAAATTATTACTTTCCCCACTGTAAATCTGTATATACACACACACACCTATATAGATCTACATATATCTGTATACACACACACACCTAAATATATATATCTGTATACACACACACCTATATAGATCTACATATATCTGTATACACACACACACACCTATATAGATCTACATATATCTGTATACACACACACACCTAAATATATATATCTGTATACACACACGCCTATATAGATCTACATATATCTGTATACACACACACACCTAAATATATATATCTGTATACACACACACCTATATAGATCTACATATATCTGTATACACACACACCTATATAGATCTACATATATCTGTATACACACACACACCTAAATATATATATCTGTATACACACACACATACATACACACACCCCTACGTAGATCTGTATATACACACACACCTATATAGATCTACATATATCTGTAAACACACACACATATATATATACACATACACACACACATATATATATACACTATACACACACCTACGTAGATCTGTATATACACGCACACCCATATAGATCTATATATATATATATATATATATATATATATATTCTGTATACATACACCTATGTAGATCTATAAATATCTGTATACACACACACCTATATAGATATTTGTACATACATACCTGTATATACTGTATATAGACACCTAGATAGATAGATCTATCTATCTATAAACACACACACATATATATATATATATATATATATATATATATATATATATATATAGATAGATAGATCTGTATATACACACACCTACATAGATCTATACATATCTGTATACACACCTATATAGATATCTGTACATACACACCTATCTAGATCTATATAAACAGGTATACACACATATATCTGCATACACACATCTATGTACACCTATATATACATCTGTATATACACACCTATATAGATCTCTATATTTATATATCTGTATACACATTGGTCAGATTTAAAGTCCAGCCTGTCCAGCTCCTGTGATCCTGATTGTATTATCAGTGGAGGGATCTATGTATACTGCTTGTCTCCCTCTGTCAGCCCAGGTTAGGGATTATAGCGATCCATACATTAAATAATGAGAAATCAATGGCTTTATCTAGTCTGTGACAGATCAGAGCTGATACAATGTCCTTCACCTGAACGTGAGAGAACTTCACATTCCCCCGGCTCACAGTATATGGCTGAGAGCACGGAAATCTCCTCCAGCACCGCCTCTGACATGCACAGCCCGGAGCCCCCATCCATGTCACCGATCCGGGATCATCAGCACTTCCCTTTCCGCTGCTCTATGGAGCTTCCCCTGCATTGCGCTCGCTGTCCACTGGGTGGCAGAGCTTTCCTCCATAGACGTGCAGTTTCGCTAAAAACCACTAGGTGGCGTTGATGGCGTTTCCATAAGATAATTAATTTGGGTTTGTCTGAACTCCCTGTTCATCCCTCCGATTAATAATGGAAATAAAACAAATGACATATTAGATCAGCCTTTCTCAACCTTTTTACCTTGGAGGAACCCTTAGTAAAAAGTTGGGGTCTGAGGGAACCCTTGAAATAATTTTAAGGTGGCATTCATATCTGCTTATTCCGGGAACGCGCGTTGCTCTTGCAGTGCCATTAATTGTTAATGGCATCCCAAATATGTCCAGAAAATGTGCAACAGACACACAGGAATAATGCAAAGCTCAACACCCGATAAGGTGCAAGAGCTTCTTTGGCATGACAATGGGCTGCCCTGTGCATGTCTTGTAAAAACGCACAAAAAACGTGCGTTCTCGCAATACGCACAAGTGAATGGGGTCTAGAGCTGCAGCTCACAGAAGGTTAGTGTCATCCGTGAGCTGCTGTCTATATGGGATGCCGTGTATACACTTTATGTGTATACAGTATAAAGATTATATACATGACAGCCTTAAAAAGTATTCATACCCCTTGAAATGTTCAGCATCTTGTCATGTTACAACCAAAAACGTAAATGTATTTTATTGGGATTTTATGTGATAGACCATCACAAAGTGGCACATAATTGTGAAGTGGAAGAAAAATGATAAATGGTTTTCATTTTTTATTTTTTATAAATATGTGAAAAGTGTGGCGTGCATTTATATTCAGCCCCCTTTACTGTGATACTCCTAACTAAAATCTATTGAAACCAATTGCCTTCAGAGGCCACCTAATAAGTGAATAGAGTCCACCTGTGTAATTTAATCTTAGTATAAATACAGCTGTTCTGTGAAGCCCTCAGAGGTTTGTTAGAGAATCTTAGTGAGCAAATAGCATCATGAAGGCCAAGGAACACACCAGACAGGCCAGGGATAAAGTTGTGGAGAAGTTTAAAGCAGAGTTAGGTTATAAAAAAAATATCCCAAGCTTTGAACATCTCACGGAGCACTGCTCAATCTATCATCAGAAAATGGAAAGAGTATGGCACAACTGGAAACCTACAGAGACATGGCCGTCCACCTAAACTAACAGGCCGGGCAAGGAGAGCATTAATCAGAGAAGCAGTGGGGAGTAATGGGGAGATTCCTCCTGGTTTCCTATCTATTTGATGAGTGTCATGGCAGGAAGAGAGGGGGGATTATTCTGCTGGGGCCACAGCATGTCCCCCTCAGATCTACACTTTCAAGTGCACTTGTAGTGCAAAGTGGATTTGCCTTTTTCGTAAATAACCCCCATTGGCATTAAAAGAGCTGCGTTTAGATCTATTAAAAAATGGTGTACATATCTGAAAGTGGTGTTTTTACATCTATGTGCATGAGCCTTAAGCCCCGTACACACGGTCGGACTTTTTGCCAGCAAACTTCATTTTGAGCAAGTTTGCCAAAAAATCCGACCGTGTGTACGCTCCATCGGACAAACTTTTTTGGTTTTCATCGGCCAAAAGTTCGGTCTGCAAACGGACAAACTTTTGGCCAACAAAAGTCCGATGGAGCAAAGTCCGACCATGTGTACAGAAAACCATCGGACTTTTGTCCGATGGACAAAACAAATAATGTTAAAATCAACCAACAATAGCAGAAGTTGACCAAAGGGTGGCGGTAAAGAGCAGAAAAACCACGTGATGTTGGAAAAAGTTTTGGGAAAGTTTGCAGAAAAGTCCTGTGGTGTGTATGCTATGGGTGTTCCCGACCAACTCCGTTCGGACAAAAATCCACAGAAAAGTCAGATGGAAGTCCGACCGTGTGTACGAGGCTTTAGATGATCCGAGTGGAAGTTACTCCCCTGCCGCGTTCTGGGACACGTAACAGATCCTAGGAGGACCAAAGGGCGCAGCGCAGCTCGTGCACGCACAGTGGGAAGTCTGCTGTCACAGCCAGCCTCAACATTCTAGCGTGGGGGGGGGGGGGGAAATACTGGCAAAGAACTGGTCCAGGTGAGGACGGCGCTGGATCCTTGGACAGGTGAGTGTCTGTTAAAAGTCAGCTGATGACTTTCATTTTTGGAAACCTGGCTGAAGAAGCTCTTTAACCTGTCATTGATGTTAATGTTACAGCTGATCAGTGTATTTTTCAAATTAATTGTTACTAGTTGTTAGCAACTATCTTACATTAAAGTGTTACTAAACCCACAACAGTAAACTCAGTCTGTATATGCAGTAAAGCATGCTTGTTATACTCACTGTGGAACCTAAGGGGTTAATCCTGTGCATGGTGTAAAGATGCTGTTTGATCCTGTCTTCTCTGATTCTCCCCTTCTTCCAATGTTCCCAAACCATCTCCTGATTGAACAGAGCCTTGGGGACACTTTGCACATCCTCAGTTTGATGTGTATTACAGTACTAGGGAGGTTTTTTTTTTTTTGGAGAATGCATGTAATTGGCACAGGGCCAATCAGCACTGTCCAAACAGAGGGTCAGGCGTCCTGCAGCCTTATAGGACAATCGGAGGACAATGAAAGCTCCTCCTACGAACTTTAACCAGTGCTCGGCTGGGCACTGTTAGAAGTCACAAGACGACTATATACTGCTGACGAGAAAAGGTATTTAGCAGTTTATATTTACTAAAATAATTGCATTCCATGTTATGGGTACTGTGGGAGACCAGATATAGTGACTACAGGGTCCTGTGTTTAGTATCACTTTAGGTTCAATAGGTTTTATTGTCTTATCAACACAAAAGAAACAAAAATATGACCAGGTGCGAGTCAGTGGGCACACTGGTGTAACAAGCTCGGATTGTACAGTCATCAACAATGTATTCTAAATATTATACATGAGTACTAGGAGAAATTCAATGCCATGTGGTTCAGTATATGGTTATTATAACGTGGCATGCGTGGTTCCAGTCGGCCCAGACACCCCATTGGGAGCATACTGTGTCACGTGGGCCGGTGGAACCTACTCAAGCACTGTTTACGTTAACATACGTTTCGTCTTCAGTACATTTAAAGGGAAGCATGTGGAAACTAGTATCCGACGTTTCCAGGAAAACGATGTTGAAGTATATTTATAACAGTTAGGATAGCATTGAGTATCATCTGCGTTCACAGGTAAAGAACTAGAACTAGACATTTGCGGCGTCAATAAATTTGCTTCGTTTCGTTCCTTTCCGTTTCGTATTAGACGAAAATTCGTATTTCGGAATTAGTTTCCTGAAATTCAATTTGGATTAGTTTCGTACGAAATACGAATTTTCGTTAGATTTGTTAACTTTTCGTAACAATTACGAACATTCGTTATGATGAATTTAAAAAGCAAAAAAATACCTTTCTCAATATGGCATTCATCGACTATTTATGCTCATTATGAGGGGCTCCCACCATCCCTGTGCTGTGCTGACTTCCTCCTGGGGCTGTACCCCTGCTGTGCTCATTATGAGGGGCTCCCACTATCCCTGTGCTGTGCTGACTTCCTCCTGGGGCTGTACCCCTGCTGTGCTCATTATGAGGGGCTCCCACCATCCCTGTGCTGTGCTCATTATGAGGGGCTCCCACCATCCCTGTGCTGTGCTGACTTCCTCCTGGGGCTGTACCCCTGCTGTGCTCATTATGAGGGGCTCCCACCATCCCTGTGCTGTGCTCATTATGAGGGGCTCCCACCATCCCTGTGCTGTGCTGACTTCCTCCTGGGGCTGTACCCCTGCTGTGCTCATTATGAGGGGCTCCCACCATCCCTGTGCTGTGCTCATTATGAGGGGCTCCCACCATCCCTGTGCTGTGCTGACTTCCTCCTGGGGCTGTACCCCTGCTGTGCTCATTATGAGGGACTCCCACCATCCCTGTTCTGTGTTGACTTCCTCCTGGGGCTGTACCCCTGCTGTGCTCATTATGAGGGGCTCCCACCATCCCTGTGCTGTGCTCATTATGAGGGGCTCCCACCATCCCTGTGCTGTGCTGACTTCCTCCTGGGGCTGTACCCCTGCTGTGCTCATTATGAGGGGCTCCCACCATCCCTGTGCTGTGCTCATTATGAGGGGCTCCCACCATCCCTGTGCTGTGCTGACTTCCTCCTGGGGCTGTACCCCTGCTGTGCTCATTATGAGGGGCTCCCACCATCCCTGTGCTGTGCTCAATATGAGGGGCTCCCACCATCCCTGTGCTGTGCTGACTTCCTGGGTTTTTAACTTCATCATAAGGAATAATCGTAATTATTATGACAATAATAAAACGATATTAACGAACATTCTTATTTTGTCCAATTCTGAATCTCCCATCGCCTACCAGTACCAGTCTGAGCAGTCTCCCACTCCCGAAACGAAATTCGTCAACGAAATTTCTTATTTCGTATAAAATTAGTAAGAATAGAAATTCGTTTTTCGGATGCTTCCGAATTTACGGAAATTCGTACGAATTTTCGATTCGTACGAAACGAATCGCACATGTCTAACTAGACTATTGGTTATGCAAGAATAAAGTTGCATACAACCAAGGCGAAAGTGTAGATAAGCAAGGAGAAGATATTTATTGAGAGAGAGAAGAAAGAGGAAGACTCAAGAAGAGAGAAAAGAGTATTTAGATAAGGGAGAGGGGGGTGTAGAGACAGCAGGTTCCGATCCAGGGGGGTTGCAAATCGGGGGAGCTTGAGCAGGGTTACTAAGTGTTAGGCTCTCGGGGGGTTCTATCGACAGAATTCTATGCTTTAATTTCATAGATATGGAGTAATGCCTCCAGATGGTGGAGAATTTAGCACATTTATCCAAGGTTTTGGCATGCATCTCCTCCATAAGCATGATATCGTTGATTTCACTTACCCATTCCAAGAGGGATGGAGGAGAGGTGATCTTCCAGTGTCTAGGGATAAGTTGCCTACCAGCACTGAGGAAAAATGTCAAGAGACTGGACTTCTGGGATTTTATTAAGCGGGGGAGTAGAGATAAAAGGGCGATGGAGGGGGAAGGCGTTAATGGTTTATCATATATTTCGGTGTAAATATAAAAGATCTGTGCCCAAAATGGGCGGATCTCAGCGCATTCCCACCAAACGTGAAGGTAGGTGCCTTTCTCTGAGTGACATCTCCAGCACACGTCGGTAACGGAGGGAAACATGACCTTAATTGTAGTTGGGACTCGATACCACCTGGACACCAACTTATAGTTTAGTATCACTTTAAGTAATTGTTATAGGTGGAGAAAATATTGGGAATTTGTATGAGGGCTGCTAAGGTAGTGTTTTGTTTGTTTTTTATAGACAATGTATGGTTAAGTTAGGTTTCATATAGACCAGGTACTGTATATGCATGAGGGATATTCTATTTCTGTAGATCGGTGTGGAGTAACTTCACTGTACAGCAGAAAGCAGATAATGTTATTCACTCTCTGCTAGAAATACCCATCTTTGAGTCACTGTGCTGGAGCATGTATATAGTACTACCCCGGTAGGAGCCGCTGTAAAAGATGGGTCCTCTTGTTCTTTGTCTTGACCTTTCGGAGGAGCTGATCCTCTCTGATTCACCTGGGGAACATACTCCTATATAGATATACATACATATAGTACCATAAGACCGCTGAAATCGTGCCCGACGCCCAGCAATAATATTTTCTCAGGGAAACAAACTCCAAGTCAGACAATAAAAAGGGTAACTCAATATAATGTAAGTTAGGTCAATTAGTAGCCAGGTAAACATATGTAGCGGGTATGTACTTTCCCGGGTGTAAATTTGAACTTGACAGAGACATTGGTGATGTGTAATTCCCTGCAGCCCAGCAGGTGGTGCTGTCGCCCTGGGCTGGGGTTGAATCATTGCTGTGTGTCGTGCCTCCTTTTTGTCCTCCCTCGGCAGCAGTATGGTGGGGCGGGGAACCCGCCGTGCTTGTTGGGAGAGGGTATAAAGGGGGCCGGCCATCTTTGTCAAGGGGGAGTCCAGGGCACCTTCAGCCTGTGGACGGTGGTTCGTGTCGGTTCTCTAGGCGGGCTTAGGCCTAGAGGACAGTCTGAGGTCGTGTTCCATCCCAGGCACCTTTAGCCTGGGGTGAGGTACTCGGATGGAGGTCTGGAGCTCAGTGCCCAACACTGAGTTCTGCGAGGGAAGGAGATCCTAGGGAACCCCGGGAGTGGGTACCTGAATCCGGAAGGCGTAATGGACCGGGGGGAGCTCCTCACTCGAAGACCTGGTGCAGCAGATTGCCAGTGACGGGTGAGCCTCTCATCGGAGACCGCTTGGAAGGAAATTCCCCCTCGCTCGGAGACCGCAACCCACTTTCAGGAAGGAAAGTGGAGAATACATTGTGTCTGGGCCTACTCGCATCCACACCTCCTTTTCTGTTCTGTTTCTACCAAGGGAGTTCAACTGATTGTGTTCATTCAAGAAGAATAAAGGAGTGTTGAACTTTAACGGTGTGGGGCTCATTTCCTGACAGACATTGTTCAAGGTGACTCTTGGTGGAGGCTCCAGGTGCACAGCACTGACCCGAAGGTAAAAGAACTTTGCTTGTATCACACTGACACCTGTGGTGAAGGCCAGGCGTGGTGTCCCCGCTCCCTTCCCCTCTAAAAGATACCCCTAGACAAGAGAGAGACGAGCTGAAGAAAGAGAGGGGAGTGAGGAGGGCGCTACACATAAATTGAATTGAACACAGTATAATAGTAACTGACATAAAGGTAAATAACTGACAGAATGTGATGTACTGTTTGAATTTAGTCTCCAAACCAGTATAAACAGGAACAATGCTACCAGTAGTGCCTTGTGAGCATTGAAGGATTTTAAACTACAAACGGATAAGGATGTATTGCTTACGTGTGCTGACGGCAGCAATGCTAGGCCTAAACTGATTGGAGAGATGCGCTAAAGGGAGATTTCCTTGATCTCCTGCTGTCCACGCCTGTCCGGCCGGATGGGCATGGCCACCAACGCATCGGCGCCATGTCCATCACACCCACCCACTGACGCCTTCGGACGTCAGTTGTGTGCAGGGTTGTGAGGGACATCTTGGATGGATGGGCGGCTCTTGTGCTGCGCACACTCCTCCCGACATGGCGATGGGGGCGGAGCTTTCGGGTCCCCGCGGGTATATATTCGGATGTCCGGCATAGCTGGATTTGTCTTTGCGGTCCGATGGTCTGGGGTGAGGTCCACAGGCAAGCGAAGGCAGCAACCATGATTGGAAGTTCATGCATCTCCTCAAGGTAAACTTTCCCAATCCAGCAATTAGAATGCTAGTATGCAATACTCACCAATACACACCTGAGTTGAGATACCTGCAGATCACATACCTGTAGTCCTACTTTGGTTAATGTTATATCACTCCTGCTGCCTCCTAGGTAAATCCGCCCCTCCCCCATTTTAGGGCCCACTTTTGATATATGTTTACATCTAGTTACACCATACCCCCAGCAATATTGTAGCATGCTCATATATGCATACAATATAGCAAGGTCAGCTTATTGTATGCTTTGATATACTTTATATCCAGCTATACCATACTATCATTAATATTACAGCACACCCACATAGGCATACAATATAGCAAGTCCAGCTTATTCTATGCCACTTGCATTTTTCATGCTTTTGCATGCATGCATTTGATTTTGTCACATGCAGTTTTTTGTTTTTTCTTGGGGGCGGAGCTTTCGGGTCCCCGTGGGTATATATTTGGATGTCCGGCCTAGCTGGATTTGTCATTGTGGTCCGGTGGTCTGGGGTGAGGTTCACAGTGAAGTGAAGGCAGCAACCATGATTGGAAGTCCATGTATCTCCTCAAGGTAAACTCTTTCAATCCAGCAATTAGAATGCTAGTATGCAATACTCACCAATACACACCTGAGTTGAGATACCTGTAGATCACATACTTTGTTTAATGCTATATCACTTTTGCTGCCTTTCAGGTAAATCCGCCCCTCCCCCACTTTGAGGCCCACTTTTGATATATGTTTATATCTAGCTATACCATACCACCATCAATATTTGTAGCATGTTCATATATGCATACCATACAGCAAGTCTGGCTTATCACATGCCTTGATGTATGTCATATTCAGTTATATTATACTACCATTAATATTATAGCATACTCATATATGCATACAATACAACAAATCCAGCTTATTGTATGCTTTGATATACTTTATATCCAGCTACACCACACTACTATTAAGGTTATAGCCTACCCACATAGGCATACAACATAGCAAGTCCAGCAAATTCTATGCCACTTGCATTTTTCATGCGTTTGTATGCATGCATTTGATTTTGTCACATGCAGTTTGTCAATCAATTGACATATGTGCATTGTCACAGTTTTTCCAGACTTTTCCAAGGTGGGCTTTCTGTGACCACTGGTCAGACACCTCCGCGTAGACTATGCTATTCATCCGAATCCTCCCCGTGCATGGTACCCCATTGTTTCGTCCCCTCAGCTCCCGAGCTGGATATATCATATGCCTCCATCTCGGCAGCCAGCGATCGGCAAGTCAACCCAAGGCATTGGTAAGTATGGGGTCTTTTATCCCTTTCTGACCCTCTCTACTCACCATTTCCCATTGACCCCAACTATTACCAACATATTTTTGCTGTCTTTATTTCCACAACAGATACAACTACCATGCATCAGCCCCTGAGGAAGCAAGTGGAATCTTGTGAAACGCGTAGGGCATTATGATGCGTTTTTGTATATCTGCATGCGTTGAGGACCTTACTCTCCCCAACAAGCTCTTATAATAATTTTTATACAACAATATTTGTTCAAGTAACCCTGTCTATGTGCATGTATTCACTGGCTCAGCTATCATTTGTCATCATATTGTTCAAGGATGTATTATATTTGCTATGTATTCATAATTATCTGTACTTATGTTGTTTTTACATTGGCTACCATGCCGGGTGACGCACAATCACTGTTGTCTCCATTTTGTTTCTACAGCATCTGTTGCATAATAAAAACTATTTATTAGTATCTGTGTGAGCATGTGCCTAACTCTCTCACCTCACTCAAAGTCCCAGGGCGACATGATTTTTTTGCTCTTCTGTAAACTGATTGGAGAGGCACCAACCACAACGTGATAACAGATTAAACTAAAAAGACTAATGGGGGGGTATATAAATGGGAGGGGCAGTCTTTAATAGGATCTCTCTGCCGTCCACCAATGGGGCTCCCAAAGAACATTGGTGCACTTGATGAAAGTCCCCTTGAGCACCTGCATGTAGTGAATAAGCAGTGGGGGCTGGCCTATCTTGGTAGAATACTTGGCATCTGCTGTAAGATGTGGTTGCTATTAAAGTTGAAGTTCAGTCAAAAGCTAACTAAGGCTAAACCTACTCCCACCCCTATTCTAAACCTATTCTATTTAACCCTGTAACCTTTTTGTGCACTGGTCCAAATCATTTGGTGGAGGGAGGATTATGGTGTGGGCTTGTTTTTCAGGGGTTGGCCTTGGCCCCTTAGTTCTATTGAAGGGAACTCTTAAGAGGTCAGCATACCAATACATTTTGGGCAATTTTGTGGTAAAACTTTGTGGGAACAGTTTGGGCATGGCCATTTCATGTTCCAACATAACTGCGCACCAGTGCACAAGCAAGGTCTATAAATACATGGATGAGCGAGTTTGGGGTGGAGGAACTTGACTGGCCTTCACAGGATTCCTGACCTCAACCCGATAGAACACCTTTGGGATGAATTAGAGCGGAGACTGCAAGCCAGGCCTTCTCATCCATCATCAGTGCCTGACCTCACAAATGCACTTCTGGAAGAATAGTCAAACATTTCCATAGACACACTCCTAAACCTTGTGGACAGCCTTCCCAGAAGAGTTGAAGCTGTTATAGCTGCAAAGGGTGGGCCAACTCTAATTTTAACCCTACGGACGAAGACAGGGATGCCGTTAAAGTTCATGTGCATGTAAAGGCTGGTGTCCCAATACTTTTGGTAATATAGTGTATTTCTCATAGGAAAGGTTTAGTTTAACAACTTCTAGGTTTTGCTTTAAACTTGTTAAATTTGTGCGAGATTCAAGGCTCTGCAGATTAACACTGAGATTTAATACTGCTCACACATTATGTGGCCTTAGGAATCATTTTGCTAGCTCCTGACAGGTGATGAAAAATGCAGTTATACCTTATAATGGATAAAGAGAACACAACTGTAAGCTTCACTGCAACTTGGGTCCTGTTATCAGTCAACATGTTCTAATTTGTCTGTAAAGCTTACAACGGTAATCTGTTCAGTTAGTTGTCACAAGTATTACTGTAACCCTACTTCAGGGTCAATTCACTTAGCCAAGTTATTTTCAAAGAAAAGTAGAATCAAACTGCTGGACGATGATCCTTTAGCAATAAGAAACACATTTTGGTTGAGCCAAGTCTTGGGTTCAACAGCTCTTCACAAAACAGTGCTCCCCAAAAGATAAGGGCCCATCAAATTTGAGAAATCCACTTGCAGTAAAACCAGAAAAAGTGTCAAATAATCTTGAGTGTCCAAAAGAATGTATAAAGAGATAGCCAACTAATTTCAGGGGCCAGAGAATCTCCCTTCATTGGGTCTTTAAAAGTGTGTAAAAACCAGTGGCGGCCCATCCATACGGGGTGCAGAGGCACCGCCCCCCCTATTCATGCAGGGCGTCAGATGCATGGATTCCAATGGGGGCTTTTTTTAAAGTATGTGATTAGAGCCAGAGGCTCCAATATGCTTTTAAAAATGGTGGGCGCAGAGCCATTTGCTATTGTCACACTGATTCTCCTCCCGGCCAATCAGGAAGCGGGTTGTGAGACCCATCACCCGATTGACCGACAGGAGAGGCAACCCCCGATTGGCCGCTTAGGAGGAGGGAGGAGATGCATTGCATGATACAGGGGAGGAGGAGATGCAGATGAAGCCATCGCAAACTAGCTAGATGGGGGTAAGTGCAGGGCCAGTGACCCGACTGGGGGGGACTTGGGGTGGCTGTGGGTGCATTGTTGCTGAAATGAGTCCCTTGTAGCCATGTCTGGTGATTGGGCAATATGAACTGGGGTCAGTTTCCAAAAACTGGAGAGAAAAAAACAAAAAAACGTTAATTACAAAAATCAACATGCCCCTGGTGACCAATTATGTCTTGACTGTTATCCTCTGTAGTCCGTGTTTGGTGGATATCTTTTTATTTTATTTTTTAACAAAGTTTTTGTGATGTTTGTGCTGGAACACTGTGACCCTTCACCCTTTCTCCTTATGCATGCTGGGGGAGGGGCTGTACCAGGAAGTAGAGAGGGTGTGTGTGTGTGAGACTGGAAGCAGCAGCAGCAGCAGCATGGATGCATAGATCTGGTAATAACAGAAGCCTGTTGTATTAAGACTCCTCCATGTAACAAGTCATCATGTTGCTGAGTAAGTAATAAACCCTCTCCATGGTTAAGAAGTTCATCTAGCCTGTGTGTGTAACTTGCTGAGCAGATACTGGCAGCATTGCTAGCACCCCGTGTCTACGGGACATAACAGTGGCGACGAGGATTGTGGATTTTAGCACACATAGGGGTTATTCAACCATTTGATCCTGCTGCTGAATCATGGAGCTCCTGGGTGGAGAGGCTGGAGCAGTATATGGAAGCAAATAGTGTGGCTGCAGAAAAGAAAGTTACAGTTTTCCTCACAACATTGGGTCAAGCTGCATATGGCACTTTCAGAGACCTAATTTCTCCAGACAAGCCGGCCTCTAAGCCCCTGCCTGAGTTAATTCAGAAGCTACATGAGCACTACAACCCAAAGCCATTAGAGATTGCAGAGTGGTTTAAATTCTACAGTAGAAGGCAGCATGCTGGGGAGGACATAAAGACTTATATCATTGCTTTACGTAAACTAGCTGCCACTTGTCAGTTTGGAGACTACCTGCAGACGACTCTCCGTGACATGTTTGTTATGGGACTCTGCGACCCAGCCATACAGAAACGCTTACTCACAGAACCTGACTTGACTCTGACGAAAGCCACTGACCTTGCTACGGTCATGGAGTTGGCTACACCGGACGCCACCCTACTGAAGGCACTACCTGAAACTCCTGCAAGCCAGGGAGAGGAAATATTCCACTCTGCTATCAACCGACACCCAAGACAGCCATCTCCAAATCAGCCTAAACCTCGCCACCCTAATTTTTCTGTCTCTAGGACACCAACTTGCTACCGCTGTGGTAACCCTACTCACAGTGCACCTGCTTGCAAGTTCAAGGATGTCATTTGTTTTCTTTGTGGAAAGACTGGCCATATTGGGCGTGTTTGCCGCAGCTCACGCTCCCCGAACACTACCACAAAAGTTAAACGTAAACAGACATTTCATATGGATACTGACAATAACGGCTCCAGCTCTGATGAGGAAACCTGTGTCCAGCATGTTGGACTGTTTCGGGTAGCTGGGAGTACTCCTGCGATAAAAGTGGATGTCACACTCAATGGCTGTCCTGTCTCCATGGATGTTGATACAGGGGTGGCTGTCATTTCATGGACTGATTTAAAGGCATCGGGTCTGTCCCTACCGCTCCGACCTACAAATCTCACACTACAAACCTACAGCAAGGAACTACTACAGCCCTTGGGTTATGTGAAACCCCTTGTTACATTAGGCAACCGCAGTCAAGCTCTATGCCTTTAGGTTGTCAATAAAGGAGGTCCTCCGCTGTACGGTAGGGACTGGATCAAAGCCCTGGGCATGCCTCCTCTTGCCATTGCCCAATGTACATTGCTTTCTGAGGTAGAACATTGGGTGGAATCCCTGAAGTCATGCTTTAAGGGGGTTTTTGAGGACTCTTTGGGCACAGTAAAAGGAAAAATGGCCCACTTCCTCTTGAAGCATGGTGCTACACCTCGTTTTTGTAAGGCAAGATCAGTACCTTTTGCCTTGAGAAAGAAAGTGGAAGCAGAGCTGGACCACCTATTGGCTGAAAAGATCATAACTAAAGTTGATAGAAGTGAATGGGCATTGCCAATTGTGCCTGTCAAGAAAAAGAATGGAGACATTCGAATTTGTGGAGATTTCAGGGTTGCTCTGAACAACCAACTTCTTGTGGATCAATACCCATTGCCTCGACTTGAAGATCTATTTAGCTCATTGGCTGGGGGGCAAAAGTTTACGAAAATAGACTTAAAGCAAGCTTACCTGCAACTGCAAGTACACCCAGATTCACGCCATCTGTTGACCATTAACACCCATAAAGGATTATTCCAATATAACCACATGGTTTTTGGCATAGCCCCAGCTCCAGCCATCTGGCAGCGAATCATGGATGAGGTCCTGGCAGGCATACCTTTCACTCAATGTCTACTAGATGACATGATCATCACTGGTCCCACTGATGAAGAACACAGAAAGAATGTTGAAACTGTACTAGAGAGACTCCAAAAGGTATGGTTTACGTGTCAATCTTTCAAAATGCAAATTTCTAAAGTCTCGACTGGAATTTTGTGCCCACACTGTGGACCAACATGGGTTACACACTACTGAAGAAAAGGTTAAAGCCCTTACCCATGCCCCTACTCCCCAGAATGTCACACAGCTCAGGTCCTACCTTGGCCTCCTAAATTACTACCACCGTTTCTTGCCGAACCTAGCACACCAGCTTTACCCATTACATCGCTTACTGGATGCAAGAGCTAAATGGATATGGACAGCCAAATGTGAAGAAGCTTTTCGGCTTTCTAAAGAAGTCATTCTGTCTTCTCGAGTTCTGGTCCACTATGATTTAAAGAAACGTGTCACCTTGGCTTATGACGCCTCGCCTTATGGACTGGGTGCTGTGCTTTCCCATGTCATGTCAGATGGCACAGAGCGCCCCATTTCTTTTGCCTCCAGGTCTTTAACCTCAGCAGAGCAAAACTACTCCCAGATAGACAAGGAAGCTTTGGCCATTGTGTGGGCCACAAAAAAAATTCATACGTATATCTATGGTCGGGAGTTCACACTTATCACGGACCACAAACCTCTGTTGTCAATACTGAACCCTCAGAAAGGAATTTCTACAACAACCGCATCTCGCTTACAAAAGGTACGCTTTATTCTTGGGAGCTTATACTTATTCTATCAGATACCGCTCCCATGATGCCCATGGCAATGCAGATGCATTTTCCAGATTGCCAATTGGAGACCACTCACCAAGAGACGTACGCATAGTGGAAATACACAGGCCGAAATCCTGCATGTCCACCTCCTTAATTGCCAGACATACAGTCACAGATCCCGTCCTGTCTCAGATATTCTCATATGTTCAGGCTGGATGGCCAGAGAAAGTCCCAGGTGAATTTCCGTACTTTGCCAGAAAATGTGAGCTTGTGACTAATGCTGGTTGCCTACATGGGGCAACAGAGTGATTATACCTCAGTATTTGCAACCAACCATGCTAAGGATACTGCATGAGGGCCATCCTGGCATAGTGCGCATGAAGCAGCGAGCCCGGAGTTATGTTTGGTGGCCACAAATGGACACAGCAATTGAAGGTTATGTGGCTCAATGTCCTGGGTGCTGTCAAGCTCAGCGACCCCAAAAGAAAGGAACCCTGCTACCTTGGCCATGGCCTACAGTACCGTGGTCAAGACTCCATCTTGATTTTGCTGGCCCAATCCAGGGTAATATGTATTTGATCGTTGTAGATGCACATTCAAAATGGCCGGAGGTTTTTCAAATGCCTTCTGTTACCTCAGCTGCTACCATTCTAGTTTTAAGGAAGCTCTTTGCTCAATATGGCTTGCCAACAGCCATAGTCTCAGACAATGGGACTCAATTTACATTGCATGAGTTTCAATCCTTCCTCAGTGGCTTGGGCATCCAACACTACAAAACAGCTCCTTATCATCCAGCCTCGAATGGGCTGGTAGAACGGTTTGTGCAGACGTTTACGAAGCACTTACTGTCCACTCTGGACCAGGGCGGACTGTCAGAGGAGAAGCTGCTGGAGTTCTTGACCATGTACGGAAACACAAAACACGCTACTACTGGGCTGTCCCCAGCTTTTCTTATGTTTGGCAGGCATCTCTGCACCAAACTGGATTTAGTTCATCCACAGGAACAGTCACCAACACCTCCTCCGCCAGGCCGTCCTGGATTCCGTGCTGGTGATCTTGTATGGTTTCGGAATTACAGAGTTTGCCTCATTGGCTTCCTGGCATTATTGATGGACCTCTTGGACAACGAATGTACCTTGTTCGCCTGGAGAATGGCGTGTTCGAAGACACCTTTCACAATTGAGAAAGCGCATTTGCCTGCCAGTAGAAACAAACCCAACCTCTCTTTCTACCCAACCACCAGAGTCTACTCAGTGCTCTACTGGTGACATGGCATGGTGTCTGGCATGATCCCACATGTTTACAAACCAACCCCTGAAGCGGTTGGTGACCATATTCCTGAGGAGCCCGGACATGTGCCTGGAGTTGCAGAGACCGATTTGTCTGTTGGACACCCACTGACACCTCCAGAACCTTTAACAGCCTCCAACCCTCCTAGTGATGTGCCACTTGGTAAGTCTGCCCGCCAAAGACATCAAACTCCTCTTTGGCAAAGCACTGAAATCTTACGGGACACTTTGGAGGTCAGGAAACAGAGACAAAAGGGCTCATAACATGATGCAGGGAGCCACAGAACTAAGTTGGAGATACTACTTGCTGAACTGATCCTGCTTGCCTTGTTATTTTATGCGTTGAATATTTTGTTCTCTTATGTTTATTTTTTATTTTTTTTATTTTATTTCTTTTATGGGAAAAAGAGGAGATGTGATGTTTGTGCTGGAACACTGTGACCCTTCACCCTTTCTCCTTATGCATGCTGAGGGAGGGGCTGTACCAGGACGTAGTGTGTGTGTGTGTGTGTGTGTGTGAGAGAGACTGGAAGCAGCATGGATGCATCGATCTGGTAATGACAGAAGCCTGTTGTATTAAGACTCCTCCATGTAACAAGTCATCATGTTTCTGAGTGAGTAATAAACCCTCTCCATGGTTAAGAAGTTCATCCAGCCTGTGTGTGTAACTTGCTGAGCAGATACTGGCAGCATTGCTAGCACCCCGTGTCTAAGGGACATAACAGTTTTCCTAGTTTTGGGTAGAATAGATGTTATTGTCATCTGTGTCCCTAATTAAGAGATGGCCTTTTTCTGTCTCTGGGATTGCAAAAGAAAATCCCACTTTTAAACAGTTCTCACCAAAACAGTTGACCCCATAGCGCAGTGATGGCAAACCTTGGCACCCCAGATGTTTTGGAACTACATTTTCCATGATGCTCATGCACTCAGCAGTGTAGTTGAGCATCATGGGAAATGTAGTTCCAATACATCTGGGGTGCCGAGGTTTGCCATCACTGCCATAGGGGGTCCAGGTGACATTTTTGATTTCTACTCACTTTCTGTCGCAACAACGATAGTCGCCAAAAGACCAAGTGATATTTAAAGCGGACTTTCAGGTATGCATATCTTTGCATAGTTACATTGGTCCAGCTTGATGGTGACATGTCACCACCCTGCCTCTCCACCTTGTCCAATCAAAGAATGCTTTGCATTCAATGAGAAAATGCAGTTTACTTTGAAAAGCGCCCATGCTGAGCAAACAAGCAACATCCTATGTTCACAAAAGAACAGGTCAGATGCTCGGCCTGAGACCCAGAAGCCAGTGGCCATCACTGCAATAGATGTACCTACTAGTCAGTCATTTTCCTCTTCCACCAGGCACACGCATATTTAATATTGGTCAAAGCTGAACTGATAGACCTATGCAAAAATATACATACCCAGAGTTCAGCTTTAATCTCCTCAGAGGAGTACAATCAATAAGACATGACAGACAGTCTCTCGCTTGTTCCACAGTGAGTGCCAGCCCCTCCGGAGCACATCTTATTACATGGAACAACCGCTATAACAAATTTAGGGGGCGCACACCACATGGATCAAGCACATCTGCTGGATGTTTCATCTACAGTCCCTGCAAGTTGACCATGCCCTCTGATGCATTTCACCCTGCTTGGGCTTAATCGTGCTCTACGATTACACCAAAATCAGAGTGAAATATGTCAGAGGGGTGTGGCCAAGATGCAGGGACTGTAGCTGAAGCATCTACTAGTTTTCCAGATGTGCTTGATCTAGGTGTTGTGTTTCCCCTAATTTTGCTATAGTAGTTGTTCCATGAGATGTGCTCCGGAGGGGCTGGCACCCACTGTTGAAGGAAAATGGGAGGCATTTGAGTGGCGCCATTTTTTTTACATGTGGAGATAGTCTGTTCATAACTTGGTCAACGATTAGAAAAGCTGAAGTGGATCAAACCACTAAGTGCAGCAGGGGTCTAGGATTCGCACACTAATTTAACTGCTAGATTCTGAGAATTCTTGAGGCACTGGGATCTCTAAAATGCAGCCAAGAACGGTGGCATGGTACTTTATTTTTATTTTTTATTATTCTTCTTACATATAGTGATCTTTCCTCTGAGGAACCATTGGAAGTCGTCATGAGTACAATTTACCAATAGGAAGGAACAGGGCCAAGTAATGCATGGACAGTATGAGGGAAGACTGGCCAGGGCCTTGTCAGAAGAAAGATAGCTTGATCCAGGAAAAGGGTATTATCACTCAGTTTGTGCGGGGGGGGGGGAGGCTTAAAAAGGACAAGGTTAAAGCTAAAGTTGACCTTTAAACCTAAAATACATTTGATACAACATACAGTGCATCCGGAAAGTAGAGCTGCACGATTAATCGTGAAGAATTGAAATCACAATCTTTTTCCCTTCCCGATCTTCAAAACAGCATGTCACAATCTTTCTAACAAGTGCAGAGAGTTCTCACAGCTGGAAAAACTAAATCCAGGCAGCCAAGTTTTAATACAACACTCGAATAAGTGGAAACAAAGTATCTTTTCGTTCTTTTATCAAAGGAGAGAACTCGGCGTGTAGATGAAGGAAGTTTAACCATTTAAAGACCAAACCTTTTCTGACATTTGTTGCTTACAAGTAAAAAAAATTATTATTTTCTGCTAGAAAATTACTTGGAACACCCAAACATTATATATATATATATATATATATATTTTTTTTTAGCAGAGACCCTAGAGTAGTGATTCTCAACCAGGGTTCCTCCAGAGATTACTAGGGGTTTCTTCAGCATTGGGCAATTTCTTGATAATTTCTTGAGAATTTTCCCACTGACACCAGTGATCTTTTTTATCTGTAAGAAGGTCATTCTTCCCAATGACCACAAGTGTAAGGACCATTCTTCCCACTGACCATTACACTAATGTATCATGAGTTGTAGAGTTCAAATTTTTAGCAGGGATTCCCCGAGACCGGATAACTATTTCAAGGGTTCCTCTGTGTTGAAAAGGTTGAGAAAGTCTGCCCTAGAGAACAAAATGGTGGTTGTTTCAATATTTTATGTCACACCTTATTTGCGCAGCGATTTTTCAAACGCAATTTAAAAAAACAAAAAAAAAAAACAAACACACACTTTAATGAATTAAAAAAAAAAAAAAAAAAAACTAAAAAACGGCAACGTTAGCCCAATTTTTTTGTATAATGTGAAAGAAGATGTTACACCGCGAGAATGGTGAGAGAACTGTGATCTTTATTCTAAGCAAAAAAAATAAAAAATCGCGATTCTCATTTTAGCCAGAATCGTGCAGCTCTACTGGAAAGTATTCATAGCGCTTTACTTTTTCCACATTTTGTTATGTTACAGCCTTATTCCAAAATGAATTCAATAAATTCCTTCCTCCGAATTAAAAAAAAAAAAAAATACCCCATAAAAGGACAACGTGAAAGAAGTTTGAAATCTTTTTAAATTTATAAAAAAAAAAAAAATTACATAAAAGTGTTCACAGCCTCAAGTCTGAGTATTATGCTACAAGCTTGGCACACCTATTTTTGGGCAGTTTCTCCCATTCTTTGCAGGACCTCACAAGCTCCATCAGGTTGGATGGGGAGCGTCGGTGCACAGACATTTTTAGATATCTCCAGGAGATGATTAAAAAAAAATAAAAAAAAAAAATAAAAAAAAAATCGGGTTTAAGTCTTGGCTCTGGCTGGGGCCACTCTAGGACATTGACAGAGTTGTCCCATAGCCACTCTTTTGTTATCTTGGCTGTGTGCTTAGGGCTGTTGTCCTATTGGAAGATGAAACTTCGCCCCAGTGCACTCTAGAGCAGGTTATCAAGGATGTCTCTGTACATTGCTGCATTCATCTTTCCCTAGATCCTGCCTAGTCTCCCAGTTCCTGCCCCTGAAAAAACATCCCCACATCGTGATGCTGCCCCCATTAATAAAATAATAAACACGAAGAAGTGTTGCGCAAACCAGAAAAAATAAACTGATACTGTAAAACAAATAACCTCAAAATGATCCGTGATGAAAATATATCAAATCCATTCACACTCAGTGCATTAGAATAGTTCAATAAAAAGTAAAGTGCACGTGTGCTAGAAAGTGCACAACAGTCCATATCAAATGATAAATAAGGCGTCTAGTTTTCTTTCTTTAGTGCAGGCAGCTTCCGTGTAACATATAAAAAAAAAAAAAAAATTTAAAAAAGTACTTCTACCCGATGACGACACCTCAGTGCTTCCAATATTCCCACCTAAATAAATAATCAAATACACATTGGATTACATATAGAAATCCTCCCCCATCGCTGTTCACCACCTTGTAGTCCTTTTCAGTTGATTTAAATATCCTCTGGTGTTGGTCCCTTTAAGACTCCCTCACATGCACTCATCCATATGTTAAAGTAAAAAAAAAAAAGGGACGTTTTATTAAAGGAGTAACTCTTACATCAGAAAAGCAGTAAAAACGCCTTTGGTATCATATACTCAGCATAAAAAGATCTCCAATAAATCACTTCCAGGCTGGGATGCCCTATGCGTTACATCACGCCCACACGACTTCACTGTAGGTATGGTATTGGCCAGGTGATAAGCGGTGCCTGGTTTCCTCCAGACAGGACGCTTGCCATTTAGGCCAAAGAATTAAATATTTGTTTCATCAGACCAGACAATTTTGTTTCTCACGTTCTGAGTCCTTCAGGTGACTTTTGGCAAACTCCAGGCGAACTGTCATGTGCCTTTTACTTCCATCTGGCCACTCTACCATAAAGGCCTGATTCGTGGTTGTTCTTCTGGAAGGTTCTCCTCTCTTCACAGAGAAATGCTGGAGCTCTGTCAGAGTGACCATCAGGTTCTTGGGCACCTCCCTGACTAAGGCCCTTCTCCCCTGATCGCTCAGTTTGGCCCAGGCGACCCGCTCTAAGAAGAGTCCTGGTGGTTCCAAACTTCAATTTACAGATGGAGGCCACTGTGCTCATTGGAACCTTCAATGCTGCAGACATTTTTCTGTGCCCTTCCCCAGATCTGTGCCTCAATACAATCCTATCTCAGAGGTCTACAGACAATTCCTTGGACTTCATGGATTGGTTTGTTGTGCTCTGACATGCACTGTTAACTGTGGGACCTTAAATAGACAGGTGTGTGGTTTTCCAAATCATGTCCAATCAACTGAATTTACCACAGGTGGACTCCAATCAAGTTGTAGAAACATCAAGGATGATCAGTGGAAACAGGATGCACCCGAGCTCACCTTTGCAAAGATTTAAAATTTCTTTCACGTTGTCATTATGGGGTATGGTTTGTAGAATTTAGAAAATAATGAATTGAATCCATTTTGGAATAAGGCTGTAACATCATAAAATGTGGAAAAAGTGAAGCACTGAATTCTTTCCGGATGCACTTTAACCACTTCCATACAGGGCACTTATACACCTTCCTGCCCAGACCAATTTTCAGCTTTCAGCTTGAATGACAATTGAGCGGTCATGCTACACTGTACCCAAACTAAATTTTTATCATTTTATTCCCACAAATAGAGCTTTCTTTTGGTGGTATTTGATCACCTCTGGGATTTTTATTTTCTGCAAAAAAAAAAAAAAAGAAGACCGAAAATTTTGAAAAAATAAGTATTTTTTTTGCTTCAGTTACAAAACTTTGTAAATAAGTACGTTTTCTCCTTCACTGATGGGGCTGCACTAACGAGCACCGATGAGGTGGCTTTGATGGGCACTAATAGGCGGCACTGATAGGCGACACGGATGGGCACTGATGTACTGTAATGATGGATGCCAATCAGTGCCAAATAATGCCTGCCAATCAATGATGCCCATTGCGGGCACTGATTGGCATCCCTGGTGGTCTAGGGTGGCATACCTGGTGGTGGGCATCCCTGGTGGTCTGGTGGCATCGCTGATAATCGATCAGCACAAACCCCCCCGTCAGAGGAGCAGCCGATCGGCTCTCCTCTACTCGCGTCTGACAGATGCGAGTGAGGAAAAGCCGATCACCGGCTCTTCTTGTTTACATCGTGATCAGCCGTGATTGGACATGGCTGATCGCGTGGTAAAGAGTCTCCGTCAGAGACTCTTTACCTAGATCGGTGTTGTGGGGTGTCAGACCAACACCCCGCAACAACGATCGCCGCGATGTGCGCCCCCGGGGGCGCGCAGCGGCGTTGTTATCCTGCCGACGTCATACGACGTCCGGTCAGGATATTGAAACCACTTTGCCGCCGTCATTCTGTAACAGGGCGGGCGGCAACTGGTTAACTCCACACAGGCCCTTACTGAAATGCATGTACCAGGCAGTAGTCGTTTGTAGTAACTCATGCCACCCAATAACCATTTACGATAAAATGTATAGCTGTTATAGATAATGTTATTGCACTGCTTTTGTCAAATGACAGTAAGGTTCTGTTCACACCTAGGCGTTTTTGGGTGTTTTCTGCTGTAAGCCTCAGCTCTAAAAATACACCCAAGACAAATCCCATTCATTACAATAGCCCCTGTTCATATCTGAGCGTTTTGTCATCTGAAGCAAAACACCTGAAGCTCAAAAAAAGTACAGGAGCTTCTTTTTTGGCAGATTACAGGCGTTTTCTGCTTTTTACATTGGTGACCTTTTGACCTGTACAAAATCGTAGCAAAAATTGTGCGACTTTCTGCCTGAAAACAAAACGCCTAGGTGTGAACAGAGCCTAAATAAATCCTGGAAGGTGCATTAAACTTCCTAATCAAAGCAAAAATATTGATTGAATTATAAAAATGCTTTCAAATACACTGCAAAAAAACAAATGAAAATTTGGGAATATTTTTATTTTGTTTAAAAGTTTGCCTTTCTATATACATTACATTAAATATTTAGCTGCATGTTTGTAACATCTGCAAAAAGCGATTTTGCAATAAAGCCCTGCTGTTATTTCATCTTTTTCCATCTTTCACAGGATTGCCCAATAAGGTTTATTCCCCAATAGATTAAGAGGTCCAACGCCACCAGGCTACTTTCATTCTATCCCACACTGCAGTCATGGAGTCAAATGCAGGACGGACATCCAAAATCGAAAACTGATAGTTTTTATCCACTTCTCCTCCATCATAGTAGTCAATAACATATCGGACGTCCTGTCCACAGCGATCTACAATCCAGTCATGGCGATCGAAGGGGAGTTCGTAACTGTATAAGAAAAGGGAAAGTACAACTTAGTACTACTATGAAGTTTAAGATTCAGCAAGATAAAAAGACAAACTCCAGACCAAGTAAAAAGCAGGATACCAATTTACAACCTGGTGAAATAACCAAATACAACCCCTTTTACTTTTCCATGTAAACAAAGCAGCACATTAGTATATTTAGTTTTAAAGTAATTATTTTTCTGCCTGTGCCCACCTTCTCCCCTGACTGATAGCACAGTTTACAAAATAGAAGAACAGGGGAAGTTATTGATGAATTACCGTAACTAGTTCCTGCCTGCGCTATAGCCGGAAGTTGGCTACAGCACGGGCTTAGTTTTCCCCATCAGCACTGCATCATCAGCGCCACCCTATCAGCGCACATCAGTGAGGAAGAAAAAAATTACCCAATTGCAAAATTGTATTTTTTGAAATTTTCTGTCTTTTTTCATTTGTTTAGAGAAAAATTAAAAACCCAGTGGTGATTTAATACCACCAAAAGAAAGCTCCATTTGTGAGAAAAATTATAACATTTTCATTAAGGTACAGTGTTGCATGACCATGCAATTGTCATTCAAAATGTAATAGCGCTGAAAATTGGCCTGGGCAGGAAGGCAGTTAAAGTGCCCCACCCCAGAAGGCCTTTCTATGATATGAAGAAGAGTCTTTAATTATTATTTTTTTTGGTACAGTATGTTGCCTTCATAAAGCTAAACTTGAAAGTATGTTTGTTTTGTGATCACTTTGGGATTACTGTGCTTGATTGACCAGCAAACTCGCCTGACCTGAACCCCATAGAGAATCTATGGGGCATTGCCAAGAGAAAGATGAGACATGAGACCGAACAATGCAGAAGAGCTGAAGGCCGCTATTGAAGCATCCTGGTCTTCCATAACACCTCAGCAGTGCCACAGGCTGATAGCTTCCATGCCACGCCGCATTGAGGCAGTAATTGCTGCAAAAGGGGCCCAAACCAAGTACATACCGTATTTTTCGCTCCATAAGACGCACCTGACCATAAGACGCACCTAGATTTTAGAGGAGGAAAATATAAAAAAAAAAAAAAACTTGGACCAAATGGTGTACTAAAATATTTAATAAAGTATAACAGAATAATATTTCTACACTAACAACTAATGTAAGGGGGCACCCTACACTGATCCCCAATTTAACTGGGACATTTACATGACCTCAATACAACAGGAGTATTTGCATATTTAGACATTTACACTGACCAGTAATGTAAATGGTGTATTTACAGTAACCCCCTCCCCCATCTCTCTACTAATCTCTGCATTCTTATCTCCCTCTCAGTACAACTCTGCCCCTCTAACTCATCTGCTAACCTCTCTCCCCCAAACCCCTCATCTTCTAACATCTGCACTCCAACCCTTCCTTCCCATTCAACTCTGCAGCCTCTGCACCTCAAACCCCCCTCTTTGATCCCCTCTACATGCCCCCTATAGTCACCTGTATGCTGTTCACACCTTCTAGGTGGGCGGCATGCAGAGGTGCGGGCGTAATTAGCATATGAATCGCGGCGGCCGACCTCATTAACATAACAATGCCCGCGCGATTTACATATCAATGCCGATCCTGTGGGGGTTAAATACAGAACAATACCATTTTGTTTCTCTCCCAGTAGCAGCTGAAAGCATTAGAGAAACAGGATTTAGCTGGGGCAGAGTGATGCATAGGGCATCGTTCTGCCGTCGAAACGATCCCCCTATCAGCGGCTCTCCTGATTAGTATTCGCTCCATAAGACGCACACACATTTCCCCCCGTTTTTTGGGGGATAAAAAGTGCGTCTTATGGAGCGAAAAATACGGTATGTATGCTTATACTTTTCAGAGGTCCCATATTGTTCTATGTACAATCTTTGTTTTATTGATTGCATGTAATCTTCAAATTTTCTGAGATTGTGGATTTGGGGTTTTCATGAGCTGTAAGCCATAATCATCACATTTATGACAAATCACGGCTTGAACTCTTTTGCTTTGCATGTAATGAGAATCTCATATTAGCTTCACCTTTTAAGTTGCATTAGTGAAATAAATGAACTTTTGCACGATATTCAAATTTTTCGAGTATCACCTGTAGACTTGAAGAACAGAACATACATAATCAACTTTCTGTATTAAATAAAACAAAAAAATTATATATAAAAAAAAAAAAAAATAGGATTTTTTGTACTCACCGTAAAATCCTTTTCTCTGTCGTCCATGGACGGACACAGCTCCTTAATTCTTGACAGTTGGGTTATGTTCCTGTTCTATAGGAGAGGACTAGGCAGAACATGTTAGATATTTAATACATGTTAGTTTAACAGAGTTGAACAGCCCCGCCCAGGGGGCAGTCCCTCCGTACATAACCCTCCGCCCTGCAGCCAGCAGCCTCAGTTTATAACAAAGCAGTACAAACTAAAAAAAAAAAAAGGGAGGGGGTGGGTGCTGTGTCCATCCATGGACGACAGAGAAAAGAATTTTACGGTGAGTACAAAAAATCCTATTTTCGCTTTTCGTCCATGGACGGACACAGCTCCTTAATTCTTGACAGTTGGGACGTCCCAAAGCAGTGTCAAAAAACGAGGGGTGGGCACAGCAAACAAAAAACATTTCCACCCCAAACAAGCAAAGATGCTTGAGAAAGGAGTGCCGCTGTTCCCCCACCAATAGCGAGCCTGCTCTGAAACGCGTCGCATGATGATGACATCATAGCCCGGCGCCGCGCTTTGTTGTGCTGACCAAGCCTCGTTCTGGTTACTGATCGCACGGCCGTGTCTTTCCATCACACCCCGGAAGCCAGACGAACTTCATCAGCCACAGCGCAGCCAGCCATCCAGCCCTGACGTCTCACCCCTCTCATGCACATATTGGAACCCATACCAAACGCCAGATGGACTCCTTTTTCTCCTGTTTTTGGTATGAACTAACTGGGTCCTAGAAGAATACCTTACCTTGCTGTGCTTTGCCATCCTACGCTTTCCAGCCCAGGATCAGTTGTGGTGCCAGCTTTAAATGGACTTGCTGTGACCTGCAGTTCCACCCCCAATATTCTGCCCAGCAGTGAATTGTGAATACAACTCTTCATTCCCTCATGCGAGTGAATATTGCTATTTATTAAATGTAATTTTGATACTATCTCAGAGGCGCCCCTTTCCTTGTTTTATTTTTAGCCTGCTGGAAACCTGCTTCTGGTCTTATTGGTGGCTGCCCTGACTGACCTACTTCCACATATGCACCCGAGAGTATAAGTACTCATCTATAAATCTTTTATCCTTGTTCCTGGACTATACGGTACTGTGCATTGCGCCTTTTCTACTTGTTTTATACCCCAAACAAGCAGAGCTCCTCAACGGAGGAGTTGCAACCTCAAAACAGCCGCCTGCAAAACTTTGCGGCCGAAGCTAGCATCCGAAGATGCACTCACATCAACCTTGTAAAATTTTGAAAAAGTGTAAACGAACGACCAGGTCGCCGCCTCACACACTTGTGATACAGATGCTTGATGTCGGAAAGCCCAAGAGGCACCAATTACCCTGGTCGAATGTGCCGTAACGGAAAAGCGAGGCGCCCGCCCTTTAAGGGCATAGGCCTGGATGACGGTCCTCCTGATCCACCGAGAAATGGTGGCCGACGAGACCGCCAGGCCATTCTGCGGACCAGACACAGACAGAAACAGCGAGTCAGACCTCCGAAACGGAGCCGTAACAGACAAGTAAACCCGCAAGGCACGTACCATGTCTAAAGTATGGAGCGCAACCTCCTTGGAATGCGATGGCTGAGGACACAAGGATGGAAGTACAATGTCCTCATTCAGGTGAAAGGCCGAAAACCACCTTCGGAATAAAAGAAGGCTGCGGGCGTAGCACCGCTTGTCCCTATGGAGGACCAAATATGGGGACTTGCGAGACAAGGCCGCCAATTCAGAAACCCTCGTGACGGACGTGATGGCTACCAGGAAGGCCACCTTCTGAGAGAGCGTCAAAAGAGGAATTTCCCTGATGTTCTCAAAAGGAGGTTTCTGAAGCGCCGAGAGCACCAGATTCAAATCCCACGGAGGTAGTGGTGGTCGCCCCAGAGGAGCCACATGTCGGACTCCTTGCACAAACGTACTTACCAGTGAATGAGCCGCCAGGAGTCGCAAAAAAACAAAAAAAAAACAAACAAAACAGTCAAAGATGAATCTGCCCCTTAATGGTGCTTAAGGCAAGTTTCTGATCTATGAAAAACAACTGCGCTAAACCAAAAACATAAGCTGCTAACACTCAAACAAACAAAAGTATGAAACAAATATAGACAAAATAGTGCAGCCCTCTAAATATGGAAATAATTCTGGAATTGCTACTGAAAGCAACTCAAAAACACGTGAATAACTGATATACACTGTGTGTTAGTGAACTAATGAATAGAGTTCATAAACAATCCACTCCAATGGATGGTCTCACATATGAGCTGTCCTCCATAGGAGCTGAAAAGTGTAACCCCTAGGGGTTATGTAAAACTGTGATGAATGAACAAATAAAAAAGAGTCCAAAACAATATGTGTATAATTTGAATGGGTGTCTTTTCATGGACAACACCACCGCAGCATGCACTGGCAGAGGGACCCCAATGTTGATGGTGGGATTCACAATACAAGGCACAGATGATACAGTTGGGTACTCTTACCACAGATGGTGGACCCACCTGTTGTACGACAGTGGGTCAATCGAGCTTGGTGGTCACCGTGACCAGAAATGATGAAACTGGATATCCTGGATACCTCAGACCGACTCCAACAGGGTGGTTAGATGAACAGCTCACACGATGGAAACTCCTCCGATCATGCAGGCTCCGAATTAGTCCAGGGTGGTCACTTTCCTCCTCATGTGTTCATCTCACACATGAGGAGAAAAGTGTCCTCCCTGGACTAATTCGGAGCCTGTATGATCAGAGGAGTTTCCATCGTGTGAGCTGTTCATCTAACCACCCTGTTGGAGTCGGTCTGAGGTATCCAGGATATCCAGTTTCATCATTTCTAGTCACGGTGACCACCAAGCTCGATTGACCCACTGTCGTACGACAGGTGGGTCCACCATCTATGGTAAGAGTACCCAACTGTATCATCTGTGCCTTGTATTGTGAATCCCACCATCAACATTGGGGTCCCTCTGCCAGTGCATGCTGCGGTGGTGTTGTCCATGAAAAGACACCCATTTAAATTATACACATATTGTTTTGGACTATTTTTTGTTTATTCATCGCAGTTTTACATGTCCCCTAGGGGTTACACTTTTCAGCTCCTATGGAGGACAGCTCATATGTGAGACCATCCATTGGAGTGGATTGTTTATGAACTCTATTCATTAGTCCACTAACACAGTGTATATCAGTTATTCACGTGTTTTTGAGTTGCTTTCAGTAGCAATTCCAGAATTATTTCCATATTTAGAGCGCTGCACTATTTTGTCTATATAAGTTTCTGATCTACTTTGCACTGTAAAAACAGCAGGATCCTGGAAACCGAATAAGTCCGTGGACGCCATTTCATCTCCTTACACACTAGTGCCTGGCTTTCAATAGCCATGCCACTAAAGCCAGATACTGTAAAGCAGGAAGAAGAATGGGACCATGCGAGAGATGGTCCTCCCTCATTAGCAGACGCCAAGGTACATCCGCCACCCTGCACGAGGTCGGCGTACCAGGGATGCCTGGGCCAATCTGGGGCGAAGAGAATCACCGGAATTCCCTCGGTCTCTACTCTGCGGAGTAGACAAGGAAGCAACTTCAGTGGTTGAAAGGCATAACTTAGCCGATACTGACCCCACTGGGCCACCAACGCATCTGACACGTCTGCCCAGGGATCTCTGGACCTGGCCATGAACCTCGACACTTTGCGATTGAGTCAAGAGACCAGGAGATCGACGCCTGGCGTGCCCCATCTCTGACAAAGGAGTTGAAAAACCTCCGGATGCAACGACTATTCCCCGTGGTCCAGCATCTGGCGACTCAATTGGTCCACCTGCCAGTTTCCCACGCCGGAATGTAAACTGCCGATAGGGCCGGCACGTTCCTGTCCATCCACCGTAGGATGTGAACGATCTCCGACGCTGCAGCCGAGCTTCTTGTACCTTCTTGATGGTTGACGTATGCCACAGCCGTGGCGTTGTCTGACTGGATCCTGACTGAACGCCCTCCTAGTCTGAGACCACCTGGAAAGGCACAGCCTGATCGCCCGGAGTTCCAGAACATTGATCGGCAGTTGGGATTCGGTCAGAGTCCAGCGGCCCTGGGCCGCCTGAAACCCCCAGACTCCCCCCCCCCCAACCAGTCAGACTGGCATCCGTCATGATCACAGTCCATGAAAAGGGAGGAACGACTTCCCGGACCGAAGAGCCGGGGATCTCAGCCACCAACTCAGAGAGAACCTGACAAGATGACTTATCTGAATCTGATGATCCAGAGACAACGGAGATCTTCCATTTTTAGAGAACCTCCGTCTGCAAGACCAGAGTGTGGAATTGGGCATATGGTACTGCCTAGAAGAGGCTACCATGAGGCCCAGGACTCGCATGCAAAAACGTAGAGACGACCATTTGCGGTATGTCAACAACCGCACCGCAGATTGGAGTGTCTGCAACTTCTCCAAAGGAAGAAAGACTCTGGCCCCCAATGAGTCCAGAATCAACTCCAGGTACTCTAGGCTCTGGGTCGGTAGTAAAACCGACTTCTGGAGGCTCAGTATCCAAACTCCCGAAGGGTCTGACTGGCTATAGGCACGTCCTCCTCTAATTCTGAGCATGAAGCAGCTCTCAGAACAAGGTCGTCCAAGTAGCCTACGATGGCAATGTCGCGCCGTCTCGGCTAGATCGGGGTGAGCACCTAGGTGAAAACTCTTGGTGCCGAAGCTAGGCCAAAAGGGAAGAGCCACAAATTGATAGTGGTCTTCACCCATCGCAAAGAGCAGGACTGACGCAGATGGGGACACGCAAGTATGCGTCCCTGATATCGATTCCATCCGGAACTTTTTTAATCTAGATAAAGACATTGAGGGCCTTGAGGTCCAAGATTGGACGGACTCCGTCCCTCTTCGGGACCACAAACAGATTAGGAGTAGAAACCCTGAAACCTGTCCTTTGGTGGTACGGGTATGATCACCCCACACCTCAACAAGTCGTGTACTGCCCCCTGGAGGGCAGCCCGACGAGCCGGAAAGCGAGGCAGCTTGTGAGGGAAAAATTCTGTTTGGTGGACAAGAAAGGAACTTATCTTGTACCCCGAGGTGACCACCTCGCAGACCCACTGGTCGGAGAGCAGGGAGGTCCACCGAGCTGCAAACCTGCAAAGCCGTCCCCCCCACCCCGGAGACGAGCAGGGGCAAAACTTAATGCAGTAGCAGGCTTTTTTTCTGGCTTGTTGGGCTTGCGCACCCAGGGACGCTACTGTCCCTCAGCTGGACCTGTGTCCTCTTGGGAGGGTCTCCCCGACTGCCAAAACACCTTCAGTGTGGGAAAGGAGGGCCCCGGCTTACGGCGCGGCTCCTTCCCTGTAGTGGAGGGAGAAGTGTGCACCTACCCCCAGTGACATCCTTCATGATGGATGTGAAGGAAAAAAAACTGCGCTAAAACCCAAAAAACAAACTAAAAAAAGCAAAAGCTGCACACCAGCTGCCAGCACTCAAACAAAGTCAGAGGTAAGTGGAACATATATAGTGCAGCGCTAGTCCCATCAAATTAATGATTGCGCTTGAAAAATCACATTGAAAAATTTGTACAAATAACACTATGAATAATAATACCACCACATAGAAGTGATAAAGAAGCGCAAGCTTCAAAACTTTGGATCAAACAAAAAATGTGTGAGTCCATAAACTCAGGACATGAACAATATTCAGTTAAGTGTAGGAGTCCATAAACTAAGGACATAAACAGTATTCCTTCCCAATGGATGGTACAGGATGCAGGAAATAACGGTTGAGCGCTGAAAACATTCAAGTTCTTCAGAAGATATAAGTATAGGGTACTCTTACCACAGCAGGTGGACTCAGCTATTGTACAACAGTGAGTCAGACACGCTTACGGTCTCAACGACTTGGGTTGATGAGGCAGCTCCTGATGTTTGCCAATGGAAGTCCAAATAATTCGGATGCACTGCAGCACTCTTCTCCACTGGTTGAAGCAGATCTATGAGAACTGGAACAAAATCCGTATGGACTCCCGATGCAACAGAAACAAGCGATGAGGGATAAAAAAGGAGAAAAAGAAGGCTCCATTTGCCCCTGTTGATGACTTAGTCGAAACGCATGGGGCTTGCATTACTGCACCCCACATTGCTTTTAAAATACCCTTTTTGTGATCATGTTTTATCAATTTTTTATCATGTTTCTCTGTATGACAATTTTAATCCAATAAACCTTGACTGGTTTAAATTGACCTGCACCATCTGGAGCCTTCTTTTTCTCCTTTTATCCCTCATCGCTTGTTCCTGTTGCATCGGGAGTCCATACAGATTTCGTTCCAGTTCTCATAGATCTGCTTCAACCAGTGGAGAAGAGTGCTGCAGTGCATCCGATTCATTTGGACTTCCATTGGCAAACATCAGGACCTGCCTCATCAACTCAGGTCGTTAAGACCGTAAGTGTGTCTGACTCACTGTTGTACAATAGCTGAGTCCACCTGCTGTGGTAAGAGTACCCTATACTTATATCTTCTGAAGAACTTGAATGTTTTCAGCGGTCAACCATTATTTCCTGCATCCTGTACCATCCATTGGGAACGAATACTGTTTATGTCCTTAGTTTATGGAACTCATACACTTATTGGAATATTGTTCATGTCCTAGGTTTATGGACTCGCACATTTTTTGTTTGATCCAAAGTTTTGAAGCTTGCGCTTCTTTATCACTTCTATGTGGTGGTATTATTATTCAGTTTTATTTGTACCAATTTTTCACTGTGATTTTTCAACCACAATCATTAATTTGATACGACTAGCGCTGCACTATATATGTTCCACATACTTCATGATGTCGTCCAGTGAGGCACCAAAAAGCCTCCCACCTTAGAAAGACAAAACTGCCAGAGTTTTCTTAGAAGCTTGGTCAGCGGACCAGCATATCAACCATATTAGGCAGCGCCATACCACCGCAGATGCGGAGGTCCTGGAGATCCAGAGGAATGCATCCAGGGTTGCATCACAGACGTACATGAGTCCCTGTACCAACTTGCTCAGCCAGAGACACGCCATCAGGAGGAAACTGATGCTCCTCCACAGTCCGTGCAATATTTTTGCCCACTCCGTGAGCGTCTGGGACACCAAGGTAGCAGCCACAATAAGCCGCAATGCTGGTCCCAGCATGGTGAACATGGAGCGGCTCACTGCTTCAGACCTCCTATCAGTAGGGTCCTTAAAAACAGGGGTCCCCTCCCCCGGGATAGAGGTTACTTATTTTAAAAGTCAGTTTCTTATTGTCAAAGAAATCAACATAAGGAAAAACCTTAACAGAGCGGGTCGGTTTGTGCGACCCAAAAGGGACAAACCCTGCCGTGGAAGTCCCAGCTATATCTCCCAGCCGCCCGGTCATATGTGAACCCTGGAGCATAGCTCACCAGCCACCCCTGGAGTATGTCGTGGCGGACCCCGCACGTAGTCAAGGTCTGTTCACGCTCGCTGGCCGGACTGGGGGGACTACAAGGATCTATATTATCCTGCCTGTCATGCCCAGCCAGCAGTTGATAAAATATATTTCAAAAAAATAAAATAACAAAAAAGTAAACATTTCTTCAAGACTCTGGGCCCAAAAAGGGAGCCAGGTCCTTACAGGGCAGAAAAAAAACTGAGGCTGCAGGGTGAAGGGTTATGTACGGAGAGACCGCCCCCTGGGCGGGGCTGTTCAACTCTGTTAAAGTAACATGTATTAAATATCCAACATGTTCTGCCTAGTCCTCTCCAAAAGGACAGGAACATAACCCAACTGTGCAGAATTAAGGAGCTGTCTCCATCCATGGACAAAAAGAGAAATTGTTTTTTTTATATACACACTGTATTTATATCCATCTAAAATATATACAGTAAAACCCTGGTTTGAAAGTAACTTGGTTTGAGGGCATTTTGGAAGACCAGCAAAATTTTTAAATCAATGTTGACTTGATATACAGTGGGTACGGAAAGTATTCAGACCCCCTTAAATTTTTCACTCTGTTATATTGCAGCCATTTGCTAAAATCATTTAAAGTTCATTTTTTTTCCTCATTAATGTATCACAAGATCACAAGACTAGCTGAAGAGAGTTGCAAATCCTTTCTAAACAGTTCACATAAATATTTAGCTGCATGCCCGGAGTTACTTTTACCCGAGGAACAAAAATATTTAAGATAAAAAATAAAAAAAAGAAACCATACCCCATCCATGATCGGATTCGTGCTCTGGGTGAATACTCCTTTGCTTTACCTCCAAAGCGAATTAAAGTGGGGCCACAGGGACATTCTCTAAAAGGAAGAGAACAATACAAATGTTATGAACCAGTTATACAGTCTCATTTTTTTTAAAGACACAAGCCATGGAAACACATGGGCTTCTGTAGTTATTTTCAGGTTAGAGCTGCAATATGCCACAAAAACACAAATATGGCCGAGAATAAACAGAAAAGTGTAACCAAAACGAAATCATCCCATGAAGGGTTTCCCCATTATTCTAAAGACCCAATATAAATGAAAAAATACTGTATTATGGTAACTTTATGGGGCGATACCTGTAATGATTGCATGATACCTATTATGATAGTATTTTGTATATATTTAAATTTTATTTCAAATGGCTTCATTTATATTTTTCTCCTTATATTGCTGACTGGCACATAGTAAAAATACGCCATTACTTTGATGTTAATTACCGGGGTTATGGCAGCTGCCATAACCCCGGGATTGTTTTTATTAACTATGGCCAATTCTCTGTAAGATAAAAGTGGCCCCGCGGGCAAATTCATCGCAGGATCACTTTTACAAGCTCCCGCCACTTCCCGGTCATTCCCGGGCTTACCTGACCCATCGGTAAATCCCGAGAACGATCCGACAGCGGTTAGCTGGGCATGGAGACAAGTGAGGCCAACATGGCCGCCCCTCATCTCTATGCCCTTGAAGGAGCGGAGCGATGTCCGATGTCACTTCCTGTTCTCAAGCCATTATAAAAAAAAAATAGATTTTTTTTTTTTTTTTAGAGTAAAAGTAAAAAAAAAAAAAAAAAATCCTTTGCTTTTAAAGGTTAATGAGAGATTTTGGGTCTTTATGACCCCAGAGCTCTCAGAAAAGGAGGACCGGTCAGCCTTAATTCTATTACAAGGGATGTTTACATTCCTTGTAATAGAAATTAAAGCGATCAAAAAAATAAATAAATAAAAAAAGAACAGTAAAAAGGAAAATAAATCAATTTAAAGGCGCCCCCATACCTCCGTGCTCGCGCGCAGAAGCGAACATATACATAAGTTGCGCCCACATATGTAAACGGCGTTCAAACCACACGTGAGGTATTGCCGCAAATGTTAGCGCAAGAGTAATAATTCTAGCGCAAGACCTCCTCCAACTCTAAACAAGTAAACTTTAACCATTTTTAAAGAACCGCTTATGGAGGTTTAATACCGTAGTTTGTCACCATACCACGAGTGTGCGCAATTTTAAAGCATGACATGTTAAGTATCCATTTACTCAGAGTTGCATCATCTTTCACATTATACAAAAAAAATTGGGGTAAATATTGTTGTTTTTTTATTCATTAAAGTGTATATAATTTATTTTATTTTTTTTTATTGCTTTACAAAGACTGCTGCACAAATACAGTGTGACATAAAATATTGCAACAATCGCCACTTTATTCTCTATGGTCTCTGCTAAAAAAGGGGGTGCTTAAACAGTCAATTTTGAATCATATGGTTTGAAGTCCAGAAAAACAAAATCTCTGCATTGTGCCCCCCCCCCCCCGCCAACACACCACAAGGGTTAAATGATCGTTAACTCTAGGGAATGAGAAATAAAGTGTTATCATTTGCTTACTGCTTTGCAGTGCTCTCCTCTGCCTTGTGGGCAGTCCCTCACCATCCTCATGTACAATGCAGGGCCATTGGTTCTGCATTGTATAATCATGCTACTGTGACTCGGAGTACCTTATAGAAGAAGCTTCAGAGAACCGGCTGATTGATGGAAGAAACCTACTGGAGCGAGGGGCAAGGTAAGTGTTATACCTTTGTTTTCATCCCCTACCTTAGGAGCATTTAATCCTTGCAGTGCAGAAGCACCCCACTGCAAAGGTCGTTACTATGCAATTCCCCAAGTTGGGATTTAAGGCTTTTTATTTATTTTTTTAAAGAATTTTTTTTTTTGCTGTGACTGCTTGAAATTGTTAAAGCGCAACTCCACTTCTGTTGAGAAAAAAAGCATTCCCATCTGGGTGATCTATGTGCATTGCAAGGATTGTAACAAGCTGTTGCAGATTCCTACCTTTTCTTATTCTGAAGAAACCCTGTGTGTGTGTCCATGTGGAAAATTGAGTCTAATGGGAGTGGTTTCATAATTATCAACTAGCTGCAGCACCTGCAGGGCACTAATGAGGAAAGCGGCTGGACCTGCATCCCTTTAGACGTGATTTCCTATTGGGAGTATCTCTCAAAATAAAAAATCTGACTTGTATCTTCGTGTAGACATCTGGGAAAATCAGGGAGCCAATCAAACAAGCAAGAAATTATGTTTTGTGGGGAGTTCTGTACACATTCTGTGTACAGAACACCTCCAGGTATCCAGATTACATTGCAATTTCAGAAAATTACAGCGCTGCAGATTGAAAAACAAAAGGTAATTTTTAACAACGTTCAATTACAATATGACTTGTGTCGCAATTGTATACGCTATTATATTTTTTCTTTGCTATGTTTTCACCCACGAAGGTGGAGTTGCCCTTTAAATGGAATTGGGCTTTAAATCTGTTTCCAGTCTATCTAAAACTACATATGTGCAGAGTGACAAGATTGCAGTGATTTCACTGTAGAACAATCAGCATTGCATCCCTCTTGAAGGAAGTGAAAAATCAAGCCAAGATCCAGGATAATAGCCACCATATGGTCCAATATTTTATTTTTGCTATATGAACAATCCTTCTCAAAACACTGCCAAAGCTTTCTAAATTTTCTGAAGTGAAGGGTTCTTGAATGGTAGGTATTTGCATAGTTTAGGCACCCACCCCCTGTCTACTGCATGACAATGGTAATAAGTATACTCACCTAGGTGGATTACACCTCTAAGACCAAGAACTGAACAAAGACTGCTGATCGCTGAGTTCTCAGTCTTCGCTGAGCAGAGAGCTGGTGACTGTCCATCAACAGCTTTCTGCTCTGCCCCTCCGGCGCTTACTGGAACGTCAGGCTGTGGAGGGGGCATGAGCAGTTGGCTCAGTCGAGAGGCTGATCCTGCTGCCGGTCCAGGCATCTGGGTGAATCCTGACCATAAAGTCGGGATCTTTGCCAAGACCGGACAGACTGAGTGATGTCAGCTGACCTTAACCCACTGTCGACTGAAAATGGGGCACAGGAGTGCAGAACGAACTGCACTCCTGTGACCTACAGAAGTATAGACAAAATTGCTTTGGCCATATTTCTCATTTAAGATCTTAAGATAGCACTTAGCCAATCTTAAAACAGAACTAAGCCCTTTTTAGTTCCTTACTAAGGTTTTCAACACTGAAGAAAAGCAAACTCAGAGCCAAGTCTGCTATAATTTACAATTTCTTGTCAGAGCTTTTTGCTACTCAACCACGTTAGTTTTCTTTTCCCCATGACTGGTTCAATGTAAAATATAATTGATGAGTTGGTGGAACCTTCTAATTTCTTATTTAGCAGAACACAGACAAGTCTGTGGCTGATCTATTTATGCTTTTGGCTTACGGAAAGTGGTTTGTTGTGATGGGTATATATTGTATATCAGTAACATCACTTGCCAAACAGTAGTATTCTCTAAATACTTACTTAGCATGGAGAGCTTCCCACTTCAAGATTTCAGACCAGGCCTGCTCATTGTTTTGATTGTGAATTTTAATAATATTTGTCATATCTTTTTGATCAACATCCTCTTCCTTCCATTTCCACCTGATGCACAAAATCAAGATGTTTACAATAATGAAACTGAACTCTGACCTCACCAATATTAGATACTTGGGGTCTCATGACTAAAAGCTTGTGAACACCATTTCCTTTAACCCAGGGCTAAAAATTTCAAGTAATGAGCTACTAGCCAGGCCTCAAGGGTTACTCGCCACCAGTTGCCCCACCCAGCCCGCCCCTAAACACTTCCTCATAAATTCTCATGAAATAAAAAACTTGAATGTTTTATGCAGAATTAAGTTATAAAAATAAATATTAACAACTGTATCCATGCCCACCAAATGCAGACCGCCCTGTGCCCACCAAATGCAGACCGCCCTGTGCCCACCAAATGCAGACCGCCCTGTGCAGGGGAGGCGAGGAACAGGAGAGCCGCCCAGGTGATCAGACCGCAGCGCGGGGAACACAGGATAACAGTTTTCATTTTAATTGCCGTGTTCCCGCCGCTCAACGTCATATTCAGCCCCGCCCCCTGGCCGGGGAACTTTGATTGACAGATAACCCGTCACCAGGATTGGACGGGCGATCTGTCTATCAACGTCCCGGGACCAGGAGGCGGGGCTGTATCTGACAGCGAGCGGCGGGGAACACGGCAATTAAAAAAGCTGTTATCGCTGCGACTGTTCCCCGCGCTGCGCTCTAAACATCCGGGCGGCTCTCTCTCTCTTCCCCTCCGCAATCACGGGGAGAAGGACTCCCATTCCACACAGGCTGCTGGCGGTGCTCGCCCCGCCCCAGGCAGCCCCTTCCTCGCCAACCCTCCAAATCCACTCGCGAAATGCGAGCAGGCGAGTGGATTTTTTGAGGGCTGCTTTAACCCCTTCACCCCTAAGGCCTCATGTGCACTGCTGCTGGTAAACAAACGTTTAGGAGCAGTTGGGCTTTTTTTTCAGCTGCCCCTGAACTCTCCTCTAGGTTATCTTATCAGTACATGTAAACAAGTGTTTCTTTTTTTTTTAAACGCTTCTAAAAATGCAAGAGCGGCAAAACCCGGCATGTAGATGCGACAAAACAGACGTTATAAACGTGGCTTACTATCTGTCAAGTTAAATCTTTTACTTTTACATGGTAATCTCACCAGAAAACACACTTTCTGACCTAGGGTGACCATGTTTGAAATAGGTTTTGATTCGAGAAGGGCTTTAAAATGAACTCATGGGGCTTGGTTTTTAAAATAAGATGCCTGTCCATTTTCTAAGTTGATTCACAATACTCAGGATGCAAATAGCAAGCACAGCTTCCTGATTGCATTGCTGACCACCCTCACAGCTTACAGTATAAATTAATGCTATATATTTTAGGCAAGTTTCACTTCATAGTTTTAAGATGTTTTGATTAGCTTACCCTTTCCGTAGCATAGCATTCCAGAACATCTGCTCTGAAGGGTACACCCAGTTTTTATCACTTTGAGCTCTAGGAATTGTGGATTCTTCTCGGGCTAAAGATAGAGAGAAAGGCTGATCTGGGGCTGGGGATTGATTCGGAGGAGGCATCTGGAAAAGGAAGAACAAATTTGAGAAAAAAAATCATTAAAAAAAAACAAAAAAACAACATTCCCTGGTAAGGTTCATGAAACGTCTACTGGTAAAAAGCTGAAATGTCCTAAAATGAACACCATAACTGTAAGCAGAGAGCAACAATACATACAAAGCTAAAATAAAATTTTTGGCCCTACATGATTATCTACTTGTCGGTAAAACTACCCGTCGCCATCTGTCCTAGATTGCGGTTTAATCCAAGATTGCTGCCTTTCACCATCTGTCCTGTTTGGTGTGCTCCTATGTCTGCCCCAAGCGTTTGGGTTGATCGACCTGTTGCCAAGTTTCATTGGTAATCCAAATTTAAACTGGTCATGTGTCTGGGTCCTGAAGAAGCCAATTTAATGGCAAAACGTTGACTGCACGGACAACACCAGATCATACCACTGTATGGACCATGTTTATCTAACATGTTTATTTTTATTTTTATTTATTTATTTTTTTATATACACATTGTCATCTTTTGGAGTCTCACTTAAATATTTTTATTGTTTTCTAAATAAAATAATGTTTTTATTAAATATGTCTCCTTTTGTGGCCGATATAGTCCATCATTGTAGGATACTAGGGGTTCCCCCGATTATTTCTATTAGCTTTGTATGGAGGCCCAAGTCCATCTATCAGAGAGCAACAATGTAACATCATACCATATTGCTGGGATCAATATCTTCACTGCCCACTCTCATTGGACATTGAACATACTCATAGGCTCGTTCTTGATGAGCTGGTCCTGAACAGCTCTGGCTCTCAGCATTCTGGGGAACTGGGGAACCTGAAGCATAATAATAAAAAATAAAAAACTTTGAATCCACAAAACATAATAGTGTATTGAGACAAGTTTATGAAAAAGAATACTCAGAAATTAGAAAGATTTGAAGTCATAGCATATTTGACAAATCTTTGATGGGTGTGCCACCTCCTTAGGTACCATGTACCTAGCCCAAAACCAATCCTATTGCTCATTTCTTTGTGCTCTTATGTTTTCCTTGGCAATTTGAATTTCCAATATGACGGAAATAAAATATAAATCCTTCCTTTTAGTAGAAACCAATTGTCAAGAGAATAAGCAGATCCAAAAATATTTAATGGGTGGGCTAACTTGATTAGTAGAAAGCATCAGGAGAATGAGGGTGTAGAATGTAACTAAACCTTTACAGGAAAGATGGAGATTTGCTTTATACCCCATCCACCTTTATCTCTGGAAAACGGCCATTCGGTTTTCACCGAGACCTCTGTGTGAGCATTTCCTTCCAATGATCAGTATAAACTGTCCAGGATTCATCAGGTCTACTGAAAGTTAAAAACCAAAGTGGCTTTCCCTTATAAAATCATATTCATAAAGTGTAGTAACTCATAGCAACCAATCAAATTCATTGTACTGAAGTAAACCAGCAGAAGATGGATGCTGATTTGCTGCGGTTTTCTGCATTTAAAAGTAGCTGTAAACCCTTACATATACCCAGTGAAGTGACTGGCCTCAGGTGATGCACAAAGATGAAAACAGATCCTCCTACATAAGGTGTACCTGTTTATCTGCAGTCTTCTCTTCATCTTATCAAAGTCCAGAATTTTAAAGCTTGTCTGAGTTCAGGAAAAAGGGGGGCAGGGAGCTGAAAGTGAGGAGAGCTCTGAGAGCTGATTGGAGGGAAGAGACTCCCCCCCCCCCCCCCACCCAGCTCACAGGAACAGAGCTGAGACTATCAATCTGCTGGAGATGCCTCAACGTCACCATTTTTGTTCTTGGTGCATACCCAAACTAACGGTAGAGCATTGGGAGGAAGTGTTGGTTGGTATCTTATATGCCCACAGTTATTTTAGCCAGAGATAAGATACAATTAAGATATTTTACATTAAATGTATTATACGCCCCTAAGATTATATAAAATGGGGAGAAGAGAGAGTCACCCAAAATGTTTTACAGGAGGAGGGATCATTTCTACATATGGTATGGGAGTGCAATAGGATTTGCCATCTATGGTCCCAGGTCACTCAGTTTATCGCAGATGTTTTTGATCTTCCAAAATATATGTGGTCCGCATGTGGGGTTTCTGGGCATGATGGAGTACGAACTTATGAGCAATAATATAAGAACTTTGTTAAGATTGCAATCAATTTGCGAAAAAACAAACAACAATCCATTGGATTAGGAGGGAATACCTCACCTTATCTTGGAAGGCCCTGGTCAATGCAAATGTTACACTGTACAACATGACTAACGAAGCTAGGGGGTTCCCTAAAAGATTAAATATAATTTGGGCCAAGTGGGTTGACTCCGATGACAGTGACAGATAACCCTTCAGGATTTACTTGTAGATTAATAAATCAAGGCCTGTACTGAATAATGTATGTCCAATTTGAGTTTATGGGGGCGGATAGGTAATAGCACACTTCACAACGGTTTAGAGGTACTTAACCTCTTGTGTTCTTTCATTTATTTTTATCTATATGATGTGTTCTGGATTGACAAAATTGACATGTGTACATACAGCAATGTTGATGGGCATGGTACGGACAAAATGTATTGTATTGTATTGGAATGACGACGATAATGTTAAGGTTTATCGCACACCAATGTCTGTAACCCATTTCTTTTTTTTGTTTATGGGCAACAAAAACCTTTAAGATAAAAAAAAGAAAAAAAAAAACCCACAATAAAACATTACACTTAAGCATAAAATACAGTAAAACTGAGCAGAATAGAGAGAGAAGAGCAATAAACTATTTTTGGCCTTTTTTTCCTTTTATTGCAACTATAAACATTCAAGCTTAGGGTCTCTCAAAATGCGATGACTAGCTAACATCCTTCGAGAGCCTGTGTGAAAGTGTGCCCTAAGACTGTGCTTTGCTGTACCTTATTCTAATACTTCACTAGTGTGCGGTAGCGACAAACCGCCACCGATCCAGAGACAAGGTTGGTCAGAACAGGAGGAACAATAAAAGCGTGTGTCACGCATATATCCGCGTTTTCTACAGACACAACTTTGGGGTGATCGTTGGGTAGGGGTACCAGAGAGGACATCTGGAAAATGCCTCATGCAGTCGGCTCACTGCATTTGCATTGGGAAGGTGGGCCACAGCACCATCTGGAAATAGATAGGCTGTGATGATCTCTTCCTGGAATTTTAGAAAGGATCCAGTTCTTCTTGATGCTTTGTATAACACAAGCGTTCAGCAGAGCCATTTGGAATAAGTATAGACACTTTTTTTATACCAGTGTCAGGCCTTACGGGCAATTAAGTACAGCGCCATTATCTGGTAGTTGAAGTCCACCCCTCCCATGTTAAGGTTGTATTCGTGGACACAGGGGCTTCTCAACAACACCAGTCGTCGTAATTTTTGACTGTGGAAACATTCCGTGTGTCGCTCCAATTGACTGCAAGCAATTTATTACACTTCAAGTAGGCTCTCCCCCCCCCCCCCCTCTCCATTCTCCATGCCTCTCCATTCTTCCTCCATACTCTGGGTCCTTGGTTTCCAAATGGGATGCAAAATCTGCTCTCATCAGAAAAGAGGACTTTGGACCACTGAGCAACAGACCAGGTCTGTTTTTCTTTAACCCAGGTAAGACGCTTCTGACATTGTCTGTTGTTCAGAAGTGGCCTGACAAGAGGAATATGATATTTGAAACCCATGTCCAGGATCCGTCTGTGTGTGGTGGCTCTTGAAGCACTGACTCCAGCCTCAGTCCACTCCTTGTGAAAGTCCCCAACACTTTTGAATGGCCTTTTCCTGACAATCCTCTCCAGGCTGCGGTCATCCCTGCTGCTTGTGCACCTTTTTCTTCCACATAACTTTCTATTAATGTGCTTTGATACAGCATTTTGGGAACATCCAACTTCTTTTGCTATTACTTTTTGAGGCTTTCCCTCCTTATGGAGGGTGTCAATGATGGTTTTCTGCACAACTGTCAGATCAGCAGTCTTTCCCATGATTGTGATTCCTACTGAACCAGACTGAGAGACCATTTAAAGGCTCAGGAACCCTTTGCAGGTGTTATGGCTTAATTAGCTGATTAGAGTGGGACACTTTGAGCCTAGAATATTGCACCTTTTCACAATATTCTAATTTTCTGAGATTGTGGATTTGGGGTTTTCATGAGCTGTAAGCCATAATCATCACAATTATGACAAATCACGGCTTGAACTATCTTGCTTTGCATGTAATGAGTCTATCTCATAGATTAGTATCACCTTTTAAGTTGCATTAGTGAAAAATGAACTTTTGCACGATATTCAAATTTTTCGAGTTTCACCTGTAGGTTTCCAGCAAAATTCTCTGGCAAAGGTCAAATTTGGATCTGAGGCAATAAATTGACCAGAATATTAATTGCTTTGGTCCAAAATAGATCTGTACAGATTTTCGGTAAAAAACAGCTCGCAAAAGTCAGGGGGGGGGGTGAGTATAGGCGCTGCAGAAATGGTGGGCTGCCAATCAGGATTAGCAAACACAGCGAGAAGGACACTATGGGCCAGTATTCAAATTCTTGGTGGCTACTGGGCACTACTTGTGCTAGCCAACACGCCAGCTTGAAATGCACTTTGGAGATTCGCCACGTCAACCAAGTGTTACTGCAGTGCTTGTTTGTCTACGACCAGGACGTACTAGGCCGCTGGTGCTTACCAGTTCACCAGAAGGTTGAGCGCCACTAGTACTGGCTCTGCGGTTTTTGCACCTCAGCAACAGAAGAACGGGGGTGGGGTACGCCTGACCTTAGCAGGGACCACTACTCCGTCGTCAGAGCTATCTGTCAGGGTGCCGCTGCTCTCTACAGGTTAGTATACTGAGCCCGAATCTGACAGTGAGGCTTCCCCTTCACTCTCATCTGTCATGCTCAGCAACGTGTAGGCCTCTTCACTAGTGTAACTGCGTTTGGACATTTTGGCCACTAAATTTATAGGTACAGCTAAGTGTGACTCACAGGTAAAAAAAATAAAATAAAAAAAAGAGCACCTGGTTGTCAGCGATTGCTTGAATCGCTACAAAAAAATAAAACATTTTTTAGTGCTAGCAGGAATCAGGCATGACTACCAACGCGGCAGTTTTGTGTGCTGTGTTGCGACAGTGATCTATTGATACTGCACTTGGGTGGGCTGGGCAGAGGGGCTAAACGCAGGTGCTGGCAGGTGTCTGGGCTGATCCTGCTAATGCTGTGTTTTTTGGAACACTATACTACTGGGGACACCAGTATAGATATGATCAGATCAAAGATAGTCATCCGTTCAAACACTATACTAGTAAGGGAGGTGTATGGTGTGTGTGCGTGTGTGTTGCCGCTACTGGCCAAGGGTTAAAATCTGACGCTGTCTGGGATTGAAGCTAACTGACGCTGACACCAACTAGCTAACCGGTGACACTAATACAGTGATCAGAAAAAAAGATCTGTACACTATACTAATTCCACAGTGACATGGAGTGAAAGGGTTAACTGGGGGTGATCGAGGGGATTAACCCTTTATTAGGGACTATATGGCGGGTACCCTAAACCTACCTGGGACTATCGCCAACTGCCCTAGCGCTGTTTAGAGTCACAAGCGACACAAATACGGTGATCAGAAAAAAGATCTGTACATTATACTAATGCCACCGACAGGCAGTGAAAGGGTTAACTGGGGGGTGATCAAGGGGTTAAAACCTTTATTATGGAATATATGGGGGGTCCCCTTAACCTACATGGGCCTACTACTGTCACTAACTGGTGGGGGGGATAAAAAGTGTGCCCTGGTGTTAGTGTACTCACTATGGATGCCTTCTCCTCTCGTGCTGGAACGAAAAAGGGCTCCACGAGGGGAGATGACATCACTTCCTCTGCCTGTGTTTACATTACACAGAGGAGGCATTTCATTCGCCAGAACCGATCAGCAGGTCCAGGCCAGAAATCTTTGGCCTGGGCCTGTAGATCGATCGGTTCTGTAACTAATCCGATCGCCGCGGGGGCGTGCGCGAGCAACGTACAGCTACAGTGATTTGCGCAGCCGAGCCAAGCTGCCGCAGTATAACTGTGGTGGCTGGTCAGCAACTAATTAAGAATAGCACATTTCTAAAAAAAAAAAATTGCTGTCTCAGCAGGCTTGGTTACCCTAGTAAACAACTTTGCTCACAGTAAAAAAAAACCCTTTACAGTGGAAATCCCTTTTGATCCTTTAAAAGTGGTTGTAAACCCACTTTTCAAAAAAAAAAAAAAAAAAAACACCACCTGCAAGAAAAAGACATAATGAGCTAGTATGCTATGCATACTAGCCCATTATGTGGCACTTACCTCAGATCGAAGCCTCCGAAGCGCTCCTCGTCCCCCTCGGCCGCCATGTCCGCTCCGACTGTCTTCCTGTTATCGCCGCTCCGGCGCTGTGATTGGCCGGAGCGGCGATGACGTCACACGCATGCGGGCGGGGCCGTCATTCTCAAATTGAGAAATCCGGCAGTCTCCATTGGCAAAACCGGCAGCGCTCAGTGCGCCTGCGCCGTTGTCTACGGCGCTTCGGTGCAGGGTTTTCTGAAAATATCTCCTTAATCGTGTAGGTTAACCACTTCCTTACCGGGCCTATTCTGGCACTCCTCTCCTACATGCAAAAAATCATAATTTTTTTGCTAGAAAATTACTCAGAACCCCCAAACACTGTATATGTTTTTTTAGCAGACACCCTAGGGAATAAAATGTCGGTCATTGCAACTTTTTATCTCACACGGTATTTGCGCAATAATTTTTAAAACGCCTTTTTTGGGGGAAAAAAAAACGGTTTAACCACTTAAGCCCCGGACCATTTCGGGCCATTAGGACCAGGCCTGTTTTTGGGATTCGGCACTGCGCTGCTTTAACTGTAAATTGTGCGGACATGCAATGTTGTACCCAAATGAAATTTGCGTCCTTTTCTTCCCACAAATAGAGCTTTCTTTTAATGGTATTTGATTGCCTCTGCGATTTTTATTTTTTGCGATATAAACAGAAAAAGACCGAAAATTTTGAAAAAAATGATATTTTCTACTTTTTGTTATAAGAAAAATCGAATAAACTCAATTTTAGTCATACATTTAGGCCAAAATGTATTCAGCCACATGTCTTTAGTAAAAAAAATGTCAATAAGCGTATATTTATTGGTTTGCGCAAAAGTTATAGCGTTTACAAACTAGGGTACATTTTCTGAAATTTACACAGCTTTAAATTTATGACTGCCTATCTCATTTCTTGAGGTGCTAAAATGGCAGGGCAGTACAAACCCCCCCCCCCAAATGACCCCATTTTGGAAAGTAGACACCCCAAGGAAATTGCTGAGAGGCATGTTGAGCCCATTGAATATTTTTTTTTTGTCCCAAGTGATTGAATAATGACAAAAAAAAAAAAAAAAAAAATTACAAAAAGTTGTCACTAAATGATATATTGCTTACACATGCCATGGTTATATGTGGAATTGCACCCCAAAATACATTCTGCTGCTTCTCCTGAGTACGGGGATACCACATGTGTGGGACTTTTTAGGAGCCTAGCCACGTACGGGACCCCGGAAACCAAGCACCGCCTTCAGGATTTCTAAGGGCGCAAATTTTTGATTTCACTCCTCACTACCTATCACAGTTTCGAAGGCCATAAAATGCCAAAATAGCACAAAACCCCCCCAAATGACCCCATTTTGGAAAGTAGACACCCCAAGCTATTTACTGAGAGGCATGTTCAGTCCATGGAATATTTTATATTTTGCCACAAGTTGCGGGAATATGACAAACTTTTTTTTTTTTGCACAAAGTTGTCACTAAATGATATATTGCTCACACATTACATGGGCATATGTGAAATTACACCCCAAAATACATTCTGCTGCTTCTCCTGAGTACGGGGATACCACATGTGTGGGACTTTTTGGGAGCCTAGCCGCGTACGGGACCCCAAAAACCAAGCACCGCCTTCAAGGTTTCTAAGGGCATAAATTTTTGATTTCACTCCTCACTACCTATCACAGTTTTGAAGGCCATAAAATGCCAAGATGGCACAAAACCCCCCCAAATGACCCCATTTTGGAAAGTAGACACCCCAAGCTATTTACTGAGAGGCATGTTCAGTCCATGGAATATTTTATATTTTGCCACAAGTTGCGGGAATATGACAAACTTTTTTTTTTTTGCACAAAGTTGTCACTAAATGATATATTGCTCACACATTACATGGGCATATGTGAAATTACACCCCAAAATACATTCTGCTGCTTCTCCTGAGTACGGGGATACCACATGTGTGGGACTTTTTGGGAGCCTAGCCGCGTACGGGACCCCAAAAACCAAGCACCGCCTTCAAGGTTTCTAAGGGCATAAATTTTTGATTTCACTCCTCACTACCTATCACAGTTTTGAAGGCCATAAAATGCCAAGATGGCACAAAACCCCCCCAAATGACCCCATTTTGGAAAGTAGACACCCCAAGCTATTTGCTGAGAGGCATGTTGACCCCATTGAATATTTTTTTTTTTTGTCCCAAATGATTGAATAATGACAAAAAGAAAAAAAAAAAAAAAAAATGTACAAAAAGTTGTCACTAAATGATATATTGCTCACACATGCCATGGTTATATGTGAAATTACACCCCAAAATACATTCTGCTGCTTCTCCTGAGTACGGGGATACCACATGTGTGGGACTTTTTGGGAGCCTAGCCGCGTACGGGACCCCAAAAACCAAGCACCGCCTTCAGGATTTCTAAGGACGTAAATTTTTGATTTCACTCCTCACTACCTATCACAGTTTTGAAGGCCATAAAATGTCAAAATAGCCCAAAACCCCCACAAATGACCCCATTTTGGAAAGTAGACACCCCAAGCTATTTGCTGAGAGGCATGGTGAGTATTTTACAGCTCTCATTTGTTTTTGAAAATTAAGAAAGACATTTTTTTTTCTTTTTTTAAATTTTCAAAACTTTGTGACAAAAAGCGAGATCTGCAAAATACTCAACATACCTCTCAGCAAATAGCTTGGGGTGTCTACTTTCCAAAATGGGGTCATTTGGGGGGGTTTTGTGCCATCTGGGCATTCCATGGCCTCCGAAACTGTGATAGGCAGTGAGGAGTGAAATCAAAAATTTACACCCATAGAAATCCTGAAGGCGGTGCTTGGTTTTTGGGGTCCCGTACGCGACTAGGCTCCCAAAAAGTCCCACACATGTGGTATCCCCGTACTCAGGAGAAGCAACAGAATGTATTTTGGGGTGTAATTCCACATATGCCCATGGCATGTTTGAGCAATATATAATTTAGTGACAACTTTTTGTACATTTTTTTTTTTTTTGGTCATTATTCAATCACTTGGGACAAAAAAAAAAAATATTCAATGGGCTCAACATGCCTCTCAGCAAATAGCTTGAGGTGTCTACTTTACAAAATGGGGTCATTTGGGGGGGTTTTGAACTGTCCTGGCATTTTATGCACAACATTAGGAAGCTTATGTCACACATCATCCACTCTAACCACTTGAAGACAAAGCCCTTTCTGACACTTTTTGTTTACATGAAAAAAAATTTTTTTTTGCAAGAAAATTATGTTGAACCCCCAAACATTATATATTTTTTTAAAGCAAAGGCCCTACAGATTAAAATAGTGGGTGTTGCATTTTTTTTTTCCACACAGTATTTGCGCAGCGATTTTTCAAACGCATTTTTTGGGGGAAAAACACACTTTTTATTTTTAATGCACTAAAAAACACTATATTGCCCAAATGTTTGATGAAATAAAAAAGATGATCATAGGCCGAGTACATGGATACCAAACACGACATGCTTTAAAATTGCGCACAAACGCGCAGCGGCGACAAACTACATTCATTTTTAAAAGCATTTAAAAGCCTTTACAGGTTACCACGTTAGATTTACAGAGGAGGTCTACTGCTAAAATGACTGCCCTCGATCTGACCTTCGCGGTGATACCTCACATGCATGATGCAATTGCTGTTTACATATGACGCTAGACCGACGCTTGCGTTCGCCTTTGTGCAAGAGCAGGGGGGGACAGCGGTGCTTTTTTTTTTTTTTTTTTTTTTTTTTTTATTATTTATTTGGCTTTTTTATTTTATTTTTAAACTGTGCCTTCCATATTTTATTTTTTTACCATTTTTATCGTTATCTCAGGGAATGTAAATATCCCCTATGATAGCAATAAGTAGTGACAGGTACTCTTTTTTTGAAAAAAATTGGGGGGTTAGACCCTAGATCTTTCCTCTGCCCTCAAAGCATCTAACCACACCAAGATCGGTGTGATAAAATGCTTTCCCAATGGCGCTTTTTATATCCGGGGGGGACGGGGGGACATTCCCTCCCACTGCTTGTAAAAGCAGTCTAGAGGCTAATTATCTGCTAGAATTGCTTTTACATGAAAGCCGGCTGCTGGCTGAAAAGAATGATACCAAGATGATACCTAAACCCGCAGGCATCATTCTGGTATAAACATTCAAAGTCCAGCAACATACCAGTACGTTGCTGGTCCTTGTTGGACATGTATTGTAATCTTTTTTTTCATACAGCCTATTGGCTGAACGAAAAAAAGAGATTGATTGGTGGGTATGCCCACCATTAGAATACCGCCCTTCATCCACCCTCTTCTAATGATGGGCATATATGCCGAAGCATGGGGGCATCCTCCCGCAAAAAAGTTATGCCGCGTACACACGGTCAAGCCTTCGTCGGAATTTCGACCGTATGTACGCGGCATTAGGAGCAAAATCGCTCCTCCGCCCCTGCTGCCCCCATGCTTCGGCATATATGCTCTTTTTTTTAACTGTGGTGGTGAAATCACCTCCTACAGCACTGGAGTCACGGCTTTATGTATCGTGGGAGCAAACGCTGTTGCTGTCAAGATAAATAATTCCGCGCTGCAGTTGAATGGCGCACCTGAAAACAAAAAATTACATACCTGAAAAGCAAGCATGATAAAACATTGCAGAATAGAATACAGTAAAAAAGAGCAGAACAATAGAGAGAAAATAGAGAGAGAGAGAACAATAAAACGACAACTATTTTTGTTTTTTTTCTTTTATATTTTTTACGTTTTTTTTTTTTATTTTTTACACTTTTTTTTGTAACTTTACAACTGTAATGGTTCGGGTCTCTCAAAATGTAATGGCATCTTGGGAGACCCTGTGTAAGTGTGTCCTTGTCTGTGAAATGCTGTACCCTACGCTAAAACTTCACTTTTGAGTGGTAGCGTTCAAAACATTCACCTTGGCAAAGACCAGGCTTGTCAGGACAGAGTGGACAAAAACTACGGGTGTCACGCCTAAATCCGCGCTTGCTACAGACACGACATCTTTTTTGGGGGTGGCTTTGGGTAGGGGTACTCGGGAGGACATACGAATAATGCCTCTCATGCAGCCGGCTTACTGCATTTGGTTGGGGATGGTGAGGTGCAGAACCGCCTGGATACAGGAGTTCTGTGACTATCTCATTCTGGAATTTTAGAAGAGATAACGTCCCGCCTGAAGCTCTGTATAGCACATGACCGTTCAGCAAAGCCAATTGGAATAATGATAGAGACACTTTTTTGTACCAGCGTCTCGCCTTACGGTCAATTAGATACGGCGCCATCAACTGGTCGTTGAGGTCCACCCCTCCCATATTTTGGTTATATTCGTGGACACAGAGGGGTTTCTCCACAACACCAGTCGCCGTACGAATTTGGACTGTCGTGTCTGCATGAAGGGAGGTAAGAAGGAAAACATTCTTATTGTCCCTCCACTTCATAGCGAGCAAGTTATTACACTTCAAGCAGGCTCTCTCCCCCAGCCTAAGACGGGCATCTACAAGCCGCTGGGGAAAGCCCCGGCGATTAGGTCGCACGGTGCCACATGCTCCAATCTGATGATCAAACAAGTGACTAAACAGTGGCACGCTCGTGTAATAATTGTCCACATACAAGTGGTACCCCTTTCCGAATAAGGGTGACACCAAGTTCCACACTATCTTGCCAGCGCTCCCTATGTAATCCGGGCAGTTGACCGACTCAATCTGACTGTCTTTTCCCTCATAAACCGTAAAGTTCACTACATAGCCTGTTGCCCTGTCACAGAACTTGTAGAGCTTGACCCCGTATCTGGCACGCTTGCTGGGAAGGTACTGCTTGAAAGACAAGCGGCCAGAAAATTTAATCAGGGACTCATCAACGCAGACAACTTGATCGGGAGTAAACAAGGCTGCAAAACGTTCGTTGAAGTGGTTTATGAGGGGCCGAATTTTATAGAGCCGGTCGTATTCAGGGTCCCCACGTGGACGACAAAGTTCATTGTCGTTGAAGTGCATGAACCGCAAAATCTGCTTGTATCGTGCCCTGGACATGGAGGCAGAGAACACGGGCATGTGGTCAATTGGGTGCGTGGACCAATAAGCACGCAATGACGGAAATTTATGTGTGCCCATGTTGAGGGAAAGGCCCAGAAAGGTCTTAAATTCGGAAACCGTAATTGGTTTCCAATTTCTGGCAATTTTAGGCAACTGGGGGTTAGCGGCGATAAATTGACCAGCATATAAATTACTCTGGTCCACAATAGATCTATAGAGATCTTCCGTGAAAAACAGCGAATAAAAATCAATTGGAATAAAATCAGCTGTTTCCACCTGAATACCGGGTTGGGCAGTGAATGGGGGAAGTACGGGTTCTGCAGAAGTGGTGGGGACCCAATCAGGATAGGCGAATTCTGCAGGAAGGGCAGTATGGGCACGACGGGCCTGCCTTTGTCTTCTTGGTGGCAGCGGGACACTACTTGTGCTTGCCACCTCGCCAGCTTGAACTGCACTTATGGGACTCGCCACGTCACCAAGTGTTACTGCAGTGCTGGATGTACGTCCAGGCTGTACTAGGCCGCTGGTGCTTGCCAGTTCACCAGAAGGAATAGCGGCGCTAGTACTACTCTGCTCCATGATACGAGAGACCTGCGGTTCTTGCCCCTCAACAACCTCAGAAGATCGGGATCGGGTACACCTGACCTTAGCAGGGACCTCAACTTCGTCGTCAGAGCTATCTGACGTGGGGCCGCTGACGTCACTGTCTTCGACGGGAAGATATTCTGAGCCTGAATCTGACAGATACGTGACCTCCTCTTCACTATCTGTCATGCTCAGAATCTCGTAGGCCTCTTTACTAGTGTACCTTCGTCTTGCCATTTTGGGCTCTAAATTTAGGGGTACACTAGTAAGATTCACAGGAAAAAAAGCACCTGACTGTCGTCAGCAAATATATCAAACGCTACAAAAAAACTGTTAGCGATCGCAGGGATCAGGCCTGTCTCTGCGAACGCTGGAGTTATGTGTGTTGTGTTTGGTAAGTGACAGTGATCGATCGATACTGCACTTGGGTGGGCTGGGCTGGGCGGAGGGGCTAAACGCAGGCGCTAGCAGGTATCTGGGCTGATCCCGCTAACACTGCGTTTTTGGGAACCCTAAACCGCTGGGGATGCTAGTATAGATCTGATCAGATACTATACCACTAAGGGGGGTGTATGCTTTGCGCGTGGGTGTTAGCGTTACTGGCACTAACCTAACACTGCCTGGGGCGACGCAGACCCTCTCTGGCGCTAAAACCTAATTGATCTCACCCGCCGGGCGATCAGGGGGGTTAAACCTTTATTGGGTTATATACGGCGGGTGCCCTGATGCTATAAAAAGCAAACTAATCAACCAGCGTCACCCGTAACCTTTATATGGTGATCACTGGTGAAAGGGTTAACTAGGGGCAATCAGGGGGTTAAAACCTTTATTAGGTTAAATATGGGGGTACCTGACACTATATAAAAACCTGACGGGTAACCTAAATAATAGGATTTTTATAACAGCTTACCTGTAAAATCCTTTTCTTGGAGTACATCACGGGACACAGAGCGACATAGTCATTACTAATGGGTTATATAGATACCTTCAGGTGCTGGCACTGGCAACTTCCAAAACCGGAAGTACCCTCCCCTATATAAGCCCCTCCCATCCGGGAGCACCTCAGTTTTGTAGCAAAGCAATAAGTGTCCCTAAAGAGGGGCGGGAGCTCTGTGTCCCGTGATGTACTCCAAGAAAAGGATTTTACAGGTAAGCTGTTATAAAAATCCTATTTTCTTTCTCGTACATCACGGGACACAGAGCGACATAGTCATTACTAATGGGATGTCCTAAAGCAATGCCCAACGAGGGGGGGGGGGGGGATACACCATACATAAGCTGAGCGCTATCAGACATGAGGATCTTTTGCGGCCTGCAACACACTGCGCCCAAAGGCGACAACCTCCTGACTTCTAACGTCCACCTGGTAGAACCTAGTAAACGTATGTACTGAAGACCATGTTGCGGTCTTACAGATTTGAGCCAGGGAGGCCTGGTGATGCACTGCCCATGAAGTTCCAACTGCTCTCGTGGAGTGCGCTCTAACTTTGAACGGAGGCGGTCTCCTTCTCAAGCCATAGGCTTGCATAATGACCTGTCGAATCCACTTGGCTAAAGTAGATTTTGACGCTGCCTGAGCCCTTCTGGGGCCTTCCGGCAGAATAAACAAAGTATCCGTTCTGCGAATCTGAGCAGTGGCTTTTAGATAAGCTTTAACTGCTCTTACTACATCCAAAGAATGTAATAACTTTTTCTCTACCGAGCTAGGTTTGGGGAAAAAAGAAGGAAGAACCACATCTTGGTTCGAATGAAACCTCGATACCACCTTAGGAAGAAAGGCTGGGTGAGGACGTAACACTACTCTATCCTTATGGATAACCAGATATGGCTCCTTACAGGACATAGCTGCTAATTCCGACACTCTTTTAGCCGAACAAATGGCTACTAGAAAAATCAATTTCCTGGTGAGAAGAACCAAAGAAATATGCTGTAATGGTTCAAATGGTTGTTTCTGTAGAACCGACAGAACCAAGTTTAGATCCCATGGTCATATGGGAATATTAACCGGAGGACTAATACGCATCCCTCCTTGTATAAAGGCTTTGACTAGTGAATGCGAAGCCAAGGGCCTTTGAAAAAATATTGACAAGGCCGAAAACTGACCTTTGATAATACTCAAGGCAAGCTTCCTATCTACAGCCCACTGTAGGAAGTCCAGACTCCTACCTATTACGTACTTATGTGGATGCCATTTCTTGGCCTCACACCACGCGATGTACGCCTTCCAGATTCTATAATAGATCTGCCTGGATACCGGCTTCCTGGCATTGATCATGGTAGATACCACAGGATTAGAGAGCCCTCTCTTTTTTAGAATGTGGGCTTCCATAGCCAGGCCGTCAAACCTAGGGCTGGTAAGGAAGGGTGGTATATCGGTCCTTGCGAAAGCAGGTCCGGACGACGTGGGAGAGTCCAAGGACTCCCCACTGACATTTTACAATCTCCGCGTACCACGCTCTTCGGGGCCACGCTGGAGCCACCAGAATCACTGGTTTCTTTTCTACCCTGATTCTGCGGATTAATCGAGGTAACCATTGTGGCGGTGTGAATGCATATATCAGCTTGAACTGATCCCAAGGGAACAGTAGGGCATCCGAGCCGCAAGCTAGGGGATCCCTTGTCCGAGAGACAAACCTGTCCACCTTTGCGTTGAATCTGGATGCTAGAAGATCTACATCCGATGTTCCCCACCGCTGACATATTGTCCAGAAAACCTCGGGGTGAAGGGACCCTTCCTCTGGGCATAATTGCTGGCGACTTAGAAAGTCCGCCTTCCAATACTCCACTCCTGGAATGAATACCGCAGATATGGCTGGGACATATCTTTCTGCCCATTTCAGGATGTAATTTACTTCCCTCTGGGCTGCACGACTCCTGGTGCCCCCCTGATGATTGATATATGCCACTGCTGTGGCATTGTCTGATTGAATTCTGACAGGGGACCCTTGGAGTTTGGATGTCCATGCTACTAGGGCATACCGGGCTGCTCGTATCTCTAAGAGATTGATGGGCAGGGCCTTTTCTGCATCCGACCATCTGCCCTGGAGAGACAATTGCTCCAGTACTGCTCCCCAGCCTATAAGGCTGGCATCTGTAGTGACCACCTTCCAAGAAATCGGACTGAAGGATTTCCCTTTTTCCAGATTCTGGGGAACCAACCACCAACGGAGGCTCTTGCGAACGGAAGGGGACAAGGACATTGTAAGTCTAGGGCCTGAACTGTTTTGTTCCAGGCTGACAGTATGGCCCCTTGCAAATTCCTTGAATGGAATTGACCGTAGGGTACTGCTTCGAATGATGCCACCATTTTTCCCAGCAGCCTTATGCACAGGCGTATGGACGGCTGTCTTTTTTGTACCCACTAAGTGGATCAAATCTTTCAAAGACAACACCTTTCCTCGAGGCAAGAATATTTTTCTCTGGCCTGAATCCAACCTTAGCCTCAAGTATTCCAGACTTGACTGTTTTTTAGGGCTGACTTGTCTCGGTTGATAATCCAACCGTGAGATTCCAGATACTTGATTGTCTTGTGAATGACCACGTCTAGTTTTTTCACTGAGTGGTCTATCAGCAACAAGTCATCTAGATATGCCATTATCATTACACCTTGTGTTTTTAGATTGGCCAATAAAGGGCCAGAATTTTTGTAAACACTCGTGGTGCTGTGGCCAAACCGAAGGGTAAGGCTCTGCTGAAAATGGCGCCCTTCTACTGCAAAGCGTAGAAATTTTTGGTGGACTGGAAAGATGGGAATGTGCAAATAAGCATCTTTGATGTCGATCGCGGCTAACCAATCCTCCCCTTGTAGGGCAGTGGCCACCGATCGGATCGACTCCAATCGGAAAGTCCTGATATACAGGAATTTGTATAGCCCTTTTAGAATTAATATGGGCCTCCCGTCCGCGTTTGCTTCGGGACTGTAAAGAGGTTTGAGTAAAACCCGAACCCTCATTCTTCCAGGGGAACCTCCATAATTACTCCTTGGAGCAATAGTTGTTCTAGTGCCAACAGGAGGGACTCTCTCTTCCGGGGATCCCTTGGCGCGTTTGACCTCAAAAATGGGAAGGAGGAGAGTCTTTTAACTCCAAACTGTATCCCCAACATACTGCGGAGAGCATCTATCTGTCTTGATAGTGTCCCGCCCGGTCTCTTGCGAACAACTGGAGTCCTCCCCCCACCTGACTGAGTGGGGGCCCCTTCAATGAATTTAACTTTGGGGGAGGTTTTGTATCCACAAAAGCCCAAACTTCACCTATCACGGCAGGCATTGTAATCAAACCTTCAGGGACCGGGTTCCCAAGGATTCCACTCCCCTGGACCTGTATAGCACCCTGCACAGACAACATCTTGGTCGTGGGTATGACCAGAGCTCTGGATCCCAGGGTCCAGCTCTCCTAAGAGAAGCATTACAGGCAAAACCTTGCTCTTCTCTGCAAGGCCCGGGTACCGACCGTTTAGCTATGAAGCTTTTTTGGTCGGATCCGGAATAGCTTACTGAGGCCCAAAAGAACCTGTACGCAAGCTCAGTGAAAAACACATGTTTCTTCTTGGCCAACACCTTAGACACTGGCAAAAAACTGAGGTGCTCCCGGATGGGAGGGGCTTATATAGGGGAGGGTACTTCCGGTTTTGGAAGTTGCCAGTGCCAGCACCTGAAGGTATCTATATAACCCATTAGTAATGACTATGTCGCTCTGTGTCCCGTGATGTACGAGAAAGAAAACTAAATAACTTACTGGCTAACCAGTGACACCAGTGACGCTTATACGGCGATCACTGGTGAAAGGGTTAACTCTAGGGGCAATCAGGGGGTTAAAATAATATATGGGGGTACCTGACACTAATAAAAACCTGCAGAGAACCTAAAAAAAAAATAACTGCCTATCTAAAACACCAGCGACACGAATACAGCGATCGGAAAAACAATCGCTTAGTGACGCTGAAGTTAGGGGGTGAAAGGGTTACCTGGGGGGTGATCAAGGGGTTAAACCTTTATTAGGGGGGGGGGTTAGGGGGCTACCCTGGACCTAAAGGGGCCTAATCCTAACTGCCCTGCAACTTTTTACAATCACAGATGACACTAAATGCAGTGATCAGTAAAATAAATGATCACTGCAATCAGTGACACTGTGATTGGGGGCTTTGGGGTGACCTGGGGGGTGATTTGTGTGCCTATGTGTACCTACGTGTCAGTGGACTGTTGGAGCACTAACCCCTGTCTTCTCTCCTCGGCGCCGGGAACGAAAAGACCGCGGCGAGGGAGATGACATCACTTCCTCCAGCCTGTGTTTACATTTCAGGCAGGAGGAAGCAATTTCATTGGCCGGGAGCGATCGCGAGGGGGGGGGCGGAATCGAGCGGCCGCCCCCTCATGCCTGATCGCTCCCGAACACTTAACGGCCGCTCACTGCAGTGAAGGGGGGTCCGGATGGACCCCCCAACTGCACAAAGGCGATCACGTAGATCTACGTGATTCTGCCTGTCCGTGCCATTCTGCCGACGTAAATCGGCGGTGGGCGGTCGTTAAGTGGTTAATGAATTAAAAAAATAACAAAACAGTAAAGTTAGCCAAATGTTTTTGTATAATGTGAAAGATTATGTTACGCCGAGTAAATAGATACCTAACATGTCACGCTTTAAAATTGCGCACACTCATGGAATGGCGCCACACTTCAGTACTTAAAAATCTCCATAGGCGTCGCTTATTTTTTTTTTTTTACAGGCTACCAGTTTACAGTTACAGAGGAGGTCTAGTGCTAGAATTGTTGCTGGCGCTTTAACGCACGCGGCGATACCTCACATGTGTGGTTTGAACGGCGTTTACATGTGGGCGGGACTTGCATGTGTATTCGCTTCTGAGCGCGAGCTACTGGGGACAGGGGCGTTTTAGAAAAAAATATTTATTATTTTATTTTTTATTTTACTTAATTTTTTTTATTTTTACACTTTTTTTTTTAAATTATTTTTTTTTGATCACTTTTATTCCTATTACAAGGAATGTTAACATCCCTTGTAATAGGAATGTGTGTGACAGGTCCTCTTTATGGAGAGATGCGGGGTCAATAAGACCCCACATCTCTCCTCCAGGCTAGAAAGCATGAGATCGGTGAAAAAAATTTCACTGATCTCATACTTACAGCCGCAATGGCGGCTTTGTTTACATTTGAGGACCCGTGCGTGACGTCACCACATCGCGCCCGGGCCTCCGACGGTCATAGAGATGACTGGTGACCATCTGGTCACCAGTCATCTCTATGCCTTCCATCTGGCGCCGGCAGATCGTTTCTCCGGGTCCCCGATCGCACGGGAGAGCCCGGAGAAGCACCGGGTGGCGGCGGGAGGGGGGGGCATCCCCTCCCGCCGCCTATAAGAAAGATCAAGCGGCAAAACTGCCGCTATGATCATTCTTATGGTGCACAGAATCGCCAGCTGAAAAGATGGATATCTGAATGATGCCTCTAGCTGCAGGCATCATTCAGATATCCCCACTGAAAGTCCAGGACGTCATATGACGTCCTTGGGTGGGAAGTGGTTAAGGAGATATTTCTTGCACCTACAGGTAAGCCTTAATCTAGGCCAGTGTTTCTCAACTCCAGTCCTCAAGGCGCACCAACAGGTCATGTTTTTGGGATTTCCATTGATTTTCACAGGTGATTTGAGCAGTTTCACTGCCTTAGTAATTATCACAGCTGTTTTATCTGCAGGAAATCCCAAAAACATGACCTGTTGGTGTGCCTTGAGGACTGGAGTTGAGAAACACTGATCTAGGCTTACCTGTAGGTGCAAGTTGTGTGGTTGGGTTTACAACCACTTTAAACCATTTAAATTTTGCAGGCATATACCTAGTAAGGCAATAACGTGGAACACCAGCTGATGTTACGTAAACTGTTAACAGTAAGGCATGGTAACAAACATACTGAAAAGCAGATTTAGGGTTTACATATACATTAAACGCATAACAATAGAAGTATTTCTCTTTGTGATCTGTGCATCTGTCATAATTTCAGGTAGTATTACCTTCCATCTTTTTCTGATGCATTGGACATCCTGGTGGTGGAGATGCTGTAGACTGAAATGTGTCTGAAACTGCTGCTGATGGCAGTGGCGGGGTAGGAGCTGATGCAAGAGCACCCATTTTATCTGCCAATAAAAAATATACCACATGAATTACTGTACAAAACGAATAGATACCGATTGTAGTTCATCAGTGAAAATTCTTTCCCAGTTTTGGTTTACAATTGAACATCTAAAAATTGCCTCTTAGACTTCAAGTACATATAAAATCAGCGTATTAGAGCAGTCAATATTAATGCAGATGTCCTTTATTAGGAAGAAACGTCACCCGTTCACATTAAAGTAATCTGGAATATGACACTTTGTGATTTTTTTTTTATGCAGGGAAACATACTCACAAGAAAAAGAAAGGGCGCACCAGCCTAGTGCATTATCCTTCGGATGGATTTTATTAGAAAAAATAAATAAGAACTACTCACAAGTGTAGCAGAAAGGTTCACAATATAAAAGTTTCCATAGGTAGCAACAATAAGTCGACCCAAACACAAAGGTCAGGAAATAAAGGGGCCAATAGTTGAGAGGGTCAAAAGCCTACCCATAGGCATATAATCATATATGTGTTCGCAAATGGGTGGAGGAATGGAAAAGGGGGGGGGTGTGTGTGTGTGGAAAGGGGTCTTCAATTAGCCCCCCCAGGGGTCAGCCTGCCAAGAGTGAAGATCCAGTAGGCTTCGCGTTTGCAAAGCCTCTGGTGTCTCCCACCCCTGTCAAGGTCACCTGCAACCTGCAATGGACTCAATTCCAAAAACCCTCATACCAGATGGATCGCCCTGATGAACTTCCTGAAAATGCAGAGGGACCGGATATTTGAGTCTAGTATTAGTAATGTCACACTTATGTTCACCAATCCGCACTCTCATGGGACGAAAAGTACGGCCTACATAGAGACGTCCGCAAGGACAGATAATGCTGTATACAACAAAATTCCTTCCCACAGTTAATAAAATGCTTCAGCTGATGAATCCTACCATCTCTACCAACTACTGATTTCTTTCTGTGCCACATAAAATTACAGGTGCCAGAGTTTCTGACACTGCATTTATAGCTTCTCTTCTGATCAAAGATAGTTGACCAAGCATTGATAGTTTTACTAGTGAGCTTTTTAACCCTGCTTGGGGCAACTATACTTCTCAAATCACGAGGCCTTCTAAATACAATATTAGGTTTATCAGGAAGGTATTCATTCAGCACAGGGTCGTTCTTCAGTATACCCCAGTTTTTCTTCAGAATATTTTGTATCTCGAAAGCCTTGTTTCTGTATTGGGTAGAGAAGCGAGCTTGAGAAGTATCAGAATTGGGAGTAAAAGCTGACCGTGGGGTACCTCCTGATGGATTATCATATAAGTCAGCATACTTCTTGAATGGTGTCTCTATAAGTGTAGGGTCATAGTCCTTCTCCTGGAATTTCTTTATAAGGAGCTCACTCTGTGCTAGATAGTCCTCCTTCCTAGTGTATGTACGTTGTAAACGACAAAACTGTCCATAGAGGATATTCTTAATCCATCTAGGGTGGTGGTTACTTTTAGCATGCAAAAAAGAATTGCCCCCACTAGGCTTGAAATGAGTCCTAGAAAAAATATTTCCATCAGTCACTCCTGAGTTCTAGGTCAAGGAAGACCAGAACGTCCTTATTGATAACATGGGTAAATTCAATACCAAAAGAAATTACTCTACAGTGTTCAGGAAAATTGTTCAATTCCAGGTCTGTCCCATCCCAGATGATGAGAATATCATCTATGTACCGGGTAAAGAGAACCAGGTTCGCCCCATATGGGTTATTATTCCAAATCGAGACTTTCTCCCAGAACCCCATAAAGAGGTTTGCATAGCTAGGGGCAAACCTGGCCCCCATAGCCGTACCCCCCTGGTCTGCAAAAAGTGCTCCCCTAGAAAAGAAAAGTGATTTTGCGCAAGTGAAAACTCACAGTCAAGCAGAAACTTAGCCTGCACAGAATTCAATTCGCTGGCCTCTGACAAATAGTAGTTGATTGCCCTTAGGCCGTGTCTGTAGTCAATGGATGTATACAGAGAGGCCACGTCTAGCGAAAACCATCTGTAGTTGGGCTGCCATACATAGTGTGACAAAATTTCTAGCATATGGCTGGAGTCTCTAACAAACGATGGAAGGCCCATCACCAAATCTTGCAAGAAATGGTCAATGTAGCATTCCAAGTTGCTAGATATGCTGTTGATCCCTGCGATAATGGGTCTACCTGGGGGGGGGGGGGGTGTTCAACTCACTCTTATGCACTTTGGGAATATGATAAAAGTGCGGAGTGGCTGCATGTCTATTATAGAGGAAGCGATAACCCCCCCCCCCCCCCCTCTGAAAAGCAGATTTACGGTTTACATATACATTAATGCGTAATGATAGAAATATTTCTCTTTGTGATCTGTGTATCTTTGTCATAATATCAGGTAGTATTACCTTCCATCTTTTTCTGATGCATTGGACATCCTGGTGGTGGAGATGCTGTAGACTGAGATGTGTCAGAAACTGCTGCCAATGGTTGGGGCACGGAAGGAGCTGATGCAGAAGCACCCATTTTATCTGCCAAGAAAAAAAAAAAAATCATGAATTACTGTACAAACAAATAGATACCGATTGCAGTTCATCAGTGAAAACTTATTCCAAGTTTTGGTTCACAACTGAAGATCTAAAAATTGCCTCTTAGAGTTCAAGTAAATAAAAAATCAGCGTTGTAGAGCAGACAATAATAATAATGCAGATGTCCTTTATTATGAAGAAACATCACCCGTTCACATTAAATTAATCCGGAATATGACACTTTTGGTGTTTTTTTTTTTTATCCAGGGAAACGTACAAGCCCAGGCAGTCTTACATTGCCAGGTTGTCCCCCACCACACATCTCATCCCATGCCATGCCGCCATGTTTATTAGTCATCAAGAAGCCAGCTGTCTATTCCAGTTCATTAAGCATTGTGTCGGAGACCGCGCTGGACTGACTGGATCAGGAGGGGTGAGCGCTACACGTACAGAGCGCAGGGCTCGGGGGGGGGGAGCGCTACACGTACAGAGCGCAGGGCTCGGGGGGCGAGAGCGCTACACGTACAGAGCGCAGGGCTCAAGGGGGGAGAGCGCTACACGTACAGAGCGCAGGGCTCGGGGGGGGAGAGCGCTACACGTACAGAGCGCAGGGCTCGGGGGGGGAGAGCGCTACACGTACAGAGCGCAGGGCTCCGGGGGGGGGGGGGGAGAGCGCTACACGTACAGAGCGCAGGGCTCCGGGGGGGGGGGGGAGAGCGCTACACGTACAGAGCGCAGGGCTCCGGGGGGGGGGGGGAGAGCGCTACACGTACAGAGCGCAGGGCTCCGGGGGGGGAGAGCGCTACACGTACAGAGCGCAGGGCTCCGGGGGGGGGGGGAGAGCGCTACGCGTACAGAGCGCAGGGCTCGGGGGGGGGAGCGCTACACGTACAGAGCGCAGGGCTCGGGGGGGGGAGCGCTACACGTACAGAGCGCAGGGCTCGGGGGGGGGAGCGCTACACGTACAGAGCGCAGGGCTCGGGGGGGGGGGGGAGCGCTACACGTACAGAGCGCAGGGCTCGGGGGGGGGGGGGGAGCGCTACACGTACAGAGCGCAGGGCTCGGGGGGGGGGGGGGAGCGCTACACGTACAGAGCGCAGGGCTCGGGGGGGGGGGGGGAGCGCTACACGTACAGAGCGCAGGGCTCGGGGGGGGGAGCGCTACACGTACAGAGCGCAGGGCTCGGGGGGGGGAGAGCGCTACACGTACAGAGCGCAGGGCTCGGGGGGGGGGAGAGCGCTACACGTACAGAGCGCAGGGCTCGGGGGAGAGCGCTACACGTACAGAGCGCAGGGCTCGGGGGGGGGGGGGGGAGAGCGCTACACGTACAGAGCGCAGGGCTCGGGGGGGGGGGGGAGAGCGCTACACGTACAGAGCGCAGGGCTCGGGGGGGGGGGGGAGAGCGCTACACGTACAGAGCGCAGGGCTCGGGGGGGGGGGGGAGAGCGCTACACGTACAGAGCGCAGGGCTCGGGGGGGGGGGGAGAGCGCTACACGTACAGAGCGCAGGGCTCGGGGGGGGGGGGAGAGCGCTACACGTACAGAGCGCAGGGCTCGGGGGGGGGGGGAGAGCGCTACACGTACAGAGCGCAGGGCTCGGGGGGGGGGGGAGAGCGCTACACGTACAGAGCGCAGGGCTCGGGGGGGGGGGAGAGAGCTACACGTACAGAGCGCAGGGCTCGGGGGGGGGAGAGAGCTACACGTACAGAGCGCAGGGCTCGGGGGGGGGGGGGAGCGCTACACGTACAGAGCGCAGGGCTCGGGGGGGGGGGAGCGCTACACGTACAGAGCGCAGGGCTCGGGGGGGGGGGGAGCGCTACACGTACAGAGCGCAGGGCTCGGGGGGGGGAGCGC